>CM057467.1:3509690-4730940 GCA_030035585.1 Dugong dugon
ACCACCACATCCTCTGCCTGTATGAAAAGACAGGACTCCAAGCTTCTGCTCTAAAATCAACAAGGCAGACCTTCCCGGGGGTCTGTTTGGAGTGTGCCGGCACCTCCCCCACTCAAATAGTTTTGACAGCAAGTCTACTGTGAACGCCTTACTTCTTACTACAGAAGGCCTATGCAGTGGAGTCTGCTTTTACAGTCAACACTCTACCTGCCTCCCTGCACACCCCATAGCTCAGGCCTCTGAAACCAATAGGACAGCCTCCCATGGAGTCAGGTCAGGTCTGTCTGCTTCCCCTTTTTGTCAGTACTAAGGACTGCTGACTAAGGCTGCTGTGTGTTAGGAAGCAGGCATCTTTAGTGGAGGCTACACCCACAGCCTACATACTACAGGAGGGCTCTGATAGCAACAAAACATACCTCCCTGGGAGTTCGTTTGGAGTGTAACAACCCCTCCCCCACCAGGACACTGTTGCCTGCAAGCCGGCTGTGAATTACTCCTTCAGACTGCTCCTTCAGTGGATTCTGCTCCCCTAGTCAGCACTCTACCTGCCTTCCTGAGCACCCTACAGCTCTGGTCTCTGAAACCAACAAGACAGACCTCCCTCAGGGTCACTTCTGGTTGGCAGTAAGGACTGCTGACAGAGGCTGCTCTGTGTTAGGAAGCAGGAGTCTTGTGTGGATGCTGCACCCATGGCCAACAATTTACTGGAGGGGACTGACAGCAACAAGGCAGGCCTCTATGGGGATCTGACCAGAGTGTGACAAGTGTGACACCCCTCCCCCACCTGGTAATTGTTAGTTGCTAGACTGTTGAAAACTGTTACAGAAGGCCCCCAAAGTGGAGTCTGCTCTCATAGTCAACACTCTACCTGCCCCCCAGTGCACCCCATAGTTCAGTTCTCTGAAATCAACAGGCCAGACTTCCCTGAGGATCAGTTTGGGTCTGTCTATCATCCTCTAGTCACCACTGAGGACTGCTAACTGAGGCTGCTGTGTGCTAGGAAGCAGGCATCTTTAGTGGAGGCTATATACACAGCCAATATACTACCCGGGGTGGGGGGTTCTGATATCAACAAAGCAGATCTCCCTGGGGGTCCATTTGGAGTGACAACCCCTCCACTGACCAATAACTGTCTGCTGCTGGACTGATACAAACTCCTACAGAAGGTTCCCTACAGTGGAGTCAGGAAGTAAGTCACCTAAGTTGAGACTGCTCACCCAACCACCACAGGGCCATTGGGCTCTAAAAGCAAAAACATATATCTGTCGGAGATCCTTCTGGGCAGCGTCAGCCCCTCCACTTCCTGCAAGAGAGAAAAATTTGCCTATGCTTCACCTGAATGCTAGCTCAGATATAAGCAGCCTCCACAGAGCAGGGAAAGAAGCCTCAGGCAAAATCAGAGAGAAAAACTGTTATGGATTGAACTATGTCCCCCAAAAAAGTGTGTCAACTTGACTAGGTTATGATTCCCGGTATTGTGTGGTTGTCTTCCATTTTGTGATCTAATGTAATTATCCTATGTGTCATAAATCCTAACCTTTATGATGTTAATGAGGCAGGATTACAGGCAGTTATTTTAATGAGGCAGAACACAATCGACAAATTAGGTTGTATCTTGAGCTGACCTCTTTTGAAGTATAAAAGAAAGAAGTGAGCTGAGAGGAGAGGGACCTCCTACCACCAAGAAAGAAGAGCCAGGAGTAGAGGGTGTCCTTTGGGTCCCTGCACTGAGAAACTCCTAGACTCAGGGGAAGATTGATGATGTGGTCCTTCCCCTAGAGTTGACAGAGAAAGAAAGCCTTCCCCTGGAGATGACACCCTGAATTCTGTTCTAGCCTTCTAGACTGTGAGTAAATTTCTGTTTGTTAAAGCCATCCACTTGTGGTATTTCTGTTATGGCAGAACTAGAAAACTAAGACAAACACCCAGCCCCAAAGAGGGCTCACTGGGTGAGGATTTCCCAACTAAAAACATGGTTGCAGGAACAGAAAAGGGAAGGGAGTAATAACCAGAGTGAAAGGACTGCATCCCCTGGTGGACAGATTGATTAGTACATGATATCTCGCCTAAGTGGTGATGCCTGCTGGTGGATAGACTGACCACAGCATATTCTCTGGTGAGTTTGGGAGAGTCTGAAAGTTGAAAAGTGAGATCTGGAACTTTTGAATCCTACTTAAACCAGGAAGGGAGAATGAGCTATCACAGAGAGGGGGAGGAAATGGTAAGCAAAAACAGAAGGTTCCACCCACTAAGAGTTTTTTGCAGAAAGTAGTACAGGCAAAAACACCAAATACTAGGGAAAACTGAGGAAGTTAACGCCCTGAAAAATTTCAATGTCCCCCTAAAAATTCACAAGACATACAAAGAACAGAGAAATAATGATCCATTCAAATAAACATGAAAGAGAGTTAAAGAGCATCTTTAATAAAGAAAATAAATAAAGAAAATAATAAAGAAAAAAATGGACGAATATAATACAGCATTAAACATAATTAAAGAACAAAGGGAAAACATACACAAAGAGCGAAAAGAAAAACAGTGCATGAAGAAAATGAGAATCTACAAAAAGAGATATTGCAACAGAAAGGGACAATAACTGAAATGAGAAACACAATAGAAGGACTTACCAAGAGATTTAATCAAGCAGAAGAAAGACTCAGTAAATTAGAAGATAAGATAGTTAAAATTACAGAAGCTGAAGAGCAACAAGAACAGAGGCTCAAGAAGGCTGAGCACAATTTAATGGAATTATGAGACAACAACAAAAGACCTAATATATACATCATGGAAATTCCAGAAGAATGTGAGAGAGAGAAAGGGACAGAAAGAATATTTGAAAAGATAATGACAGAAAATTTCCCCAATCTACAAATCCAAGAATCTCAAAGAACCCCAAGCAGGAAAAACCTAAGAAGATCTACACCAAGACACATCATAGTTAGGCTCTGAAAAGTAATAGTAAAGAGAGAATCCTGAGGCAGTGAGAGAGAAGCAGTCACGTACAAAGAATCCCCAACAATATTAAGTGCTTGTTTCTCATCAGAAATATTGGAGGCAAGAAGGCAATGGAATGATGTATTTAAAGTGCTGAAAGAAAAAAAAATGTCAATCAAGAATACTATATCCAGCAAAACTATCCTTCAAGAATGAGGGTGAAATTAAAACTCCCAGACAAAGAGAAGCTGAGGGAGTTCAGATCCACCAGACGGGTCACACAAAGTTATACATAAAAAGAAAGATCTCTAATAAAGGGAAATGCACGGATAAGCATAAGGGCTAGTAATAAGGCATTCATGCTTCATAATTCCAAATGTTTTGTCCTTTGTTTTTTAATAACAAATATACAAAAATCAAGGATATAATATGTTACAGGGCTCAAGAAATATAATGACTCAATTAGTGATAACAACAACAAAGGAGGAGACAAAAATGGTATAGAAATAGAATTTCTAGTATGTTACTGAGTTAAGTTGGTATCACCTCATCCTAGAATGTTATAAATACAAGGTGTTAAATGTAATATTCATGGTAACTACTAAGAAAATATATATTAAAACATACACAAAAGAAAAGGAGAAGGGAACCAAAATGGCTCTCTACAGTAAAATAACAAAACAGAAAAGCAAGCAGTAGTAAAGGACAAAGAAGACTTAAGACACACATACACAAAATAATAGTAAAATGGCAGAATTAAATCACTTCTTATCACTAATTACAGTGAATGTAAATGGACTAAATACTCCAATCAAAAGGCAGAGAGTGGCAGAATGGGAAAAAAAAATGATCCAACTATATGCTGTTTACAAGAGACACACCTGAAACCCAAGGACATAAATAGGTTGAAAGTGAAAGGATGGGAAAAAATATTCCATGCAAATAATAAGCAAAAGAGAGATGGGGTGTATTATAGACTGAATTGTGTCCCCCAAAAATAAGTGTTAACTTGGTAAGCCATGATTTCCAGTACTGTATGAATTGTCCACCATTTTGTCATCGATGTGATTTTCCTATGTGTTGTGGATCCTACCTCTATGATGTTAATGAAGCAGACAAGATTAGAGGCAGTTACGTTAATGAGACAGGACTCGATCTACAAGATTAGGTATGTCTTAATCCAATCTCTTTTGAGATATGAAAGAGAGAAATGAGCAGAGAGACATGGGGACCTCATACCACCAAGAAAGTAGTGTCAGGAGAGGAGCACATCCTTTGGACCCCTATGCTGAGAACCTACTATTCCAGGGGAAGATTGATGACAAGGACCTTCCTCCAGAGATGACACAGAGAGAAAGCCTTCCCCTGGAGATGACATCCTGAATTCAAACTTCTAGCCTCCTAGACTCTGAGAGAATAAATTTCTCTTTGTTAAAGCCATCCATCCACTTATGGTATTTCTGTTACAGCAGCACTAGATGACTAAGACAGGGTGGCAATCTTCATATTAGACAAAGTAGACTTTAAAACAAAAATCTGTTAGAAGAGATAAAGATGAATATTATATAGTGATAAAAGGTCAAATAATCAAGAAGATTTAACAAACATAAATATATATGCACCCAACATCAAGGTACCTAAATATATAAAGCAAATGCTGTTAGAACTGAGGGAGTAATACATAGTACTACAATAATAGTTGGAGACTTCAATACATCACTTTCAAGATTGGATAGAACATCTAAAAAGAAGATCAAAAAGAAAACAGAGGACCTGAATGACACTATAAAAAAAAACTAGACTTAACAGAAATATATAGAACACTTCACCCAACAACAGCACATTATACAATCTACTCCAGTGCACATGGATTATTCTTCAGAATAGACTACAGTTTAGGCCACAAAGCAAGTCTTGATAAATTTAAAAAGATTAGAATCATACAAAGTATTTTCTCTGACCACAACAGAGTGAAGCTAGAAATCAATAACAGGAAAAAACCTGGAAAATAAAGAAAAATATGGAAATTAAACAACACACTATTAAACTACCAATGGTTCAAAGAATAAACCACAAATTTCCTAGAGTCAAATGAAAATGAAAGCACAACATATCAAAACTTACAGGATCAGCAAAGGCATTACTCAGAGGGAAACATATACCAATAAATATCTACATGAAAAAAAGATCTCAAATTACAGCCTAACTCAACAACTCCAGGAACTAGAAAGAGAAGAGCAAACTAAGCCTAAACCTACCAGAAAAAGGAAAAAACAAAAATCAGAGCAGAAATAAATAAAATTGAAACCAAAAAACAATAAAGAGAATCAATAAGACCAGAAGTTGGTTCTATAAAAGGTCAATAAAATTGACGTTTATCTAGACTGACAGAGAAAAAATGAAAAAAGATGCAAATAACCAAAATGAAAAAGGGAACTTTACAGCTAACCTGAGAGCAATAAAGAAAATTATGACAGAATATATTGAACAACTGTATGGAAACAGAACAGATAATCTAGATGAAATGGACAAATTCTTAGAAGCACACTATTTGCCCAAACTGACTCAAGAGAAAATAGAGTCTCAACAGACACTTAACAAGTGAAGAGATCAGATCAATGATCAAAAACCTCCCAATATCAACAACAAAAACCCAAACAAGATGGCTTCACTGGGGAATAATGCAAAGCATTAGAGAAGAATTGACATTAATACTGTTTAAACTCTTCCAAAAGGAATACTACATAATTCATTCTATGAAGACACATAACCCTGATACGAAAACCAGACAAAAATGCCACAAGAAAAGAAAACTACGGGCCAATATCTTTTATAAATATAGATGCAAAAATCCTCAACAAAATACTACTGAACAGAATCCAAGAGCATATTAAAAGAGTCATACACCACAACCAAGTGGGATTTATTTCAGGAACGCAGGGATGGTTCAACATTAGAAAATGAATCAATGTAATACACCACATCAATAGAACAAAAGAAAAGAACCACTTGATCATCTCTTGATGCAGAAAAAGCATTTGATAAAATGCAACATCCTTTCTTGATGAAAACCATAAAGAGATTGGAAATGAAGGGGAATTCCTCAATATGATTTAAGGCATATATGAAAAGCCAAGAGCTAACATTATACTTAATGGAGAAATATTGAGAGCTTTCCCCTTGAAATCAGGAAAAGGACAAGGGCTACCACTCTCACCACTTCTATTCAATACTGTATTAGAAGTCCAAGATAGAGCAACCAAAAAAATAAAATTAAACAAAAGCCATCTAGATTGGAAAAGAAGAAATCAAATTATCTCTACTCCTGGATAATATGATCCTATATATAAAAAAATCTCAAAGAGTCCACAAGAAGACTTCTAGAGCTAATAGGGAATTTAGCAAAGTTGCAAAAATCAGTTGGGTTTCTATACAGAAGCAATGAGAAATCTGAAAGGGAAATTAGGCAAACAATTTCATTTACAATAGCATCAAACAGAATAAAATACCCAGCAATAAATCTAACAAGGAACGTGAAGGACTTATACAATGAAAACTATAAAACACAGCTGAATGAAATTAAAGAAGATTTAAGTAAATGGAAAGATATTCCATGTTCATGGATTGGAAGACTTAACTATTGTTAAGATGTCAGTACTACTCAAAGTGATCTATAGATTCAATGCAATCCTGATCAAAATTCCAACAGTACAGAAATTGAAAAACTAATCAATTTTATATGAAATGGCAAGAGGCCCCAAATAACTAAAGCAAAGTTGAAAGAGAAGAACCAAGTAGGAAACTCACACTTCCTGATTTTAAAACATACTATACAGCTACAGTAGTGGTTAAGAGTTCGGCTGCTAAACTAAAGTTCAGCAATTCAAATCCGCCAGGCACTCCTTGGAAACCCTATGGGGAAATTCTACTCTGTCCTAAAGGGTCGCTATGAGTCAGGATCAACTCAATGGCAACGGGTTTGGTTTGGTTTTTTTATACAGCTACGGAGCCCTGGTGGTGCAGTGGTTAAGTGTTCAGCTGTTAATCAAAAAATTGGCAATTTGACTCCTCCAGCTGCTTCTTGGAAACCCTATGAGGTAGTTCTACTCCGTCCTATAGGGTAGCTATGAGTCAGAATCAACTTGACGGCAACGATTTTTTTTATATATATATATAGCTACAGCAATCAAAGTAGCTTGATACTGGTATAAAAATAGATTCACAGACCAATGGAATAGAATTAAGAGTGCAGAAATAAACCCACACCTCTATGATCAAAGGATTTTTGACAAGGATGCTAGCCCATTCAATGAGGAAAAAAAGAGTCTCTTCAATAAATGGTGCTGGGAAAATTGGATTTCCATATGTAGAAAAATGAAATAGGATCCATCCTCACTATACACAAAAACAAATTCAAAATGGATTAAGGACCTAAATGTGCAAACTAAAACCATAAAATTCTTAGAAGAAAAAGCAAGGGTAATGCTATCAGCCTGGCTTTTAACAACGGATTATCAAATATAATAACAAAAGCACAAACAGCAGAAAAACCAAATAAATAAATGGAACCTCATAAAAATTAAAAACTTTATCAAAAGAGAAACTGGTAGAATATCTTCAGAAACCACATATCCAGCAAGAGTCTAATAACTAAAATATATATAAAACTTCAACAACTTAACAACAAAAAAACAAATAACCCAATCATAAAATACTCAAAGGACTTGAATAGACATTTCAGCAAAGAGGACATTCAAATGACCACCAAACACATGAATAGAGGCTCAGCATGATTAACCACCAGAGAGATACAAATCAAAACCACAATGAGTTACCATTTCACTCCCGCTATGATGGCTAAGATTAAATAAAAGCAAACCTGAAAATAACAAATGTTGGATAGGATGTGGGGAAACTGGAACTCTTACACATTGCTAGAGGAAATGCAAAATGGTACAGCCATTGTGGAAAACAGCGTGGCGGTTTCTTAAAAAAGCTAAAAATAGAACTACTATTGTTCTTGTTAGGTGCCGTTGAGTGGGTTCCGACTCATACTGACCCCATGTACTACAGAACGAAACACTGCATCATCTTCACAATTCTTGTTATACTTAAGCACATTGTTGCAGCCACTGTGTTAATCCATCTCATTGAGGGTTTTCTTCTTTTTCATTGACCCTCTACCAGGCATGATGTCTTTCTCCAGGGACTGATCCCTCCTGATAACATGTCCAAAGTATGTGAGATCAAGTGTTGCCATCCTTGCTTCTAAGGACCCATTCTGGTTGTACTTCTTCCAAGACATATTTGTTCGCCAGCACCGCAATTCAAAGGCATTCATTCTTCTCTGGTCTTCCTTATTCATGGTCTAACTTTCACGTGTATATGAGGTGATTGAAAACACCACGGCTTGGGTCAAGCACACATTAGTCTTCAAGGTGACATCTTTGCTTTTCAGCACTTTAAAGAGATCTGTTGCAGCAGATTTCCCAATGCAATCCTTCATTTGATTTCTTGATTACTGTTTCCATGGGTGTTGATTGTGAATCCAAGTAAAATGAAATCCCTGACAACTTCAATCTTCTCTCCTTTTATTATGTTGTTGTTTATTGGTCCAGTTGTGAGGATGTTTGTTTTCCTACTACCATATGACCTGCAATTCCACTCCTTGGTATATATCCAAAAGACTTGAGAGCAGAGCTCAAACAGAGCCTTGTACACCAATGTTCATTTCAGCACTATTCACGATAGCCAAAATGTGGAAACAAACTAAATGTCCATCAACAGATGAATGGATAAACAAAATATGGTACATACATACAACAGAATACTACTCAGCCAGTAGGAGAAATACAGTCTTGATACATGCAACAGTATGGATGGACCTGGAAGACATTATGTTGAGTGAAATAAGCCAGTCACAAAAGGACAAATATTGTATGACCTCACTTACATAAAAAGACAAGAAAAGACAAATGTATAGACAACAAAGTTTATTAGTGATTACCAAGGGTGCGGTGGTGAGGGACTAACGGTGGTAGAAATATCCAGTTGATTAAGGGTAGGGTTGCACAGCTGATTATTGTAATTGTTGTCAATAAGTTGTATACCTGTAAAAAGTTGAATTGGCAAAAGTTGTGTGACAGATATTTACAACAATCACAGAAAAAGAGTGACTTCTGAGGATTTTTATGTACAACCAAAAACCTCATGAGATTTGATTTCTTGGTTTGGAGATTTAGGATCATATTTTTATAGAACATCCCAGTTAATTGGCCTCATAACATGTTTAATGTTTCTGTTCTATCTCCTAATCCCATGCTGTCTTAGTCATCTAGTGTTGCTATAACAAAAATACCAGAAGTTGATGGCTTTTAACAAAGAGAAATTCTTATTCTCTCACAGCCTAGTAGGCTACAAGTCTGAATTCAAGGCATCAGCTCCAGGGGAAGGCTTTCTCTCTCTGTCAGCTCTGAAGGAAGGCCCTCGTGATGCGTAAGTCTTCTCTTGATCTGGGAGCATCTCCTCACAGGAACCTCAGGTCCAAAGGACACGCTCTGCTCCCGGCTCTGCTTTCTTGGTGGTATTAAGTCCCCATGTTTCTCTGCTTGCTTCTCTCTTTCATATCTCAAAAGAGATTGGATTAAGACACTATCTAATCTTGTAGATTTCATCAATATAACTTCTGCTAATCCATTTTATTACATCATAGTAATAGGATTTACTATGCATAGGGAAATCACCTCAGATTACAAAATGGTAGACCATCATACAATACTGGGAATCATGATCTAGCCAAGTTGACATTTAGGGAGGACACAATTCAATCCACGATAAATGCATTGTTCCTGGGGTCTTAAAAGCTTTCAAGCAGCCATCCAAGGCATGACAATTGGCTTCTATTTGCCTGGAACAACAGAGAAAGATGAGTCAGGAATAGGAAGATGTTGTGGAATGTGTGGCTAATTGCCTCCATGAACAACTGCCTGCTTTGCCATGAGACCAGAAGAAATGGATGGTGCCCAGCTACCATTACTGAACATTTTGATCAAAGATTCCCTAGAAGAATCCTGATCAAAAGGGGGAAAATGCAGAACAGAATTTCAAATTCTCATGGACTCCAGACTTCCTGGAGCCACGAAGACTGTACGAACCTCTGAAACAATTGCCCTGAGATAATCTTGAAATCTTAAACCAAAAATATCACCTAAAGTCTTCTTAGGAGCCCTGGTGGCACAGTGGTTAAGAGCTTGGCTGCTAACCAAAAGGTCGGCAGTTCAAATCCACCACCCACTTCTTGGAAACCTTATGGGGCAGTTCTACTCTGTCCTGTGTAGGGTTGCTTTGAGTCGGAATTGACCTGACAGCAGTGGGTTTGGTTTTTATTTTGTTTTTTTAAAGTCTTCTTAAAACCAAACAATAGTTCAGCTTAACTAGTAAAAAATGTTTGCCGTGATCATTATGATCTTTTAAGAACTACCTATATGAGATCATATTGATAACAGCAACTTGAAAGATCAGATAAAAACCTTAGGGAGCAGTGAATTTATGTTAATGGGGGAGGAACAACTCAGGAGGGTGAGAATGGTTACACTACTAGAAAAATGTAATCAATGTCACTAAATGGTATATGTAAAAACTGTTGAATTAGTGTATGTTTTGCTGTGCATATTCTCAACAACAAAGTAAATAAAATCACATTTTTTAAAGTATTTTCTTATTTCTATGCCTTTGAACAATATCAATGCAACTATTTTACATCTTCCAAAATTACTTTTCTCCTAAATTAATCATAGCTCTTGTCCACAACTTCTCATTTTAGTACTCCATTTGCAAAATATATCAGTCTCCATATAGTCCATATATTCATATATTGTTTTGTACACTTCAGGTTGCTGCTAAAAAAAAAAAAAAAAAGAATGCTGAGGCCTCCTTAGGCTATATTTGCACATAGTGGAGTCTGAAGCAAATAAAGTAACAGCTCCCTGCTCCTCCGCTGGTCAGACTCAACAAGACATAGCTCTGTTCCCAGCATCCCACTAAGGGACCATTGTTAACAAACAGGTGTATGTTCAGAGGAGGGGGCTCAAGGTAGCCAGGATCTGAAAGCCACTTTTGAAGAAGCCTGGAAAAAAAGAAAGCTTAGCCTAGCATGATTAGAGATGAGGACCCAACGGTCTTGGAACACCAGGAGAAAAGCCCTGAGGAAGAGGGATGAAGTCTTTCTATGCCACTCCAAATGGAAAATTAGCACCTCTGTTGTGGAGTTGTCAGAACTTCTTAACAACTACTGTGTCTGGAGACAAAGAGGCTTCTCTGTGAGTAATGAGTCCCTGCTTCTAGGACATGCCAAAGAGTTGACAACTCTCAGGAAGGGTTCCTCTTCCTTTGAATGGAAGGATGGGCTAGATATTTTCTCAGTCCCTTGCAACACATAGATGCCAGCACAACATTTACTGAACACTCACTATACTTGTTATGGATTGAATTGTGTCTCCCAAAATATGTGTTGTAAATTCTAACAATGGGAGTGGAGTGCTGCTCTAACAAATACCTAAAATGTGGAAGTGGTTTTGAAATTGCTTACCGGGTAGAATCTAGAGGAATTTTGATGTGCTTCATAGTAAGGCTGTAATTTCCTTGAAGCAACTTTTGGTAGAATTATGGACATTAAGGGTTCAGAAATAATTGAGAGATGTGGTGAAAGCTTCTATTGTCATGAACAAAATGTTGCTAGAAATGTGGACATTGTATGTGCTTCTGGTGATGATTTATAAGAGAATGATGAACATGTGATTGGACACTGGAGGGAACATGATTCTTTTTATGCAGAGACAAAGAACTTGTCTGAATTATGTTTGGTAGAAGATAGAACTTCTAAGTGATGAACTAGGATATTTGGCTGAGAAGATTTACAAGCAAGATCTTATACAAGATCTTAAGCATGGTTTCTCCTTGCTACTTATAGTAAAATGTGGGAGGAAAAAGATAAATGTAAAAATGAACTGTGCAAAAAGAAACCAGAACTTAAAATTTTGGGAAATTCTGTCATACAAAATAAGGAAACATATCCTATGAAATACTCTTTTGTTCAAGAGATTAAGCCAGTGACTGATGAGTCTAATCAATCACGACATCAGAGAATCCATCAGCTTAGAGTGAAAGGGATAGAGACAATACAAAATGAGGGAAAGCTGCCTGTTTCCTGGAATTCTACAGGCAAGAAATGGGGCAATGGAGCAAATTGGTTATGAACATCTGTTGTCCTCCAAGAAAAGGAAGTCATCCCCTGAACAGTTTGGAGATCAGCAGAACTGTTGGAAGGATCATGGAGGGCAGGACTGACTCCATTTCAAAGGATGGAAAAACTGCCTTCTAGGTTTCAGAGAGTCAGATCTCCACCACCTCGGTTCCAGAGTGTGGGGCTGCTGTTCAGGTGGGCTAAGAAGATGGGACCACTGCCCAAAGCTGAGGGGGCAGGGCTGCCATGACCAAGAGCCAGGAGAATTTAGCTGCCTAGTGCTGAGGGGGTAGGGTCACCACTCAAGAAGACTAGGAGAATGGGTTGCCCTCCCAGTGGGCCTGGAAGATGGCGCTGATGCCAAGGGCCCAGGGGCCTCCACCAAGAATCCAGAGAGCGTGGCCAACACTCAGAGTCTGGAGGTCTGAAATATTGTGTGAGTGTGTACATGAGTGTGTGTGCATGAATATGTGAGACTGTGTGTGTGTGTGCTCATGTAAGTATGTATGAGTGTGTGTTAGCATGTGTGCATGACTGTGTGAGTGAATGTGTGTGATTGTTTGAGTGCGTGTGTATGTGTGAGAGTTTGAAAGTGAGTGTGTTCGTGGGTGTCTGCGTGTGTGCATATATCTGTGTGTGTGTGTCAAGGCTCCCAGAGGTGAAGACACATGCCTCAGGCTCCATGGCAAAGGATCACAGGGGCTGATGGATAGCTAGAGGCCAGTCTTCTGCAAGGCTTATCCTACCACACCACCTGCCACTCACCCCAGCCTGCCCACTCTCTTCCCACCCTCCTGCTCTCTCCTACCTTGAGGGGGATCTATCTTCTGCATCCCTGCCCTCACTGTGGACCTTACAATGACAGCAGAGTAGGGAGAAGTGGATATCTGTGCTTATTAATGTTGAAAAGAACTAGACCAAGTCAGTGTCTTAGAGAGATGGGAAGGAGGGGGAAATGGTGTTCTGGAATCGATTCCACAGTCAATGAAATGGAAACACTGAAATAAAAAGGTGGGAGGGGCCTTAGCAGCAAACCTCAGCATGAAGGGAATGATTATGGGGTCACCAGGTACAGGAAGGAAGGGGTTGGGAGACTGCAAACCTCACCGTTCTGTTGGTGGACCTACTGAGGGCGGCCCCAGAAACCATAGGGAAGGCGCATTCTCCAGCTACTATTGATAATGTGAGGCTGGGGAGGTAGCACCATAAATCAGGTGGGAGTAGAAGAGGTGGGTGAAGATCTATTATTAAAAAGACAGAGGAAAGCTAAGTTTGAAGTGAGGAAGCACTCCAATAATACTGATACTGCAGCCGACAGGCACTGCGGTGCAACCTTGAGGAAGCAGCAAGGAGAACATTGTCAGAGGGAAAAGCCATCAGTTATTGTGTTCACAGAGCTGCACTTCCCTTCAGAAAATAACTGTGCTTGGTGTTTATGGCCCTCATATGAGCTTTCTGACTGTGAAGCTGAAACTGAAGGGATGAGGAGATTGAGAGACGCATGCGCTTGTGCTGGTGTGCAGGTGCCTAACTGACCGTCTCTCTCTCCACCTATGAGGAAGGACGTCTCTGCCAATTAAAATCCGAGGACAACCAGTCTTGATTTCAAGAAGGATGAACCCTATCCCCCCCCCGTTTAAGTGTCCTGGTTCGGCTGCTATGCCTCATCTTTCAACCCCAAATGTGTCCCAAACATCTGCTGTTGTGGCCCATTGCAGATGGTAAGCCTTCACACTATGATCACAGTTAATACTCCCTTGAAAATGAGGTTTAATTTGCATGTGGGCAGGACCGATGGATCTAGCTGAAAATATGTGCATCCATCTACAAATTAGCCAGTTTTAATAGACGTAGCTGTAGATAGATGATAGAGAGGTAGACAGATAGATAGCAGTAGCTAGCTAGCTAGATGTAGATAGATAGATGATAAATAGATGAATTTTTGAAAATAGTTTTCTTGATGAGAAAAAATACCTAGAGAAAGGAGTTATAAAATCAGTAAAAACATAAGAGATGAATAGAGAAATAAAAAATGGGTAGCAAAATGAATACAAAGAATAGGTTTATAAAACTAGGTGTGAAAAAACAATCTGTGGTGGTTATTTGGTGCAGACAGTGAAACTAGATAACAAGATAAAGGCAGCTGCTCACATGTGTATGTGGGGGGGGGGTGTACTGTGAGCCTGGCTCTGCACTTACAGGTCACACACCTCACCTCACTTAATCCTCACAGCAAGCCGAAGAGGAGATTCTCATTATCCAATATCTCAAATGAAGAAACTGAGGCACAGGATAAGTAACTTGCTCCAAATCACACAGGCTGTGAAGAGAGAACAGTTGAGCCCAGGTCTCCATGGTCCACCCCTAGAATGGAAACGGAGGTCGGCCAAGGATGGAAAAATTATACAAATCCACAGAAGCACACTTAACATCACATTGACCCAATTCTTCTACCCTCCTTCCTATCCCAATTTTTCTAATTAAACGAAAGCTTTACAAAAGCCCTCCAATTACTGTCCCCACTCCTGAGACTGTATGGATCATAAGAAATTATGCATAACATCACAAAGAATGGGAAATCCAAAACACTTAATATTGCTCATGAGGAACCTGTACTTAGACAAAGAGGCAGTCGTTGGAATAGAACAAGGAGATACTGCGTGGTCAAAGTCAGGAAAGGTGAGCATCAAGGTTGTATCCTTTCACCATACCTATTCAATCGGTATGCTAAGCAAATAACTTGAGAAGCTCTTCTTCATTTAAGTTTTACTATATGAAGAAGAACGGGGCACCAGGATTGGAGGAAGACTCATTAACAACCTGCGATATGCAGATGACACAACCTGGCTTGCTGAAAATGAGGAGGACTTGGAGCACTGACTGATCAAGATCAAAGACTAGAGCCTTCAGTATGGATTACACCTCAACATAAAGACAACAAAAATCCTCACAACTGGACCAATAAGCAATAATGATAAAAGAAGAAAAGTTTGAAGTTGTCAAGGATTTCATTTTACTTGGATCCACAATCAACGCCCAGGGAAGCAGCAGTCAAGAAATCAAATGACGCATTGCATAGGGAAATCCGCCGCAAAAGACCTCTTTAAATTGTTAAAAAGCAAAGATGTCACTTTAAGGACTAAGGCACACCTGACTCAAGCTATCGTGTTTTCAATCGCCTCATATACATGGGAAAGCTGAACAGTGAATAAGGAAGACTGCAGAGGAATTGATGCCTTTGAACTATGGTGTTGGCGAAGAATATTGAATATACCATAGACTGCCAAAAGAATGAACAAATCTGTCTGGGAAGAAGTACAGCCAGAATGCTCCTTAGAAGCAAGGATGGTGAGACTTTATCTCCCATACTTTGGACATGTTATCAGGAGGGACCAGTCCCTGGAGAGTGACATCATGCTTGGTGAAGTAGAGGGTCAGCGAAAAAGAGGAAGACTCTCAACGAGATGGATTGACACAGTGGCTGCAATAATGGGCTCAAGCATAACCATTGTGAGGATGGCATAGGACTGTGAAGTGTTTCATTCTGTTGTACACAGAGTCGATGGAGTTGGAACCGACTCTATGGCACCTAACAACAACAACAACAACTCCTGAGAGAGACTGTAACACACATAAATTCTGAGTCCTGCAAGGAGTAAGAGAAGTTGCAGTCCCTAAAAGGTCTGGGCAATCATCCTTTTACCAGAATTCTGCTTTTTCTCCAAAGTCTCACCTTCTCTTTTCATCTTGAGCCTCACCCAACTCTGGAGTGCTTTCTCCAGCCTCATTGGAGTTGGTTTTATTTGCTATGACAGATCCCAGTGACAGACAATGCCAGAGAGACAGCTTTGGGAAGTAGACATGAAATAACTGTCTATGAGGTGCCCTTGGGGCCATGTCTCAGCTTGCTTTCTCTCGAATCAACTTCCTGGAGAAGTCCCTAAGAGGTGGGCATGAGAGAAAGAAATCAGTTTTGGAGCAGCAAAAGCCAGCTGTCTTCTCCAAAGCTGTCAGGAAAGGCCTGGGGAAGTGCTCTCCTGTCTGAGAAGGCCATCTTCACAGTATCTCCTGGAGCAGAACTAGGCCTTAGGAGGTTCCCTGGCTTTTTGAGATGCAGATAGTCCCCACTGGAAGGTGTTCACCTTGCCCTTAAACCTCAGTTGACGTTTAAAAATCATAGAAGATCAGGCCTGAGAGGAAGCCTAACCCCTGACGTTGGGAGTCAAACTTTAGGTGTGTAATTAGAGAAAATGAGGCCCAGGAGGTGTGTGACTTACTTAAGGCACCCCAATCACATGGTATATCCAAAATCAAAGGTGTAGCCAATGCCCCAGGGGCCCAGCAGCCAAGGCTGGGCCATATATTACTCCCATGCAGCCCTTGGCTGTTTGTGCAAGCAGTCATAACTTACTGTGATATAAGCTCCACAGCAAAGATCTGAAAAACTAAGCCGAACAGAGAAAACAACAATCCTGAAACCCTAAAACATCAAACGAAGAGATAAAGAACTCAGCCAAGCACCAAATGGAGTGAGAAAACTGACAGAGAACGGAGAGCAAGGAGAGTTTCATGCAGAGGTCCTCCATCAGCTAACGCAGTGTGGATCTGCCATCTTGCACTCTTATTGGAGACCAGAAAACAAGGGGTATGAAAAAGCAGCTTCACAGAGCTTCCAGCGAGAGACAAAACAACTGGTAATTTGCGATACATGCTTTCCCACCCCCCACACTTCTTCTAGCCCACTCGGCCTCCTCTGCCTCCTCTGCCTCCTGCAGCCACAATCTCTCGTCCGGGAACCACCAGCTGCTTGGATTCCACCCACCCGAACGCACTGGCCGGCTCCCTAAGTGCCATTTGTTGGCTGCTGGTGTTGCTTTTTTTTCTGCTTCTTTTGATTTCTTCCTTAATTCTCACCACCTCTCCCTCCTTTCATTCAAGTACCTGGCTCCGTGCACCATCTTTGCTTCTTCCTGAGGGGCTGCGGAGCTCCATTTGAGTGTGGAGCTGCTTTCCACTCTGGGCTGCCACGCTGGTGGGATCCTGGGGCTTTTGTTCATTTGTTTGTTTTGAATTGTTTGTTTTCTTTTCCTTTTCTTGAGTTAGGAGCCAGTTCCAGCCAGGAGGTGCTCCGTGTCTTGGAACCTACCCCCACGGGTTGAACAGACGTGCAGAGGGATCCCTGAGGGCATTTCTTTTTCATTTTTTTTCCCGCTTTTTGGGGGGCTTTTCTTGTTCTTTTTCATTTTTTTAAAAATTTGTTTTGTTTTCTTTTCCCTCTTTTTCCCTTTTTGTCTTTCTTCATTGCTCAGTTTCTTGTTTCTCTATAGCTTCCTTCTCTTTCTGTTTCCTGAATACCTGGCATTGTATACCTCTATGCCTTCTAGCCTGGCTGTACTGCAAAACCTGAAAACAACTTCCCCAGACCACATAGCCACACTGGTGGGATCCCTGGGAACTCTGCTGTTCTTACATCCTGCCTACCTGCACCATGAGCTTAACATCACCTCACCAAGCAGCGCATGCACAGCCAACTGAAACCTCCTCTGCACTGATTACCGACCTGCCCTGGTGGCTCTAGTAAGTGCCACAAACAACCCATCCCAGTAACTCCTCTTCAGCTAGACCTGCCCTGCCATACTATATATGAGTGACTGACCCTTCCAGTTAGAGAAGGAGGTGAAAAATATTACGCCCACAGATGAGCAAACAACAAAGAACACAAAGCTCGACTGCTCAGACGTAGCCAAATTTAAAAAAAACGGGCAAAGCAAACAAATCTACAAACAGTAAATGAGAAAAATAACTACTGAATGCCCTGAAGACAGCAGACAATAACAAAACATTTACAAAAACAGGAGAGGATGGTTCCAGTAGGTGTCCAAAATAAAACACCAGATAACTTTTCAGTGGAAGAAAAGAAAGTAGAACTACCTGATAGGGAATTCAAATCTCTAATACTCGGAATTCTCCAAAAGCTGAAGCAAAAAGCAAACAAAAATGAGGAAAAAAACAGACAAATTCATGGAAAATACAGACAAAAAATTGGAAGAATTCAGGAGAATAATGCAGGAACAAAATGCCAAAATAAATCCACAAGCAGAAATTATACAAAAAAAAAAAATTAGAAATCCAAAAGATAAACAACAAGATTTCAGAAATGGACAGTGTTATAGAAGGGCTGAGAAGCAGATTTG
Source organism: Dugong dugon (assembly GCA_030035585.1). Taxonomy (NCBI): domain Eukaryota; kingdom Metazoa; phylum Chordata; class Mammalia; order Sirenia; family Dugongidae; genus Dugong; species Dugong dugon. The sequence goes on from CM057467.1 coordinate 3,528,060, forward strand.
AAATGGTGGAAGACAGTATCAGTGGAACTGAAGACAAACACTTGGAGACAACTCTGTTTGAGGTAAACTCAGAAAAAAGAACAAAGAAAAATGAAGAAACCCTGAGACTTATGTGTGATACAATCAAAAGCAAAAATTTTCGAGTGATTGGAGTTCCAAAACAAGGGCAGAAAACAGAAAACACAGAGAGGATCATTGAAGAACTGCTGACAGAAAATTTCCCCAATATCATGAAACATGAAAAGCTGGCCATACAAGAAGCTCAAAAAACCCCATATAGGAGAGACCCCAAAAGAAAATCACCAAGGCATATCATAATCACACTCACAAAAACAAAAGACAACGAATCCTGAGAGCAGCTCATGAAAAACAAGAAGTCACAAACAGAGGAGAAACAATAAGACTAAGCTCAGATGATTTGGCAGAAACCATGCAGGCAAGAAGGCAATAGGATGACATATATAAAATCTTGAAAGAAAAAAATTGCCAGCCAAGAATAATATATCCTGCAAAACTCTCATTCAAATATGACGGTGAAATTAGGACATTTCAGGATAAAGAGAAATTAACGGAATATGTAAAAATCTAACCAAACTTACAAGAAGTATTAAGGGAGTTCTTCGATCTGAGAACAAATAACTTCAGCTCACAGGGAGAATCTAGGATGCAAGATTGTACCAGCCAGATACCAATCTAGGAAATGAACTCTCAAGGACTATCTAAAACCAAAAGAAATACAACATGGAATCAGAGCAGTTAATCAGTAAATGACAACAACATCAAAACAATAAAAGAGAGAATAAACAGCATACGTATAGAACCTTCTAACAGAGAGCAAGGCAAGGCAATACCAAGTAATGATAGACTGCTTCAAACTTAGAAAGATAAGGGTAAAATTCATGGTAACCACAAAGAAAGTTAACAAATATACTCATAAAAATAAAGAGGAAAAACATAGTCTAAGCAAAAACAAAACCTACAAAAACAAAAGAAATGAAAAAAATATCCACAAACAAAAGTAACTCAGCACAGGAGAGTAAGAAGAACAAAGAAAATGTCGGCACTACAAAAAGACAGCAAAAAACTCACATCTATCAATAATTACACTGAATGTAACTGGACTCAATGCACCCATAAAGAGACGGAGAGTGACGGAATGGATAAGAAAACAGGATCCATCAATATGCTGTCTACAAGACACACACTTCAGAAACAAAGATGTGAATTTATTAAAAGTCAATGGTTGGAAAAAAATATATCAAGCTAACAACTACCAAAAAAGAGCAGGAGTGGCAATACTAATCTCTGATAAAATAGACTTTAAAACAAAATCCACCATAAAATACAAAGAAAGACACTATACAATGATTAAGAGGATGATCCATCATGAAGACATAACCATAATAAACATCTACACACCCAATGACAGGGCTCGAAAATACATAAAACAAACTCTAACAACACTGAAAAAATAAATTGACAGTTTCACAATAATAGTAGGAGGCTTCAACACACCACTCTTGGTAAAGGACAGAACAGCTAAGAAGAAACTCAGCAAAGATACAGAAGACCTAAAGGACACAATCAGCCAACTTGACCACACAGACATATATAGAACACTCCACCTAACCGCTGCAAAGTACACATTCTTTTCCAATGCACATGGAACATTCTCCAGAATAGACCACATCTTAAGCCACAAAGCAATCATGAACAAGATCCAAAGCGTTGAGATAATTCAAAGTATCTTCTCTGAACACAATGCCATCAAGGGGGAAATTAACAACAGAAAGAACAAGGAAAAAAAATCAATTACATGGAAACTGAATAATACCCTGCTTACATATCACTGGGTAATAGAAAAAATAGAGATGCAAAAATTCCTAGAATCAAATGAGAATGAAAACAGATCATAACAAAATCTTTGGGACACAGCAAAGGCAGTCCTCAGAGGACAATTTATAGCAATAGATGCACACATCAAAAAAGAAGAAAGGGACAAAATCAAAACGTTAACTACACAACTCAAACAAATAGAAACAGAACAGCAAAAAAAGCCCCCAACCACTGGAAGAAATGAAATAGTAAATATCAGACCAGAAATAAATGAAACAGAGAACAGAAAAACAATAGAAAGAAACAACAAAACTAAAAGTTGGTTCTTTGAAAGAATGAACAAAATCGACAAACCACTGGTCAGACTGACAAAAGAAAAACAGGAGAGGACACAAATAACCCAAATAAGAAATGAAATGGGGGACATTACAACAGACCCAACTGAAATAAAAAAGATTATAACACAATATTATGGAAAACTATATTCCAACAAATTTCAAAAACCTAGAGGAAATGGATAAACTTCTAGAAGCACACTACCTACCAAAACTACAACAAAGTGATGTTGAAAATCAGAACAGACCCATAACAAGAGAAGAGATTGAAAAGGTAATAAAAAAAGAAAAAAACTCCCAAGTAAAAAAGCCCCAGCCCAGATGGCTTCACTGGTGAATTCTACAAAACATTTACAGAAGAGCTTGTACCAGTACTACTCAAGCTATTTCAGAGCATAGAAAAGGAAACAACACTTCCAAATTCATTCTATGAAGCCAGTGTAATGCTGATACCAAAATCAGGCAAAGACGTCACAAAAAAATAAAATTACAGACCAATATCTCTCATGAATACAGAGGCAAAAATTCTTAACAAAATTCTAGCCAATAGAATTCAGCATCTATCAAAAAAATAATACACCACGACTGTCTTATTCATCTAGTACCGCCGTAACAGAAATAGCACAAGTGGATGGTTTTAACGAAGAGAAGTTTATTTCCTTACAGTAAAGTAGGCTAAAAGTCCAAATTCAAGGTGTCAGCTCCAGGGGAAGGCTTTCTCTCTCTCGGCCTTCTCATCAGTGTTCCCCCAGACTAGGAGCTTCTCTGCACAGGGACCCTGGTCCAAAGGAAGCGCTCTGCTCCCAGCACTGCTTTCTTGATGGTATGAGGTCCCCCTGTCTCTCTGCTCACTTCTGTCTTTTATATCTCAAGAGATTGCCTCAGGACACAATCTAGTCTTGTAGATCAAGTCCTGCCTTAATAACACAACTGCCACCCATCCTCCCTCATTAACACCATAGAGGCAGGTTTACAACATACATGAAAATCACACAGTATCAGGAATCATGGCCTAGCTAAATTGATACACACATTTTTGGGGAGACATAATTCAAACCATGACAATGACCAAGTAGGATTCATAACAGTTATGCAAGGATGGTTCAACATTAGAAAATCAATCAATGTAATCCACCACATAAATAAAGGGAAAGAAAAGAATCACATGATCATCTCAATTGACACAGAAAAGGCATTTGACAAAGTCCAACACCCATTCCTGATAAAAACTCTCAATAAAATAGGTATAGAAGGGAAATTTCTCAACATAATAAAGGCCAGTATGCAAAACCAATGGCCAACATCATTCTTAATGGAGAGAGGCTGAAAACATTCCCCTTGAGAACAGGAACAAGACAAGGATGCCCTTTATCACCACTCCTATTAAACATTGTGCTGGAAGTTCTAGCTAGAGCAATAAGGCAAGAAAAAGAAATACAGGCATCCAAATTGGTAATGAAGAAGTTAAACTGTACCTGTTTGCAGATGATACGATACTACACCTAGAAAACCCTAAAGACTCCATGAGAAATCTACTGGAAATAATAGAAAGATTCAGCAGAGTAGCAGGATACAAGACAAACATACAAAAATCAGTTGGATTCCTATACACCAATAAAAAGAACGATGAAAAGGAAATCAGGAAAAAAAATGCCATTTATAATAGCCCCTAAAAAAATAAAATGCTTAGGAATAAATCTAACCAGGGATGTAAAATACCTACACAAAGAAAACTACAAAACATTACTGCAAGAAACCCAAGGGATCTACATAAATGGAAAAACATACCATGCTCATGGATAAGTAGACTCAACATTGTGAAAATGACAATTCTACCCAAAGCAATTTACAAACGCAATGCAATCCCGATCCAAATACCAATAACATTCTTCAAAGAGATAGAGAAACTAATCATTAACTTTGTACAGAAAGGGAAGAAGCCCCGAATAAGTAAAGCACTACTGAAGAAGAAGAAAGTTGGAGGACTAACACTACCTGACTTCAGAACCTACTCTACAGCTACAGTAGTCAAAACAGCCTGGTACTGGTACAACGATGGATACATTGGCCAATGGAACAGAATTGAGAACCCAGATGTAAATCCATCCAACTATGGTCACCTGATTTTCTACAAGGGCCCAAATTCCATTAAATGGGGAAAAGACAGTCTTTGTAACAAATGGTGCTGGCAAAACTGGATATCCATCTGCAAAAAAGTGAAACAAGACCCATAACTCATGCCATATACACAAACTACTTCAAAATGGATCAAAGACCTGAATATAAAGCCTAAAACTATAAAGTTCATAGAAGAAAAAATAGCACCAACACTACAGGACTTAATACACGGTATTAACAGGATACTAACCATAACCATCAACACAGAAACCCCAAAAGATAAGCTAGATAACTTGGATCTTCTAAAAATCACACACCTATGCTCTTCAAAAGACTTCACCGAAACAGTAAAATGATAACCTACAGATTGGGACAAAATTTTTGGACAGTACAACTCAGACAAAGGTCTAATCTCCATAATCCACAAGAAAATCCAACACGTCTACAACAAAAAGACAAATAATGCTATTAAGAAATGGGCAATTAAATGAACAGACACTTCACCAAAGAAGACATTCAAATGGCCAACAGAAACATGAGGAAATGCTCGCGATCACTAGCCATTAAAAAAAATGCAAATTAAAACCACAATGAGATACCATCTCACCCTGGCATTTCTGGCACGAATCAAAAACACTGGAAATAGCAACTGTTTGAGGGGCTGCGGGGAGATCGGAACACTTATGCACTGCTGGTCGGAATGCAAAATGATGCAAGCATTTTGGAAAATGATATGGTGCTTCCTCAGAAAGCTAGAAATAGACATACCATTCGATCCAGCAATCCCACTCTTAGGAATGTATCCTAGAGAAATAAGAGTCGTCTCTCGAATAGACATATGCACACCTATGTTCATGGCAGCAATGTTCACAATAGCAAAACGATGGAAACAACCTAGATGCCCATCAACAGATGAATGGATAAACAAACTATGGTACATAAACACAATGGAGTACTATACAATGAGAAAGAACAATGATGAATCTGTGAAGCATCTCATAACATGGAGGAAACTGGAGGACATTATGTTGAGTGAAATAAGTCAATCACAAAGAACAAATATGGTATGAGAGCTCTATTGTAAAAACCCATGAAAACGTTCACACACAAAATGTAACAATCTTTGTTGGTCACCAGCAATGGGAGGGGTGGGGGGGGAAATACCAAATAGGCAATAGATAACTGGTATCTTGAGTGAAGGCTGAGACAGTACACAATATAGGGGAAACCAGCACAACTTGTACAAGGAAAAGTCATGGAAGCTCCCTAGACACATCCAAACTCCCTGAGGGACTGAATTGCTGGGCAGAGGGCTGTGGGGACCATGGTCTCGGGGAACATCTAGCTCAGTTGGCATAACACAGGTTATAAAGACAATGTTCTACATTCTACCTTGGTGAGTAGCATCTGGGGTCTTAAAAGCCTGTGAGCAGCCATCTAAGATACTCCACTGGTCTCATCCCTTCGGGAGCAAGGGAGAATGAAGAGAACAGGATACAAGGAAAAGATTAGTCCGAAGGACTAATGGACCACATCTACCAAGGCCTCCACCAGACTGAGTCCAGTACAGCTAGATGGTGCCCGGCTACCACCACTGACTGCTCTGACAGGAATCACAACAGAGGGCTCTGGTCAGAGCTGGAGAAGGATGCAGAGCAAAATTCTAACTCACAAAAAAAAAGACCAGATTTACTGGCCTAAAGGAGACTGGAGAAACCTCAAGAGTATGGCCTCCAGACACCCTTTTAGCTCAGTGGTGAAGTCACTCCAAGGTTCACCATTCAGCCGTGGAGTGGACAGCCCCGTAAAACCAAATGGGGCTAATGAGGCACAGCAGTCCAGGGACAAGGGCCAGAAGGCAGAAGGGGACAGGAAAGCTGGTGATAGGGAACCCAGGATTGAGTAAGGATAGTGTTGATGTGTTGTGAGGTTGTTAACCATTGTCATAGGGCAACATGTGTACTAACTGTTAGATGAGAACCTATTTTGTTCTATAAGCCTTCATCTAAAGTGAGAATAGCAGCACAATTGGAAGAGCATAGTCGATGTCACTGAACTGTGCATGTAGAAATTTTTGAAATGGTGTATCTTTGGCTATGTATATTTTCACCAAAAAAAAAAAAAAAAGTCGAGAAGGGAGAGGGTTGCCATGTTGGGGGTTGTTAACCAATGTCATAAAACAATATGTGTACTGTTTTATGAGAAACTACTTGTTCTGTAAGCCTTCACCTGAAGTAAAGTTAAAAATATATCATAAATCTTCCTCAAGCCAAGCACATGCAGCCTTTCCCAACCTTTCTCGGGGTTGTCTACTTAGACTCCACCCAGACGCTGCAGAGTACAATCATGTCCCCCTCGATGTCCCTGTCCCCAGAACTCGGCCCATGGAGACTCCCTTGAGGACAGGTAAATTTGGTTCACAACACTCAAATATTTAAAGCATAAAGCAGGACACAGTGCCAGCAAGTACCGGCACTGCTGGGGTCTTCTCCTTACTGCTGCTAATCATGCAATAATCAATTTGGGCTCAAACCAGCTAGGGTGCTCTTGGCTTTAGACTTTGTCCTTGGCGTTAGAGATCAGCATGGATCCTGACAACAATTCACTACACCACAATCACCAAGACCCTCACTGGGAAAATAGCTGCTCTGCTCTAGTATACCGTACATGGAGGAAGAGCAGGTGCTGGCCAGAGCAGGAGAGGCGTTCAGGGAAACCATGATGTTTGTCGTTTAACCTTCATGACAACCTGTCGAAGCTGGGGCTTCTGTTCCTGTTTCACAGATAAGAAAACTGAGGCTTAAATATCATGGTGATGAGGATGGGCTTTGAACCCAGTTTCCTGAGTGCAGTATGATACCGCCTGCTCTTTAGCACGGGGTAAAGAGGCCATTAGCACTGTGGTTAAGAACACCAATTCCAGGCCAGCCCTGGCAGAATTTGAATCCTGCTCTGCCACTTTGGGATATATGCTTTTGGGACAGTTGATTAGCCTTCCTGTGCCTCAGTTTCCCTACCTATAAAATGGGAATAATAGTAGTGCCTGCCCCATAAGATTGTTGTGAGAACTTAATGAAATAAATATACATCTGGAAGCATGTCTGGCACATAGTAAGTACCATATAAGTGTTAGCTCTTGCTAGTATTCTTTATCTCTCCTCCTCAACTCTCACAGCAATGCCACCAAATGCCACCTTGGTTTGCTTATCCATCAGCTGCAAGAGCCTCCACTGCCCCCAGGGAGTGGTGTCTATAACAAATTAGCTTGTCTGCAGAAAGGGGGGCATAAGTCTTCTAAGCAAGAGGGCTGTTCCAGGCAGGAGCTATGTGCGATGACAGGCAGGGAATCCCCCAGAATTAATTGTACACCACCATGTGACTGTTGGTGCCAAATAGGCAGTTACCATCTTCCTAGGAAGAAAAATGTCCCATTCTTTTCCTGGCTCTAGTCCCCACAACCCCTGGCCCAGATTTAAGCAGATCTGGGAGGCAGTACCTGCTGGTCCCAATGGATAAAATGGCCCCAGCAGAGGTGAAGAGGAGATGTGGAGTTTATCAGCCACGCCAGACCCTAAATGTCTGTCAACTTCAGTGATGGGGACAGGCTGCGTGTGATACCCTTCCAATGGGGTCTCTCTCTCAATGTGAGCCTTTCTTTCTCCTTTAGTCTGGGGTAGGTCAGGAATAAGAGCGGTAACATTTAAGGGCTGATACTGGAGGCCACCTAGCACGCTCTCCCATCCCTACCTGGCTTCAGACTTTTGTTCAAGGTTCTGGGGAAAGGACTAAACAAAAACTGGTTCCACACTGGGTTTTCTGAGGCAAGGCTATCCCTGGGCAGCCCTAGACATCATCCCAAGCCTGGGCTGCTTTGTTTGTATCTGAGCTCAGCCATGTCACTGTCTCAGAGAACAGAGGAGGAGAGACCCTAAGTGAACTCTGCAGGCACCCCAGCCTCAGCACAACACGTGCCAGTGGAGCAAGCTTCACTTCAACTCCCTAAGTCCTTTTCAAATCATAAACTCAGGCCTGAGGACCCTAGGGCTTTGTGCTCTCCATTACTGGGGGGCTGGAGCTTATACAAAAATGGATGGCCAAGAAGCCGAGGCAGCAGGTACCGAGGGCCCAAGGAGCAGGGCAGAAGTGTGGCCATGGGGCCACGGCAGAGGCATGTTCATCTGAGGTGTCATTGAACTACTCACTAAGTATACAGTGGCTTCAAAAATGAGAACAAAGGTCTACTGAGGGTCGTCTCAAAATCTGGGAACTGGGATGGGGCTAGGTCATGAGGCTGGGGACAGCTTCAGACTCAGAAACATCAAGAAACATCTCTACTTCACTGAACAAAGACCCAGACCTGGGCAACCAAGGAGCCTTTCCTTCTCCTTTTGTGTGAAGGCTCTCAGGTGGAAAAGTGAAGAATTAGCCCTGCTTTGAGAAAGAGGAAGACTCTGTGCCTGCCCAGGAGAACTGCCCCTTAAGAGACCTGCAGACCTGATACCCCAAACTTTCCCTACCCCAAGAGCCTAAACCTCTCTATGCTGTCAGAGCGATGCTCCTGTGGGAGATGAAAACTACCACTCCCACCTGCCCCTCAAAGCCAACTCAGGCCAGCCTCCACCAGGAAGCCTGCCAGGACCACCAGAGCCATAGACTATCACCTTTCCCTGAACCCCCAGTGCCTATTGTCTATGCCACTATTGAAATATTCATTCACCTCCTAAAATCGAAAAAGTATTTGCCAATATTAACTATATTTTTCTGGCCGTTCCTATTTCCTCTCCAAAGATAAAACAAACAAACAAAAAAATCCAAACTCACCACCATGGAGTAAATTCCAACTCATAGTGACTCTATAGGACAGAGTAGAACTGCCCCGTAGGGTTTCCAAGGCTGTAAATCTTTATGGAAGCAGACTGGCACATCTTCCTCCTGCACAGTGGCTGGTGGGCTTGAACGGTCAAGTTCTTTAACAACTGCACCACCAGGGCTCCTTCTCCAAAGATAGTGGGCACTAATTAAAAGAAGCGACACAATTGGGAATCAGTAGCTCAGGGAATGTACAGCCAGAAACTAACTTGGCTCTCTTTTCTTCCATCTGTTTACTTTCCCATGAATTGGGGATGTAGTGAAGGAGGATGAAGGACAAATGAGATCAGGAGAAATGAAAGGGCTCTAATCAGATAAACTCACTACAGGAAGAAAAGGAAATGTGCAATGTCCGGGGGCAAGAGCCCTGGAGTGGCTGCATGCATCCCAGGCAGTAGTCAGTCACTTATTCATGCCATTGAGCATCTGCTGATGTTGGAAGTGCTAGCAATAATCACCAGCCAAGTGTCAGGCTATTTCCGTCTCTTGCAAGAGGACAGAGCAGGAGGCAGCAGAGTCCAGAAATAGCAAAGCAATTAGCAGGCACACTTCTGAGGGCATAATTACTGTGTGTGAATTTGGGTCTGGCCAGGTGAACCTCAGCCTAGTTACCAGTGAGTTAGGGGCTGGGGCATCAGCACCCTTGCCAGACCCAGAGCCCCAGGTACAGGCAGACCCACCAGCCTCAAGGGCACCTCCACACAGGGCCTGAGTAGACCCTGGGGTCTCTGGGGTGGGGCTGAGGAACTTCCTGCCTAGGCTATACCACTGTGCCCCCCACCACCCACCCAAGATGAGCTCAAAGGCCTGGCAGACCCTGGAGGGCATGTCAAATACTCTGTCCTAAAAATGATCAGGTTTTAGGTCCTGGGAAACAATTCAGGGACTGGGCCCAGCGCCATGGAGAGAGCACTAGGCCTCAGTCAGAAGACTTGAACACTATGACCTTGAGCGTGTCACTTACCTTCATCAAGTCTCCATTTTTCTGGCTATAAATAGTATTGGTTGGGATAGGGCAGGTAATGCTGCCCTAACAAACAACGCCAAGTTTCCAAGGCTTAATGCATCATGAGTGTATTTTGCACTTATGCAAATCCACTGTGAGCTGGCAGCTCTCCCGGGAAGCTGCCCCTGTAGGACCTAGTGATTCAGGCAGCACCAGGAGTGGGTGGCTCTGCTACCTGCACACAGACTCCATCTCCACTTGTCAGGGAGAACAGGCTGGAAAAGGTCTTCCCTGCCTCAGGCTGAAGTGGCAGGTCACTGAGCTGGGAAGCTGGGTCCATGTGCTCAGCTAAGAAGGAGACTGGGACAGTGAGTTCACACACTCACCAAAAGGAGCAGATCCTACCTGGTGCTGCTTTCTTCTCTCAGCAGCATGCCTGCTTGCAGTTCCTATTAGAGTCTGGCCCCTACTAAGGTCAAGAGCTCAGACAAGCATGTAAGCAGAGCATGCCTTGTACTGGGCAGAGGTGGTGGAAAGGGTGATGAGGAACAGAGGAGCTGACTCTCTTGCTGAGGAGAAAGGACAAATACAATAGATTCAAGTCAGTATTACACAACATAGGACCACTGTGCTTGAGTGACATTGCAACAGCCGGGGGCTGTGAAATTCATCTGTTGAGGGTCTGGCTCTCCCAACTTCCAGAGCAGCCTCTCCCTTATCTCCTTGCCTCAGCATCTGGGTCCCCCTGCTGTCCCAGCAGTGCACCCATGCCCTCCCCAAGCCCAGTCACCCCCTTGTTCCTAGGCAGGCAGAATGTCACCCTGCTCAGTGTCAGCTCAGCTCTTGGGATCCGTTTACCAGGACCCAGTAGGGAGGGAGGATAAAATCCTCCACCCAAATTGAAGTGGACCCAGTCACTCCAGCTCCTGCTCCCCCTCAGTCAGATGGAGTGAGGAGTGAGGGTTGGCACCTCAGAGCACTGAGCTCAAACCCCAGCTCTGGCCCGATAGCCCCATGAACCTGGCTCTGCACCAGCACACCTGAGCTCAGGTCCCTCACACAGATGGCATGGAGTGTTTCAGAGATTGTCAAGTCCCCACAGTACCTGGCACCAACACAGCCCTGTAGGGCTGCCACTGTCAGTGAGACCCAGGGCCTGCTCCAGAGCCAAGGACTCTTGATGGCCAGTAATGCCTCACCACTACACGGCCTGCCTCCAGGAGACCACTGCCTCTCACTGTAGACCTGTGCCAACTGGTAGTCACCAAGCTCAAGGGCCCTATCCCCTCTGTGAGGAACAGGATCTCCATCCTGGGCATGTGACCTGGCCCAACACCAGATCCTGCCCTCTCTTGTTCTCTGGGTTGCACAAGGCCCACTTGCTGCTAGCCTGGACCCCTGTTCTAATTTATGGTGAAACAACTCCAGAGTTCCAGAGCAGCATGCTGTGTGGAACCTTGGCACCTGCATTCCAGCCCTGGCTCTGCTGCTTTTGTGGGGCTGCAAACAAGTTGCTTCATATCTCTGAACATCACATTCTTCTCTATAATATGAGGTGGGCTCACCATCCTGCCTAGCTCACAGGCCGATTGAGGATAGGGTTAGATAGTCCACAAGGGAATCCAATGGGCTCCTGACTCTCCACAGTCACCGTCTCTTGGCAGAAAAGGACAGGTAGAACTCAGACTCAGAAGGTTAAGCATCTTGGCAGAGGTCACAAGGATAAGTGGAAGGTCTAAGATCTAAAACAAGCAGCCTGGCAGCCTGGCCATACCACAGTGAGATAGCGTGGGGCCACCAGGCATTCGGGGACCTCCCACTCATCAGCGAATCTCAGGCAGGGTCTGTCCCTGAAGCCTCTTCCACCAGTTCTGCAGACTCCCCAGCCCAGGCAGAGCAGCCTCCTCCCTGTCACAGCAGCCCCACACCAGAGCTCCATGCCCACCACTGTGAAGAATGGAGTGCCATATTTGTCAAATGGATTTTTCACTACTTACGAATGCAGCTTCATCAACAAAAGCAGGTGGAAATTGATGTGGAAGCGGCTAAGTGAGCTGCACTTTCCCTCACAGTGTGGCATGTATTGACAGTCTTCCATTCACTTTTTGGCATTTTGCACCCAATGTGGAGCTGAAAGTAGCAGTAAATGTACCCTCTGCTTTTCCTTTCTGACAGCCCTTTGGCTTCTGTTCAGGGTGGGTGCTAGGCCTCAGTGCTTCCCATCCAGTGCTCACGATTCTGCTCCCAGAGCAGCAAGTCCAGACAGAGAAGGAAGTGCTCCTTCTCTGAGCAGCTCCACATGGTTCTTGCTGATACAGGCACCTGGAGAAAGTCGTGCTTGTAGACACACACCCCACGCTGGTCCAGAGAGAGGATTGGGTGATTTTCTTCTGCATATGTCTTTTTTTTGGATTGGAAGAAGAGTAAGGAAATTAATAATTAATTTTAGGTGAAGTGTTGAATGATCTTTTGCAATCTGTATTGGGATATGGAAATGAAATGGGGCAAGAAAGTTGGGATGTCTTAGGAGTTGCTCTAGTTTCTTGTTTGTTAAAGTAATTTCTTATGACGTAGCCCACTACAGCACTGTGCACAGAGTCTACTAGGGAAAGTGGAGAAGATAAGGAGCTGTAGGTGGCAAGTGCTAAAAACAATTCCAACGTACAGTATTCACATGTCAATCACCTACATGCCAGGTTCTGGGGGGAAGGGGAAAACTGACAAGGACCTCCTCATCAGTTTCTCATTTAATAATAAGAACAACTACTATTCAAAGAATGACCACTGTGTGCCAAGCATTTTGCATAGGTTACTTCCAACCCTGACAACAACTCTGGGGGTTAGTATTATTACACCGTTCTAGAGATAACAAAACAGAGGAGGTAAGTTTCCCCAAATCACACAAATAATAAGAAGCTAAATTGGCATTTGAATTCAGATCTGTGTAGCACCCAAACTCAAGGTTTTGCATTGAGTTTCCTGCATTGAGATGCAGGTAAACAGATGGTGGTGCCATTTTACAATTCAGAAGATTTCAGTGTGCTTCAGAATGCCCTCAAGGGTTTGTTAGAACACTGATGCTAGGCCAACCCCAGAGTTTCTCCTTCAGTAGTACTGGATTGGGCCCGAGAATATGCAGGTGGGGCTGATGCTGCTGGCCCAGGGACTACACTTTGAGAATCACTGCTATAGACACTATGCCCCCAGGTGCTACAGAGCCCCAGAGGACAAAATCTGTTCAACGAAGTTGTCCCCAAAAGTTATGTGGTGATCTCAGACCCATTTACAGTCCCCTTTATTCTAGGAGTTATACCCACTATCTGGGCAGGGATGTCACTGTGAAAGAAGAGGGCTTAGAGCCTCAGGCACCCCCAGAGCACTGGAGCCCCACTGCCCTCTCTCAATCCTAGGCTCTCCCCAGCCTTTCTTTCCTTGTCTTAATTAACGTGTGTTCCTTCAGTTGAGGAGCTCCTAGCAAGCTGAGAATGCTCTCCCTTCTTCTTTGTGTTCCTCTGATGAAGGCAGAGTGAAGATTTTTGTCTTATTTAAATACGTTTGATAGACTAGCTGTTGATTTTGTGGAGGGAAGAGTCTACATTTGTAGTAATGTCATGCCTTTCTAGGACTGCATTTTCCAGAAGCATGTACACCTTTTGGATGAATGCACATTTGCATTGTTCCTGAGAGATTAAAGAGATACAGGGGATACTATTCACAATTTGGAGAATGGGGATTGAAGGCTCAGAGTTTTCCCAGGTTGTTCAGCTGCAATTGTACTAATAGTAATAATAACAATTAATAGTCATCAAGTGCTTATTATGTGGTAAAGTATACACACACACACACACATTATCTCACTTAACTTTCATACAACTCTCCAAGTTGTTAATAATAACTAACACTTACCAAATACATACCATAGATGTGGCACTATTCTACGCCATTCACCAGTATAATTTCATTTAATCTTCACAACCGCTTAGTGAGGTAGATACTATTATTATCTCTATTTTTACGAAGAGGAAACAAAGAGAGATGAAGTCACTAATTGCCCACCTAGCAGATAGTGGAGTGTTTAACTCTGTGAGGCTGACCCTGTGCCCTTAACACCTGGGCTGAGCCCTATCCAGCCTCCTTGTTGTGTGACATTGAGTCGATTCCGACTCATAGTGACCCTATAGGACAGAGCAGCTCTGCCCCATAGGGTTTTCCAAGGAGCGGCTGGTGGATTCGAACTGCCAACACTTTGGTTAGCAGTTGTAGCTCTTAACCAGTGTCACTAGGGCTCCATCAAGCCTCCTAGGCAGATCCATTATATGTTTTCACTGCTGCCAAGAGGGGATGGTAGCAGCCATATAGTAAGTCACAGGACACGGCATAGGCCGACTCTGTTTGACTTACTTAAAGGCCCATGATCTTGAGTCCTACACATATTGTAGAGTTGAGTCAGAACCCCAAGACTCTGGACCCTAAGCCAGGGTTCTAGTCATTAGAAAATATGAAGCAGGATCCTTCATCTCAGATTCTGGAGCAACCATTAAGGTTGAGAACACTTAATGTTCCCAGCACCTCCTTTAGAAACGCAGAGCATATTACAACTTCTCCATCTGCATGTTATAAGCCTCCTTGCTTGTTGACTCAGAAAATAAGATACATTTTCCCAAGAGCACAAAAGCAACACAGAAGTAGGATTGGAACAAAAGACTCTAAATCTGCTAAAAGTATTGACTTCACGTTGGCAGTGTGACCTCAGGGAGGGGCGCCCTATGAAATGTCCTCTCCTGTCCCCTGCCCTGGCCCACGGCTGTCTCAGTGGCTCACACACATACCCAGATGGAGAGAGGTCACTTCACAGAACATCTGTCATGAAGCTATTTGTGTGGCCTCTGGTTGATATAACATCCTGTTTAATATGAACATGCACCCAGTGCTGTGACATCGTTTCTTCCCTGATCTGTGAAGGAGTGAGGGGAGAAGGGAATAAACGGGGGATGCAGGGAGAGGAGCTGGCTGGCAGCTCAGAGAAACAGGTGGAGGTGGCACATGTGGGAAGGTTAGGACGTTCCTGGCAGGATTTTACTATCCTGGAGCTCCCTCTCAGTGAACGGTCTCCATGAATGTCTCAACACTGCTTGTGAAGAAAGGCAGCCTCACACCCAACCCAACAGAGTGGAGGAGACTGTCCAAGTATTCCTTCTGCCCTTGGTTGTTGTTGTTTTTAGGAGCCTTGAAGATGATTACTACTCATAGTGACACCATGTACAATAGAACTAAACACTCCCCGATCCTGTGCCATCCTTACAATCGTTGCTGTGTTGGAACCCATCATTGCAGTCACTGTGTCAATCCTTCTGGTTGAGAGTCTTCTTTTTTACTGACCCTATACTTTACCAAGCATGATGTCCTTTTTCAGGGACTGGTCCCTCCTGATAACATGTCCAAATTATGTGAGACAAAGTCTTGCCATACTTGCTTCTAAGGAGCATTCTGGCTGTACTTCTTCCAAGACAGATTTGTTCATTTTTTTGGCAGTCTGTGGTATATTCAATATTCTTTGCCAATACCATAAATCAAAGGCATCGATTCTTCTTCAGCCTTCCTTATTCACTGTCCAGCTTTCCCATGTATATAAGGCGATTGAAAACCCCGTAGCAGAAGCAGGGCCAAGATGGCGAAGTAGTCAGATGGCTTCCTATATCTCTCTTACAACAAAGACCTGGAAAAACAAGTGATTTTATTTATATGAATATCTAGAAGCCCGGAACAAGGCAAAGTTGAGGAATCGGACTGAGTGGCGGGGAGAGAGGGAGATGGTTCTAAAGAAGCGAGAAGTGTCAGACCGGACTCAGTTGGAGCCACAGCTCGTCAGCCCCGACTGGCTCTGAGGTATGCAGTGAAGCAGACAAACAGTTCCACGCATGTGCTCGGGAGGCAGTTTCCACATCGAAAGAGATCCGGCAGCAGAGATTCTGCTTGGACACTCCAAACCAGTGAAAAGCAGCTCCCAAGTGGCTAAAGGTAAATACATGTGTGCGGACTTTTGCTGGAATTTAAAAAAAAACAAAGCCCATTTGGGGTAAAACCTCTCCCTTTTACCTCCTCCCTCCCTGCTCTGCACTGGTCCAGGCTCCCAAAGTCTCTCAGTCCCCTGAGCTGGAAGTAGATCCCAAAAGACACCCTGACCCATTCTCCTGGCCTTGGAGAAGGAACAAATAAGCTACTGGCTCCCCTAAACCAGGAACTCAGGGTTGGCACAGCTCTTTTGCTAGGCAAAGGCATCAGGGGTCCGCAGACTTTGAGTGCCTTCCACCCCTGTATAGACTTGTGTGGACCCATCTCAACAGCGTAAGCCCGCACTACCACAGTACAACAGGGTAAATATCTGAAGTCTAACTTCAATGGTTTCAGCTGTGAAGTGGCAGATTTGTGACCCTCAACACAGCCCTGCCCTTTGAGCAGGCACGTTTACCAATCTGCACCAGCAGCTTGAGGACTGGTGGCTCCACCTACACCACATACAGGGGTCCAAGAAAAGTAGTGCCCTCGAGTCTTTACAGTGAACAGAGTGGGGTGCTCATAGTCCGGCTGAAAAACTCACCTATCTATTCACCCGAGGGAATAGAGACACACTTTCCTTTCAGACTCTCAGGAGCAGCCATCAGCCCCTGCCTGGCTCAGCACGTGACCACCTACTACAGCCAGATACCTGTGCCTACACCAACCACCCAAGCCTCTCTAAGCCTCTAGGTGAGAGCCTGCACCACACACTTGGTGACCAACTGCCTGGACACCTGAGCGAACCTGTATAGGAAAATTTAATGGACTCCTGTGTGCACATAGTTAGTTACAGAAATAACTGCCTGGTGACAGGAGTTTAGAGCTTCAAAGGTGCCAATAATCAAACTATCACACACAAGCAGCCTATTTGGGCATATCAAAACAAAGAAAACAAGAAGCTATGACTCACTAAACAAATATAAAATAAAATTATACAAACTTATTGATGGCTCGGAGCCAACAGTCAATATCAAATCACATAAAGAGACAGTCCATGATGGCTTCTGCAAGCTCCCAAAATAAAGAATGAATAAATTCTCTGGAGGAAAAGAATTTCTTGGAATTACCAGAGGCAGAATACAAAAGATTAATATACAGAACTCTTCTAGAAATTAGAAAGAAAATTCTTCAAAATGTGGAAACTTCCAAAAAACATACTAAGTAGTAGCGGAAATTTAAAAAGTTATTCAAGAACATAATGACAAATTTAATAGGCTGCAAGAATCCATAGAGAGACAGCAATCAGAAATCTAGAAGTTTAACAATAAAATTTCAGAATTAGACAACTCAATAGAAAGTCATAGGAGCAGAATTGAGGCAGTAGAAGTTAAAATTAGTGACATTGAAGATAAAGAACTTGAGGTCAACTTATTTGAGGAGAAATCAGATAAAACAATTAAAAGGAATGAAGAAACTCTAAGAGTTATCTGGGACTCTATCAAGAGAAATAACCTAAGAGTGATTGGAGTACCAGAAAGGGGGGGATGATAGAAAATACAGATAAAATTTTTGAAGATTTATTGACAAAAAACTTCCCTGATATCATGAAAGACGAAAAGATATCTATCCGAGATGCTCATTGAACCCCAAATAAGGTAGATCACAAAAGAAAGTCACCAAAACATATTATAATCAAACTTAACAAAACCAAAGGTAAAGAATTTTAAGAGTGGCTAGGGATAAAAGAAAACTCATCTACAAAGAAGAGTCAATAGGAATAAACTCAGACTACTCAGCAGAAACCATGCAGGCAAGAAGGCAATGGGATGACATATATAAATCCTTGAAGGAAAACAACTGTCAGCCGAGAATTATATAACCAGCAAAACTGTCTGTCAAATATGATGGCGAAATTAGGGCATTTCCAGATAAACAGAAGTTCAGGGAATTTGCAAAAACCAAACCAAAATTACAAGAAATACAAAACGGCGCCCTCCAGTTAGAAAATTAATAACATAAGATACAACCCAAGACTAGAAAACAGGACAGAGCAACCAGATATCAACCCAGATAAGGAAGTCACAAAAATAAACCAAAGGTAAAACATTCAAAATAGGGAAACAGATGTCAGTATGTAAAAGTTTAAACATTAAAACAAAAAAGAGGGACTTAAAAAATGCAGATACACACTTCTGGCAAAATTGCACTATAGGCAGAAGTACCGTGCTGTTCCTCCACAGTAAAGATCTGAAAAACTAAGCCAAACAGAGAAAACAGAAATCCTGAAACCCTAAAACATCAAATGAAGAGATAAACAACTCAGCCGAGCATCAAATGGAGTGAGAAAACTGACAGAGAACAAAGAGCAAGGAGAGGTTCATGCAGAGGTCCCCTATCAGCTAACCCAGTGCAGATCTGCCATCTTGACTCCTATCAGAGACCAACAAATAGGGGGTACGAGAAAGCAGCTTCATGAAGCTTCTAGCAGGAGACAAAACAACCGGTAATTTTTGTGATATATGCTTTCCCACCCCCCACCCTTCATCACCCCCACTTGACCTCCTTTGCTTCCTGCAGCCACAGTCTGTTGGCTGGGAAGCACCGGCTGCTTAGATTCCACCCACCCACACTGGCTGGCTCCCTGAGGGCCATTTGTTGGCTGCTGGTGTTGCTTTTTTCTGCTTCCTTTGATTTCTTCCTTACCTCTCACCACTTCCCCCTCCTTTCGCTCAAATACCTGGCTCCATGAGCCATCTTTGCTTCTTCCTAAGGGGCTGCAGAGAGCCATTAGACTGTGGAACTGCTTCCTGGTCTGGGCTGCCAAGCTGGTGGGATCCTGGAGCTTTTTTTGTTTGTTTTGCTTGTTTTCAATTGTTTGTTTGCTTTCTTTCCCATTTCTCCAGTTGGGAACCTGTTCTGGCCAGGCAGTGTTACACTGCTTGGGACCTATCCCCTCAGCTTCCACAGACACACAAAGAGATCCTTGAGAGCATTTCTTCTTTTATGGTTTTTTTTGTTTGTTTGTTTGTTTGTTTTTTTGTTTTTTAGGAGGATTTTCTTGGTTTTTTTTTTTAATTTGTTTGTTTTCTTTTCACTCTTTTTCCCTTTTTGTCTTTCTTCATTACTCAGTTTCTTGTCTATGTATACCTTCCTTCTCTTCCTGTCCCCTGAATACCTGGAGCTGAATACCACTACACCTTCTAGCCAGGCTGTACTGCAACACCGGGGAACAACTTCCCCAGACATTGTAGCCACACCGGTGGGATCCCTGGGAGCTTTGCTGTTCTTTTTTCTTTCTAATTTTTATTTATGCCTTCTTTTATTTTCTTTATTTTATCTTCACCATTTTTTCTCCATTTCATAGTCTCTCATCTCTCCACTCCAATGACAAGCTCCCGTAGCATTCTTTTTTGTTTGTTTGTATGTTTTGGGCTCCTGTTCCTCTCTCCTCTCTCCCATATCCATCTTAGTTCCACACATAACAATCTCCCCCCTTCATCCTGCCTACCTGCACCATGCGCTTAACATCACACCACCAAGCAGCACAGGCACAGCCTACAGAAACCTGTCCTGCACTGATTAATGACCCGCCCTGGTGAATGTAGTACGTGTCACAAACAACCCATCCCAGACACTCATCTTCAGCTAGACCTGCCCTGCCATAACATATACGAGCACCTAACCCTGTGAACTGGAGAAGGAGGTGAAAAGTATCATGCCCACAGATGAGCAAACAACAAAGAACAGACAGCCCCCCTGCTCAGATATAACCAAATTAAAAAAAAAAAGACAAAACAAACAAATCTACAATCAATAAACAAGAAAAATAACTACAGAATGCCCCGAAAGACTGCAGTCAATATCAAACATTTACAAAAACAGGACAGGATGGCTGCAGTAGGCATCCAAACTAAAACACCAGATGACTTTCCAGTGGAAGAAAAGGCACTACTACTACCTGATAGGGAATTCAGATCTCTAATACTGAGAATTAACCAAGAGTTGAAGCAAAAAGCAGGCAAAAATGAGGAAAAACTAGACAAATTCATGGAAAATACAGACAAAAAATGGAAAAATTCAGGAAAATAACACAGGAACAAAATGACAAAATAAATGCACAACTAGAAATTATACAAAAACAACAATTAGAAATCCAAAAGATTACGAGATTTCAGAAATGTACAGTGTCATAGATGGGCTAAGGAGCAGATTTGAAATGGTGGAAGACAGGATCAGTGGAATTGAAGAAAAACACTTGGATACAACTCCTTTGACAAAAACTCAGAAAAAACAGCAAAGAAAAATGAAGAGACCCTGAGAGTTATGTGACATACAATCAAAAGCAAAAATTTGCAAGTGATTGGACTTCCAGAACAGGGGGAGAAAACAGAAAACACAGAGAGTATCATCATTGAAGAACTGCTGACAGAAAACTTCCCCAATATCATCAAAGATGAAAATCTGGCCATCCAAAAAACTCAACAAACCCCATATAGGATAGACCCAAAACCAAAACCAAAACCAAAACCAAAGACAAACATAAAATCCTGACAGCAGCTTGTGAAAAACAAGAAGTCACATACAAAAAAGTAACAATAAGACTAAGCTCAGATAATTCGGCAGACACCATGCAGGCAAGAATACAAAGGGATGACATATATAAAACCTTGAAAGAAAACATTGCCAGCCAAAAATAATATATCTGCAAAACTCTCGTTCACCTATGATGGTGAAATTAGGACATTTCCAGATAAACAGAAATTAAAGGAATATGTAAAAACCAAAACAAACCTATAATAACTATTAAAAGGAACACTTTGATCTGAGAACAAACAACTTCAGCTCACAGGCTGAATCTAGGATGCAGGATTGTACCAACCAGATACCAATCCAGGAAATGAACTCTCAAGGACTATCCAAAACCAAAAGAAATACAACAGGGATATAGAGCAGTTGATCTGTAAATGACAACAACATCAGAACAATAAAAGAGAATAAACGTTGTAGGTATAGAACCTTCTAAAGGAGAGGAAGGCAAAGTTATACCAAGTAAAAATAGACTGCTTCAAACTTAGAAAGATAAGGATAAATTTCACAGTAACCACAAAGAAAGTTAACAGAAATATTCATAAAAATAAAGAGGAAAAACATAATGTCTCAGCAAAAACAAAACGTACAAAAATGAAAGAAATGAAAAAAAACCCACAAAAAAAAAAAAAAGGAATTCAGTGCAGGAGAGTAGGAAGAACAAAGGAAACGTCAGCACCACAATAAAACCACTACAAAATGACAGCAACAAACTCACATCAATCAGTAATTACACTGAAAGTAAACAGATTCAATACATCCATAAAGAGACAGAGAGTGACGGAATGGATAAAAAGCAGGATCCATCAATATGCTGTCAACAAGATACAAACCTAGAAACAAAAATGTGAATTTATTAAAAGTCAAAGGTTGGAAAAAAATATATCAAGCTAACAACTACCAAAAAAGAGCAGGAGTGGCAATACTAATCTCAGATAAAATATACTTCAAAACAAAATCCACCAAAAAGACAAAGAAGGACACTATATAATGATTAAGGGGACGATCCACCATGAAGACATAACTATAATAAACATCTACGAACCCAATGACAGGGCTCCAAAATACATAAAACAAACTCTAACAACACTAAAAACAGAAACTGACAGCTCCACAATAATAGGAGACTTCAACAGGCCTCATTCAGTAAAGGGCACAACAACTAAAAAGAAACTCAGCAAAGATACAGAATACCTAAAGGGCACAATCAGCCAACTTGACCACATAGACAAGTATAGACCACTCCATCCAACAGCTGCAAAGTACACATTCTTTTCCAATGCACATGAACGTTCTCCAAAATAGACCACATCTTAGGCCACAGAGCAATCATCAACAAGATCCAAAACGTTGAGATAATTCAAAGTATCTTCTCTGAACACAATGCCATCAAGGGAGAAATTAACAACAGAAAGAGCAAGGAAAAGAAATAAACTACATGGAAACTGAATAATACCCTGCTTACACATCAGTGGGTAATAGAAGAAATCAGAGATGGAATCAAAAAATTCCTAGAATCAAATGAGAATGAAAACACATCATACCAAAATCTTTGGGACGCAGCAAAGGCAATCTTCAGAGGACAATTTATAGCAATAGATGCATACATTAAAAAAGAAGAAAGGAGGAGAGAGGGGCAAGATGGCTCTCTAGGCAGAAACACCAAGCCGTCCCTCCACAGCAAAGATCCGAAAAACTAAGCCTAACAGAGAATCAACAATCCTGAAACCCTAGAACACCATATGAAGAGATAAAGAACTCAGCCAAACACCAAACGGAGTGAGAATACTAAAAGAGAACGGAGAGCGAGGAGAGACTCAGGCAGAGATTCCTTACCAGCTAACGCAGCGCGGATCCACCATCTTGGATTCCTATCGGAGACCAGCGAACGGGAGAGCAGCCTTGCAGAGCAACTGGTCGGAGACAGAACGACCGGTAAACTGCGGTGCGCGCTCTCCCACCACCCACCCCTCTCCGCCTCAGCTGGGGATCCCCTGCTTTCCGTGGCCAGGGTCCCTGGGCTGGGGGGTGCTGGTGCTTGGATTCCGCGCGCCTGGGCTGGCAGCTTTCTGGGAGCCGTTTGCTGGCAGCTAGCGAACCTTTCTCTGCCGCCTCCCCCTCCTTTTGCCTGGGTGCCTGGTTCCGAGTGCCGTCTCTGCTCTCTCCTGCGGAGCTGTAGGGCTGCGTGCGGGCGTCTGGCTGTTTCTAGGTCTGGGATCCCGCGTGGGTGGGATCCCGGGGCCTTTGTTTGTTCGCCCCTCTGCTTTCCGTGGCCAGAGTCCCTGAGCTGGGGGGCGCCGGTGCTTGGATTCCGCGCACCCGGGCTGGAGGCTTTCTGGGAGCTGTTTGCTGGCACCTAGCGAACCTTTTTCTGCCGCCTCCCCCTCCTTTTGCCTGGGTGCCTGGTTCCGAGTGCTGTCTCTGCTCTCTCCCGCGGGGCTGTAGGGCTGCGTGCGGGCGTGTGGCTGTTTCTAGGTCTGGGCTCCCACGTGGGTGGGATCCCGGGGCCTTTGTTCATTCGCCCCTCTGCTTTCCGTGGCCGGAGTCCCTGAGCTGGGGGGCGCCGGTGCTTGGATTCCGTGCGCCCGGGCTGAGGGCTTTCTGGGAGCCGTTTGCTGGCCACTAGCGAGCCTTTTTCTGCCGCCTCCCCCTCCTTTTGCCTGGGTGCCTGGTTCCGAGTGCCGTCTCTGCTCTCTCCTGCGGGGCTGTAGGGCTGCGTTCGGGCGTGTGGCTGTTTCCAGGTCTGGGCTCCCGCGCGGGTGGGATCCTGGGGCCTTTGTTCGTTGGCCCCTCTGCTTCCCGTGGCCACGGTCACTTAACCCCGAGACTACCAGCTTCTTGGAATTCGCGCCTCTGAGTGGGGGCTCTCTGGGTCCCATTTGTAGGCACTGACTGCTGGTGTTGCCCTTTTTTTTTTTTTCTCAATTTTATTTTTCTTCCTTTTTTGATTAGTTTGGTCATCTTTTACCTCTTTTTCTCTTTTGTCTTTCTTCATTGCTTAATTTCTTGTCTCTCTATCTCTTCCTTCTCTTTCTGATCCCTGAATACCAGGCGATGTATGCCTCTGTACCTTCTGGCCAGGCTGAGCTGTGAAAATTGAGACCGACTCCCCCAGACCTCATAGCTGCATCGGTGGGATCCCTGGGAACTTTGCAGTTCTTTAACTTTTCTGATTTTTATTTGGTCATTCTTTACTTTCTTTCTCTTCCCCCTTCTGGTTTCCTCCATCCCATAGTCTCTCATCTGTACATTCCAACGACAAGCTCCCCTAGCATTCTTTTATGTTTGTACGCTTTTTGCTCCTCCTCCTCTCTCCTCTCTCCCATATCCAGCTTAGCTTCACACATAACCATCTTCCCGCTGCACCCTACCTACCTGCACCGTGCACTAGACATCACATCACCAAGCGGTGCAGGCACGCCCTATTGGAACCTGCCCAGCACTGACTACCGACCGTCCTGGTGGCTGCGGTGAGTGCCACAAGCAACCCATCCCAGTGGCTCCTCCTCAACGAGATCTGCCAAGCTGTACCACAAGAACGAAAAAAAAAAAAATCTACAATCAATAAACGAGAGAAATATCTACTGAATGCCCCGAAAACAGCAAACAATATCAAAACATTTACAAAAACAAGACAAGATGGCTCCAATAGGCGTCAAAATTAAAAAACCAGATAACTCTCCTGTGGAAGAAAATGCACTAGAAGTACCTGATACGGAACTCAAATCACTAATACTTGGAATTTTCCAAGAACTGAGGCAAAAAGCTGACAAACATGAGGAAAAAATAGACAAATTTATGGAAAATACAGACAAAAAATTGGAAGAATTCAGGAAGATGATGCAAGAACAAAATGCCAAAATAAATTCACAACTCGAAATTATACAAAAACAACAATTAGAAATCCAAAAGATAAACAACAAGATTTCAGAAATGGACGGTGTCATAGAAGGGCTGAGAAGTAGATTTGAAACCATGGAAGACAGGATCAGTGGAACTGAAGACAAACACATGGCTACAACTCTGTTTCAGGAAAACTCAGAAAAAAGAACAAAGAAAAATGAAGAGACCCTGAGAGTTATGTGGGACACAATTAAAAGCAAAAACTTATGAGTGATTGGCATACCAGAACAGCGGGAGAAAACAGAAAACACAGAGAGGATCATTGAGGAACTGCTGACAGAAAACTTTCCCAATATCATGAAAGATGAAAAGCTGGTCATCCAAGAAGCTCAACGAACCCCATATAGAAGAGACCCCAAAAGAAAATCACCAAGACATATCATATTCACACTCGCTAAAACTAAAGACAAACAAAGAATCCTGAGAGCAGCTCGTGAAAAACAAGAAGTCACATACAGAGGAGAAACAATAAGACTAAGCTCAGATTATTCAGCAGAAACCATGCAGGCAAGAAGGCAATGGGATGACATATATAAAATCTTGAAAGAAAAAAATTGTCAGCCAAGAATAATATATCCTGCAAAACTCTCATTCAGATTTGATGGTGAAATTAGGTCATTTCCAGATAAACAGAAACTAAAGGAATAGGCAAAAGTCAAACCAAACTTACAAGAATTATTAAAGGGAGTTCTTCGATCTGAGGACAAACAGCTTAAGCCCTCAGGCAGGACCTAGGACCTAGGACGCAGGTTAACATGAACCAGATACCATTCTAGGAACTGAACTACAGAGGACTTTCCAAAAACAAAAGATATACAACAGGGAATCAGAGAAATCAATCACAGGATGACAACAACATCAAAACAATGAAAGAGGGAACAAACGGCATAGGTATAGAACCTTCTAAAGGAGAAGAAGGCAAGGCGATACCAAGTAACGGTAGACTGCTTCAAAATTATAAAGATAAGGGTAAAATTCATGGTAACCACAAAAAAAGTTAACAAACCAACTCATAAAAATAAAGACGAAAAACATAAAGTCTCCACAAAAACAAAACCTACAAAAACAAAAGAAATGAACACAAAATCCACAAACAAAAGGAACTCAGCACAAGAGAGTAAGAAGAACAAAGAAAACTTCAGCATCACAAAAAAAAGCACTACAAAATGACAGCAACAAACTCACATCTATCAATAATTACACTGAACGTAAATGGACTCAATGCACCCATAAAGCGACGGAGAGTGGCAGAATGGATAAGAAAACAGGATCCATCTATTTGCTGTCTACAAGAGACACATCTTAGAAACAAAGATGTGAATTTATTAAAAATCAAAGGTTGGAAAAAAATATATCAAGCTAACAACTATCAAAAAACAGCAGGAGTGGCAATTCTAATCTCAGATAAAATAGACTTTAAAACAAAATCTACCATAAAAGACAAAGAAGGACACTATATAATGATTAAGGGGATGATCCATCATGAAGACATAACCATAATAAATATCTATGCACCCAATGACAGGGCTCCAAAATACATAAAAAAAACTCTAACAGCACTGAAAAGAGAAATTGACAGTTCCACAATAATAGTAGGAGACTTCAACACACCACTCTCAGTAAAGGACAGAACAACTAAAAAGAAACTCAGCAAAGATACAGAAGACCTAAAGGACACAATCAGCCAACTGGACCTCATAGACATATATAGAACAATCCATCCAACCGCTGCAAAGTACACATTCTTTTCCAATGCACATGGAACGTTCTCCAGAATAGACCACATCTTAGGCCACAGAGCAATCCTCAACAAGATCCAAAATGCTGAGATAAGTCACAGTATCTTCTCTGACCACAATGCCATCAAGGTAGAAATTAACACTAGAAAGAGCAAGGAGAAAAAAATCGAACACATGGAAACTGAATAATAATCTGCTTACACATCAATGGGTAATAGAAGAAATCAGAGATGGAATTAAAAAATTCCTAGAATCTAATGAAAATGAAAACACATCACACCAAAACCTTTGGGACACAGCAAAGGCAGTCCTCAGAGGACAATTTATAGCAATAGATGCACATATCAAAAAAGAAGAAAGGGAGAAAATCAAAACATTAACTACAGAACTCAAACAAATAGAAAGAGAACAACAAAAAAAGCCTACAACCACCGGAAGAAAGGAAATAGTAAAGATCAGAGCAGAAATCAATGAAATAGAGAACAGAAAAACAATAGAAAGAATCAACAAAACCAAAAGTTGGTTCTTTGAAAGAATCAACAAAATCGACAAACCACTGGCCAGACTGACAAAAGAAAAACAGCAGAGGGCACAAATAACCCAAATAAGAAATGAAATGGGGGACATTACAACAGACCCAACTGAAATAAAAAGGATTATAACAGAATATTATGAAAAACTATATTCCAACAAATTTGAAAACCTAGAGGAAATGGATAAATTTCTAGAAACATACGGCCTACCCAAACTACAACAAAGTGATATTGAAAATCTGAACAGACCCATAACAAGAGAAGAGATTGAAAAGGTAATAAAAAAAAACTCCCAACCAAAAAAAGCCCTGGCCCAGATGGCTTCACTGGAGAATTCTACAAAACATTTACAGAAGAGCTCGTACCAGTTCTACTCAAGTTATTTCAGAGCATAGAAGAGGAAGCAACACTTCCAAATTCATTCTATGAAGCCAGCATAACGCTGATACCAAAACCAGGCAAAGACATCACAAAAAAAGAAAATTACAGACCAATATCTCTCATGAATATAGATGCAAAAATTCTGAACAAAATTCTAGCCAATAGAATTCAGTATCATATAAAAAAAATAATACACCACGACCAAGTAGGATTCATACCAGGTATGCAAGGATGGTTTAACATTAGAAAATCCATCAGCGTAATCCACCACATAAATAAAAGGAAAGAAAAAAATCACATGATTATCTCAATTGATGCAGAAAAGGCATTTGACAAAGTCCAACACCCATTCCTGATAAAAGCTCTCAATAAAATAGGTATAGAAGGGAAATTTCTCAACATAATAAAGGGCAACTATGCAAAACCAACAGCCAACATCATTCTTAATGGAGAAAGGCTGAAAACATTCCCCCTGAAAACAGGAACAAGACAAGGATGCCCTTTATCACCACTCCTATTTAACATTGTGCTGGAAGTTCTAGCTAGAGCAGTAAGGCAAGAGAAAGAAATAAAGGGCATCCAAATTGGTAATGAAGAAGTTAAACTCTCCCTGTTTGCAGATGATATGATACTATACATAGAAAACCCTAAAGACTCCACGAGAAATTTACTGGAACTAATAGAAAGATTCAGCAGAGTAGCAGGATACAAGATAAACATTCAAAAATCAGTTGGATTCCTATACACCGGTAAAGAGAATGATGAAAAGGAGATCAGGAAATCAATACCATTTTCAATAGCCCCTAAAAAGATAAAATACTTAGGAATAAATCTGACCAGGAATATAAAAGACCTATACAAAGAAAACTACAAAACACTGCTGCATGAAACCCAAAGGGATCTACATAAATGGAAAAACATACCATGCTCATGGATAGGCAGACTCAACATTGTGAAAATGGCAATTCTACTTAAAGCAATCTACAAATACAATGCAATTCCGATACAAATACCAACAACATTCTTCAAAGAGATGGAAAAACTAATTATTAACTTTATATGGAAAGGGAAGAAACCCCGAATAAGTAAAGCACTACTGAAGAAGAAGAATAAAGTTGGAGGACTCACACTACCTGACTTGAGAACCTACTATACAGCTACAGTACTCAAAACAGCCTGGTACTGGTACAACAACAGAGACATTGACCAATGGAACAGAATTGAGAACTCAGATGTAAATCCATCCACCTACGGTCACCTGATTTTTGACAAGGGCCCAAAATACATCAAATGGGGAAAAGACAGTCTTTTTAACAAATGGTGCTGGCAAAACTGGATAACCATTTGCAGAAAAATGAAACAGGACCCATACCTCACACCATATACAAGAACTACTTCAAAATGGATCAAAGACCTGAATATAAAGCCTCAAACTACAAAATTCATAGAAGAAAAAATAGGACCAACACTTCAGACCTTAATACATGGCATTAACAGGATACAAACCATAAACATCAACACAAAAAACCCAACAGATAAACTAGATAATTGGGATCTTCTAAAAATCAAACATCTATGCTCTTCAAAAGATTTCACCAAAAGAGTTAAAAGAGAACCTACAGACTGGGAAAAAATTTTTGGACAGTACAAGTCAGACAAAGGTCTAATCTCCATAATCTACAAGAAAATCCAACACCTCTACCACAAAAAGACAACCAATCCTATCAAAAAATGGGCAAAGGAAATGAACAGACACTTCACCAAGGAAGACATTCAAATGGCCAACAGACACATGAGGAAATGCTTGCGATCACTAGCCATTAGAGAAATGCAAATTAAAACCACAATGAGATACCATCTCACCCCGGCATTACTGGCACGAATCAAAAACACTGGAAATAACAAATGTTGGAGGGGCTGCGGGGAGATGGGAACTCTTATACACTGCTGGTGGGAATGCAAAATGATACAGCCATTTTGGAAAATGATATGGCGTTTCCTCAGAAAGCTAGAAATAGACGTACCATTCGATCCAGCAATCCCACTCCTAGGAATATATCCTAGAGAAATAAGAGTCATCACTCGAATAGACATATGCACACCTATGTTCATGGCAGCATTATTCACAATAGCAAAACGATGGAAACAACCTCGATGTCCATCAACAGACGAATGGATACACAAACTATGGTACATACACACAATGGAGTACTATGCAACGAGAAAGAACAATGAATCTGTGAAGCATCTCATAACATGGATGAAACTGGAGGACATCATGCTGAGTGAAATAAGTCAATCACAAAAGGACAAATATTGTATGAGACCTCTATTGTAAAAACCCATGAAAAAATTCACATGCAAAATGTAACAATCCTTGTTGGTTAGGGATGGGGGTGGGTGGGAATACTAAATAGGTAATAGGTAAGTGGTAACTTGGGTGAGAGATGAGATAGTACATAGTACAGGGGAAACTAACACAACCTGCACAAGGAAAGGTCATGGAGGCCCTATAGACACATCCAAACCCCCCGAGGGACTGAGTTGTTGGACGGAGGGCTCTGGGGACCATGATCTCGGGGAACATCTAGCTCAATTGGCAAGACACTACTTATAAAGATAATGCTCTACATTCTACCTTGGTGAGTAGTGTCTGGGGTCTTAAAAGCCTATGAGCGGCCATCTAAGATACTCCACTGATCTCATCCCTTCGGGAACAAGGGAGAACGAAGAGAACAGGATACAAGGAAAAGATTAGTCCGAAGGACTAATGGTCCACAGCTACCAAGGCCTCCACGGGACTGAGCCCAGTACAGCTGGATGGTGCCCGGCTACCACCAATGACTCCTCTGACCAGGATCACAACAGAGGGTTCTGGGCAGAGCTGGAGTAGGATGTAGAGCATAATTTTAACTCCCAAAAAAAAAAAAAAAAAAAAGAAGACCAGATATACTGGCCTAAAGAATACTAGAGAAACCTCGAGAGTGTGGCCCCCAGACACCCTTTCAGCTCAGAGGTGAAGTTACCTTCAAGGTTCGATGTTAAGCCTGGGAAAGGACACCCCAGTAAAACTAAATGGGACTAACGATGTACAGGAGTCCGGTGACAAGGGCCAGAAGGCAGAGGGAGAGTAGGAAACTGATGATAAGGAACACAAATTGAATAAGGACACTGTTGATGTATTGTGAGATTGTTGACCACTGCTATAGGGCAACATTTGTAGTAACTTAAATGGGAGGCTGTTTTGTCCTGTAAGCCTTCATCTTGGGTGAGAATGGCAGCACAATTGGAAGAGCATAGTCAATATCACTTAAATGTGTAAGTAAAAAGTTTTGAAATGGTGTTTAAATAAAATAAAAATAAATAAATAAATAAATAAACAAATGAGACTAAAGAGGTACAATACTCCACTGACAAGGTCCAGAAGACAGAAGGGGACAAGGAAGCCCCCTGGTGATAGGGAACACAAGGTGGAGTAAGGATATTCTTGATGTGCTGTGAGATTGTTAACCATTGTCATAGGGCAACATGTGTAGTAACTGTTAAATGAAAAACTATTTTGTTCTGTAAGCCTTCATCTTAAGTGAGAATAACAGCACAGTTGGAAGAGCGTAGTCAATGTCACTGAACTGTGAATGTAGAAATTTTTGAAACGGTGTATCTTTGGCCATCTGTAATTTTCATCAAAAAAAAAGGTTGAGAATTTAGAGGCTTAATACGTTGTGGGGTTGTTAACCAATGTCAAAAAACAACATGTGTACTACTATTTCATGAGAAACTATTTGCTCTGTAAGCTTTCACCTGAAGTACAATAAAATATATATTAAAAAAAAAAAAAAGAAGAAAGGAACAAAATCAAAACATTAACTACACAACTGAAACAAATAAAAAGAGAATAGCAAAAAAAAGCCACCAGAAGAAAGGAAATAATAAAGATCAGAGTAGAAATAAATGAAATAGAGAATACAAAAACAATAGCGAAAATCAACAAAATCAAAAGTTGGTTCTTTGAAAGAATCGACAAACCACTGGCCAGACTGACAAAACGAAAACAGGAGAGGATGCAAATAACCAAAATAGGAAATGAAATGGGTGACATTACAACAGACCCAATTGAAATAAAAAAGATCATAACAGAAAAACTATGCTCCAACAAATTCAAAAACCTAGAAGAAATGGATAAATTTCTAGAAACACACTACCTAACAAAACTACAACAAAGTGATGTTGAAAATCTGAACATACCCATAACAAGGGAAGAGATGGAAAAAGTAATAAAAAACTCTCAACCAAAAAAAGCCCTGGCCCAGACGGCTTCACTGGAGAATTCTACAAAACATTTACAGAAGAACTTGTACCAGTACTACTCAAGCTATTTCGGAGCATAGAGAAGGAAGAAACACTTCCAAATTCATTCTATGAAGCCAGCATAATGCTGATACTAAAAGCAGGCAAAGATGACATAAAAAAAGAAAATTACAGACCAATATCTCTCATGAAAATAGATGCAAAAATTCTCAACAAAATTCTAGCCAGTAGAATTCAGCATCATATCAAAAAAATAATACACCATGACCAAGAAGGATTCATATCAGTTATGGAAGAATGGTTCGATATTAGAAAATCAATCAACATAATCCACCACATAAATAACAGGAAAGAAAAAAATCACATGATCATCTCACCTGATGCAGAAAAGGCATTCAACAAAGTCCAACACCCATTCCTGATAAAAACTCTCAATCAAATAGGTATAGAAGGGAAATTACTCAACATAATAAAGGGCATCTATGCAAAACCAACAGCCAATGTCATTCTTAATGGAGAGAGGCTGAAAACATTCCCCTTGAGAACAGGAACAAGACAAGGATGCCCTTTATCACCACTCCTATTAAACATTGTGCTGGAAGTTCTAACTGGAGTAATAAGGCAAGAAAAATAAAGGGCATACAAATTGGTAATGAAGAAGTTAAACTGTCTCTGTTAGAGGATGATATGATACTATATATAGAAAACCCTAAAGACTCCACAAGAAATCTACTGGAACTAATAGAAAGATTCAGCAGAGTAGCAGAATACAAGATAAACATACAAAAATCAGCTGGATTCCTATACACCAATAAAAAGAACGATGAAAAGGAAATCAAGAAAAAATGCCATTTATAATAGCCCCTAAAAAAATAAAATGCTTAGGAATAAATCTAACCAGGGATATAAAAGACCTATACAAAGAAAACTACAAAACACTACTGCAAGAAACCCAAAGAGATCTACATAAATGGAAAAACATACCATGCTCATGGATAAGTAAACTCAACATTGTGAAAATGACAATTCTACCCAAAGCAATTTACAAATACAATGCAATCCCAATCCAAATACCAACAACATTCTTCAAAGAGATGGAAAAACTAATCATTAACTTTATATGGAAAGGGAAGAAGCCCTGCATAAGTAAAGCACTAATGAAGAAGAAGAATAAAGTTGGAGGACTCACACTACCTGGCCTCAGAACCTACTATACAGGTACGGTAGTCAAAACAGCCTGGTACTGGCACAACGACAGATAAATTGACCAATGGAACAGAATTGAGAACCCAGATGTAAATCCATCCACCTATGGTCACCTGATCTTTGATGAGGGCCCCAAGTCCATCAAATGGGGAAAAGACAGTCTTTTTAACAAATGGTGTTAGCAAAACCAGATATCAATCTGAAAAAAAATGAAACAGGACCCATACCACAGGCTGTATACAAAAATTAATTCAAAATGGATCAAAGACATAAATATAAAGCCAAAAACTACAAAGTTTATAGAAGAAAAAATGGGACGGACGCTACAGGCCCTAATACACAGCATTAACAGGATACTAACTGTAACCATCAACACACAAAACCCAGAAGATAAGCAAGATAACCGGGAACTGCTATAAAATTAAACACCCATGCTCTTCAAAAGATTTCACCAAAAGAGTAAAAAGAGAACCTACAGACTGGGAAAAAATTTTTGGACAGTACAAGTCAGACAAAGGTCTAATCTTGATAATCTACAAGAAAATACAACATCTCTACAACAAAAAAGACGAATAATCCTATTAAAAAATGGGCAAAGGAAATGAACAGACACTTCATCAAAGAAGACATTCAGGCGGCTAACAGACACTTGAGGAAATGCTCGAGATTACTGGCCATTAGAGAAATGCAAATTAAAACCACAATGAGATACCATCCTACCCCGACATTACTGGCACGAATCAAAACACTGGAAATAGCCAATGTTGGACGGGCTGCGGGGAGATCGGAACTCTTATGCACTGCTGGTGGGAATGCAAAATGATACAACCATTTTGGAAAATGATATGACGCTTCCTCAGAAAGCTAGAACTAGACATACCGTTCGATCCAGCAATCCCACTCCTAGGAGTATATCTTACTGAAATAAGAGTTGTCACTCGAATAGACATATGCATACCTATGTTCATGGTAGCATAGCAAAAAGACAGAAACAACCTAGATGCCTATCAACAGATGAATGGATAAACTATGGTACATGCACACAACGGAGTACTATGCAAGGATAAAGAACAAAGATAAATCTGCGAAGCATCTCATAACATGGATGAAACTAGAGGACATTATGCTGAGTGAAATAAGTCAATCACAAAAGGACAAATATTGTATGAGACCTCAATTGTAAATAGTCGTGAAAAAGTTTACACACAAAAAGTAACAATCTTTGTTGGTTACCAGGGATGGGAGTGGTGGGGGGGGGAATAATAGGCAATAGATAAGTGGTATCTTTGTTTCCACAATACTGGGGAACCCCCACAACTGCTACAAGGAAAGGTCATGTAAGCTCCATAGACAATTCCAAACTCCCGGAAGGACTGAATTGTTGGGCAGAGGGCTGTGGGGACCATGGTCTCGGGGAACATCTAGCTCAATTGGCATAACACAGTTTACAAAGACAATGTTCTACATTCTACCTTGGTGAGTAGCATCTGGGGTCTTAAAAGGCTGTGAGCAGCTGTCTAAGATACTCCACTGGTCTCCCCTTCAGGATCAAGGGAGAATGAAGAGAACAGGATACAAGGAAGAGATTAGTCCAAAGGTCTAATGGACCATAGCTAGCAAGGCTTCCACCATACTGAGTCCAGTACAGCTAGATTGTGTCCAGCTACCACCACTGACTGCTCTGACTGGGATCACAACACAGGGTTCTGGATAGAGCTGGAGAAGAATGTAGAACAAAATTCTAAAACACAAAAAAGACCAGATTTACTGGCCTAAATAAGACTGGAGAAACCCTGTGAGTATGGCCCCCAGACACCCTTTAGCTCAGTGGTGAAGTCACTTCCAAGGTTCACTTTCAGCTGTGGATTGGACAGCCCCATAAAACAAAATGGGACTAATGAGGTACAGCAGTCCAGGGACAAGGGCTAGAAAGCAGAAGGGGACAGGAAAGCTGGTGATAGGGAACCCAAGATTGAGTAAGGACAGTGTTGATGTGTAGTGAGGTTCTTAACCAATGTCAAAGGGCAATATGTGTACTAACTGTTTAATGAGAAACTGTTTTGTTCTGTAAACCTTCATCTAAAGTGAGAATAGCAGCACAACTGGAAGAGCTAGTCGATGTCACTGAACAGTGCATGTAGAAATTTTTGAAATGGTATATCTTTCGCCTGTATATTTTCAACAACAACAACAAAAGGCTGAGAAGGGAGAGGGTTCACATGTAGAGGGGTTGTTAACCAATGTCATAAAACAATATGTGTACTACTGTTTAATGAAAAACTATTTGTTCTGTAAACCTTCACCTGAAGTACAATAAAATAAATAAATAAAAAATAAAAAAAAAAAAAAGAAATTTTCCAGAGGAGGAAAATTTCTTGGAATTACCAGAGGCAGAATACAAAAGATTAATATACAGAACTCTTCAATACAGTAGGAAGGAAATTACGCAAACCGCAGAAGACAGAATAGAGGAAATTAAAAAGATTAGAGAAGAGCATAATGACAAATTTGACAGGCTGCAAGAATCCATAGAGAGACAGCAATCAGAAATCCAGAAGATTAACAATAAAATTTCAGAATTAGACAATTCAATAGAAAGTCACAGGAGCAGAATTGAAGCAATGGAAGGCAAAATTAGTGAGAATGAAGATAAAGCACTTGACACCAACTTATCTGAGAAAAAATCAGTTAAAGGATTAAAAAATAACAAAGAAACTCTAAGAAATGTGTGGGATTCTATCAAGAGGAATAACCTATGAGCAATTGCAGTACCAGAAGGGGGGGGGGGAATAATAGAAAATACAGAGAGAATTGTTGAAGATTTGCTGGCAGATAACGTCACTGATATCATTAAAGATGAGAAGATATCTATCCAAAATGCTCATCGAACCCTACATAAGGTAGATCCCAAAAGAAAGTCACCAAGACGTATTATAATCAAACTTGCAAAAACCAAAGGTAAAGAGAATTTTAAGAGTGGACACGGATAAACAAAATGTCATCCGCAAAGGAGAATCAATAAGAATAAGCTCAGAATACTGAGCAGAAACCATGCAGGCAAGAAGGCAATGGGATGACAAATATAAAGCCTTGAAGGAAAAAAACAGCCAGCCAAGAATTATATATCCAGCAAAATTGTCTCTCAAATGTGATGGCAAAATTAGGGCATTTCCAGACAAACAGAAGTTTAGGGAATTTGCAAAAACCAAACCAAAATTACAAGAAATACTAAAGGGCGCCCTCCAGTTAGAAAATCAATAACGTAAGATACAACCCAAGACTAGAACACAGGACAGAGCAACCAGATATCAACCCAGATAAGGAAGTCACAAAAATAAACCAAATCTAAAACACTGAAAATAGAAACAGATGTCAGTATGTAAAAGATGACAACATTAAAACAAAAAAGAGGGACTTAAAAAATGTAGACATAGATTTTTCATATGGAGAGGAAGTCAAGGTGATATATAGAAATAAAAGACTGCCATGAACTTAGAAAATGGGTAAATATTAAGGTAACCACAAAGTAAACTAAAAATCCTACAAGTCAAAATAAAAAACTACAAAAATATAAAGACTCAGCAAACCCAAAATCATCAAAAATGAAAAAGATGAAAAGAAAACACATAAAGAAAAATGACTCAGTACAGAAAATTAAGTGGAACAAAGAAACTGAGAACAGCACACAAAAAAAGACATCAAAATGACAGCACTAAACTCATACCTATCAATAATTAAGCTGAATGTAAATGCACTAAAAGTACCAATAAAGAGACAGTGGCAGATTGGACAAAACAACACAATCCGTCTATATGCTGCCTACAAGAGACACACCTAAGACTTAAAGACACAAACTAAAACTCAAAGGATGGAAAAAAATACATCAAGCAAACAACACTCAAAAAAGAGCAGGAGTGACAGTACTGATCTCTGACAAAATAGACTTTAAAGTAAAATCCACCACGAAGGATAAGGAAGGACACTATAAAATGATTAAAGGGTCAATACACCCGTGGACATAACTATAATAAATATTTATGCACCCAACCACAGGGCTCCAAAATACATTCAACGAACTCTTAACAGCATTGAAAAGGGAGATAGATGTTCCACAATAGCAGTATGAGACTTCAAAACACCATTTTCAGTGAAGGACAGAAAATCCAGAAAGAAGCTCAACAAAGATATGGAAGATCTAAAAGCTACAATCAACCAACTTGATCTTATAGATGTATACCGAACACTCTACCCAACAGCAGCCAAGTATACTTTCTTTTCCAATGCACATGGAACATTCTCCAAAATAGACCACATATTAGGTCATAAAGCAAGCTGTAAAAAAATACAAAGGATTGAGATGTTACAAAGCATCTTTTCTCATCATAATGCTATAAAAGTAGAAATCAACAACAGAAAAAGCAAGGAAAAAAATCAAACACATGGAAACTGAACAACACCTTGATCAAAAACTACTGGGTTATAGAAAAAATTAAGGATAGAATAAACAAATTCATAGACTCAAATGAGAATGAAAACACATCCTACCAAAACATTTGGGACACAGCAAAAGCAGTGCTCAGAGGTCAGTTTAACAATAAATGCACACATCCAAAAAGAAGAAAGGGCCAAAATCAAAACATTAACCCTACAACTGAAACAAGTAGAAAGAGATCAGCAAAAGAAGCCCACAGATGCCAGAAGAAAGGAAATAATAAGAATTAGAGCAGAATTAAATGAAATGGAGAGTAGAAAAACAATTGAAAGAATTAATAAGACCAAAAGCTGGTTTTTTGAAAAGATCAATAAAATTGATAAACCGTTGGCCAAACTGACAAAAGAAAAACAGAAAAGGAAGCAGATAACCCATATAAGAAATGAGATGGGTGGTATCACAACAGGCCCGACTGAAATTAAATGAATCATAACAGAATACAATGAAAAATTGTGCTCTAACAAATTGGAAAACCTAGAGGAAATGGACAAATTTTTAGAAACTCACTACCTACCTAAACTAACACAAACAGAGGTAGAACAACGAAATAAACTCATAATAAAAGAAGATATTGAAAAGGCAGTTAAAAAACTCTCAACAAAAAAAAGCCATGGCCTGGATGGCTTCACTGGAGAATTCTACCAAACTTTCAGAGAAGAGTTAACAAGACAACTACTAAAGGCATTTCAGAACATAGAAAAGGATGGAATACTCCCAAACTCATTCTATGAAGCCAGCATAACCCTGATACCAAACACAGGGAAAGACACCACAAAAAAAAAAAAAAAAAACTACAGACCAATATTCCTCATGAACATTGACGAAAAAATCTTCAACAAAATTCTAGCCAATAGAATTGAGCGACATATCAAAAAAATAATTCACCATGATCAAGTGGGATTTATACCAGGGATGCAGGGATGGTTCAACATTAGAAAAACAATCAATGTAATCCATTATATAAATAAAACAAAGGATAAGAACACCATGATCTTATCAATCAATGCAGAAAAGGCATTTGACAAAGTCCAACATCCATTCATGATGAAAACTCTTAACAAAATAGGAATAGACAGGAAATTTCTCAATATAATTAAGGGCATTTATACAAAGCCAACAGCCAACATCATCCTAAATGGAGAGACTTTGAAAGCGTTCCCCTTGAGAAAAGGAACCAGACAAGGATGCCCTTTATCACCACTCTTAGAAATAAAGAAATAAAGAGCAGCCAAATTGGTAGGGAAGAAGTCAAAGTGTCTCTGTTTGCAGATGATATGATCTTATACAGAGAAAACCCCAAAGAATCCACAAGAAAACTACTGGAACTAATAGAAGATATCAGCAAAGTTTCAGGATACAAGATAAACATGCAAAAATCAGTTGGATTCCTTTGCACCAACAAAGAGAAACTTGAAGAGGAAATTACCAAATCAATACCAATTACAATAGCCCCCAAGAAGATAAAATACTTAGGAATAAATCTAACCAGAGACGTAAAAGATCTATACAGAGAAAACTACAAGACACTACTGCAAGAAACTAACAGAGACCTGCATAAGTGGAAAAATACACCTTGCTCATGGATAGGTAGACTCAACATAGTTAAAATGTCAATTCTACCCAAAGTGTTCTACAGATACAATGCAATCCAGATCCAAATTCCAATGGCATTTTTTAATGAGATGGAGAAACAAATCACCAACTTCATATGGAAAGGGAAGAGGCCCTGAATAAATAAAGCATTACTCAAGAAGAAGAACAAAGTGGGAGGACTCACACTACCTGATTTTAGAACCTATTATACCACCACAGTTGTCAAAACAGTCTGGTATTGATACAACAACAGATACATAGACCAATGGAACAGAGTTGAGAATCCAGATATAAGCTCATCCATCTGTGAGCAGCTAATATTTGACAAAGGACCAAAGTCCATTACTTGGGGAAAAGACAGTCTCTTTAACAAATAGTGCTGGTATAACTGGATATCCATCTGCAAAAAACTGAAACAAGACCCATACCTCACACCATGCACAAAAACTAACTCAAAATGGATCAAAGACTTAAATATAAAATAGAAAACCATAAGTATCATGGAAGAAAAAATAGTGACAATGCTAGGAGCCCTAATACATGGCATAAACAGAATACGAACCATAAGTAACAATGCACAAACACCAGAAGAGAGACTAGATAACTGGGAGCTCCTAAAAATCAAACACTTATGCTCATCAAAAGACTTCACCAATAGAGTAAAAAGATAACCTACAGACTGGGAAGAAGTTTTTGGCTATGACAAATCCAATCAGCGTCCAATCTCTAAAATCTACAAGATACGGCAAAACCTCAACAACAAAAAGACAAATAACCCAATTAAAAAATGGGCAAAGGATATAAACAGGCACTTCGCCAAAGAAGATATTCAGGCTGCTAACAGACACATGAAGAAATGCTCACGATCATTAGCCATTAGGGAAATGCAGATCAAAACTACAATGAGATATCATCTCACCCCAACAAGGCTAGCCTTAATCCAAAAAACCACAAAATAATAAATGCTAGAGAGGTTGTGGAGAGACTGGAATACTTATACACTGTTGGTGGGAATGTAAAATGGTACAACCACTTTGGAAATCGATTGGCCAATTCCTTAAAAAACTAGAAATAGAAGTACCATACTATCCAGCAGTCCTGCTGCTTGGGATATATCCTAGAGAAATAAGAGCAGTCACACAAATAGATATATGCACACCCATGTTCACTGCAGCATGTTCACAATAGCAAAAAGATGGA
This sequence comes from Dugong dugon, assembly GCA_030035585.1. Classification (NCBI taxonomy): domain Eukaryota; kingdom Metazoa; phylum Chordata; class Mammalia; order Sirenia; family Dugongidae; genus Dugong; species Dugong dugon. The sequence goes on from CM057467.1 coordinate 3,568,103, forward strand.
AACAACCTAGGTGCCCATCAACGGATGAATGAATAAACAAATTATGGTATATCCACGCAATGGAATACTAGGCAACGATAAAGAACAACGATGAAGCCATGAAACGTCTTATAACACGGAGGAATCTGAAGATCATTATGCTGAGTGAATTTAGTCGGTCACAGAACCAATGCATCAATTGGTCCCAGTCACCTGGAGTAAAGGAGAGTGAAGAACACCAATGACAGAAGGAGAGTATTGGCCCGAGAGACAGAAGGGGCCACATAAACCAGAGACTTCATTATCCTGAGACCAGAAGAACTAGATAATGCCCAGCTACCACCAATGACGCCCTCACAGGGAACACAACAGAGAGTCCCTGATGGAGCAGGAGAAAGGTGGGGTGCAGAACTCAAATTCTAGTAAGAAGACCAGACTTAAGGGTCTGAATGAGACTGGAGGAACCCTGGAAAGCATGGCTCCTGGATTCTCTAGCAGCCCAGAACTAAAATAAATTTCTGAGGCGAACTCTTCAGACAGGAATTGGACTGGACTGTGGGACATAAAGTGATACTCTTGAGGAGTGTGCCTCTTAGCTCAAGTATATACAAGAGACTAAATGGTCAGCTTCTGTCTGGAGGTGAGATGGGAAGGCAGAGAGACTAGGAGGTGGTTGAATGGACATGGGGAATCAGGGGTCGAAAGGAAGAGTGTGCTGTCACAGTATGGGGTGAGCAATTAGGGTCACATAACAGTGTATAAATTTTTGTATGGGAGACTAACTTGAAATGTAAACTTCATTTAAACTACAACAAACAAAAAAATATTTTCTTGACATAGTCTCTAAATTCAGGTGGAATAAACAAGGTCATACTTTGGCTCTCGAGGACTTCTTGTAATTTTCTTCAGCTTCAACTTTAACTTGCATATGAGCAATTGATGGTCTGCTCCACAGTTGGCCCCTGGCCTTGTTCTGACTGATGATATCGAGCTTTTCCATAGTCTTTTTCCACAGATGTAATTGATTTGATTCCTGTGTATCCCATCTAGCAAAGTCCACATGTATAGTCGCTGTTTATGTTGTTGAAAAAAGGTATTTGCAATGAAGAAGTCGTTGGTCTTGCAAAATTCTATCACGCGATGTCTGGCATCATTTCTATCACCAGGGCATATTTTCCAACTACCAATCCTTCTTTGTTTCCAATTTTTGCATTCCAATGCCCAGTAACGATCAAAGCATCTTGATTGCATGTGTGATCAATTTCAGACTGCAGAAGCTGGTTAAAATGTTCAATTTCCTCATCTTTGGCGTTAGTGATTGGTGCATAAATTTGAATAATAGTTTTATTAATTTGTCTTCCTTGTAGGCATATGGATATTATCCTATCACTGACAGGGCTGTACTTCAGAATAGGTCGTGAAGTGCTCTTTTTGACCATGAAAGCAACGCCATTCCTTGTCCACTTGTCTTTGCTGGTATATGACCATATGACTGTGAAATTCAAAATGACCAGTACCACCCCATTTCAGCTCACTAATGCCTAGAATATAGATTTTTATGCCCTCCATTTCATTTTTGACGACTTCAGTTTTCCTAGATTCATACTTCCTACATACCACGTTCTGATTATTAATGGATGCTTGCAGCTATTTCTTCTCATTTTGAGTCTTGCCACATCAGCAAATGATGGTCCAGATAGTTTGACTCCAACCAAGTCGTTAAGGTCAACTCTACTTTGAGGAGGCAGCTCTTCCCCAGTCTCGTTTTGAGTGCCTTCCAACCTGAGGAGCTCATCTTCTGCTACTATATAAGACAATGTTCCACGGCGATTCATAAGGTTTTCACTAGCCAATTTTTTCAGAAGTGGACTGCCAGGTCTTTCTCCCTAGTCTGCCTTAGTCTGGATTCTCAGCTGAAATCTGTCCACCAAGTTTGAACCTGCTGGTATTTGAAATAGTGACGGCAAAGCTTCCAGTATGACAAACTGACAGACACGTGGTTCTTCTGCCTTTTATGCACCTAAACCTGCTGTGATGTCCTTGCCCGTGGCCTCTATCCCCTTTCCATAGTGTCTTAGGCTGGCTTCTCTCGAGAGGCAAAGCCAGTAAATCATATAAATGTTTATAGAGAGAGCTCTATACCAAAGAAATGGCTCACGTAGTTGTAGAGGCTGGAATGTCCCAAGTCTGTGGGTCAGGATAGAGGCTTGTCTTGATTTATGTAATTGCAGGGGCTGGTGAACCCAAGAACAGCAGGTCAGAGAGTAGGGCTCTTGCTCACAGGCTGTGAAGATCGACAAATCCCAAGATCGGCAAACAAGACCACAGGTAAGCTGCTAGTTCATGTCCCAAGAACCATAGGTCAGAAGAACAGGAACCGGTTGCAGGATCTGACACGAGCAAAAAGCCCGTGAGCCTTGCCAGAAAATCCACTTGTATTCAATCAATGCAGGCCACATGCCCAAGGAAATTCCCTTTCAACTGATTGGCTACTCACAGCAGATCCAATCATGGAGGTGACCACAGCATCATACGACTGCCAAACCACTGAGAATCATGACCCAGCCAAATTGACACTCAACCTTAACCATCACAGTCCACCCCTTGTCAACTTGGCACCTGTACACATCTCCTTAAACCATACATAATCTCTGAATATAGACAATTATAAAGTCATACTTGCACTTAACATGACACCATGAACACACATACAACTGAAAATGCACTAGCCCTGTTTACATCTTACATTTTATAAGTGAAGAAAACAAAATTATTTGATGCACACATACAAAGCAGAAATGCTCATAACAATTACAGTCCATGTTTCTGCAGCTGGTCACATGGTCGTAACTGGTATTTAGAACTATCTTCTTCCACCACCCATTCTGTATACCCTTTGCGCTCAGCAAGCACCTCATCTGGTCGTGGTTGTTTGCCTGGTGGGGTGACCCAAACCTTCATTCCTGAAGTGTCTGGGCCATTAGCTATCATGCTGGAATTGTGTTGCTGTACTTTTCCATTGATTTTAATCACAGGGCATGGTAGTACTAAGAAACGCCCTCAGGAATCTCCTGCATCCAGACATACTATTCTTTACCTCTATTATGTAATATCAATCCAATTTCCTCTTGGTAATCAGGATCAATCACACTAGCCAGTATGGTAACTCCTTTCTTAGCCTGTTGATCCAGAGATATAAGGAGCCCAAAGTGGCCAGGTGGCATTCTTAGCTTCCGATTCAATGGAATCAGTGATGTGTCTCCAGGTGGGAGCATTCCTTCACTTGGGACTAAGACCTCTACACCTGCAGAGCATAAGGTAGTGGGGACAGGAAGCAAAAATCTTGTGAGTGAGTCACTAGAAGTAAGAGTGAGTGGTGCCAGTCCCATTTCCACCCCTTGATTCCTGGACTGATGGAAGAAAAAGCACCATATATTGGACACTGGTTTAGAGCATATACAGCCTCCTGGAGAATATTGCCCCAAACCTGCAAGGTATTGCCACCTAGCTGGTGCCATTATTGTATCTTTAGAAGGCCTTTTCATCATTCTATCAATCCAGCTGCTTCAGGATGATGGGGAACATAGTAAGACCAGTGAATTCCATGAGCATGGGCCTATTGTCTCACTGCATTTGCTGTGAAGTGAGTCCGTTGTTCTGTGTGGGATACTATGACTGTGGATAAGGCATTCTGTAAGTCCACGGATGGTAGTTTTGGCAGACGCATTGCATGCAGGGAAGGCAAATCCATATCCAGAGTAAGTGTCTATTCCAGTAAGGACAAAACACTGCCCATTGCATGATTGAAGTGGTCCAATGTAATCAACTTGCCACCTGGTTGCTGGCTGATCACCTCAAGGGATGGTGCCATATCAGGGACTCAGTGTTGGTCTCTGCTGCTGGCAGATTGGGTGCTCAGCAGTGGCAGTAGCCAAGTCAACCTTGGTGAGTGGAAGTCCATGTTTCTGGGCCCATGTATAACCTCCATCCCTGCCACCATGGCCACTTTGTTCATGAGCCCATTGAGCAAAGACAGGAGTAGCTGGGGAAAGAAGATGAGTGGTTTCCACAGAACGTGTCATCCTATCCACTTGATTGTTAAAATCCTCCTCCGCTGAGGTCACCCTTTGCTGAGCATTCACTTGAGACACAAATATCTTCACTTCATTGACTGATTCAAAGAGATCTATCTACATACCTCTTCCCCATACATCCTTGTCTCCAATTTTCCAATCATGTTCCTTCCAAGTCCCTGACCATCCAGCCAAGCCATTGGTCACACACAGCCCATGAATCAGTTTACAATCTTATATCTGGTCATTTCTCCTTCCAAGCAAAGTGATCAACCAGGTGCTCTGCTAAAAGTTCTGCCCATTGGGAGGATTTCTCTTCACCTTTGTCCTTCAGGGAGGTCCCAGAAAGAGGCTGTAGTGTTGTCACTGTCCACTTTGAGTGGTGCTTACATATAGTGCAGAACTGTCTGAAAACCAGGCATGAGTTTTCTCTTCCTCAGTCAACTGATCATAAGGAACTCCCCATGAGGCCATAAGTGCAGACCGGGAGATGGAAGATAATGTGACAGGAGTGGAGACCATGGGCATTTGGGCCACTTCTTCATGCAACTTACTTGTGCCTTCAGGTCCTGCTGGGGCAGATCTCGTGTATACTACTTCCAATTAATGATGGAGTGCTGCTGTGCACGTCCAAGTTTATGACTCTATGGGTCAGACAATACCCAGTTCATAATGGGCAGCTCAGGCTGCTTGGTGAATTGGTGGCCCATAGTTAATCTTTAAGTCTCTACTAGGGCCCAGTAACAAGCCAAAAGCTGTTTCTCAAAAGGAGAGTAGTTATTTGCAGAGGATGGCAGGGCTTTGCTCCAAAATTCTAAGGATCTGTGCCATAATTCACCAACAGGGGCCTGCCAAAAACTCTAAACAGCATCTCTTGGCTTTTCCTACCATAATAGCCCTTACACCATTTGTTGTGGATCCAATGTGGATGGTCTTCCAGTTTCTGAGTATATCTATTTCTTTTATGCATTCTGAAATTGGGGAAATTACTACAGGATGCGTTTGGGGACCCACTGGACCTACTGTGAGATGGACATGAACTAAGACTCCATTAATAACTTGACCTCCGTATGTCCTCACATTGACTGATGGGCCACAGTGACTTTTTGGGTCTCCTGGAATTAGTGTCAGTTCAGAGCTGGTATCCACTAATCCCCGAAAAGTCTGATTATTTCTTTTTCCCCAGTTGAACAGTCACTCTCATAAAAGGCCATAGATCCCTTTTGAAAGGCTGGGAGAAAGATTAACATTATACATTTTTGACAGTGTATTGGAGTTCTTCCACAAGGGGAACTGACCTCCTCTTCATTCAAGGGGTTGTGGGTCTTTAAACTCACTCAAGTTTGTGAATTGATTGAGGGGCCGTGACTCTCTATTCTAGCTATTCGAGTTAGACTTTGTTCACTTGACCTAGAATTCATCAACTTGTACAGATCAACAAAATATTTAGTAGATTTCCTATCTATTGCACTTCTAGGGACACCACTACTAAGCAGACAATGCCATAAATCCATACAAGTCAGGCTATTCTGATAACAGTTTTGACTCCATTACTGTAACCACGCCCACCTTGTCTTTGTCGATTAAGTGCTGCCACTGGGCCCACATTACCACAGGGCCCGAAAGGCCCCATAGTAGTTAGGTGTCTTAATTCAGTTAGGGCAGTTCTCACTTTCAAATCTGACTTACATAAAATAACAATCACAGCAGTCTTCAAGGATGCTGATGCTCCCTTCACAAATTTGTTCCTCACAGTTGTGGTAAAAGTTGTATCCTCTGGGCACTCCATGTGTGAGTCTGTGGGTCTAACCTGATAAATCCACTCTAGCATGCCAATTTCCTTAAGACTTTGGATACATTATTCTACAGTATACCAAGTCAGGTCTGGTACTTTAACTTGGTTTAGTGTAGGCCACTGCATAATCCATGCTTCAGCAATCCAACCAAATAAACTACTAGAACCTTTCCTAACTTCTGGAGATTAAATACTGAATGAAGAATCTGTGCTTAGTGGACCCATATCAATAAACTCAGACTGATCCAACTTTATTTTCCTTGCACCATTATCCCACACCCTTGATAGACTTTCCCACTCATACTCCCCCAGTTTCTGTTTGTACATATTAGAAAAGCCAAGTAGTTCTTTTGGGGTGTAGTGTACCTTCCCCTGGTCACACTTTGTATTTCACCTTTTGGGGCTCAGTGGGACTTAAGTCTAGTTATATGTCTAGAAACCCTTTGGCTTCTAGGGGTAGGGAAGTGTTTTGAGAACATTCAGCATTGTCTTGTAAAGCATCTGCCTCAGGCAATGCCCCAGGCAAGGACTCAGACAAGGGCTCTTTAGATGCAGTTGGGTTAATCACATTAGATAGGGGTGCAGGGGCTAATGGTTTTACTGAGGAGGGTGGTTTAGCAGACAAACAATGAGTAAGCTCTTCAGATGGGAGTGCAAAGGCTGGTTGTGTTGGCAGAAGTGAGTCAACATAATTTAGGGGCTCTGTGTCTCCAGCTTCCTGATTTTCTGCCCAAATGTCCCCCTCCTAAGTTTCAGGATCCCATTTCTTCCCAATCAATGCTCTCACTTTAACCTCAGACACTTCTCGAGGTTGGCAATTGAGTTGGTGTTGTAATTCAGCCACTCTTATGATAAGACTCTGGGTTTGTTTTTTGGCAATATCAGCTCTGTTACTACAAGAAATAAGGCTTTCTTTCAAGGCACAAGTGGAAACTTTGTGGTCATTTATGTAATACTTGAGCTTTGACTCTGAAGCCCTGAACATATCTCTTTCTTTCACCAGTTTGTCTAGCGAAAGTAGAACCAACCAACCAACTTCCTTATACTTCTCCTTATGACAAAATTGTAGAAAGGTATCACACACACAATCACCTAGAGCCTTGCCTTTCACCAATAACTGATCTATTGGTGGTGATATTTTGCATATTTGTATTGTCACCTCATGCCATGGATTAGCAGTGCCCTCTTTACTCCTGGAGCAGAGTCATCAACATCTTTAAGACTAAGCAGAATTGAGAACCAATTTAGAAAACTCATTCTTACAATTTTGTTTCTCTAGAACCACTTTCAGTACCAAATGTCTTAGGCTTGTTTCTCTAGTGAAGCAAAACCAGTAAGGCATATAAACATATATAGAGAGAGGTCTATATGAAGAAAATGGCTGATGAGGTAGTAGAGACAGGAATGTCCCAAGTCCATAGGTCAGAATAGAGGCTTCTCCTGATTCACGTAGTCACAGGGGCTGGTGAACCTAAGATTGGCAGGTCAGAGAGCAGGGCTCTTGCTCACAGGCTGTGAAGATCAGCAAATCCCAAAATCAGCAAACAAGACCACAGGTAAGCTGCTAGCTCAAGTTCCAAGAACCGGAGGTCAAACAGGAACCAGCTGCAGGATCCAACACTAGCAAAAAGCCCACAAGCCTTGCCAGAATGTCCACTTATACTCGATGCAGGATACTCGCTGAAGGAAACTCCCTTTCAACTGATTGTTTACTCACAGTAGGTCCAGTCATGGAGGTGATCACATCATACGACTGTTGAACCACAAAATCATGGCCCAGTGAAGTTGACACACCACTTTAACCATTATGGTACTGAGTTCCTTTTCAGACAGAGGTTGGAGTCTGCAGATTGAAGAGCCAGGTGCAGATCATCTGCTGCTGAGAAGCAGGTGCCAGAGGGGCAAGGGTACTTCATGTGCCTGAGACTGTGTCCTTGGCCATTTCCTTTCAAGGAGCTGCTTTCTCGAGGACTCTTGTGTGTCAGAGACCCAACATGATGAGATGATGAGTTCCATATCTGTTAGTCAGCCAGAGGGCAACATGAGCTAGAGTACTGCACATGGAAGCCCAGTGAGCCCCAAGTGTCACCGTCCATTCAGCCCCACAGATTTTGCCCCAAAACTCCCACTGCCACTGCTCCTTCTGGCTGCCAGCTACTCTTCGTTGAAGCAGATGGAGTCTGTGGGAACATTTTAGGAGGTGGGACTTGCTGTCTGCCTGAGTCAGTGAGAGGAGGGAACAGGGGTCAGAGAAGTCAGGACTTGGAGACTGAGAGTTTCCAACCATGGGAGAAGAAACTGGATTTTTTTTTTTTTTCTGTAATACTCTAGAAGACAGAACAAGAGACAATTTGTGGAATATTCAGGAAGACGGATATTGACTCTAAAAAGAGACATGTTCTCACATTGGGAAAGTCTGCTTCCCCAGCACTCATGAGAATCCTATCACTGAAGTGTTCTAGCAGAGGCTGGGAGGCTGCAGTGACACCTGCATGAGGAGGTGGCTTGCTCTAGATAGCCAAGAAATCCCTTCCACTCTGAGGCTGAGCTTCTCAAACCCTAGTCCTGGGTGGTCTCTGCTCAGGGGAAGCCTGCCCCTCCCCTTACCTCTGGAAGTATTCACAGAGAACTACCCATGCCCAGAAGTTCAGACAGAACCTCTGACCTCTAGGAGCTTATAATAAAGCTAAGGGGATGATGACAAAGTCACAAGAAACAATTAAAACGCAATCACAAATGGTCCATGAGCATGGGTATTGAGCAGGTTACAAAGCATGCATAAAGAGGCAGTCTCAGAAGGAGCAGGGGTCTGATGTGAGAAGGGGAAGGCAGGAAAAGGCCTTCGTCTTAGCAGTCCAGGACACCAGGGCCTGCTGTGATGGAGCATCAGTGATAAGGGCATAGGCCGGCCAGATGGGGCACTGGTCAGTGCTGTCCTGAGCCTGTGTGAGGCCCAGTAAGAAATCTGCTCACTCAGATGACTCCTGGAGGGGGTGCAGGGGAAATCCCTGCCCACAAGTAATTCTTGGCCCCATAGGAGACCTTCCTCACAGAAAGCAAGGCAATGATACAAATGGCCTCCACTGCCCCCCACCCCCACTTCCAGGCCAGAAGCTGGGCTTGCAGTCTTGTAACTTTCTATCTTAGAATATAATTATTTGTACAGATGTCTGATCTCCCTAGCTAGACTGTGAGCCCCTCAAGGGCAGAATCCTTCTTTGACCCACTCGCTCACACCTACCTCGACCAAAAACACTTACATAAACACATACATACATACCTTCACACAAAGAAATATTTGTCAAAGTACTGGTTAATAAGCAAATAATTCATACATTTTTCTAAAGAACATTTTTGGAGGTGGAGAAGTAGAGGTCTCAGCCCTTGAAAACTGGCCAGTGGCCTGGCATAACGGAGTGATCCCCCAGACCTGCAGAGGAGCACACACATTATGGGAAGCATGGGTCTAGAATCATAAATATTTCTAAGAATAGAAAAAGCTGAAGGAAGATTAGGTTTACTCAGCGGAAAATGGGAAAGTTCCTAATACAGGACTCAGTATCTACAAATTGATTAACAAATGTTAACAATTTTTTTATTATCATCTTAGTCCTTTACCGCCCAACACACCAAGCCACACTCAGATGTACAAGTGTGTGCAAATGCTCACATGCACCTTCCCAGTGAGTTCCAGATTTATCACCCAAAGACCTCTCCTCTGGCCTGTTTCTGCTCACACTGCAGAGGGCCTGGCAGGGTTTCACACTTTTGCCCCATTTCCTGGTCCATTGCCATCTAGGACCTACTTCTGATGAAAGGCTTCATTCAGCCTTCCTCTTCTCTGAAAGAGAACCTTCTTTCCCTAAAACACCAGGGCCAGAGTAGAGGAAGGAATGTCTCAACATCAGCACAGTCAAGGATAGGACTATGGTCTCAACATCCAGCTTTCACTTAGACTGACTCATCCAGGTCTCTTCCAGTCTAGGGCCTCTGGAAGTCACCAGTTTATGTAGGGTCTCCACAGGCTTTTCCCCTCAGGTGGGGAGCCAGACAGAAAGAGCAATCGCACACCTGCCAGGGTCTCACTACCCTCCCAGCTAGAGAGGGCTCACTTGCCTGTCCCTCATTTTCAGATCTGATGAAACCAGCTAGAAACCTGACGCCTGGGCTGACTTATACTCTTCTGTGCACAGAACAGATACTCAGTGCTTATTTGCAGAAGGACAGAAAGAAGGAATAGAGGAGAATAGGGAGGGAGGAAGACTGGCTCAGGGGAAAGAGCACTGTTTGTGGACAGCAAGGCCTGCTTTCTATCCCTGGCTTGTTCCCTGACAACCATCAGCTAAGCAAGCCTTCAACTCCAATAAGTCTCAGTTTCTTCATCTGGAAAACAAAGGGAGAGAACCTACCTTCCACAGCAAATGTAAGGATCAACCAAGTAGTCAAGCAAAGCGAATGTAGTTGGCAAAAGGTAGAGTGATGTTTAAAAATCCAGGAGTATTCCTATTGAAGCTCTTCGTATCCACCCATTTAAACTCTCATTAGCAAAGCATAAAAGTGTCTGTTTCCTCAAATCCCTGCCAAGAGTGTGGCATCCAACTCTTGATCTTTAACTATCTCTTAGGTAAAAAGTGTTTTTTCAAGAATGTTTTAATTTGCATTTCTCTTCATTTGAGTAAAGATAAGCATCTTTTCACATTTAAGGGCTGTTTGTATTCCCTTTTCTGAAAACTTCTTTGGCCCCGTTTTGTTTCAAATTTTTGGTTTTATATTGTAGGCGCTCTTTATATTGACCTTTGAGATCAGAGTTGCAAATATTTTCTCCAATTTTCTGTTTGTTGTTTGGCTTTGCTTATGGTGGGTTTTGCCACGTACAAATTTTGTTTTGTTTAGCTTTATGGAGTCAAATTTATCAAGCTTTTATTTCATGGTTTCTGGGTATTTTATTTTGTTTTGCTTTTCTTTCATAAAGACCGTTACCTCTTTAAGGCTATAAATAATTCTTCCATGTTTTAATTTTCTTAGTAATTATGTAGCTTCATTTTTTTAACCTTGAAATCTTTTATCTATTTGGAGCTTATCCTAGTTTAAGATGCCCATTGATATTCTGGTTATGAATCCAAGAATAATTTTCTTAAATAGATACTTTATTGTTCCAACATCATTTATTGAATAACCTATCTTTTTCCCACTAATTTAAGAACATCTGAGAAAGCATCTTCATATTACTTCAAACTTCCATACATATGTGGTCCTATTTTGGGATCCCATATTCTGTTCCAAGATCTAATTACCTATTCATGTACCAGTACCATATTGTTTTATTTATTATAACTTTAAAATATAACTATAGTTCTAGTCTCTGATGGTTACACATCTGCTTTGAATTTTCTGAGCTAATCTTGCTTTTTTATTTTCTATGTGAATTTTAGCATCAGCTTATTTAATTTCAAAACAATTTATTTTGTTATTTGTTTGGGAATCAGATTAAATTCATAGATTAATTAGGGAGAACTGATGTATTCATACTGAGCCTTAAAAACTGTGTCCTTTAAGAAATATGTTCAACTGCTAATAGACCTAAATACATTGGCTTAGCCACATATGGGTCCATGGAAAAGTAGTCTGGAGGTAGACTGTCTGATCTAGTTTGGCAGCTCAAGGAAACCATCTGGGATCTAAGTTACTTCTGTCTTTTTTCTCTGCCATTCTTAGTGCTGGCTTCCAGCCTCAAAGTCATCATAGCTAAAGGTTCACGACGGCAGCTGGAGCTGAAGTCAGTATGTCCCTATTCCAGGAAGGAAGAATAGGAAAGGCAAAATGGACACTTGCCAACTCTCCTCCCCCTCCATTTTTAAGGAGTTTTCTTGGAAGTCCACTTAACAAGTATCACTAACTACAAGAGAGGTGGAAAATGTAGTCTTTCAGTTGGGCACATTGCCATCCCAAATAAAATTAGCGTTCTATTACTACAGATGAAGGGGGACATTGGAAAAGGAGCCTACAGACTCTGTCACCCTATCCTAGAACATGGGATACCTATTCTTGTGGTCAAGTCCTTTCCCTCTTTAACTCACTGTGGTGAAATGAATTCCTTTATATGACTTTTTGCCTTTTGAGAGATTTTTTCTTCTAAGCCCTGAGAAGTAATCTTTGCCCTAGTTTTCTACCCTAGAGGGTTTCTTGCTTTTGTCCAGGTTGATTGACATTTCCTGGATAAGCTGCAAACAACCTGTGATTTGATATGTTCTGCCTGGTCTTGGGCTGCAGCATACCCTGTGATTGGTATGCACCTTGCAAAGACCCATCAACAGACTTTGCAAATGAAGTGTCTGTAGGCTACTATGCAAATGGAGTGTCTGTGGCCTACTGAGAAGGGATTGGTCAGTTGTGGCCCTAGTAGGAGGGCAATGACTTGATATTGATAAGGAGTTTATATATATAAGCAGCTAAACCCACAGAGGTTTTTGAGACAGAAAGAAGCCTGAAGAGAAGCAGAAGGAATAAAAAAGAGAGAAGAAGTAGAGAGGGAGGAGGCAAGGAACATCCTAAAAGAGCTGTAACACAGGTCAAGGGTTGAAGACAGTGATAGGCCTGGAAGGGGACCAGTGGCAGAGCTGGTGACAACAGGCCTGGAAGGGTCCTGCAGCAGAGTCAGTGGTGACAGAAGGCAGGGCTAAGAGGAGTCTGTCCTGAGGGGGCCGAGAGGAGCTTGTCCTCAGGGGGCCAAGAGAAGACCTGAAAGGCTTAGAGGAGCTGAGAGAGATGTCCTGTACTGAAGACGGGAGACTTTGTCTACATGCTTCCTTGGTCCTGATCCTGAGTTGTAGCCTGCTGATCTTGATCCTGAGTTGTACCTTGTTACTTTCTTAATAAACCATTTAACTATAAGTATGATCTGTGAGTTCTGTGTGGCCACTGCAATAGATTATCAACCCAGAAGACAAGTAGAGAGTGCCACAGGATGGATGGCTGGTGTCAGAACTGGTAAAAAGTTTGGAAGGTTGAGGTATGTCTGACCTCTATCTCATAGAGATCAGCTTTGGGCTGATCCTGGTTGTTACCCTCCATGAAGTTATACAAGTTCTGTTGCTACTGCCACCATTTTACACTCACTCTCACCTGAGTCTCATCACCACTACAATACTAAAACTGCTCTTATCAAGATTATTAATAACAACCATCTATCTAAATCTAATGATCAATTTTCATTCTCCCTCTTTCTTTAAAATACTTTCCTAATTTGACTTGTAGGACACTATACTCTCCTTGACTTCCTTCTACCTTGCTGGCTTCTTCTTCCCACTCTCCTTTGCTCAGATCTCTTCTCTTTGTGATGCATATTTGCTTGCTAACGAGTTCATGTAGTCCCATGACTGTGTGTGTGTGACATACACACACATGCTAATGCCTCTACACACCTATTAGAATGACTAAAATTTAAAAAACTGACAATGTCAAGTGCTAGCAAGGATGCATAGCAGCTAAAACTCTTATACACTGCAGATGAAAATGCAAAATGGTGCAACCACTTTGGAAACAGCTTGTCAGCTTCTTACAAAGTTAAACACACACTTGCCCTATGATCCATAAATCCCACTCCTGGGTATTTACTCAAGAGAAATGAAGACACGTGTCCATGTAAAATCTGTGTGGGACTGTTTATAGCCACTTTATTCATAATTACCAAAAACTGGAAAAAATCCCAGATGTACATCAACAGGTAAATGGATTGACAAATTGCAGTACATGCATATAATGAAATACTACTCAGCAATAAAAAAGAATGCACCGCTGATGCATGCCAACGGGGATGAATTTCAAGTGCATTATGCTAAATGAAAGAAGCTAGACTCAAAAGTCCGCATACTATGTAAGCCTATCTACGTGATTCAATTAGTATGACAGTCTGGAAAGACAAAACTATAGGGACAGAAAAAAAGAACAATAATTCCCAGGGGTTTGGCGTGGAGAAAGAAGACTGACTAGAAAGGGACATGAGGAAACTTTTTGAGAACATTTTTATACCTTGATTGTGGAGGTAGTTATATGACTGTATAATTCAGCAAAATCTGTAAACCTGTGCATCAAAAAGGGTGAATTTTATTATATAATATGTACATTAATAAACCTGAGTTTAAAAAAATGCTTAGCCCTGTCTACTTCCCTAAACTCCACACTTACGTATCTCTTCTTGATTTAAAAAAAAGAAGAAGAAAGAAAGAAAAAGGAAAAAAATCTGAGAAATAGTCTGTTGTTTCATTAAATACTATCTCATTTTTGGATTACCTTGGGGGGAAAAAACTAGGCAACATCCTTGTGATCATTAAGGCTGTGTGTCAGCTTGGCTAGACCATGACTCTCAGTGGTTTGGCAGTTATGATGTAGTTTGGTAGTCATATAATGATACATACAATGATGTGATCACCTCCATGATGAGATCTGATATAATGTGATCACCTCCATGATGGGATCTGATGTGAGTAGCCGATCAGTTGAAAGGGAGTTTCCTTAGGTGTGTGGCCTGCATCCAGTATAGATGGACTTTCTGGCAAGGCTCGCTGACTTTTGCTTGCTCTGGATCCTGCAGCTGGTTCCTGTTCATCTGACTGCCAGTTCTCGGGACTTGAGCTAGCAGCTTGCCTGCAAACTTGGGATTTGTCAGCTTCCATGGTCCGAATCTTGGGTTTACCAGCCCCTGCAGCTATGTTAGTTGGGAGAAGCCTCTAGCTGACCTAAGGATTTGGGATTTTGCAGCCTCTACAATCTCATGATTGTACATATATATATGTATGTAATTGTGTGTGTGTGTGTGTGTGTGTGTGTGTGTATTGTTGTTAGGTGCCATCAAGTCGGTTCCAACTCATAGTGACCCTATGTACAACAGAACAAAACACTGCCCGATCTCGTGCCATCCTCACAATTATCATGCTTAAGCCCATTGTTGCAGCCATTGTGTCAATCCATCTCGTTGAGGGTCTTTTTCTTTTTAACTGACCCTCTACTTTACCAAGCATGATGTCCTTCTCCAGGGACTGGTCCCTCCTGATAATATGTCCAAAGTATGTGAGACAAAGTCTCACCATCCTTGCTTCTAAGGAGCATTCTGGCCATACTTCTTCCAAGACAGATTTGTTCTTTCTTTTAGCAGCCCATGGTATATTCAATATTCTTCGCCAACACCACAATTCAAAGGTATCAATCCTTCTTCAGTCTTCTTTATTCATTGTCCAGCTTTTGCATGCATATGAGGAGATTGAAAACACCATGATCTGAGTCAGGCACACCTTAGTCCTTAAAGTGACATCTTTGCTTTTTAACACTTTAAAGAGGTCTTTTGCAGCAGATTTCCCAATGCAATGCGTCATTTGATTTCTTGACTGCTGCTTCCATGAGTGTTGATTGTGGGTCCAAGTACAATGAAATCCTTGACAACTTCAATCTTTTCTCCGTTTATCATGATGCTGCTTATTGTTCCAGTTGTGAGGATTTTTGGTTTGTTTTTTTTTTTATGTTGAAGTGTAATCCATACTGAAGACTGTAGTCTTTGATCCTCACAAGTAAGTGCTTCAAGTCCTCTTCATTTCAGCAAGCAAGATTGTGTCATCAGCATATCAAAGGTTGTTAGTGAGTCTTCCTCCAATCCTGATGCCCCATTCTTCTTCATAGAGTCCAGCTTCTCGGATCATTTGCTTAGCATACAGATTGAATAGGTATGGTGAAAGGATACAACCCCGATGCACACCTTTCCTGACTTTAAACCACGTAGTATCCCCTTGTTCTGTTTGAACAACTGCCTCTTGATCGATGTACAGGTTCCTCATCAGCACAATTAAGTGTTCTGGAATTCCCATTCTTTGCAATGTTATCCATAATTTGTTATGATCCACACAGTCTAATGCCTTGAAATAGTCAATATTCTCTGCTTTCAGCCAGGATCCATCTGGCATCAACAATGATATCCCTGGTTCCATGTCCTCTTCTGAATTTGGCTTGAATTTCTGGTAGTTCACTGCCAGTATACTGCTGCAGCCAGTTTTGAATGATCTTCAGCAAAATTTTACTCGTGTATGTGTGTATATATACATATTTGTTTATTTATTTATTTGTACACTGCACTGATTTTGCTTCTCTAGAGAACTTAGCCTAAGACAATTCTTAACTGCTCTTCTCATACCCCGTATCTAATCAACAAATCTGATTGACTCTCCCTTAAAACATCCCCTGACCTGATAATTTATTACTGGCCTCACTTCCATATAATCTGGTCACCATCGCATGTTTCCAAGTACTTTCCCTGCATCTACTCTTGGACTCCTATAGTATATTCTTCATAGAGCTCAGAGTTGGTTTTGTCTGATATTTTTCAGAACATAAATAAGGTCACATTTATTATCTGCTCAAAATCACCCAGTGGCTTTCCCGCACACTCAGCATAAAATCTGTCCTTCCCACAGCCCTCATGGGACCCTGTCCTTCCTGCCTCTTTGACATCCTCTCTTACCACTCTAACCCTTGTTCATTCCAGCCTATTGCTTCATGCACCTCTCCAAGTGCCTAGTCCATCTCCAGCCTGAGGCTTTTGCACTTGCTCATCTTTCGATACGTGTGGCTGAGGTGCTCACTTCATTTAGTGCTCAACACAAATGCCATCTCCACAAGGCAGTTCTGCAGCCGCTCTTGATTTTCTACCTTGCTTTAATGTTTTTTCCCAAATCTTATCACTTAATAAGATTTTATCTTTTGGTTCACCTATTATTGTCTCTCTTCTCCACCAGTACGTAAGTTCATTTATGGCAAAACGTTGCTGAATGCATGAATGACTGAGTGGCCTTAATAAA
The DNA here is from genome assembly GCA_030035585.1 of Dugong dugon. Classification (NCBI taxonomy): domain Eukaryota; kingdom Metazoa; phylum Chordata; class Mammalia; order Sirenia; family Dugongidae; genus Dugong; species Dugong dugon. Next base: position 3,584,791 of record CM057467.1, read on the forward strand.
CTCTATTGTTTCTGCTAATTCCAAAGTTCTGTACTTTCTTTAAAAACCCCAAGAAACCTTTCCTTCTCATCATCTGCTTTCTCCTTCTCTTTCACAATTACAGGTCCCTTTCCCCATTCCTCTGATCATGACACTCACACACCCCCACCCCAACACCCACTCATGAACACATTCACATGTATGTGGCCCAATAGTGGAAGGGCAGAGATGGGTCCTGCTTTATCACACGAACTGCTTAATGAGCCAGCATCTTTCCAAGCCCAACCTATGTGCCCTCGTCCTCCTCCGTAAACCTTGCCAATCCACATTCCCCATCCCTGGGCTCAATTTTAAAGGGTAGTTTAGAGAAATGACATAGACTCAGGAGAAAGCTGCTGTGTGGAGAGCACAGAGCTTGGCTCAGAGTCATCAGCACCAGCTCTGTGCTCTGACAACTGCATCCACAAGGGAGGTCAATAGACACTTGGCAAGATAACCAATGGTGGAGCCCATTTTTGTGACAGCTGGGACCAGGTCCCAGGACTCAGTGAGAGCATCCCCGTCCTCCAGGGAGGCGAGAATGTCTGCAAGAACAGCTGCTCAGTGGGCCAGGACTGGGCCTCCTGGGCTGCCTTTGCCTTGAGTCAGCTGTGGACCCCAGGGTTGCCGAGCATTGCAACCCGAGTCTGAAGAAGGCAGGCAGGTGGAAGCCTCTGTGAGACTCTGTGGGAAGGATACACCCACTTTAATTGTCCATTTTTACTCTTTATTAGTTCATTCAATAAATATTTATTTACCACCTACTTTGGCTAGATTCATGCCAGTGTGATTTAAGAGAACACAAAGAATCAAGCATCAAAAAATACAGCCAAGATGTCTCCAAAGTTTAAACATCTGACCCAGCAATTCCACTCCTAGGGAGATACCCAAAAAAGATGAAAGCAGGAACACAAACAGACACAGGTACACCAACTTTCATTTCAGCACTATTCACAATAGCCAAAATGTGGAACCAACCCAAGTGTCCATCAACAGATGAATGGATAAACAAAGTTTGGTATATACATACAATGAAATATTTGTCAGCTATAAAGAGAAATGAAGTTCTGACACATGCTGTGACATGGATGAACCTTGAAAACATTACACTAAGTGAAATAAGTCAGACATAAAAGGATACATATTACATGATCTTATTTATATGAAGTATTTACAATAGGTAAATGTATGGAAACCGAAGTTTATTAGTGTTACCAGGGGTGATTAGATGGGAAAAATGGAGAGTTATTGCTTAAAGGATATTGAGTTTCTGTTTCAAGTGATAAAAACCTACTGGAAATAGTGGTAATGGTTATACAACATGGTTAATATAATTAATGACACTGAATTGTACACTTAAAATAGTTAAAATGCAACAATAACAAAATAAGTAAAATATTTTAAAAAATCTTTAAAACGGAAAATTTTTTGTTATATATATTTACCACAATAAAATTAAAGAAAACACACACACAGAGCTGACCGTGCATCCCCAGCCAATACTTCCTCCCTCAGCACCAGGCCCACTCTCCCCCAGGCCCAGGCTCTCCTGTGTCTGTCTGCATGCCCACTTCCTTGGGGTGAAGTACAACAGCCAGCCGCTTTCCCCTCCCTTCCACTGCTCGACTGGATGTGAAGACTGTCAGTTCTCCCATATTCATGGAGATGATGACGCTACGGAATTGGGACAAGAAGGTCAGTATAAGGAGACCAAAGATGGTAACAGGAAAACGGTGACCCAGTCCTCCTAGCCCTCCCCCATGCTGACTCCCTTTTTCTCCCTACCTGGGCAGAAGCAGGCCAATGTGTACCACCAGCCCTGCCACTTCCCTTGCACTACATGGATTATCAGGCCCTGTGTGCAGCTCCCTACCAGCCCATTGAGGCTAGACAGCGAAGTGAACAGAGGACTCTCCTCCCCAGGGGGCCCTAGCTGTCCACACTCCTGTCCCTTTGCCATCTCTCTGCCTGGCAGTGCCCCTGGAGTGATGGATCATCAGGTGTCCAACCTCGCAGTGCTAGTTTAATACCACTGAATAAAACATTACTTACAGATTAACTAGGCAGTTTTAAGTGAACAACCATTTTCATCTGTTTTAAATTTTCATGGGTACTTTTCTGAAGAACAAGTACATTGTTAATAATTGAGGGGAATGAGGTCTTGTTAATGTCTCTGGTTTTAATAAGGTCCTACTGTGCCCCAGCCATTTATACTTAAAACAGCTTCATTTTTCCCCAAAGTTGTTTCGTTTGAGGACAGAATTGGTGGGGCAGGTGTGGTGGGATCTTCGAGTCAGGAACAATGAATATTGGGAAATGGGATTTGGTTTCAGGATGAAATAAGTGAAGCCCTGGGTTCAGGATCCAGGAGGAGGATGTCGAGATCAGAGTGGGCTAGCAAAAGAGGTACCAGCACACCCTACGGAAGGGCCAGGGAGCAGAGTGGGGGTGGGGGTGGGGGTGGGAGTGGGGCTGTTACAGGGAAGTAACTGAGTGTTTCCTCGAACACCTGAGCAATAACGTGAACCATAAGAATGGAGGCTGAACCTCCATATTACAGATTACACCCGGAGTGTGTCCGTGCTCCAACACCATCTCAGCCCACACCAGAATATGAATCATCACAACAGCTAACACTTACCAGGCACTTGTCATGTGCCAGGCACAGTTCTGAGCCCTGTACATGTCTCATCTCATTTAATCCTCACAACATATCCCTAAAATAGGTGCTGCATTTTACAGATAAGAGAAAAAGATGAGGCACAGACAGGTAAACAACTTGCTTAAGGTTATACATTTAATTAGCAGTGTAGCAAAGGTTGGAACACAGGTCTGCTTGACTTGAAAATCTAAGCTTTTGACCCCCATGCAATGTTGGAAAGAGATGACAAGCCCACAGTCTGCCTTGGCTACAAGTCTATCTCTCTGTTTCTAGGGTCTGGTTCTCCCCAGGAAGTAACCTCTGCATCTTTCCTGGGTGCTAGGTAGTGCAAAGCTGACACCTCCTGTGGCCTACCCCTACCCCACAGCTCCCAGGTTCCACTGTCACCCACTTTGTCATGAATCTGCCTTCTCTCCAGCCAGCAGACCAGCCACTGGCCTGGCCTTGTACACTCCCATTAGAGACTCGTATGCCTTCTCCATACTTTGCCAGGTGATAAGACTCCGGCCAGCTTGCAGGACAGGAGGTATATTGGGGATTTGGGGTGGGGTGGTGGATGTTTGAGAACAGATTGCATGGCACAGCTCTGGCTTGGACTGAAAGCTACTTAAGTGAATGATTTCATGCAACAAGTTGTTAAAACATGTTTCGAGGAAAGCTTAAAACAGCTCTACGTTAAAACCTTACTCTACTGGAAAAATCAGCTTTTCGTATTTAAGCCAGGAAAGCAGCAGCCCTACTCCCTAGACAAGTTTAGCTGAGAGCTTCCTGTACTAAGAAGAGTAAGAGATTGAGAGGAGCAATACCATCTCAGTTCACATAAAGCACAGACTGTCCCAGGGCAGGGTTTAGAGATGGCATCAGTACACTCCTAAGGAGAGAAGTAAACTGGAAGCTCACTTTAGGGGCCTGTGTCATGCCCAGTGTACGTTACATGTCATTTGTGAAAAGGTGAATCCCTGTTTCCAGGACGCCAGGAACCAGCCCGCCCCCTCAACTTGCCCAAACTCTCTTCCATCAAACTTCCCCAAATGCCTAGAATCTTGTTATCAAGGATTTGTTCCCCACACAAATGCACTGAGGCAAAGGAAGGCACCATTGCTAGATTCTATTTCCAGTCCCACAGCTTTGTACATATCACTTTACTTGCCTGTACTTTCTTCCATCTGCTTAGGGGAGCAAAAGTGATCTAACAACTAGAGAATAAATGCATCTCTAAAATAAATGCAAATACAGCCCGGATGTGATCCAGAAGAATGCGTGAGCCATCCTTCTGCACTGGGATATTAGCTAGGTGACTTGGGTGAGTAACTTAAATTCTCTAAGCTTTAGTTAAAAAAAAAAACAAACCCATTGCCAACAAATTGATTTCCACTCATAGTGACCCTATAGGACAGAGCAGACCTGCCCTATTGGGTTTCCAAGGAACGGCTGGTGGATTCGAACTGCTGACATTTTGGTTGGCAGCCGAGCTCTTAACCACTGCACCACTGGAGCGCCAAGCTTTAGTTAGGACCTTTCTATTATTACATTAAAAGCATGGTGGTCTCCTTCTCTATTCTGTAGTATTCCCTGCTTCCATTATGTCAGCTTCCTGTGTACCAGGCCACCTGCAAGAGTGAAGGAAACACAAATCCACCGTTTCATAGGACAAACCCTTAGCACAGTGCTTGGTATACATTTGACACTCAGTAAATCACTCGGGGTGCGAACAGTTAACACTCTCAGCTGCTAACCGAGGTTGGAGGTTCAAGTTCACTCAGAGGTGCCTCAGAAGAAAGGCCTGGCTGATTTCTGAAAAATCAGCCATTGAAAATACTGTGGAGCACAGTTCTACTCCGACACCCATGGGGTCACCACTAGTTGGAGCTGACTCAACGGCAACTGGTTTATTCTTATTACTATCTTTATGTTTGCATAAAAACCAGTGGGTATTGTGTCTTTTCCTCCCAGAGGAAGTCCCTGCCACGCCCCAATCTGCATTCAGGGTGTGAATGAAGCTCCTCTGAGGCCAGCTCTCTTTGACCTGTGCGGGCCATGCCATAACTCTTAGCCACGATACTCACCCTCCTCCACCTTCCTCTCCCTCCTTCATATTTTGCCACATCCCTTCCCTTCCTCACCATGATCGATGTTTCTAATTGTTTATTTTAGCTCCTCCAAGAAACCTCCCCTGATTACCGTAACTTATTTAGGAGTCCCTTGACCTAACCTCGTACATTCCCATGCCCACACCCATGTACACATGTGTGTGCACCCATGTGTGGCTTGTATATGTGGATATCTCTTTGACCCCTATTTATAAATTCCTTAAGATCAAGGGCCATATCTACACTCATGGAATGCCAGGACTCGATGGAACTTTAGGGACTGTTCAGTCTAAGATCTTGATTTTACAAATGAGAAGGCCAAGGCCAGAAAGAGGATGTGAGTGCCTGAGGTCACGCCACTGATCAGAGACAAACTGAGGACGATCGCAGACTCTGAGGCACCCTACCAGGCCACACCCCTGCTCTTTGGATTTTTAAAGTGGGCCCAGAGCCCAGTGCATGGCTGTGTCCTCAGTGGCCTATACACAGAGTATCTGTGACAGCCTCAGACACTTTCTAGTCCCTGAGCTCCAACGTTTCTGAGCACGTCTGCCTTTTCTTCTCTGTGGTTGTCTTGAAAAGACAGGTGGCATGCACACCCCGATTCAGGCCAGCATACAGTGTGTGCCAATGCACAGATATAAACAGGAGCACGGACAGAGGACGATTCCTCCCCCATGGACACGGATGCATTTCCACACAGGTACACTCATGAATACATGAAAACTGATAGGCAGCTTTCATCACATGCATAATTTTACATGTAATTTGTAATTGTCTGGTTCATATCTGTCCCCCCACTAGACTGAAAGGGCCATAAGAATAAAGTGTTTGTCCCTAGTGCCAAACACATACAAGGTCTTCAGTAAACACTGGTTGAATTGAGCAGATACACAGGCACTGAGACTGGTATGTACTCAAGCACATGCACACATTCACACACAAGCACATGCAAGTGCATGAACAAATGCATACACAAAAGCACACACACAAACACACACACATGCACCAGCATCTTACAGAACATGCATGCCCATGTGCCTGTAAGTACCCTGTCAGATCTGCACACCCATCTACACTGCACAGAAATGCACAGGTCAGAGACACATACAGGCTGTCACATACAAGGGCATCTCTTGTTCCTGTCCTCTGGTCAGAAAATGAAGTAGAGCCTCTGCTTCCAAGGCAGACTCTGCTGCTCAGAAATTATGTCCCAGGTAGGGTCTGCTATTTTTCAAAGTCTGTTGCCAGGGCTAAGCTACAGAGATGGTCTGCAGGGGAGCTGAGCCCCAGCTGTGAGCCTGACAACCTTGACCCAGATGGCAGTCAGCATACAACAGTAATGAAGTCTCTTCCAGCTGGGGCCTGGCCTTAGTGGGCAGTGACAGCCCCATGAGGTGGGGAGCTCTCAAAAGGCCAACGCATCTCCTTGGTGAGACTTGAGCATAACTGCTCCTGGGAGTATGGTCCAAGAGGAGCTTTGAACACTGGCTCGGAGTCCAGTACAAGCCCAGAAGGCAGAGCACCAAGGTGCTACTCCCCACCCCCCATATCAGTGGTGCCCTTGCTGCCTGGAAGGTGAGCATCTCTTCCAGACCACAGGTCAGCCCCTGCCTGGCTGCAGCCCAGCACACACTCAGCCACACCCCAGCTTCAACTAGACGGCTCGCAGAGTTTTCAGATAAGAGACAGGTGTTTAAACCTATTCATCAAAATAAAGAAGAAAAAGTCTCAGTAGAAACAAAACCTACAAAAACAAAAGAAATGAAAAAAAATCCACAAACAAAAGGAACTCAACACAGGAGAATAAGAGGAACAAAGAAAATGTCAGCACCACAAAAAAAAAGCACTGCAAAGTGCAATCCCACTTCTAGGAATACATCCTAGAGAAATAACAGCCATCACGCGAATAGACATACGCATACCCATATTCACTGAAGCATTGTTCACAATAGCAAAAAGATGGAAACAACTTAGATGCCCATCAACAGATGAATGGATAAACAAACTATGGTACATACACACAGTGGAGTATTACATAATGATAAAGAACAATAATGAATCTGTGAAGCATCTCATAACATGGATGAAACTGGAGGACATTATGCTAAGTGAAATAAATCAGTCGCAAAAGGACAAATATCATATGAGACCTCTGCTGTAGAAACTCATGTAAAAGTTTACACACAAAAAGAAACAATCTTTGTTGGTTACGACAGATGGGAGGGGTGGGGGGTACTAAAAAGGCAATAAATAGGTGGTAACTTTGGTAAAGGATAAGACACTACACAATACTGGGGAAGCCAGTACAGCTTGTTCAAGGAAGGGTCATGGAAGCTCCATAGACAATTCCAAACTCCCTGAGGGACTGAATTGCTGGGCAGAGGGCTGTGGGGACCATGGTCTCGGGCAACATCTAGCTCAATTGGCATAAGACAGTTTATAAAGACAATGTTCTACATTCTACCCTGGTGAGTAGTGTCTGGGGTCTTAAAAGCCTGTGAGCGGCCATCTAAGATTCTCCACTGGTCTCAACCCTTCGGGAGCAAGGGAGAACGAAGAGAACAAAATACAGGGAAAAGATTAGTCCAAAGGACTAATGGGCCACGGCTACCATGGCCTCCACCAGACTGAGTCCAGTACAGCTAGATGGTGCCTGGCTACCACCACTGACTGCTCTCACTAGGATCACAATAGAGGGTCCTGGACAGAGCTGGAAAAGAATGTAGAACAAAATCCTAACTCACAAAAAGAAGACCAGATTTACTGGCCTGACAGACTGGAGAAACCTTGAGAGTATGCCCCCGGATACCCTTTTAGCTCAGTGGTGAAGTCACTCCTGAGGTTCACCGTTCAGCCGGGGATTGGACAGCCTCAGAAAACAAAATGGGACTAATGAGGCACAGCAGTCCAGGGACAAGGACTAGAAGGCAGAAGGGGACAGGAAAGCTGGTGATAGGGAACCCAAGTTTGAGAAGGTACAGTGTTCACATGTCCTGGGGTTGTTAATCATTGTCATACGGCAATAGGTATACAAACTGTTTAACAAGAAACCGTTTGTTCTGCGAACCTTCATCTAAGGTACAAAAAAAAAAAAGAATTATCTATGTGAGATCAAATTGACAACAGCAGTTCAAAAGGTTTGATGGGAAGCCTAGGGGGCAGTGAGTTGAAGATAATGGTGATGGAATAATTTGGAAAAGGACAGTGAGAATAGCAGCACAAATGGAAGAATGTAATCGATGTCACTGAATTGTACATGTAGAAACTTTTGAAATGGTGTAACTTCGGACCAAAAAAAAAGTCCTCCAAGGTCAAGAAGGGGGAGTGTTGACATGTCATGGGGTTGTAAACCAATGTCATAAAACAATATGTGCACTGACTGTTTAATGAGAAACTATTTGTTTTGTAAACCTTCATCTGACGTACAATAAAAAAAAATAAAGAAGAAAGAAAAGCTATTCTGCTGTATTTATTAAAGGGATGTTCAACCATCTGAAAAATAATAAAAAGAGAGAGGTGTTTATGTACACAGACGGCCCTGCATGTATCAGACCTGTAGCATGGATCATGTGGGTGAGCCCCCAAACTGCCTGGGATGCAATGCCTCCACAGGTAACTGAGTGCCCTTCTAGCTAGGGAGAGGACAGAATAAACCCACCTTCTGCTGAACCCTTGCAAAAACGAGGTGAAGCACAATTTTTACTGGCAGATGTGAGCAATTTGCTACCTAAAGTATAGAGAACAAAAATGGAGACTGTCCAGTCCTTTTCAATGAATTCATCTCACACTCACATACACTCACACACACTCACATGCATACACACTCACATGTGTGCACACTGACAAAGTTACACACTTGTGCACACTCACACACTCATGCACATGCACTTACGTATTCTCACACACACTGAGCATCCACTCAGTGCCAGGCCTCATGCTAGGGGCTGGGAATTACGATGCAAAATTCACACCCCTGCATTGAAGGAGCTTTCAATTTTGCCTCCTCAAGCCCATTGTCAACACAAATATCAATTTAAAGCAGAGTATGTTACTCCCTTCTTAAAGCCTTCCAGTGGATTCTCAAAATCCAAGCTCCTTTTCCTAGTTGGAAGACCTAACATGGCCTGGCATCCATTCTCCTCTCACCTTGTCCCACTGGGCCTCTCCCCTGGCCCTCTGCACTCACATCTGGGTCCTCTTCCTCTTCCTGTCCAAAGAGGCCCTGGCCTGCTGCCCCTTTCCCACAGGGCCCCTTCCTCCTGAGGGCCTCACTGGATCCTGGACAGTCAGATCCCAGATTAGATGTCATCCTCCAGAACGTCCTCCCCAGCAGGCCTGTGTAAAGTCACCAACATGCCCCACCACTCTACTGTGTTTCCATTTGCTCCTTTTTTTATGTTAGCCAAGTAAATATATATGCAGCACCCACCATGTGCCAGTCACTGTTGTAGGCACTGAGACATAGCAGTAAACAGAACAAAGACCCTGCCCTCAGGGAAGACACTCAGTCCACGGAGAGACACTGCACAAAAGTACTAAGTGAATATACTCAGAGAGTGGTGAGGGCTCAGGAGAGCAGCACATGAGGAGCAAAAGCGGGAAGGCAGCACCTAGAGCCAGGAGGGGTTGGTGTTTTATGTGGGGTTGTCTGAGAGGCTTCGCTAATAAGTAACATCTAAAAAAGATACCCAAGAGGTGGTTATACAGCTTACAACTACTCCCACTCTCCTTCTGGGCAGATGGCAGGAGCGTTCCTTGCCCTCCTCCCCTCACTTGGAGTTAGGGGTCATGTGGCTTACCCAGGAAATGTGAATGGAAGTGACACGTATTACTTACAGGGTCAGTGCACACTTCCCATGCTGTCATGTCCTCTGCAGTATCCCAGATGGCGACCACCTATCAGCCCAGCTTCCAGGATGAGATGTGGACCAAAGGCCCCCCTGCCCTGAGACAGACTTGTCGTGTGAGGCAGGGACACAGCTTGTTGCCTTTAAGTACCTGAGATTTAGGTGTTTGTTACTTCAGCCCATCCTGACTGGTATAGACCTGAAGGAAGTAAAGAATCAGCCGTGCAGACATCTGGGCGAGAGCAGTCCAGGCTGAGGGGACAGCAAGTGCAAAGGCACTGAGGCATAAACATGCTTCATATGTTCAAAGAAAATAAACAGCCACATGACTGGAGTAGAGTGAGCAAGGGACAGAGGGGCAGGAGACACACTTTGTGCCTGTGGGACCAGACTGTGTAGGGCCCTGAAGGCCGCTGTTAGGATTTTAACTTTGAGAGATAAGAGAACGCATAGCACAGTTTTGAGCAGAGATGTGGATCCCACATATATTTAGAGGACCTTCCCAGCTGCTGGACAGATGGCAGAGGGCAAAGGCTGAAGCTGGAAAACATTTAATGCCTTCCTCTAAGTGGGAGCCTTAGCAGCTTAGACCAGGGAGATAGTGGTGGGAGAGGAGAAAAGTGGCTTCTGGAAGTATTTTGAAGGTAAATCTGGCAAGATACATTGATGTAGGAGGACAGAGAGTGGAATCAAGTTGACTCCAACGTTTTTGACCTGAGCAGGATGGGTTACATTTACTGAATGGGGAAATGTTAGAAAAAACAGACCTGGGGCAGAACCAGGAGCTCCATTTGGACCCAGCCTTTGGAGATCACCAGGATGGACTCACAGGGCAAACTCAGCCCTCTGAGCAAGCAACCTGCCTGGAACAGGTGTCAAGGGGATGAGACATCAGCCCAGCCGTGCACATACCAGGGGGATCCTGTGATCTGGGGACACCCAGGCTCACATCTTGCTGGTGCAGACTCCACAGAGGTCTCTTCTACACCTAACAGCTGGCTGTGTGGGGGATACGATTCATTTTTTTCTAGAAAGCCTGATCTTCCTTAGCATGCAAGATGTCAGCAAGACACCTTCACCCCACTACGAGGAGCAAGAGGGGAGAGTTGTAACAGGACCATATAGTGAGGGATCCATGGACTTCTCGAGGCAGACACGGCCCTATGTGGTGCCCAGACCTCTCTGTCAGTGTTGCAGCAGTTGAATCTCAAACCTAAGCAGCCACATGTCCATTGGGCTGTGCTCCAGGCCTCTGACCAAGACAGCAAAGCACTAACAGTGCAGAATCACTGCATTTATTCAGCTGGTAGGTGAGCCTGTGTGATCACAGACACTCCCTGAACCTCCCTAGATACGCCAGGGACTCCCCTGGCTCCAGTCTCCTGAGCGTCCAGGCTCAGACTTACAGGACAGACATCACAGTGAACTTGTAGTTGGACAGAGCTGAGGACTGCCACTACACCCCACTCTGTGCTGGCAACTGGGCAAGAATAAGCCCTTCTTTTCTTTCATTACTCCCTCCCTTCTTTTCTTCCTTCCATTTTCTCTCTTTCCCTTCTCTCCCTCTCCCAACTCTTTCCTCTGAACACATACTCACTGGACACCTTCCAAATCCCAGGTACAACACTGGACACATTCAAGAACATTAAAGTAAAGCTGTAAGACCATTCAGACATGGATCTTCCATGAGAAGCCCCAGTTGTGGTAGAGGGGACAGACAGACAAACCGATGGTCATGGTACCGAACGCTGGGTGGTGGAGCACAAAGAATGTGGAAGAGAATTATGGAGGCATTAAGGAAAGGCATTAAGGAAAAGCTACGTCTTCAGGCACACCCTAATGCTTGTATACAAGGACTGAACTCACTATGTTAACAGCTGCTCCCTGACCCACACCTGGTCGTATCCCTGGTTCTGGACCAGGCCTATTAGGACTTTCTCCGATTGTGCAGAACAGTAATGAGCTTGTCCAGCTGCACGGTCTTGGTCAATGCCTTCTCCTGGACCTCAGTTTCCAACTGTCAGAATCAGGCAACAGGTGAAACTAGCCCTCAGCTTAGAGGTTCTTTCTCTTTGGGCCATTTACTCTTTCTTGCTCCCAGCCCCCAAAGAACCCCACATCTTCTGCTGTCCCAGGATTCCCAGGACCACTCACTAGGGCTCCCTCTTGGCTCCAGCCCTCTCCACACTTCCACCCAGGCCTGTTCTGAGTCCAGAGCCCAGGGTGAGGACTCAGCATCACCTTTGACTCTTCATCCTTCCCCCACCCCCACTCCCCCACCCCAAACACTGCAAATAGTTGCCCAAACCATATTTAATTCTTTTTGGAAGAAAAAAGAAAGGAAAAGAGGGAGGGAGGCAGGAGGGGGAGGGGAAGAAAGGGAGAAAGAGAGCAAGCCTTAGATGGGGCAATTTACAAATCTTGGCTCTTCCACTCACTGTGGGACTTGGACAACTATACCTATCTGTATTTCACTTTCATCATCTCAAAACAGGTTGATAATTAATGCCACTTTCATAGGGCTGTTGTGAAGACTAAACAATACCATGGAAATGATAACCCATGAAAAGCATTCCACCTTGCCTAGCACCTTGTTAGCGGTCAGTAAATGTCAGCATATATGTTACTTGCAGCCAGTCAGATGCATTTGAACCCATCTCTGCCACTCACTAGCCAGTAAGCTAGTTGCTGAAGTTCTCTACATCTCAGTTTTCTCCCCTGCAGAAGGAGTGGTAAAAAACACACTAGAATATAAGCTTACTGAGAATAGAGCTTCTTTCTACTAGCAAAAAGTGTATCATAGAAGTGCTCATTAATCGATTTGTTGAAAGAATGAGTGACAGGGGCCACCTTCACCTTACTGACTGATTGCTAAAATTAGAGTTACCAAGGTAACATCCTTGCATACAGTAGAAGCTCATTAAAGACTACCTAAGGATATTTCTATGATGAAGACCACTTACAAGTGCAGGCCTTGTTCATCTGGACCATTCTAAGAACCTCAGGCTGTTCCCTATGCTACTAGGTCACCTTTTCATAGCACATCACAGTGCACACAGCAGGCTTCTGCTCAATGGCTCCCCTAAAGTGCAAGCTTTTTAGTCTGACAGTCAGGATCCCCAAGTCCCTTACCCTCACTCCTTCCTATATGACCCTTTCATGTCTATCTAAATTTCATGCCTGAAATTGCTTAGGCATGGTTTGCTCTTAAAACATTCCTGCCTACCACATACACAGACCCCACCTCTGCCTGTGGAAATCCCACCCATGCTCCAAGACCTTACCCAAATGCCAGAACCTTAACATCTTCCTGAGGACATCTCTATCGACATTTACTGCACTGTCCTGGTGTTACAGTTAATTGGGCACTGTGGATAGAGACAGGGACTATGTTTTTCCACAGCCCAATTCCACAGCCATATGAATACTGGGTTAAATTCACCAAGTTAATTTAATTCAAATGCTCATCTGGAAAATTTTATTCTCAATTCAGGCTGAATCAAAATATGCCATTCTGAGATGGCCTGGCCTGTGGTTTCAATGACCACTTGTCGTCATTTAGATCAGCACTCTGCGTGCTGATGGGTTTATGGGAGCCTTTCGGATCACACATCTGCTCATTAGTACAGACCTTTGGGAGTTTAGCCCTCTGAGGCCAGACAGAACTGAAGGCCCTGGTGGGGGAGGCATTCTGGAAATAGGAGCCTTCCCTCCAGGAAAGGCTGGCCTTGCTATTCTGTGCACTTGCTGCAGAGCATAGTCCAGAAGGAGCTGCCTACTGACCAGCCTCCAGAGATGCTTCCCCATTGGCCAACTCCAGAATCCCCAAGGCCAGGACATCATATGCTGTCTGTTGGCCAGAAGTCAGGGTTGGGTGTGTAGCTCTTTCAAGGACTCTGTTTCTCTGTGTTTGTTTCCATCAGGGATTTGAATGGAAAGAGGTAGCTTTGATCAAGTTGGGACTGTGTATTCAAGGAGCCTCATGTGTGCATTTTCACAGCACAGGGGTTCTCAGAGTATGGATGAGTGACCTGCTGCATCAGACTCACCAGGCACTCCTTTAGAAATCCAGAGTCCTTGACCCATCAGACTTACTTACCTACTCTTGGGATGGGATCCAAGAGGCACCTGGTCTTTGGCTTCTGGTTGATTCTTACATACACTGAGCTTCAGAGACTCAGAGACCTTGACATGCTACTGTGTTGGACAACAAGCTTTGAGGATTTGTCCTTCTGGGTTTTTTAGTTTCTGCATTTTCTGGAGATTCTTAACTTTTCTGATATAATTTAAGCTCTCTAGGCCCCCCAGTACACACTAGTCAAGTACAGGAGCATAACACTCTATACAAACACCAAATAAAAGGCAGAGTCCTACTGGGGGACTGACTTACCCCAGATCCAAATACTGGTTCATTCGGCACCTGCTCTTCCCAGAGAGAAACATTTCACTGCCTTTCTCAAACATGCCCTACTCTTTTTTGAAAAGTCAGCTGCCCCCTGGAATTTAGAGGAAAAACCAATATTCACAGAAATAAAATAAGCTCACGTAGATTATTAAATAATCATTTCCATCATTCACAATTCTGTAAAATGGGTATCATTATCCCTATTTTATAGACAAGAAAATCGAGGCTTAGACTGGTTAATTAGCATGCCCAAGGTACCACAGCAAGGAACCGTCAGAACCAAGATTTGAACCAGCTCTGAGGCTGCAAAGCTCATGTTCCTCCCACTACTCTGCTACCCCTTCTCCACTTCTTTGTCTCACTTCTGGAAGAAACCCACTATCGACCTGACCCCTACCAGCAGCACCTCCTCTGTACAGGCTCCTCAGGCTCCTCTAGGTGAAATAAGTAACTCTCCTCTTTTTCCTCTCATGGTACTCTCTACATGTCTCTACCATAGCCTTTCCCTCCTTAAATGCAATTTATTTACATGTCCCCTCCACCACCAGACAAAGCTCTTGGAGACCAGGTCCTGGATCTTAAATACTGTTATCTCCCCAAACCTAGGAGACTGGTGGACTCATGAAACATCTACAAAGACCTGGAACAAATGCTGCAGACTTGATTCCTTGGAGCTGGAGTTGAGGACAGCTTCACTAGCTATTAATCCTGCCTCTTTTAGCTACTTTGCCAGTTTCGCCTGAAATGTGACAAGGAGAATTAGGGCACCAGGTCTCCAAGTTCAAATTCTACTCAGAGCTCACACCTCAAAGGCCCCAATACTCAAGGCTGCCTGATGGGCAGTTCAGTTCAGGCTGTCTCTGCTGATGCACATTCTTCACGTTTATATTTTTAAAACAGTTTATGATGACTTTAATGGAGACTAAATTACTAGGATCAAGTTTTTCCTCATTATGAAGTTGAGCTATTCTCAACATTTGCTGTAGAAAGTAGCATGTGCCATTAGAGCATGGTATTAAAGGACCAGCCATTGAATTCTACACTGGTTGCAGAATTACAAACCATGTGGCTGAACAGCCATCAGAGCCCCAAACTCAAGCATGGAAGGAAAGGGGGAGGCATAACACTATGGTAATTTCTGCTCCAGTGACCACTTCTGGCAGGAAGGGAAGAGAGCAGAAGGGAGATTGACAAGCACCCATGACAATCTGGGTGGCACTTGACATTTCTGGGAGCTGTCAAATTCAGAAGCATACACAGGCATCATTAATCCAGCAAAGGGCAGTTCACATAGCTGGCAGCCTCTTCTCGCTTCTCAGCTTCCCACGTCTCTTGACACTTGCCAGAGTTTTATTACCATTAACAGCTCTGCAAATTGCACCATCAGCAAAATGCCCAGATAGTTCATAAACTGCTCCACAAGCAACTCCTGATAGGGGACTCTCTCTCTCTCTAATGAAAGCTACACCTCCTTGACATTTCTTCTGGGTGTGAAGAAATGGGTGTGAAGCTTCTGGGTGTGAGAAGCAATTTCATCCTGATGCTCAGCCAAAAGCTTAGGTGGTGGACCATCTTGCTAGGCTAGCTGGAAGCCCATTCAATGTGGATCCAGAAGACCTGGGTTCTATCCCAGGCTTTGATGCCTACTGGCTGCATGACCTTGGAAAACTCTGGGTCTCAGTTTCCTCACACGTAAAATGGAAACAATAGTATCTTCCTCATAGTGTTGTTGAAGTGAATGAGATGCTCTATATAATTAGTAAAATGATAGCACAAAATAAGAACTCAAAAAATATGACCTATTATTATTGCCACCTGTCAGATGTGCATTATTTCCTCTACTCAGTCCATGTCATGGGTTATTGTGAGGTTTCAATTAGTGTTCTGAAAACACAGACATGAGGAGTTGCAATCCTCATTATTATTATTATTTGTTATAATAATAAATTTATTCTTATTACTATTCTGGAGCCAGCCTCTTCCATTCTCTCAGGTCTAAAATTCTCTCCTTCTCAGACACTCTACTGTATGGATCTGTCCTCTCTGTTGCTTCCTCATCTCCTGTGACCCCACCGCCCTCTCAGTTCCATTACAAATCCTGGAGACCCATGATACCCACTGGATGTCACTGGCACTTTCCACACCAATGTTTTCTGGCTGCAGATATGGGTCACCAGAGGGTGGAACTTTTTTTTTTATTGCACTTTAGATGAAGGTTTTCAGAACAAATAGTTTCTCATTAAACAGTCAGTACACATATTTATGACATTGGTTAACAATCCCACAACATGTCAATACTCTCCCTTCTTGACCTTGGAGGACTTTTTTTTTTTTTGGTGAAAATATACATATCCAAAGTTACACCATTTCAAAAGTTTCAACAATTCAGTGACATCGATTACATTCTTCCAGTTGTTCTGCTATTCTCACTACCCTTTTCAAAATTATTCCATCACCATTATCTTCAACTCACTGCCCCCTAGGCTTCCCATCAAACTTTTGAGTTGCTTTTGTCAATTTGATCTCACATAGATAATTCTTTTTTTTTTTTGTACCTTAGATGAAGATTTACAGAACAAATAGTTTCTCATTAAACAGTTAATACACCCATTGCCCTATGACAGTGATTAACAACCCCACGACATGTCAACACTGTCCCTTCTCAAACTTGAGTTCCCTGTCACCAGCTTTCTTGTCCCCTTCTGCCTTCTAGTCCTTGTCCCTGGACTGCTGTGCCTCATTAGTCCCATTTTGTTTTATGAGGCAGTCGAATCCCCTGCTGAACGGTGAACCTCGGGAGTGATTTCACCACTGAGCTAAAAGGGTGTCCGGGAGCCATACTCTCAGGGTTTCTCCAGTCTGTCAGGCCAGTAAATCTGGTCTTTTTTTGTGTGCGTGAGTTAGAATTTTGTTCTACATCCTTCCCCAGCTCTGTCCAGGACTCTCCACTGTGATCCCGGTCAGAGCAGTCGGTGGTGGTAGCCAGGCACAATCTAGCTGTACTGGACTCAGTCTGGTGGAGGCCATGGTAGCTGTGGTCCATTAGTCCTTTGGAGTAATTTTTTCCTTGTACCCTGTTTTTCTCATTCTCCCTTGCTCCCAAAGGGTTGAGACCAGCAGAGTATCTTAGATGGCTGCTCACAGGCTTTTAAGACCCCAGACGCAACTCACCAAAGTAGAATGTAGAACGTTGACTTTATAAATTATGTTATGCCAATTGAGCTAGATGTTCCCTGAGACCATGGTCCCCATAGCCCTCCACCCAGCAATTCAGTCCCTCAGGGAGTTTGGATGTGTCTATGGAGCTTCTATCACCTTCCCTTGTACAAGTTGTGCTGGCTTCCCCAGTACTGTGTACTGTACTACCTTTCAGAGGGTGTAACATTTTGACAAAGTGATCTGTAAACCACTGTGTCCCAGTTACTGCTGGGTCCAGATGAAGTCAAATGATCAGTGAGGCCATGTAGTCCATTTAAAGGAGGCCAGGCCACCTGAAGGTTATGACAGCCGGTTTGAAAGGGACCACATCAACAACCCAAACCAGGGATCACCAGCCCTGGGCCAGAAAGCAATTTGGCTGAATCTCAAAAAAAAGGCCACTGTGCCTCCAGGGACTCATTGTCCTGATCAACCCTGCAACATGGAGATGGTTGCTGTTGTCAGGTGCATCAGGGTTGAGGACTGAGTCAGGGTGGAATTGATTTTCAGAGCCTGGCTGTCTGCTGATAGATAGTGTGATGAAATGAGAGGTATAAATTGTCACCCTTTGTAATCAGAGCTGCTGTCACTGCCGTGGTTATTCTCTAGCTGGAAGATAAGAATTGGGAAGGCAGTGTCTGGATGCTGCTGTGAGGGGGCCCACCCTGGTAGGTGTCAGTGAGTCTGGCTGGCATTGCAGAGGACTTTCCCTTGTGCTCACTCACAAGGTGATCACCTGCAACTGTGTTACGTGGCATGGCCATCAGGAGCAGAGGTCAGGAGTGGTCTGAGGCTCCCTCTGGCTCAGACTAGATGCATGCTCTTGGTCAAGTCACTGGACCACTCTGAGTATCATTTCTTCATCAGGAAAAGGAATACAACAGTAATGCTACTTTATAGCTCTTTGGCTAAAGAATAAATGCAAAGATACCTTTGGGTGCAAAAGGGCCCAACTAACAAGGCAATTCCAATAAGGGAATTTGTTATCCCACAGAATAAACTATCCACAGGGGAAAATTCCAGGGTTTTTTAATTGCGTGACTTAGCAGTGTCATCAAGAACCTAAGTTCTTTCCATACTTTTCATCTGCAACTCTTGTCTACATTGGATGACAGGAAAGCTGCTACAGCTCTGGTGTCACATATGGGATAAAAGTTGAATTTTATCCGAGCTCTTTGTTAAAGAAGCCATTTGTTTACGCCACACTTTTATGTTCTGGAAAACAGGGCTGACGGTGAGTAGAAATGACTGGACAGCAACTGATTTGGTTTTTTGGCTTTACTGCAAGCAACTAAACTTAATGATTTACTTTGTATGAATAACTTTTGTTTCCCCTTCCTGATCTCCCCCTCTCCTTCCTCCTGGGTCTCCTAGGATCCAGGTGGTCTTACTATTAAAAAAAAAAAAGTTCTGAGCAAACCAGTCCTAATTGCAACCTCAGTACCTCATCCACCAGCCCCCTTGAGTTTCTTTAAAAACTTTCAGTCTTGTGTCTTAGAGGAGTAGAGTCAGACACAGTCCTGGTTTCTCTCTCACTGCAGTGGTCCTCCTCCCCCTGTTACAACGTTCCTTCCTTCCCTGTCCTTAGTCCTTTCCCCTCCCTTAAACTACCTGTTGAATGAAAGTCACCCTTGCTTGTTTTCACATTGTCTGGCACAATGTTTCCTTTGACATGAGTATGACACTTTCAGAGGAAGAAGAGTGGCCATGTCTTCCTTATGTGTCTTTTCAAGAAAGCTTTCTCAGGCGCCTCTCATCTTAACTCCATTTACATCTCATTGGCTAAAATCATGTCATATGCCCTTACTTACCCTCCAGTAACTATTAGGGAATTGTGGCCATGACTGACTTAGATCCGTGATGACTTGCCCCAGAAGTAACGTCAGCTTTCCCTGAAACACCTGATGGCACAGAGGAGGACATATATGTAGCCAGAACATGAAGTAGGGATGGTGGAGTGTAGGTAGATAACCAACAGTCCCTGCTACAGCCAGTGAAGCACTAAGTGCAGGGGGACGCATTTCGTAAGTGCATAGTAAATGTTAGCTTTTAATTTATGCTGTAATTTAATTATAACTTGGTAATATGAACTGCTAGGCTTTCATACATGATTATCTGATTCAAAAATTCCAGCATGCTCTTCTAGTTAAATACACTTTTTTTATAAAAATGTATTTCCTTACAACTAAGCAAAACATTAAAGAATGCTATTTAGGATTTATGTTATTTACTTCCAAAATCAGATTGTGGTAGTTTACTTAATTAAATACAATTAAAGGATGGTATACATATATAAGATATACAATGTAAACAATTATTTTAAAAACATATAAGTCCATTTAAATACATAGTCATACTAATTTTCAACTTTTGCTTTTTTTGGTATTTTAGCTGAGGTTCTATTTACAGGATTGCAAATCCATTTTGAATCTTATTGGATTATGTTTTATTTGGCTTGTCTCTGCTGCAGTGCCTGCTCTCCTAACTCAGCCAGATTTCCATCAAATTCCTTGGGGCAGTTTTCATTTACCCTAATTAGAGATA
The DNA here is from genome assembly GCA_030035585.1 of Dugong dugon. Lineage (NCBI taxonomy): Eukaryota > Metazoa > Chordata > Mammalia > Sirenia > Dugongidae > Dugong > Dugong dugon. Next base: position 3,604,558 of record CM057467.1, read on the forward strand.
GCCTTGCCACTTCCTCTGTCTTCTGACTTCACTTAGGGTTTGCTTGGCAACAAACACCCAGATGGCAACTTTCCTCACCGCTGTGAGTTGTCTTCTCTAAGCCCCATTCTGTTAGCCTCCTCAAACCCTTTTGAAATGAGGTAAGTATACATAATTTAAAAATGTATATTCCAATATATCCTGCCTCTCAGCCCCATTCACCTCCCTAATAAGTCAAAGTGGGTGTCTTCATTTTTGTTTTTGGGTTTTTCCTTCAGATACATGGGCAAAATGAAGGAGATCATGGCCGATAATGGACTTGGGTGTCAGTGTAATGTCTCTGTGGCCATTCTCTCCTGTTCAGGGGTTGGGGTCAACTGAGGGAGATGACAACAGTGATGGAATGGGGATGGAGCCAAGACCAGGCCATGAACAGTACAGTTGGACCTGCTGTGGGTGTGGCCCAGCATCTCCACAACCCCATGCTGCAAAGAGATGGAAGTCAGGTGTGTGTGACTCCTGCGACCCGCTGGGGTGTTGTAGGATGCTTCTGGAAGCATAGTGCCTCTCCTCACACTTCCCCTGTGTAGACATAAGAACACTGGGTTGGGTAGCCACAGAGTCAGTCTGAACAGAAATGCAGACAATTTATAGGACTTCCTCTCCCCAAAGAGGTACATTTGCCCATGCCACCCTTCTCTGCCACCACCCCTCAACCTGGGTTTGAGTGGCCACTTCCAAATTCAAGCCTGTTAAACCAGGAGGTAAGATTTTGTGAACACGCTTAATTTGGTTCTTAACTCCATGCAGGTTCAAATCATATCAAATGATTTTCATAATGGATGTTCCATTCTCTTTCATGGAGGAGAAAATAGCCCAGGACCCAGCTGCAGCATGAATGGAGGAGCACCTTGTACTCAGGCAGATTGAGAACCTCATAAAATCAGAGTTGAGGGGTCATTTAGTCTAGGCTCTTAATCTCTTCCAGACAGATACCCCTTCTCCAGTGAGGATAGGCCCAACCGTCTCCCCTCCCCAAGTAAAATGCACCAGTGGGACACTATTCTTGAAACCTGGGGACTTCTTATAGAATATAACCTAAATTTCTCCTGCTACAATAGATTATTATTCTTGGATGTCAGCAGGAGGGAATTGGCCCCAACTGTTATTTGATACTGAAGACATTTAAATGTGGGATGAACTCCTATGTAAAAGCCCCAGCAATAAATGACTAAAAGAAAACATTTCAATTGCCATCACTGTTATAAGAGGACTTTGTCTTATCTAGAGAATACCTTTCTATAAGCTCTCTCACCCCACTGCTTCCCTCAATTTCTAGGTGGGAGGGGAATAAGGAGCTCATTGTAAGGAAGCGAAACTCAGGCACAGAAATAGCTTAAGATATTTTGCTGGTGAGGATATTAACAAGATCTCATTCTAGCATAAAGCCCTCCTCCTAAACCAGCCTAAGGATGAAAGAAGGCAGACGTGTATGCGTAGATTCTTGTTCATTTAACCAGTACCAGTTGCCTGTTGAGTAGACTCCGACTCATGGCATCCCATGTGTGTCAGAGTAGAACTGTGCTCCATAGGGCTTTCAGTGTGTGATTTACTGGAAGTAGATCACCAGGCCTTTCTTCCAAGGCACCCAGAGGTGAACCTTTAACCTTTTGGTTAGCAGCCAAACAAGTTAACTATTTGCACCATCCAGGGACTTCATGGCCATTTACAGGGGTTAAGAGATTAGAAAACAAGTCAGTTCTAAACAAGACTGAAAAATTGAGTAGCTAAGTTTGAGTAAAGATGTTGCTGCCATGGGAGGTTACACAAGGAAGTCCTCCTGGAGCTCAAGGAGGTTCCTTAGGGGGAAGGAGAGAGGCTTTCATGCCACACAGCTGCAGGAGACCAGTCCTATCTCCTTGGCTTGTGGAGTGGGGATTCAATGGTGCAGGTGCTCTGACCTGCCCCAAAGAGCAGCAATCCCCACGAAGGTTCACACCTTGAAGAAGAGATCAAACTACCGGAAGGGCCAGCCAGCAAGGGGAAAGAGCAGGCTTAGCACACCTGGCTGCTCCTCTTGACTCAGCCTCCCAGCTTGGGCCCAGGGCTCTTAGAGAACTGTGGTCACAGAGCAGCACCTCCTCAAAGAGCAGGCGGAGGCAAGGGTACTGGGAACATTTGTTTTATTAGGGGCTTTCCTCCTCATTGAGAGATGCCCGCCTCTCTTCTCCTCTCTCCACTCTCCCTTTCCCCAGCCATACTTAGCTCTCTCCTCCCAGATGAAATTCCAAGCCCACAGCTTGCAATGGAGCCAGAGAAGCATGTGGGCCTCTGCATTGGCTTGTTTGCAGTCTCCTTCCATAGTTTTTTCTTCTCCCCCTCTTCCTCCCCTCATCCTCTTCGTAAAAGTCTTCCTCTTTTTCCTCCTCTCCTTGTCCATCCCTTTTACCACTTCTCCAACCTACTCTTTCCAAGGATTGCATATCTCTTTTCACTAATGCCAACATACCTCTTCCTCATACCTCCTTGTCTCCAATTTTCCAATCATGTTTCTTCCAAGTCCTGAACCATCCAGCCAAACAAATGGTCACAACCCATGAATCAGTATACAATCACAAATATTGCCATTCTCCTTCCAAGCAAAGTGAACAACCAGGTGCATTGCTCAAAGTTCTGCCAATTGGGAGGATTTCTCTTCACCACTGTCCTGAGGTAGGTGCCAGAAAGGGGCTGTAGTGCTGCCTCTGTCTACTTTTGAGTGATGCTTGCATATCACACAGAACCATCTGTAAACCAGGTGTGAGTTTTCTCTTCCTCAGTCATCTGATCATAAGCAACTTCCCAAGAGGCCATAAGTGCAGAGTGGGAGAGGTCAGGTAATATGACAATGTGGAGACCATGAGCATTTGGGCCACTTTCTCATGCAACGCACTTGTTCCTTCAGGTCCTGCTCGGGCCTGAGCTCATATATACCACTTCCATTTAATGATGGATTGCTGTTGTGCATGACCAGCTTTATAGCTCTGTGGGTCAGACAACACCCAGTTCATAATGGGAAGTGCAGGCCACATGGTTACTTGGTGGCCCACAGTTAAGTGTTTAGTCTCTATTAAAGCCCAGTAACAAGCCAAAAGCTGTTTCTCAAAAGGAGAGTGGTTTTCTGCAGAGAATGGCAGGGCTTTACTCCAAAATCCTAAGGGTTTGCACTGTGATCCACCAATAGGGGCCTACCAAAGACTCCAAACAACATCTCTCTCTGCCAATGACACTGCAAGCACCATTGGATCAGCCCAATCACATGGCTCAAGGGGCAGAGTCGCTTGCATGGCAGCCTGAACCTGTTGCAGAGCCTTCTCTTGTTTGGGCCCCCACTCAAAACTAGCAGCTTTTTGAGTCACTTGATAAATAGGCCAGAGTAGCATGCCCAGATGAGGGATATATTGCCTTCAAAATCCAAAGAGGTCTACCAGGTGTTGTGCCTTCTTTTTAGTTGTTGTAGGGGCCAGATGCAATAACTTATACTTCATTTTAGAAGGAATATCTTAACATGCCCCACACCACTGGACACGTAACAATTTCACTGAAATGGAGGGTGCCTGAATTTTTGTCTAATTACTTTCCTACCCTCTAGCATGCAAGTGTTTTACCAATAAGTCCAGAGTCACTGACACTTCATCCTTACTAGGTCCAATCAAAATAATGTCATCAATGTAATGGATCAGTGTGACATCTTGTGGAAGGGAAAGGAGATCAAGGTCCCTGCAGACTAAATTATGACATAGTGCTGAAGAGTTTGTATAGCCCTGAGGTAGGACAGTGAAGGTATATTTGAAGGTATATTGCTGCCAGCTGAAGGCAAACTACTTCTGGTGTTCCCTTGAAACCAGAATAGAGAAAAAGGCATTGGCCAGATCAAAAGCTGCTTACCAGGTACCAGGAGATGTATTAATTTGCTCAAGCAATGAAACCACATTTGAAACAGTAGCTGAAATTGGAGTCACTACCTGCTTAAGTTTACTATAACCCATTGTCATTCTCCAAGATTCATCTGTTTTTTGCACAGGCCAAATAGGCGAGTTGAATGGGAATGTGGAAGGAATCACCACACTTGCATCTTTCAAGTCCTTGAAAGTGGCAGTAGTTTCTTCAATCTCTCCAGGAATGTGGTATTGCTTTTAGTTTACTATTTTCCTAGGTAGGGGCAATTCTACTGGCTTCCACTTGTCTTTTCTTACCATAATGGCCCTTACTCCATTTGTCAGGGATCCAATGTGGAGGTTCTGCCAGTTGCTGAGTATATCTATTCCAGTTATGCATTCTGGAACTGAGGAACTCACTCAGGATGGGTTTGGAGACCTAGCGGACGCACTGTGAGACGAACCTGGAGCTAAGACTCCATTGATAACCTGATCTCCATAAGCCCCTACTCTGACTGTTGGGCCACAGTGACTTTTTGGGTCTCCTGGAATTAGTGTTAGTTCAAAGCCGGTGTCCAGTAATCCCTGAAAAGTCTGATTATTTCCTTTTCCCCAGTCAACAGTCACTCTTGTACAAGGCCTTAGATCTCTTTTGGAAAGGCTATGAGAAAGATTAACAGCATAAGTTTTTGGCAGTGTACTGAATTCCTTCCTCAAGGGGTGCTAGCCTCCCCTTCATTCAAGGGGTTATAGGTCTGTAAACTGGCTCAAGAATGGGAATCGATTGAGGGGCCGTGACTCTGTATTCTGGCAATATGAGTTAGACTTCTGTTCATTTGATCTAGAATTCTTCCACTTGTACAGATCAAGTAATATTTTGTAGATTTCCCATCTATTTCACTCCTAGGGACACCATGACTAAGTAGCCAATTTAATTGGCCCATACAAGTCAGACTATTATGATTACTACTTTGACTCTGCTGTCCGTTACAGTAACCATGCCCACCTTGTCTTTGCCAATTGAGTGCCTCCACCTGGCCCCTACCACCACGGGGTCAATCAGCTCCATTGTACTTAGGTGTCTTAATTTAGTTAGGTAAGTTCCCACTGTCAAATCTGACTTACATAGAATAGCAATCACAGCAGTCTTCAAGGATGCTGGGGCTCCCTTCGCAAATTTATTCCTCACCATTGCAGTAAAAAGTGTTTCCTCTGGGCACTCCATGTGTGAGTCTATGGGTATAATCTGATAAATCCATTCTAACATGCCTGTTTCCCTAAGGCTTTTTATACCTTCTTCTACAGTATACAAAGGCAGGTCTGATACTTCAGCTTGATTTAGTGTAGGCACCACACAATCCATGCTTCTGTGAACCAACCAAATAAACTATTAGACCATTTCCTAACATCTTGAGCCAAAACACTGAAGTATCTGTGCTTAGTGGGCTCATATCAATAAAATCAGAGTGATTCAACTTTATGTTCCTTACACCATTATCCTACACCCTTAACAGCCATTCCCAAACATAGTCCCCTGGTTTCTGTTTGTGCATATTAGAAAAGTCAAGAAGTTCTTTTGGAGTGTAGTGTATCTCCTCCTGGGTCACACTTTATACTTTACCTTTTGGGCCTCACTGGGACTTAAGTTTAGTTATAGGTCTAGAAGCCAAAATGGGTGGTGGGGATGTGTTCTGAAAACATTCAGCAATGTCTTGTATGGTATCTACCTTACGCAATGCCCCAGACAATGACTCAAACACTGCCCCAGGCAAAATCTCAGGCAAAGGTTCTTCAGACACAGCTGGGTTAATTTCATCAGATGGAGGTGAAGAGGCTAATGGTTATACTGGAGAGAGTGGTCTAGCAGGCAAAGATGGAGTAATCTCTTCAGATGGGAGTGAGAGGGCTGTTCCTGTTGGCAGGAGTGTTTAAATGGAATTTAAGCATTTAAACCCAGCTTCCTGATTATTTGTCCATATGTCCCCATCCTAAGTTTCAAAATCCCATTTCTTCCAAACAATGCCCTCACTTTAACTTCAGACACCATTCAAGTTTAGGAACTCAACTGGCATTGTAATTTAGCCATTCTTCCAATAAGATTCTGAGTTTACTTTTCAGCAATATCAGCTCTGTTACTACAAGAAATAAGGCTTTATTTCAGGGCACAAGTGGCAACTTTGAGGTAATTTATGCGGCTCTTGAGCTGTGAGACTGCAGGCCTGAGCACATCTTTCTTTCACCGCTTTCTCTAGCGAAAGTAGGATCAACCGACTAGCTTCCTTATACTTCTCATTTTGACAATATTGTAGAAAAGCATCAAACATGCAGTCACATATCAAAACAAAACAAGAAGCTAGGACACATTAAGGAACCATAAAATAAATAAATGTAATAACTTACTGATAGCTCAGAGACAACAGTCAATACCAAATCACATAACGAGGAAGACCATGATGGCTTCAGCAAGCTCCCAAAATAAAGAAACTAGAAATTTTCCAGAGGAGGAAAATTTCTTGGAATTATTGGAGGCAGAATACAAAAGATTAATATACAGAACTCTTCAAAGATTAGGAAGGAAATTAATCAAAATTCAGGACAAGCAAAAGAGGAAATTGAAAAATTAGAGAAGAGCATAATAACAAATTTAAAAGGCTGCAAGGATCCATAGAGAGACAGCATTCAGAAATCCAGAAGATTAACAATAAGTTTTCAGAATTAGACAACTCAATAGTAAGTCATAGGAGCAGAACTGAGGCAATGGAAGGCAGAATTAGTGAGACTGAAGATAAAGCACTTGACATCAACTTATTTGAAGAAATTTTAAAAAATGAACAAACCCTAAGAATTATGTGTGGCACTATCAAGAGGAATAACTTACAAGTGATTGGAGTATCAGAACGGACGGGGATAACAGAAAGTACAGAAATAATTGCTGAAGATTTCTTCACAGAAATTTTCCCTGATATTGTGAAAGATGCTCATCGAAACCCACATAATGTAGATCCTAAAAGAAAATCACCAAAACATATAATAATCAAACTTGCCAAAACCAAAGACAGAGAACTTTAAGAGTGGCTAGGGATAAATGAAAAGTCATATAAAAAGGAGAGTCAATAAGAATAAGCTCAGACTACTCAGCAGAAACCATGCAAGCAAGAAGGCAATGGGATGACATATATAAAGTCTTGAAGGAAAAAAACTGCCAGACAAGAATTATATAGCCAGCAAGACTGTCTCTCAAATATGATGGCGAAATTATGGCATTTCCAGACAAACAGAAGTTTAGGGAATTTGCAAAAACCAAACCAAAATTACAAGGGAGTCCTCTGGTTAGAAAATCAATAACATCAGATAACAATCCAAGATTAGAACACAGGACAGAGCAACCAGATATCAACCCAGATAGGGAAGTCACAAAAATAAACCAAAGCTAAAACGCTGAAAATAAGGAAACAGATTTCAATATGTAAAAGATGACAACATTAAAACAAAAAAGAGGGACTTTAAAAATGTAGACATAGATTTTTCATATGGAGAGGCAGTCAAAGTGATATGAAGAAAGAAAAGACTGGTATAAACTTAGAAAAATAGGGCTAAATTTTAAGGTAACCACAAAAGAAACTAACAATCCTACAAGTCAAAATAAAAAACAACAAAAATATAAAGACTCAGCACATACAAAATCAACAACAATGAAAAAGATGAAAAGAAAATATGTAAAGAAAAACAACTCAGTACAGAAAATTAAGTGGAACAAAGAAACTGTCAACAACACACACAAAAAGACATCAAAATGACAGCACTAAACTCATACCTATCAATAATTACACTGAATGTAAATAGACTAAATGCACCAATAAAGAGACAGAGAGAGGCAGATTGGATTAAAAAACACGATCCGTCTATATGCTGCCTACAAGAGACACACCTTAGACTTAAAGACACAAACCAAGTACAACTCAAAGCATGGGAAAAAATGTATCAAGCAAATAACACTCAAAAAAGAGCAGGAGTGGCAATATTAATCTCTGATAAAATAGACTTTAAAGTAAAATCCACCACAAAGGATAAGGAATGACACTATATAATGATTAAAGGGTCAATACACCAGGAAGACATAACTATAATAAATATTTACACACCCAATGACAGGCTCCAAAATACATAAAACAAACTCTAACGGCATTGAAAAAAGAGATAGACAGTTCCACAATAGTAATAGGAGACTTCAACACACCACTTTTGGTGAAGGACCGAACATTCAGAAAGAAGCTCAGTAAAGACTCGGAAGATCTAAATGCTACAATCAACCAATTTAACCTCATAGACATATACCCAACACTCCACCCAACAGGAGCCAAGTATACACTGTTTTCCAACGCACATGGAACATTCTCCGGAATAGACCACGCATTAGGCCATAAGGCAAGACTTACCAAAATACAAAACGTCAAAATATTACAAAGCATCTTTTCTGACCATAAAGCCATAAAAGTAGAAATCAATAACAGAAAAAGCAAGGGAAAAAAATCAAACACATGGAAACTGAACAGCACCTTCCTCAAAAACTACTGGGTTATAGAAGAAATTAAGGATGGAATAAAGAAATTCATAGACTCAAATGAGAATGAAAACACATCCTACCAGAACCTTTGGGACACAGCAAAAGCAGTGCTCATAGGTCAGTTTATACCAATAAATCCACACATTCAAAAAGAAGAAAGGTCTATAATCAAAATGTTAACTCTACAACTGGAACAAGTAGAAAGAGAGCAGCAAAAGAAGCCCTCGGGGGACAGAAGAAAGGAAATAATAAGAATTAGAGCAGAATTAAATAAAAGAGAGAATAGAAAAACAATTGAAAGAGTTAACGAGTCCAAAAGCTGGTTCTTTGAAAAGATCAACAAAATTGATATACCATTGGCCAAACTGAAAAAAGAAAAAAGGGAGAAGAAGCAAATAACCCATATAAGAAATGAGATGGGTGATATCACAACAGGCCCAAATGAAATTAAAAGAATCGTAACAGAATACTATGAAAAGTTGTACTCTAACAAATTTGAAAACCTAGAGGAAACGGAAAAATTTCTGGAAACTCACTACCTACCTAAACTAAGACAAACAGAGGCAGAACAACTAAATTAACCCAAAACAAAAGAAGAGTTTGAAAAGGTAATTTAAAAACTCCCAACCAAACAAAGCTCTGGACCAGATGGCTTCACTGGAGAATACTACCAAACTTTCAGAGTGAGTTACCAAGACTACTAATAAAGGTATTTCACAGCATAGAAAACGATGGAATACTCCCAAACTCATTCTATGAAGTCAGCATAACCCTGATACCAAAACCAGGTAAAGACACCACAAAAATAGAAAATTACAGACCAATATCCCTGAGGAACATTGACGCAAAAATCCTCAACAAAATTCAGGCCAGTAGAATTCAGCATCCTATCAAAAAACAGTTCACCATGATCAAGTGGGTTGATACCAGGTAGGCAGGGATGGTTCAACATTAGAAAAACAATCAATGTAATCCGTCACGTAAACAAAAGACAAGAACCACATGATCTTATCAATTGATGCAGAAAAGGCATTTGACAAAGTCCAACACCCATTCATGGTAAAAACTCTTAACAAAATAGGAATAGAAGGGAAATTCCTCAATATAATTAAGGGCATTTATACAAAGCCAACAGCCAACATCGTCCTAAATGGAGAGACTTTGAAAGCATTCCCCTTGAGAACAGGAACCAGACAAGGATGCATTTTATCAACACTCTTATTTGACATTGTGCTGGAGATCCTAGCCAGAGCAATTAGGATAGAAAAAGAAATAAAGAGCATCCAAATTGGTAAAGAAGAAGTAAAAGTATTTCAATTTGCAGATGATATGATCTTATACACAGAAAACTTGAAAGAATCCACAAGAAAACTACTGGAACTAATAGAAGATTTCAGCAAAGTTTCAGGATACAAGCTAAATATACAAAAATCAGTTGGATTCCTTTACATCAACAAAGAGAACTTTGAAGAGGAAATCACCAAATCAATACCATTTACAATAGACCCCAAGAAGATAAAATACTTAGTAATAAATCTAACCAGAGACATGAAAGACCTATACAATGAAAACTACAAGACACTACTGCAAGAAACCAGAAGAGACCAGCATAAGTGGAAAAAAAGTACCTTGCTCATGGATAGGAAAACTCAACATTGTGAAAATGTCAATTCTACCCAAAGCCATCTACAAGTACAATGCAATCCCAATCCAAATTTTAATGGCATTTTTTAATGAGATGGAGAAACAAATCACCAACTTCATTTGGAAAGGGAAGCGGCCCTGGATAATTAAAGCATTACTTAAGAAGAAGGACAAAGTGGGAGGTCTCACACTACCTGATTTTAGAACCTATGATACTACCACGATAGTCATAACAGCCTGGTACTGGTACAACAACAGATACATAGACCAATGGAACAGAATTAAGACTCCAGACATAAATTCATCCACCTATGAGCAGCTGATATTTGTCAAAGGCCCAAAGTTCATTAATTGGGGAAAAGACAGTCTCTTTAACCAATGGTGCTGGCATAACTGGATATCCACCTGCAAAAAACTGAAACAAGACCCATACCTCACACCATGCACAAAAACTAACTCAAAATGAATCAAAGACCTAAAAATAAAATCGAAAATGATAAAACTCATGGAAGAAAAAATAGGGACATCACTAGGAACCTAATACATGGCATAAACGGAATACGAACCATAAGTAACAATGCACAAACACCAGAAGAGAGGCTAGATAACTTGGATCTCCTAAAAATCAAACACTTATGCTCATTCAAAGACTTCACCAAAAGTGTCAAAAGACAACCTACACACTGGGAAAAAATTTTGGGCTATGACAAATCCAATCAGTGTCTAATCCCTAAAATCTACAAGATACTGCAAAACCTCAACAACAAGAACAAATAACCCAATTAAAAAATGGGCAAAGGATATGAACAGGCACTTCACCAAAGAAGACATTCAGGTGGCTAACAGACACGTGAAGACATGCTCACGATCATTAGCCATTAGAGAGAAATGAAGATCAAAACTACGATGAGATATCATCTCACCCCAACAATGCTAGCATTAATCCAAAAAACACAAAATAATAAATGCTGGAGAGGTTGAGAAGAGACTTGAACACTTATACATTGTTGGTGGGAATGTAAAATGGTACAACGACTTTGGAAATCGATTTGGCACTTCCTTAAAAGGCTAGAAATAGAAGTACCATACTATCCAGCTATCCTGCTCCTTGGAATATATCCTAGAGAAATAAGAGCTGTCACATGAATAGATATATGCACACCCATGTTCATTGCAGCACTATTCACAATAGCAAAAAGATGAAAACAACCTAGATGCCCAGCAACTGACGAATGGATAAACAAATTATGGTATATCCACACACTGGAATACTACACAATGATAAAGAACATCGATGAAGCCGTGAAACATCTTATAACATGGAGGAATCTGGAGGGCATTATGCTGAGTGGAGTTAGTTAGTCACAGAAAGACAAATATTGTATAAGACCACTATTATAAGAACTCAAGAAAAGGTTTAAACACAGAAGAAAACATTCTTTGATGGTTACAAGGGTGGGGAAGGAGGGTGAGGGTTATTCACTAAATATATAGTAGACAAGAATTATCTTAGGTGAAAGGAAGGACAGCACACACTACAGGGAAAGTCAGCACAACTGGACTAAACCAAAGCTAAGAAGTTTCCTGAATACAACCACTTTGAGGGACAGAGTAGGAGGGACAGGCTTCTGGGGACCATGCTTTCAGGGGCCATCTAGGTCAACCGGCATAACAAAGTTTATTAAGAAAATGTTTTGCATCCTACTTTGGTGAGTGGAATCTGAGATCTTAAAAGCTTGCAAGCAGCCATCTAAGATGCATCAATTGGTCCCAACCACCTGGAGTAAAGGAGAATGAAGAACATCAAAGACACAAGGAAAGTATTACCCCCAGAGATGGAAAGGACTACATAAACCAAAGATTTCATCTGCCTGAGACCAGAAGAACTAGGTGATGCCCAGCTACCACCAATGACCACCCTGACAGGGAACACAGCAGAGAGTCTCTGATGGAGCAGGACAAAAGTGGGGTGCAGAAATCAACTTCTAGTAAAAAGGCCAGACTTAATGGTCTGACTGAGACTGGAGGAACCCCAGAAAGCATGGCCCCCAGATTCTCTATCAGCCTGGAACTAAAACAATTTCTGAGACCAACTCTTCAGACAAAGATTGGACTGGACTGTGGAACATAAAATGATACTCATGAATAGTGTGCTTCTTAGCTCAAGTAGATACATGAGACTAAACAGGTAGCTTCTGTTAGCAAGTGAGATGAGAAGGCAGAGAGGGTTAGGAGCTGGTTGAATGCACATGGGAAACCAGGGGTGGAAAGCATGAGTGTGTTGTCACAGTATATGGAGAACAATTAGGGTCACATAACAACGTACGTATAAATTTTTGTATAAGAGGCTAACTGGAAATGTAAACTTTCACTTAAACTACAACAATAAACAAAAAAAAAATTTACAAAAAAGCCCTGAATTTTCAGCCAAATAAAATACAGGTCCTTCCTGACTTATGAAGAAAAAAAAATGCAGTCACCCAGAGCCTCATCTCTCACCAATACTTGATGTATTTTTGGTGATATTTTGCATTTTAATATTGCCACCTCAGGCCATGGATTAGAAGTGCCCTCTTTACTGCTGGAAGCAGAGTCATCAACAATTTTAAGACTTGAGAACCAATTTATAAAACTCATCTTTACAGTTTTGTTTCCCTACAACCACTCCCAGTACCAAATATCTTAGCCTAGGTTCTCTAGAGAAGCAAAACCAGAGAAGCATACACACACACACACACACACACACACATGTATATATATAGAGAGAGATTTATCTGAAGGAAATGGCTCATGTAGTTATAGAGGCTGGCAAGTCCCAAATATGTGGGTTAGGCATCAGGCTGGAGGCTTCTCCTGACTCAGTTGCAGGAGCTGATGAAGCCAAGATTGGCAGGTCAGAAGACAGGCTGTTGGCTCACAGGCTGCAGAGGCTGATGAATCTCAAGATCGGTAGACAACATGGCAGGCCACTGTCTTAAGTCCCAAGAACCAGAGGTCAGATGATGACGAGCCAGATTCAGGATCCAGAGCAAGCAAAAGCCAGTGAGTTTTGTGGGAATGTCCAAATATATTGGATGCAGGCCACACCACCAAGGGAACTCCCCTTACAACTGATCGGCTGATCACATCAGATCACATCATTGAGGAGATTCCATTATATCACAAATGGAGGATAACTACATCATTACATGATTGCCAAACTACATCATTCCATAACTTCCAAACTACATCATTACATAACTGCCAAATCACTGAGCGTCATGCCCCAGCCAAGTTGACACACAATCTTAATCATTACACCACCCCTTCTGCTTAAAATTCCATCAATATGTTACTAAATTGTATTCATTAATAATTAAAGCCCACTTGAAATTTCAACTCCTCTCCAGTCTTCAATGATAACTTCCGTCTCTGTCTTCTAGACTCCTGCACTATTGATTGTCTTTTTTAAGAGCAGATTACCAAAAATTCCAGTATTTATGCTCATCCTCTCTAATTGGGTGCAAGATCCTTAAAGGCAAGTTTAGTGTTTGCTAGTATTCCTTCTTGGCATCTGGCACACTGCCGAACAAGGTCTAAGTACCCAATCCTGGTTGAATGTAATGTTCCCTGATGATTTTCAGCAGCTTTCTCTGCTGGACAGCTCCCTGTCCCTCTTGCCTATTTTGTCATTGGCCATGATCTCATAGAGGCACATAGTCATTGCGTAACTCCTCTCTGAGAGGATATATATCTATGTACCTACATACAGAGAGAGAGAGAGCTGTTGTTGTTGTTAGGTGCCATCAAGTCAGTTCTGACTCATAGCGACCCTAAATACAACAGAACGAAACACAGCCTGGTCCTTCGCCATTCTCATGATCATTGTTATGCTTGAGCCCCTTGTTGCAGCCACTGTGTCAATCCATCTCGATGGTCTTCCTCTTTTTTGCTAACCCTTTACTTTACCAAGTATGATGTCCTTCTCTAAAGACCAATCCCTCCTGATAACATTTCCAAAGTAAGTGAGACAAACTCTCACCATGTTTGCTTCTAAGGAGCATTCTGGCTGTACTTCTTCCAAGACAGATTTGCTCATTCTTTTGGCAGTCCACGGTGTATTCAATTTTATTCACCAACACCATAATTCAAAGGCATCAAATCTTCTTAGGTCTTCCTTATTCATTGCCCAGCTTTTGCATGCATATGAGGCCATTGAAAAAAACCATGGCTTGGGTCAGCAGCAGATTTGCCCAATGCATGCATCATCTGATTTCTTGACTGCTGCTTCCATGGGTGTTGATTGTGGATCCAAGTAAAATGAAGTCCTTGACAACTTCAGTCTTCTCCGTTTATTATAATGTTGCTTACTGGTCCTGTTTTGAGAATTTTTGTTTTCTTTCTTCTGAAGTATAATCCATACTGAAGTCTGTAGTCTTTGATCTTCATCAGTAAGTGCTTCAAGTCCTCTTCACTTTCAGCAAGCAAGCTTATGTCATCTGCATAATGCAGGTTGTTAATAAGTCTTCCTCCAATCCTGATGCCAAGTTCTTCTTCATGGAGTCCAGCTTCTTGGACTATTTGCTCAATATACAGATGGAATAAGTATGGTAAAATTATACAACCCTGACTCACAACTTTCCCGACTTTAAACCACCCAGTATCCCCTTGTTCTGTTCAAATGACTGCCTCTTGATCTACGTACAGGTTCATCATGAGCACAATTAAATGTTCTGGTATTCCCATTCTTTGCAATGTTGTCCATAATTTGTTATGCTCCACACAGTCGAATGCCTTTGCATAGTCAAAAAAACAGGTAAACATCTTTCTGGTCTTCTTTGCTTTCAGCTATGAACCATCTGACATCAGCAATGATATCCCTCATTCCATGTCCTCTTCTGAATTGGGTTTGAATTTCTGCAAGTTCCCTGTCAATGTACTGCTGCAATCGCTTTTGAATGATCTTCAGTAAAATTTTACTTGTGTATGATATTGACATTGTTCAATAATTTCCACATTTGGTTGGATCACTGTTCTTTGGAATGGGCATAAATATGGACCTTTGACAGTCAGTTGATCAGATAGCTCTATTCCAAATTTCTTGGCATAGACAAGTGAGCACTTCCAACACCACATCAGTTTGTTGAAACATCTCATTTGGTATTCTATCGGTTCCTGGAGTCTTGTTTTTGACCAATGCCTTCAGTGAAGCTTGAACTTCTTCCTTCCGTACCACTGGTTCTTGATCAGACACTACCTTCTGAAATGGATGAACATCAACCAAATCTTTTTAGTACAGTGACTCTGTGTATTCCTTCCATCTTCTTTTGATGCTTCCTGCTTCGTTCAATATTTTTCCCGTAGAATACTTCAATATTGTAACTCGAGGCTTGAATTTTTTTCTTCATTTCTTCCAGCTTGAGAAATACCAAGCGTGTTCTTCTCTTTTGGTTTTCTAACTCCAGATCTTTGCACATTTCATTATAATACTTTGCTTTATCTTCTTGAGCTATCTTTTGAAATCTTCTGTTCAACTTTTCTTTCATCATTTTTTCCGTTCACTTTAGCTACTCGACGTTCACGAGCAAGTTTCACAGTCTCTTCTGACATCCATTTGGTCCTTTCTTTCTTTCCTGACTTTTAAATGACCTCTTGCTTTCTTCTTGTTTGATGTCATTCCACAGCTCGTCTCATCTTCAGTCATTAGTGTTCAATGCATCAAATCTATTCTTGAGATGGTCTCTAAATTCAGGTGGGATATACTCAAGGTCGTAGTTTGGCTCTCTTGCACTTGTTCTAATTTTCTTCAGCTTCAACTCGAACTTTCATATGAGCAATTGATGGTCTGTTCCACAATTGGCCCCTGGCCTTGTTTTGACTGACTATATTGAGCTTTTCCATCGTCTCTTTCTACAGATGTAGTCGATTTGATTCCTATGTGTTCCATCTTGCAAAGTCCACATATATTGCTGCCATTTATGTTTTTGAAAAAAGGTATTTGCAACAAAGAAGTCCTTGGTCTTGCAAAATTCTATCATGCAATCTGCAGCATCATTTCTATCACCAAGGTCATATTTTCAAGTACCAATCCTTCTATGTTTCCAACTTTTGCATTCCAATACCCAGTAATTATCAACACATCCTGATTGCATGTTTGATCAAATTCATTTGGCATCTTTGGCCTTGGTGGTTGGTAGGTAAATTTGAATAACAGTCATTAACTATTTTCCTTATAGGTTTATGGATATTATCCTATCACTGACAGCATTGTACTTCAGGATAGATCTTGAAATGTTCTCTTTGACGATTAATGCAACACCATTCCTCTTCAGTTTGTCATTCCCAGAATCATAGTAGACTATATGATTGTCTGATTCAAAATGGCCATATATATAGATATGTTGTTGTCATTGTTAGGTGTCATTGAGTCAGTTCCAATCATAGCAACCCTATATGCAACAGAAGGAAACACTGCCCTGTCCTGTGCCATCCTCACAATCATTGTGATGAGCCCATTGTTGCAGCCACTGTGGCAATCCATCTCACTGAGGTTCTTCCTCTTTTCTGCTGACCCTCTACTTTACCCAGCATGATGTCCTTCTCCAGGGAGTGATCCCCCCTGATAACATGTCCAAAGTATGTGAGACACAGTCTCACCATCCTTGCTTCTAAGGAGCATTCTGGTTGTACTTCTTCCAAGATAAATTTGTTGGTTCTTTTAGCAGTCCATGGTATACTCAATATTCTTCGCCAATACTACAATTCAAAGGCATCAACTCTTCTTCGGTCTTCCTTATTCATGGTCCAGCTTTCACATGCATAGGAGGTGATTGAAAACACCATGGCTTGGATCAGGTGCACCTTAGTCTTCAAGATAACATCTTTGCTTTTCAACACTTAAAAGAGGTCTTTTGCAGCAGATTTGCCCAATGCAATGTGTCTTTTGATTTCTTGACTGCTGCTTCCACAGGTGTTGATTGTGGATCCAAGTAATATGAAATCCTTGACAGCTTCAATCTTTTCTCTGTTTATCATGATGTTGCTTATTCCGTAGAGATTTACAGCCTCAAAAACCCTATTGGGTCACTATGAGTCCAAATCAACTCAACTGCAGTGGGTTTGCTGTTTTTTGGTTTTTATATATATAAAGGTGGCACAGTGCTTAAGAGCTCAGGCTGCTAAGCAAAAGGTCTACAGTTCGAATCCATCAGCCGCTCCTTGAAAATCCAATGGACAGTTCTATTCTGTCCTATAGGGTCGCTATGAGTAGGAATCAATTCAACAGCAATGAGATTTTTTATATATATTAAAAACACCTAGGTCCTGGGGATCACAGTGGGTCAATTTAACTCAATTTTCCACTAGACTTTCAACTTTTTCACTGAGCAAGTTCTTCTTTATCTCTATAATCTCTCCCAACTAGAAAAGATCAAACATAATGATGAAGAGAAGATATTCCTTTTTCTCTTAAGACTTCCAGGACCCAGAATGTCAGAACCGTGAAACCTCTAGATATCATCTAATTCAAAATCTATGATTTACAGATGAGAAAGTTAAGACCCAAAGAGGCTAAATAACCAAATCACCCAAGATCCTACAAGTAGTCTGTAGAATAGATGCTGATGCCAGCAAACATCCTGTGTGACCTTGTCCTTGTGTCCAGAATGTTCTCTCATGCTGCAACATGCTATTGGGATGTGGTGTCCCCTGGGGCTGCCCTTAGTCAGCTTTGCCCTGTGCACCACACCTTTCACTCCCAACTTACAGTCCCTTAATAAGCACAAGACTTCTTCATTCTCACTAAGCATATTACTAACATAAAGTGACTCCTAGTGGCCCCTAAGTGAGCTTGCATTCTAATGAGGGCAATTACTTAACCAATGGAAGAAATAACCATGCTGTGATACAGTACTTGAAGCCACGCTACTGGGGAGATTTTTTTGAGCAAGAGTTTACTTGGATCCATTTAATCACAGTTCAGAGTTAATGGTACTGAGGGCACCCACTTCCTCCTTCTCCAGTGAACTGAAATGGAGATTGCTGGCTATAATTCGCTGAGCACTAAGGTTGCTGGGAAGCCACAAGCTCATGGAAAATAAGGCCTCTCTGGCAAGGAAGCCAGCTGCAGTCATGAAAATACATAAGCTGCCAGGGCTGCCTCCTCTGCATCCCCATGTGGCTGAGAACAAGCAGACTCTGCTTACCTTAGCAAGAGCAACAGGAGGGTGGAGGCACCTAAGCCTTGGCCTCCGCACTCAGTGTAGGGTCACCACTTGGATAGACACTTTACAGTACCATGACACAGCTCCCATTTGGTTCCCTAGGAGGCTCTGTGCAGAACCTCTCTTAGGCATTTGTGGAGGAGGGTTTCCCTCCAGCAGGAGAAACTGCTCCTCGGGAAGTCCCAGAGAACAGTCAGGATCAGCCCCAAAACTGAGTGCATGAGGGAAAATGAAGCTATCAAATTCCAACACCAGACTTGGGTGCTGTCTCCTGTCTCCTCACTCCCATGACCTCCATCTCTATAGCTTTAAAACTCTGTCAGTTGTCACTCAACTGGCCTGAGAACAACACAAGGCAAGCTTCACATGGGACAAAAACCAAACCAAGCCCATTGCAGTCAAATAGATTCCGACCCATAGTGGCCCTATAGAACAGAGTAAAACTGCCCCACAGGGTTTCCAAGGCTGTAAATCTTAACAGGAGCAGACCACCAAATCTTTCTCCCAGGGAGCAGCTGGTGGGTTTGAACCACCGACCATCCAGTTGGCAGCTGAGCACGTTAACCACCATGCCACTAGGTCTCCTTCACATGGGACAAAAAAACCAAAACACCAGACCCATTGCCATCGAGTCAATTCTGACTCATAACGACCCTATAGCGACCCTATAGGACACAGTAGAACTGCCCCATATGGTTTCCAAGGAGTACCTGGTGGATTCAAACGCTGACCTTTTGGTTAGCATCTGTAACTCTTAACCATGACACTACCAGCGCTTCCCACATGGGACAAGGGGCAAGAAACCACCTGAAATTTGACATGGTGCATGAGAAAGGGGAAAGGGAGCAATAGCAGTGACCTAAACTCCTAGTTATTCTGGTAAGCAGATAACTTCTTAAAAGGAACCAGAAAGCTGTGAAAGTGGGGTTGGGAGTGAGGTGGGCAAGCCTTTCATTCTGCTGTGGGAAAATCTCTTGAGGTTGTACATGATCCAAAGCCAAACTCCACTGAGGGGAGAGGCAGAACAGGGAAGTTCACTGAAGCTAGAGGAAGGTAGCTAGGTTCAAATGCCAGCTTTACTTAATAGCAATGTAATTTGGGACAAGCTGCTTAATCTCTCTGAGCTTTAATTGATGCATCTGTAAAATGGGGACAAAGCACATAGAGGTTGCCATAAGTGTTAAATGAAACAGCCTGTTTCAAACTGCTCTGCCCAGTACCTGGTTCCAACTAGCACTCAGCAAACATTTGTGCCCTTCCTTCCCTCCTGCTGAGGCTTCTGCACTGTGGTTATCTCTCAACTGGCAAGCAAAGGCCTCCATGCTCAGCAGCTCACTGCAAACTGGCCCCCAAGGAGAACTTTCCAGGCTGATGTCACCGACCCAGGCTAACAGCCAAGCTGAGGGTAAGTTGATGGCACTTCAACATCTTCCTACTCAACTAAATAATACCCCAACATCCTCGAGCTGAGAGAGTCTTTCCCCTGAGGTTGAGGAGGAGCCCAGTCACACTGTGCCCTTGTTACTCCAAGACTGGCCAATTTTGCATGAGCAGGTATGGAGACAAGGATTCAAAGGACAAGAACAGGGCCTGAACAGGCTGTCTTCCTTCCGGATCCCCTCATTTCTCATCCTTGACACTGAGCCAAACTTAAAAACGGAGATCTGCATGAACCTCTCCAGGGGCTTTGTCTCTCAAGGAAGGGGATCCAAGTCCTCACCTGGCAGTCAGCACCTGCATAACCTGGTCCCTGCCTTGTTTTCTCTTCAACGGCCCAGCTGCCTCACACACAGACACTCTGGGCCCCGATGCAGCAGACCCCATGCCCCATGTTCTATCACGTCTCTGTCTTTGCAAGGCTGCAACCTCAGCCTGGGGGCTCTTCCTGGCTTCTCTATCTGCTGAGATTCTTAATGCCTGTTGGGGTGTTTCTCTGTCTTCCTTGGTCCCCAATCATCAACGACGGCACTTCCCTGAGCTCTCTAATACTGCATGGTGCTGCAAATCTAACACTCACTTGCCTTTGCTTCATGATTCATGCAAACATAATTTCTGAATCCTTACTATATGCTGGTTCTATCTTAGTTGTGCACGCATCTTTCTATGGTTCCCAGATGGTAATAGGCATATCTTATTCATCTCTGCACCCTCACCACTCAGCACACCAAAAACCAAATCCGTTGCCATCAAGTCAATTCCAACTCATAGTGACCCTATAGGAAAGAGTAGAACTGCCCCACAGAGTTTCCAAGGAGTGGCTGCTGGATTTGAACTGCCAACCTTTTGGTTAGCAGCCATAGCTCTTAACCACTACACCACCAGAGCGCCTCACCACTCAGCATAATGCCCATTATATAAAAGGCGTTCAGTAACTGAGTGGAATGGTTTCACTCCAGTCAGTCCCTAATGACAGTCTGGGCCATTCCTATATTTGGTGGAAGATTCTCCTTATTTTTAGGGGGTTCCATGGACTTCCAGTCCTAATTTGCTAAAACAACACTCTGGAAAGTCAACAGGAAGATTCAGGGCTTTGGCATGGTAGAACTCCCTCATAGAAACAGCTGTTTTCATCAGAGCAGGCTCCCCAATAAGGTATTTGGGCATTTTCCATCAACCTGTGAAATGTTTGAACCTTGTAATGGCATAAGCACTTTCTTGCTGCCTAAAGATCAGGCCCAACAGAGATTGAACTGCTCAGTTTAGGAGTCTTTGTCCCCAAAATGCAAATGTCTCAGTTTGGATCACTGCTCTCGGAGTCCAGAGAGCTGGGCCCTGACCTACGCCAGCATGGCCCTTGGTAAACCATCCCATCCCCATGTGCACTGTTTTCATCGAACAAATGAAGAGCCATCTTTCTGCTTCCAGGCCTTTCCTCCAATAACCTCTTTTACTATTTCTGCCTTATGTTTTAAGGAATTGTTTACCACACTCTCTTTATTGCTTCTTCTCACATTTTTAAATAAGTCAAAGGATACTATAAGTGCCCATCAGAAGCGCTGATCAGAATAAGATGACTGCACTGGGTTGATGCAATTCAAGCTGAATTTAAAGACCTTTGACATTTCAGTTCACCACTGCAGCCTTAGTATAGATCCAGGCACAATTTTTATAAGCCTTTTTTGAAATGTCAACAAGAGATTCCAGAATTACCATTGCTGTTTTGGTATAAGTCAAGGAATCTAGAGCTTCTGTGTTAAGTACCTCTTCGGTGGCTTTCATCTCTCTACTCTGGTATGGAGGAAACAGTAAAAGGCAGGAAGAGGTGGAGGAGCTCCACTCCGAGGTGTGAGCCTGACTTTCTAGTTACATCTCCAGGACAGGGGCAGGGAGAGATAAGGGCTTATTATAGGTATGTGAATGAGGCGTTCAGCCTTGGTTCTGAAGTTGTAATGTTTAGGGCTTTTCTATGAGCCCTTTAGGAGTGAGTACAGGTTAGTGGAGTGGAGGAGCAACTTCCCCAATTCTCACACCTCTCCTTTCCCCACCCTTCTGCTTCTCAGGCAATTCTAGAGCTGACTGAGCTGACGGCCACAGAACATCAGAGCAGGGAGCATGTCAAAGGAATGTGTTATAGATAGGGGAACTGAAGTCACACAAACCAGCTGAAGGTGGAGCCAGAGTGGAATTGGAGTCTGTAGACTCCAGAGTAGAGCTCTCATAGGTCACCCACCCCTGCGGCATATGACTGGGGCTCAGCCCAGTCCTCACTTCCCAAATGCCAAGCTCCCAACCTGGAAGAAGTCACCAGACAGCAAGTGGCAGACAAGAGTCCCTTTGTAACTCCTCTCCACACCTGCCTCTCTCTCCTCCATGAGGACATTGACCAACCTCTACCAAGGCAAACTAACAGCCCCTTCATTCATTCACCTACCCACTCAACAGAATGTACTGTACACCAACCATATTAGCAGTACAATACTAAGTCCAGAGATACAAAATCAAGGGATTCGGGTCTAATAGGCAGACAGATGATACCCATACATTCACGGTGCCAATGATAGCTGCAGTAAGTCAGTAGAGACATGCCCAAAGGAGCCTAAGCAGCAGGGGGAGTAGCAAAGGCCAGGGACAGCTTATGGAGGAGGCACACCTGAGCCAAGTCCTCGGGGATGACTAGGGGTTAACCAGAAGAAAGATGACTAGGAATTAACCAGGAAGAGAGGGATGACTAGGGGTTAACCTGGAGCAGAGGAATGACTAGGGGTTAATGGGGAGGAAAGGGAGAGAAGGGCACCCCAAGTAGGAAGCCTGGCCTGAGAAAAGCCTGGAGGTGAGCGGCAGTCTTGGGAGGGTGACTCCGTGGACGCTTTCCTCTGTTGCCTGGAAGAGATGGTCGAGGAGGCAGTGAGTAGCAGGAGACTGGGAAGCCAAGCCACAGAGGACATTACTAGTCACTTTTCAGAATAAGAACTTCTGTCTTCAAGCAAGGGGGTGCTATTCAAAGTTTTTAATTAGGCAAGTGGCCACGTTCAGACAGCACTTTAGGTAAATTACCTTGGCAATAGAGGGAGAATGAACTGTTGATTGATTAGGGGTGCACGGCCAAGCCATTGGAATGCTTCGGGCCATGAGTGGCAGAAAAAAAGTCAAGTGTGCTGGCTTCCAGCCCCAAGTCCCCAGGCATTGGCCCCATTAAATGTGGTGCTGTGGGTAGCTGCATAATATGAAGGAAAAGCAAGCTCTTCACCCACTCAGATTTCCCAAAGAGAGCTCAACAGAGCCCTGGTCAGAGGCCCCTCCCCCACCCCACCGCTGTGTGCTGAGAACACTGTTTAACATGCAATTACTGTGCTCATAAACACTGATGGGTTTGGCCTCAGCTGTGCTCACACCACTGCCCCAACCCTCCCAGTCAGAGGAGGCCTGGGCTGGGCCCACTCTCCCACGGAGCCTGTGACCTGTGCTTCTTGCCCTGTGGCCCTTTTGGGTCTCACAGGACCCAGAGCTCCCAGGAGCTGGCACAGAGTGACAGAGGATGCCATGGGGAGCCTTGTATAAACAGGTGGAACCAGGGCACCCTGTACAGCTGAACAACTGTGCTTCCCTCTGCAAACTTGTTCTGCTTACAAAAATAGAAGATTCCAAAGTTGCAAACACCCCGTGTTTGTTCCTGAAGATCTACTTGGGTCTATACTAGTCGACATGTGCAGACACCCAGTGTAATGCTGAAGAGGGAGGAGGCCAGATACAAAATACAGAGTCTCCCTCCATCAGTGTAGAGTGACATCTCTCCCTGTCTAGACACTGCAGAGAGATGTCAGAAGGGCTGTTGCCCTGATCATAATAGGGGCACTCCCTCAGTGATGGGATGGAGCTGCATTTTATTTTCTTCTTTGTGCCTTCTGGCGTTTTACTTTATAATCAATTGGAGACGGAAAAGATTTACATGGGAAGTCACACTGCGCTCTTCCTAAATAGTGCCTCCAGATTTAATTCCTTGTACCCAGGAAATGGTTCCTAGGTCTAGTGTGAGGCTTTCTGCTGTAATGAAACCTCCTACTGTCTCCCCATGGTGGATGAGGCTCCCACCATAAGGGAGCCACCCAAGAGAGCTCAGCAGTCTCCTCCTAGTCAGGTGATCTCAAGTCCCACCAACAGCCTACAAGACTCCCAGGTTCTTTTGTTTCTACAACCAGAATCATGACCTCACCAGCCCTGTTAATGATGTCTTCAAAGTGCCCCCCCAACATAAGATATATCCTGGCCCCTGCACCTGCCCTGTTGGCCAGCACTTAGCCAGAGGACTGTGTCCTCAGCATCCTGTCCATACTGTGGGTCTGGAGAGGCATGTCAAGGAGCCCCACATCCCCAGGGCTGCAGGTGGGGAGCAGTGATGAAGGGACTTCTCCCAGGGGCGCTCCACAGCCTCTGTGCCAGCTTCCATGAGGAAGCTGCCTCATCCCTGCGACACAGGGCTGCAGGTTCCTTCCTCACTCCAGCCCATCTCAAGATGGGACTCCATCTGGGACCTGAACAGCACCAGGCTGCTGCCCCCTCAGTCTCAGCTCAGGAGGAGGAAAGACTGAGGCTGGGGGAGAGGGAAGGAATAGATGGGGGAAGGAGCACAAGAAGGAGGAGAGTGTAAAGGATGAGGAAGGTCTGTGCTCTGTAATATCTCTAAAACTGGCCTGCCCTACACCTGAAACTCCCCACTAACATCACTCCTTTAGTACAGACGTTGAAAGTTCTACTTAAAATGCAAATCAGCTTCCCAGAAGGGAAAACACATTAATAATAATGGAAAATATTCACATAATACTTTATAGTTATCAAGCTTTTTCTCATACCATATCTCATTTCATTCTCAGAACAGCCCACTGAGGCAGGTGAATGCTAAGACAGAAAGTAAACCTCAGTGGAGTCAATGAGGCAAACTAGCACAGGGCCTGCATGCACAGGAGCTAGGCAGACATGGCTTGGAACACCTACTGTACTACTTAACCACTGAGTGTAGGTACTATCCCAGTTAAACACTTATGTCTAAGCCACTGAGGTTAGGTCTCTATAAATAGACAGATGCAGTTTCTAACTGATACAGAATATGCTGTCGGATGTGGGTGTTGCATGTCCTAGAACTTAGAATGTACCTTGTACTCTGTGGATGGAATCAGGTAATGGGTGGCAGGTGAAATTATGGCAAGCTGGAAAGCTGGCAACACTATTGTTGTTGTTAGGTGCCATTGAATCAATTTCAACTCATAGTGACCCCACGTAACAGAGTAGAACTGCCCCACAGAGTTTCCTAGGCTATAATCTTTATGGGATCAGATCTCCAGCTCTTTCTCCAATGGAACCACTGGGTATGTTCCACCTACCAACCTTTCAGTTAGCAGCCAAGCATTTAGCCATTGCACCACCAGGACTCCCTAGGCCACCCTATTAGCAGTGGCAAAGCATTTGGTCAAGCTTCTGCTTGTTGCTTCTTAGAAGTTAGATCATGTGTCTGCTGAGCCTGTAGTATCAGGGAGATGGTAGAAATAAAGCCAGGGCTTTGAACTAGAGGATTCTGGCTTGAACCCCTGCTGAGAATTTGCATTTCTAACAAGTTCCCAGGCAATGCTAATGCTGCTGGTTGGGGACCAATTCTGAGAACCACTAGTAAAGAAGTGGTTCTCAATTTGTATTATACATAAGAATCACCTGGGGATCTTGTTAAACTGTAGATTCTGATTCAGTATATCTGGGGTAGAAATGCAAACTCTCATCAGGGGTTCAAGCCAGAATGAACTGATTGGAAGCCCCTGAATAAAACAGAATGTTGGTGTAATTTGACTCATTCTTCTCATTTTCAACAAAATCCTGTGGTAAGAGATGGACTTCAACTACAGCTAGCTGGTCTGCAAGCAGAGACGGAAGGAAATACTACATTCTCTAACCTATGGCCTACAGAAGTTGAATGAGAGTTCTTACAAAGCTAGAAAAAAGCCATGTGCTACTGCACCCCAATGAAGCAGTTATAAATGGGGGCTGTGAAGTGGGAGTTTAGTGGGAGATAAAACCATGACTCCAAGCCTTTATCAAGCACCTTTTGTTATAAGTTCTATGCCAGACAATGGTAGTCAATGCACTCACCAAAATCAGATTAAGGTGCTATTGTTCCACCCAATCTACTGTGTATAGGTTTATATGCTCCTTAAATTGTCACCATTAATTTAAGAGCGAAGAGAATGGACCAAGCTACAAAAGCAGTGAGTAAAATAGACAAATACTCAGGCTTAAAAATTTTGTCTACTCAAGAAATTTGTCTGTGTTTATTTGCACATTAAAATGATCAGAAGCAAATACACTAGAAACCAGTTTGGATTTTGAGGGAACTGTATTTCTAAGGAAACTCAAGCCTAGCCTGCAACAACCTGTGACTTCAAACACCCTGAAACACTCCATTGCCTGCCCCTGCCCCCAGGAGGTGCACTGTTAAAACTAAACCCCTCCAGGAAGGGCTAGCTCACCATGCCCACTTCCGAACTGGCAGAGGAGGGTAATGGACAGTGAGGAAACTCCCAGAAGCAGGGCCAGAGGCCACAGGGACTGTGGACCAAGGGGCTCCTTCCAGAGAGCAACAGAGGGGCAGCCGGTGACTGACCAAGGAACGTGGTCCCCTGCCAGGGCAGCAAGCCTTTCTGCCTCTGCCCACCAGCGTTGGGCAACGGCTATGGGTGTGTGGTCACTGTTTCCCTGTTTACTGACTGGAAGGTTGTTATTTTTTTAATTGGTATTATTCTACCTCTTTTCCACATGATATACTGGTTGGGAGGAAAGCACCTGTCTTTTAGTTTATGGGTCACTATGTCACAATCTATGCGTGTAATGAGGA
Source organism: Dugong dugon (assembly GCA_030035585.1). Lineage (NCBI taxonomy): Eukaryota > Metazoa > Chordata > Mammalia > Sirenia > Dugongidae > Dugong > Dugong dugon. The sequence continues at coordinate 3,631,177 of CM057467.1, forward strand.
GGCCTGCACACAGAACCTTGTCAGCAGGTCTTGGGCCCCAGCTGGATGCCTCACTGGATAAGACTGGGGCTATTGTCTCTGGGAATCAGAGCCTGTGTTCTTTGTGTGGGAAGCAGTGTGCAGGGAAGTGAGGGAGCTGGGGCTGGGGACTTTGGACTTTGCCAGCTGCTTTTCCAATATCCAGTCTGTCTTCTTTCTTAGTAACAAGTCCCTATCTTATTCAGGGTGGCCATATGCCTGGTCAAAACTGACATTCCAGCCTCCTTCACAGGTAGTTACGGCCATATGACCAGATCCCCACTGAACTATATGCAGGATTTGGGGTGTTCCTTGTAGGAAAACACCTTTTTGCCCTTTTCCCTTTTCCTCATGCTTCCTGACCATAATATGGACATGAGCAGACCTGGAAATTGGAAAACATGTGATAAGAATGGGAGAACATAAATGTAAGTGAGGCTTCTCTGCACCAACCCTGCAGGAACCACTAGTAGAGCAGGAGGGTCTGTCTCCAGATCTCCATGTTGTCTAAGCTATTAGCTTCATATTCCTCCTGTACTAGTAGCCAGACATAATTCCTAACTGACTCAAGCTCACCACTTAATTTCTCAGAGTCTGAGTTTCAGCCTTTGTATAATAAAACCAAATAAACCAAACCCATTGCTGTTGAGTCAATTCCGACTCATAGGTACCCTATAGGACAGAGTAGAACTGCTCCATAGGGTTTCCAAGGAGTGGCTGGTGGATTTGAGCTGCCAACTTTCTGGTTAGCAGCTGAGTTCTTAACCACTATGCCACCAGGGCTCCAATTTGTATAACAGTAAATAAAGTATCTATCTCCTAGATTTTTCATGAGAATTAAATGAAATAATATATGAAAAGTGCTCAGCCCTAAACCTGTCTTATAATTGTTCAAAGGCAAATGGCAATTTCTACTACACTTACTGTTATTATTGCTATTGTTGTTATCGCCATTATTAGTTCAAGCCAGGATGCACATAGAGGCCTTATGGCAGCCAAGCTTTTGCTTTTGCATGTAACTTTTTAGTTTTTAACACCTTTAAATTAACTGAACACCATTCTTAGCTTTGGAATAGACAGTGGTGAAGTGTGACTTGGTGCCAGCAATGACAGAACAATGTGCGTTGTGGCTAAGAGGGGCTTCAGCGTGGGACAGACACAAGTTCAAATCTGTGCCCAACTTGTACTATCTGTTACTTCAGTGAAGTTTCTTAACCTCTGGGGCCTCAGTATCCATGTCTGTAAGATGATAACACTAATACTCACAGAGTTACTATGAGGATTAGATGAGATAAGCCCTCAGTATCTATGAGTTTTTTACTGTGATTAGAGTACAAAGTCTTGATATTAGGGAAGAGGAAGTAGGGGTAATTTGCTTACTAGGAAACTTAGTTATCAACATGCATCCCCCCTCATAATCATCCTATTTCATCCATGATCAAAACATCATTGAAATAGGCTTCTTCTGAAATACAGAATTATGGAAATCCTATTGCTAGGCATGCACAATGTCCTATGTTGTGAATAACTTCCACCTTCCACCCTACGCTCCCCTCCTTTCCAAGCAGGTTCTCCAGGGTGCCAGCTGAGAGCAGGGCTTGAAAACAGACGAAACTCACAGGACACTTACAGTCTCCACTAAGCATTCTCTACTATGGACCGCTAGGATCACTCCCCAGGTGTGTTAAAATGGTTTGAGAATACCTTGTCTCAGTCTTATTCTCTTAGAACAAATGCTTTTATTTTGTAAGTGAATCAGTGTAGTGTTCAAAGCCATAAGGAATGAACTAGGACTCCCTCTGTAACCTCCCAGGAGCTTACAAAATCTGTTGACAATTTCCTGTTGTCAAATTGTTCTAACAGTATGAATGCTTCCAACATGGAATCTCCCTGGTGTGAGCTGTCCTGAAAGCTCTTACAGCATAATTTGTGGAAGGGAGAGCTGCTGTTCACATAGCCTCCAGACTTCAGCTCACCATAACCAGGAAGGGCACTGGGTGGCTTAAAACTTTTGGCAAACAGTCTTTGAGATAAAATGCTGAAATCTATTTGCTCCAAAGCAAATCGATGCACCACAGTCAGAGTTGATGCCCATCGTGCACACAAGGCTGCTGATGGATGCTGCTGCAAACATGCAGTACTGAAAAGCATCCTAACCAAAACCTCTCAAGCTAACTCTCACAGGGATCATTAAGGTCATGACTGTGTCAACCTCTGACTTCATTCTGATGGGTTTTAAATGGCATTCATCCTCAAGGTGGCTTTTCTTCTCATAGAATAAGTTCTCTACGGTCTTAAACCTATTAGCAGAGGATGTAAATCTTCAATGACTTGAGCATGCTATTAATATTTCTGAATAATCTGAGAATATTGAGGGCCTTGAGGTTGATTTACCCTTTAGGATGGTATACTATCTTTCATTCATATTTGCATTTGAATTATTCATTGTTTTATGAGAGGTAAGCATAACCAGTTGCCATGGAGTCGATTCTGACTCCTGGCGACCCCATGTGTGTCAGAGTAGAACTGCACTCCATAGGGTTTTCAATGACTCATTTTTCAGCAGTAGATCACCAAGACTTTCTTCCAAGGTGCCTCTGGGTGGATTTGAATAACTGGTTTACTAGTGGTGTTATGAATATTATTATTACTGTAATTATTATTTTCACACAGTTTTTCTGTCCATAGCTTTTAGGTCATTATTAATGTAATGTTTGATTCAGTCATGAGGAAACATTAAATTATTCTTTGCATAAGCTCTAGAAGGTAGTCCCACATTTTCTTTTTTAGGGATTCTCAAATGTGCAAGATTGAGATAAAAATGGGCAGCTCCGCCATGTAAGCAGCACTGCCCTCAGCAAGCTATTGTCTCTGTTGGAAATGTAATCTCTGTATTACCTGATGCTTCTGGTAAGAAATACACTTTCAACAACTGCATATGCTTATTTGATTCCTTGGGTTAAAGGAGGGAGGAGAGAGAGGAAATGTACAGCCAGCGTGATGCCAAGTTTGGACACAACTGATGGTGAAGAATCAGGCCACCTCTCTTTGGGCCCTTTATTTTCTTTGCTTCAAAGTGGAAAAAAAAAAAAAAGCCTCCTCGCCTTACGAACCCCAGGAATCTGGCTGAGCCAGAGCACATCTTTAGCTTACTCTAAAGCAGTGTCTTTGACCCTAGGAAGCTACATCACTTTACCTCAGAACCCAGTAATCACATACATATTTATAAAATTATTGTTTCCCAAAATAATACTCAACTGTACATGTTTGTTTTTAATGCCATCTATAACTTACAAAAATTGATTTCACATGAAGTAATGGATTTTAACCTGCAGTTTGAAAAACTTTGCTCTAAAGAAGCACAGAGCCTTCCAGAGGACTCAAGTAGAAGCCATAGCCAATATCTTACTGATGGTTCATTTTTAATTAAACATACTTACTATTTTTATAAAAATGACCCATTTTCACTGTAAAAACTGAAACAATATGAATTTGCCAAAAAAGGAGAGAAAATGTCTCCCACACCTGTACGTGCCTACTGTTTACTTTTTAGTGATCCTCCTCCCAAAATATCCCCTTGCATATACATGCATATAATTTTCTACAAATGGTGTCATTCTGTACAAGCTGTTCTCTGGTCTTCTTTCATGCAAAATGTTTTTGAAGTCTTTTCACTTCAATCACTATTTTTAAGGGTCTAGTATTTTACTGTAAGAATTTGCCGTAATTTGTTCTACCAATTCACTATTGATAGGCATGCTGGTTGTTCCCATTGTTTTGCAATGATAAACAATACTTTTATGAACATCCTTGACTATATATCTGCCTGCACTGCTGCAATTTTCTACTTGGTAAACCTGGAAGTGGACTTGTTGATTCAAAGAGTAAACATATATATATTTGACGCATATTACCAAGCTGCCCCCCGCAAATTATAACAATCTCTACTAAAAAGATTTGAAATTGCCCAAATCCTTACACTAGGTTTTGTCCACCTTTTTAATTTTTCCCAGTATTATGATAAGAAAAATATCTCATTATTGTTGTTATTTGCTTTTCTTTAATTTTTAGTGCAGATGAAAACCTTTACATAGATTTATATCTTCATCTCCCGTGTGTGTGTGAGTGTGTGTATCACCTGTTCAAATTCATCTCCTGTTTTTGTTACTCTTTTTATTTACTTGTTCTTATGGAAGAGTATTATCCAGTGGTTAAGAATATCTGCTCCAGAGTCACACTGTCTGGGTTTAACCTGGCTCCACCCTTTTCAATCTGTATAAGTAACCTCTCTGTGTCACTGTTTCCTCATACATAGCCTAGGTTAGTAGTACTGTCCCCTTCACAGAGTTCTTGTGAGGGTTATATGAGTTAGTAAGTTTAACATACATAAGACAGTACCTGGTGAATAATAACAAGCAAAACTCAAAAAATGGTGCTCTAGGCAGAAGCACCACACCGTCCCTCCACAGCAAAGATCTGAAAAACTAAGCCGAACAGAGAATACAACAATCCTGAAATCCTAAAACATCAAATGAAGAGATAAAGAACTTAGCCAAGCACCAAATGGAGTGAGAAAACTGACAGAGAACGAAGAGCGAGGAGAGATTAATGCAGAGGTCCCCTACCAGCTAACGCAGCGCAGATCCACCATCTTGGACTCCTATCGGAGACCAGCAAACAGGGGTATGAGAAAGCACCCTCATGGAGCGTCCAGCAGGAGACAAAACAACCGGTAATTTGTGGGGTGTGCTTTCCTGCCCCTCACCCTTCTTTGCCTGGCTCGGCCTCCTCTGCTTCCCGCGGCCACGATCTCTTGACAGGGAAGTGCCAGCTGCTTGGATTCCACACACCCAAGCGGGCAGCTCTCTGGGTGCCATTTGTTGGCTGTTGGTGTTGCTTTTTTCCACTTCTTTTGATTTCTTCCTTGTCTCTGGCCATCTCCCCCTCCTTTCGCTTGAATGCCTTGCTCGGTACGCCATCTTTGCTTCTTCCTGAGGGGCTGCAGAGCGCCGGCAATTTGTGATATACGCTTTCCCACTCTCTACCTTTCTTCACCCATACTCAGCCCCCTCCACTTCCTGCGGACACAGTCTCTTGTCTAGAAGCACCAGCCCACATTAGCTGGCTCTCTGAGTGCCATTTGTTGGCTGCTAGTGTTGCCTTTTTTTTTCCTGATTCTTTTGATTTCTCACTTGCCTCTCGCCACCTCCCCCTCCTTTCACTCGAGTGCCTGGCTCCGTGCACCATCTTTGCTTCTTCCTGAGGGGCTGCAGAGCACCGGAAATTTGTGATATATGCTTTCCCACTCTCTACCCTTCATCAACCACACGGCCTCCTCTGCTTCCCGCGGACACAGTCTCTTGTCCAGAAACACCAGCTTGCACTGGCTGGCTCTCTGAGTGCCATTTGTTGGCTGCTAGTGTTGCTTTTTTTTTTTTTTCTGCTTCTTTTGACTTCTTGCTTGCCTTTCACTGCCTCCCCTCCTTTTGCTCTAGTGCCTGGCTCTGTGCGCCATCTTTGCTTCTTCCTGAGGGGCTGCAGAGCTCCATTCGAGTGTGGAGCTGCTTCCTGGTCTAGGCTACCGAGCTGGTGGCATCCTGGGGCTTTTGTTCATTTGTTCGTTTTGAATTGTTTGTTTGTTTTCTTTTCCTTTTCTTGAGTTGGGAGCCCTTTCTGGCCAGGCAGAGCTGCATGGCAAGGAAATCCCCTTCAGCTTCCACAGACGTCAAGAGGGATCCCTGAGAGCATTTCTTTCTTTGTTGGGGTTTTTTTTTTTTTCTATTTTTTTAAGAGGACTTTCTTCTTCTTTTTCTTTTTTTTTAATTTGTTTTGTTTTGTTTTCCCTCTTTTTCCCTTTTTGTCTTTCTTCATTGCTAAGTTTCTCGTCCCTCTATATCTTCCTTCTCTTTCTGATCCCTGAATATCAGGCCTTGTATACCTCTATGCCTTCTAGCCAGGCTGTATTGCAACACCTGAGAGCGAATTCCCCAGAACTCATAGCTGCACCAGTGGGATCCCTGGGAACGTTGTGGTTCTTTAACCTTTCTGATTTTTATTTATTCATTCTTTTCTTTTCTTCCTCTTCCCCTTTCTGTTTCTCTCCATTTCATAGTCTCTCATCTCTCCACTCCAACGGCAAGCTCCCCTAGAATTATTTTTTGTTTGTTTGTATGTTTTTGGCTCCTGTTCCTCTCCCCTCTCTCCCATATCCATCTTAGCTCCACACATAACAATCTCCCCGTTGCATCCTGTCTACCTGCACTGTGCGCTTGATATCACACCACCAAGCAGCACGGGCACAGCCTACTGGAATCTGCCCTGCACTGATTACCGACCTGCTCTGGTGGCTGTAGTAAGTGCCACAAAAAACCCACCCCAGTAACTTCTCTTCAGCTAGAGCTGCCCTCCTGTACCATATCTAAGTGACTGACCCTGCCAGTTGGAGAAGGAGGCAAAAAGTATTGAGTGCACAGACGAGCAAACAACAAAGAACACACAGTCTGTCTGCTCAGACATAGTCAAATTTTTTTTTAAAAAAAGGGACAAAACAAACAAATCTACAATCAATAAATGAGAAAAATAACTTCTGAATGCCCCCAAAACAGCAGACAATATCAAAACATTTACAAAAACAGGACAGGATGGTTCCAGTAGGCATCCAAAGTAAAACACCAGATGACTATCTTGTGGAAGAAAATGCACTAGAACTACCTCATAGGGAATTCAAATCTCTACTACTTAGAAATCTCCAAGAACTGAGGCAAAAAGCCGACAAACATGAGGAAAAAATAGACAAATTCAAGGAAAATACAGACAAAAAATTGGAAGAATTCAGGAAGATGATGCAGGAACAAAATGCCAAAATAAATTCACAACTAGAAATTATACAAAGACAACAATTAGAAAACCAAAAGATAAACAACAAGCCTTCAGAAATGGATGATGTCACAGAAGGGCTGAGAAGCAGATCTGAAACGGTGGAAGACAGGATCAGTGGAATTAAAGACAAACACTTGGATACAAAACTTTTTGACGAAAACTCAGAAAAAAGAAAAATGAAGAGACCCTGAGAGTTATTCAGCACACAATTAAAAGACAAAATTTACAAGTGATTGGAATTCCAGAACAGGGGGAGAAAACAGAAAACACAGAGAGGATCATTGAGGAACTGCTGACAGAAAACTTCCCCAATATCATGAAAGATGAAAAGCTGGCCATCCAAGAATCTCAACGAACCCCAAATAGAAGAGACACAAAGAGAAAATCACCAAGGTATATCATATTCACACTCACCAAAACCAAAGACAAACAAAGAATCCTGAGAGCAGCTCGTGAAAAACAAGAAGTCGCATACAGAGGAGAAACAATAAGACTAAGCTCAGATTATTCGGCAGAAAACATGCAGGCAAGAAGGCAATGGGATGACATATATAAAATCTTGAAAGAAAAAATTGTCAGCCAAGAATAATATATCCTGCAAAACTCTCATTCAAATTTGATGGTGAAATTAGGTCATTTCCAGATAAACAGAAATTAAGGGAATATGCAAAAATCAAACCAAACTTTCAAGAATTATTAAAGGGAGTTCTTCGATCTGAGGATAAACAGCTTCAGCTCACAGGCAGAACCTAGGACGCAGGATCGTACGAACCAGATACCAATCTAGGAAATGAACTCTTGAGGACTATCCAAAACCAAAAGAAATACAACAGGGAATCAGAGAAGTTAATCAATAAATCACAACAACATCAAAACAATAAAATATGGAATAAATGACATAGGTATAGAACCTTCTAAAGAAAAGGAAGGCAAGGCGATACCAAGTAATGGTAGACTGCTTCAAACTTAGAAAGATAAGGGTAAAATTCATGGTAACCACAAAGAAAGTTAACAAACCAAATCATAAAAATAAAGAGGAAAAACATAAAGTCTCAGCAAAAACAAAACCTACAAAAACAAAAGAAATGAACACAAAATCCACAAACAAAAGGAACTCAGCACAAGAGAGTAAGAAGAACAAAGAAAACTTCAGCACCACAAAAAAATACACTACAAAATGACAGCAACAAACTCACATCTATCAATAATTACACTGAATGTAAATGGACTCAATGCACCCATAAAGAGATGGAGAGTGGCAGAATGGATAAGAAAACAGGATCCATCAATATGCTGTCTACAAGAGACACACCTTAGAAACAAAGATGTGAATTTATTAAAAGTCAAAGGTTGTAAAAAAATATATCAAGCTAACAACTACCAAAAAAGAGCAGGAGTGGCAATTCTAATCTCAGATAAAATAGACTTTAAAAAATCCACCATAAAAGACAAAAAAGACACCATATAATGATTAAGGGGATGATCCATCATGAAGACATAACCATAATAAACATCTACTCACCCAACGACAGGGCTCTAAAATACATAAAACAAACCCTAACAACACTGAAAAGAGAAATTGACAGTTTCACAATAATAGTAGGAGACTTCAACACACCACTCTCAGTAAAGGACAGAACAACTAAGAAGACACTCAGCAAAGATACAGAAGACCTAAGGGGCACAATCAGCCAACTGGACCTCATAGATATATATAGAACACTCCATCAAACCACTGCAAAGTACACACTCTTTTCCAATGTGCAGGGAATGTTCTCCAGAATAGACCACATCTTAGGCCACAGAGCAATCCTCAACAAGATCCAAAACATTGAGAAAATTCAAAGTATCTTCTCTGACCATAATGCCATCAAGGGAGAAATTAACAATAGAAAGAGAAAGGAAAAAAAATCAACTACATGGAAACTGAATAATACCCTGCTTACACATCAATGGGTAATAGAAGAAATCAGAGGTGGAATAAAAAAATTCCTAGAATCAAATGAGAATGAAACCACATCATACCAAAACCTTTGGGACACAGCAAAGGCAGTCCTCAGAAGACAATTTATAGCAACAGATACACATATCAAAAAAGAAGAAAGGGACAAAATCAAAACATTAACTACAGAACTCAAACAGAGAAAGAACAGGGAAAGAGGACAGCAAAAAAAGCCCACAACCACCGGAAGAAAGGAAATAGTAAAGATCAGAGCAGAAATAAATCAAATAGAGAACAGAAAAACAATACAATTAACAAAACCAAAAGTTGGTTCTTTGAAAGAAACAACAAAATCGACAAACCACTGGCCAGACTGACAAAAGAAAAACAGGAGAGGACACAAATAACCCAAATAAGAAGTGAAATGGGGGACATTACAACAGACCCAACTGAAATAAAAAGGATTATAACAGAATATTATGAAAAACTATACTCCAACAAATTTGAAAACCTAGAGAAAATGGATAAATTTCTAGAAACACATGGCCTACCCAACCTACAACAAAGTGATGCTGAAAATCTGAACAGACCCATAACAAGAGTAGAGATTGAAAAGGTAAAAAAAACAACTCCCAACCAAAAAAAGCCCTGGCCCAGATGGCTTCACTGGAGAATTCTACAAAACATTTACAGAAGAGCTTGCACCAGTACTACTCAAGCTATTTCAAAGCATAGAAGAGGAAGCAACACTTCCAAATTCATTGTATGAAGCCAGCATAACGCTGATACCAAAACCAGGCAAAGACGTCACAAAAAAAGAAAATTAGAGACCAATATCTCTCATGAATATAGATGCAAAAATTCTGAACAAAATTCTAGCCAATAGAATTCAGCATCATATAAAAAAAATAATACACCACGACCAAGTAGGATTCATACCAGGTATGCAAGGATGGTTCCACATTAGAAAATCAATCAATGTAATCCACCACATAAATAAAAGGAAAGGAAAGAATGACATGATCATCTCAATTAACGCAGAAAACCATTTGACAAGGTCCAACACCCATTCCTGATAAAAACTCTCAATAAAATAAGTATAGAAGGGAAATTTCTCAACATAATAAAGGGCATTTATGCAAAACCAATGGCCAACATCATTCTTAATGGAGAGAGGTTGAAAACATTCCCCTTGAAAACAGGAACAAGACAAGGATTCCCTTTATCACCACTCCTATTTAACATTGTGCTGGAAGTTCTAGCTAGAGCAATAAGGCAAGAAAAAGAAATAAAGAAAGAAAAGAAAGAAGTTAAACTGTCCCTGTTTACAGATGATATGATACTATACATAGAAAACCCTAAAGACTCCACGAGAAATCTATAGAAAGATTCAGCAGAGTAGCAGGATACAAGATAAACATTCAAAAATCAGTTGGATTCCTATACACCAGTAAGGAAAATGATGAAAAGGAAATCAGGAAAATAATATCATTTTCAATAACCCCTAAAAAGTTAAAATACTTAGGAATAACTCTGACCAGGGATATAAAAGACCTATACAAAGAAAACTACAAAACACTGCTGCATGAAACCCAAAGGGATCTACATAAATGGAAAGACATACCATGTTCACGGATAGGCAGACTCAACATTGTGAAAACGTCAATTCTACCCAAAGCAATTTACAAATGCAATGCAATCCCGATCCAAATACCAACAACATTCTTCAAAGAGATGGAAAAACTAATCATTGACTTTAAATGGAAAGGGAAGAAGCCCCAAATAAGTAAAGCACTACTGAAGAAGAAGAAGAAATTTGGAGGACTCACACTACCTGACTTCAGAACCTACTATACAGCTACAGTAGTCAAAACAGCCTGGTACTGGTACAACGACAGACACATTGTCCAATGGAACAGAATTGAGAACCCAGATGTAAATCCATCCACCTACGGTCACCTGATCTTCGACAAGGGCCCAAATTCCATTAAATGGGGAAAAGACAGTCTTTGTAACAAATGGTGCTGGGAAAACTGGATATCCATCTGCAAAAAAATGAAACAGGACCCATACCTCACACCGTATACAAAAACTACTTCAAAATGGATCAAAGACCTGAATATAAAGCCTAAAACTATAAAGTTCATAGAAGAAAATATAGGACCAACACTTCAGGTTTTAATACATGGCATTAACAGGATATAAACCATAAACATCAATGCACAAACCCCAAAAGATAAGCTAGATAACTGGGATCTTCTAAAAATCAAACACCTATGCTCTTCAAAAGACTTCACCAAAAGAGTCAAAAGAGAACCTACAGACTGGGAAAAAAATTTTGGACAGTACAAATCAGACAAAGATCTAATCTCCATAATCTACAAGAAAATCCAACACCTCTACAACAAAAAGACAAATAATCCTATTAAAAAATGGGCAAAGGAAATGAACAGACACTTCACCAAAGACGACATTCAGGTGGCCAACAGACACATGAGGAAATGCTCGTGATCACTAGCTGTTAGAGAAATGCAAATTAAAACCACCATGAGATACCATCTCACCCCGGCATTACTGGCACGAATCAAAAACCCTGGAAATAACAAATGTTGGAGTGGCTGCAGGGATAACGGAACACTTATGCACTGCTGGTGGGAATGCAAAATGATACAACCATTTTGGAAAATGATACGGCGCTTCCTCAGAAAGCTAGAAATAGACACACCGTTCGATCCAGCAATTCCACTCCTAGGAATATATCCTAGAGAAATAAGAGTCGTCAGTCGAATAGACGTATGTACACCTGTGTTCATGGCAGCATTGTTCACAATAGCAAAACGGTGGAAACAACCTAGATGCCCATCAACAGATGAATGGATAAACAAACTATGGTACATACACACAATGGAGTACTATGCAATGAGAAAGAACAACAATGAATCTGTGAAGCATCTTATAACATGGATGGAACTGGAAGACGTCATGCTGACTGAAATAAGTCAATCACAAAAGGACAAATATTGTATGAGACCTCTATTGTAAAAACCCATGAAAAAGTTCACACACAAAATGTCACAGTCTTTGTTGGTTACCAGGGATGGGAGGGGTGGGGGGGAATTACTAAATAGGGAATAGATAAGTGGTATCTTGGGTGAAGGGTGAGACAGTACACAATACAGGGGAAACTAGCACAAGTTGTACAAGGAAAGGTCATGGAAGCTCCCTAGACACATTCAAACTCCCTGAGGGACTGAATTGCTGGGTGGAGGGCTGTGGGGACCATGGTCTTGGAGAACATCTAGCTCAATTGGCATGACACAGCTTATAAAGACAATGCTCTACATTCTACCATGGTGAGTAGTGTCTGGGGTCTTAAAAGCCTGTGAGCGGCCATCTGAGATACTGCACTGGTCTCATCCCTTCGGGAGCAAGGGAGAATGAAGAGAACAGGATACGAGGAAAAGATTAGTCCAAAGGACTAATTGTCCACAGCTACCAAGGCCTCCACCAGACTAAGTCCAGTACAGCTAGATGGTGCCTGGCTACCACCACTGTCTGCTCTGACCAGGATCCAACAGAGGGTTCTGGACAGAGCTGGAGAAGGATGTAGAGCATAATTCTAACTTACAAAAAAAGACCAGATTTACTGGCCTAAAGGAGACTGAAGAAACCTCGAGAGTATGGCCCCCAGACACCCTTTTAGCTCAGTGGTGAAGCTATTTCCGAGGTTCACTGTTCTGCCTGGGAGTGGACAGCCCCATAAAACCAAATGAGACTAATGAGGTACAGGAGTCCAGTGACAAGGGCCAGAAGGCAGAAGGGGACAAGGAAGCTGGTGATAGGGAACCCAAGGTTGAGTTAGGATATTGTTGATGTGTAGTGAGATTGTTAACCATTGTCATAGGGCAACATTTGTAGTAACTGTTAAATGAGAAACTATTTTGTTCTGTAAGCCTTCATCTTAAGTGAGAATAACAGCACAATTGGAAGAGCGTAGTCAATGTCACTGAACTGTGCATGTAGAAATTTTTCAAGTGGTGTATCTTCGGCTATGTGTAGTTTCACCAAAAAAATAAAAGGTTGAGAAGTTAGAGGGTTAATATGTTGTGAGGTTGTTAACCAATGACATAAAACAATATGTGTACTACTGTTTCATGAGAAACTATTTGTTCTGTAAGCCTTCACCTGAAGTACAATAAAATATAAAAAACAAATAAATAACAAGCAAAACTCATCGCCATCTAGTGGATTCCAACTCATAACAACCCTATAGGACAGAGTAGAACTGTCCCATAGGATTTCTAAGGAGCGACTGGTAGATTAGAACTGAGAACCTTTTGGTTAGCAGCTGAGCTCTTAATCACTGCACCACCAGGGCTCCAGTACATAGTAAGCACTCAGTAATTAAGGATACTCCTCGGGTGGTACAAATGGTTAACACGCTCAGCTGCTAACAGAAAAGTTGTAGGTTTCAGTCTACCCAGAGGTGCCTCTGAATAAAGTCCTGGTGATCTACTTCTGAAAAAGCAGCCATTTAAAACCCCATGCAGCACAGTTCTACTCTGATATATATAAGGTCGTTATGAATTGGAATTGACTCAATGGCAACCAGTACTAGTAATTAAGGATGTGGTAAAATTCAAAATATTTTAAGAATTGTGTGGCAGGGCATCAATCATTTAGGATGGAAATCAGCTCTAGCCCTGGGCAAAACTTGCAGGCATTATCTGTAAATTCCTGGAAGATAGGAGGGTTTGGTCCTAGGGGAGCAATGGAGTGTTGGGGTGATAGGGTAGATGTCACTTGGAGCTCAGGAAAGCAGCTCTTTACCCACCTGTACAGAAGACTTTGAATGTTATGATCCAGTTCCACTGCTCTGGGACACACCTCCCACACATGCTAAAAAAGGCTCTAGTCTCATTTACCTTTCAGCTTTGTTTATGGTTTTCTAAAGTTCTACAATTTAATGTGATCAAAATTATTGATTTACTTCTTTACAGTTTTGAAAGGCCTTATCCATCCCAACATTATACCAATATTCACCCACATTCTCTTCTGGTATTTTGCTGGCCTCTTTCATTCTTTGAGAGTGAATTTGCATTTTCTGCTGATGTCCAACTTTTTAAACAGAATTCATTCTTATTGCCAGAAACCATATCTGGTAGGTTGCAATTAAAAAAAAAAAAAATCAAAGAATGAGCAAACAGCAAAGAATAAAAGGTCTCTTAGTGCTGCCACAATTGACAAGGCGCATTCCAAGCACTCCCCAGACCTATCTGATGAGATTGAATCTCCAAGGAACCCTCTCACAGTGCCCGCCCCTTCTGAGCACAATTCCCTCATCCTAGACATGGCATATTTGATGAATAATTTCTCTTCCACACACGTCAGTAGGTTCTGTCAGGACAAGGACAGAGTCTGCATTGGATCCCCATTCCATTTCCCTAGAGACAAGCACAGAGCTGGCATAGAGTGAGAGCCCCATAGGCAGTTGTTGAATGTGAATGTGTGGATGAAAGGAAAAAGAAGCAAGTGTAGTAGAAAAGGAAGGAAGGAGAAAAGGAGGGAGGGAGGGGAGAAGGAAGGGAGCCTGTATTTCAAAGTCTTTGTATTTTGACTCTCTCACACCCCCAGCCCATCACTCCACTGTTTTCCAAGAAATGGGTACTCAGCACAGATGGTTGAGTTCAGTTGAATTGAAGATGGCTGTTTGACTCACTGATCCCAGAGTGCAGGGAAGACCTATTACTGACTTCCTATGCAGTATTGAAGTCTGGCTCATTGTGTTCATCCTGTTTTCTATTAATAAACTGGAAGCTCCTTGAAAATAAGGGTCGTTTTTTCATTTATTTTCATATCTCTACTCTCCTTGACTATCCTTATAATAAGTTGGAGCTCAGACAATGCTTGGTGAGTGGAAGTGGATCCTCCGGCACCTCACCCTGAGCCTTGGGCAGCACAGTGTCCAGGAACCTCCCAGGGCCTCCATCCCTCAGGTAATGGCTCTCCCTACAAGATTTTGTATCTGTGGCTTCCTCACCCACAGCCAAGGTTACATACTCCATCCTCATATTACCTATTGTTATTGGATGTGTAAATTACCATCAAGTGAGTGGCAAAGGCTCAATTAAAGAAGGCTATCTGAAGTCAAAGCCATCACCTCAGAGGAGTCAGGCCTGACAAAAAGATGATAATCACAGTCTTCTGCAGCTTGAGTGCTCCAGAGCTAAGCACCTGCTGGAATCACTTCCCCAGTCCCCAGTCTCCCCTTTCTGCAAGGAGAAGGGCTGAATCCATCAAAGACAGCTGGCCTAGCTCCTTGCTCATGCAACACAAGGCAGGCCCAGGCCCTGCATGATGAGTGTGGTTCTGCGGCTAGTACCAGTGTCCTGGACCAGGCTGTGAGCTCTGGCAGTGAGGCAAAAAGAAGTCCTTTTCTTCCTCTGCCACCCTCTGGACCTTGGGCAAATGTAGATTCTAACAGGAGACCTAGAAAACCCTTGGTCCAGCTGGCAAACCCAGGACTAGGTGGTCTTGAGTAAGGAGACCTTGAAGCCATTACTAATTCTCTGCAGCACGTTTGCTGAGTGTCATCACTGGGTTGGGCACAAGGGACATAGCTTTGGCAAGCATGAAGTCTAACCAAGAGCTGGCCACACCCTCACTGGTATTGATTCCAGGGCAACTTTTGTGTGGTCACTCAGCTTCTCTATGCCCCCATTTCCCTGCATTGAAAATGGGAGAATGTTCTAAGAATAAGGCAGCTGTTGTCACTGGAAAGAACCAAGAACTCTGAGTTTCAGAGCTAACCTCAACCTGCCTACTGAGGTTGCCTTCTCACCTGAGCCACCCTCCTTTCTCCCTTTTTTCCAGTTCTGCCCAAAGAGGACCACGTCACTCACCCCTGCTCACACACCTTACAAAGTTCACTTCTGCTGTCAACTGAAGTTCAGTCTTCCTTGCCTGGCAATTCAAAACCATTGGCATTTGTTTGTTCCCAGAATAACTTTTCCACCTCATTGCCTCCTCCATCCCTCTATGCCCCTGTCTGCCAACCACAGAAGACCACTTCCTGTTTCCCATAAATAATATCCATGATTCCAGCCAGACTTAATCACCCTGTTTATGTGTGATCCCACAGCAGGTGGTACTTCTGCACTTAAAGCCTTCTTATATTATTTTCATGATGTTTTTGATCACCTCATATGCATGCGAAAGCTGTACAATGAATAAGGAAGACTGAAGAAGAATTGAAGCATTTAAATCATGGTATTGGTGAAGAATGTTGAACATACCATGGACTGCCAGAAGAACGAACAAGTCTGTCTTGGAAAAAGTACAGCCAGAATGCTCCTTAGAAGTGAGGATGGTGAGAATTTGTCTCACATATTTTGAACATGTTATCAGGAGAGACCAGGCCCTGGAGAAGGACATCATGCTTGGTAAAATAGAAGGTCATCGAAAAAGAGGAAGACCCTCAATGAGATGAATTGACACAGTGACTGCAATAATGGGCTCAAACATAGCAACGATTGTGAGGATGGCGCAGGACTGGGCAGTGTTTTGCTCTGTTGTTCATAGAGTCGTTATGTGTCGGAATTGACTCGACAGCATCTAACAACAGCATATTATTTTAATTTTTTATATTTTTATAATATAATGTTGCCCACCACTGTATTACGTGTTCCCGGGGTGTGTTCCTCACAGAACTCTGTTCAGTGGTATGTACATATTATATAATTAGGGCATGTTTCTTAAATGGATTAATAAACACATAAATAAATGAATGAATGAATTTAACTTACCTCATAAGGTTGATGTGAGGAACTATTGTGATATACTGGGTAACAGTGCTTTGCCATTTGAAAATAATTATGGAAATGTGGGCAATTGTTTGAAGTTATCATTTTAGCTTCTCTTCTTTGAAGATCTTATACAAGGAGGAGTCACTTCAAACCCAGATCTTGAGTTACACTGAAGGAGTGGTTTTAGTTTGGCTTGGTTTCAGTCTGATCTGGTCTGGTCTGATGAACTATAGACCTGAAAGGGTAATGCGAGGGAAGAGTTAATAGAGCAAAGTATAGGCAACTGCCATGATCCTGGTGGATGAGAGAAAAGGTTCAGTAATAGATGATGACAGGGACCTCTCTCACCACAAAGAGGTATGCACCTCCCCTACATGCATTACAGAGGAATCTGAATGCCCCACCCCTCCCTTCTGCTAGCATGTGTATTGCAAAATAAGGGAACCATAAATAAATGGAAGGTGGGGCCAGAAGAACCCGAGCTTTTGAAAGATAGGAGGATTCTTGGTGCGGGGTGAAGGAGACAAGCTGGACGATGCACCGGGCTAGGGACAACTAGGCCTTACAACCCCTTCCTGGCACCTGGGGCCACAACTCCAACCCCATAACAAAGCACTCAACAATAGAGACAGCAGAAGCCTTTCCTTGAATGGGACACACAGTTTTCTGAGAGCCTGGGATGAGGACACCTGCTCTTCCCAGAGACCACTGAAAGCATAGGTGGATAGGGAGTAGAATGCAGGACAAAGAAGCAGTTCCAACCTTAGGGAGCCCCTTGTTAAACCTGGAGACATTGACAAAACACAGGACTCATGAGAGGAAGCATCACACTCATAAACACAACTAAACTGCCACTCAGGTATCCAAGACACTGCCAAACACTACTAAAAAGAGGTAGGGTCAGCTTCTCCTTCACTGGCCATGTCCCACCTCTGAGGTTACACCACTGCTGTCCCTCATCTGAAAACAAGTCATGCCCCAGTTCTTCAGTCAGCTTAAATCGATCTTAAATCAGACTTTCTGGCTGAGGCCCAGTCTCCAGCCTTTGCTTCTCCACTCTACCTCCATAAACTGATAGGTGTGGGTCTCTTAATTAAGGCCTACCTGATGAGGCCAACCTAGGATATGGACCCACCCCAAGGTGTCTGTGCCCAGGGGGGCAATGAAGATCTCTCACAGACAACCTGGGACAGGTCTTCCTCTCTGCAGCATCCAGACACATGCCCAAAATCCATCCAGCATCACCCTATCATGGAGTAACAGTCTACCTTGGTCACTGCTTTGAAACTCTATTTGAAATCCTGCTGGAACTGTTCACAATAGCAGAAAGATGGAAACAACCTAGATGTCCATCAACAGACGAATGGATAAACAAACTATGGTATATCCACACAATGGAATACTACACAACGATAAAGAACAACGATGAAGCCATGAAATGTCTTATAACATGTAGGAATCTGGAGGTCATTATGCTGAGTGAATTTAGTCAGTCATAGAACGACAAATATTGTATAAGACCACTATTATAAGAACTCAAGAAAAGGTTTAAACACAGAAGAAAACATTCTTTGATGGTTACGAGGGTGGAGAGGGAGGGTGAGGGCTATTTACTAACTAGATAGTAGATAAGAATTATCTTAGGCAAAGGGGAGGACAGCACACACTAAATGGAAGTCAACACAACTGGACTAAACCAAAGCTAAGAAGTTTCCTGAATACAATCAAACACTTTGAGAGACAGAGTAGCAGGGGCAGGGGTCTGGGGACCATGCTTTCAGGGGCCATCTAGGTCAATTGGCATAACAAAGCTTATTAAGAAAATGTTCTACATCCTACTTTGGTGAGTGGCGTCTGGGGTCTTAAAAGCTTGCAAGCAGCCATCTAAGATGCATCTATTGGTCCCAACCACCTGGAGTAAAGAAGAATGAAGAACATCAAAGACACAAGGAAAGTATTATCCCAGAGACAGAAAGGGCCACTTTAACCAGAGACTTTATCAGCCTGAGACCAGAAGAACTACATGATGCCTGGCTACCGCCAATGACCACCCTGACAGGGAACGCAACAGAGAGTTCCTGATGGAGCAGGAGAAAGGTGGGGTGCAGAACTCAAATTCTAGTAAAAAGACCAGACATAATGGTCTGACTGAGACTGGAGAAACCCCAGAAAGCATGGCCCCTGGATTCTCTATTAGTCCAGAAATAAAACAATTTCTGAGACCAACTCTTCAGACAGGGATTGGACTGGACTGTGGGACATAAAGTGATACTCATGAGGAGTCTGTCTCTTAGCTCAAGTAGATACAAGAGACTAAACGGGCAGTTTCTGTCCTGTGAGATGGAAAGGCAGAGAGGGTTAGCAGCTGGTTGAATGGACATGGGAGATCAGGGGTGGAAAGGAGGAGTGCGCTGTTGCAGTATGGGGAGAGCAATTAGGGTCACATAACAATGTATGTATTGTATAAATTTTTATATGGGAGACTAACTTGAAATGTAAACTTCATTTAAACTACAACAATTAAAAAAAAAAAAAAAAAGAAATCCTGCTGGACATTTCTTCCTCCTAGTCAGCACCCTTTTCACCAGGGAGGAGGATAGGCAAGAATAGGCAAAGTTCTAAATAAGACAAACTAGGAATACTATACAGGTTTCAAAGTAGGGATCAAGACTCTAACTTGTTGACATATTTCCCATACTCCAGTGTCCCCATGCTATACTTACTGTATAGATTGAAATCCAAATTCCCCAGCCCTCCCATCTGCTAAGCTCCCTGTAATCACTGAGCACATTCCTCACATTCATGATTATAACATTTATGAAATCAAATGTGTCTTGCAGTTGAGATCCAAAGAAACTTGTCAGACACCAGGCAGAGAAGTAAGTCTGGGAAAAGTTGTCTTTGCTTGTATATGTAAAAAGGATAAAAATAATAGAAAGGATTAGACTGGACTATGGGGCATGAAATGATACTCATGAAGAGTGTGCCTCTTAGTTCAAGTAGATACATGAGACTACATGGGCAGCTCCTGTCTGCTGGTGAGATGAGAAGGCAGAGAGAGTCAGGAGCTGGTTGAATGGACATGGGAAATCAGGTGTGGAAAGGAGGAATGTGCTGTCACAGTATAGGGAGAGCAATTAGGGTCACATAACAATGTAAGTATAAATTGTTGTATGAGAGACTAACTTGAACTGTAAACTTTCACTTAAAGTACAATAAAATAAAATTTTAAAAAATAATAATAATAGAAAGTATGTATTCATCCAATGTTGTTCGTACCATTGAGTCAGCAACCTTATGTACAGCAGAACAAAACACTACTACTATGTTTGACTCTGTTGTTGTAGATAGTGTGTAGTGCCTTCCAACCTGGGGCACTCATCTTTCAGCACTATATCAAACAATATTCTGTTGTGATTCATAGGGTTTTCACTGGCTAATTTTCAGAAGTAGACTGCCAGATCCTTCTTCCTACTCTGTATTACTCTGGAAGCTCCGCTGAAACCTGTCCACCATAGTGATCCTGCTGGTATTTGAAATACTTCCAGCATCACAGCAACATACAAGCTACCACAGTATAATAAACTGACAGACAAGTAGTGCAGCAGTCCTTTCAATTGATTATCTGCTTTGGTGGCATCACATAAGTTGACTTTTAAATATGAATCCCTAATTTTTTTTTTTAAATGTCTTCAAAAAGACAGAGCACTGGAGTGAGAAGTCATCATGCATTCTGGAGCAAGCCATTCATTTACCAGACAGTGTAATTAGAGGCAATAGAAGCTGCCATCTCCCCACACCCCCCACCCCACCCCCAGCACAGATCCTCACATTTCCAAAGCTAGCAAGAGCGGGAGGGACTAAGTCACACATCTTGAGAGACCATCACTTTGGAGCAGAACAGCCATCTGTTCTTGATTCTCAAGACAGGTTGTTTTAGTTCCAGCTGTTTTAGTTCTATATAAGTCAATATAGAAAAAGAAAAACTGAGTTTAATCAAATAGAAAAAGCAGAAGAAGTCATGAATTTTTTTGAGATGCCTGAAACTATATTGGCAATCCTAAGTGCCCCTAGAGGTCCACATCAGTGGCCTGAGCAGTGCAGGTCCTCAGGGGCTCTGGATCACTGATGGAGAAGGACACTTCATTAGTGCCAAATAGGAAGAAGGCAGATTCAAACATTAGTCTTGTTTCTTACTAGAAAAGACATCTAATGGCTTAGATAAGGGAATGCTCTTTCAGTAGTCAAAAATAATTTTGTGAAATGGTACAGCCAACATGGAGAACAGTTTGGTGGTTACTCAAAAAATTGAACATACAACTATCATATGACCCAGCAATCTCAATCCTAGCTATATATGCAGAAGAAGTGACGGCAAGAATGCAAACAGAAATCTGTACCCCAACGTTCATTGCAGCATGCTTCACAATAGCCAAATGTGGAAACAACTGAAATGTTCACCAACAAACGAATGGATTAAAAAAATGTGGTATATATGTACAATGGACTATGACTTAGCCATACAAAGAAATGAAGTCCTCAACATGGAGAAATCTTGAAACCCTCATACTGAACAAAATAAGTCAGTCACAAAAAAGACAAAAACAAAAACAAAAAAAACCCACAAACACTGTATGGTCTCACTTCTATGAAATAAGCAAATATCTAGAAACCAAAGATTATTGTTTACCAGAGGGGAGAAGGAGGAGGAAAGTGGATTTTTATTTTTATTTTTATTTTTTTTTTTTTTTGCTTAGGGGGTAGTGAGTTTATATTAATTGTGGTGGAATGATTTGGAAAAGGATAGGGAGAATGGTTGCACAACTTGAAGAATATAATCAGTGTCACTGAATTCTAAGTGTAGAAATTGCTGAATTGGTGTATGTTTTGTTGTGTATATTTTCACCACAATAAAAAATCTTAGTCATAATTTTGAGTACATTTAATATGGCATTTCCATTTCCTTCTAAAATGAAATTACATAGATGATATGTCTTACAGTATGGAATTTCATTAGACTCAAGAAAATCCAGCATAGTGTTTGAGGATCTACTAGGGACCAGACACTGTTTTCCAGGACCAGCCATGGTTCTTGTCCTCAGTGAGTTTGCAGGCCAGTGGAC
The DNA here is from genome assembly GCA_030035585.1 of Dugong dugon. Taxonomy (NCBI): domain Eukaryota; kingdom Metazoa; phylum Chordata; class Mammalia; order Sirenia; family Dugongidae; genus Dugong; species Dugong dugon. The sequence goes on from CM057467.1 coordinate 3,652,944, forward strand.
AAGACAGACAAGCAAGCAAGGCTAAAATGGAGATACATTTAGGTCTTCAGGAGCACCCAGAAGGGACACCAGCACCTTACTTGGAATGTCAGGGGAAGCTGATGTCTAAGCCAACCTGGAAAGGTGATGAGTTAGACAAGGTGAGAATTACAGGATGAATTACAGGTGGTGGAAACAGTATATGCAAAGGACCAAAGAGAGTGTGGCACTTTGGAGAAACTACAAAAAGTTTCGTTTGGCTGGAGTCAGGGAGAGTGGAGGGAAAGAAGGACATTTGTCTTAGTTATCTAGTGCTGCTATAACCAAAATATCACAGGTGAGTGGCTTTAACAAACAGAAATTTGTTTTCTCACAGTTTATGAGGCTAGAAGTCTGAATTCAGGGTGCCAGCTCCAGGGGAAGGCTTTCTCTCTCTGTGTCTCCTCTGGAGAAAGGGCTGATTTTCATGTGGCTTGGCATCTGTCTTCCCCCATATATGCTTGCTTATCCTAATCCGCTCTTTTATATCTTGTAAGAAATTGACTCAAAACACACCCTATATTAATCCTGCATCATTAACATAACAAAGACAACCCATTCCCAAATGGGATTATAACCACAGGCATTAAAAAACCCACTGCAGTCAAGTTGATTCCGAGGTTAGGATTTACAACACATATCTTTGGAGGACACAATTCAATCGATAACAATGTTGGAGAAGTAAGTAACATTCAGGTTGTGAAGAGCCAAAAAGTGTGCCTCAATCTTTGTCAGGAAGGGATTTAGAGAAGAGGGATGATGTGGCACATTCAGAAATGTAAAATACAGAACATGTAGCACAGAGGACAGGTCTGAGGAAGGCAAACCAGAGGCTAGGAGACCAGTTAGGAGGCTGTTGCAACATTATAGGTGAGGAATACTGGTGGCTAGAACCAGAGTGATGATGTTAGGGATAGAAGAAAGGAATGGATTTGAGGGGTGTTGGGAGGCAACATCAAGAAGCGTTGGAATTTGATTAGACGTGGAGACAGAGGATGGTAAAAAGATGCCTGGGTATAGAGTAGGGCCGTTCACCAAGATAATGGGAACAGGTTTGGGGCGGTGGTTAGTTTAGGTTTCAACTTCTTATTATCTGACCTGCAGTTTGAAAATCTATCCATCAACCAGCTCGTGCTGAGCAGCACCACTATGCCAGCCACTGAGCAAAGAGATGGACCATCACAGAGTTCTCAAAGTAGGGGAAAACTCAGCCCTGGATTCCATACTTTCTCCCCCAAGGTAGCCCTGCTGGCAGTCATGGCAGGCCTGGGACAGCTTCCTCATTGCTGTCGGGTCCTGGTACCCTGGGTCCAGAGCCATCCTCCACCCTTCCCCATGCAAGCCTGGTATATTGTAAGTGAGCATCCATGACTTGTTAGCTAGCCCTTAGGAGAAGCAGCTAGAGAGAGGGGAGAATCAGCAGCTTCATGAACAGTATGAACAGAATCCCCACAAGACCTTCCCTTCAGTCCTGGACTGCAGGACAGTTTCCTCCAGATATCCTAGACCAGGGCAACCTCTGCTCTCTCCAGTCCCACAGAGCTTACACACAGGTGTATGCACACATGCACCCTACACCCACACATCACACATATGCACACATTTCTTGCACACCACACGCACATATATCACACACACATATACACATCACACTCATACCACACTCATACATACAACACACACACATATACACACACCACACATACACACCACTCGTACATAGACACACCACACTCATAAAACACAAACTCATACACACACCACACACATACACACTCACAAACCCCACATACACGTACACACACCACACACACCTACACACCACACTCATACCTCACACACATACATACAAAGAAAACACACACACCCCACACATACACAGCACGTACACTACACAATAGGGACACAGTTTCTCCTCTAAAATTCATGGCTACATCAGTGGATGTGTTTTCCTGTTCATTCACCACACCATTTTGCTATTTGCAACCTCCAAGGTCCATGCTTAAAATAACAGGACTGCAGATTTGTAAAGGACCTTGTGTAATCAAAAGCACCCTTTCTTCTATGAGAGAGCAAACAGGGCTCAGAATAAGACTAGCTTCCCACTTTGCTTCCCATTCCAGTAAACTTCCCCATCCTACCGAATAGGTTCACATTTCCATCTCTTGCCTGCCCTGAGAGGGTGGAAAGACTTTCCTAGGGGTTTCCTACTGATTTTGTTGAGTCGCTCAGACACACAAGGTAACTGGGACCCTGCCCCCAGCCCCACTCAGGCACAGTGCTAGCCAAGAGTGGCCATGCCAGAGGGCTGGCTAGCCCCCCGAGGAGGCACTGTAGAGAAGCAGAGTAATGATACCATGGGACCTGGTGTCTCTACTTGCTGCACCATGGCCATCCAGTCAACTTGGTTGGGCTAGACCACTGTTCATCCATCAACCTTCTCCTGTAATCTCCACACCTTTCTTTCCTCCTTCCTCCCAGCTCAAGTCCAAAATCACCTCCACTAAGCAGCAGTGATGTCCTTGCCTCTCTCCCTCTGACTGAGGTAAGATCATGGTGCTTCAAAGGTGTCTGCAGACACATTAGCTGTCCTCCAGAGGAGCTCTTTTCACAGGAGCCACCATCGAGGGCAGAATGCATCTTGCCCTCAGAAGAGAATGGGGTGGAAGGAACTTTCTAATTACAGTTCTGTACAGGGACTCACTATGTGGACCTGGCAGGGGGCCCAACTTCTCTGAACGATAGTTTGTTTCTTCATCAGAAGATGGGAGGATGGGGAAGAAGGGTTTCAAAATGAAGAACAGACACAGACGCTACAGAGAGAGCTGCAGATGGAGGCACTGACGTCCACATACCACCCACACAGTCAAGTCTGAGCTGGTTCCTCGGCAGAAGCCACAGTTGTCTGAGCTGAACTCCATATAACCAGGCCTGCGCTGAGGGAGTATTTCTGTATCGAGATGTCTTTACTCAACACAATCTGGAAATGGCCTAGAATGAAATTAAACGGCAGTTTGATTACACTTTAATCATCATAGGCAGATCAAGATGCCATGTGATTATGACAAAGGGATCTATATTTATTGTCCTGTGGGGATTTGCATTGGGATACAGGGATCTTTCCACAAGGCACCCGATTTATTCTTAAGCCAGGAGCATGCATTGCATCTGTAAGTAATTCAAGTGTGTCTTCTCCTCCTTGCACAGCCAGGAACCAGGGACGGATCCCCCACTCGGGAGGTTTGCTGGGACAGACCCTGGCTCAGAGAACTGGGGAGGTGCCAGTTTCCAGCCCACACAGATGGTAAGCAGGGCAGGGCGGGTGGAAGCTACCTTAGACAGAGCTGGCCATGGGCACAGGGGTGCTGGTTTCTTCTGTACCATTAAATACTGATGAGGAGCAAACCCAGCAGCTAAGCAAGAATGCCACTGATGCCAATGGGAAAGACAAAGACCACACAAACTGTTCCAGAAGGTGGGCAAAGGGAAGCTTCAAAGGTTTTTTCATTTTCCTTTCCTGTGCCCATGTGTGACTCATGACTGAAAATGCCTGTCATCCAGCAGGCATTCATGAAACTTCTATATTGTGCTTAGCTGCAGAGTAGAAAAGGCTGAGGGTGGGGGATGCAGCTACAAAAGTAGATAAAATACCATCTAGCAGGGGGTATTACAAATGCTTAACTACATAGGACATCATAGGTCCTGGGGGATAAGCCTGGGTCCCACCAACAAATCAAAGAACTGCCCATTGCAGGCCTGGTTTGAGGTGCTCAGTACAGAACCAGAGACTGGGGTTAATGGAAGGAGAGAGGCAATCCTTAGCTTTCCATGATCTCACAGGTCAGGGTGGTTGAGAGAGGGCTTATAAAGGAATATTCAACCAGCCAAGCAGCCTTAAGCCCACTTTCCATCCATCCCAGCAGGGGTGCCGGGAGCTGGCTCAAACCCACTCATGAAAGCCAACATGCACATCTTTTCCCTGCTCTGCCATCAGTGACTTGGGCATCGGTAGCTGGAAATCAGCCGTGATGGAAGTATTTACCCGCAGAAACCAGCAAACACTACAAAGCAAGCCTTCTTTTTTCCTGCCAGTTGTTAAGCATTTGCCAGCACACCACAGCCCCTAACCCATCCCGCCCCACCCCCAAGTCTGGGATGAATAAAATAAAATGAATTCTGGCCATCTTTAAGCTATTTTAAACTGATTCTGAAAGTTTATGTCCTCAGGCCTGCAAAGAGTTCTGCTAAATAAAAAAGGTCTAGAAATATGTCTCATCCACCCTTTAAGCCATGATGAGAAGGTGTCATCTCTCCCAAGTTTGCAGCTTCCAGCCTGGGTTTGCAGAATCAACAATAAATGTGAGTGATCACAAATGTGATCTCTCTCTCTCTCTCTCTCTCTCTCTCTCTCTCTCTCACACACACACACACACACACACACACACACACACACACACACACACATACACACACACTCTCACACACACATTCTCACACATACTCTCAAACACACACACGCTCACATACACATACTTTGTCACATACTCTCACACATTCTCTCACATGTACACACTCCCTCTCACATACACACATACTCTCTCATGCACACACTCTCACACACACATTGTCACACACATACTCTCTGACACATGCTCTCTCTGTCTCTCTCACACACACACAGAGCTAACATTGGTTGAGCACTTACTATGTATAAGACAAGATGCTAAGTACATAATTATCTTATTTATTCCTTTTAACAATCTAAGAAATAGATACTATTTTCATCTCCATTTTATAGATGATGAAACTGAATCTCAGATAGAGTAAGTATATTGATCTGGCTCCATAGCTAGAAAGAGCCAGGATCACCCGATAACATGTAGCTGGGTTTAGATCTCTGGGGATTCCTGAGGAATCACATAGCTAGGTCCAGAAAGGACCTGGTGACATATTAAGGTATGGAGGGACACAGGAATGTTGGGTATATCCCCAAATAGGTATATGGGTAAGCTATTTGACTTGGGGCTACAGATACCAGGTTGGTAAATGACACTGTCTCTCCCCAGAGCCAGGCCCTCAGGATCCACTGGGTCAGAGCCAGGGGTGCTTCTCGTTGGGTTTCCTCTCTGTGAGTAGCTACCTCACTGGGGCCAGAGATGGTACGGGAGCAACCAGACTGGAAGACTCTGGATTTGCCAAATAGGTGACCTGCCCTTCTGTGAGGATACTAGGCATTTCTCAGGCAGCCAGCGAAGGAGTCAGCACGCTCTTCTAGTTCCCAGTGGAGCAAAAGCAATGAGGCCCTGAGAGAACTGACCTGTGTCCCCAGCTGACCTTCAGGAGTATAGATCCATGAGGGGAAGAAGAAAGCACAGCATGCCAGGAGTCAGGAGGACCAAGCTTCAGTCCTTTTTAAGATTCCAAATGAGGAAAGGATTGAACTAGGTGTCTCTAAGGTCCCTTCTGACTCAAACTTCGTCACTTAGCCTCCTCCGACTTCTGTGTCCCTCCAGGAGGTTTGGCCCAAGGGAAAGACATCAGCTTTGCTTCCCTAGACACTGACAATTTAACCTTCTGTAAACTATGTGTTCTACCTCCTCTCTCCTTTTGCTTCTGTCATTGGACAGATAGAGGCCCCACTCCCTTGATTTGATTAAGCCGTTTGAACTACTCTGCAGAATTACTGGCTAAACAAGCATTAGTAGCCACGCACTTAAGACATCAAGGGTGACTGGGGAAGATGGGCTGTCTGATCTGTTGTTTAGCAATGGATTTTAATTCTAAACATGATGTTCATTATTCCACTGTGTGGATTCTACTTAAGTGTCAGAAACACATTGTTCAGGGGATGATGAATTATGCTGGGGCAGCTATTAATGTAGCTTATTTACTTCTGCCCATGTGCAGCCCAAGCCCAGAGAAACCGGCTCTGGAGAAGCTGAGCTGCAAGGAGCTTTATATCTATTGAAAGAGCTTTTGGGGCTTTAGTTTGGCAATTTTTTATCATATACTACTGTTTTATTTTAAAAATTGTCAAACTAAAGCTCAAAAAGCTCTTTCAATAAATACAAGAAAAATTATGTCAAAAGAATTTCATTGTGTCCTGATTTAATTGGTTGAGTACTTTTCTGTCTTAATAAATAGTTGTGTTGCTGTTGGTAGGTGCCGTCAAGTCAATTTTCAACTCATAGTGACCCCATGTGACAGAGTAGAACTGCCCCATAGGGTTTTCTAGGCTACAATCTTTATGGAAGCATACTGCCAGGTGTTTTTCCCGCAGAGCCATTGAGTGGGTTCAAGCTGTGAAAAATATGAGTATAATGGAGGAAGTTATTCTTAAAACTTCTTCACATTCAGAATTCTACTCTCCTTATCACTCTGATTGAGAGCTGAAGATGTTCAGGTTTCCCACATGATATCATTCTTCATACCTTCACAAGTTGTGTGCTGCAGCATTTTTAAAGGAAACTATATAAGACGACAAGCCATTTGCAGCTCTTAAGCTGGATTTGCACTCGTGTAGGGCTGGCCCACTTTTGACTCTTGCTTTGGTAATGTTGCTAAACGTGTCTGACTCACTATTCCCCACAACAATTTGACTCCTATGTGTTAGAAAAACTCATTTATGTTGTCTCCTGGGTGGTTTTCTGGGCCCCTGACATGCAATCTGCACATTCTGATGCTGGTGCTTTTGATGTCTGTGCATGTGCAGGTGATGGCCACTATGGAATTATTGTCACCCAGCTGCGAAGTTGTGACACATTCCTATTGCAGAGGTGATAAAATGGGGAATGCGCATTTTAAATCAATAAAACAAATTAATATCAGGTCGTTATTGAGTTTTTACAGGGTGGTGGTCACTGATTGCCCGGGAGTTAGACAAACTCGAGGTGTAGGGCACAGTCTTCCAGACTGCCAAGTTTGTCAGGACTTCTGACACCAACTGCAAGAAGTTTGCCAAACTACAGTCAGAAGGCTCATTCCCCACAGGACGGCCTGCCTCAGACACCAATGACAAGACTGCAGATTTCTCCAAGTCAATCTGTTTCAATAATTCACTCGAATGACTCGCAGAACTCAGAAAAGCACCGTACTCATTTATTATAGTGAAAGGATACAAATTAGAACAGCCAAAGGTGAAGAATCTTAAGGCAAGGCCTGAGAGGTGTCCAGATGTGGAGCTTCAAGTCATCCTCTCCCTGTGGAGTCCTGGACAGTGTTACTTTCTCTGGATAGTTATGGGACAATGTCAGAGTACAGCCCAACAAGGAAGCTCACCTAGCTCTGGCATCTAGAATTTTTATTGAGGTTCATTAGGCAGGCGCTAGTGACTGAGTTATTGTCCATGTGGCTGAACCAAATCTTCAGCCAATCCACTCCCCTTTCTGGAGATCAGGCGATATCACATGGCCCAAAGCCCCAACCCTGTAATCACAACGGTGGTGTTTCTGGCTTGGCCAGTCCCACCCTGAGTCATCTTGGTAGCATAAACTATCAAGTGTGTCCCCACCATAAGTAACAAAGTCAAAGTTCAAAGGGCTTAGAGTTTGTGTTCCAGGAGCCAGGACAGAGGCCAGACCTCTCCTTGGGGGCCAAATTCCTTACTGAACACTGGCCAGAAAGCTTCACACACATGACTGCGTTTAATCCTTACAACCACCATATTGAGACAGCACTGCTATCATCCCCATTTACACTGAGGAAAGTGAGGCTCAAAGGAGCTAAGCAACTTCTCCCTCTTGAATTAAGCAAGGGAATTGAGCAAGAACATAACCCAAGGCTGTCTGACTAGAGGAATCACGCTCTTTACCAAGTCACTTCCAGAGGACAAATGCTTACAGGTTTCTCACAGGAAAAATAAAGGGTTCCTACAATTCTGATATCGAGGGAAGTAGTGATTCAGTGGTAGAATTTTTTCCTTCCATGCAAAAGATCTGGGTTTGATTCCCAGCCAATGCACCTTAAGCACAGTCACCACACAACTGTCAAAGTGGAGGTTTACGTGTTGCTATGATGCTGAACAGACTAGGAAGAAAGGCCTGGAGATCTACTTCTGAAAATCCACCAGTAAAAACCTTATGGAGCACTATGGTCCGACCCCGTTGTGCATGGGGTTGCCATGAATCCAGAACCAACTCAATGGTAGCTAACAACAATGACAACAATAACATAATTGTTGAAATTGATGGGGCGAACTATAAGAAATTGAGAACAGTGAGAGATTATGACAGAAAAGCTAAATCTGGGAGCAGTGAGCACCCCATCACTAAAGATAGTGTTCTTACTTGTTGGGTGGCTGGGCCAGACCATGAACACTGTTGTTCCAGCACTGTTGTTGCAGGGCTAATGGGGAAGACACGTGGAACGACCACATCCAGCACACCAGTCTGAAACTAGTCATATCAACATAGCACTTAGAATTCTGGGGGCTGCTTGTCTGATGTTTCCCTTCTCTTGACACAGGCATCTTGAAGAAGAGGCTTGCCCCCACCCCAAAGAAGACAGGACTTCGTGTCAGTAACACAGAAAGAAGATGAAAGTCTCATCCAACAGAAAGATCATTAATGTCTTATTTCCCTGGATAAACACTGTGAAACCCTGATTGATCTTAAAGATGGTATTGGACAAATATTTTATCTTTCAAAAAGACTTTCAAGTGGCCTTTTAGAAGTTTGCTAACTTATAATACCAACTTTATCTTCCGCCCACCTGCTGAGTTTCACAAGAGCTCCTCTCTCCAACCTGGGTGTCACAAGACCCTTGCCCAAGCTGACCACAGGTAATACTTGGAGGGGTCTTAGACTGAGCTTTTATATGAAAGAAGGTCTATTTTGATGACATGCTGAGAAGCTGTATGCGGTGGTGCCCAGCATCTGACTGGTACATACGCCCCTTCCCCTTCTTCAGATGCAGTTCTTACAAGTGACAGTCTTACTTTAAAATTCTTAGATCTTTTTACCCCTGACCATTGATCATAATCAGGTAGGGTCTTGCAGCCCAAGTATCTATATATAATAATACCTACAGAGGTTGTTTAACTTGGGATCTTAGGAAGACAGCAAAAAGATTTATTGACAATGTTAAAACTCACACTCAGTAATGAGAAATACTTACAGTTTATTATACAGGGTCACATACAGCAACTGTAAAGACACATGGTCATTTGTGGTGTTGGCCTCCAGTTCTTCCTCACTGAAAAGACATTGTAAAATGTCATCAAAAGCTCTCTTATTATCCTGTGTCTGGCAGAATTATTAGTCTCTGATTCCATCTGGGCCTCTCCGGGAGCCCCAGGCAATGTGCCCTGTGCAGGGATGGCCCCTCCTGCCCTCTGTCTGCACCAAGCTGACTTAACACACAGCCACCTGGGGCTGAGGCTTTATTCACCAATGTCTACGCAGCCTAGACCTGCCTCCCCACCCTCTGCAGGTGCTGCAGCTTTCATCTTTCCAGTTCCCATCTGTGGACACATCTCACCTGTATTCATCCCACCTGGGCACTGCTGGCCCTTCGCAAGAACCACCTGCTCACCGTCACCACAGCCAGCATCATCACCTCCTCTTCAAACTGCCTACTGCTAGCTGACCCAGTGAGTTCTCAAGCAGGAGGCAGACACTAGGATTTGACTAATGGAGATAAGACCTTTGTTCTGCATCTGTGAAAGTGCGGATAATTAGCTGTGCCGTGCCTACTTGGCCTTATCCCACACTGGTGGTGAAAACTGAAGGGCAGGTTCTGATGTAAGCAATCATGATCTGGATGTAAATTTCCCTAGCCAGCATCACGGTTATTTTTTCCCACTGTGGAAGGCATATCTGATTGCTGTGAAGAGGTCTCTCACGACTTCGAATTTTAACTAAGGACCAGGTATTGGGAAACTCCTCCTATCATCAACCTCCTTGTGTTAAGCTCCCTGGACACTGTGGACACAGCTGGGCAGAGGACAGGCAGGGGGCCTGAGCATTCAGAGAGATGAAGGCTTTGCTCTGAGTTTCTGAGGAGCTAAACCCTGTGACAGGATTAAGCATGGGAGAATTCAAGAGTCCTGGAGAGAAATGGGCTCTGTATCTCTACTCTCCTTCAAGAGATCTAGGAAGGATCCACCATGAGAACTGGTCTGTTCAACCCCTGGAACCTAGCAAGTGGTTTATCAGAGTAATCCAGGTAGCTTCCATTGTTCATACTCTTGATATTTTAAGATATAAAAAAGTTTTTTTTTAAGTGTTATAAAAATTGTGGTATTGAAACCATAAACCAAAAATATCCTCTGAAGCCTCTGAAGCTTAGCTAGTAGAACCTCTGCAGTGAGTACTGTGTTCTTTAAAAGAACTTACATAAGGGATTATCTTAGGCTGGGTTCTCTGGAGAAGCAAAACCAATAAAACATATAAATATATAGAAAGAGAGAGATTTATATAAAGGAAATGGCTCACACAGTTGTAGAGGCTGGAACTTCTCAAGTTTGTGGGTCAGGATAGAGGCATCTCCTGATTCACATAGCTACAGGGGCTGGAGAACCCAAGATCAGCAGGTCAGAGAGCAGGACTCTTGCTCACAGGCTGCAAAGACCAACAAATCCCAAGATCGGCAGGCAAGAGCACAGGTAAGCTGCTAGCTCAATTCCTGAGAAATGGAGGTCAGATGAACAGAGCCAGCTGCAGGATCCAGAGTGAGGAAAAGCCCACGAGCCTTGCCAGAATGTTCACTTCTATTCGATGCAGGCCACACGCCCAAGGAAACTCCCTTTCAACTGATTGGCTACTCATGGCAGATCCCATCATGGAGGTGATCACATTATATCAAATCTCATCATGGAAGTGATCACAACATCATACAACTCTCAAACCACTGAGAATCATGGCCCAGCCTAGTTGACACACAACCTTAACCATCACAGGGATCAAACTGTTAACAGAAACTTGAAAGGTTAGAGAAGAAGCTTAGGGGGAAGTGAGTCGATGTCAATAGGGTAGGGACAAATCAGAAAAGAAGGGTGAGAACAGCTGCAAAATTTGAATAATGTAATCAATGTCACTGTATTGTACATTAGAAGTTGTTGAATTTGTGTGCGTTTTGCTGTGTATATTTTCAACAACAATAAAAAATATGGTATAGTTTGAAGGTTTGCATTTAACACATACCTAAAAAGTCATCAGAAGTATATATTTGAAGCTCTTTGTGAATATGAGGCCTGGGCCACCCTGTGACCCCCACCCACCACCACCACACCTATGTGAGTGGGGTGGGTTTTACATGTACTGAGCTTGCAGGCACTCAGGGACAATCTTAGAGACACAGCACTGAGCCGCCAGCAACACAGGACTGTGTCCAGCCCCACTCAGCCCACCTATCAGCTCCTTACCTCAACTGCCCTGTACACCCCTCTGTTCCTCCATGCAGGGTGATTCCGGCCACACCCCTCCCTAGAATGTGAGCACATTGACACGCACAGGGCAAGTCTTGACATTCATCCTCCTTCCCTCAGGGGCAATTCTGAGGTCCATCCGACACAGGCAGCCTGAGTGTGACTAGCTCAGCAGTGCCCACTTGGAAAAGCTGTCTCCCTACTTGCTTCCCATGCCCCAGGCCCTCATGACACATCCTTGGTATAATTGCCCAAATAAGCTACCTTCTCTCAAGGCCTGCTCTTGGGGGAACCTAGGCTAAGGCACCTGAGCTGAGGCCAGGGGCGTAAGCATGGGCTTACTTACAAATCTGTAGTGCACAATTTCACATGGTGCAGTGGAAAACATGTGGAATTGTGCACTACAAATTAGTAAGTAAGCACAAGTAAGCCCATGCTTACCTTGCTTACTGGGTAATCCACCCCTGTCAGGGATTGTAAATTTGAAAAGAGGCTTTGATTCTGTAGGAAAGTCCTGTGGGATTGGGAGAGAGATAGATGCCAGCCATATCTAGAAGCAGAATCTTTAATGTGGTGAAAAAATGTGAAATTGTTCACTACAGATGATCTGGTAAGCAAGGTAACAACGATGCTAACCTTGTGTATTGGATAATCTACCCCTGGCTAAGGCAGGAACTATCATACTATAAATTTGGACTTGAACTCCCAAGAAGGGAAGCCTCAAGCCACAGGAAGAGGTGAGATGCCGAGAGAGAGCAGAAGAAAGAGGCTGTGCACAGACTTAGGAGAAACCCTCATGTAGCGGCAGGAGAAGGAAGGGATGATACCGTGTCCCAGCAATGTCAGGAAGGAAGCTGTCCAGGCATGGACCAGTAACTTGAAATTTGCCTCCTAAATTAGAGGGTGCCAAGAGATCAAAGAAAGTGGTAGGCAACTCCAGTGTGGTGGCGAAGGGGTATTATTAGGGAGACTTACAGACAAGGAAGTCCTGGACAGCAGCAGGACCAGAGTAGATCTCTGCACTCCACAGTGGGAGGGCAAAGGTTTTTGTCGTGGTAGTGAACAATAGTGGCTGTATGCCAGGGGTTTACATAAGAATGCAAATTGTAGTGAAGTAGTGGACCACATGGGCGCGCCTGTGTTCAGCCTCTCAAATCCTGTGTCCCCTTCAGTCAACCCCTCAAAGCCAGCTCTCACAGTCTGACATGTTCCCCCCTTGTGCCATAGTATGAAAGACCCCATTCCCTCCCTGCTGGGAACAGATATAGAAGGTGCTGTGTGGTGCCCACGCGTGTACAAGAGACAAAGAAAGTTACTGTGTGACCAGAACAGGGGAAAAGCTTCACTGATAAGGAGAAGGAACTGGAGAAAGAAGGTGATCCAATTCCCAGCCTCCTTATCCGAGAATGCTCTAGGCCCAAGGCCTTTACTTAGGCAGCCTAGATGGGAGGCGTAGAGGTAGACCATTCCCCCAATAGTCCACACCCCCCAACTCCTGTAAGTGTACCGGAAAAAAAATCAAAGCAGTACCAAGTCCTGGTATGCCCATCACCCATTTTGGATGTTGAGCTGCATGTCCATGGTTTGGTGCATAACTCTGGTGAATGTTATATCCGTGCATCATTTGAGGCAGCATTAAATGAGGGTTACTAGTAGGACTGTCCCCAGAAGGTTTATCAAGGCTTCTTGGTGAAAAGATCCCAACCAGCCACCTCAGGTGTGGCTTAATCTAAACCAACTGAACAGATCAAAGGCGTGCATTTGTCCTATCTTATGTGTGTATAACATGTCCTCATTCATTTATGTAAAAACAGCATATTTCTCCCAACATGGCACATTATATGAACAGTATACACGTTTTCAGTACAAGTAACACTAAAACTCTCTTTCTCAGCACAACTGAACAAGGTATTACCATTACCACACCAGGCTAATTCAGACTTGGTGTAGTCAGTCAATGTACATTGGACCACCTGGTCATATTCTGCAAGTTCTCCATGTCATAATAACATCAACTCAGTCTTAAAAGTACTGTTCTCAGAGTCAAACCATCTAGTCCTGCACTGTTTACATTTTTAATACAGAGAAAGAAATTTCCTTCTAAAGTTGGAGCACTCCCCACAGGCAGCTTTTATATTTTAAAAGATGTGTTCCATGAGTAGTGGAGTCAACCATATTCATTTCCCACATGATCTCTTCAGTATACCAGGTTACACATTCAGTTGTCCACAAGGTGTCCTCCTTGTTGACAGATCAGCTGGACCCATGTGGGTAGATGACTTGTCATCACAGTTCAGATGTTGACAGAGCCAACAGTTGGTCTGATTGGTAGCTCTAGCAAAAGCCTGCATCACTGGGGCCCATGGATGAGGGACATATCCATCATGGTGAGATAATCCGGAAAGAAAAAGAGATGACATTAACAGTTCCTCCCTTCCCAGGCTGTGAGCTTCTCTCAGGGTCATTGCTGATCCACATTACTGACCCAAAACACAGGGCCTAATCACCAATCTACTCCCTACTATCACTTACACAGACACAAAGCACATTGCTGCTACCTGACGGTGTTCACTACCAATAAAATGGCAGGAGATAAGACCACAGGGTGAGATCCAGACGCTCATGAAGAAGAAGTCCTTAATCCTTGGTGAGCCAAAGAATTTGACTCCTTCTCTTTCCAGGCAGGCATCCATCATGCTCTCCTCCACCATAGCCTTCTGTTCTCAAGGCCTTCTCTCTCCAGCAGTGATAACAAGTAACCCCAGGAAGGGAGGAGGAAGCCAGGATAATGTGATGTCACTGAGACAAAGAGAGGAGAGCAGAGCCACAGGAATAAAAGAGTGATCATCAATATTGGATGAGGCTGAACAGAGAGGTTGAGGGAGAGGGGTACTGCGGAAATGCCAATGGGTTTGGCATTTCGGTCTCAGTGACCTTTGATAAAGCAATTTCTGGTAAATGCAGGATCCAAATGGTATAAAGTTAAAGATGGAGTCGGCAAAGAGGAACAGAGGGAGCACCAGGCAATGAGTGAGATGGAGTAATAACCAGGATACTGCACTGGGAAACTCTGCTGCAAAAGATCTCCTTAAAGTTTTAAAGAACAGAGATGTCATTTTGATGACTAAGGTACGTCTGACCCAAGTCATGGTTTGTTTGTTTTTTTATTGTTGTAGTTTAAATGCAGTTTACATTTCAAGTTAGTCTTCCATACAAAATACAAAATTTTATACACACATTGTTATGTGACCCTAATTGCTCACTCCATTCTGCGACAGCACACTCCTCCTTTCCACCCCTGATTCCTCATGTCCATTCAACCAGCTCCTAACCTTCTCTGCCTTCCCATCCCACCTCTGGACAGAAGCTGCCCCTTTGGTTTCTTGTATCTATCAAGCTATGGTTTTTTTGATCGCCACATATGCCTGCAAAAGCTGGAGAGTGAAAAAGGAAGACATAAGAAGAACTGACACATTTGAACTGTGGAGTTGGGGAAGGATATTTAATATACCATGAACTGCCAGAAGAATAAACAATCAGTCTTAGAAAAAACACAACCAGAATGTTCCTTAGACGTAAGGATTAATTTGCACACGTCATAAGGAAAGATCAATCACTAGAAAAAGACATCATATTTGGTAAAGTAGAAGATCACTGAAAATGAGGAACACCCTCAATGAGATAGGTTGACACAAGAGCTTCAACAATGGACTGAAACATACCAATGATCATGAAAATAGTGCAGAACTGAGCAATATTTTTGTTCTATTATACATAAGGTCATCGTGAGTGGGGGGCGACTCAACAGCAACTAACAACAAGAGGAGTAGCAGAGATTTACTGACAAAAGGGATTGGGGAGCATGTCAGAGGATGAAAACAAAAGGAGAGCACTGTAGGAGGTGTGGAAGAGAGGGAATGTCTGAAGAGAGCCCACTCTGTTCCCATGCGCCTTCTAAAAGAGGCTGGGCGGTCCCCACTAGAAGAGATTGTCTTGTTCTTCTTCGTCCACACCACACACACACACCCACCACCTCGTACAGCGAGTGTACCCTGCATAAATAGGTTGTTCACAAACACATGCAAATTAAAATAGGAGGATGAAAGAGAGGACAGTGAGGAATGGAGAATTTGAAATACAGAAGAAGGAAAGTGGGAGGTTCCCACTGAATAATCTCAACTTGCTCAGTAGAGGAGAAAAATGTCACCTGCTCCAAAGAAGACAGACAGGGGAGCGATGGAGAATTAAGTAACGTAGAGATGATTTCAAAAGCTAAGCAGAGCCCCACAGCCAGAAGTTCCAGTGTGCTGATGGCCCCTGGGTCTAGAGTTTCGTCAGCCCCAGGACAGCTGTGCTGTCTCGAGCAGCCAGAGTGAGGAATTCCCAAAGCGTGGCTCAAGCAAAGCTATGTCTTCAACACATGGCATTCTGGGCACATGCACTCAGTGGACAACCCGAGTGTGGCCAGGAGGTACCCACCTCATGCACATGGACTCCAGTCAGTGAGCTCCTGGTGGACCAGGAGGAGCTTTGTGTTCCAGTCACTCAAAGAGTGCAGTCTCAGTCAATGCATGAAAGGACAGGCTAGGCTCAGGTAGGTGCCCCTGAAGACAAAGGCCCTGCACACCTAGATGTCTACGTCCACATGCTCGCATATGTCTATCTGCTTGTGGCTGAGGCACCTGCTGCAGTGCCCAAGCCAGCCCTGGGTGATGGCACTTACTTTGCACCAACACCCATTACTCTGAAATATCAGACATAAAAAAGCCCAGTAGGAAATCCATTCAAACTATTGAAAGAAATTCCAATATTGCTCAGGAAATTCCAATTCAAAAACTACTGCGTTATAGAAGAAATTAAGGATGGAATAAAGAAATTCATAGAATCAAATGAGAACGAAAACACATCCTACCAGAACCTTTGGGACACAGCAAAAGCAGTGCTCAGAAGTCAGTTTATAGCAATAAATGCACACATCCAAAAAGAAGAAAGGGCCATAATCAAAACATTAACCCTACAACCTGAACAAGTAGAAAGAGAGCAGCAAAAGAAGGCCTCGGGCACCAGAAGAAAGGAAATAATAAGAATTAGAGCAGAATTAAATGAAATAGAGAATAGAAAAACAATTGAAAGAGTAAACAAGGCCAAAACTGGTTCTTGAAAAGATCAGGAAAAATCAATAAACCATTGACCAAACTAACAAAATAAAAACAGGAAAGGAAGCAAATAAAAAGTACAACAAAAGAGATGTGTGATATCACAACAGACATAACTGAAATTAAAAGAATCTTAACAGAATACTATGAAAAATTGTACTATAACAAATTTGAAAACCTAGAGGAAATGGACAAATTTCTAGAAACTCACTACCTACCTAAACTAACACAAACAGAGATAGAACAACTAAATAAACCTATAACAAAACAAGAGATTGAAAAGGTAATTTAAAAACTCCCAAAAAATAAAAGCCCTGGCCCGAACAGTTTCACTGGAGAATTCTACCAAACTTTCAGAGAAGAGTTAACACCACTACTACTAAAGATATTTCAGGACATAGAAAATGATGGAATACTCCCAAACTCATTCTATGAAGCCAGCATAAACCTGATACCAAAATGAGGGAAAGACACCACAAAAAAAGAAAATTACAGACCAATGTCCCTCATAAATATTGACACAAAAATCCTCAACAAAATTCTAGCCAATAGCTGGCTTCCAGCAAAATTGCACTGTAGGCAGAAGGACCATGCCGTCCCTCCACAGCAAAGATCTGAAAAACTAAGCCAAACAGAGAAAACAGCAACCCTGAAACCCTAAAACATCAAATGAAGTGATAAAGAACTCAGCCAAGCACCAAATGGAGTGAGAAAACTGACAGAGAATGGAGAGTGAGGAGAGATTCATGCAGAGGTCCCCTATCAGCTAACACAGCATGGATCTGCCATCTTGGACTCCTATCAGAGACCAGCAAACGGGGGGTACGAGAAAGCAGCTTCACAGAGCTTCCAGCAGGAGACAGAAAAACCTGTAATTGGCCATATACGCTTTCCCATACCCCACCCTTCTTCACCCACACTCGGCCTCCTCTGCTACCCTTGGCCACAGTCTCTTGGCCGGGAAGCACCAGCTACTTGGATTCCATCAACCCCCCCTGGCCGGCTCCCTAAGTGCCATTTGTTGCCTGCTGGTGTTGCTTTTTTCCACTTCTTTTAATTTCTTCCTTACCTCTCACCACTTCCCCCTCCTTTTGCTCAAATACCTGGCTCCGTTCACCATCTTTGATTCTTCCTCGGGGGCTGTGGAGCTCCGTTAGAGTGTGGAACTGCTTCCCACTCTGGGCTGCCATGCTGGTGGGATCCCAGGGCTTTTGTTTGTTTGTTTTCAATTGTTTGTTTGCTTTCTTTTCCTTTTCTTGAGTTAGGAGCGCTTTCTGGTCGAGCAGTGCAAAACGGCTTGAGACCTACCCCCTCGGCTTGCACAGATGCACAGAGGGATCCCTGAGGGCATTTCTTTTTTCACAGTTTTTTTTTTTTTTTTCTGTTTTCTCGGGGGCTTTTCTTGTTGTTGTTTTTTTAATTTGTTTTGTTTTCTTTTCCTTTTTTTCCCCTTTTTGTCTTCATTACTCAGTTTCTTGTCTATGTATACCTTCCTTCTCTTCCTCTCCCTTGCATACCTGGTGCTGAATACCTCTATGCCTTCTAGCCAGGCTGTACTGCAACACCTGGGAATAACTTCCCCACACCTCGTAGCCACACTGGTGGGATCCCTGGGAGCTTTGCTGTTCTTTTTTCTTTCTAAATTTTATTTACTCATTCTTTTCTTTTCTTTTTTTTATCTTCCCCTTTTTGTTTTTCTCCATTTCATAGTCTCTCATCTCTCCACTCCAATGGAAAGCTCCCCTAGGACTATTTTTTGTTTTTGTTTTTTTTGTTTGTTTGTTTTTTGTTTTTTTGTATGTTCTTGGCTCCTGTTCCTCTCTCCTCACTCCCATATCCATCTTAGTTCCACACATAACAATCTCTCCCCTCCATCCTGCCTACCTGCACCATGCACTTAACATCACACCACCAAGCAGCACAGGCACGGCCTACAAGAACCTGCCATGCACTGATTACCAACCCACCCTAGTGGCTGTAGTGAGTGCCACAAACAACCCATCCCAGCAACTCCTCTTCAGCTAGACCTGCCCTGCTGTACCATATCTGAGCAACTGACCCTGCCAATTGGAGAAGGAGGCAAAAAGTATCATGTCTTCAGACAAGTAAACAACAAAGAACACACAGCCTGCCTGCTCAGACATAGTCAAAAAAAAAAAGTTTGAATAAAACAAATCTACAATCAATGAAAGAGAAAAATAACTACTGAATGCCCAGAAGACAGCAGACAATATCAAAACATTTACTAAAACAGGACAGGATGGTTCCAGGAGATGTCCAAAATAAAACACCAGATGACATTCCAGTGGATGAAAAGGCACTAGGGAATTCAAATCTCTAATACTCAGAATTATCCAACAGTTGAAGCAAAAAGTAGGCAAAAATGAGGAAAAATAGACAAATTCATGGAAAAATTCAGGAAAATAATGCAGGAACAAAATGCCAAAATAAATCAACAACTAGAAATTATAAAAAAAAAAACAATTAGAAATCCAAAAGATAAACAAGATTTCAGAAGTAGACGGTGTCATAGAAGGGCTGAGAAGCAGATTTGAAATGGTGGAAGACAGGATCAGTGGAATTGAAGACAAACACTTGGATACAACTCTGTTCGGGGAAAACTCAGAAAAAAGAACTAATAAAAATGAAGAGACCTTGAGAGTTATGTGGGACACAATCAAAAACAAAAATTTACGAGTGATCAGAGTTCCAGAACAGGGGGAGAAAACAGAAAACACAGAGAGGATCATTGAAGAACTGCTGACAGAAAACTTCCCCAATATCATGAAAGATGAAAAGCTGGCCATCCAAGAAGCACAACAAACCCCATATAGAAGAGACCTCACAAGAAAATCACCAAGGCATATCATAATCACACTCACCAAAACCAAAGACAAACAAAGGATCCTGAGAGCAGCTCATGAAAAAAAAGAAGTCACATACAGAGGAGAAACAATAAGACTAAATTCGGATTATTCGGCAGAAACCATGCAGGCAAGAAGGCAATGGCATGACATATATATAACCTTAAAAGAAAAAAACTGCCAGGCAAGAATAATATATCCTGCAAAACTCTCGTTCAAAAATGATAGTGAAATTAGGACATTTCCAGATAAACAGAAATTAAAGGAATATGTAAAAACCAAACCAAACTTAGAAGAATTATTAAAGGGAGTTCTTCAATCAGAGAACAAACAACTTCAGCTCACAGGCTGAATCCAGGATGCAGGACCATACCAGCCAGATAGCAATCTAGGAAATGAACTATCAAGGACTATCTAACACTAAAAGAAATAAAACAGGGAATCAGGGCAGTCAATCTGTAAATGACAACAACATCAGAACAATAAAAAAGGGAATAAACGGTGTAGGTATAGAACCTTCCAATGGAGAAGAAGGCAAGACAATACCAAGTAATAATAGACTGCTTCAAACTCAAAAAGATAAGAGTAAATTTCACGGTAACCACAAAGAAAGTTAACAAACATAAAAATAAAGAGGAAAAAAATAAAGTCTCAGCAAAAACAAAAGAAATGAAAAATAATGCATAAACAAGGAATTCAGCACAGGAGAGTAAAAAGAACAAAGAAAACATCAGCACCACAAAAAAAAAAAAGCACTACAAAATGATAGCAAAAAACTCACATCTATCAATAATTACACTAAATGTAAATGGTCTCAATGCACCTATAAAGACATGGAGACTGACAGAACAGATAAGAAAACAGGATCCATCAATATGCTGTTTACAAGAGACACATCTTAGAAACAAAGACATGAATTTATTAAAAGTCAAAGGTTGGAAAAAAAATATGTCAAGCTAACAACTACCAAAAAAGAGCAGGAGTGGAAATACTAATCTCAGATAAAATAGACATTAAAACAAAAACCACCATAAAAGACAAAGAAGGACACCATATAATGATTAAGGGGATGATCTGTCATGAAGACATAACCATAATAAACATCTACACACCCAATGACAGGGCTCCAAAATACATAAAACAAACTCTAACACCAACACTGAAAACAGAAACAGACAGCTCCACAATAATAGTAGGAGACTTCAACACATCACTCTCAGTGAAGGACAGAACAACTAAAAAGGAACTCAGCAAAGATACAGAAGACCTAAAGAGCACAATCAGCCAACCTGACCTCATAGACATATATAGAACACTCCATCCAACCACTGCAAAGTACACATTCTTTTCCAATGCACATGGAAGTTTCTCCAGAACAGACCACATCTTAGGCCACAGAGCAATCCTCAACAAGATCCAAAACGTTGAGATAATTCAAAGTAACTTCTCTGAACATGATGCCATCAAGGTAGAAATTAACAGCAGAAAGAGCAAGGGAAAAAAATCAATTACATGGAAACTGAATAATACCCTGCTTACACATCACTGAGTAATAGAAGAAATCAGAGATGGAATCAAAACATTCCTAGAATCAAATGAGAATGAAAACACATCATACCAAAACCTTTGGGACACAGCAAAGGCAGTCCTCAGAGGACAATTTATAGCAATAAATGCACACATCAAAAAAGAAGAAAGGGACAAAATCAAAACATTAACTACAGAACTCAAACAAATAGAAAGAGAACAGCAAAAAAAAAAAAAAAGCCCACAACCACCGGAAGAAAGTAAATAATAAAGATCAGAGCAGAAATAAATGAAATAGAGGACAGAAAAACAATAGAAAGAATCAACAAAACCAACAGATGGTTCCTTGAAAGAATCAACAAAATCGACAAACTGCTGGCCAGACTGACAAAACAAAAAACAGGAGAGGACGCAAATAACCCAAATAAGAAATGAAATGGGTGACATTACAACAGACCTAAATGAAATAGAAAGGATAACAGAATATATGAAAAACTATACTCCAACAAATTTGAAAACCTAGAAGAAATGGATAAATTTCTAGAAACACACTACCTAGCAAAACTACAACAAAGTGATGTTGAAAATCTGAACAGACCCATAACAAGAGAAGAGATTGAAAAGGTAATTTTAAAAACTCCCAACAAAAAAAAACCCTGGCCCAAATGGCTTCCCTGGGGAATTCTACAAAACATTCACAGAAGAGCTTTTACCAGTACTACTCAAGCTATTTCAGAGCATAGAAAAGGAAGCAACACTTCCAAATTCATTCTATGAAGCCAGCATAATGCTGATACCAAAAGCAGGCAAAGACACCACAAAAAAAGAAAATTTCAGAACAATATCTCTCATGAATATAGATGCAAAAATTGTCAACAAAATTCTAGCTGATAGAATTCAGCATCATATCAAAAAAATAATACAACACGACCAAGTAAGATTCATACCAGGTATGCAAGGACGGTTCAACATTAGAAAAACAATCAACGTAATCCACCACATGTAAAAGGAAAGAAAAGAATCACGTGATCATCCCAATTGATGCAAAAAAGGCATTTGACAAAGTCCAACACCGATTTCTGATAAAAACTCTCAATAAAATAGGTATAGAAGGGAAATATCTCAACATAAAAAAGGGCATCTATGCAAAACCAACGGCCAACATCATTCTTAGTAGAGAGAGGCTGAAAACATTCCCCTTGAGAACAGAAACAAGATAAGGATGCCCTTTATCGCCACTCCTATTTAACATTGTGCTGGAAGTTCTAGCTAGAGCAATAAGGTAAGAAAAAGAAATAAAGGGCATGCAAATTGGTAATGAAGAAGTTAAACTGTCCCTGTTTCTGGTTGATATGATACTATACATAGAAAACCCTAAAGACTCCACAAGAAGTCTACTGGAACTAATAGAAAGATTCAGCAGAGCAGCAGGATACAAGATAAACGTTCAAAAATCATTTGGATCCCTATACACCAATAAAGAGAATGATGAAAAGGAAATCAGGAAAAGAATACCGTTTATAATATCCCCTAAAAAAATAAAATACTTAGGAATAAATCTAACCAGGGATGTAAAAGACCTATACCAATAAAACTACAAAACACTACTGCAAGAAAACCAAAGGGATCTACATAAATGGAAAAATATACCATGCTCATGGATAGGCAGACTCAACATTGTGAAAATGACAATTCTACCCAAAGCAACTTACAAATACAACGCAATCCCGATCCAAATACCAACAAAGTTCTTCAGAGAGATGGAAAAACTAATCATTAACTTTATGTGGAAAGGAAAGAAGCCCTGAATAAGTAAAGAACTACTACAGAAGAAGAATAAAGTTGGAGGACTCACACTACCTGACCTCAGAAACTACTATACTGTTACGGTATTCAAAACAGCCTGGTACTGGTACAATGACAGATACATTGACCAATGGAACAGAATTGAGAACCCAGATATAAATCCATCCAGCTGCAGTCACCTGATTTTTGGCAAGGGCCCAAAGTCCATCAAATGGGGAAAAGACAGTCTTCTTAACAAATGGTGCTCCAAAACTGGATATCCATCTGCAAAAAAAAATGAAACAGGACCCATACCTCACGCCATATACAAAAACTAATTCAAAATGGATCAAAGACCTAAATATAAAGCCAAAAACTATAAAGTTCATAGAAGAAAAAATAGGACCAACACTACAGGCCCTAATACATGGCATTAACAGGATACAAACCATAACCATCAACACACAAACCCCAGAAGATAAGCTAGATAACTGGGATCTTCTAAAAATCAACTACCTATGCTCTTCGAAAGACTTCACCAAAAGAGTTAAAAGAGAACCTACAGACTGGGAAAAAGTTTTTCGACAGTACAAGTCAGACAAAGGTCTAATCTCCATAATCTACAAGAAAATCCAACACCTCTAAACAAAAAGACAAATAATCCTATTTAAAAAAATGGCAAAGGAAATTAACAGACACTTCACCAAAGAAGACATTCCAGCAGCGAACAGACACATGAGGAAATGTTCGTGATCACTAGCCATTAGAGAAATGCTAATTAAAACCACAATGAGAAACCATCTCTCTCCGGCATTACTGGCACGAATCAAAAACAATGGAAATAACAAATGTTGGAGGAGCTGCGGGGAGATGGTAACTCTTATGCACTGCTGGTCAGAATGCAAAATGATACAACCATTTTGGAAAATGATATGGCGCTTCCTTAGAAAGCTAGAAATAGAAATGCCATACGATCCAGCAATCGCACTCCTAGGAATATATCCTAGAGAAATAAGAGTCATCACTCGAATAGACATATGCACACCTATGTTCATGGCAGCATTGTTCACAATAGCAAAAAGATGGAAACAACCTAGATGCCCATCAACAGATGAATGGATAAAGAAACTATGGAACATACACACAATGTACTCCGCAACAAGAAAGAACAATGATGAATCTGTGAAGGATCTCATAACATGGATGAAACTGGAGGACATTACACTGAGTGAAATAAGTCAATCACAAAAGGACAAATATTATATCAGACCTCTATTGTAAATACCCATGAAAAAGTTTACACACAAAAAGTAATCTTCTTTGTTGGTTACCAGGGATGGGAGGGGTGGGGGGAAAATACTTAACAGGCAATAGATAAGTGATATCTTTGGTGAAGGGTGAGACAGTACACAATACTGGGGAAACCAGCTCAACTTGTACAAGGAAAGGTCATGGAAGCTCCATAGACACATCCAAAATCCCTGAGGGACTGAATTGCTGGGCAGAGGGCTGTGGGGACCATTGTCTCGGTGAATATCTAGCTCAATTGGCATAATACAGTTTATAAAGACATTGTTTTATATTCTACGTTGGTAAGTAGCATCTGGAATCTTAAAAGCCTGTGAGCAGCCACCTAAGATATTCCACTGGTCTCATCCCTTCGGGAGCAAGGGAGAATGAAGAGAGCAGGATACAAGGAAAAGATTAGTCCAAAGGACTAATGGACCACAGCTACCAAGGTCTCCACCAGACCAAGTCCAGTACAGCTAGGTGGTGCCTGGCTACCACCACGGACTGCTCTGACTGGGATCACAACAGAGGGTTCTGGACAGAGCTGGAGAAGGATGTAGAACAAAATTCTAACATACACACAAAAAAGACCAGATTTACTGGACTAAAGGAGACTGGAGAAACTCCGAGATTATGGCCCCCAGACACCCTTTTAGCTCAGTGGTGAAGTCACTTCCAAGGTTCACCGTTTAGCCGGGGATTGGACAGCCTCATAAAACAAAACGGAACTAATGAGGCACATCAGTCCAGGGACAGGGGCTTAAAGGAAGAAGGGGACAGGAAAGCTGGTGATAGGGAACCCAAGATTGAGTAAGAACAGTGTTGAAGTATTGTGAAGTTGTTAACCATTGTCAGAGGGCAACATGTGTACTAACCATTTACTGATAAACTATTTTGTTCTGTAAACCTTCATCTAAAATGAGAATAGCAGCACAATTGGAAGACTGTAGTCGTGTCACTGAACTGTGATGTAGAAATTTTTGAAATGGTGTATCTTGGCTATGTATATTTTCACCAAAAAAAAAAAAAAAGTCAAGAAGGGAGAGGGTTGACATGTTGTGGGGTTGTTAACCAATGTCATAAAACAATATGTGTACTAGTGTTTAATGAGAAATTATTTGTTCTGTAAACCTTCACCTGAAGTACAATCAAAAAAAAAATTCTAGCCAATAGAATTCGGCAACATATCAAAAATATAACTCATCATGATCAAGTGGGATTTATACCAGGTGTGCAGGGATGGTTCAACATTAGAAACACAATCAATGTAATCCATCACATTAATAAAACACAAGACAGGAACCACATGATCTTTTCAATCAATGCAGAAAAGGCATTTGACAAAGTCCAACACCCTCTCATGATAAAAACTCTCAGAAAAATAGCAATAGAATGGAAATTCCTCAATATAATTAAAGGTATTTATACAAAGCCAACAGCCAACATTATCCTAAATGGAGAGACTTTGAAAACATTCCCCTTGGGAATGGGAACCAGACAAGGATGCCCTTTATCAACACTCTTATTCAACATTGTGCTGGAGGTCCTAGCCAGAGCAATTAGGCTAGAAAAAGAAATAAAAGGCATCCAAATTGATAGGCAAGAAGTCAAAGTATCTCAGTTTGCAGATGATATGATCTTGTACACAGAAAACTCCAAAGAATCCTCAAGAAAACTACTGGAACTAATAGAAGTTTCAGCAAAGTTTCCGAATACAAGATAAACATACAAAAATCAGTTGGATTCCTCTACACCAACAAAGACTACTTCAAACAGGAAATCACCAAATCAGTACCATTTACTATAGCCCCCAAGATCAAATGCTTAGGATTAAATCTAACCAGAGATGTCAAAGACCTATACAATGAAAACTACAAGACACTACTGCAAGAAACCAAAAAAGACCTGCATAAGCAGAAAAAGATACCTTGCTCATGGATAGGAAGACTCAACATTGTGAAAATGTCAATTCTACCCAAAGCTATCTACAGAGACAATGCAATCTGATCCAAATTGCAACAGTATTTTTTTAACGAGACCGAGAAACAAATCACCAACTTCATATGGAAACAGAAGGGACCCCGGATAAGTGAAGCATTACTGAAGAAGAAGAACAAAGTGGGAGGCCTCACACTACCTGATTTTAGAACCTATTATACCACTACGGTAGTCAAAACAGCCTCGTACTGGCACAACAACAGATACATAGACCAATGGAACAGAATTGAGAATCCACACATAAATTCATCCACCTATGAGCAGCCGATATTTGACAAAAGCCCGAAGTCTGCTAATTGGGGAAAAAACAGTCTCTTTAACAAAAATGGTGCTGGCATAAGTGGATATCCAACTGCAAAAAACTGAAACAAGATCCATACCTCATACCATGCATAAAAACTAACTCAAAATGGATCAAACACCTAAATATAAAATTGAAAATGATAAAGATCATGGAAGAAAAAATAGGAACAACACTAGAAGCCCTAATACATGGCATAAACAGAGTACAAACCATAAGTAATAATGCACAAACACCAGAAGTGAAATCAGATAACGGGGAGCTCCTAAAAATCAAACACTTAGGCTCATCAAAAGACTTCACCAAAAGAGTAAAAATACAACCTACATACTGGGGAAAAAAATTTTGGCTACGACAAATCCGATCAGTGTTTAATCTCTAAAATCTACAAGATACTTCAAAACCTCAACAACAAAAAGACAAATAACCCAATTAAAAAATGGGTAAAGGATATGAACAGGCACTTCACCAAGAAGACATTCAGGCAGCTAACAGACACATGAAGAAATGCTCACGATCATTAGCCATTAGAGAAATGCAAATCAAAACTGCAATGAGATACCATTTCACCCCAACAAGGCTAGCATTAATCCAAAAAACACAAAATAATAAATGTTGGAGAGGTTGTGGAGAGACTGGAACACTTATACACTGTTGGTGGGAATGTAAAATGGTACAACATCTTTGGAAATCGATTTGGTGTTTCCTTAAAAGCTATAAATAGAAGTACCATACAATCCAGCAATCCTGCTCTTGGGAATATATCCTAGAGCAATAAGAGCCGTCACATGAATAGATACATGCACACCCATGTTCATTGCAGCACTGTTCACGATAGCAAAAAATGGAAACAACCTAGGTGCCCATCAACAGATGAATGGATAAACAATTATGGTATATCCACACAATGGAATACTATGCAACGATAAAGAAAAACCATGAAGCCGTGAGACATCTTATAACATGGAGGAATCTGGAAGGCATTATGCTGAGTGAATTTAGTCAATTACAGAGGACAAATATTGTATAAAACCACTATTATAAGAACTCAAGAAAAGGTTTAAATACAGAAGAAAACATTTTTTGATGGTTACGAGGGTGGGGAGGGAGGAAGAAGGTTATTCAATAACTGGATAGAAGACAAGAATTTTCTTAGGTGAAGGGAAGAACAGAACACACTACAGGGGAAGTCAGCACAACTGGACTAAACCAAAGCTAAGAAGTTTCCTGAATACAACGAAACACTTCGAGGGACAGAGTAGCAGGGGCACGGGTCTGGGGACCATGCTTTCAGGGGCCATCTAGGTCAATTGACATAACAAAGCTTATTAAGAAAATGTTCGGCATCCTACTTTGGTGAGTGACATTTGGGGTCTTAGAAGCTAATGAGTGGCCATCTAAGAAGCGTTAATTTGTTGCAACTCACCTGGAGTAAAGGAGAATGAAGAACATCAAAGTCACAAGGAAAATATTAGCCCAAGAGACAGAAAGGGCCACATAAACCAGAGACTTCATCAGCCTGAGACCAGAAGAACTAGATGGTGCCTGGCTACCACCAACGATCGTCCTGACAGGGAACACAACAGACAGTCCCAGATGGAGCAGGAGAAAGGTAGGGTGCAGAAATCAAATTCTAGTAAGAAGACTAGACTTAATGGTCTGACTGAGACTGAAGGAACCTCGGAAAGCATGGCCCCTGGATTCTCTATCAGCCCAGAACTAAAACAATTTCTGAGGCCAACTCTTCAGACAGAAATTGGACTGGACTATGGGACATAAAATGATACTGGTGAAGAGGGTGCTCCTTAGCTCAAGTAGATACATGAGACTAAATGGTCAGGAAGCACTGGGATAAAGGATAGTCTTTTCTCAAGGAGAAGACATCTGGTGGGGGAACTGATGCAAAACCAAGTAAGCACAGAACAGCAAGACGGGCTAATCCACACAGTTCAAAATATGTGAGAGCCCAGAGGATGGAGAGGATGTCACATCACACCTGGTTAACTTGTGGATGTGATGACATCAAGGGTCACCATGCATATCCTTCCTTTGATGGCTGTGTGACGTGAAAACAGGCCTCCTCTAGGAGGCCCAGGGGTAGGTGTGTGATGACCTGTATTCTGTGCAGTCCCACATGCAGGGCCCACTCCAGTCCTCACTGCCACAGCAGAGTAACAGATGGCCAAGAAAGCACTAGACAGAAATGTCGCTCCAAATACCACACTGGCTTACCTGAGCCTGCGATGTGCCTGGTCCACCAATGGGGCCACAAGGTGAGGGGTTCCAGCTAAGACCTTGGTTCTCTGGGGGGAATCAGTGGTCCTGACACTATACACCCTCAGGAGAAAGAACTCCCCTGACTGGACCCTTGAACACTCTCCTCATTCAGTAGATGAGGACTCAGAAGCTCAAGGAGGTTGAATGTGTTGCCCAGAAATAAGTGGCAAGACCATGCTCTAACCCAGATCTCTCTGACCCTGAGGCCTTGTAAGGAGACCAAATCAGTTGCGATCACGTAGACTCTGACTCATGGTGACACTATGTGTGCCAGAGCAGAACTGTACTCCATTGGGTTTTCAGTGGATGATTTTTTGCAAGTCAGTTGCCAGGATTTTCTTCTGAGGTGCCTCTGAGTAGACTCGAACTTTCAGCCTTTGGTTAGTAGCTGCTGCTTAACCGTTTGAGTGGGGGTACAGGAGTAAAGAAAGGGAGGAGCCTAAGACAAAAAGGCCCAGAAAAAGCAACTCTGTCTCAGAAACACATTACAGGTTAACAGGGTTCTGCCCTCTCAAGGAAAGTTTTCACAGCCAGGTCCCGACTAGGGCCAGGGGTGGCCAGCTCTCCTACCTAACTGTGACTCCAGAATTGGCCTGGCATACCCAAGAGAGAGTGGGGAAGGGGTGTGTATTCCATTTGGACTTCCCAGAACCTTGTTCTTGTGGGGTGCCGTTGAGTCAATTCCAGCTCATCACAACCCCACATGACAGTAGAACGGCCCCATAGGGTTTTCTAGGCCATAATCTTTACAGAAGCAGATTGCTAGGTCTTTCTCCCATACAACCGGTGGTGGGTTCCAACTGCCAGTCTTTTAGTTAGGAGCCAAGCACTTAACCATTGCACCATCAAGGCTCCTTCTCCCAGAATCTTAACTGACCCAAACAGACTCAATGACACCCCTTTTACTCTCTGGGATGGTGATTTGATATAAAAAAGAATTATGTTCCACTGTCCTCATTCTGGCAGCTTCCTCATGTTTGTCCTCTCATGCATTCCTCCTTACCCAGAGCTGGCCTCCTCCTAGTCTGTCCCCTTCACCCTCCATCCCTTCTACTTCCCATGAGCCCTGGATCACGCCAGGGTCTTTTTATGATTCATTGACCCAGCAAAGCTCTCTGCCAGACAGCACAAACCCAAACTCATGGAGTGAGGGTATTCTCAAGAGCCAGGACTAGCTGGGGTGTTCTCAAGAGCCATGGACACCTGCCACCCATCCACCCTTGCCTTATGACCAGGCTTACCCAGGAAGGTGGTGAGAATGCCTGGGAGACCTTCTCTCAGCAAATCTGCTCGCTCAGAGACAAAGGGTTCTCCGCGGCCTTGATGCCTCAGCAACTTCAGAAAATAATTATCTCAGTGCCATGCTTCTTCTCTCTGAGGGCTGTTGGGATCAAAAGAACAGCTTTACTCAGGGCGAGAAACAAGGGACAGAAATTGTCAGGACAAATACAGCCCGTCAGATAGCATGGCTCTCCTGAGCTGCAGTTTTCTTGTTTTGTTTTTTCCCTTCTCTTTGCTAAGATGTTTGGTGGAACAAGTGTGAGACCCAGACAGCTCTTCTCAGAAAGACGCTGTGTGGGAGAACACAGGGTGTTCACTGCCCACTTGCTGCTTAAAAGTGTCGGCAGAAACCACCTGGGTTAATATAAGGACCAAAGACTAGAGTCCTGTCCTAACAGGCCAATTGTGGGGCTTATAAGGACTCCCGATTTATAACAGGTCCTGCACCCTCTAAAACTCTGCAGATGTTTGATGGCAGCTCTCATCCTGCCTACCCAGTCCATGGATGGATGGCCGTGTGGACAGGAGCAGACTGGAAGAAGACCCCATGGCCTCACCTAGCCTGGCAGCGCAATGGCAGTCTGCATCTCCATGTGAGGTCACTCCACAAAATCACACTACCTGGGGAGCAATTGGATGCTTGTAGGGAAACAAGCCCCCACAGGCAGGCCAGGGCTTGTTTAAATCTGGCAGCCTTGTTTACTGACCTGCAGGGCCCTCCACTATGAATAGGAGCTACCCAAAAGGAAGGCTTCCTCCAAGGGGGACAGGATATGGGTCAGGCACCTGTCTCTTTCTGACAGGCTTCTGTAAGGGGTGGCAGTATCAAATAATAATGCTGTAGATCTCAATCAACAAAGCAATCTATATTTATTGAGCACCTGCTATGTGCACAGTACTCTATGTAATATGAAAAAAAGCATAACAGCAAACTTGTAACACACCAAAACACCCCTCAAAAGCTTTTGATTCTTTGGTCCGTTGGCTCACCATTTAACTGTATCACCCCTTAGAGCCCAGCACTGAGCTACGCTTCTCAGGAGATGCTCAGATTAAGCAGGTACAGTTTCTCTCCTCATAGGAACACATTCCAGTGGGTAAAAATGGATCTGACTCACAGAAAGCCACAGCAGAAGCCAGAGTGGGGTGACTTTTGAGTTGGGCCTGGCAGCATCATTAGGAGCTCAACAGATGGAAAAGGGATGGGAAGCATGTTAAGTAAAGAGAAAAGTATTACAATCACATTAGGGAGGAGGGTTATGAATGCAGAAACAAATACCTGGCAACAAAAGGCAGAATGTGATAAATGTCAAATGAGTGTTTCTGACTGTAAATGTTGCTGGCAAGGTAGAGAAAAATGCTAGCTTGGATTGGGGTAATCAGAAAAAGCAAGGTTTCTAAGGGGATCTTTCCTTAGCAGATGCAAAAGAAGAAGGTAAATTAGGGCCAAATTTACAGGACACCTTGAACTCTTGGACCCAGATTTAGGAGCTTATTGTTGGAAATAGGCAGCCTTGCAATGTTAGGTGAGGAAAATGACTTGAAGAAAGTAGTGTTTCCCCTAGTTGGAACAGAAAATCCTGGACCTGTAAGGATTCAGCATCTGGGAAAAGTCAGAGGGTGAGTGAGGGAGGCAGGACTAGAACCCATCTCTAGCCCCAGGCTCTACCTCACCTGGGAGGAAGGGCCCTTCTTCTCTTCCACTATTCACAAAACTGTCCTCCCTCGCTGTCCCTCCAACAGTGCTCACACCATGTGGGGAACATTTGCTACTCTTTATTGAGAGAGGTTTTTCTATCAAAACCAAAACAGAAACATCAACGTTCTCCTGAACACAGTTTATCTTGAAAATACAATTTTCTACTTGCTCTCTGTGAGTGTTTCCATTATTGCTTCTTCTTCCATTATTGCTCTGGGCACGCTCCTAACAAGATATGTAGCTCCTCTTGAAGCTTTGGAGCCTAGATGACCTCCTTGTGCTTTGTGATATCACAGCCAACTGCCCAGTGGCCAAGCCTGAGGACCCACCAGCAGGAGCTATGGGAAACAGATGGGAGAGGGAGCAATGCTCAAACACCAGACCTGATTCCACAGAAAGCAATAAAGTGGGGAATAAAGAGCACACAGAATCCCACCAACCACTGTTAACAGTTTAGTGTATTTTTCTGGGTGTGTTTTTACAATTTTTCATACCACTGATATCATGTTATATGTACAGCCTTTTTAACCAAATATAGTACCATAAGCATTTCTCTATGTCGGTCTGTGACACTATATTTTCCTTTAATCTCTTTATCTGGCTAACTTCTACTGATCCTCAATGTCTCACCTTTGACAGAAGTTCTTCCAGGAAGATTTTCCTGACCACCCCCATCTCAGGTGACAGCATCTCTTATGGACTACCTTAGTCTTGCTCTACTTTATCATAGTCCCTATTAACAGTATTATAATTTCCTGGTTTTATGGGGAAAATGGGGCAGTAATTGTACCTGTTTTGACAAGTATATCATTTATGCCTACCACAGTTCCTGTTGCATATTAAGTATTCAATAAATATTTGTTGAATGAATAAATGATGGGTGGATGGATGGATGGATGTCATTCTTTATAAACATTACTTTCAATGGTCACATATATTTTGTTGTAAGAATATACTATAATTATACCCTAGTTGTTAATTTTAATTGTTTGTTAACTCAATTTGTTGTTTGTTCCCCCATTAAACTTTAAGTTACAATGGGAAGAAGATTGTGGCTTAGATAGATGCACCTTAATGTCCCCGTACAACAAAGACTTGAGAAACCAAGTGAAATGGATACAAACAATGATCCTGGATCCCTGAATATCAAAGGGAAAGGTTGAAGAATTAGACTGAGCACCAAATGGAAAGAGAGTTAGAATGAAATCAGCAGGAACGTGGAGATTCTCAGACAGTGCATGCCTAGCTGACTGGCCCAGCTCAGTATGGCCATTTTGAGACAGTGGCAAACAACATCCCGAGGCAAGAGCCCAGGAGGGCAACTTCACAGAAAACACAGCTGGAGGCAGAGATACAGAGTGAATGACCCTGGAAATAAATGAGGTATGCTGGTCATGTGCTGGGTCCAAACTAGCTTGAGAAGGAGACACAAGGGAGTTCCATAGCTTTGAAACTAGGAAAACACAGGGAAGTGCCACTGGAGCAGAGTTAGGCAACCAAATTACTGGAGACTCAAAACTGGGACTGATAAGACAGGGAGCGCAGTTCTATGGAGGGACAAGTTGAGTGCAGGAAGGTGGGTAAGAGCTTCAGAGTCCCTGGTGAATGCAGAGAAGGGAGGGACCTAGAAACTAGTGACAAGACTTCCTATCAGTGGTAGTGTACATCCATTTGGGTTAGAGACAGCCACTGAATAGTGAGACAGCAGAGTAACAATCAGAAGTCTCCCCCTTGACCAGCCTTGTGTCTATCCCCCTTCCCCTCCCGTTTGAGCATCTCCCCACCCTGTTCCCATTACCTACATGATGAGGTGCACTCAGTGACTTGCACAACACTCAACATATTGACCGCTCCCCCTGCCTAACCCAGGAGGAGAGGAGTCTCCAAGACACACCCATCACTCTCCCTGCCCAGCCCAAGCACATTGAGTGCCCCATCTGGCCTATGCAGCAAGACACATATGCAACTTGCCCCACTCACCACTCACCCTGCCCTGCCTGAGCCCACCAACCATCCTGTCCAGCCTGTGAGGTGAGACATCCCCAGCAATCTGCCCACGACGTGCCCCTCACGCACTCTACCTATTCCCTCAGGCCATGTGAGCATACACGGAGACCCCTAGCCCTCCCCCCATCACTAGGACACCAATCCATAACTAAGCAGAGGACCTGCCTCATCCATTAGAGTTGTACTGAATCCTTGGATCTGTGAAGATGATCTGTCCTGCTCTTCAGAGGACACAGTAACAGCACACACCAATGTAGAAGGACCACACAGCCCCACAAGAGTTGTGGAGGGATTCTGACCACCCAGCACCTGGAGACCCATGATGAGGAAGGGTCCTGGTCGCACACCTCTATGCAGTCCTACAAGGGAAGACATATGTGTCCAATGACAGAGGATTCCCATGTGTTTGTGACCCATCATTCCAATCAGTGAGAGAAAATTACTCCCAACCAACTGGCAGCATCATAGTCATATACAGACCAATACTACAAAGCAACATTAATTAAAGCAATACAAAGAAAGGTAGATAATAAAAAGAGAAAGGAAAAAAGCTAAGCTCCAGATATATCAAAACAACACAAAAAAGACAAACATACAATTAAAAAGGAATGTGTAAACAAATAAAATAGAACCTTAATGTCTCCAAGACAGCAGTAAATTACAAATCATATGAAGAAACAGGATAAGATGGCTCAAGCAAACAAGCAAAATAAAGAGATGGAAAACCTTTCTGAGGAAGAACTGATAATAGAACTACCTGATAAGGAATTCAAAATATAAATATTTAGACTCCTCAAGGAGACCAAGGAAAACATAGAAAAAACCCTAGAAGAATTCTGGAAAACAGTAAAGAACAATATGACAAACCCAATAGAGAAATAGAAAGCATAAAGAAAAAGAGTAGAAATTCAGAACTTTAGCAATAAAATATCAGAAATAAATCACCCAATGGAAGGCCACAGAGTAGGATTGAATCAATGGAAGAAAGAATTAGTGAAATAGAGGACAAATCCCTAATACTAATTTGTTTCAGGAACAATCAGAAAAAAGACTAAAGAAAAATGAAGAAAGCAGAAAGGTTATGTGAGAGACCATCAAGAGGAATGATATACTCATATTAGGAATCCCAGAAGGGAAGAGAGAAAAAAAAGAGTACAGAGGGCGTTTTTAAAGATATAATGGCAGAAAACTTCCCAAATATCACAAAATATGAGAATATTTCCATACAAGAATCTCAATGAACCCCACATAGGATAGACCCCAAAAGAAATTCACCAAAACATATCATAATCAAACTTTCCAGAATCAAAGACAAAGAAAGAATTTTGAAAGCAGCTCATGAAAAGCAAAACGTCACTTACAAAAGGACCTCAATAGGACTAAGCACTGATTTCTTGTCAGAATCCATGCAGGCAAGAAGGCAATGGGATGACATATACAAAGCTCTGAAAGAAAAGAACTGCCAATCAAGAATCATATTTTCAGCAAAATTGTCTTTCAAAAATGAGGGCAAAACTATGACGTCTCCAGATATGCAGAGATAAGGAAATTTGTAACCACAAGAACAGCCCTACAAGCAATATTCAAAGGAATCTTTCAGATAGAAAACCAACAATATCAGACAACAATCTGAGATAAAGACACGTGACAGCATCTCCCAGATCTCAAGCCAGATAAAGACTTCACAAAAGCAAAATAAAGCAACAAAATAGATTACAAGCAACCAGAGATATTAAGTTGTAAATGACAAGAAGTTCAAAACAAAGGGGGAATGAATGATGTAGTTATATAACTTCCATATGGAGGGGAAGTCAAGGCAATTTCAAGATATAACAAGCTGTTTTAAATATAGGATGATATATGTAAACTTCAGGGTAGCTACAAAGAAAAGTAATAAATCTACTCACCAGAATAAAGAAGAAAAACAAGAAGACTCAGTAAACACAAAAAAAGAACTATAACAAATGAAAGGAAAAGAAAATCTATATACAAAAAAAACTCAGAACAGAAAGTAAAGAACAAAGAAACTGTTAACATCACACAAAAAAAAGTATAACAAAATGGTAGCAGTAAATTCTTATGTATCAATAATCACACTGAATGTAGATGGATTAAATGCATCAGTCCAGAGGCAGAGAATGGCAGAATGGATAAAAAAAATAGCACATCAATATGTTGTCTATAACAGACACATCTTAGACACAAAGACATAAATAGGCTAAAAATCAAAGAATGGAAAATATATACCAAGCAAGTAACAACCAAAAGAGAGGAGGAGTGGCAATATTAATATCTGACAAAATAGGCTTTAGGTCAAAATCCATTATAAGAGACAAAGAAGGATATTATATACTGACTGAAGTGTCAATTCACCAAAAAGTTATGGCAATTATAAATACTAACGCACCCAAAGCCAGAGCTGCAAAATTTATAAAATAAATTCTAATGGAATTGAAGAAAGAAATAAACAGATCTACAATAATAGTAGGAAATTTTAACACACCACTTTCAACGATCGAACAACTAGAATAAAAATCAATAAAGATACAGAAGATCTAATTATTAACCAACTGGACCTCAAAGACATATATAGAACACACCACCTAACAGAAGCACAATACACATTATTCTCCAAAGCACATAAAACATTCTCCAAAATAGACCGTATCTTAGGCCACAAAGCAATCATCAATAAATGTAAAGAGACTGAAATTATACAAAGTATCTTCTCTGACCATAATGGTATGAAACCAGAAATCAATAACAGGAAGAACAATTAAAATAAATTAAATACATGGAAACTAAGTAACACATTACTAAAAAAAAAACCATTGAATCATAGAAGACATCAAAAGTAATATTAAAAAGTATTTAGAATCAAATAAGAATGAAAACATAACATACCAAAGTTTTTGGCACACAGCAAAAACAGTTCTCAGAGGGAAATTTACAGCAAATGTATACATTAAAGAAAATGCAAGATCCAAAATAAACAACTTAACCCGAGAACTTGAACAAATAGAAAAGCAATAACAAAAGAAGATAAAGGCTACCAGCAGACAGGAAATAATAAAGAACAGAAATAAATAAAATAGAAAACAGAAAAACAATAGAAAGAATCAACACGACCAGAAATTGGTTCTTTGATAGGATCAATAAAATTGACAACCACTGGCATAACTGACAAAGAAAAAAATGAGAAGATGCAAATAACCAAAATAAGAAATGAAATTGGAGACATAACAGATCCAACCAAGATAGAGGGTCATAACAAAATACTGTGAAATATTGTACTCTAACAAATTAGAAAACCTAGAAGAAATGGACAAATTTCTAGAAACATGCTTCCTACCTAAACTAAAACAAATAGAGGTAGAAAATCTAAACAGACCCATAACAAGAGATTGAAGATGTCATTAAAAAACTCCCAACAACACCAAAAAAAACCAGCCCAGATGGCTTAACTGGGGAATTTTACCAAACATTCAGAGACGAGTTGAACCACTTCTACTCAAATTCTTCCAAAACATTGAAAAAGAAGACTACTGCCTAACTCATTCTATGAAACCAGTATCACCCTGATACCAAAGCCAGGTAAAGACATCACAATAAAAGAAAATTACAGATCAATATCTCTCATGAATATAGATGTAAAAGTTCTCAGCAAAATTCTAACGAAAAGAATTCAACAGTACATTAAGTAAATCATATATCATGATCAGGAGGGATTCATACCAGGAATACAAGGGTGTTCAACATTATAAAATCAATCAACA
The DNA here is from genome assembly GCA_030035585.1 of Dugong dugon. NCBI lineage: Eukaryota > Metazoa > Chordata > Mammalia > Sirenia > Dugongidae > Dugong > Dugong dugon. Next base: position 3,690,288 of record CM057467.1, read on the forward strand.
TAATTCACCACATAAGTAAAACAAAGGAAAAGAATCACATGATCATCTCAATTGATGCAGAAAAGACATTTGATGAAAATCCAACACCTTTTCCTGATAAAAAACTTTCAGCAAAATAGGAATAGAAGGGAAATTCCTCAACATAATTAAGGGCATATATGCAAAACCAACAGCCAACATTATTCTCAATGGAGAAAGACTGAGGGCATTCCCCTTGAGAAGGTTAATGAGACAAGGATGCCCATTATCACCACTCTTATTCAATATTGTACTGGAAGTCCTAGCCAGAGCAATAAGGCAAGAAAGTGAAATAAAGGGTATCCAAATTGGAAACCCCGGTTGCATAGTGGTTAAGAACTATGGCTGCTAACCAAAATGTTGGCAGTTCGAATCCACCAGGCGCACTTTGGAAACTCTATGGGGGCAGTTCTACTCTGTCCTATAGGGTCTCTATGAGTCGGAATCAACTTGATGGCAATGGATGTTGTTTAAATTGGAAAGGAAGAAGTAAAATTATCTCTGTTTGCAGATGACATGGTCCTATACACAGAAAATCCCAGAGATTCCAGAAGAAAGTTACTAGTTCTAATATAAGGATTCAGCAAAGTGGCAGGGTACAAGATCAACACACAAAAATCAGTTGGGTTCCTTTACACTAACAAGGAGGACTCGGAAAACAAAGTCAAGAAAACAATACTGTCATGGATTCAATTGTGTCCCCCCAAAATATCTGTCAACTTGGCTAGGCCATGATTATCGGTGTTGTGTGATTGTCCACCATTGTGTTATCTGACGTGATTTTCCTATGTGTTTTAAATCCTACCTCTATGATGTTAATGAGGCAAGACTAGAGACAGTTATGTTAATGAGGAAGGACTTGATTTACAAGACTAGGTTGTGTCTTAAGTCAATCTCTTTTGAGATATAAAAGAGAGAAGTGAGCACAAAGACAGGGGGACCTCATACCACTGGGGAAGATTAATGACAAGGACTTTCCCCCAGAGCTGACAGAGATAGAAAACCTTCCCCTGGAGCTGGCACCCTGAATTTGAACTTCTAGCCTCCTAGACTGTGAGAGAATAAATTTCTCTTTGTTGAAGCCATCCACTTGCGGTATTTCTGTTATAGCAGCACTAGATAACTAATACAAATATCATTCACAATAGCCCCCCAAAGGATAAAATACCTAGGAATAAACCTAACCAGGAATGTAAATGACCTATACAATAAAAACTATAAAACACTACTGCAATAATCTAAAAGAGACCTTCATAAATGGAATAACATTCCATGTTCATGGATTGGAAGACTCAAGACTGAAATGTCAATACTACCCAAAGTTATCTACAGATACAATGCAATCCTGATCCTAATTCCAACAACATTCTTTACTTAAATGGAAAAACTAATCACCAGCTTTATATGGAAAGGAAAGAGGACCTGAATGGTCAGAGCAATATTGAAGAAGAAGAATAAAGTAAGAGACCTCACACTTCCCGATCTCAAAATATGTTATACAGTCACAGTAATCAAAACAGCTTGGACAGCTTTGTGCTGGTTCAATGACAGACACATAGACCAATGGAACAGAATTGAGAACCCAAAAGTAAATCCATCCGTCTATAGGCAGCTGACTTCCAACAAGGTGTCAAAGTCCATTTAATGGGGAAGAAATAAGTATCTTTAGCAAATGGTGCTGGCAAAACTGGATATCCATTTGCAGAAAAATGAAACAGGTTTCATACCTCATATCATACACAAAGACTAACACAAAATGTATCAAAGACCTAAATGTTAAAGCTGAAACTGTAAAGTTCCTGGAAGATAACATAGGGACAAAATTATGTGACTTAATTTTTTTCAAAAGTAGATTCCCAAATATAAATACATGAACAAGAGGGAGAAAATTAGTTAACTAGGGCCTCCTAAAAATTAAATACTCATGCTCATCCAAAGAATTTATCAAAAGAGTAAAAATAGAGCCTAAAGACTGGAAAAAAATACTTGGGAATGGCATATCTGATAATGGTCTAAAAATATATAATATATAGAAAATATAAAATATATAGAAACCTTCAACAACTCAACAACAAAAAGACAAATAATCCAATTTAAAAATGGGCAAAGGACATAAACAGACACTTCACCAAAGAGGACATTGAAATAGCCAATAAATATATGAAAAGATGCTTGTGAACATTAACCATTAGAGAGATGCAAGTGAAAACTGCAGTGAAATACCATTTCATGTCTGCAAAAATGGCACTGATTTAAAAAAAAAAAAAACAGAAAACAACAAATGCTAGTGAGGCTGAGGGGAGATTGGAACTTTAACCACTGCTGATCAGATTCTAAAATGGTATGACAACTACGGAAAAAGTTATGGCACTTCCTCAAAAAGCTAGGAATAGAAATACCTTATGGTCCAGCAATCCCACTCCTAGGTATATACCCTAGAGATCTAGTAGCAGTGACACAAAGAGACATATGCAAACCTACGTTCATTGCACCAGTCTTTACAAGAGCGAAAAGATGGAAAAGACCTAAGTGTCCATCAACGGATGAGTAGACAAACAAAATGTGGTACATGCATACAATGGAATACTATGCAGCTGTAAAGAATAATGATGAGTTATCAAAGTATATTGTAACCTGGATAAATGTGAAGAACATTATGCTGAGTGAAATAAGTCAATCACAAAAGAACAAATATTGTATAATTGCATTTTTATAAGAAGACAAGAATAATTATCATAGTGAAATCAACATTCATTAATGGTTCCCAGGGATGAGAGCGGCAGGGAAAGGGAATCATTCTCCAGATAGTAGACACTTACTTTTGGTGATAGGAAAGGAAATAGCAAATGTGGGTGAAATGTGCACAACTTGACCAAGGTAAATGATGACACCGAGAAGTACACAAGAATAAGCGATGTTTTTGGTAAATGTTATAACATATACAATTTGGCAACAACAGCAATAACAACCAAAAAACAAGTGTGTGGTTACATAGGTAGATATAGATGCATATATGTGTATAGGGAAGTGTCATGGATTGAATTATGTCCCCCCCAAAAATCTGTCAACTTGGCTAGGTCATGATTCCCAGGATTGTGTGATTGTCCACCCTTTTGTCATATGATGTGATTTCCCTATGTATTGTAAGTCCTATCTCTATGATGTTGATGAGATGGGATTAGCAGCAATTACGTAAATTCAATCCACAGGATTAGATTGTGTCTTAAATCAATCTCCCTTGAGATATAAAAGAGAGAAGTGAGCAGAGAGGTAGGGGAATCTCATACCAACAAGAAACAAGAGCCAGGAGAATAGCGCATCCTTTGGACCTGGAGTCCCTGTGCTGAGAAGCTCCTTAACCAGGGAAGATTGATAACAAAGACCTCCCTCCAGGGCTGACTGAGAGAGAAAGCCTTCCCCTGGAGTTGACACCCTGAATTTGGACTTGTAGCCTACTAGACTGTGAGAGAATAAATTTCTCTTTGTTAAAGCCATCCACTTGTGGTATTTCTGTTATAGTAGCACTGGATAAGTAAGATAGAAGGTATATGTGTTTATATATGGGTACACATATAGGCATATCTGTAGGCATATGTCTATACATGTACTGCATATATATTCTTGCATATAATAAAGCCACCACACATTTGTCAGTTTGTTGTACTGTGGTGGCTTGTGTGATGCTGGAAACTGTGCCACCAGTATCTCAAATCCCAGCAGGGTCACCCAAGGTGGACAGCAGAGCTTCCAGAATAAGACAGGCTAGGAAGAAGGACCTGGCAGTCTACTTCTGAAAAATTAAGCAGTAAAAACCTTATGAATAGCAGCAGAACATTGTCTCATACAGTGCCAGAAGATGAGCCCCTCAGGTTGGAAGGCACTAAAAATACACCTGGGAAAGAACTGCCTCCTCAAAGTAGAGCTTTAGGGACCTTCATTTGCTGATATGGCACAACTTAAAATGAGAAGAAACAGCTGCAAACATCCATTAATAATAGAAACAGAATGTAAGAAGCATGAATCTAAGAAAATTGAAAGCAGTCAAAAATGAAATGGAACGCATAAACATCAACATCTTAGGCATTAGTGAGCTGAAATGGACTTGTATTAGCCATTTAGAATCAGACAACCAAATGGTCTACTATGCTAGGAATGGCAAACTAAAGGGGAATAGTGTCGCATTCATTGTCAAAATGAACATTTCAAGATCTATCCTGGAGTACAATGTTGTCAGTGATAGGATAATATCCATATGCCTACAAGGAAGACCAGTTAATATGACTATTATTCAAATTTATGCACCAACCACTAAGGCCAAAGATGAAGAAATTGAAGACTTTCACCAACTTCTGCAGTCTGAAATTGATCAAACACACAATTAAGATGAACTGATAATTACTGGTAATTAGAATGTGAAAGTTGGAGATGAAGAAGGATCAGTAGTTGGAAAATATGCCCTTGGTGATAAAAATGATGCCAGAGATCGCACAATAGACTTTTGCAAGACCAACGCAATGATTTCTTCATTGCAAATACCTTTTTCCAAGAACATAAAAGATGAGTATACACGTGGACCTCATCAGAAGGAAAACACAGGACTCAAATCAACTACATCTGTAGAAAGACACGACAGAGAAGCTCAATATTATCAGTCAGAACAAGGCCAAGGGCCCACTGGAACAGGCCATCTATTGCTCCTATGCAAGTTCAAGTTGAAGCTGAACAAAATTACAGCAAGTCCATGACAGCCAAAATACAACCTTGAGTATATCCCACCTATATTTAGAGACTATCTCAAGAATAGATTTGATGCATTGAACACTAATGACCGAAGACCAGATGAGTTGTAGAATGACATCAAGATGTAATACGTGAAGAAAGCAAGAGGTCATTTAAAAGACAGGTAAGAAAGAAAAGACCAAAATGGTTGTCTGAAGAGAATTTGAAACTTTCTCTTGAACACAAAGTAAATAAAGCAAACAAAAGAAATGATGAAGTAAAAGAGAAGATTTCAAAGGGCAGCTCAAGAAGACAAAGTGAAGTACTATGATGAAATGTACAAAGACCTGGAGTTACAAAGCCAAAAGAGAAGAATATGCTTGGTATTTCTCAAGCTGAAAAAACTGAAGAAAAAATTCAAGTCTCAAGTTGCAATGTTTAAGGATTCTACTGGGAAAATATTGAATGATGCAGGAAGCATCAAAAGATGGAAGGAATATGCAGAGTCACTGTACCAAAAAGAAATGGTCAATGTTCAACCATTTCAAGAGGTACCATATGATCAAGAACCAATGGTATCAGAGGAAGAACTCCAAGCTGCACTGAAGGCATTGGCAAAAAACACAACTCCAGGCATTGACGGAATACCAACTGAGATGTTTCAACAAACTGATGCAGCTCTGGCCGTGCTTGCTTGTCTCTGCCAAAAACTTTGGAAGACAGCTACCTTGTCAACCAACTGGAAGAGATCCATATTTGTGCCCATTCCAAAGAAAGGTGATTCAACCAAATGTGGAAATTATTGAACAATATCATTAATATCACACACAAGTAAAATTTTGCTGAAGATCATTCGAAAGCGGTTGCAGCAATACATTGACAGGGAACTGCCAGAAATTCAAACCCAATTCAGAGGAGTACATGGAATGTACTCATTTCTGATGTCAGATGGATCTTGGCTGAAAGCAGTGAACCAGAAAGATGTTTACCTGTGTTTTATTGACTATGCAAAGGCATTCAACTGTGTGGATCATGACAAATTATGGATAACACTGTGAAGAATGGGAATTCCAGAACACTTAATTGTGCCATGAGGAATCTGTACATAGACCAAGAGGCAGTTATTCGAACAGAACAAGGGGATACTGTATAATTTAAAGTCAGGAAAGGTGTGTGTCATGGTTGTATCCTTTCACCATACTTATTAAATCTGTATGCTAAGCAAATAATTCAAGAAGAACAGGGCATCAGAATTGGAGGAAGAATCATTAACAACCTGCGATATACAGATGACACAACCTTGCTTGCTGAAAGTGAAGAGAACCTGAAGCACTTACTGATGAAGATCAAAGACTACAGCCTTCAGTACAGATTGTACTTCAACATAAAGAAAACAAAAATCCTCACAATTGGACCAATAAGCAGCATCATAACAAATGGAGAAAAGATTGAAGTTGTCAAGGATTTCATTTTACTTGGATCCACAATCAACATCCATGGAAGCAGCAGTCAAGAAATCAAATGATATATTCCATTTGGAAAATAAGCTGCAAAATGTCTCTTTAAAGTATTAAAAAGCAAAGATATCACCTTGAGGACTAAGGTGCACTTGACCCAAGCCATGTGTTTTCAATTGTATCATATCCATGGGAAAGCTGGACAATGAATAAGGAAAACCAAAGAAAACTGACACCTTTTAATTATGATATTGGCAAAGAATATTGAATATACCATGGACTTCCAAAATAATGAACAAATCTGTCTTGTTAGAAGTACAGCCAGAATGCTCCTTAGAAGCGAGGATGGCAAGACTTTGTCTTATGTACTTTGGACATGTTATCATGAGGGACCAGTCCCTGGAGAAGGACATCATGCTAGGTAAAGTAGAGGGTCAGCAAAAAAGAGGAAGACCTTCAATGAGATAGACTGACACAGTGGCTGCAACAATGGGCTTAAGCATAACAAAAATTGTGAGGATGGCGCAGGACCAAGCAGGGTTTTGTTCTGTTGTACGTAGGATTTCTACAAGTCTGAACCAACTCAATGGCACCAACAACAACATATGAAAAAGCACATAGGAGGCACAGTTATGGATACTTCATAGACATACCCAAACACTTTGTGGGAGTGGCTTACTGGATTTGAGGGTTTAGGGCCATAGCCTCATGAAACAACCCAGTCAATTGACATAACATACTTCATAAACTTTATGTTCTACATCCTAGGTTGGTGAGTAGTGTATGGGGTCTTAAAAGCTTATGAGGGGCCATCTAAGATACAATTACTGACTTATACTCATCTGGAGCAAAAGAGAAAGAAGGATACCAAAGACTCAAAGAAGAAACTAGTCTATAAGACTAATAGCCTACACGAACCATGGCCTCAGCTATCCTGAGATCAGAAGAACTAAATGGTGCCCTGCTACCGCTACTAACCATTCTGACCAAGGACACAATATATGGTCCCATATGGAATGGGAGAAAATTTAGAACAAAGCTCAAATTCTTAAAAAAAAGTCCAGACTTACTGGACTGCTAGAGACTAGAGGAACCCCTGAGACTATCGCCCTGCGACACACTTTAAACTTTATACTGAAACAACACCCAAAGGTCATGTTTCAGCTAAATAACAGATTGAGTCATAAAACAAACAATATCACCAGTGAGAACTGTGTTTCTTTTAAAAACTCATCAATATAAGGCAAAATGGCCAACAAATATCCTAAAGCAAAGATGAGAATATAAGGAGGGGCTGGGAAGCTAGATTAATGGAAACAGAACAACCAGAATGGAAATGAAAATATTGACACATTGTGGAAAACATAACCAATGTCACTGAACTATACATACAGAAATTGTTAAATGGGAACTCAATTTGCTGTGTAAACTTTCACTAAAAACACAATAAAATATTATTTTAAAAAAAACTCTAAGTTCCACCATGGCAAAAACCATGGAATTTCCATTCACCAATGTGTCCCCAATATCTAATTCAGTATTTGGAACATAGCAGATCTTAATATTTAATGAATAAATGATTCAAAGAACAAATGAACATTTGAGTTGTTTCCAAGGTTTTGCTATTATAAATAACACTATGAGGGACGTCCTTGTAAGTGAATCTCAAACACAACTGAGAATTATTTAATCAAACTGTTTGGTCATATATAAAGGCTTCTAATACATGTGTTCATATTGTTTTGGTCAAAGATAGTACTAATTTATACTTCTATTAGGAATCAGCATATAAGAATACTACTAGTATGTCCTCAACACATTGAAGTATAGTAAAAGTATATCTTAAATCTTTGCTAATTTGATAGGTGAGAACAATCTCATTTTTGTTCAATTGCATTTATTTGATTTCTAGGAAGAATTAACATTTTTAGTATGTTTCTTAGTCATTGCTACTTCAAATTACCTATTCATGACCTTCCTCTATTTTCCTACTGGGATTTTAATATTGTTCTTACCAATATAGGTATGAATTCTTCAGATAATTTATTCTTTGTCTTTGCTTACGTGACATTTCCTTTATGCTTACCTTTCCCTTGTGGAATATTTAGGTGCGCAGAAATTTTTAATATAGTCAAATCCATTGTTATTTACTCCACCATTTTTATGCCTTGTTGTTGTTGTTAGTTGCTGCTAAGTCAGCTCCAACTCATAGCAACCCCAGGTACAACAGAATGAAACACTGCCCAGTCCTGCACCATCTTTGATTGTTGATATGCCTGAGTCCATTGTTGTGATCCATAAAGTTTTCATCAGCTAATTTTTGGAAGTAGACCATAAGGCTTTCTTAGTTTGGAAATCTGTCCACCCTGGGTGACACTGCTTGTATTTGAAATGCCAGTGGTATAACGTCCAGCATCATACCAACATGCAAGCCACCACAGTATGACAAACTAATAGATGCATGGTAGACTTCTATACTTAGAACACCCTATTGCATATAGAGGTAAACACTGACTTAAACTTTCTTCTAATTTTAATATGGTTTGATTTTTTCCCATTAAAATATATCCCTTTTGGGTTCTGGCAAAATGGCACTCTAGGCAGAAGCACCACGCTGTCGCTCCACAGAAATTTAGGGAATATGTAAAAGTCAAACCAAACTTACAAGAAGTATTAAAGGGAGTTCTTCGATCTGAGGACAAACAGCTTCAGCTCACAGGCAGAATCTAGGACACAGGATTGTACCAGCCAGTTACCAATTCAGGAAATGAACTCTCGAGGACTATCCAAAACCAAAAGGAATACAACAGGGAATCAGAGCAGTTAATCAGTAAATGACAACAACATCAAAACAATAAAAGAGGTAATAAACTGCATAAGTATAGAACCTTGAAATGGCGAGGAAGGCAAGGTGATACCAAGTAATGGTAGACAGCTTCAAACTTAGAAAGATAAGGGTAAAATTCACGGTAACCACAAAGAAAGCTAACAAACATACTCATAAAATAAAGGAGGAAAAACATAGTCTCAGCAAAAACAAAATGTACAGAAAAGAAAGAAATGGAAAAAAACCCCACAAACAAAAGTAACTCGGGACAAGAGAGTAAGAAGAACAAAGAAAACTTCAGCACCACAAAAAAAAACCACTACAAAATAACAGCAACAAACTCACATCTATCAATAATTACACTGAATGTAAAGGGACTCAATGCACCTACAGAGATGGACAGTGACAGAATAGATAAGAAAACAGGCTCCATCAATATACTGTCTACAAGAGACACAACTTAGAAACAAAGATGTGAATTTATTAAAAGTCAAAGGTTGGAGAAAAATATATCAAGCTAACAACTACCAATAAAGAGCAGGAGTTGCAATTCTAATCTCAGATAAAATAGACTTTAAAACAAAATTTACCATAAAAGACAAAGAAGGACACTATATAATGATTAAGGGGATGATCCATCATGAAGACATAACCATAATAAACATCTATGCACCCAATGACAGGGCTCCAAAATACACTGTCTCAGTCATCTAGTGCTGCTCCAACAGAAATACCACAAGTGGATGGCTTTAAGAAAGAGAAGTTTATTTCTTCACAGTCCAGTAGGCTACAAGTCCAAATTCAGGGTGTCAGCTCCAGGGGAATGCTTTCTGTGTTGGCTCTGCAGGAAGATCTAAGTCATCAGTCTTTCTCTGGTCTGGGAGCTTCTCTGCGCAGTAACTTCAGGTCGAAAGGACTTGATCTGCTCCCAGCACTGCTTTCTTTGTGGTATGAGGTTCCCATGTATCTCTGCTCACTTCTCTCTTTTATATCTCAAAAGAGTTTACATTAAGAAACTAATATTGTCAACCTCATCAGTATAAACTCATCACAGTGATAGAATTTACAACACATGAGGAGATCACATATAATCTCATCATAGTGGTAGAGTTTACAACACATAAGGAAATAACATCAGATAATACAATCATACAATACTGGGAATCATGACCTAGCCAAGGTGCTGCACACATTTTTCAGGGGACACAATTCAATCCATGACATACATAAAACAAACTCTAACAACACTGAAAAGAGAAATTAACAGTTCCACAATAATAGTAGGAGACTTCAACACACCACTCTCAGTAAAGGACAGAACAACTAAGAAGAAACTCGGCAAAGATACAGAAGACGTAAAGGGCACAATCAGCCAACTTGACCTCATAGACATATATAGAACACTCCATCCAACTACTGCGAAGTACACATTCTTTTCCAATGCACATGGAACGTTCTCCAGAATAGACCACACCTTAGGCCACAGAGCAATCCTCAACAAGATCCAAAACATTGAGATAATTCAAAGTATCTTCTCTGACCACAACGCCATCAAGGTAGAAATTAACAATAGAAAGAACAAGGAAAAAAAATCAACTACATGGAAACTGAATAATACCCTGCTTACACATCACTGGGTAATAGAAGAAATCAGAGATGGAATCAAAACATTCCTAGAATCAAATGAGAATGAAAACACATCATACCAAAACCTTTGGGACATGGCAAAGGCAGTCCCCAGAGGACAATTTATAGCAATAGATGCACACATCAAAAAAGAAGAAAGGGACAAAATCAAAATGTTAACTACAGAACTCAAACAGAGAAAAAGAACAGCAAAAAAAATCCCACAACCACCGGAAGAAAGGAAATAGTAAAGATCAGAGCAGAAATAAATCAAATAGAGAACAGAAAAACAATAGAAAGAATCAACAAAATCAAAGTTGGTTCTTTGAAAGAATCAACAAAATCGACAAACCACTGGCCAGAATGGACTGACAAAAGAAAAACAGGAAAGGACACAAATAACCTAAATGAGAAATGAAATGGGGTTCATTACAACAGACCCAACTGAAATAAAAAGGATTATAACAGAATATTATGAAAAACTATACTCCAACAAATTTAAAAACCTAGAGGAAATGGATAAATTTCTAGAAACATGTGGCCTACCCAAATTACAACAAAGTGATGTTGAAAATCTGAACAGACCCATAAAAAGATAGAGATTGAAGAGGTAGTTAAAAAACTCCCAAACAAAAAAAGCCCTGGCCCAGATGGCTTCACTGGAGAATTCTACAAAACATTTACAGAAGAGCTTGTACCAGTACTACTCAAGCTATTTCAGAGCACAGAAGAGGAAGCAACACTTTCAAATTCATTCTATGAAGCCAGCATAACGCTGATACCAAAACCAGGCAAAGAAGCCACAAAGAAAGAAAATTACAGACCAATATCTTCATGAATATAGATGCAAAAATTCTCCACAAAAATCTAGCCAATAGAATTCAGCATCATATCAAATAAATAATACACCATGACCAAGTAGGATTCATACCAGGTATGCAAGGATGGTTCAACATTAGAAAATCAATCAACGTAATCCACCACATAAATAAAAGGAAAGAAAAGAATCACACGACCATCTCAATTGACGCAGAAAAGGCATTTGACAATGTCCAACACCCATTCCTGATAAAAACTCTCAATCAAATAGGTATAGAAGGGAAATTTCTCAAGATAATAAAGGGCATTTATGCAAAACCAACAGCCAACATCATTCTTAATGGAGAGAGGCTGAAAACATTCCCCTTGAAAACAGGAACAAGACAAAGATTCCCTTTATCACCACTCCTATTTAACATTGTGCTGGAAGTTCTAGCTAGAGCAATAAGGCAAGAAAAAGAAATAAAGAAAGAAAAGAAAGAAGTTAAACTGTCCCTGTTTGCAAATGATATGATACTATACATAGAAAACCCTAAAGACTCCACGAGAAATTTACTGGAACTAATAGAAAGATTCAGCAGAGTAGCAGGATACAAGATAAACATTCAAAAATCAGTTGGATTCTTATACACCAATAAGGAGAACGACGAAAATGAAATCAGGAAAACAATACCATTTTCAATAGCCCCTAAAAAGATAAGATACTTAGGAATAAATCTGACCAGGAATGTAAAAGACCTATACAAAGAAAACTACAAAACACTACTGCACGAAACCCAAAGGGAAAACATAAATGGGAAAACATACCATGCTCATGGATAGGCAGACTCAACATTGTGAAAATGACAATTCTATCCAAAGCAATTTACAAATACAATGCAATCCTGATCCAAATACCAACAACATTCTTCAAAGAGATGGAAAAACTAATCATTAACTTTATATGGAAAGGGAAGAAGCCCCGAATAAGTAAAAGCACTACTGAGGAACAATAAAGTTGGAGGACTCACACCACCTGACTTCAGAACCTACTCTACAGCTACAGTAGTCAAAACAGCCTGGTACTGGTACAACGGCAGATACATTGACCAATGGAATAGAATAGAGAACTCAGAAGTAAATCCACCCACCTACGGTCACCTGATCTTCGACAAGGGCCCAAAGTCCATCAAATGGGGAAAAGACAGTCTTTTTAACAAATGGTGCTGGAAAAACTGGATATCCATCTCCAAAAAAATGAAACAGGACACATACCTCATGCCGTATACAGAAACTACCTCAAAATGGATCAAAGACCTGAATATAAAGCCTAAAAGTATAAAGTTCATAGAAGAAAATATAGGACCAACACTTCAGGCCTTAATACACAGCATTAACAGGATACAAACCATAACCATCAACACACAAACCCCAATAGATAAGCTAGATAACTGGGATCTTCTAAAAATCAAACACCTATGCTCTTCAAAAGACTTTACCAAAAGAGTAGAAAGAGAACCTACAGACTGGGAAAAAATTTTTGGACAGTACAAGTCAAACAAAGGTCTAATCTCCATAATCTACAAGAAAATCCAACACCTCTACAACAAAAAGACAAATAATCCTACTAAATAATGGGCAAAGGAAATGAACAGACACTTCACCAAAGAAGACATTCAAATGGCCAACAGACACATGAGGAAATGCTCGTGATCACTAGCCATTAGAGAAATGCAAATTAAAACCACAATGAGATACCATCTCACCCCAGCATTACTGGCAAGAATCAAAAACACTGGAAATAACAAATGTTGGAGGGGCTGCAGGGATATCAGAACACTTATGCACTGCTGGTGGGAATGAAAAATGATACAACCATTTTGGAAAATGATACGGTGCTTCCTCAGAAAACTAGAAATAGACATACTGTTCAAGCCAGCAATCGCACTCCTAGGAATATATCCTAGAGAAATAAGAGTTGTCACTCAAATAGACATATGCACACCTATGTTCATGGCAGCATTGTTCACAATAGCAAAAGAATGGGAACAACCTAGATGTCCATCAACAGATGAAATGATAAACAAACTATGGTACATACACACAATGGAGTACTATGCAACAAGAAAGAACAACAATGAATCTGTGAAGCATCTCATAACATGGATGAAACTGGAGGACATCATGCTGAGTGAAATAAGTCAATCACAAAAGAACAAAAATTGTATGAGACCTCTATTGTAAAAACCCATGAAAAAGTTCACACACAAAATGTAACCATCTTTGTTGGTTATGAGGGATGGGAGGGGTGACGGGGAAATACTAAATAGGCAATAGATAAGTGGCATGTTGGGTGAGGGGTGAGACAGTACACAATACAGGGGAAACTAGCACAACTTGTACAAGGAAAGGTCATAGAAGCTCCGTAGACACATCCAAAGTCCCTGAGGGACTGAATTGCTGGGTGGAGGGCTGTGGGGACCATGGTCTTGGGGAACATCGAGCTCAATTGGCATGACACAGCTTATAAAGACAATGCTCTAAATTCTACCTTGGTGAGTAGTGTCTGGGTTCTTAAAAGGCTGTGAGCGGCCATCTGAGATACTTCACTGGTCTCATCCCTTCAGGAGCAAGGGAGAATGAAGAGAACAGGATACGAGGAAAAGATTAGTCCAAAGGACTAATTGCCCACAGCTACCAATGCCTCCACCGGATTGAGTCCAGTTCAGCTAGATGGTGCCCGGCTACTCCCACTGTCTGCTCTGACCAGGATCACAACAGAGGGTTCTGGACAGAGCTGGAGAAGGATGTAGAGCATAATTCTAACTCACAAAAAAAAGACCAGATTTACTGGCCTAAAGGAGACTGGAGAAACCCCGAGAAATGGCCCCCAGACACACTTTTAGCTCAGTGGTGAAGTTACCTTCGAGGTTCAGTGTTCAGCCTGGGAGTGGACAGCCCCATAAAATCAAATGAGACTAACAAGGTACAGGAGTCCAGTGACAAGGGCCAGAAGACAGAAGGGGACAATGAAGCTGGTGATAGGGAACACAAGTTTGAGTAAGGATATTGTTGATGTGTTGTGAGATTGTTAACCATTGTCATAGGGCAACATTTGTAGTAACTGTTAAAATGAGAAACTGTTTTGTTCTGTAAGCCTTCATTTTAAGTGAGAATAACAGCACAACTGGAAGAGCGTAGTCAATGTCAGTGAACTGTGCATGTAGAAATTTTGAAATGGTGCATCTTTGGCTATGTGCATTTTCACCAAAAACAAAGGTTGAGAAGTTAGAGGGTTGATATGTTATGGGGTTGTTAACCAATGTCATAAAACAACATGTGTAGTACTGTTTCATGAGAAAATATATATATATATCCCTTTTGATATATAGTATAAAGTGATCTTCTATTTTTCCCCAAGAGCAAGCAATTTTCCCCAACAGTATTTGTTCAGTAGCCCATCCTTTCCTACATTGAATTGCTATATCTCGTATATTATATTAACAACCCTCATCTGGGTTATACTGTGCTACAGATCTCTATTCTTCCTTAGGTACCATACTATCTTGGTTAGTGTTGACTTATGATGTGTTCTAACATATGATAAAACAAACCCCCTTCATTCAATTTCTCTGTCATATCCTTAGCTATTTTCACCTGTATACTTTCTCAGATGAACTTAAAAATTATTTCGTCAAGTCTTCCCTCCCCCTGAAAGAGATTGATTGAGAAAAAATTAAATCTATAAGTTAATATGGGAAGAATCGCTATTTTTATGGAGTCCAGTTTTCCCATTTCCTTGTTTAAGTTCATTCTGCATGTGCTGTGTTTTGTTGGAAGAGGCATGAGGGTAGGCAAGGGGGGTACTTGCTATGACCTAGTGAGCACTGGGGTTTTCTAACACTGTCCTTTCCCTGAGGGAATCCTGCAGATGGAGGGCACAAGGCAGAGTTATGCCCGTGCGGCTCTGAGGGCTCTTTGAAACTGTGGGGCTCTCTGACAGAGCTGGTATGCGATCCATGCAGCAATTATTCAGCTAATTTACAGCCAAAATGAACATTTTGATCTGAATTAATTTGCTAAATTGGACCAAAATGAAGATGAGTAATAGGATGTAGAAAGTAGCGACATTGTGGCATAATTACCAAATAAAGAAAGCAAAGGTAAACATGAATCTTAATCTCAGCACCTCTGCTTACCATCTGTACAACCGGAGACATCACTTCACTTCTCTGCATCTCAGTTTTCCCATCTGTTATGGTTTGAATTGTGTCCCTCAAATATATGTGTGTCAACTTGGCTAGTCCATGATTCCCAGTATTGTGTGATTATCCACCATTTTGTTATCTGATATGATTTTCCTATGTGTTGTAAATCCTACCTCTGTGATGTTAATGAGGTGGGATTAGTGGCATTTATGTTAATAAGGCAGGAGTAAATCTATGTAAGAGAGAAGCAGAGAGATATGGGGGCCTCATACCACCAAGAAGATAATGCCGGGAACAGAGTTTTCTTTCGGACCTGGGGTCCCTGCACTTAGAAGCTCCTGGACCAGGGGAAGACTGATGACAAGGACCTTCCTCCAGAGCCAACAAAGAAAGCCTTCCCCTGGAGTTGACGCCCTGAATTTGGACTTCCAGCCTACTCGATTGTGAGAGAATAAATTTATGTTTGTTAAAGCCATCCACTTGTGGTATTTCTCTTATAGCAGCAATAGATAACTAAGACACCATCTGTGAGATGAATAGGTTGGACCAGATAATTCTGAAATTCCTTTTGTTCTCTGAGTATTTACTAGCCAATTACCTTTTGCCTACACTTGTTTACTGATTGGCCAAAACTGGTAACTGTCATTCACTATCTCTAACTCCAGTTATTACAAATACAATTTAACTTCTGTATTACTACCTATGACTTTTAAGGTGAAGCCTACACCCCAGACTTCTGGGAGAAGAGGCATCAACAGGGCATTGAATTCGATTTCTAGGGTGTCTTAGTTATCTATTGCTGCTATAACAGAAATACCACAAGTGGATGGCTTTAACAAACAGAAATTTATTCTTTCATCATCTAGGAGGCTACAAGTCTGAATTCAGGGCACCAGCTCTAGGGGAAGGCTTTCTTTCTCTGTCGGCTCTGGGGGAAGGTCCTTGTCTCCTTTCAACATCTGTGGGCCCAATTTTTCTTGGAAATCTCCATATGTCTTAGTTTCGATCTTCTTCTGGGTCTAGGAGCTTCTCAGCACAGGGACCACTGGTCAAAAGACACACTCTGCTCCGTGAGTCAGCTCCTGTGCCATCTTATGCCAGTCTCCTGGTTCTGCTGCTTCTATTTCTCTGCTGCTGCTTCTGTGCCATCTCTGGTGTTACAGCTCTCCTCACTTTCTTCTGAACCCTCACCAGAATTACTTTTGACATCCATAATTCCACCAACAGTCTCTTCAAGGCAATCTAGGCTTTTACTATTAGGTATCTCAAAAATCTTCCAGCCTCTAACTATTCAGTTTCAAAACCACTCCCACATTTTAGGTATCTGTTAGAGAATCACCCCGCTCTCCTATTACCAAATTCTTAGGTATCTAGTGCTGCTATAACAGAAATAACACAAGTGAATGGCTTTAACAAACAGATATCTATTCTCTCACAGTTTAGGAAGCCAGAAGTTCAAATTGAGGGCACCAGCTCTAGGGGAAGGCTTTCTCTCTCTGTCAGCTTTAGGGGACCTCCTGCCACCAAGAAAGAATAGCCAGGAGTGGAGTGTGTCCTTTGGACCCAGGGTCCATGTGCTAAGAAACTCCTAGACTTTGTAAGAGAAAGTCTTCCCCAGAACTGGTGCCCTAAATTCAGACTTCTAGCTTTCTAGACTGTGAGAGCATAAATTTCTTTTTGTTAAAGCCATCCACTTGTGGTATTTCTGTTATAGCAGCACTAGATAACTAAGACATAGGGCTTTCCCCCAGTGGTGAAGCAGGATGCAGGGCAGAAGAAGCCTGGAAATCCTCCTGGTCTTTGGGATAATGGCTGATAACAATGGTAATTGCCTATGCTCCGGGCTGGTCTTTCCTCCATGACCAGTCAGATAGGGCCGGTATAGGGACCAGAGACAAAGCCATAGCTCTCAAAGGTCTTGGGAGGGGCAGACAGAGGGGACAGCATATCACTGAAGGGAAACAGATGTCTGAGAGTGTTGGGTACACTGAGCACTACACGCAGGCTTTCTGCCTCTGGGCCTAAGCCTCCATATCCCCAAGAGACTATAGTCAGATCTGCAGTAGCTTCTAGGGCAAGGTCAGGTCCCTAAATCGCCTAATACTACAGAGACTAGTTCTAATTCTGAGACTTCACCAACCCAAACAGGCAAGACTTTGCAGAGGGCCTTCCAAGTGTGGATTTGGCAAATAAATAAATAGCTGGCCTTCCTCCCACCACCACCTACCCCTTCACCGTCCCCCCCCCCCAAAACACACAAACTCTGATGTGTGGAATCACCTTGCAGAAAGCTATTTGGCCTTTGTTCTCGGTTCTTTTGAGCCATACCAACACCTGAGGCCAAGGAGTGGGGGCTGATCAGACCAAGAGGGACCACGTAGGGGCCCAATGTTGACTATCTTCAGAAGGCTTGAAGTAATCTATTATGGTCACATGGTGAGGCCAATAAGAGGCCTGAACACAGAGGCTCAGATGAGCTTCCTGGTTGTTGATTATGCACTGGAGAGGGTAGTGTGTCCCCTCTCTGGGACTTGGAAGCCCCATGCTGTGACATCTCCCAGATCTCACCCTATGTATCTCTTCATTTATATCTTTTCTGGTTGTAATAAAATTGTAGTCATAAGTATGACATTCATTCCATGAGATTCTGTGAGTCATTCCAGCAAATTAACAAACCCATGGGGCAGTGAGAGCCATCAGGGAATGGTGCCTGCCAATTGACAGTCTGAAAGAAGGTGTCCTTCCAACATGCGAGCTCTCACCCAGCTCGGGGTGACTAAGGCTGAAAGATGATCCATCTAATGTGTGATCTCTGACCCAGCTCCGGGTAGCTGGGGTTGGAGAGAGAATGCCATGTACGTGGCTGGCAATGAGGCTGGAGAAGTAGTAAGATGAGGACTGAATCCATTTCCACACTTTTGGGATTGGATTCATGCTGATCCTTACCATGCAGTTAGTAATGAAGGTCGAATAAACCCACTGTGCCCTTTGCTTAGTGCACACACATGCAAGGCTCAACTGTACAGGCCTAAGAGATTTCATAGTGTCTGAACCCACAGAGGTGTGATTAATAAGGAACACAGCCTTATCCTAGGGCCAGAAGTATCTGGGGAAGTCATGGACGAGTCAGATACAGATATGAAGTCAAATCCCAACTCACCATTTATCAGCTATGCAACACTGGGCAAGTTATTTGACTTCTCTGAACCTCAGTGGCTTTGTCTGTAAAATGAGTATTATTAATTAAAATGAGCTAACATAGGTAAAGTGCCTCACACATGTAAGGCAATCAATAAATGCTATTTTCTTTGTTTCTTTTCCACGACACAGAAGCAAAAAGAAATATGATCAAAAAACAATATAAATTTGATCCTCTCTTGGACCTTCCCTGCCTCATCAGTGAAATGCAAATAACAATGACCACAGCAAATGAGCAGAAATAAGAGCTCAGTGGGCACAAATATTCTTTATGAACTCAAATTTTAAAGGACAGAGAGGCAGGGGACCAGTCTGATGATCTCACTGTGCTTGCTGCAGCTGCAGCTGCTCGTGGGGTCAATTCCTGGTAACTGGCACCCGTGTTCCCATCATTAGGGAGACTCAGCAGACTTCCAGGTCTCTGAGAGGAGCAGTGTCCATGAGCTGTTTCCTCCTGCCTGCTAATGCTAATGAAGTTTCCCCTGTGCCAGCCTCTGAATGTGCTCCTCACCAAGCAGCCAGGAGGTACACTGTGTCTGGCTGGGCTTTGCCTCTCAGAGCTCTGGGTAGCTTTCTCTGGGCTAAAAACAGAAGACTTTCCTAGGGTGGTTTTCTTTCACTGTGAGGATCAGAGGTTTCAGATGCACTCCTTGACTCCTTGACTCTGGAAAAAATGAGCTATAGACAACATGTGCACCCAGTCCTCAGGTCTTGGCAAGTGTCATTCCTGTGTTAGACTGCCTTCTTCCAAGCTCCTCTCCTGCAGAGCTCCTGGTCCTCTTCCTACAGAATTTACCACAGCACCATGACTCCTGCTGTTTGTGTGCCTCTTCTCGATATTGTAAGCTCCTTAAGGGAAGAATTGCATCTTATTTATGTTCCTATCTCAAGTGTCTGACTCACAATAGGTATTCAGTTAAAATAAATAAATAAATTGACCCCCAACTCCATTAAATGCCCATGGTGCTGAGAACCCCGAGTCACCCTGCAGAGATACCTTGAGGTGAAGAGAGCAGTCAGGGAGAAGATGGAGACACTAGAAATGGGAATGCTGAGAAGTAGAAGTTTCCTCACGGAAATAGCCCACCGGCCTATGGTGCTGCCCCCAAGGTGAGGGACAGTGTCCTGATTTTGCCAGGAGACACTTCAATGTTGAGTCCCTCTACCTGTGGTGGCCATATTTTCTAAACCAAAAGCTGGAAAATGGGGATAAAATCGAATAGTATGGGGTGGTCCATTTAAATAATCTGTTTTGCTGAAATGAATGCAGTCATGAGATTTCAAAAGAGCTTTATAAAATACAGCACCTGTAAATATACTAAAAGAAAACCTCTATATGGAAGGGGGAGGGATTCAATTAACTTCACTGCGCTTTAGGTTGGGTTGTGAAGTACTGATTCTAAGCAAAGCTGGACACAGGCTTTGCAGGTCAATGCTCTGCAGAGTGACACAAGGGCCTGGTCATCTTTGGGATCCTGGAAAGTCTCCTTGTGGCTCAACCCCCAACAGCGGAGCCAGGAAGGGCTCCAGACTCCTTGGGAACCCTCCCCAATGCCCTGGAGCTCTGCAGAAAGAAATGTGTTTCTTTTATCTTCCTCAGGTTCCACCCCAATTGACCAGACATACGAGGCTGACCCACTAAAGGACTGTGGACTAGGAATCAGGACACCTGGGTTCTACTTGAGATTCTCTGGCACCATGTGATCTTGGGCAAATCACGTTTAGCCTTGATTTCCACAGCCATAAAATTAGAGCACTTGCCTCTCAGCAGAGACTTAGAGTTCCCTTGAGGCCCTTGGGAAGCCCTGTAGATGTTCTTAAGTCTGCAACTGCCCTGCCTCTACCCTACCCAACCCCTAGTGCCCTCACCTCTGCCACAGTAGGAACAGTAACTCATTTATCTGTTTTAAATACTAGAGCTCATCATACAATTCTGTTTGGAAAAACACAAGTGTGGACATCACTGGACTAGATGATCTCTAAGGGTCTTTCTGCTCTTATGCTCCAGTTTCTCAGGTGACTTTTCTCGGTGAAATGAAAGGGTCAGTATTTGAGAAAACATTTTTTTCCTCTTAGCCAGACAGCTTAGACCAGAAAAGACATGGGCACTTACTGTTCTACCACTATCTAGCTGTGTGGCCTTGAGTAAGTGTTTGAGCTTCCCTGAGACTCCATTTCTTCATCTGTTCAATGGTGAAAATGAGGACATGCTCCCTGAAGGAGTAGTAGTGAGCATGTGAGCCCTGCACAGGAAAAGCCCTGGCACATAAGAGAGGCTCTCAAGAGGAAGAAGATACCCTCAGAAGAAGAGGATACTGGAGTGCTGCCTCTAAGAATTAGAATTTCTTTATTCAGAATTCTGGTTTTGGTTTATTTCTTCATAGAGGCTTAATTGGGAAGAAAATATACACAGTCTTCTTGCATTACTATTAAAAGCATAAATTAATCTATTGTGAAGAGCTGCGATTTACTTGGGAGAGGCTAGGGAGGAGTAATTCCTGGTTCCAGAAAGTACTCCTCGTTGGTTCATAAACTCTCCAGGCTCCTGGCTTCCAGCAGGTCATGTTCTTGTCCCTAATCATGTGCTGGGGGCAGGCCCAAGGGATAAGCCCACTGCCCCCGGTGGCCCCTACCTCAGCATTTTACATGAGCCCAAGCCAGATGATCATACAGGAAAGGGAAGAGGAGCCCTGAGCCTTGCCTTCAGAGTGTTTGTCTTGGAGTGTATAATTCCCTATAGCTAAAGATGCTCACCCCGCTGGCTGGCCAGATAAGGCCCCAGTCATTGTACCCTCAACAGCAGCCCATGCCTTCTCCTCTTATGTGAGTAGTGTCTCTGCTCCCTGCTCAGCACTTGCCGTCCTCTAGGGCCAGTATCCACACCTGCCTGATCTGCCCTTCCACAGATGAGGGAACTTCGGTCTCATAGGATGCCCCCTGCTTTTACTGCTGCCAGACCTTCCTGCATCCGCTGCCTGCCAGCCTAACCTTCCCCTAGGCTCCTCTGTGCCAGCATCCCACCCCTAAGTCATTAGCCTATCCCAACTTTCCATGACCTCTGGGATCCATTTAGCTGGCCCTCCTGCTGCTCAGCCTACTCTGACTGCTGCCCCAGGCTGTCCAGTCTCTCGGTCCTACCATGCACAGACTTACTTGCTGCCAAGTAGACCTCTAGTCCAAGAGATGTCAGTTCTAAGAGCCTTCTCAGCCCCTTTGAATGGTGTCAAGCTATCAACATGTCTGATTTAACTTAGGATTGAGTTCTTTATTTTGTGATGCTAAACTGACAGTGCTAAACTAAGCCACTTGCAGAAGTGACTAAGTTTAGACATATTCATGCTTGCAAATCACAATTATTTAGAGTTAGCAAGAATCTTAGACTTCCTTGTCTAGCCCAACGATCTCATATCAGCATTAAAAAGACTCAAGCTCAGAGAGAGGAAGTGATTTCCAGTGGTCGCACAGCAAGCCAATCACTTACAAAGGTACTAAATATTCCTCTGGAGACAGTGGGTGATGGAGATGGTCTCAAAGGGGTTTTGCTGGGAGATGGACTAAGTGGCCACCACAATGGTGAAACCTGGCTCAGCAGCAGGAAAATGAAAGGCAAGTGCGGACAGCATCTCTGGCCGCTCAGTGGTCAGTATTGATGGACATTTGGCCCCAAGAGATATCAGAAAGGTGGTAAGAGCATGAGGCCATGCACTGCCTTGGCCATCTCTGGTTTCTCAGCATTCCTCTTGTAAACACATTCCATTCTCACCACAGGCTCCATAAAATAAAGCAAACCAGGTCTTAGCTCTCGAGTTCCTAAGCACTCATACAACTGAGTATGAGGACAATGTGGGAGAGAGCCTGTGCTCCTCTCGAAACCCTACTCCCTGCGATCCTCTGTCCAGAGCCAGGCAGGGGCATGAGTGCCTGGTGCTGTGCTGGTGCAGTGGGTTGTGGGACAGAGGAGAATCTGAAGCCCTCATGGCAGAAGGACCCCGCTCAATCTGTAGCTTGTGGGAAGAGCTAAATGACACCTAATTCAGTTAAAAGAAAAGTAAGCAGATCTCATTACAACAGTTGAAAAACATGGAAACAACAAATAAACAGCTGCTTTGAGCCGGCAACAAGGAGCCAATTTGATCTTTGCAAGGAAAAAAGAAGTGTCATCTTGTGTGTGTACGCACGCACTCATGCACATGGTGGAGGGAGGGGTGGTTCCTTAAAGAGCTGCAGCTGTGAGCAGTTCAGAGCCCAGCATTAACCAAGTTCCTGGAACAATCTGCTAGATTAGAACTACCCCATTCACAGAGTCCCCAAGACCCCCAGGAGCCCAGACCCCAAGTCTAGATACTAATAGGTTGAAGCCACACATGCACTAGCCCCACACACCACCAGCCCCCACAAACCCACACACTTCATCTGTTGTCACTGTGGGGGGCTGTGAAGGGAAATATTTGGGCTCTAACAGCCAAATACCCTGGGCTTGAAAATGTACTCCAACACTCTCACCACCCAGCCAGGTGAGCTGGGACAAACGACCAAGCATCACTTTTCCCATTCACTGTGTAGGAGGCAGACCACCTGTCACAGAACTATGAGGCACTGATTCAAAATGAAGATTCCTGGGGCCCTCTCAGACTTAATAAATCAGAGACTCCCAGGGTGGTATGAGTCTGCATTTTAACAGGAACCTCAGGTGATTCCTTTCTACACAAAAGTTGAAAAATACCCAAAGACTTATTGTCTCTAGAAGTACCATATAGCTATTGCTGTAACAATCCCACATAATAAAAATAAACCCACAAAATCCTAGCGGCTTCAAACAACGTCCATTTATTCTCGCAGGTCAGCAGGTGAAAAGGCACAGCTCAGCTTCAAGCTGTAGGTCTCTGAATGCTGGGGAGAGAGGGGCCTGCTCTACATGTATTTATTTGGGGCCCAGGGTAAGAGGCCCAGCTCCCCAGGAACAATTTTCTCATAGCCATGGCAAAGGAGGAAGAAGGCAAAGTGAAAACCTTCAAGTTTCCTAAGACCTCAGAACTGGCCCTGCGTCATGCCCCGCCCCCACCCCCAATCTGATGGCCAAAGCAAGTTACACAGGCAGGCCCAGAGAAAAAGATGAGAAACTGCATACTGCCTGCAATGAGACAATGACCAGGCTATAGATTCAGGGAGGGCTGAAGAATTAAGGCCAAAAATTCAATCTCCCATAGGAAACAGTTGAGGCTTCATAGGTTCTTATTTTCTTCATCTGCAGAAAAACCTCAATTGTTAGTTATACTACCTGTAAAGTGGATAAAGTAGTAATGCCTGACCGTACCTATCTCATGGAAGTATTTTTAGGATGGGATGAGATAATGTATTTGATATTTATTTCTAAACTCCATGGCATGATATGTGCATTAGCCAACATGACTATTATTCCTATAACATGGGTCCAGAAGGGTAAAAGAGGAGAGTAAAGCAAAAGACCCAAGGCAGAGTAGAACTTCCCCATAGGGCTTCCAAGGAGTGGCTGGTAGATTCAAACAGCTGACCTATCAGTTAGCAGTTGAACACTTTAACCGCTGTGCCACCAGGGCTCCTAAATTCTGCCAGGTTCTCTAAATATATGTCACAAGGCTAGATGGTATACTGCTGCATATGCTTAGTCATCTACTTACCCTACCTGCTCTCATGCACTCACCACAGGAAAAAGAATGAGGGGAGGTCACCCCTTCATAGACCCAAGTCTTCCTGATGCAGAGACCACAATAAGATTGTAAGTGCCCAGCCAACTGAGCCCAGAGACTCCAGAACCTTCACTGTAGAACATAATCCCAACCTTCTATGGATTTGTGACTCCTCTGTCCCTAGTGAACATGAAAACCCTGCTCTTACATGCTTTTAATAATTCAAGGCTGCAGGAATGTGTATTTATATCACATTATATTATATCACTCTCAAGGTATCCAAAATACCAGCACTTTTCGTAAAGATTTGTACAGTTTGATGAATTTATTAGGGTCCCCGTGCATTTTGTCCTGAAGAGCTCTGCTGGTACCTTAATCTCAGGAAAACCACAAACTGATGCTGCGGTGTCTCTGCCCCACTACATTGGTCATGATAGACCAGTGGTATGGAATCATGGCCCAGCTTTTAACACCTCTTGCCCATAGCACTGTGATCTGTTACTAGGCCACCCACACATCTGAGAGTGAGTGTGCTACCTGGCCAAAGAGAATCCCAGGTGTCTGGAATATGCCTATTTCTCTCAGTCCACCCAGCCTATGTATGAACCACACATGTGGTTCCTAGCTCACTTTCTTCAATGTGCATCTGGGGTTTGGTTCATTTCATATTTCTGTGGATGACCTGCAGTCAGGCCTGAGTCTTGTCACTCCTGGTAGGGGTGAAGTCTAAAGCACTCTTTTTCCCCTTCATTCCTTCATCCTAATGGTGGGACCTGTTGGACTTTCCCCAGGGCTTCTGTCTGGGCTGGTACTGTGGGTATAGGCATACGTAAGATACTCCCTCTCTGGGATTGAGGGGGATGTGGAGAAGACACACTTTTTGCCCTTTTCCTAATATATGCCTGGGTGGGACTTTTTTTTTTTTTTTTTTTTGGTCATTCTCACCTAGAACCCAGTGAGCTTTTTCAATCTACAGACTCAGATCTTTTGATAAATCAAGAAAAATGTACTGTATAATTTATTCATTGCCTCTCCTCCATCTGTTCCTCTTTCTCCCTCTGGAAATCCTGCTATTTACGTATGAAGTCTCCAGAATCAATCCTCCAGGTCTCTTATTTCTTTTCTCTTCATAATTTCCAACTCTATTTTTTGCTCTGCTTTTGAGATCTTTCTTCCACTTGATCTTCTAAGCCATTAATAAATTTCTCAGTGACTGCTATCTTTTCCTTTAATTCAGCTACTGATTTTTTTCAACTAGAAAAACATAGTTTTTAGATCTAGAAGGTATTTGTTATGCTCTAGTTTTTTAGGCATTGCTAGCATTTTCCCTTTGTCTTCCAATAGAGCCACCTACTCTGGTGTTCTGGTTGTTCCCCCTTGCTGATGTTGAGAGGTCACCTTATTGACCTATGGGATCTGTTAAGCTGTTGAGGTTCCCTGAGCAGTGGCAAACTGTGACCCACATGTGTGTTGCAGTAAGTTTTCAGTCCCACATTGGGGCATCGGAAGGAACTCTGCTTGCCTCTACCTACCTGGCATCCAGGAAGCATTCTCTCAGCTCCTGGAGTAGTGGAGGGGGGACTCAACTCACCCCTGCAGCCTCTAGCAACTTCTCTGAACCCAGAGAGACCAGCTGTATCCAGCTATCTATTTAGACTCTTCCCTGAAATACCTAATATTCACCTCCAACTTAATGTCTAAACCAGAACTTGGTTTTTCTTAAGAACACTGATCCCTCTGCCCCCACTCTTCTCCTGCTTCTTCAGTCTGCCAACCTAGAAGTTATCCTTGACTCCTCAGTTTCCCTCATCATGCACACCCAAAACCCATCAAGTCTTCATGGTTACCCCAGATCTAACTACCACATTTTCCTATCAAGATATTGTCCTTATGCCTGCAATGATCAGATTTTCTTTATTAGGCTGTATAGTCCTGGATTTTTACTTCCTATTGCTAATTATTTATTCAAGCATTTAAGTGCTTAACAAATATTTATTAAGTACCTACCATATGCCATGCCTTGCTTTAGGTGCTTGGGACGCAATGGTGAACAAGTCATGTTCCTTGCCTTCAAGATTCTTGTGGTAAATAGTTGGGGAGAGAGATATGTAAACAGCAAATGTTGCACAAAGGGCTAAGTACTGCTCAGGGATGAGGGCAGAGTACTGTGAGAGCGTAATGGATGGGCACCAATTTTCTCTGACATATGTCAGGGAATCTAACTCCTTCTTTCTTCCTATTCAGCAAGATCCCTAATAGCCTGCATTATTCCTGCCTCCACACTTCCCAGGGGCATTTTTCATACCTCCCTTGGTTGTTGCCTACTCCCTCCCACACGTCTGCTTTTGCCTTCTTCTCTCTGTCCCTGGCAGGAGCTACTGAATCTGCTATTCCTTACCCTAGGCAGCACCACTGAGAGGACCACCTCTTCCGTGCTTCTTCCTCCCACAGCTGGCAGAGAATAACATTTTATCACCTTCTCTTAGCTTCTCCCTCTACTTCCAATATCTGAAGGCAGCACAGATTAGGAGAAGAAAAGCCTGGCTCAGCAAACCTTAATTCTAGTGTTTCACTGTTCTTCCAGCCATGTTGTTGTTGCTGTTGTTAGGTGCCATCGAGTCAGTTCCGACTCATAGTGACCCCATGTATAACAGAAGGAAACACTGTCTGGTCCTGTGCCATCCTCACAATCGTTGTTATATTTGAACCCATTGTTGCAGCTACTGTGTCAGTCCATCTCATTGAGGGTCTTCCCCTTTTCCACTGACCTTCTATTTACCAAGCATGATGTCCTTCTCCAGGAACTGGTCCCTCCTGACAACATGTTCAAAGTACGTGAGATGAAGTCTCACCATTCTCGCTTCCAAGGAGCACTCTGGCTGTATTTCTACCAAGACAGACTTGTTTGTTCTTCTGGCAGTCCATGGTATATTCAATATTCTTCACCAACACCATAACTTAAAGGCATCAATTCTTCAGTCTTCCTTATTCATCGTCCACCTTTCACGTGCATATGAGGCAATTGAAACTATCATGGCTTGGTCAAGCCCACCTTAGTCCTGAAAGTGACATCTTTGCTTTTTAAAACTTTAAAGAGGTCTTTTGCAGCAGATTTGCCCGATGGAATACGTCATTTGATTTCCTGACTGCTGCTTCCATGGGCGTTGATTGTGGATCCAAGTAAAATGAAATCTTTGACAACTTCAATCTTTTCTGCATTTATCATGATGTTGCTTATTGTTCCAGCCGTATGATCTTAGGCAAATCTCCGGACCTTATTGGGCCTTGGTTTTCTCATTTGCAAAATGAAAAAATTGAACAAGATCTCTTTTGGAGGAGAAAGTATCTTCTAAGACTTGACTTTCTATGAATCTATGAAAGCTGTTTACTATGAATTTAATGGAACTTGAGTTTTTTATCTTTTTGATAAGAAATCAAAAGATGAATATCCTCACTGCCTTCAAACTTATATCCTGTCTTGTGCTCTAGGCCCTTCACTACTCAGAGTGAGCTAAGTAAGCCAGCAGCAACAGCACCACCTGAAAACTTCTTAGCAATGCAGGATACAGGATCTACTGAATCAGAATCTATATTTTAACAAGACTTCCTTGGGAGATTCGTAAGTACTTAAAATTGAAGGGCTCTGCCCTAGAGGACACAGAAAAATGAAAGGGAGGCAGGATTCAGTTTCAACAGAAAAAAAACTTTATAATTTAGGGAGCTGACCAATAATGGAATGGGATATATTATACAGCAATGCAATCTCTGCCATTGGGTTTAAGTTGTCTCAGGGATGTTCAACAGGAGAATGAAAGATTCTGCAGCAGTTTGGGTGAGATGACCTCTGGGTCATCTGAGATATAAGGTTTTTAAATTCTGCCTCTACCAGTTGCCTTGGTTTGGGGGCGGGGGGAGTGGAGCCAGGATACAATCCCACTAATCCACTTAGGTTGTTTTAAAATATCGTTGCTAAACATGAATGTAATGGTGGATGGGGGCGAAGTGAGGCAGAGAGAGTGGCAGGGCCCATCCCTGACTATACACCACTTCCTCTTCAACCAGAGCCCTGCTGGGAAAGCCATGATGGGGTCATTTGCAGACCTGTAAACCTCTTTCCTGCCTAGACTTCACAAGGTCCTTCTTCTCCCTTCCTGGTTGAAGGACTGG
Organism: Dugong dugon; assembly: GCA_030035585.1. Lineage (NCBI taxonomy): Eukaryota > Metazoa > Chordata > Mammalia > Sirenia > Dugongidae > Dugong > Dugong dugon. Next base: position 3,718,972 of record CM057467.1, read on the forward strand.
ATTCTCAATTTAGAAGGTAATTCTTGTTCAAATTAGTCCATCTCACAGATAGAATTAGAAGCTGGGCAATGATTTGGAAAATACAGTCAATTTGGTCCAATTTTTCTTGCATGTCAGCTCCATCCAATAATAAAGCATTTGCTCCTCAGGCCCTAGAGCTAACAAGGAGCCATTATCTACAGGAGTGAGGTTACTCTGACAAAACACAGGAGCCAAATGGGTTAAGGGCTGCATTCAGCTCTAAGGGGGGCCCCCAGGCCAGGGCTGGAAAGGAGATAGGGGCTAAGAGGCTAGCGACAGATTCTACCTATGGAAGAAAACCTCACCAGAGCAAGACAATACATTTGTGAGGTCAGACCACAGACAGGGTCCACAGCAAGAGAAGCACCTAGCTGTGCCTCAGTTTTCTTATGTGTAATTGGGGTAGTGATGCTTATCCTGCCCATCTCATGGCGTTATACTTACAAACAAACAACATAATTTATGTGAAACCTCATTTATTAATTCATTTGTTCAATAATAATTTACAACATCTGATATTGATCAGGCACATAGGATATGCCAAACACTGAACTGGGTGAAATAGTTGAATTAATGAATAAGACAGGGTCTGAAGGCTCATAGCACTTCATGAAATTATATGCCGACCAAATAAATAACAGAGAAGACAGTGATGATAATGGTGGTGTCATGACAGGCATTCTCCAGAAGATACTTCTGGCCAGTGCCTGGTTTTAATGTGTAGTGGAAAACTGTTCCTCCCATTACTCATCTTGGCTGTTAGCAAAGAGAGATTAAAATGCTTTTCTATGAAGCAAACAATATACATATTTTATGAAATACATCTCTCTGCCTGTTTAATTGTGGGATCTTGAAGAGAGGCAGGAAGATTTCACTGTTCACCATGGGACAAACGGACAGAGTTTCAGCCTCAGAGGCTCCCTAACCTTTGCAATGCCTTGGTCTCTCCTAGGCCTGCTGATATCAGAGAACACAGGAGCACTAGTGGTCATCCAATGTGACCTTGACCAACTTTTCTTTCTTTCCTGGGTCTCAGTGTACCCAGGTGTAAAGTTAAATTTTCCATTTGCCCACTGTTTAAGGTTTCCCAAGCCTGTATTATCACAAATGAATCTGCTGAGTTATCACAAAGATGACAGTGGTTTACCAAAGAACCAAGAGAAAGGTCACTAGAAACTGCTTGTCCTAGAAACATCCTGATGTGCCTAGCAGTTGCCCATCCCAGGTTATTAGAAGCATCTCTGGTGGTCTTTTCAGTCCTCACACTGCCAAGACACTCCAATTCTTCCCTGTAATCACTAATCTGGAATGTGGACATACTGGTCCTCCCAAAAACAATGTTTGGAGTTCTAAAGGTAGATTCAAATTGAGGATATGTTGGGTTTCCTGTATAGCAGTGGTAGAATTCTATTAGGGGGTCTACTGGGGGCCTATTAGGGTGACTACAGCCAGGCGAGAACTATGAGGGGCTTTGTGATCACCACAGCTACAATAAACAGGCAAATGTCATCTAACAAGCTTTTGCATACTCGTTAACATACTGATCAACATACTGATGACCCAGAACTTGCTTTTCTGGACCTTAGAGCTAACTCTTGGAAAGCCCACTTTCTGTTTCTGCCAGTTGGGCTGTCATCATGTGGAGAGGATTGTAATTTGATTTGTGGCCAGGACTTCATCATACATACATTCACTACTCTAAGCACATGTCATCAATCTCATAGAACACTGTCTTTATCCCACTATATCGTATCTGTTTAGTCATTCCTTTTCCCTGTTGACAGTAGTAAGCTCATTGAAGGTGAGTAAAATGTACTGCGCAGTAACAAGAACCTAGAAAACACTCCATAAATGTTGATCGAATGAGTGAGTAAATTAATAGATTTAAATAAGAAGAAAGACTGAAAGAAAAGAACACATAGAACCACACATTTTTAAAGACATATAACCTGAGAGCTTAAAGGGATCTTAGATATCACTAGTTACTGGAAACAGCAACACACACACACACTCACATACACACACCATCACTATCCTGCTACCCACTCAAGGCAGACATCACTAACTGGTCATAGCACTCTTTCCTGCTGACCACAGATGTAGCTTCTAACACTTCACACAGCACTTCACACATCCACAACCAATTCATTTAAAATTGGCATGCAAGATAAAATTGATTTGCCATCCCTGATCTAGCTTCGTCCCCTCGTTTGGAATATAGGTCCTCTTAACCTTCTCCAATCCTCCCTGGAATGGTTTCTACTCCTGTACCTTAACTGGCTGTTGCTTAAAAGAAGATCCTGTCTTTTTCAAGGGAACACAGCCACAGGCCTCTGTATGGATGTCAGCCTGGCCCTCCTGCCAAGCCCAACCTGGGCTTCCAGAGTCCTAATACCACTCATATCCAGACACAGGAACATATGCTGTTCTTGAGTGGTGCTGGCCTTGGTGCTGAAACACAGATACGTATATATGAGACTGTAAAATCGACGTTACTGAGGATTTAGGGAGTTTGCTTTGCTGAATGAGGGATTAGAGACCAGAAAGCCCAAAATGACCATCCGTTTGCAGAAAATGGAGCTGGAGAATTAGAACTGTCAGATGTGTGCTCAAACCCAGGGGGCCTATCAGAGCTCTCCCCAACTCCCTAGACCCTTTATCCATCACTATATTGTGCAAGTTCAGATCCTCAACAAACACGTTGAACTCTCAGCCAGGAAGTGGCCACAAGATAAAATTCAGTTTTTCCCAGGTCCAGGCATGGCGCAGCCATCTCTAGGGTGTGGTACCTGGTGAGCAGTCACCAAGCCTGCCTCGGGAGCTAATTAGGTGGGTAGGAGGCTCCGAGCTGCGATTGTTGGGATCTCAACAAATAGTCTTCATGCTTTGCTAAAAGCAGTGCCCAGGCTTACAAGTGAACTTACCCCATCACTTCTTCTCAGAGTCTAAGGAGGAGCTTTGCCCCATCCTTCAGCCCCCTTTCCATTTGTGGGCCCATGCAGCCTCTTTCTCACTTCCTGGAGAACTGACAGCCTCATCATGGCTTCACGGAGCCAGCAGGGAAATTGCTCCACAGCCCCTCCAGCCTCCATGATCAGTGAGTCTGCCAGGGAATATTTAGCCTGAGTTCTCGTTTTTCCTATCCAGCATAACACACAGCTCAGGCATCATGCAGGTTCAGCCAAGAGTATAAGGGTCCACTGATTCTGAGCACTCCCTCAACTTCTGCCACCCTTGTGGCTCCAGAAAAATAAGATAAGAAAGCCACAGATATGAGAACTCCTGAAAGGGAGGAGAGGCATGTTTCTGATGCACTGAACTATAGTTCTCAAACATTTTAGCATAAAAGTTTTCTTTCAGAATGTACCTGATCAAAAATCATTGTAATGAATCTGAAATGTGCCTGCATCCACTACAGTCTCTTCATCCCCGCTCCAGCCGAAAGAGTCATTATATCCCAGCATCCAGAGTGAGACAAAAAGAATTTGGGCACTGCTCTTCCCTGCTTGCCCTTTCCTCCCCCCTCTCCCAGTTTTTACTACCCAAAGCAGTCCCTGTCCAGGTCTCAGTCTGCCCTCAGACAAGCCACCCCTCTGTCCACCTTTTCTTTCCTTCAGAATAACCCAGTGGTAGGGCACACGGGAAAGCCAAATGGACAGACAGAAACACAGAAACCTCAGGCTGTGAGGCCCAGCAGACTGCACGCAGGAAATAGTCTCACATTCCTGTATTTTCAGCACCCAGCAAAGTTCCTGGTGAAGAGGCTCTTAGAAGCTCTTTTTAGAATGAATGAATGAAATCAAAGCACCCATAAAGGAAGATGCCTAGCACTGAAATTAGTTAATGGACATGAAGACTTAGAACATTACCTGGTATGGATACAGGGTCTAATCAAATTAACTTTTCTTATTGCTGTTGTTTACTGCTATATCTCTGGTGTCCAGCACAGTACCTGGAATATAACTGGGGCTCAGTAAATATTATCTTAACAAGAGAAAGCATGCGCCCCTAACTAGAGCCTCAGAGAATCCAGATGAAGGGCTCTGGGACTCAGAGAAGGGGAGTGGCTTCCCGAGCTGCAGGAATCCAGAAAGGCTGCAGGAAGAGGCAAGGGCACTGAAAGGGCCTTGAAAGCACTAAGTGAGCCCCACTACCGGCCAAAGCACAGGCTGGAAGGAGATGGGGGGTGGGACTTGGGAAGAGTGGGTTCTGGGGAGTAGCTGGGGCAATGTAGGTTTTTGTTTTGTTTTGTTTTCACTTCCCCAAGAGGATGGAGCATGATCCCAGGTTTGCCTTGGAGAGATATCCCAGGGTTCTGTTTCTATCACCTCTCAGGTCTCCCTCAGCCACAGTACAAACACAACAAAAATGATATGACTTGAGCATTGTAAAGGCGTGCAAATGCCCCTTCCTGTGAGTGTGGGTGTTTGAGAGGGGCAGGAGTCCACCTCCTCACTGCAGCTCAGGAAGCTGCTAGAGAGAAAGGGAGGAAGGCAGAGGCGGAGTTGAGAGTCCTTGTGACTAAACGACCACTTCTCATCTGTTGTGGGAAAACAAGGATGTTAAAGGTCTAAAGCTCTGTACAGAAACCCCATTACGAAGGGGAAGAGTTACAAGGTCTCCTCTCGTTTTACCTCTCTGGGCCACGAGCTCAACCACCCAAAACAGCACATGGACGTACATCTGTGGAAAAACTGCTGCCAAGAATTCCAGATGTGCCTGTCAGACACTTTGAGGCATAACTGGGGATCCCTTGGGAATTCACCCTGCCCAGAATGAGGTGGAAGCTTTCCTTCCGCTCTCATTCCCGCTGCCCAAGGCTTCCTCCCCTCAAAGGGCAGGTGCAGAGGAGCCTAGTGGTGAGGACGCTGCCACTGCTGCACCTCCTGCCTGTAAGGTGACCCCCACGCTTCACCTTCACACCGACCTCAGCAAAATCACTGCTATGGACTCTGGGAGGGGGATGGCCAGACAATTAGACAGCCCCTTCCCGCCATGGGTAGGCTGAGAGCCTGCTGGTACTGAAGCAGGGAGCCACTCTTTGCTGCATCAGTGCTACCTCTCTGGGGTGGTGAGCTGAGAAGGAAAGACTAGCCCAAAAAGGAAGCATAATTACAAATCTGAAGCAGACCAAACCAGCTGCTGAGACAGGCCAAAACAGAGGGAATCCTCAAGGGTAACAATTAACTGATAAGAGTAAACTAATTCTTATTCATATTAAATTAGGGCACAGGTGATTTGGAAGAAAAACCTACAGACCCTCCCAGATGTTTTGCAGGTTCTGCATTGCAGATGATGGTTTTATGGGACCCTTCTGGGATTCAAATCATAGGAGCCGGGCCAGGTCCAAGCGGGGGCAGGGTCCCATTCTGCTTAACTACACAATAAACACATAATGCTTTGTCCCAGAAGACAAACCCAAGCTTTGCATACTAAACACTTTGGTGTTAGGCTTCTGGGGGGCCTGTGAGAAGAAGGTCTTGCTCCTGGCAGGGGAAGAATGGGGAGGGGGAGATTAGAGAGACCAGAGGCTGCTCCAGATGTTCAGAGCAAGGCCCAAGTTCTGGGGACATACTAACTCCAGATGTGGAAGGGGTGGTCCTGGTCCACAGACTTGCAGAGGCCATGCAGGAAGACAGAGAACAGGTGTCAGATGGTAAGTATGGCCCCAGACCACCTTGTGGAGAGCGGTGTGTGTGAACACATGTCTGTATGCATGCAGGTAGGTGTAGATGTGTATAGGTATGTATGTGTGCGTGCATGAATATGTGCATGTGAAGGTATATGACAGTATACTTGCGTGTATTTGTTTTGTGTGTTTGCATGTGTAAATGACTCTATGTGCATGTTCATGCACTTGGAGTGCTGGCAAAACTTCCTACCCAAACTACTGGCAAGCTGTCCCCTCTTTGGTGAGCCTTATCATGCTAATTTTAATCTCACATTATTGTTCTAAATTAGCTCTAAAAACTAATATTAAAAAATTCCATAAACAGAGCCTGGGGATAAACTTCAAGACAGGTTCCTAGAAAGAGGAGATTTTATTATCACTATTGTTCTTATAAGGAGCCCTGGTAGTGCGATCGATGTTTAAGGACTCAGCTGCTAACTGAAAGGTCGGTAGTTTCAGCCCACCAGCTGCTCAGCAGAAGAAAAGACCTGGCAATCTGTTCCCGCAAAGATTACAGCCTAGGAAACCCTATGGGTAGTTCTACTCTGTCCTATAAGCACACAACAATAACAACAATTATTCTTAAAACAATGGTGAGGGTAACGACCCTTCCTGTTCCATTGGGTTAACCTCCCATTAGCTAAAGAGAGATTACCCCCTGAGAACACCTGCATCCCCAAGAACACTTGCATCCTTGAGTACACCTGCAGACAGGGTCCAATGGTCACTGCCTGTCAGGACCAGATGTGATTCTTGAGATGATTTAGTCCAACCCCCTTGCTTTAGTATGGATAAGATTCTGGTGGAGAGGGGAGGTCATCGGCTAGGTTACTCAGCTTTGCCTTCAGATCGGACCTGGAACTCAGGGCTCCCACCATCTCCCCTAAAACTCATTATATGGTGTGGGGGGGGAGTGCTGGGCTCTGCCCTGCGACTAACTGAGAACTGGTGTGACGCCTATCATACTCTCATGCACATCCTTCACACTCCATGGCCCTGGCAAAGCACGTCCCCTCTGGAGGTCTCCATTTCCTTGTTTGTAAAATGAGGAGCTGGAACCAGAAACTCTCCAAGGTTACTTCTTCCCTACCATTTGGTGACTCTGTGACTGGGACAGTCTGGCTCAGCTGGGAGAGAGGCAGGCCCTGCTCTCCTGGAAAACTAATGGCCTGGCCATGTCTCTGCATTCTCTTCACTCCCCTGTCCTGCACCTTCCCTCACCCCTCCTCCATTTCGGGTAGGAGTCAGAAGAGAAGAAGGACGTGGAGAGAAAGCAAATATCAGAAGGAACACTAAAGGAGCAAGGGTTATTTCAATAAGGGAAGGAAAAAGCAGAGCAGGCCTTACTGTGATTCATGCTGTTAAGAGAATGAGGAAATGATCCTGCAGTGCAGCAAGAAGCACTCAGGCTAGATTTGGAAGAACTTCCTTGCCAGTAAAGGGGGCCGTTGAGCACAGGAACTGAAGAAGGAGAGAGGGATGGAGAGGGACCACTGTCCCTAGAGTGATGATTAATTATATTCTCAAATGTCTGTGGGATGGTATGGACGGTGGGGCCTCTTTCTCACCTCACTTCAAGGTCTTGACTGAAGTGGCTGATCCTGAAGCGCCTCTTCCTGCCTCTCCATGCCCCATCCCATCCCCATACTTAGCTGAAGGATCAGGGCTGATTTGGTAGGGTCCTGTGGTTGTCCACATCAGTACATAGGAGCACATTGCCTGGTGATGCAGCTTTCATTAACAATACCTGAAAGTGGGCCTAGAGTTGGTCACTGGATTAGGGAAAGAGGCATCAGATCCTGTGGGAGGATTTGATTGACTAAAGGGCACTGACATCCTCTGGCCGTGCTGGGGACAGAGTCCATCTACAGGAGCTGGCCTTCCCCTGGGCCTGTGAGGAGGACACAGCTGGCACTGCCCTGACTACAGGTGTCCAGGAGAGGACCATCCCAGGGGGTGCAAACCTTTAAAGCATGTACAAGGATTGCTTCTCAGTCTCTGGCAACTTGACGAGAAAAAAAGCATTTGGAAATATCTCCATAATGGCTACATACCACTGCTCCATTTGCACCCTCATAGATGATTGCACATATACATGCACACATGCATGACTACATACACATGGAGCCACCCACACACTCACTGTCCTGCCTGCCCCAGCCATCCCAGCACACACAGGCAAGGACTGTGCAAGGGCTTCTCTCCAAGGAACCCCTGGAAAATCCCTGGAAAGCCTGCTGCCCTCTTGCTCCCCCTCTGCTCCTCACTCTGAAGCCAGCTCCTTTCCATCTCCTTCTTGGCCCCACGAAGCGCCTCAGCTGCCTTGTCTTTGGAGATCCAGGGTGTGTCTTGGGGATGACGGGAGGCTGAATCCCGACACTGCATCTTGACAGGCCCTTAGGGCAGCAGTGCCAACAGTTGAGGCTGCCCTACTGGTCTGGGGTTTGGGACAGCACTTCCACCCCACACAGTACCATCTGCCCTCCCCGGTCCCTACCTCCCCAGCACCCCACCCCAGGGCATCTGGATCCAAGGGGGAGTCCGCATCTCCTCCACTGCTCGGCCTCTTAGTCCCAGAGAACCGCCCCAACGGTCCAGCCCCGGAAACAATCAACCTTTGAGCGAAGCTGCCAAGCCGGGCGCCGGGAACAGCCGGCCTGGAGGCAGGCTGGCGGGCGGCGGCAAGAACTGGGGCACCCGAGCTTTAACTCTCGAGAGGCGAGGCCGAGGCGCCCCGGACCAGCGCCCGCAACCGCTCCTCGCGCCGCGGCTCGGCTAGGGTGTGTGAGGTAGGGTGGGCAGGGGATGATACCACTCCCGGGGGGGCTCTCCTGCAGCCCCCTGCGCGGAGCCCCCGCCTCCCCGGCGTGGTGATATCGGCAGTCAGCGGAGCGGGCCTGGCGGCCGCGCGCTCGAGGGCGGGGCGGGGGCGGTGCTGTCAGAGCTGCCGGCGCCTGGCGCATCCCCGCCGCCGCCGCCACCCGCGCAGCAGCAGCCCGCAGACTCTGCTCCGCCCGGCCCGTCGTGTTGGCCGGGCCGCCGTCTCCGTGCCTCGCAGCTCAACCGCCGCCCAGCCGAATCCAGAGGGGCCGGGCCGGGGCTGCGGCGGCGGGCCCACACGATGAGGAGGCCCCCGAGGGCCTGGAGCTCGAGCGCGGCCGGCCAGGAAGGCGAGTGCGCCCTGCTGCGCGGCCACTGGCAGCAACCCCGGGGCGCCTGGCCATAGGGCCGCCGGCCCGCGATGGCCTGTGCCGGGGACGATCCGGACTCACCGAAGCAGGTCAGTGCCCTTATGCCTGGGCCCGCGCCGCTCTGTCGCACAGAGTCCCTTTATGCGTCCCCATCAGTACCCACGCCATGTCCGCCCAAGTGTGTATGTGCATGTGCTTGTGCCGCCCGGAAGCTGGAGAAGGGCCGAGAGCCGGGTAGGGGCTGGGAGGCGCCGCCGGCCACCAAGGGGGAGAAGCCATGCTGTAGAGGCTGAGAAACAAAACCAGGCTGATGGCCTGCCCTCCACGGACTGGGATGAAGGAGTGCTGGTTTTCAGCGGCTTCTTGACAGTTGTTTCAGGCCCTTAATAATCTGTGCTCTTTCCACCTCAGCAGGTGGTTCCTGTTGGCCAGGAGGAGGAAAGGAAGGGTCCAGCATCCTCACCCCAACCCCTGCTCCCCAGCAATCATCCGTAGCCGCGCCATGCTCCCCCCCACCCCACCGCTGGCACTGCAAGTTAACGCTTTTCAGGGGACCCAAGCTCTGCAGTTCTGCTGGGGAGGTGGAGGGGCTGAGAGGTGGCAAGGGCATCAGTGGGTCATTGGGACCTTCTCTGTGGCAAAGAGGAAGGTGGTATGTCCAGTCCACCGGCTTCCCCCTCCCACCTGGGCTGAGGCCTGGGGCCCTGATCCCTCCAGAGTCAGAGTATACAACTTCCAAAAAGGCGGAGAGTTGAGGCAGGAAAGGAGGAGGGAAGGAAGCCACTGGATCCATCAGTGCCAGGGAAAGGAAGAGCAACCTGGTACCAAGCAGCTAAGGTTGAGACCCCCCCACACACACACACACACATGCACAGACGCAAACATATAAACACAGCTTTGACCCAGCCTCCCTTTCCCCAGCCCAGCCAGGCCTAGGTGCAGCCAGGCACACAGAATGGCTTCTCTGGAAGCTGGCTGAGGGACTAAGATGCAGCTTTTTACTGGCAGTTGCTAGCCCATGCTGGTGGAGGCAGTTCTGCCTATGTGGGCACCAGTCTGGCTGGGTTCCCAGGGGGACCTTGAGCTTGGGTTGTGTGGTAGGTACTCTTGAAAAAGATTGGATAGAGATGCTCTATTGCATACTGTGAAGTTTTTGTATTTTTGTGTGGAAGTGGGAAGCATACAGCTTCATAAGTTACTGGACTCGTGGGGGTGTGGGGTGACTTCACAGGACTCCATTGCTCGAGGACGTTCTAAGTCTTCTGCTCCTCCTGTCTTCCTACTCCTCCCATGTACAGAGATGGGGACATTTCCTCCCAGAACCTGCTTAGCGGTGACAATTATGGGCCTTAATTGGACCAAGCATCAAGCCCTCCCAGACCCTCAAAGAGACTGTCCAGTCTGCCCAGTCCATGCCCAGCACGCCAAAGGTTCTGGAGCGAAGTGCCATTTCCCTTTTTGGTGGAAACAAATGCTTGCTAGCATGAATGGAACAGAAGAGGTTAATGCATTTTGTGCCCCAGGCAGCACTGGAGCCAATGACTGGCTACACCTATTTCTATACCTGATCTTTAGATACTTGGGAACTACGATATATGCAGGCATGTTGGAAGCTTGTATATGCTGGGTTGAGAGTGTGTTTATGGATGAGAAGGTACCAACTGTCCCACCTTAAGCATGGGGCAGGTAAATCATTGAGATGGATCAGCTCCAGCAATAGTACTGGGGCTGTTGGCAGAGATGAGGGCTGCAGAGGAGAATGCCCATTGGCTAGCTCAGCTCCCCCTCCTGGTGCTTCTTGATGGACTAGAATTTCTCACAGTAGTTCTTTGAAGATGGGGGGAGGGTGCAAACCAGCTGTAATTTTCCTAATGTGAGGCACACAGTGGTAGGGCCGGGGAGGAGCTCTGTGAGTGTAAGAAATGGGGAAGGGGAACAGAGAGGGGCCAAGGCTCCAGGGACAGGGCAGCATATTGGCTCAGTTTGCCTGGAGAGAGGGATGCGCTGACCCAGAGGAGTCTAAGCACCCCCCTCTGTGAGAACTGGAGGAGAGGAGAGGTAGGGACTGAGGAAGAGAAAGCCTAAGAGCTTCTAGACAGGCAGGGAGAGAACCAGAGTGAGAGAACAGACACACATGGCACACTTAGAGAAAGAGGTCTGGGGGCCAGTGGGAGCTGGTTCAGGCCTAGCCATCCCCTTCACTGGTATCCAGAACATCTGAAGGGCCCAAAACCTCCTCCATCCCTTAGTTCTGATTAATGAATGGTGGTTCAGAGGGAGGCTGTGAGGCCAGGGGCACCAAGAGTGTGAAGGGACCTTGAGGTACCTCAGAGACCCTTTCACACATGTCCTTTCCCTAGTGCTGAGGGTTCCTCTCTCCATCTTCTAGCCCCTGCCCCACCCTCCTGGTCCTGGAAATCTGGGGAAGAAAAAAGAAGATTCTCCTTCATATACCCGCCATCCCAGGCTTCCAGGCAGGAAGACCTTTGGGGACCCTCCTGAAGATCATCTGGGGGCACAGAAGGAGTTCAGAGCAATGGACCTGTGCCAGCTCTGCACCAGGCTGCCTGCGGTCTGGCTCAGCACCTTCTGTGACCAGCTGAGTAGACTTTGGGAGAATCAGAGCTCTGTTGGCCCTGGTCTCCTGATTGGCTGTAAACTGAGGAGCCTGTATCTCACCAGGCTGTTTTGAGGGGAAGTGCTTTATAAATGTTAACTTCATGTATTTACTTTATACACCCCTCGCCACATCCTTCTAGGGTCTACACAGCTCTAGAATTTTGAGTAGAAATTCTCCAGCCAGGCCAGCCCTGGAACCAATCACACTGAAATTGATGCAGTATCTCCCCATCTCCCATCCTAACCCCACCTGATCTGCCATTTCCAGACTCTGGGCCAGATCCAGCCATTCCCTCTCCAGGCCCGGGAACCCAGCTTGTGTCTCTGCTAGCGAGGTTCTCCCCAAGTTTCCCTGCCAGCCTGCCAAGGGATTGATGTAATAACAACAAAATTTGATCATTCCAATTTATTAGCAAATGGTTGCCTAAAAATGTGTGAAATTTGTACACTCCAAATCCATGATCTCTGTTATCCATGCTGAGAGAAAGAAAGGTGGTCAGAGAGCAGTCAGACTCAGCTCACTGCCACAGACATTGACCAAGAACCTACTGTGTTCTAGGCTCTATACCCAGTACTGGGAATACAAAACATCAGATAATCCCAAGTCCCTGTTTTCTATTTAGCCTTAGAAGGGGAATGTGGGTCAGGGTCTTCTGCAGTTTTGTTGTTGTTGCTGTTTTTGTTTTTTTGCAGCTATAGCAAATTTACTTTCCCAGTGAGGTTCAGCTCTGGCCAATATTACAATAAGCCTGCGCTCCCTGTACACACACCAGCTGACAGGGCAGGCAGGAGCCACCAAGAGAAGTGCCTGGCTGGTGGGATTAAGGCTTTGCCACCAATAAGCCCAAAAGTGGAAAGTCTGAGTTTAGATCATCAAGAGTTGACTGGAGTCAAGGATCAACCTGCTCAGTACTCAGAGCCATGGACAGGATGGCTCTCCTCTTATTGTGGGAAGTGGGAGCCAGTTACTATTGCTCCTGAAGGAAAGAAGGGAGGGCAGTGGGGTAGGGAGAGCAGAGAAAAGAAAGCATGCCATGGGCATTATGAGGGGTTCAGTAGGACTTGACCTAAGGCTGGAGGCCTAGGTTCTCGTTGATCCTCACTCCCTGGCTGTGTGAGGTCAGGCAAGTTCCTTCCCCTCTCTCCATCTTTCTTCCTTCTTTATAAGGCAGTTGTCGATGTGGCCTCTGAGGTCCCTTCTAGCTCCAGCAGGCTCGAGGCTCTGGGCTGCTTATTTGATGTCATCCAGAAACTCCTGTGGCCCAAGACAGAGGTATATGATGGGTGGCTCACTCTCCCGGTGGCAGTCCCTCAGTTGCACAAGCTACATTTCAAGAGCTCAATAGCCACATGTGACTGGTAGCTTTCATATTAGACAGCACAGATACGAATATTTCCATCAATGCAGAACATTCTGTTGGACAGCACTGTTCTAGATAGACCTTACTCTAGGTAGATGGTTTAACAAGGTGGCTAACAATGTGAACTCTGGAGCCAAACCGGCTGGACTCTGCCACTTACTAACTCTGTGACTTGGGGCTTAATCTCTCTGTGCCTCAGCTTTCTCAGCTATAAAATGGGGATCATAACAGGATATTTATGAGAAGTGAATGAGCCATTAGAATTAATCGTGTAAAGCACTTAGAATGTGCAATCATAAATGCTTAGTAATTCTTATTATTCATTTATTTAACAATCCACCCAACATTTATTGAACAGCTTACCTCGTGACAGGCACTGCGCCAAATGCTAGGATTGTCAGCAATAAGCTGACCCTGGTTACATCTCTGGGCCTCAGTTACCTCTCTGTAATGGGAATGTAGTAACCCCCACATCCTTGCCCCCAGTGAGATAAAATGGCTTGAGGGACTTGTCCTAGCATGTAAATAACAGCTCCAGATAAATAGCAGACAGTGTATTTGGAGGCGTACCCAACTGAAATTCTGTTCTATTGGCATTACTCTCCCAAAAGCACTTCCTAAGCCCCCGTACACCCAAAATAAAAGGAGCCAGCAGATGCCAGCTGGCTGCTGCCTGCTTCTTGCTGAGTGGGGATGAAGGGGACTTGAGTTGCACTCGCTGGGCTCACCCTCTCTCAGATCCTGAGGGAAAGAAAGCTTGGAGGCTGCAGCCTGAGCTCCCAGAGGGTAGCTGTGCAGAAGGGCCTTAAGACAGCTGGTATGAGGTCAGGGGAAGCAACCCACAGTGTGACAGTCTCTTTGGGCCTCAGTTTCTCATCTGAACAGTGAGGGGAATGGACTGTGTTAACATTTCCCAAACCAAATCATAGCAGTCAGCTCTAAGTTCTCCTCTAATGCCCAGGAGCAAGAGGCAAGAATGAGAGGGGCATCCAGCCAAGCTGCTGCCAGGTGGAAGGGAGAGGCTGAGGAAGAGTTTACCATCTGTGCCACAGACATGCCAGACTGACTGCTCTCAGAATTAGGATTCTGACTCCCGGTCACACCTGTCCTTTTCTAGATAAGAAAACAGATACCTAGAGAGGCCCGCTCCTATCCCAATCCAGAGCAAGTGGGTGCTTTGGCCCAGACTATGGCCTAAGTCCCCCAGCTCTGTGCCTTCCTCTTGCCATGTCACTGCCTTTATCTCCTGGTGGGTGAAGGTGGGTGGTAGGCAGCAGAAGCAGCCATGCCCCAGGGCCCCCAGGGTTCCCTCCCACCCTGGGTGGACCAGGATCTTCCCTCCACCTTCTGACCACTGGGCCAGGAGAAAACACTTTAACTACCCATGACAAGGCCCTGGGGGAGGTCAGACCCTTCAGGCCACAAGCAATGAGTTAAAAATAACATACAAGATTTTAATTACATCAGTGAATCACTAGCTTCATACACTGTGTCCATGCACGTCTGACCATAGGAAGAGGTCAGCCTAGAAAGAATTAGCCTGAGGTCTCTCATGGCCTCTGTGACCTAGAACTTGGGCCCTGGGGCTGCCCAGGTTCCTGCTTAGCCAAGCCCGAAGCCCTCTGCATACCCCTAAAGTGACTAGGCTACCCACAGAGGTGTCTTCCTAAGCCTGAGGAAATTTAGGGTTGTTTTCAGCCCACCTCCCCCATCACCGCAGTCCTGACATCCACAGAAATGAGTCCCGGCTTCTTGGAGGCATTACAGACGTGTCCTCTGGAAGGACAGCTGCTTCATAATGCTGCCAGGTTAGTGACTCAGACAGGGTCCCCCAACCACTCCCCCTCTGCTCCCCTCACCCCTTATCCTGATCACCTAGTAGGAGGGACCTCACCACCTCTTCCAGCACACCTTCCAGGGAGGAGGAGACTGAGGCCTGCAGAGGCAAGGGGCTGGCTGGGGTGCACAGCTTGGCTCAGAGTCACGACGTGGGACTCTAGGGACTCTCCACAGCGCCTGCTTAGGTTGATGTATGGCCTCTCGCCATGTTATTTTCTTTTTTAGTCAGAGAGTTGCTGAACTTGAGCTGAAGTATTACTGTCCTAACTCATCCTTTGTCAATATTATCTTTCTCTCCTGCTTGTAAATCTTTCTCTCAGAACAGACATCCCCAGCTGCTCGGCCTCTCCCCAGCCTGTGGGGCCCACGCCGCCCTGCGGTCCTCAGGCTGCTGTGTGTGGTGGCTCCCCCGGCCGTGGGGCCCATGCCACCCTGCGGTCCTCAGGCTGCTGTGTGTGTTGTGGCTCCTTAGGTACGTCCTGCCCACTCTTAGTGGCACATCTGGGAGAGCTGAGGACTGCTTCCTGCAGGCCTCCCTGTGCTGATCCCTTAGGACCATGTTCCCAAGGCACAACTAGAGGAAGGTGCACGCAGGGCCAGCAGCCACACCTGTGACCATATAGGTACCCAGCACCCACCCAGCTGTGGGGGGTACCCCAAGGTCCTGGGTGCTGAGAGGTTATCTACCAGGTTGACCTTCCTGGTGAGAGGTCTGCAGCAGGTTCTCTGATGCCAGGCCATGGAGCAAAACGTGCTCAGTAAGGTGCAGTCCTTCCCACTTACCCCGCAGGAAATGGCAAGTGTGTGAGAGGCCCAGCCAACACCTCTGTGCTCCTGGTTGAGCTCTGCGCAGGTGCTACAGAGCCTACAGAAGGAAGAAGCCCCATTTTTGAGGGAGAGTGGTGTTTGGTTGAGGTGTCTAATCCCTCTGTCCACTCCCTACATGCTGTGCACCTCCTAGTGCAGCACTTTGTGGCACTGCACCTGACCTAGTGCTTGCACTCTGCACAGGAGCCCACTGGGGAGAAGCGGTGGGCAGAGCTTCCCAGCAGAGGTACCAGCTGGCGGAGACAGGCCTCTGTGCTGTCCCAAGCCTCCCCACCCCTGCACCATCCCAGGACCGGAGGAGGAGATCTGCTGTTACTCTCTGAATCCTTCTGCAGGCCGGAGCCCCGGCAGCCCACTGGGTGTGGGAGCCTGCCTGGAGCATGTGCCTTTGCAGTTTCAGCGCTGTCTTGGTGATCCATAGCTGCCCTGCTGCCAGTGGTATGATATATGGCCTGTGAGACATACAGATAGTGTCAGCATCATCTACGTTTACAGGCCTGAGATTTAGGGACCTCTCAATTCATCACATGTACACCTGCCCTGCTCCCAGGAGGGGGCTCACACCTGCCCATTCCAGGCTGTGCCCTCCCTGTCCAAGCCCCTCCAACACCTCACTTTAACTCTTTCTCGTTCAGGCCAGTAGGCTTGGCTGATGCCCCAGAGGAGCCCCAAGTATAGGGTAGGAGTCACAGAGAAGGAAGCCTCAGAGATGGGAGGGGCATAAGGAGCATCTTCCAGGAATCCATGCACTGCATCAGGAGGTAGGCGGGAGGGCAGAAAGTAACAGGACCCAGAGGGGCTGGCCCCAGACCCCGCTGATCACCAGCTATCATCCCCAAGGAGCCTTAGTGCCCAACAGCTCTAGAGACCAAAGAAGAGGAGTGGGGCACTTGACTGTCCAGAACCTCCAGCCCTTCCTCACAGGACACAGTTATTAACCTGTGTAGGTGTGTGTATGGGGGAGTAATGGTAAGGGTCATTCTCAGGACACTGTGTGGTGTGGGGAGCAACACAAGGTTTGCCATCAGGTCATGGTGTCAGTTCCAGCCATCTGGCTTTAGCAAGGCCGTGCAGTTCCAGACTGTTTCCATGCCTATAAAGAGGTAATGAACACAGTGCCCACCTGAGAGCTGGTCTGAGGGGCTTTGTAGCCTGAGTGCCATAGATGCAACTGGCGCAGCCTGGGTCAGAGTAGGGTGGGAGGCTGGGGCTGGGGGTTCGAGCTCTGTGGGAGGAACTGGCCTCCTGTATGTGGCTAATCTGCCTTCTCTAGGAGCTTCCGGCACTAGCTGCCTCCCCACATTGGTCACAGTGCTGTATGCCAGTGCACCTGCTGTCCACAGAGCCCAGGCCTGGGCAGAGCCTTGTCCCTGGGAGGGAGAAGTTGCTAGAAAAGCTACCCCAAAGGCTGTGCAGAGCTGATGACTCATGAAGGAGCCAAGGTACCCCTTCTCTTCCCCTTCTCTTCCAGGCACCTGTATTCAGTTATTCCAATCACTATATTTTATATTATCTAACATCTTAGTGCTGATTGTTTGCCAGGCCCTATGCTAGATGGCTTCCATGGATTCCCTCATTTGATCCCAAAGCTGCCCTGTAAGAGTGACAGGTGAGGAAACTGAGGCATAGAGTCTTGGGCTCTGGGCTCTGTGGTGAGCATCCAGAGGTTTGTAAGGTCCAGTGCCCCGAAGCTCCTGCCTAGGCACTGGGAGACAGCTGTGCAAACAGCAAGTACACTGGAGCCTACAGGGCTGTGGCACTACCTGCTGGGGATGGGAGGGCACTGGATATCCAGGTCTGGAAACAGCATGCTCCAAGAGGGCTTCAGGGTGGGGATAGGTGACACCTAGAGACACAAAGCTCAGGTGAGTGTGCTTGCCTGCACCCTCAGCCAGAACCACACAGACCTCAGCATCAGGGGAAACCAAGGCAAAGGGAAGCCTGTGACACATGAGAAGGGGGAGGGACAGTCCTGTGGGGACAGGACTAGAGCTGGCTGCTAACGCCCTCCTCCAGGGCAGCATGGGTCCTGCTTCTCCCCATGGCCTAGGGCACTGTGTGCCTGCTGTTTGTCTTGGCTCACCCAAGCCCTGGACGTGCAGGCCCAGGGCCAGGCCTCCCAGGCTACCTGTCCTGTCTGTTTTGGTCTCCCAGGCCTTACCAAAACCAAGTGTCTGCTGCCTGGTGTGTGGGGTCTGGCAGAATCCATGCTGTGCAGAGATACTCACTGACAGCCAAGAGACCCTCACTGGGCATTGTCTCCTGTGTAGCCCCTTTGGGCCTCCTGGAGCTGTGGACTGTCCTCTGACCTCAGCCCTGAGAGGGAACATGCAGCCTCCCTCCTTGTGTGTGGCTAGCTGGCACAGAGGTGCCCAGCTGTGGACACCACGGTTCTGTCAGTAGCTGGTGATGCACTTATCCTTGCCCCCGTCTGTGTCTGCTATCCATCTTGTATCAGAATGTGCTAGAAGAAGGCAGGACCAAGATGGTGGAGTAGTCAGACACTTCCTGTGGTCCCTCTTACAACAAAGACCCGAAAAAACAAGTGAATCGATTATATATGACAATCTAGGAGTCTTGAACATCAAAGGCAAAGTTGAGGAATCGGACTGAGTGGCAGGAGGAGGGAGAGACGGTTTGGAAGCCGCGAGGAGTTGCCAGACCTGACCCAGTGGGAGCCAGCACCCTTCAGGCCAGATCGGCTCGCGTGTGTGGTGAGGCAAGCAGTGGCGCTCGGGAGGCATTTTCCACATCAGGAGTGGCCCAGCGGCAGAAAGTCTACTCGGGCATCCAGAACCAGTGAAAAGGAGTTTTCAACATGCAAAAGATAAGTACTTGTATCTGGCCTACTGCGCGGATCAAGAAACACCTACCTCTGGGAAAAACCTCTCTCCCATTTACCTCCCCACTCCCAACTCTGCACCAGGTCCCAGGCTGGCTTCAGCGATTGCCGAGTCCCCTGCGCCAGAAGTAGGACCCGTCACGTGCCCTGAGCCATTCTCCCACCCTTGGAGAGGGAACAAATTAACAAACAGGGAAAAGATGATCTGCCAGCTCCCTTAAGCCAGGAACTCAGGGTAGGTACAGCTCCTTTGCCTAGGCACAGACATAAGCGGTCCATGGACTTTGAATGCCTTTCACCCATGCATAGATTTGTGTGAGCCCATTTCAACATCGTAGGCCCTCATTACCACAGTACAACAGGGTATATACCTGAAGTCTAACTTCAACTGTTTCAGCTGTGAAGTGGTTCATGAAATTTGACACTGCTCTGCCCATTAAGCAGGGGCTTCACCTACCCACATCAGGGGCCTGAGGACTGGTGACTGCCCATACCACCGAGCCACCCGCAACAGGGGTCCAAGAATAAGTGGTGCCCCCTAGCCTTAGAGTCAGCAGCACTGGGTGCACATAGTCTGGCTGCCAAACCCACCCACCTACGTGCTCTAGGGAACAGGGACACGCTTTCCTTCCAGACACTCAGGGGCAGCCGTCAGCCCCCTGCCTTGCTCAGCCCCCTACTGCAGCCAGATACCTGTGCCTACAGCAGTCACCCATGCCTGTCTAGGACTGTAGGTGAGAGCCTGCAACACATACTGGGTGACCAAATACCTGGACATCTGAGCTGAATCCATACAAGTAAATGGACTCCTAGGCTCACATACTTAGTAACAGATCTAACAACCTGGTTACAGGATGTTAGAGTTTCAAAGGAGCCAATAATCAAACTAGGTCACACAAGCAGCCTATTTGGGCTTATCAAAACAAAACAAGAAGCTAGGACACAGTAAGAAAACATAAAATAAATAACTTATTGATGGCTCAGCGACAACAGTCAAAATCAAATCACATAAAGAGGCAGCCCATGATGGCTTCAGCAAGCTTCCAAAATAAAGAATCAATAAATTTTCTGGAGGAAGAGAATTTCTTGGAATACAAAAGATTAATATGCAGAAGTCTTCAAGATATCAGGAGAAAGACCATTCAAAACGCAGACCAGGCCAAGGAACACACAGACAAAGCAATAGAGGAATTTTAAAAGATTAGAGAAGAGTATGATGACAAATTTAACAGGCTGCAAGAATCCATAGAGAGACAGCAATCAGAAATCCATAAAATTAACAATAAAATTTCAGAATTAGACAACTCAATAGAAAGTCATAGGAGAAGAATTGAGGCAATGGAAATAAGAATTAGTGAGATTGAAGATAAAGCACTTGACACCAACTTATTTGAGGAAAAATCATATAAAAGAATTTTAAAATATTGAAGAAACACTAAGAATTATATAGGACTCTATCAAGACGAATAACCTACGAATGATTGGAGTACCAGAAAAGGGGGGGATAACAGAAAATACACAGAGAATTGTTGAAGATTTGTTGGCAAAAACCTCCCTGATATCATGAAAGATGGGAAGATATCTATCCAAGAATCTCATCGAACCCCACACAAGGTAGATCCCAAAAGAAAGTCACCAAGACATATTATAATCAAACTTGCCAAAACCAAAGATAAAGAGAGAATTTTAAGAGTGGCTAGGGAAAAAATGAAAAGTCATCTACAAAAGAGAGTCAATAAGACTAAGCTCAGACTAAGCAGAAACCATGCAGGCAAGAAAACAATGGGATGACATATATAAAGCCTTGAAGGAAAAAAATTGCCAGCCAAGAATCAAAATTGTCTCTCGAATATGATGGTGAAATTAGGGCATTTCCAGATAAACAGAAGTTTAGGGAATCTGCAAAAACCAAACCAAAATTACAAGAAATACTGTAGGGAGTCCTCCGGTTAGAAAATCAATAACATCAGATAATAACCCAAGTCTAAAACACAGAACAGAGCATCCAGATATCAATCCAGATAGGGAAGTCACAAAAATAATTCAAAGCAAAAACAGTGAAAATAGGGAAACAGATGTCAATATATAAAAGATGGCAATATTAAAACAAAAAAGAGGGACTAAAAAATGTAGACGTAGATTTTTCATATGGAAAGGAAGTCAAGGCAATATAAAGAAATAAAAGACTGGTTTAAACTTAGAAAAATAGGGGTAAATATTAAGGTAACCACAAAGGAAACTAACAATCCAACACATCAAAATAAAAAAAAAAAATACAAAGACTCAGCAAATGCAAAATCAACAACAATGAAAATGATGAAAAGAAAATACATAAAGAAAAGCAACTCAGCACAGAAAATTAAGTGGAACAAAGAAACTGTCAACAACACACACAAAAAGACATAAAAATGACAGCACTAAACTCATACCTATCACACTGAATGTAAATGGACTAAATGCACCAATAAAGAGACAGAGTGGCAGAATGGATTAAGAAAACACAATCCGTCTATATGCTGCCTACAAGAGACACACCTTAGGATTAAGGACACAAACAAACTAAAACTCAAAGGATGGAAAAAAATATATCAAGCAAACAACACTCAAAGAAGAGCAGGAGTGGCAATATTAATCTCTGACAAAATAGACTTTAAAGTAAAATCCACCACAAAGGATAAGGAAGGACACTGTATAATGATTAAAGGGTCAATACACCAGAAGAACATAACTATAATAAATACGCACCCAACAACAGGGCTCCAGAATACATAAAAGAAACTCTAACAGCACTGAAAAGAGAGATAGACAGCTCCACAATAATAGTAGGAGACTTCAACACACCACTTTCAGTGAAGGACATAACATCCAGAAAGAAGCTCACTAAAGACACGGAAAATTTAAATGCTACAGTCAACCAACTTGATCTCATGGACATATACCAAACACTCCACCCAACAGCAGCCAAGTATACACTCTATTCCGAAGCACCTGGAACATTCTCCAGAATAGACCACGTATTAGGTCATAAGGCAAGGCTTAGCAGAATCCAAAGCATCAAAATATCACAAGGCATCTTTTTTGACCATAAAGCCATAAAAGTAGAAAATGCAAGGGAAAAAAATCAAACACATGGAAACTGAACAATACCTTGCTCAGAAACTATTGGGTTATAGAAGAAATTAAGGATGGAATAAAGAAATTCATAGAATCAAACGAGAATGAAAACACATCCTACCAAAACTTTTGGGACACAGCAAAAGCAGTGCTCAGGGGTCAGTTTATAGCAATAAATGTACACATCCAAAAAGAAGAGAGGGCCAAAATCAAAACATTAACCCTACAACTGGAACAAGTAGAAAGAGAGCAGCAAAAGAAGCCTTGGGCACAGAAGAAAGAACATAGTAAGAATTAGAGCAGAATTAAATGAAATAGAGAATAGAAAAACAATTGAGAGAGTTAACAAGACCAAAACCTGGTTCTTTGAAAAGATCAACAAAATCAATAAACCATTGGCCAAACTGACAAAAGAAAAACAAGAGAGGAAGCAAATAACCCATATAGGAAATGAGATGGGTGATATCACAACAGATCCAAATGAAACTAGAAGAATCATAACAGAACGCTATGAAAAATTGTACTGTAACAAATTTGAAAACCTAGAGGAAATGGACAAATTTCTAGAAACCCACTACCTACCTAAACTAACAAAAACAGAGGTAGAACAACTAAATAAACCTACAAGAAAACAAGAGACTGAAAAGGTAATTAAAAAACTCCCAACAAAAAAAGCCTTGGCCCAGATGGTTTCACTGCAGAATTCTACCAAACTTTCAGAAAATAGTTAACACCACTACTACTAAAAGTATTTCAGAGCATAGAAAAGGATGGAATACTCCCAAATTCATTCTTTGAAGCCAGCATAAACCTGATACCAAAACCAGGGAAAGATACCACAAAAAAAGAAAATTACAGACCAATATCCCTCATGAACATTGACAGAAAAATCCTCAACACAATTCTAGCCAATAGAATTCAGCAACATATCAAAAATATAATTCACTATGATCAAGTGGGATTTATACCAGATATGCAGGGATGGTTCAACATTAGAAAAACAATCAATGTAATCCATCACATAAATAAAACAAAAGACAAGGACCACATGATCTTACCAATCAATGCAGAAAAGGCATCTGACAAAGTCCAACACCCATTCATGATAAAAACTCTCAACAAAATAGGAATAGATGGGAAATTCCTTAACATCATTTATACAAAGCCAACAGCCAACATCATCCTACATGGAGAGAGTTTGAAAGCATTCCCCTTGAGAATGGGAACCAGACAAGGATGCCCTTTATCAACACTCTTATTCAACATTGTGCTGGAGGTCCTAGTCAGAGCAATTAGGCTAGAAAAAGAAAGAAAGGGCATCCATATTGGAAGGGAAGAAGTAAAAGTATCCCTGTTTGCAGATGATATGATCTTGTACACAGAAAACTCCAAAGAATCCTCAAGAAAACTGCTAGAATTAATAGAAGATTTCAGCAAAGTATCAGGATACAAGATAAACATACAAAAATCAGTTTGATTTGTCTATACCAACAAAGAGAACTTCGAAGAGGAAATCATCAAATCAATACCATTTACAATAGCCCCCAAGAAGATCAAATACTTAGGAATAAATCTAACCAGAGATGTAAAAGACCTATACAATGAAAACTACAAGAGACTGCTGCAAGAAACCAAAAGAGACCTGCATAAGTGGAAAAACATACCTTGCTCATGGACAGGAAGACTCAACACTGTGAAAATGTCAATTCTACCCAAAGTGATCTACAGATACAATGCAATCCCGATCCAAATTCCAACGGCATTTTTTAATGAGATGGAGAAATAAATCACCAACTTCATTTGGAAAGGGAAGGGACCCCAGATAAGTAAAGCATTACTGAAGAAGAAGAACAAAATGGGAGGCTTCACACTACCTGCTTTTAGAAACTATTATACCACCACGGTAGTCAAAACAGCCTGGTACAACAACAGATACATAGACCTATGAGCAGCTGATACTGGACAAGGCCCAAAGTCCGTTAACTGGGGAAAAGACAGTCTCTTTAACAAATGCTGCTGGCATAACTGGATATCCATCTGCAATAACTGAAACAAGACCCATACCTCACACTATGCACAAAAAGTAACTCAAAATGTATCAAAGACTTAAATATAAAATCAAAAATGATAAAGATCATGGAAGAAAAAATAGAGACAATGCTAGGAGACCTAATACGTGGCATAAACAGAATATGAACCATAAGTAACAATGCACAAACACCAGAAGTGAAACTAGATAACTCAGAGCTCCTAAAAATCAAACACTTATGCTCATCAAAAGACTTCACCAAAAGAGTCAAAAGATAATCTACAGACTAGGAAAAATTTTTTGGCTACAACAAATCCAATCAGCGTTTAATCTCTGAAATCTACAAGATACTGCAAAACCTCATCAGCAAAAGACAAATAACCCAATTAAAAAATGGGCAAAGGATATGAACAGGCACTTCACGAAAGCATTCAGGCTGCTAACAGACACATGAGGAAATGCTCATGATCATTAGCCATTAGAGAAATGCATATCAAAACTACAGTGAGATACCATCTCATTCCAACAAGGCTAGCATTAATCCAAAAAACACAAAATAATAAATGTCAGAGAGGTTGTGGAGAGACTGGAACACTTATACACTGTTGATGGGAATGTAAAATGGTACAACCACTTTGAAAATTGATTTGATGCTTCCTTAAAAAGCTAGAAATAGAAGTACTATATGATCCAGCAATCCCACTCCTTGGAATATATCCTAGAGAAATAAGAGCCATCACATGAATAGATTTCATTGCAGCACTGTTGAAGATAGCAAAATGATAGAAACAACCTAGGTGCCCATCAATGGACGAATGGATAAAAAAATTATGGTATATTCACACAATGGAATACTACGCAGAGATAAAGAACAACATAAATCCATGAAACGTAAAATGGAGGAATCTGGAGGGCATTATGCTGAGTGTATTTAGTCATTCACAAAAGGACAAATATTGTATAAGACCAGTATTATAAGAACTCAAGAAAAGGTTTAAACACAGAAGAAAACATTCTTTGATGGTTCCAAGGGTGGGGATGGAGGGAGCGAGGTATTCACTAACTAGATAGTAGACAAGAACCATCTTAGGTGAAGGGAAGGACAACACACAATACAGGGGAAGTCAGCACAACTGGACTAAACCAAAGCTAAGAAGTTTGCTGAATACAGTCAAACACTTCGAGGGACAGAGGGGCAGGGGTCTGGGGACCATGGTTTCAGGGGATATCTAGGTCAAGTGGCATAACAAGTTTAATAAGAAAATGTTCTGCATCCCACTTTGGTGAGTGGCGTCTGGGGTCTTAAAAGCTAGCGAGCGGCCATCTAAGATGCATCAATTGGTCCCAACCGCCTGGAGTAAATGAGAATGAAGGACACCATAGACACAAGGAAAATATAAACAGAATGGGCCACATAACCCAGAGACTTCATCAGCCTGAGACCAGAAGAACTAGATGGTGCCCAGCTACCACCAATGACTGCCCTGACAGGAAGCACAACAGAGAGTCCCTGATGGAGCCGGAGAAAAGTGGAGTGCAGAACTCATTTTCTAGTAAAAAGACCAGAATTAATGGTTTGATTGAAACTGGAGGAACCCCAGAAGACATGGCTCCCAGACTCTCTGTTAGCCCAAAACTAAAACCATTCCCAAGCCAACTCTTCAGACAAAGATTAGACTAGACTGTAGGACATAAAATGATACTCATGAAGAGTGTGCTTCTTAGCTCAAGTAGATACATGAGACTAAATGGGCAGCTTTTGTCCAGAGGGAAGATGAGAAGGCAGAGAGGGTCAGGAGCTGGTTGAATGGACGCAGGAAATCCGGCATGGAAAGGAGGAGTGTGCTGTCACAGTATAGGAAGAGCAACTAGGGTCGCATAACAATGTATGTATAAATTTTTGTATGAGAGACTAACTTGAATTGTAAACTTTCACTGAAAGCACAAGATTAAAAAAAACACAAACTTAAATACTCAATTATACATTTTACAGTGATTTTCAAAGCTTTTATTCTTAGAAACCAAATTCTGTTCAACTTTGCCCATGTATAAAATACCAAATATGCACACATTCCTTCTTCATCCAAAATATGAATACTTCCATTCTGGTTCTCTGCTGTAAGGCTTCTGTACTTTTGCTAAATCCTCCTGGAGTTTAAAGATGCATCGATATCATAGGTGACAGTTAAAAAAAAAACAGTGTCCTCGAGTCAATTCTGACTCATACAGACCCTATAGGACAGAGTAGAACCCCCATAGGGTTTCTAGGGAACGGCTGGTAGATTCAAACTGCCTGCCTTTTGGTTAGTAGCCGAGCTCTTGACCACTTCATCTCCAGGGCTCCAGTTACCCTCCCAGCAACCAATCTGCCTCCACACGTAAGATTGGCAGTGGAGGGCTGACTAGGTTCTGATCAGTGACCCTAATGGCACACTTGAACTCTACTAACAATTTCTCTCCCAGGGCTCCATAATTCATGGGAGGGAGTCTAGAGGGCCCTGGTGCTGAGCTATAAATTGTACACATTCTTGTTTCTTGGATGCACACGAGGACATGTGGAGGGCCGACACTGATGGAGACATTGACACTTGACAGGATTTCTTATTTCTTTGGCTCCACAGGATGGAACACCATGCAACCTTTAAAACTCATAAAATCAAAGAATATCTAGGGATACAGGGAAAACACTCAAGATACATTAGATGTGAAAGAGAAGATGAGAAAACAATTTATAGTAGGGACATATTTTCTTTTAAAATGTGTAGATTCATCCCCTTTCCCACACCTAAATCTATAAAATTTAAGACAAATACCAACTTGTATAAAAAATAAAAAAGAATGTGCTAGAAGCTCCCCCCCCCCCCCCCGCCCAGCTCCTCTGTCCTTCCATGCCCTGGCTCAAGCAGAACTAACCCTCTGTGCACCAGTTGAAGGTGGTGTCTGCCATGGACGTCCAAGATTCTGCAGGCCTCTCAGGGCACTAAGCATTGTAGCAGGCACAAACAAAAACCCATTGCCGTCGAGTCGATTCTGACTCATAGCAGCCCTGTAGGACAGAGTAGAACTGCCCCGTAGGGTTTCCAAGGAGCAGCTGGTAGATTCCCATTGCCGACCTTTTGGTTAGTAGCTGAGCTATTAACCACTGCTCCACCAGGGCTCCTGTAGCAGGCCAGGGGTGGGGAAGGTCTTTAAAATGGGAAAGCTTGGTGTGTTAAGGAGTATTTTGCTGTAACCACATGCAGAGTCAAAGGGCAGAAGCAGCATCTCCGTGTGACCCCGTCCTAGAGCCAGGATGACGCACACTCCAGCTCTGCTCAGCCTGGCCCCAGGGGAGCTAGGTGAAACTGGGCAGATGGAGGGTGGGGAGATGTCAGAGCCCCTCCCTGCCAGAGCACAGAGGGGAGAGGAGCCTTTCTGGGCTTGCAGGTTCATGAGGACTAGTTAGCAAGGCCCTAACCTGGGGGTGCACAGAGCTGAGAAGCCCTGGCAGGCATCTGCTCCACCCTCCCCTGCCACCAGGCACCTGCTCATGGGTGGCAGCAGGTGTGGCTAGGGTGACCCTGTGCCCCACTTTGCCTGGAACAGTCCCAGCTCGTGCCTGTTGGTGATCCATTAACTGCGTTAATTATTTTATCAACTCATCTCACTTTCAGAAGTGGCCTCGTTTGGATAATAAAGTTTGTGACCACACTACCGCTAATGAACAAAGGGATGGGCTGGGCCTAGCTGGGCTGCTTGGCCCCTCACCTTTAGTACAGTCTCAGAGGCTAGCCAAGAGGAAAGCGACATTTCAGCCAAGCTGAGGGCACAGGGATGGGCCAGCCCTGGGTGGATAAGTACCCTGGGAGGGAGCCAGTGAGGCCACATACTGTCATCAGCCAGGGGAGGGGTGACAGTGCGACACTGCCTGGGCCACTCCCAGGGCCTTGTTACCCAGAGTGAAGGGGGCAGGCCTTGGGTAGGGGTGTGGATGTGTCTCCTGCTAAATGGGAGATGTGGGACACTCATGAGCCCTGCATGCCTCAGTCTTTCCACCTCTAAAAGGAGAATCAAACTTTGATGTTATCAGGGCTTAATGCTTAAGTGTGAAAATTGTTTTGGGAGCCACAAATCACCATTCAGTGTGAACCCCTGTTAATGCTATCAAGTAGTGTTCAGGGGAGATGGCCCGCACCCCAGCACCACCCGTCTGTCCTCCAGGACCCTAGGGCACGTGAGATAATCCTTTATTTGAGCAGAGACCCATCAATAGGACTCAGGAGTAGTAACCAAAGCCTAGCCAAAGGTGGGTGTACACGTGCTGAAGAACACACACACACCCCTCTGGTGGGCGCACAGGAGTGCACATGCGTGCAGAGGCATGTGAGGAAGCATGCCGCTGCCCCTGGGAACCACTTGGAAAGAGGTCTTTGTAGTTGGCTGAGACAGCCTCAGTGAGTGGCCAGAGTGGAAGCCTCAGCCCCGAGTTGTATGATAAACACCTCATCCAGGAGGATCAGGAGCAGGCTGGCATCTTCCCAAATCAGACAGCTTCAAGAGGGGTGGGCAAGAGGGCAGAGGAGCACAGTGACCCAGCTGTACTCAGACTCACACAAGACAAGGACTCTGTGACAGTCACTCAGGCACAGATACACATGCCCACGTGCAGTATACCCACGTGCACACATGTGCACACACACAGCTGGGCAGTGGTAGAGGTTTGGCAAAAGAAACCAGCAGGGTCCAGAGGCGAAAGTGAAGAAATAAGTTTGCAGCTAGAAGGAGATGAGATCAAAGACAGCCTGTAAGGGGCGAGTCCTGGCTTGTTCTTTGGGCATCTTGGCTAAATTAAAAAAAAACACCAATCTCTTTCCCAGGGCTGGCCTAGAGCCTGGCTCTAGGTAGCATGGGGAATTACCGTCTGACATGGGCGAGGCCAGTGTGCCTGCTGCTGGAGAACATGTAGGCCCTGTCAGGAAGGAGAAGTGCTGACTGTCACAGGCAGGAGCTGGAGAGGGAGCAGGGAGGACCCGTTAGAGAGGTGGGCTGCTGGGGGCAGTCTTGAGTGCCAGGTGAGGTGGGGAGATCCAGAAGGTCTTTGAGCATGAACGAGTGGATTTAGTGAGAAAGGTGGGCAGCGAGTGGATTCTGACTTGAAGAAGCAGAGCTAGGAATCAGAGATTGAAGTGGACAGCCAGTGTTGGCAGGAACAGAGCCCAAGGCCGGGACCTTGCAGGGCAGCCACGGGGAGACCTGATGCCTGGCCCATGCAGGAAAGAGGAGGAAAGTCCTGAGGTTGTCAGGCCATGAGCTAGACAGATGACAGAAGGATGGGGGGCTGGGCAGGAGCTGATAGTGGGATCTTAGTCATGCTGTATTTAAGGTCACCAAGAGGAAGAGACAGGAAGTTGCTTCCTCTGACTGTCCCAGCCCCTCTTCTCAACTGCTGCTGCTTTCTGGGGCTGGATGGGCCTTTCAGGGTCTGTGACTCCAGCCTGCCTTCTAGCAGCCAGGAGTTCGGCAGGAGGGAATCAGGGAAACAAGGCCAACAAGTCCACTCTATACCCATTCCAAGGCTGCCAGGTTAACAACTTACAGTAACAATAACACGTATAGTCACTTCTACTTATTGGGCCCCAGCCATGTGCCAGATACTTTGCACTAATTTTTCTTCCTAATCATCGTAACTACCTAGCAAGCACTATTATTATTCCCACTTTATAGATGGGAAAGCCAAGGCTCAGAGAGGTCACCTTGCCAAAGTCACACAGCAAAGGAGGCTATCTGACTCCCGGGCCCAGACTCTTTCCATGATCACACTCTCCCTCCATACACCACTCTTCTGGGGCAGAGGAGAGCAAAGAAAAGCTGGGAGGGCAGTTAAGAGAAGGCTTTGACTGGGTCAGGTCCTTGGGCGTTATGGGGGCCAGACAAGCTCTAAGGGGCTGAGGGCTAGGAGGTGACCTGGTCAGTGTGGCCCATCTGCCTTGTGT
The DNA here is from genome assembly GCA_030035585.1 of Dugong dugon. NCBI lineage: Eukaryota > Metazoa > Chordata > Mammalia > Sirenia > Dugongidae > Dugong > Dugong dugon. Next base: position 3,748,459 of record CM057467.1, read on the forward strand.
GGTGGATGGACTCTGAGGGGCCCTTGATCCCTTCCTCCTGGTATTCATGTCCTTGTGTAACGCCCTCCCCTTGAGTGAGGATTGCACCTGTGATCCTTCTGGCCAATAGACTATGGCAAAGGTGAGGGCAGTCACTCCCTCGACTATGTTATATAAGATTCTGTCCTACTAGCAGACTTGCTGTAGAGTTTCTCTTTGCTGCCTTGCTGAACTCATTGGCCACGTTGGAGAAGCCATGTGACAGGGAGCTGTGGGCGACCCCTGGGAGCCTCCCACCAACAGCCAGCAAGACTTGCAGCCCTTAGCCCATAACCACAAGGCAGTGCATTCTACCAACAGCCTGTGTGTGGAAGCTGGCCTTCCACAGCTCAGCCTCCAGATGAGAACACAGCCCAACCAAGTTTGACTGTAGCCTGCAAGAGCCCAAGCCATGTCCAGACCCCTGGCCCACTGAGACTGAGATGATAAGGGTTTGTGGTTTGAAGCTACTAAGCATATGGTGATTTGTTATACTGTGATAAAAGCTAACACACTTACTTGTCTTGGGAGCTAGGTAATCTAATCCAAAGGTTGCTTTTTTTTTTTTCTGGAAAGAGACTACCTACCTAGAAAATCAATGCATTATATTTTTCTGATGCTATTGAGCTGGAACAGAACCAAAGCCATCACAATATTCTTTATACCAAGCCTGTACTGAACTAATATTTCCCTCTTTCTTAGTCTTTGGCTTGGTTTTCCTGGTCAAGAGACAAGATGGGGCAAGATCTGGAATCCAGCCCTCCTATCAGAAGGACCCAGAAGTGAGAGCCAGAGCGTCCAGGCCTAGAGGAGGAAACAGCCATCTAGAGGGACTAGGCCTTTCCTGGGAAGCACCCCAACACCTGGAGCCTCAGGGACCCCTTCCAAGTGCACTCCAGGCCAAGCAAGGTCAGGGAGCTCCACTGGGGCCTCAGTGCCCAGTGAGTGGGCCTGTGCAGGCTGGGCCAGGACAGCCCAAGGATGGTGTGACCGGCCGTAAGGGGGGGAGGCAGTGTAGACAGATGGGATGCTGGACTTGGAGGCCCTGGTCCTGAGTCTGAGTGGCTCTCCAGTGCCAACTCTGTGACCTTGAGTCCATCATACAGCCTCCCTAAGCCTCTGTGTCCTCATACGTGAAATGGGGATGAAATCTCCGTCTGCCTCACAGGGCTGCTGTGGAGATCAAAGGAGGAAGCGCATGTGACAGCCTTTATAAATATGAACCCCACTGCCCTTATGCAGGGGTGGTGGTTCAGTGGTAGAATTTTCTCCTTCCATGTGGGAAACCCGGGTTCAGTTCCCGGCCAACACACTTCAAGCACAACCACCACCTGTCTGTCAATGGAGGCTTGCGTGTTGTTACGATACTGAATAGGTTTCAGCACAGCTTCTAGACTAAGACAGACTAGGAAGAAAGTCCTGGTGATCCACTTCCAGAAATTAGCCAGTGAAAACCCCGTGGATCACAGCAGTCCAATTCGCAACCGATCATGGGGATGGCACAGGACCTTGCAGTGTTTTATTCTATTTTGCATGGGGTTGCCATGAGTAGGGACCCATTCTACAGCAGCTACCAACAACATCACTGAGAAGGTTTCCAATTCCAACCAACAGATGTCCCTTTAGTCCCTCATTTCCCTTCTGAGTGGAATCTGCTATGGGACCCACCCCGGGTTACATGGTGCAGGGGAGGAACCTGGCAAGAGCCAGCTCCTTGGCCCCCAGCCCTGTGTGCTCTGTGTCCTCCCCTCCAGCAGGAGAACACATTCAAGGAGGAGCTGTATGGGGGCTGGGAGGCAGGAGCCCTGGTGGCTAGAAGCCAGAGCCAGGTGGGGGGCGGCAGCCAGGGGTAGTAGGGGGACAGGCCTGGGTTAATGAAGTATGGATTGACTGGGCTGGAGCTGATTAGTTCTGGCATTGGGCTTTTCCTAAGCAGCGGCAGCAGAATCAATACTAATCCCTTGATCCCATTAGGACTCCTGTGGATCTCTGAAACAAAGACTGTGCCCCCCTCTCCAGCAGGGGTCCTTACCTAGGACTGGAGGGGAAGCCGGAGACTTGAACAGCTGTTCTCACCCTCTGCCTCCTACCACATGCTTCCTGTGGCCATATCTCTGCTCCCCCACCCCCAGCCCACACCCACCTGTCTGGGCCCCACAGTGAGCTGGTCACCATCCTGCATTAGGAGGCTCCTCATCTGCCTCTGCCAACCACAGAGGGCTCCTCCTGCCCCCCATGATGAGAGCTGCCATTTTTTCCTTCATATGTACAGCAGAAGTTCTGTTAACCAGCCTCTGCTTGATGGACTTAGCAAATTGATTGGCAACTTGCATTCTATCAGCAGAATACTAGCTGATGCCCATGGCAAGCGTGGGTGGCAGGATGCTGGCAGGCTCCCCTCCAGCACACCTGCTCCATGGCTCACATCTGAACCTTGTGTTCACCAAGAGTTAACAATGCTTGTTCCCACACCTGTTCATCACAGGCATGTGTGTGATTGTCATCACGTGATAGCATAGAAACCATTGTAATATGAGTTGAAAAGAAATAAATGTGTGGTTTCTGTGAAAACTGAGTTGAATGCTCTTATAAGACTCCATAAGGTGAGTCTGGAAAAAGACTAGATGAAGATGGGTGGGAAAGTCATAAAAATTCTAAGAGACTGCTGTGCTTAGATTGCTCCTCAAGTATCCTCAAGTTCTCAGATCACTGTAAAATCACAACTGGAAATCATATCACAGGTGCAGTTGATGTGAGAGAGTCAATGTGAGGCTTCTGGCAGCAGACTGCCAGCCCAAGGAAAGGCCGTGACTACATCCAAAAGCTGGAAGCGCTGGAGACAGCAAGTGATGGATAGTTTGGACAACGGAAAATGATCACATGTTGCACAATAGTGGGGACACACCATCTGTTGAACAGCTGGCTCCTCAAAAGTTGCTTGTGTTAAGTTGAAATATTTATCACATGTATGTATCATTTTTATAGGATTCTTTAACAGTCTTTTTTGATTAACCAATTAACCATTTCCCTAATTTTATTGGGTAAAAGGGCTTCTGTTTTCCTCCAGAGATGATGAGTGGCTTGGATGGTGTCTGAGCTATCACTCTATCACTCACACACGTACACACACATGCACACACACACATGCTCTGAAACACCATGTACTTACCACGAATCACCCAGTCTTAGGGTTAGCCAAAGTCTCTCCCTCTTTAGAAGAAAGCCCTGCTTCTGCCCCCACATTGCTCATTGTCCATAGAATCTAGCACAGTGCTGTGCCTGGTACAGATATTCAATTAATATTTGTCAAATGGAATTAAATAAGCCCCCTTCTTCAGGGACTAGGGGCATCGATTGGGTTTCATTTGAACACCTGCAGCTCTGAAGAACTCCTCTCCATGCATCCAAACCTGTCAGCCTGGAAGCTGGCCTTCCCCATAGCCCTGGCTTTCTCAGGACCAGCCACTCCTGGTTGTGCAGTCCAGCCTGCTTTATTCCAGCCTTGAGCACATCAGAGCCTTCCCATCTGGGTCCAGACACCCCTAGTTCTCATTCTCACTCTACAACACCCTAAAGCCATTAGACAAATTCCTATAAATAGTTCTGCCCAGTTGTGACCAATCTCCATGGCCCTTAAACCATGACTAAGTTCATGAGAAGCTGATATGTTGGCCCCTTGCCTGGAACTCTGGCTGTGAATGACCACCTGAACTTCCACTTTTCTCAGGTAGGGCACTTTGTTATCCTCATTGAGTCCTGACTTTCTTAACCTCGGGTTGCTAAAGTGGCAGAAGTGAAAATTCATTAGAACCCATTCAACCCTGCCATGTTTTAAGAATAAAAGCCGAGGAGGGAGGAGTGTGCCTGTAGCACCCTAAGGAGAGCTGAACCTGGGGTATCTTCCAGGCTGCTGCCTCCTGAAGGCTTCTGCCTCCCTGCATTCTCTTCCTGGGTCAAATACCCTCCCCCCACCCCCAGCCTCACATATTCCATCCACAATATAGCCTTTGTCTCTGTCAAAGGCTCTCTGAGAACACTCCAAGGAGGGCCTCCTCATGTCTGCTCTGCTGTGGGAGAAGTACTGGTGATGGCGATGTCAGCCACAGGTACAAGTAGCCATGGGGCAGGTATTGGTCATAGCTGACCTGGCCTGACACCCACTCACACTTGCACACATGGTTTTCCTCTGGAAGCACATACCTCCCTCTACCTCACCTGTGAAGCCTGGTTCCTTCAACCACCTGCCTCCACCTGACTCTTCCTCAAATACCCCATCATCCCCCCAAATTCCATGAAGGGAAGCCTTCCTGAATGTGGTCAAGCCTTTCCTCTATCCATCAGGGTCCAGAAGTAGTCCTGGGCAAGAACGAGTAGAGCCTGCAGTGCTGAGCCAGCCACCACGGGCAGGCGACAGTTCTCCCAGCCCAGCCAGCTAAGCAGCAGGCTGTGGAGAGGGGCCAGTGCTGGGCCTCAGGTCTGGGACGGGTGCAGCTGGCCTCCCTGCCCCAGGTCTCCTTGCCACCCCCCACCCCAGGCCCTGCTTCCCACGAAGCTGCCCCCTACTGGCAAGCTGGCTTTCTTCAAGGCTAGGCTCCCTTTTCTGCTTAATAACCACCAGGTAATTAGCTCCACATTTTTGCTACCATGTTTATAATAGCCTCAATTAAAGTTGTGGGATTTTTTAGCCTTAATGGCTTCCAGAGTAATTAATGCACAACTGGGTTTATTGCTAAGTTTATTTTTAGAGCTTTTCTTTCTCCTTCCCCCTCCCTTTCACAAGTTGTTTTGACCATAAGGACTAGATGGAATCAGAATTGTCTCTCCACTGCCCCCTGCACCCTTCCTCCATTGTTCCCCTCCCTTTTTGTCCCCCACTTCCTGCTCCAGCCTCCAGGGGGTGCTGGGACCCCAGAGTGGAGACAGCATTCATGCAGGAGTGTGGCTCTGAGCCATCTCCAGTCCAGGGCCAGTGTATGTCCCTGGGCCCACCTGCCACTGACCGAGGTCTGGGGGCTCCGGGCTGGAGACCACCTGTGCCATGCTCCTGATGGCAGCATAGAGCCAGGTGGCTGAGATTTGATTGTGTCCCGATCATTTACTAATTGTTGACCTTGGTCAAGTCATTCAGTCTCTCTGGCCTCAAGTTCAGCTGGAAGATAGGGATAACAAAATGCTTGCCTCACAGGGCTGTTATGAGTATTCAAGGAGCAGATACAGGTAGGTCACAGGCTCGAGATGAAGAGGCTGCTCAGAAGTAAAAAACATAAAAGCAGGAAGTAACACACCAAACAAGCTTCAATTTTATGTACTGAACAGGCTTGAAGCTCGCCTTTTTTCCTGTGCTGCCTCCATCCTGGAATCCGAACCTTCGGAGACTCAGGACTCTTGGGAATGCTCTGTGGAGTCCCTAAGACACAGGAGAGATGCTCCTGCCCAGTCTAGCCTACCTGATCTTTGTCAAGTGTGGCCTCAGAGCACCCAGCCAAAATGTGGCTGGACTCAGAGTACTGTGCAGCCCTGTCCATGGCCCTGGCATTGGGGATGGAGGCTAGTTCTGGGCGATGTGGCTTGAGGTTGCTCCATTTCATCACACTCAGCACATAAGACCCAGATGGGGATCCTGGTGTGGGGCACTGAGCCAGACTGTGCCACCTGCTGGAGCCACAAAAGATGTAGAAGATGACACATGCATATGTACACACATACACACCTATGTATACACACACACCCCATAGCCATGTGGAGAAGTCAAAGGAGCAGCAATGGGAAGTAACAGCTCTCCAAGACAAAACAAGGGCACTCTTATGAGGACTTAAAATCATAAAAGGTCTAGCTGCCCCCACCTAAGGCCCTCACTTCTAGTGGAAGAACTTCTGGTTTGCTGCAGCCATTCCATGTGGTCAGCCATGGTCAGTCTACTCCCTGCACAAGTTTCTTAGGTCTTCTGGCTATGTAGATACAAGGCTAGAGCACTACACAGTCTCCCCAGGTGACGGAAAGCTAAACAGTCACCACCGCAACAATAACACAAAAGCAAACTGGCCAATATTTAGTATTTGGAAAGTGGGGGCCTGCTGAGCCTAAGTTCCTCCTCGAATTGGCCAAGGGTGGAAACTCTGATTTCCTCTTTGGTCTTGTCCTTTTTTGTCAGTGGGCCACAGTCTGCCTCGGGGCATCCCAGCTGTGTGGCTTCTTTCTCTATTCCCAGCTAAAGTGGCTCTGGAAGCTGCACTGTACTCTTAGGGCCCAGGATGCCCCACCCCTTGTTTGATGGCATCCTGCCAATAGTGATTGCCATTGATTGCCAAACATTGTGCTAAGTGCTCTTCCCGTCACAGCATCCGTGATTAGAAGGCACCATTATCCCCATTTTACAGATGAGGAAATTGAGGCTTACAGAGGCTAAATAACTTGTCTAAGCTCAATCACTAGTAAAGCCAGGCTTTGTATCCAGACTTGTGTGACTTCAAAGCCCCAGCTCTTGATCTCCACACTGACTTGGAACTGGAAGGAAACTAGGAGATCATCTGGCCCAGACCCCTGCTATACTTCAGAGAAGTGAAAACTAAGGCAGAGAAATGACTTGCTTAGAGACACGGTCATCTCCAGGTACCTGGCCTCACATTCTTTCCTCTGCAACACACTGCCCGTTGTCTAGAGGTCTCTGTGCCTGCCTCCCTTCATCCTCTCCCAAGAAGCTGGAGCTTTCCTGAGTGTGCTACCCACTAAAAACCCACTGCTGTCAAGTCAGTTCCGACTTATAGCAACCCTGCAGGTTGGAGTAGAGCTGCCCCGTAGTGTTCCCAAGCCTGTAAATCTTTATGGAAGCAGACTATCACATTTCTTCTGCAGAACAACTGGTGAATTCGAACCACTGACCTTTGGGTTAGCAGCTGAGTGCTTAACCACTGTGCCACCAGTGCTCCTTTCTGAGTATGCTAGCCCCACGTAAACCTACTGAGCCATTGCTAAAGCAGCCAGAGCTTTCCTCAGAACTTACTCTTAGCAAATGGGGGGGCAAAAAAGAAGGGTGCCCCAATCAGATAACTGGTTTCTTATAAGATGTAAAGTATCCCAAACTGCACTCCTGTCCCACTGTCCCCAAGTCAGACACACTTGCATGCACATACATACATGCATGCATGAACATATACGTGCACACACGTGCGCACACACAGGCACACACTACACACACGTGCACATAAACCTACACATGTATGTACGCATACATATGCATACATGGACACACACATGCACACACACCCCCAAATGGCTGCCCCATCCTGTGTGCCTCTGCCATTGGTTTGACCTCTAGGGTGACATTAGCCCTGCTGATCACCCATTTCAGTGAGCTAGCCAGGCTTGTGCATCATCTGCTGACAAGGGCACTCTGGAGACAGAAGAGGCCTTTGATGGTAAGGGGGGATGCTGGCTGACCTCAGAAACAACAATGCTGTTTTCAAGGGAGACAATACCTAGTTCATTCACAAGGTGTCAGAACAATTTGGAGAGAAGACCAGACAACCAGAGGAAAGTACACTATTTCTAATTCTGCGAGACCAAAAGTCCTCTTCACCAAGGATAGGAGGATGCCCTATTCGGGCTGGGCAAGTGCATGGCCTCTGCTGGGACCTGGGGATATGAGCACTTCGGGGCAGGCAGTGCTGCTGTGAGCTCCCCCCCATCTCCCTCCCAGCACACACACTCTGCCCCTCACACAGAGCTCAGCACCCAAGTAGAAGGAAGGAGGAGGGGGGTATAATGTGACAGTCCTCATGGTGGCCATGAGAGATGCCCCACTTTGTGGTCGCTCTGCCCGCCCTCTGGACCCTTGTCACATGAAGTAACAATTCAGGAGATGCCCCTGCAGACCTTCTGCAGGGCCAAATGGAAATGTGAATCAGGTTCATGTTCCTCATGGAGGGGGTACCTACCCTGGAGCCCTGCTGCCGCCACCAGACTTGAGTGCTGTTTCCACACGATGTGGTCACCCTCCAGGGCCAGCTCTTCCTCTGGGTGACCCAAACTCCAGCATCTGGCATGTGGTCCTCCACAGAGCAATGTCCAAGGAGGGATGCTTATGGTGTTTCCTCCCAGGACCCACTCCTAAGGCATCTCCTTTGTCCTCAGGAGACTCACCCTAGCTCTGATCCCTTTATCTAGGCTCTCAAGAAACCAGTCTGGGCCAAAGGACTTTATGGGCATTAGCTCATCTAGTCCTGAGAACTACTTTGTAAAGTAGGAGCTGATGTTACTTCACTTTATAGATGAGGAAACTGTGGCACAGAGAGTTGATATAACTTAGTCCAAGGTCACACAGCTTGGTGGCAGAATTGTCACTTCAGCCAGGGCCATGTGTCTCCAAGGTCTGCATCCTTAGCCCCTACACACAGTGACTTTCATAGGTGTGCCTGTGCCATGCCCATGGTGAGGCAGGCTCAGTCACCCAGCCGGCAGACAGACAGGGTCCTGGAGAGATGGACCATCAAGGGTCCCTCATGACAGCCCCGCTCCTGTATGCCCCAGCACAGGCCAGCCCTTCCTGGCATCCCTCGCCCATGCCCAGGTCCCTGGCTATGCTCTTCTTCTCTCTCTTGCAGGTATCCACCTCCCAGGGTTCCTGACCTCACCCCTGACGGCCACCTCTCCTCAGACTCCAGCCAGGCTGGACTCTCCAAACCTGCTTCCGCAATGGGTGGGTTGTGAGCGCGGGTAAGATATGCTAGCCAACATTTCGGCTTCTCTGTGGTCTCTGTGCCTGGCTGGACTGGCCCATTCCTTTTCTTTTCTCCCCTGTGCTGCTGCCACCCCTGCTGCTGCCCCTCTCCTGATCTTGCCACCACTCAGGTAATGAGGAGCTGTGGGCCCAGCCAGCCTTGGAGATGCCGAAGAGACGGGACATCCTTGCCATCATCCTCATCGTGCTGCCCTGGACGCTGCTCATCACTGTCTGGCACCAGAGCACCATTGCACCCCTGCTCACTGTGCACAAGGGTGAGCCCTGTCCCTGTCTCCAGCAGCTTCCATGATGGGAACAACGACAGCTAACATCACAGGCACTTTTATTTTAAACCACTAAGCAGTTCTGCTGAGTCCTGTAGGGCCACTATGAGTTGGAATCAACTCAATGGCAACAGGGTTTAAGCAGTTAGGAAGAATTTCAAGGATCATCCAAGCCAATGATCTTACCCTTTTTAAGGTCTCAGACCCATTGAGACTGATGAAACTTCCACACACAGACACATACAGAGACACAGACAGGTACATATAAAGACACAGACACACACAGAGACACAGACACACCACAGACAGAGAAACACACCACAGACACACAGACACACACCACAGACAAATACAGACACACCACAGACACATACAGAGACACAGACAGGCACATATAAAGACACAGACACACAGAGACACAGATACATACAGCCATACACAGAGACACACAAATATCACAGACACACACAAACACACCACAGAGACACACCACAGACACATACAGAGACACACTACAGACACGGACACACCACAGACACAGAGACACAGGCACATATAAAGGCACACACAGAGACACAGACACATACAGACATACACAGAGACACACAGATACCACCGATACAGAAACATACCACAGACACACAGAGACACACCACAGACACAGAGACACAGACAGGCACATATAAAGACACAGATACAGAGACACAGACACACCACAGACATACCGAGAAACACACCATAGACACACAGAGACATACCACAGACACATACAGAGACACACCACAGACACATACAGAGACACAGACAGGCACATACAGAGACACAGACACACAGAGACAAAAACACACAGAGAAACACACCACAGACACACAGAGACACAGGCACATATAAAGACACACATAGAGACACAGACACAGACATAGAGACACACAGATACCACAGAGACACACAGATACCACAGAAACACACCACAGACACACAGAGACACACCACAGACTCACACAGACACACCACAGACACACACACACACAGACACACACCACAGAGACATACACACACACATGTACCATCTTCTCTCTTGTTTGGGAAACCTGGTCTAACCTAGCAGAAACAGGCCTGGAGAAAGGAAAAGCCCTGCAGAGTCCACAAAACTGAAAGCTCTGAGCCCACCAGGCTGCCTCTCCCTCTGCACACCCAGGCTCCCTAAACCCCACCCTTCCATCTGGCCCTCACACAGTCTAGGCCCCAATTCCTTAGTCTTTAGTATCACCTCCTCTTCTGCTCCTCCCCCTACATACATGCACAGGCTCGATCCTTAGGGCAGCCATTCCCACTTAGAAGTGTGCATCATCTTAACCTGGGACACTTGATAGAATACAGAAGTGAGATCCTTTCTCAGGGAGAGACAGTGGGCCTGGGGAAGGGCCTGTATATCACCTGTCACCCCAAGTGATGCTAATGCAACTGGTGTCCAAGAGCCACCGCATTCCCTGGGTTCCTCCCACAGTCAGATGGCATGGCCTGCTCATCACCCTCAGGGTGCTTGAGCCTCAGAGAGGCAGCGCCTAGCTAGAGGTGGCTGACGCATTGCTGGGCCTTTACAGCCTTGGCCTCTGACAACACCGTCACTGCCTCCTCCAGCCCCCTCTGGGCTCTTGTCATTCTAGCGTTATCATCACCACATAAACACATTATTCCACAGGAGGTGGAACTACCCACTTCTACACATGTGTATTATGCTGTTGATTACATTCCTGGCAGACTCGAGTCAGAGACTGCAGGATGCACTGCTGGGCACTGCAGTTACTACCCAAGCATGGCACTTGGCATTCCTGGTCTCCCTGTGGCAAGCCAGTGCCGGCCTGCCAAGGGGAGTGAATGGAAGCTGCAGCTCTGTGATTTGGGGCAGCTGGACAGACTTCATGACTCCTAGGTCACAGGCACCCAGCCAGGGGAGCAGAGTAGAGAGCAGGCAGTGGTGAAGTCCTGATCCACAGGGACTTCCAAAAGGGGCAGCAGGCCACCTGTTTGGGGTGATTTGGGAGGGGGGAGGCAGAAGGCTGGGTAGAATGGCTCTAAAGCTTGTTCTCAGTTCTCAGTTTCCAAAACTTTACTGACCACAGGGTAAATTTATCCTGCATCCTCATCAGAACCCCTGCACCCCCTCCCCTCCTCCCTCAACTTTGTTCTTCTTTCACAGTTTGACCCAAAACTCCTCCTGCTGCCTCTCAGCCTCACACCTGCCAGCACACACCTGGGGCCTGGTGATGGGCTCTGAGCGAGTGCGCCTGCATCCTGCACCCATTCGCCTGTGAGCTCCCTAGAGCAGAAGCAGGTCTTCTTCCGGGTCATCTGCATCTCCTCCCAGAAACCAGCCTTAGGCTTCACAAGGCGCCCCCGCGCACCCCATATACGACTGATGAGAGTGGGGGAATGCAGGGAAGATGTTAGACTGACCAGTGCACAGTCCTGCCCAGTATTGTACCTTAAACCCTCTCGTGCACATTGTTCCTTTTATCCTTCCTGTAGTCTCATGAAGTCATCAGGAAGTAGGGCTGGCTACCCTCCTTCTATAGATGAAGAAATGATAGTAACTGGGCAGGCAGTGTTCTGAGCCCATTAATCTACACAATAACTCTATAAATTACATGCTATTATTAGCACCATTTTATAGCTGCAGAAATTGAGGCAACAGAAGTTAAGTAACTTACTCAAGTTCATATAGTTAGTAAGTGACAGAACCAGGGTCTGAGCCTAGGCATTTGGATTCCAAAGCCCAACAACCTCTAGCTGAGATACTGTGAGAATAGGGAGGGTCACATAGTAGGTTAGTGTCTGAGTGTTTCAAACAGAAGAAAGTCACTTGGATGCAAGGGGCACATTAAAAACAAGAGTACCAGTGACCCTGGTTTCTCTTCTTGATAGGACTACTAGGTTTACCACTGAGGAAAATGTCCAGGATGTAAGGAAAAACCTAATGGCAGTTAGAGCTGCCCCAGTTGGAGCAGGCTGCTCCAGGGAGTAATACATGTGCATCCCCTCTCCTCCAAGGCTGTGTTTCTAGAAGACAAGGTCTTCATGACAACTGTGGGGTGAAGATGATGAAAGGGGGCTGGATAGTGGGGCAGTTAGGTTCAGGTAGTACAGGTAGGCTCCCAGATGGTGGAATGAAAGTGCAGATCAGGAGAGTGACAGAAAACTAGCAGAAGAGTGAAAATAGGTCTCTACCCTGTCCTTTGCATTATACCAAAATGCAAGAATAGCTAAAATCGGGAACTACAGATTCAGGATTCGAAATTATCCTAAACAATGAACACCACAGGCAAAATCCACTGGAATAAATGCAGTAGTTAAATATAAAGATCTACACGAACATTCAAAGACTCAATTACCTAAGGCCAGATGGGAATGGCCCTGCTTGACGAGAGGGGTTGTGAAGAAATATGGAGCTCACGGCAAGCTCCTCAGAAGTCAACAGTATGCTGCAGCCACCTAAACCCACTCCTGAAGGATTGGCCTGACAGCTTCTAACGCAAGGAAAGGGTGGTCCTACTCAGGGGCAGATTAACCAGTAAACAAGGTATCCATGGGTTTCTCTTTATTTACTAATCTGTAGTGCGCAATTTCACATGAGTTTCACCACATCAAAGATGTGGTGAAAAATAGGTAACATTGTACACTGCAGGTTAGTAAATAAAGACAATTAAGTCCTGTGTACCTTGCTTATTGGGTAATCCATCCCTGGTCCGTTGCTCTCCACTGGCCTGAACCTGCGAAGAGCAGCACCATGGGCTGTGGGCCCGTGAGGAGGGCACTAGGCTGGTAAGGGTCTGGACACTTTGACATGTATAAATCCCATACACTTAGGAACCAAGGATGCAGTCGTGGAATATGGCCAGCTGGGTTCAGATAGCTACAGGACTGTCAACTGTGAGAAGAGGCAAGAGGCCATTTCTGTGCCATTCTTTCCGGAGTCAGAACTTGGAAAATTCCCAGAACTACAGGGGAGTACATCCCAACTTAACCCCAGACACTTCGAGCTGAAGGCAAGGCCTAATGGCATGCACGCAGGGACGCGGGCTCAGGCAGCAGGGAAGGGAGGGATCACTTTATGTATCCAGGCAGGGCCAGAACCTAGGCCCAGCATTCCCTTCTCAACACCATACTGTCTCCCCACTTCCGCAGATGATGGGAGTGACGCCCGGCGCAATGCACCAGGCACAGACCCCAGGGAATACTGCATGTCCGACCGCGACATCGTGGAGGTGGTGCGGACTGAGTATGTGTACACGCGGCCCCCGCCATGGTCGGACACACTGCCCACAATCCACGTGGTCACGCCCACCTACAGTCGCCCAGTGCAGAAGGCTGAGCTGACGCGCATGGCCAACACGCTGCTGCACGTGCCCAACCTACACTGGCTGGTGGTGGAGGATGCGCCCCGGCGCACACCGCTGACAGCGCACCTGTTGCGTGACACGGGCCTCAACTACACGCATCTGCACGTGGAGACGCCCCACAACTACAAGCTGCGCGGTGACGCCCGTGACCCGCGCATCCCTCGTGGCACCATGCAGCGCAACCTGGCGCTGCGCTGGCTGCGCGAGACCTTCCCGCGCAACTCTAGCCAGCCCGGTGTGGTCTACTTCGCAGACGACGACAACACCTACAGTCTGGAGCTCTTCGAGGAGGTGGGACAGGGGCTGAGGGCGGCGCGCGGGTGGATCACAGGGCAAGAGGGCCAACAGAGGGAGAGTGACCAGAGGTTTGAGGATATGGACACAGGAGCCTGAGGCAGCAGGGAAGTGGGAGGTTCACCCACTGAGAACTCAAGGTCTGTGTTCTGGGTGGGGCATTGTAGGTGTGGGTAGGCAGAAATCAGGGGATAGAGGATTGCCATGCTGGGGGTCAGGGCAGTTGGGAGAGAAGAAAGGAAGAGATGGAGGAAAGCTCCCACTTATTAGGGAAGAAAGGTGGTGTCTGAATTTCCTAAGTCCATATTCCTGGTCTGAGAAGTATTGGCTGGATAAGGGCTTTGGGTGGGGTCATTCCATACAGCTACTGGAAACCTCTGGTGAACAACAGCTTGGGCTTCCTTCCGGTTTCTGGGCATGGTAGCCAGAGGAGGAGCGGGGAGTTGCTCAGACTCTAAATGGTAAGATGAGAGGGTTGGCAGCAAAAGAGAGGATCAGGCAGCAGGGCTATGTGAAGAAAAGGAGACCGACTGGTCTGAGGGACCAGGTCCTGCACAGCCTAGGGCAGGTCCTCTGCAGACGCTGTCTGGCGTCCACAGACAAGAGCAGGACCGGATGTCCCTGAGTGTGGGGACTGACACATTTCACTGCACATGGGGGTAGGGCTTGCCCTGACCAGTGAGTGCTTTGATTTGTAGATGCGAAGCACCAGGAGGGTGTCTGTGTGGCCAGTGGCCTTCGTGGGTGGCCTCCGGTATGAGGCCCCGAGAGTAAATGGAGCAGGGAAGGTGGTCGGCTGGAAGACAGTGTTCGACCCCCACCGACCGTTTGCCATAGACATGGCTGGATTTGCCATCAACCTTCGGCTTATTCTGCAGCGAAGCCAGGCCTACTTCAAACTGCGTGGTGTCAAAGGGGGCTACCAGGAAAGCAGTCTCCTTCGAGAACTTGTCACCCTAAGTGACCTGGAGCCCAAGGCAGCCAACTGCACCAAGGTAGGTTGGCTCCTCAACAGAACTGGCCACCATAGTGCAAGCATGTCCAAACCTATCAAAACCCACCTTACAGATAAAACCAAAAAAAAAAAAAAAAACCAAAAACAAAACCTGTTGCCATCAAGTGGATTCAGACTCATAGCCGGCCTATAGGACAGTAGAACTGCCCCATAGGGTTTCCAAGGAGCAGCTGGTGGATTTAAACTGCCGAGCTGTTAGCCACTGCGCCACCAGGGCTCCCCTTAGTGGCTCCCCTTATGGATAAGGGAGGAAGAACTAAAGGCCTCAAAATGGCCTTGCAAATAAGAACCAGCCTAGAGAAATACCTTCCTAAAGTGCCGCCCCCCAGGAGAGGACTTTATCACCTGTAAGGCAGCCATTCCAAAGTCAGGTGGGGAGATGGGCAGAGGGCCGTGATCAGTGAGTCATAACCAAGGACCAAGCCTCCTCCCTCAAAATAGCTGTGCTCCATGACCTTCCTGCCACATAAACACACACACACATACACACACACACTACTTTTAGTTGCGACTTCTCGGGCTAGGGCCAGGGCTGTCACTTGGCTGAGCTGAAGGGTCCTGAAGATTCTCTCTCTCCCTAGAGAGACCCATCAAGAAACCCAGGGTACGAAATCTTGGAACCTGCTTCTCTTATTTTCTGTAGCTCTAGATTTTCCTGTTTCTAGCAGATATTTTGAATGCATCCCATGCACAAATAACAGGAATGAGGGGGTAGGCAGAAATAAAGAACAATCAAGAAAACTTGACAGAACAAGGGCCGGGTCAGGGAGAAATGCTTGCGGGGTGTGGGAGGGAGGGGGGACAGGCCAAGGCCAGGATCTGCCTGTTCTGCCATGTCTCTGCACACAGATCCTGGTGTGGCACACACGGACAGAGAAGCCAGTGCTGGTGAACGAGGGAAAGAAAGGCTTTACCGACCCTGGTGTAGAGATCTGACCACGGGGACAGGTATGAGGAGATGAGGGTGGGTTTAACCAGCAGGACGACACAGGTGGTCACAGGACTCGGCATCCATCTCCCAGAGGCTCTCCTCATGGTCTTTCCATTGTGGGAGAACAGGAAAAGGCAAGGCAAGCGAGAGTCCAGCTGAAGGCTCCCGCCTGGTGCCTCAAAAATTCAGCAGGTGCTGACCTTCTCCTACACAGCCAGGTCCTTCTGTCCCCAGACACCTGGGATGGTGTCACCTTCCGAACACCTTCTCACAGCAACTTATTATTACTGTGATTCTGGCAATCCCAAGGAACCTCTACTTAGACTCTCACTTTCCCAGGTTCTGCCTTCCCAAGTCTGCCTCTTCCCCTTTGGATTCTTGCCTTTGATTGTATTGCTGGAACAAGGACCATGGACACACTGCTTGCCACCTTATCAAGTGTGTCGATGGTGTCCTCAGATCCCAGTCCTGCCACTTTTACCTGTTTGACTTAACTCCTCTGGGCCACAGCTTCCTCATCTGTAAAATGGGCTGTGGGGAACACTGAGACCAGTGTTACATAACAAGTCCTATGTAAATATTGCTATTTGTATTTGATTCTTTAAAACTCTCTTGAAGCAGGTCAGAGCTTCTGTCTGCACTGTAAAGATGTTCAGAGAAGTTAACTGACTTGTCTAAGACTACACATTGAACGATTCACAAAGCCAGGGTTTTTCTATGGGCTTTTTGAATAACCTCACCTTGCCTCTTGAAAGCACCCTTACTTCTGACTTACTATTCTAGGTTATGCCAGACAGGAGTGGAGCTCAGACAGTAGGACACACTCTGTCCCTCAGGCCCTGGAGTTAACAACAGCTTTTGTATCATATTTGCAATTTTCCTTCCCTCAGGGGACCACAAGCTGTCACTCTTTCGTCCCCTGAACATAAAACTCACCTTTGCCAGTTCCACTGAAAATAAATCAGTACAAAGTCCCACCCCCTGCCTCCCACCTCCACTGGGCCCCTGGGCCCCTGGGAAAGCCCTTCCCAGTCACTCTCAGTGAAGTGCCACAGAAGACCCTGGGGGTTGGCTTGCAGTGCTCCTGGTGACCTGTGGTCAGGGGCTGGGCCCGGCTGGCCGTTCCTTGCCCTGCTCCTACATTCTCACGCCTCACCACCTCCTCTCCCTCCACAGGAGCCTCCTTCTCAGACCTTGTTCTTGGCCTGCAGCCCTCTGCCACGGCTGATGGTCCCTCCAAGGCTAATTCTTAAGGAATCGCCATCACCTTCCTAAGTTGGGAGCTTCAGAGAAAGCCCAGCCCATGCCAGGAATAAGGACAGATAACTTAAAGCACAGAAACCCCAGACCTGTTGTTCTCTACCATCCGACATGACCAAGGGCCTGAGAGACCACAGAGATGGGGAGTGTGGCCACACGCCTGAAGAGGCCCTGCTCTCACAGCCTGCAAATGACACTGCTGCAGCTCTCGCCCAAATGATGGGGGCTGAGGGGTGGGCACACTTAGCCCTCCTTGCTCCTGCTCCAGGTCCAGTGGCCATGCTGCACCTCAGCCAGGGAACTCTGAAGACAGCAGAGCAGCCACCAGGCAAAGTGAATGCCCACTCCCACCTCATTGGTCTTTCTGAGGGCTGCTCCCCAAGCAGACATACCTCCTGATTTTCCTTTGGTTCATGTTTACAGAACTGGCTGTCTGGGATCCCAACAGGCTCCGCATGGGGGCTCCGTGTACCTCAGGCTGGGGTGGGGGCAGAAGCCCTTCCTCTGGCCCCATGTCCCCAAAGCCTTCTCCTCTAGCACCAGGAAGGAGGTGGGTACTAGAGCCAGCACAGGTCACTGATGGGACCTGGACCAAGAAACCACATGACCTACTGTCCACAACACTGCCTCCCCACACCCTGGGCTCTGACAGCCCCTGCCCACCTGGAGTGGAGAAGACCAGGCCCAGCTGAGCTCTCCTGCGGAGCTCTCATAGAACCTCAGACAAGGAAAGGGAGTCTCTTCCAGCCTGCAGAAGGGGGAGGGGTGGCGGTGTCCACAGTTCCTGCCCAGTCCCTTGTTAGCAGAAAGGTTTAGGAAGAAGGAGCAGACTAGGGGAAAGGAGACTTGAGCACACTGCTTTGGAAATCACTGTTTTAAACACAAACTATGAAAAAAAGAAGAAGTCACTTCTCCCTGCATGGGGAGCATCCAGAGTAAGCCCACCTCCTCCCCAGCTCCCCCCACCCCCGCAGAGAAGGAGTAATGACCAAGGTGACCAGTGCTCGAGCCCCACCACCAACTCACTGTCTCCTGGGCTTCCCCCTTCCACTGGTCCTGGTTTTCTCACTAGGGTGGCGCCCTCTGGTGGTCACTGCGTTTGTGATCTTGAAAGTTGGAAGCACAATGTTCCTCCCAAGTGAAGAAAAAGGGAAGGACCCTACTGAAGAGGTGTTAATTTTTTAACTGCTAACAGCCTTCACTTTATTTAAACTCACAGGATAGGTCTGAAGGCCATTTGGAGTCCACTCTTGGGTGGGTAGAGCTCAGCCCAGCAGAATGGCTCCTATTTTGAAATTTCATTTCCCACAGTACTCATGGAGCCATCTGATGGCGATCAGACCCCAGACCCGTGCCCCTTGCAGATTTTCCCTGACCTGTCACACTTCCCACTGCTGCTTTGGAATAAACCCCTTGAGATCAAACAAGCGGCATGGAGAGAGGGAGGAAAGGTGCGCAGGCAGCCACTGACCCATGAGTCTGTGCCCAGGGCCCCTGAGCCTCCAGCATAGTGGAACCAGCCCTGAATGCCCAGGCAGCTTGGCTGGCCTTGGGCAACCTTCTTAGCCAGAAACCCAGGGCTCACTTTAAGGAAACTGATTACAAACAACAAAATGGGACATTGTTTTTTAATTTTTTTAAAAAAGACTTTTTTTTCAAATGCTAGTTCATTTGTTTTCCCCTATTATCATCTTTTAGCTGCATGTATATTTATTTATAATTATAACCCTGGTGGACTGCAACCTTCACCTTTGCTGGGAATGAGCTGGTTATAAATCAGAAGAACTGGGCCCATGACTATGATTTGTTTTCCAGGCCCAGTCTATCTCCTCCTCATCACAGGCCCTACCCTAGAGAAGGGGTGCTGGGGATGAGGAGCCCCAGAACACAGCCTGGGTAGAGGGGCCTATGCGCTTGCATCTCTGGTCTCTTCTAACCTATTTGTTTCAAAAGTAAATGTCAAATACAGTTTTTAACAGTCCTGATCCTCTTCAGCCCTGTCTTATTTTAGTCTCATTTATTAATTTAACCATCAAGCAAGTATTTATCAGGTGCCTACTATGAATCAGACAAGATTCTAGGAGCTAGAATTAAAAAAAAAAAAAAAACAGTTGCCATAGAGTCCATTCTGACTCATGGCAACTCCATATGTGTTAGAGTAGAACTAAACTGCATTCCATAGGGTTTTCAATGGCTATAATCTTACAGAAGTAGATCACCAGGCCTTTTTTCCATGATGCCACTGGGTGGATCTGAACTGCCAACCTTTAGCAGCAGAGCACAAACCATTTGCACCACCTAGGGAGCTAGGAGCTAGCATACAGTCATGAAAATACAAAGTATTTGCCTCCGTGGAGTTTACATTCTAAAGAGAAGGCAGACAATAAATCTATAGTATTTCAGATGTGATCTGTTTCTGTTCTAAGAAGCAGCAGCAGAGTAGGAGGACAGAGTGTAGGGTTGGGAAAGGAGCTGATACTCCCTGTAGGGCAGTCAGAAATGCCTCACTGATAAGGTGACATTTGAACAGAGTGACAGCCAGACATGCAGCTTTGTGGCTTGGCGTGTTCTGGGAAGAGAGCTCTCCCCGATGTGGGAGAGGGCTTGGCATGTTTAAAGATCAGCACAAACGCCAATGTGGCTGCAACTGAGTGGGCAGTGAGGAGAGGAAGTGGTGGGAGATGAGGTGAGATGTAGGGGAGGGACAGACGGTGCTGCCCTAGAAACCAGTGTAATTATTTTGGTTTTTACTAAGTGAAACGGGAAGCCATTGGAGGGTTTGGAGCAGAGGACTGACGAGATATAACTGACCTTTTAAAAGAGCCAATCTACTTCCTGCACTGACAGCAATGGAGGGGAGGCATGTGGCAATGGCAATAATCTGGCACGATGTGGTGGTGGACTGGGCCAGAGTGGAGCACTGGGCAGAGAGAAGGGCTAGGTTCTGGGTATATTTAAAAATAGAGCTAGAAGGATGTGCTGATGGATCAGGTGTGAAATACGAGAAAGTAGTCTGAGACATAGGAAGAACAGAATTGCCATTTCACAATATGGGCAGCATGCAGGAGGGATAACACGGGAAATCAGGCAATCAGTTTTATTGCCAATCAAACATCTGAAGTAGAGGGGGTGAGCAGACAGCTGCAGTGACCTGGAGACAAACACTGGGGAGTACCAGGGTAAAGGCTGTTTGTTGTCTTGGAGATGGCCTGCAGTGTGTGTGGACCAAGGCCTGGGACACCCTGGGGTTAGGAGGTGGAATCATCAAGAAACCACAATGAGGTCACAAAGTGGGGAAGATCCAGAACTCTGAGTACAATCTCTGCCACAGGGTGCTTTGATAGTGATGCTGCAGGTAGTTTGACAGATGGGAGGACAAGAATAATAAGTTGGAGCAAAAGGACCTCGCTTTACGAAAAGTGCCAATGCATCCCTGCTCAGATTTTCATAAAAGAACAATCCAAGGTATACTTCACTGTGCAGTGAAAGGACTCATTTTAAGATTCCTTTAAATACCAGCTCCCTGTCACACTCCCCAACAGAAGCCAAATTGCCTACACCCTTGTAGCAGCATGCTTCATGGAAAACAAGGCACAGCTGTGCTGCCCCCAGCCCTGGTGGGCCCGGTAGCCCTGGTCTCACTGACATTTTGGCTCTGTGCTTTCAGTTCCAAGGCAGCTCAGGAAGAGGTGGTGAGTTTGGGCAAAATTGGGGAGTTTGCCCCACCTTGCTCCCTGGCATCACCCAAGACCTTCACTTTGATAGTGAGCCTCATTTCTCCACCCCATGTAAGACATCTGGGCCAGCTATGTGACTGACTGTCCTGGGTGTCACTCAGTGCTTGATCCTGGTGGCTGAATGCCACATACATTTCCCCAGAGGGGACTCCTTTCCTCAGCAAAACAGGGGTGAAGCCTCTGGGACTCTGAAGGCCTTATAGCCCACTCTACCCAGCCAGATCTTTTATTGAGCTGCTGTGGGCACAGGCCTGGGCTAGGGGTCTGTTACTGGACTTTGACTATCACTGAAGATCATTTGTTTCTGGCAATAGAAGTCAGTGTAGTCTGTGCAGAAAAACTCACTACTAGAGCTAACTTAGCTCTTGACTGTCCAACAGGTTCCTGTCCCCCTCCCCTCAGCACCTAGAATGAATTTGTATCTGACCTCTCCTGCTCCAGGGGCACCTCCAATCCACAGTAGCACTGCAAGGGGAGTTGAAGTTAGGAGGGCATTGCACACCAGGAACATGGGTCATCCACTAACGGGGTAGTCAGTTTCTGGATACGTGAGCACCAGCTGGGCTAAATGTGTGCCCAACCCAACTGCCTTCTCCTCTGGCTAATAGCAGCACAGACAAGATCAAAGACATGTCACCAAAGAAGGCTTGGCTTACTCTATTACTTTATTGTAATTCAGAACAAAGAACCTGCACCAACCCACTGGACTTAATCCCCAGAAAGAGCACCTCCACCTTGGAATATGGTGATGATTGTGGAGAAGGCTGTCTCTTCCTC
Source organism: Dugong dugon (assembly GCA_030035585.1). NCBI lineage: Eukaryota > Metazoa > Chordata > Mammalia > Sirenia > Dugongidae > Dugong > Dugong dugon. The sequence continues at coordinate 3,769,894 of CM057467.1, forward strand.
CAAGCTGTTTGGTTACAGGAGGCAGAAGAGGAGACAGAAGCTGGTGGACAGGCCCAACTAGGCCCTCAGGCCATGGCTACCCCAACATTCTCAGGGGTCATGGGGGCTGAGTGTCATGGGGGCTCAGATGGGGGGGGTCATTCCTGTTAGGATCTGTATTTCCTGGTGGACAGGCCCAACTAGGCCCTCAGGCCATGGCTACCCCAACATTCTCAGGGGTCATGGGGGCTGAGTGTCATGGGGGCTCAGATGGGGGGGTCATTCCTGTTAGGATCTGTATTTCCTCCTCAGTTTATGCTTCATGTATTCTCATTGCGCAAAGCTGGAAAGACTCTCTCATCAGGAAAAGAAGTGGCTGGGTATTTCATCTCTCTAAGGCTCTGGTTTGTCCTGTCAGAGCAGAGTGGGAACAAGGAGAAACAGTGTGTACCTCTCAAACAGTATGTCCTCCAGAACCCCAGGGGAGATGGAGGGGGTTGTGAAGAAGAAACCAAGTGAGCATGGGTGTGATGCCCACCCTCTCCCCTTTCCTCTGACAAATGGCCTCAGGCCCACCATCTCAGGACAGAAGAGGGGCCTCGAGAGGGTGGCAAAGCCCAGTTGAGAAGTCTCCATCAAAGGAACATATCTGTGTTAGCTGTGATTTCCTGTGAAAGGGGCTTATGCCCAACTCATCTCCGTGCCCTTTTTTGCAGGTCGGCATTCACCACATGTGATCTCATTTAAGTCCCCAGGCCCAGAGGCACATTATTCTGTCTTCACCCAGAAGATGAGAAGTCAGGAAGGTACCCCTCGCCTCACCCCTCTTATTCAGTCCTCCAAGGTGCAGGGTCTGGAGTGGATGCAACAGACTGAGGTGGAGCCACTCAGCTCCGAGGCGGCTACTTGAGGATGCTATCCTGCATGGTAGGGTGTGAAAGAGCAGCCCTCTGCCCTCCGGTCAGCAAGAGGATGGCAGGGGTGGGCCACTCAGTTAATGTACTGGTTCCTGCCTAGGTGGGGTGTTTCCATGGACTGTATCACTGGGCCTGCCATCTTCTCCTCGAACACAATGACCTGGGAAAGAGAGCATGCTGGGGTATGACGGCAGCTGATCTTGGTTCTGACAAAGCCAGGTGAGAGAAGCAGCACGGCAGTGGCTGGAGGGACCCTTGGCTGTAGGGATTGAAGAGAAGAGCCAGGGGGCTGGGCTGGAAGGGACAGGGACCAAGAGTTCATCTGCACTGAGGAAGATGGAAGAAGAGCTGGAGCATCTGCCTGCTTACCTGCCCTAACCAGCCTTTAGAGCCAGCAACGAAAGGGCCCACAAACACATTCTGATACCCAAGAGGGCAGCCATGAGAAGGGGCCATTCAGAAAAGACTAAGCTGACTAGGGTTTTCCCCACAAACACCAATCCAGAAGCAGCTGAGGCCTCGCTTTTAGAAACACATCTCTGTGCCCAGGATAGCTGCAGCCTCTCTTCCTGGCTTGGGAGCCAAAGGGAAGGGGTACAGTCTTGACACATCCTGGGGCCACCGAATCATTTGTGCCACTAGGCCTGCCAACTTACAGGATTCTCCCCTATGTCTATTGGAAAGCAGGCCTCAGGGTCATGGGCAAGGGAAAGGAGGCTAGACATGTTCTCACCTGGTTGATACCTGGGTCCAGCCAGGCCCCTGGGAGGTAGAGGGTCTCCTGGGGTCCAATGTTCCAGTATCGTCCAAGATTTAGGCCATTGATGAATACAACCCCCTTTTCCCAGCCCTTTGGGCAGAGTAGGGTAGAGAAGGCATCAGTCAATCACAAAAGCCACCAAATATAACGTCACACAGGAAGGCAGAGGCACAGTCACATGCCACACATCTCTCTTTTCCAGGACACCAAGGGGAGTGAGGCTTTGACAGCCATGAGGGGTAATGGTGGGGTTCTTCTACCTCCTGTTTCCATTAGCCCCAAGCCCCTGAGGCATGGCACCCAAGCTCAGACTGGAAGTAGGGACTTGGACCCTGAGAAGCATCCCCACCAGGTGCTCTGCATTGAGCCCTTCCCACCCTGGGAGGTCCCAGTTTTCAGAGAGGGCAATGTAGAGGCAGGAAGGGCTCTGGCAGATGCTACTGAGGGTGCCAGTCGAGGCCAAGCACAGGAGGCTTTTAGTTAAGAGTCCTTGTTGGGGAGATAGGAGAGCCAGGGCAGGGAAGGGTGGCTTACAAACCTCCAGCTTCAGAAAGGTGTCAGAAGGAGAGGGACCAACTGACAAGCCACCCAAGAAGAAAGCAGGGAATGTAGGTACTTCTGGGACAGTGCTCCATTTGTTGATGGTGAACCTGAAGGTGGAATGGGGACACAAAAGGGAGGAAGGCACTCTCCGCAATCTGGCCCCAGGTCTGCATCTAATTCCAAGGTCCTCAAGTCCCTGCTTCTGTAGCCAGGGCACAGGAATGGCAGTAGGTGGTATAATGGAAAGTACCCAGTCTCTAAGGGCCTTGCTGACCCTCTGTGCATTTCCCCTGTGAGTTCACACCCTGGCCCAGGCAGGTACTCACCTCTGAAAGAAGCTCTTTTTCATATCCAGACTGTAGATTCTGAAATTTTTCAGGGGAGAACCATCTAGATAGAGGTCTCCAATTAGACCTGTGATAAGGAGACCAGGGAGCATGAGGAAGGCCAAAGGTAGAGTTGGGGGGAGGAGGAGGCAGGGGCGCTGACTAGCCGCAGCCAGGGCCATGCGTGGAAAGTTTCTGGAAAGTCTGGTGAGATTTCTCCTGGAACATATACTGCCTAAGGAGCTCTTCACTTGGCATCAAACCTTCCCGAGAAATCCGAGGGTTGAGAATGATTAATACCAATATTTGCCATGCTTAGGATTTGCCATGGGAGAGGGAGGCAGGAGAGGGCAGCAACAAAGCCTAGAACCCTTCGGGGAGCATGTCAGGATAGTGACAGCAGTCTTCTGGCCTCTGTGAGGGAAGCTCCCTTTTTGGCACTGAGAATTGCAACAGAGTCGAATAAGGCCAAAGGGTAGGTGACCAAGAGATCACAGGGGTTCTGGCCTACCTTCAAAGATCAGTTCAGGCAGTGTCGCAGACTAAACAGACCTAATAACTCAGCCAGAAATCTACACGACCTAGGATCAAAGAAACTTTTAAAAAGCATTTAAATTGAGAGCAGATGGCAATATCACTTGGGTGTCAACTCTGAGGAAGTGAGCACACTTCAGTGCAGTTAATTACTGCCTTGGGGAATGGTCAGCTAGGTCAATCCCAGAGAAGCTCCCATGAGCATCCTGATCAAGGTGATCATCTTGTCCTTGAAGGTGCTGAGATGCCAGGGCAGAAATTTGGGTTCATGGGGCCCGACGATGCTCTTAAATGGTAGAAACTAGTGTCGCAGGGGGCATACCATTTTTGGAAAGGAGGTCTGTGACATGATCCAGTGAGGGTCCAGGGCACACCTTGACCAGGGATCTGGGACAGCACAGACTTGGAACAAGGGTCATGCTGGGAGTCCCTTCCAACCCCAGGACAACAAAGGACATGAACTGGGCCTGAAGAGGGAGCCCGCTGAGGGACGAGGCTGAGACTCAAGACTAATACTGGAGAATTACTTAGGGAAAAGGGAAGGTGAGCTGAGCAGTGCTAGCAGCCACAGTGAGGCCTCTGGAAAGGCCCAGATCCCAGGACCCAAGAAGCCAACCACTGGGCCACTGTTTCCCTAGCAGGTAACTAGAGGTTCTCTGTCTCTGACTCTTCTTGGACATTGCTGGAATCTTGAAAAAAGAGATATACAAGGCTCCTCCATTAGAAAGGCAAAACCCTGAGGAAACTGGGAGGTCCTCAGTCTTCCTTGCCACAATGTGACTTATTTTGTCTGAGTGTGCTTCTTCTAACTTCTCTGAAATCACCCACATTTTGACAGACATATAAAAAGATGGGAGAGCTAAATTAAAGGATAGAAGATTTGGAAGGGTAGGAAAAAGAACATGAATGGTGGGTTATTCCCAGAGAGGCATGCCATCCAAAGAGCATTTGGTTACTGTAGGTCTTACCTCCTCCTCTTCCCAACAAATGGGATCATCTATGGGCTTCCCCAGACAGATCAAGAATGGAAATTCAGTGTGGTGGCCCAAGAAGGCAGGGGTCCCATGACCTTCTCTTGGATTCCTGGGAATCCCCTTCCTTACCACCCAACCCTGCTGCCCAAGCAAACAGCCCCTGCTTAGGCAGACTGCAGCTCAAGGAGAGCCAGAGAGAGTGGCTCAGTGTCCCTGTGTGTCCACCATGAGCATAAGGGTTAATGCACAGTGAGGGACAGTGGTCAAAGCCCAGCTGAACTCCTCTGGGCCTGCAAACCTGACTTAAAGAATGTGTCAACCCAGCTGTACCTCACCGCAACGGCCTCCAGGACCCCATCTCACTCCAACAAGTCTGCAGGACCCTACGTCACTCAAACAAGCCTGCAGAACCCCACCTCACTCCAACAAGCCTGCAGGACCCCACCTCACTACAACGGGCCTCCATGGCTTCCTGGTGCGCTGATTTAGAGAAAAGATAGCCACACATATGCTGTGTACTAGTACTGGCAGCTCTTCTCCCAGCACGTGCTGTGACCCACCTTTGCGCTGGTCATTGATATTTTCCCCGTAGTTGACGCGCCCACGATTCTCCACCAAGATCCTCAGCACAGTGTAACCCTGCCAGGAACATAGTGGCCCATGATGACTGCCTGATTACCCAGCAAAAAGGTCACAGCTACAACTCAGGGCTTCTTTTGTGGAATCCCAGTTCTCCCCTAGGCTCTGAGGATAGGCGTGAAAGAGTCCAGCTAAGCAGAAAGCAACACTCTGGCCCTCTCTCCACTCTGCAGTCTGTGGTTAAAGAGCCTCCTGTCTTCTAGGTCTTCCTCTGTGACTACCACCAAACTTGCTCCATGACTCCACCTCACTCCAATGGGCCTCCTGAACCAGTGGAAAGCAGCTGGTGTAGCCTTTACCCAGCTCCCTAGGATAACAAACCTGGACCAAGGGGATATCAATCTTTTTCTTGTTATAGTCCAAGTATCCTATGGATACTGTATTCACAAACACCTGCCAAAAAGACAGAAAGCATCCACGGGTCAGTAGGAAGGGAGAGATGGGAAGGGGGAGATCTTTCCTAAACAGAGGGAGGGATCAACACTGGGTACGCATGCGCTGAGGAGGATCTGGCTGGACACAACATACGTGATTCAAGCTGAAAGGACTGCAGAGCTGACTGTAACGGGCAACTGTGACATGCTGGTGCAGCAGGTCATGCGAGCTCTCTGATCAGTTACTGAGGGCAGAGTCAGGGCATATTTTAGGGCTGATCACTAGAAAAGGTCACAGGAACTAAGCAAAGACACTCCTACCTGTCCCCGGTCACGCACAAGACCACTGAGGACGCCAGATGAGGCGATGGTGGTCTCATACAGAGTATACCCAAAGGACTGTCCATTCCCGTCATTTACTGGCAGGTTCTCCATATTGACTGGATTCTCAGACTTGATTGGCTATGCATAAAAGAGACAGGGCCAGGCTGAGGAGAAGGAAGGCAGCAGCCTCACCTGGAGCCTTCCTGGGAGTGTGGTGAGTGGAAAGAGCCTCACCTGGAGGTGGGGTAGCTAACATTTCTCCTACTTTGACTTCTCATTACACAAACCTATGGACTTCACGTGTGGAGCCAGTTCATCTGAACGGCTCCAAAATTCTCACTTCGACTTCTCATTACGCTAAACTCACAGATCTGCAGTCAGGAGGATAAGGGACATATAACACTAAATAGTGGAATGAAACCTGCAATCACACACTTGAACTTTTAAATCACTGTCATTTGTGCACACAGCCCCTCTAAGTCAGCTACAGGAGATGCCCCCTTCACAAACAGTGGCATGAAACCCAGGGGAGCAGCCCATGCCTGCTCCCCAACCCTTCTAATCTGTCCCTGGCAAGGACAGCACCAGCATCACGCTGGGGAAGGGAATGCCTGCTGTGGTACCCATATTTACTTCAACTTCTTTTCTTCCTTCCCACTTCATACCTTAGCATGACGTGTCCTCTACCATGAGTTCTAAAGCTGGAGAACAGACACAAAGCTATTGAGAATTGCATTTCCTACTCCCCAGCAGCACCTCTCTGGCAGGTGTCTTGCTCCAGTCTAATTTCCCTTTCCCTGCTCACCCACCTTGTGACTGCCCCTGCCCCCTGCCAGGCAGTGCTCACCTTCCCCATGTACTTTAGGGCATCCCACAGGGACAGGTAGAACGCTGGCATCAGTGGCTCATATGCAGTCTTAGGAAGAAGGTCAGGTGGTGAGGGGAGAGGGGCACCTGAAACACAAATAGACCACAGGGCTGTCCCAAAAGGATCTAAAACAGTCACTGCCTCCTCCAGCCTCCCCAATCCCCAGCTCTGATCCATGGGCTCCAAGTGCTCTTTGTCTAAGAGCCCCCCAGCTCTGATCCATAGGCTCCAAGTGCTCTTTGTCTAAGAGCCCCCCAGCTCTGATCCATGGGCTCCAAGTGCTCTTTGTCTAAGAGCCCCCAGCTCTGATCCATGGGCTCCAAGTGCTCTTTGTCTAAGAGCCCCCCAGCTCTGATCCATGGGCTCTAAGTGCTCTTTGTCTAAGAGCCCCCCAGCTCTGATCCATGGGCTCCAAGTGCTCTTTGTCTAAGAGCCCCCCAGCTCTGATCCATGGGCTCCAAGTGCTCTTTGTCTAAGAGCCCCCCAGCTCTGATCCATGGGCTCCAAGTGCTCTTTGTCTAAGAGCCCCCCAGCTCTGATCCATGGGCTCTAAGTGCTCTTTGTCTAAGAGCCCCCCAACTCTGATCCATGGGCTCCAAGTGCTCTTTGTCTAAGAGACCCCCAGCTCTGATCCATGGGCTCTAAGTGCTCTTTGTCTAAGAGCCCCCCAACTCTGATCCATGGGCTCCAAGTGCTCTTTGTCTAAGAGCCCCCCAGCTCTGATACATAGGCTCCAAGTGCTTTGTCTAAGAGCCCCCCAGCTCTGATCCATGGGCTCCAAGTGCTCTTTGTCTAAGAGCCAAGAGGAAAAGATCCCTTCTCAGAACACACCTAGCACGGCAATGCTGCGGGGGTTGGGTGGGGAGGGGCTCTCTTACATTCCTATAAAATACTAAGGTGAAGCTAGCAGAATACAAACTGTGTCAAAAATTTTTAGTCTCTCAAGCTTCCTTACCTTTGTCTGCAACCCTCCTGCATGCAGACCCACAGGGGTTGTGGTGTAAACACGGAGGAAGTAACTGTTTTAGAGTCACACAGCTAAAGCAAGGGCCTAGAACCAGAGCTGGCCCTTTGCTGGGTACCTGAGAAGGAGCCAAAGAAGTCTCGAAGCTTGAAGTACTTGGCTGTGTAATCCCCGGCCTCTGTCAGAACCGCGTCATAGTCTGCAAGACACCAGGGACCCATCACTGGTCACTCGCATCCCTAAGACAGCTCCTGCAGCAGCAAGAGGAGAAAAAGGGGCTGGGGTAGTGCAGCGGGTCTCCATCAGTGATTCTGGAGACAAGACACTTTAGCAGGAGCCGTTTAGCTTCCCCCTTGACGCTCTAGCTGTGCCTCCTCTAGCTGATTTCCTAAAGGCCTCTCAGTAGAGGAGCCAGCTCACAGACACACCAGTGGGTATGGGGCTCCTTCTGCTCTGGATGTCTAGAAGTGACCATCCAAATAAACTTCCACATCCCCAGGTGCTTTATAGGCAAAAAAAGGGCCAGAAGGCATTCCTAAAGGACTCCCCATAACAAGCTCCAGACACAAGTGTTGGGGTGGCCAGGGAGGGGAGGTGCTGAGGAGTACTTGCCATAGCTGGTGACATCAGACTTGTATTCATTAAAATGCATGGCTCCATTGATGAAGCCGAAGTTGGTCCCTCCATGGAACATGTAGAGGTTGACGGAGGAGCCAGCATCAATGATGGCAGACACAGTTTTTAAAACTTCTGCAGGGGAAGAAGCAAGGGGGTGTGCAGAGGAGTCAGGGATCCAGACAAGTCAGAGTCCATGCAGGACCCATGTAGGACCCTTATCCTTCTCCATCCCTCCCTAAACTCAACTGTGTCACTCTGTTCTTTAGCTTCAATTAAAACCCCAACCACAGATTAGGGGAGGAGAAAGGGAAGTGGCCCTAGAGCCATGACCCCCAGGGCCAGGGCCTTCCAATTGTTTCTGAAATGACAGTCAACTCCCCACTAACTGTGCTGTGGAGGACCTGCAGCCCAGTCTGGCATCCCCACCACCCAGGGGGCTTCCTGTTGTGGCCATCAACTATGAAAACACAAAAGAGAACTTATAATGACAAATGTTATTCTGACACCCCCCCCATTCCTACCTTAATTAGAAAGTGACTAATGACATGAGATACCAGAAAAAGAAACATAAATGACTAATAAATATGTATATTTTTAAAACCTCACTAATCAAAGAAATGCAAACTAAACAATAACCTATCAGACTGGAAAATATTAAAAATAATGTTAAATCTCAATGTTGATGAATCTGTGGGAAATGGGTATTTTCATTCAATATTGTTAAGTAAAAATGACTACAATCTTTCTGAAGGGCAGTATAGCAAATCTATGTCAAAACTGCACCAATCTAGCAATTCTATTTCTAGGAACTAATCATAGGTAAGTGATATGACAGGTATACAAAACTGGATGTTCAACTATGCTCACTGAAGTGGTATTTAAGTTAACAAAAAAAACCACCGGAAGCAACTTAAGTGTTCCACCAATAAGAGATGGTGTACAAAAATTACAGCATAGTCATCAGTACTAGGGGGTTCTTTGTATTCTTTAAAACAATGATGTAAATCTATATTTAAGAGTTTAGAAGGCTGTCATAATCTGTCATGAACTGGCACAAGCAGGTCCCAAACAGTCAAGTGTACAATCTCCGTCTCTACCTGTGCATGAACACATGGCTAGAGACAGGGATATACAGAAAGCTGCCCTGAGAATATGCATCAAACAGGTTCTCTGGCTTTTCACTTCTTCATACGTTCTCTGTTTTTTATGAATGTGTGCAGTAGGCATGCATTATGTTTCTAATTACAAAAACATACTAAAGCAATTTAAAAGTTCTATTTTTAATTCACTTCGAATGCCAATACAGATAACTGAAATGTCAAGAGCTGACTATTACACACTAATAACCCAGGAGCCTTGCAAGCTACACTTAATTTTCATCAGGTAGCAGGTTATCTGAGATGTACTCTTAATTCTTAGGTCAACATGCATTCTGGACGTGGGTACTACAGGGTACTCACCAGAAGAATCCAAGATGTTGTGAGGGCCACCCCATGAGTCAAACCAGCCTGTCCAGTACTCCATCACCATCTTGGGCTGAATTCCCTGGGCACAAGATGCCAAGTTACACAGGAAGATAGGGCCCTTCCTGGAGGGGTCTCAGGACTCTGTCCCCCAGCTCTTCCCTGGACACACACCCCTGCCACAGAGGCACTGAAAGCAGAGATGTGGGCCACGTGCATCTGTGGCCACTGGCCCCCAGTATGGCTTCCTCCCTGCGTGTCTCTTGTGGAGGAGGCCTCCAACGTTGATACAGAAGACTTTGATGACTTTGTGTGGCTTTAATGTTACACATGGTGCTAGCAAGAAAGCATTGGCCTAGGACACTCTGCTAACCCAGAACTGAAACCTTTCCCGAAGCCCACCCTTGAGACAAAGATTAGACAAACCTATAAAACAAAAAATTAATACACATGAGGAGCGTTCTTTTTCGTTCAATCAAATATACGAGACCAAATGGGCATCTCCTGTCCAAAGACAGGAGAAGGCAGGAAGGGACAGGAACTGGATGAATGGACACAGGAAACCCAGGGTGGAAAGGGATAGCACGCTGTCACATTGTGGGGATTGCAACTAATGTCAGAAAACAATGTGTGTATAAACTTTTGAATGAGAAATTAACTTGAGCTGTAAACTTTCACCTAAAGCACAATGCAAAAAAAAGAAAGCATCAGTATCTGCCCAATTATGTCTTTCTTAGAACTCACTGCTTGCTCTGTAAGTCTTTTCCCACTTTGATCTGCTTTCTGGAGCAAGCCAAGAAAGGAGAATGCTGTACCCAGGATCAGTATCTGCCAGGCACGCTGTGGACAGACACCCCTCAGGTATTGCTCTCCTTCAGCTGGAAGAGCTAGAGGGCTGCAGAGAGAGAGTGCCCCCTGCAGTCTAGCCTGGTCTAAGGAAAAGCTGGGTATAACAGGGCCAGAGAACAGGATGTTACAGCTAGCTCAGCTATTCTGAGTGTAGGTTCTGCAGCCTGAGTATCTGGATTCATAGCTGGGCTGGAGTGCTCAATAAAGCGTTAGTATTATTTCAGAATTCTGACTTTGGAACAGAATTGTGCTGAGGATACATAAATCATTACTGAGACCATGTCCTACCCTGCATGTTTGCAAGAAGTGCCAGAGTACCTGGTGGGATGGAAAGACTGATATGCTGGTATTTCAGGTTCTGTACTCACACCCTTACTTATTCCTTCTGTGACTGTGTATCAAGTACTTTCTCTGTTAGTGATGGCCTTACACTCAGAGGGCAGCTGTGTGCAGAACAACAAACCCTAACACGTGGATCCAATGTGATGGGCAAACCCACCATCCCTTTAGTAGAAGGTACCTGCCATACCCAGGTAAAGGCTGCCGTAGTCACAGAAATTTCTTTAGAAAGACCTGTGGCTTCGTTTTCTGCACGTGTCATCTACATCCCAGGAAAGGGACATACTGTACCACTTTTAAGTCACTAAAACAGGGAAGTAGATTCTAAGTCCCACATCTCAGTAGTCCCTACTGCCAAGAATGGGTTCTGGGTTTGAAGGTACTAGGGCGACGGGGAGGTGGCATCTACCAGTAGCCCAGGTCACTGTACAGCATGATTAAGATGGAGCCCTGGAGCCAGTCAGACTGTGCTGTAATCCCTCATCTCCCACTTCCTGGGGGTAGCTTGGACAGACTGCTTGACCCACCCTCAGTGCCTGTCCCCTTCAACTGTAAAAGAGAAATGATGGTATCCAGCTCAGAGGTCTAGGGAGAACTAAAGGAGATAATGCACACAAAGCACTTAGCACAGTGCTTGGCACATAGGAAGTGCTCGAGAAACATCAGTACTAGTTATCTTCATTACTGGGCATGGCCATCACATGGACAATGACTAGGTAGGTGTTACTGGATATTCCAGAGTTAAGCAGAATTGGGGCCTATATTGCTCTTCCACTCAAACCTGCTGCCATCAAGTCGACTCCAACTCATTACAGCCCTGTAGGACAGAGTAGAACTGCCCCATAGGGTTTCTAAGGTTGTAAATCTTTACAGAAGCAGACTGCTACATCTTTCTCCCGTGGAGCAGCTCGTGGGTTCAAACTGCCAACGTTTTGGTTAGTAGCAAAGCACTTTAACCACTGCGCCACCAGGGCTCCTTTCGTCCATTCAAGGAGCCCTTAATTTAAACAAGGAAGTATCCAAGTCCCATTCCTTGAGGAAAAGTTTATCTTTTACACCTCAGAAAGCTTTGAACTGAGGACAAGAAACAGAGGACATTTAGCAGTGCCATTCTGTCAACAGTACAACATAGCCTAGGATGGCAAAGGTGCGGCTACTTCTCCAAAGATAAGAAGTAAAGCACTCATTTATATCAGCTACTATCTTAAGTGATTTTCAAATATTACCTCAGTGAATCCTCAAAGAAACCTATGAGTAGGTACTATTATTATTCCCACTTTACCAAAGAGGAGGGAAGCAGAGTTTAGTAACTTGCCCCATCATGCAACTAGTGGCAGAATGGGTGTAGGGAAAGCTCATGGCATGCCGTGCTTCTCTTTGACAGCATTCATGTACAGTTCTACTGAGTTATTTGCAGGGCTTCGAGTCAGTTTGGAATGGTTCAGCAATTCCTGACATAAACAAGGGCAGTATATGCATTGCATCACAACCAAATCTGTTGCTCCTTGGATTCTGACCCAAGTAGGACAAACAGCAGTGCCCTACTCAAAGATGGTGGCTGGCCCTGCCACTTTGAATGTGTGTCACTCTCCACAGTCTGCCAATAATCTAGCCTCATGCATCAGGCTCCTAAAACTTTCGGGGTCCACACGGGAGACTGGATTATTGGAGCAACACACATTCAAAGCAGTGCAGTCGGTCAGCCATCTTTGAGCAGGGCACCACTGTTCAATCATTCATTTTATTATCCACTTAATTAAGTGTCTTTCCAAGTCAATTATAACTCCATAAGTGCAGAGGCCCTATGGTCTTATTCACTGTAGCATCACAGGACCTAGCACCATCCCAGGCACAGAACAGCAACTCAGTAAATACTTGAGGAAGGAAGAAAAGAAAGTCACTCAATTTGAACTCACCTGTATCCATTCTCTCTCCCATGAGCCACCTGACATAAGTCAGCCTAGTGTCAAGTCCCAGATTCTATCTCATCTCCTTCTTGAAACCTCCTACCTACTCTGGTTGCCCCTCCAAATTCCAGTAGCAGCAACACCATATGCACTCATGGCCCTCATCCTACCCTGCTTGGCACTGCAGCGCTGATTTCACATGAGAGTGTCTTATGACACTACCTCTGATCTAAAATTATAATCTGGTGTGGAAAATGACCCCCAACATTACCCCAGGTGTCTGGTTTGTCATGGTTGATAAAGCACTCCAGCAGCTCCACACTAGGTCCAGGGTTGATGTCTGCATGCAACAAGTAGAAGTGGTGACTCTCTGGGGATGTTCACAGCCGCAGTGAGAAAGATGTGGCCTCTCAGTTCTAGGAACAAACTCTGAATGGACTGGAGGTGCTCTGGCCCAGATCACATCTCTTCTTAGGAGATACACACGCTCAAGAAAAAAGCGATCATTCAGAAAGGAATTTAGCTGTAAATTCCCATCAATCTGGTGGATGCTGAGATACAGCCAGGAACTCCTATCTCCTTCTGACCTCAAATGGACCAGGCCTCCTGTCTCACTGATGACAATAATCATTCTTAGGACCCAAGAGGCCTTACAGGTTAAGGTCAGACACAGTATAGTACAGGAAGGGAAGTGTTTGTCCCCTCAGCCCCTGGGGAACCAACACAAGCAAGTACAGAAAAGTCCATTCATGAGCCCTTCAAATAGCATCTTTTTTTTCAAGAGGCAAGTAATCACTTTCAGCCCACACAGCAACACCTCAAGGCAGCTTTAACTTGCTTCCCTTCCCCGGGACACGGCAAGCTGGGTGCATGGGAGTCACCCAGGAAAGGCTGGGAGAACAACCAATCCTTCTCTCCCTATCTGTGGACCCTGAGCACAGTGAAAGGCACCCAAGAACTGCAGGCCTCCAATGAGAGGGCCTGGTTTAGCTTGGTAGGAACTCTTGCATTCATGCTGAGCTGGGCAGGCACTACCTGTGAGTTAAACTTACCTGAGCATTTAAGAGAAACGTGGTTAGTAAGTGTAGCTCATGCTGTGACTGTAAGTTAATGGTGGCCAGCACTGTGAAGGGAAAGGAGAAAGGAGAAACAAAATATTGTCTCAAAGCCAGAGGACCTTCTGAATTAACCCAATCAGTCTCAACCTTCCAGTACAACTGATGAACTAATCGTGACGCTGATTCCCATATTCAGGTAGAAGTCAGCTACTTCGATGTCAGAGATGCATCTTCTCATTTCAGAAACCCCACCACTCAGCCCAGACCTTACACAGCAGTCACTTCCTGAGATCTGATCTCAATTAACTTTAACTCCTGCAAGTGGAGTGTGGTTCCTGCTCATTATTCTTCTGTAGGCCCAGAGTCTCATCTGTTCTTTGCACCCAAGCATCTAGCACAGGGCAACACTCTAAATGGGTAAACCTCTGAAGACTCTCATTGCATTTCTTAAATGATGGATAGTTTTGTATTCTACTCCACACTGTTCTCATTTTAAATAGCTACCCATCACTGAAATGTGAGCTTGAGAAGACGTACTGGGCTTGGCCTGTGGCCATGGCCCCTCGGTCTGCCCCAACCTGAGAGCATACTGTCAGGCCCCCTGCCTGTTTTGTTCAGCCTGCCATCTGTCCAGTAAGCACCAGCCTGGCCTGGGCTCCAGGGGCTGAGACAGCATGCTGTGGACTGAGCGGCCGTTATCCCAGCTACCCCAACACTCCTCTATAGGACATAAATCCCTGATGACAAACAACAGCTGAGGCTCAGGAGGTTGAATAACAACTGGTTAGCAATAGAGTAGGGATGCAAACCCAGGCCCATCAGACACTCAACCTGTTGTTCTACAAGGTTACTGTCCTCCAGCCGCCATCCCGAGGGAACCACGACCCAGTGGGTATGCCTCTGCATCCAGACACCTCCTTACCTTAAGTCAGAAACCCCTGACAACAGAGGCTTGTCTGAAACTAACTGGGCAGAAATCCCAAAGTCAACAGGATCTTGATGGCTAACTGAACACAAACATCTATCACCTATCCTTCTTGACACCCTACTAATATAAAGTACAAGAATGAAAAGGTATAAGGTCACAAAGAACAAGAGCTGGTAAGAGGACATCAGCACAGGGAAAATTCCAAGAAAAATCTTGGAAGACTGAGGAAGGGTAGAGGGGTGGTAAGTGGCCTAGGAGAATGGAAGAAGTCACACCCAACTCCCCACCTTGGCCCAGCGCCTCACCCTGCCTCTGAGGTACCTGCCCCAGGAAGGATATGAGGTGAGTGGCCAGGCCCTCCTCCCCATCCCTGCCACACCTCTCTGGAAAATGGAACCAGGGCAGCTCTAGGCTATGAGATGTCAGGCACACAAAATGTGGGAGTGAAATATAGGAGGAAAGACTGGAAACAGGGGAATGGGGGCTATTTGAACAGTGGGATGCCATCCCATTTCTCCACCTGCTCCCAGGACATCTATAGCAAGATACCAAAGGACTCGTCTGGAGAAATGGAACAGCATGAAATACAATATCTCCACACACAAACATGTGGGTTTCCCCCAGTGAAGTAGCCACCCCTACCCAACCACCCCACAAAGAAGCACACCTGCAAACAAGACTTCTCCTCACACACAAAGTTCCCAGGTGGCTTTTTAGTGCCTCATTCTTAAACATGACTGCTGGGTCAAGAGTCAGATAACTAAGAAAACCCCCTCACAGGGGGGACTCAGCTGAGCAGATAAAGGGAAACAGAGTAAAGAGAACCAATGAAAGAAAGGAACAAATAAAATGTTTTAAAAAGTAAAATATCCTGGGAGAGTGACAAGGGAGTATCCACTAAAAAGTATGCTATGAGAAAAGAAACATATTCAAGATAAATGTGATCCAGGAAATAACAGAAGAATTGGAAGATAAAGTTGAGGAAACCCCCCTCCCCCACCAGAAAGTAGAACTAAAGTAAACGGCAAAGAGGTAGAAAACAGAAAAAATAAGAGACTTAGAGAATCAATATGAAAGTCTAATAAACAAATAATAGGAATGTCCAAAGAATCAGAGAAAAAGAAAATGTAATGACAGAATCTCCCACTGCTAATGACTAGAGCTCTCCACAGAAGTGCCAGTGAAGAGGAAAAAAGTCTTACTCCAAAGAACAACATTGTGAAATATCAGAACACCAAGGATAAAAAGAAAATTCTAAAAGCTTCCAGAAACAAGAGGGAAAAAGCCCAGGGCATATAAAAGGATCAGGAATCAGAATGCCATTGTACTTCAGCAGCAACAGCAGACGCTAGCAAACAGCAGAACGATGCCTTCAAAATTCCAGGAGACACAGGGGGTTCCAGAAAGACACAGAGGTTAAGTCTTGGGATAAAAGCTATGTAGCAGGCCACCATACAGCGCAGAGACACAGGAGTGAGGTATCCAGAAAGTAAACACAGACCTGATGTATGATCTGATGTTTATAGACACTTGGAAATTACCAGTGATAGGTGTTCAGCAGATCTTTGGCAAAGCATTTGTTTAAGAGAGACAGAGATAGAGAGAAAAGAGAACAATCAAAAAGAAAAGGAAAAGAAGTGGAATAATTACACTGAAAACTCCAGGATTCACATATATTGTATAGAAGCATTATCCTGATACACTCCTTGGTTCAGCAGTGAATATTATTGTCAATTACACAGACACTGACTATTGATTTAAATCATAATCGTGAAACAGCTCTACTGGAAGGACAGCAGTAGGGTAAGACTGGCAAAAAAGAACTAAACCCTGATCTGGCATAAGAAGCCAATAGATATGATTTTACACTGACAAATACAGAGTACTGTATGTATGTTATTTAGAAATGTGAAAGAAAATACCAGAAGAAAAAGCTAAAAAAATGTTTAAAATGGTAATTTCTAAGGAGTGGGACTAGGAGGCAGGGACATGCTGTATTTTTTATGAGTATGTTTCTATTATTTTACTTTTAGACCATTACAGGGTATCACTTTAATTATAACTTGAATTGACTTTAAGGCATCATCCCGTGCAGCAGGTGGCAGGCCAGGGGCCTCAGAGTGCAGTGGGCCTGCAATGCGATGAAAGCGGGAGGGGACTGAGAATACAAGAGAATACTGGAGGACCCCAGCATCCACAGGAGGTCTTTAATTAATAGACAGCGGAAGCACAGAAAATATGTGCCAGTATCCAAAGCCTCTCTTACAAAGCACTCTGCAGACAGCTGCTCCCAGAGCCCTCAGCCACGGGGATGCATTGCCACCGTGTGGAAAGGATGGGAAGCACTCCTGCTCCTAGCAGAGCCGGGTTCCTTCTCCTCTCTGCTCAGCCTCATCAGGGAGACTTGGGATCTAGTCCTCTGACCGGCTCTGCCTAGAGACAAGGGCCCTTCTTCTCATTTATTCAACAGTCATTTACTGCATGCTAGCCACACACCAGGCACTGTTCAAAGCGACACAGTGATAAAGGTTCCGACTTTCAAGCAGTTCAACCTAGCGAAGGGAAGCACAAAGGAAACAAAACAGAGTAGCTGAGCTGGTGCAGGGCAGGCACAGGGACTAGAGCCGAAGGAGGGCCCGCAGCTCCTGACAGGATCCCGCACTCATCCCTTCACCAAAAGACTGTGTCCAGGCAGGAGGCACAGCCAGAATGGAACAAAGCCAAGCTCTGTGAGCTCACTTCCGTGGTGAAACAAATAAGTAAAATAAATAAACTACACAGAATATTAGGGGCAATAAATGCTATGACGAAAAATAAAGCAGGGAGGAAGGACTGGGCAAGCTGGAGGAGGAGGTGTCATTTTAAA
The DNA here is from genome assembly GCA_030035585.1 of Dugong dugon. Lineage (NCBI taxonomy): Eukaryota > Metazoa > Chordata > Mammalia > Sirenia > Dugongidae > Dugong > Dugong dugon. Next base: position 3,787,124 of record CM057467.1, read on the forward strand.
GTGGTCAGAGAAGGTAGCATTTGAGAAAAGACATGAAGGAAGTAGGGGAACAAGCCATGCAGCCATCTGGAAATAGCAAGTGCCAATTCACTGAGACCCGGGTGCTGGGGTGTCGGAGCTGCAGGATGGAGGCAGAAGGGCTGCAGCCAAGGGGGTAGGAGGCATGGCCCTCTGGGCCCCAGGGGCTGGTGTGGGCCTTCCAGGCTCTTCTCAAGACCTGGGCTTTCACTGTGCACAAGGCAAGGGTGAGAAGATCTGAACTACACTCTACAAGGCACACACAGGCTGCTATGCTGAGAAAAATTTGTAGAGGAGGCTACAGTAAAAAAAAAAAAAAAAAAAGGGAGATTAAAATGCTACTGTAATAATACAAGTGAGAAATGTCAGTGAGACTTAAGGTGGTAAAACATATTTGGACTTCAAATACATTTAAAGATAAAGCCAATGGATTTGCTGATGGATTGTATGTCAGGTATACAGAAAGAGAGGAGTCCAGAATGGCCATGTGCAAGCAGGGTGAAAAGGGAGCTGCAATTTACTGATAAAAGGAAGCCTGCAAGTGAAACAGGCTTTGAAGAGGGGAAGTCTCAGGAGTCCAATGCTGAGCACCTCACACTTGAGATGCCAACCAGACATCCCTGTAAGGATATGCAAGGAGCAGCAGGATATAGAAGTTCAGGTGCAGGGAAAGGTCCCTGAGGATGGAAACATAGATGCCAGACTCATGAGCACACAGAGAGTACTTAACGCCATGAACACAAGGAGAGAGCCATGAAAAATTTCAACATTAAGAGGTCAGAGAGGTGAAAGGTGCCTAGCAGAAGACACAGGAAACAATGTGTCCTGGCGGCCAAACGAGAAACATTTCCAGGAACAGAGGTTGGTGGTCTCTGCCAAATAAAATCAGACAGGTCTGAAGTGATTGGCATTCAACATTCAGATTTATACACGGAACTCACTAGTGACCTTGGAGGTGTAAGACAGATCCTATGGAAAGCACTGAGTATGGACAATGAAGGGGAACCTGGTGAAAAAGGGAAGCAGAGAACTAGAGCAGTACCTGGACATGAAACTGAGATACTCTTTAGAAGGGAGAAATAATACGTTGACACATAGATGGGAATGACCCAGTAGAGAGAGATAACCCAGTGATGCAGGACAGAAGGGAGGAACTGCCAGAGCAGTGTCCTTGAGTAGGAGAGGAGGAAGAATTCAGTGCCCAGATGGGGGCAGTCGGCCTGAAACTGAATGTGTTCAGCCCATCTGGAGTAACAGGAAGAAGGAAGAGCAGGGATGTTGATGCCTGTGCTGCGCCCACCTGCCCAGGCCCAGGCCTGACCCTGTGATGGCCATGGTGGGCCTCGGAAGGGGTCAGTCGTACTTAGGGTTTTGGCAAGCTCTGAGTCAGCCACCCTCACAGAAGCTCAGTGCTTCATCTGCTCAGGCCTATCTGGGGACATTCCATGCCCTTCTCAGATTCCACACCTGCCATTCCATGTGCTTAGGTCTGCAGAGCACTGCTAGTGTCTTGAGTGTAAAAGGTTGGGAGTGGTCAGCATACGTAAGAGACTAGCTACAGAGCTGGGTGCTGCATGTCCATCTCTGACGTAAACTCTCCGATCTTTTAAGACCGAAGCTTTGGGGTCTGTGCTGTGTAAACGGGGGAAAAGCAGGCATTAGGGAGTCCTAGTTGTGCCCAGGCCTACCCGGGCAATGGCTCTCCTGCACGGCCCCCATGCAGTACCTCCTTGGACAACTCCCTTGCTCAGGCCATCCTTGTTGTCTGAGGTCAGGAGCAGCTCCACAATGCCTCGATCCTCTAAGGCCTGTGGGGAAAAGGAGATGTGTTAAAGTCTGTCCTTACTCCTCAAAGCGTCTGCAGTGTCATGCAGGCTGGGTAGGGCAGCTTGACAAGGAAGAAGGTGAGACTCGAAATAAAGCATGTACTTCTCTGTAGAGAACTGACTGAAGGCTATCCTGTCTGTGCCCACCACATTCGGCAAAGCTCCAGCAAGTCCGCAATTCCATTTACAGCTGGGGGACCCTTGGCCACTCCCGATCTGGGTGCAGTGCCTGGTCTAGCTGGTCTACTGTTCCTGACAAGCCTGCTCAGAGGTAAGACCTGCAGGGCCACTGCCACGCTGTCACCTGGCACTGCCCACTGGGCTCCACAGTGGAGCAAGCAGCCAGCGCCTTCCCCTACCCAGTCCAGTTTGGGCTCTGGTCAACAGCAGGGGCAAGGCTAGACCAGGAAGTCATGTGCCCAAGGTGCTCTGCACCCACCTGATGCTGCAGGAAACACTTGGAGGCTTATGCCAAAGGCACCGAGAGGTGGGAGCACATGCCGTGCTTGAGGGGTGGTGACCACTGGCCACTGGTGAGAGCTGCTAGCACTTGTGTAGCATTTACTACGGTGCTGGGACTTCTGCTCAGCACTTGGCAACAGACTGTCCTCCACAACTGATATCTTCATTTTACAGATGAAGAGCCTCAGGAAGGCAGGTTGGCATGTTACGGACTAAAGAGCTAATGAGAGTTATGGTCCTGACCCAGAGGCCACCGCCTACAGAGGCTATGCCCTGAGGCCTGGGCTTTCAGATCAGGAACCCCAGCAGGGGGCTCTCCCTGTAAGTATCCCTGCAGGTATTAGAACAGGACTGCTTCCTGCAGCTGAACTTGTTAGGAAATCGGGGAGGCAGAGAGAGAATCTAGTGAGTGAATGTCACTTGTATCTAACCCCAGCTGCCAGTAAGGAAAGAAAGTTACCCTCAGGGACAATTTAAGCTGTGGGAGTTTAAGCCATGAGAACAGGTGAAGTTTTCATAAAAAGCCCTGAATCTACCACCTCGCAATTACTCACCCAGGTACGCATTCATGCGTAACACGTTTCCTTAGGTTCCTACCATACACATGTAGCATGGTGTGGGCTGAGAAGGTGTAAACACGGGTAATCACCATCTTCATTAATTATATGTGGGTCTTCATAGATGTTTATTGACTCCACATTAATGGAGTAAGGGATAATTACTATTTACTGAGCAGCAGCAACATGCCAAGCACTGTAACAGCACCCAATTCCCACAGGAGCCTTAGAAAAATGTGTTCTTGTCTCCACTTTGCACATGATGAAACTGAGGCTTGGAAGGGTGTGGCATCCTGCCCAAGGTCACCCTATACTTTGTCCACATCTGTCCAGCACCACAGGGGAAGGCCACAGCAGCTCTGAGGGGTCCCCCAAGGACCTCTGGGTAGCAGGGGCTGGGTGCTGAGGCTGCTCTTGCCCTCACCTCACACACCGGCCCCTTCCCCAGACACCATGGAGCCAGGACTGTACAGAAGATGTCCCCGAAGGAGCTACAAGCTCTCTTCCTACTCAGCAAAGCACTCATTTTCTGCAACTGAGTAAGTAAACAGCAGCTGAAGCTCCAGGGCCCCAGAGATCATTTGCAAGAACTAGGTGTGGCAGAGAAGGCTCCCACCTGGGCCCAGCTGGAACGGCTGTGCTAATCAAAGACCAAAGACGGAGACAGAGCTGCAAGTGTGTGCTCATCCAGGCCCAGTGGCGGGAGCTGGGTGGCTGGGGCAGGGCCATTGGAGCAGAACCCTCCCCTTCCAGCTTCAGCAGTGCTGCCCTTTCTGGAGACATCCTTGCTCCCTAGAAAGAGTGCTTTCCAGAGGTGAGAAAAAGGGAGGGAGAGTGGATAGGAACTTACAAGCTACAGGAACCTACAAGTCTCCTGATGGAAAATAAATTTGTACGTGACACAGAGGAGATGCTGCCCAGGGTGTCAAGGCCAAATCCAAGGAGGCCTTAAATTGGGTGCAATCTCTGAGTTAATTAACATTTTTGCAACTCATACTATGACTGACCCTCCAAAGTCCTCCAAAACCAATTCCAGAGACTCTATCCAAGTTTGATTTATTGAAGACTCCCATAATACAGTTCAAAGGGGCAAGTACCTATTAGTCCCACTTTATAGGAAAGAAAACAGAGGCTCAGAAAACTTAAGTCATTTGTTCCAGGTCACAGCTACTTAGTGACTGGAACTAGATTTGAATACCAAGCCTGTGCTTTTCATTACTCCTCTGTCTCTGCCCTTCCCTGGTCTGACGATATCCTACCAAATCAGTGGTTCACAAGCTCAGTGTTATATAGGACTCAGACATATGAGAGCCATTCAGAAATTCTGATTTCACTGCCGCCGTTCATGGCTGGGCCCAGGGAGTTTTAAAACCCCAATGATGCAATGTACACCCTAGGATGGGATGACCACTTTAGACACTAGTGCCCTGCCAAGAACCCTCCTCTAAGATCACCACTCAACTAGGTCAGACACTTTTCTCAGTATAGCAGCACCTGTGGGTATTCAATGTGACTACACAATCAGAACTTGCAAAAAAGCAGCACCCATGTGGAAGAACTGCAACCCCAATTTAGACTCAACCAATAAAGAGTAAACAAGTGACAACCCTGTGGAAATGAAACAATGAAGAAGGGATTCCAGAGGCAGGGCCAAGACGGAGGAGTAGTCAGATGCTTCCGGTGGACCCTCTTACAACAAAGACCCGAAAAAAAAAGTGATTTGATTATATGTGACAATCTAGAAGCCCTGAACATCAAAGGCAAAGTTGAGGAAACCGACCGAGAGGCAGGGGGAGAGAGAGATGTTTCGAAAGCAGCGAAGAGTGACCAGACCTGGCCTGGCAAGAGCCTGAGCCCTTCAGGCCTGATCAGCTCCTGGGTGAGTGGTGAGGCAGGCAAGCAGAGGTGCTCAGGAGGCATATTCCACACTGGGAGAGATCCAGTGGCAGAGAGTCTACTCAGCCACACAGAACCAGTGAGAAGCAGCCCTCAACAGGTGAAAGATAAGTACTTGCATCCGGCCTACCGCACGGATCAAAAACATCCTCCTTAGGGAAAAAGCTCTCTACCATTTACCTCCCTGCTCCCTGTTCTGCACTGGGTACCAGACCAAATGCAGCACTTGCTGAGTACCCTGGGCCGGAAGTAGAATCCGTCACACACTCTGAGCCATTGTCTCAGCCTTAGAGAGTGAACAAATTAACAAACGGGAAAAAATAAACTGCCAGCTCCCCTAAGCCAGGAAGTCAGGGTGGGCACAGCACCTTTGCCTAGGCACAGGCATAAGGGATCCACAGACTTTGAGTGCCTTACCCCCTGCGTAGACTTCTGCAAGCCCATTTCAACAGAGTACGCCCTCATTACCGCAGTACAACAGGGTATATACCATAAGTCTAACTTCAACTGTTTCAGCTGTGAAGTGGCAGGTTCTTGACATTTGACACTGCTCTGCCCATTAAGCATGGTCTTCACCTACCCACATCAGGGGCCTGAGGACTGGTGGCTCCACTGACTCCACCTAGCCACCTGCGATAGAGGCCCGTGAATAAGAGGTGCTCCCTGTTCCTTACAACCAACAGCATTAGTTGCTCAGTCAAGCTGCAAAACCCCCCCAAGGATGTGTTCTAGGGAACAGGGACACGCCTTCCTCATGGACACTCGGGGGCGGCCGTCAGCCCCCTGCCTTGCTCAGAGTGTGTCCCCCTGCTGCAGCCAGATACCTGTGCCTACACCAATCACCCATGCCTGTCTAGGACAGTGAGAGCCTACACCACACACTTGGTGGCTGTCTACCTGGGCACCTGAGCTGAATCCATACAGGAGGAGTGGGCAGACTCCTGAGCTCACATACCTAGTAACACAGCTAACCACCTGGTGACAGGACATTAGAGCTTCAAAGGTGCCAATAATCAAACTAGCTCATAAGAGCAGCCTATTTGGGCATTTCAAAACAAAACAAGAAGTTAGGACTCAGAAAGCAAACATAAATAAATATAATAACTTACTGATGGCTTGGAGACAAAAGTCAATATCAAAGCAGATAAAGAGGCAACGCATGATAGCATCAGCAAGGTCTCAAAATAAAGAATCTAGAAATTTTCCAGAGGAGAAAAATTTCTTGGGATTACTGGAGGCAGAATACAAAAGATCGATATACAGAACTCTTCAAGACGTTAGGAAGGAAATTAAGGAAAACGCAGAACACGCAATAGAGAAAATTAAAAACATTAAAGAAGAGCATAACGACAAATTTAACAGGCTGCAATAATCCATAGAGAGACAGCAACCAGAAATCCAGAAGATCAAAAATAAGGACAGAATTAGGCAACTCAATAGAAAGTCACAGGGACAGAATTGAGGCAATGGAAGGCAAAATTACTGAGATTGAAGATAAAGCATTTGACACCAACTTATTTGAGGAAAAATCAGATAAAAGGATAAAAAAATGAAAAACTCTAAGAATTATGTGGGATTCTGTCAAGAGGAATAACCTACAAGTGACTGGAGTACCAGAAAAGGGGGGACAACAGAAAATACACAGAGAATTGTTGAAGATTTGATGGCAGAAAACATCCCTGATATCGTGAAAGATATCTATCCAAGATTCTCATCGGACACCATGTAAGGCAGATCCCAAAAGAAAGTCACCAAGACATATTATAATCAAACTTACCAAAAACAAAGATAAAGAGAGAATTTTAAGAGCGGCTAGGGATAAACAAAAAGCCATCTACAAAGGAGAGTCAATAAGAATAAGCTCGGACTACTCAGCAGAAACCATGCAGGCAAGAAGGCAGTGCGATGACATATATAAAGCCTTAAAGGGAAAAAATTGCCAGCCAAATATCAAATATCCAGCAAAACCGTCTATCAAATATGATGGTGAAATTAGGGTATTTCCAGATAAACAGAAGTTTATGGAATTTGCAAAAACCAAACCAAAATTACAAGAAATACTAAAGGGAGTCCTCTGGTTAGAAAATCAGTAACATCAAATAACAACCCAAGACTAGAACACAGGACAGAGCAACCAGATATCAACCCAGATGGAGAAGTCACAAAAGTAAATCAAAGCTAAAATACTGAAAATAGGGAAACAGATGTCAATATGTAAAAGCTGACAACATTAAAACAAAAAAGAGCGACTTAAAAAATGAAGACATAGATTCTTCATAAGGAGAGGAAGTCAAGGCAATATAAAGAAATAAAAGACTGGTCTAAACTTAGAAAAATGGGTAAATTTTAAGGTAATTACAAAGGAAACTAACAATCCTACAAGTCAAAATAAAAAACTAGAAGAATATAAAGACTCAGCAAACACAAAATCAACAACAAGAAAAAAATGAAAAGAAAATACATAAAGAAAAACAATTCAGCACAGAAAATTAAGGGGAACAAAGAAACTGTGAACAACACACAAAAAAAGACATCAAAATGACAGCACTAAACTCATACCTATCAATAATTACGCTGAATGTAAGTGGACTAAATGCAACAATAAAGAGACAGAGAGTGGCAGATTGGATAAAAAACATGATTCGTCTATATGCTGCCTACAAGAGATACACCTTAGACTTAAAGACACAAACAAACTAAAATTCAAAGGATGGAAAAAAATATATCAACCAAACAACACTCAAAAAAGAGCGGGAGTGGCAATATCAATCTCTGACAAAACAGACTTTAAAGTAAAATCCACCAACAAATGATAAGGAAGGACACTATATAATGATTAAAGGGTCAATACACCAGGAGGACATAACTATAATAAATATTTACGCAGCTATCGACAGGGCTCCAAAATACATAAAACTCTAACAGCACTGAAAAGAGAGATACCTAGATCCACAATAGTAGTATGAGACTTCAACACACCACTTTCAGTGAAGAACAGGACATCCAGAAAGAAGCTCAACAAAGACAAGGAAGATCTAAATGCTACAATCGACAAACTTGATCTCATAGACATATACCAAACACTCCACCCAACAGCAGCCAACTATACTTTCTTTTCCAACACACATGGAACACTCTCCAGAACAGAACACATATTAGGCCATAAAGCAAGTCTTAACAAAATAGAAAGCATCAAAATATTACAAAGCATCTTTTCTGACCATAAAGACAAAAAAGTAGAAATCAGTAACAGAAAAAGCAAGGTAAAAAAATCAAACACATGGAAACTGAAAACATCTTGCTCAAAAACTACTGCGTTATAGAAGAAATTAAGGTTCGAAAAAAGAAGTTCATAGAATCAAACAAGAATGAAAACATACCTTACCAGAACCTATGGGACACAGCAAAAGCAGTGCTCAGAGGTCAGTTTAAACCAATAAATACACACATTCAAAAAGAAGAAAGGGCTATAATCAAAACATTAACTCTACAACTGGAACAAGTAGAAAGAGAGCAGCAAAAGAAGCCCTCGGACGCCAGAAGAAAGGAAATAATAAAAATTAGAGCAGAATTAAATGAAATAGAGAATAGAAAAACAATTGAAAGAGTTAACAAGATCAAAAGCTAGTTCTTTGAAAAGATCAACAAAATTGATTAACCACTGGCCAAACTCACAAAAGAAGAACAGGAGAGGAAGCAGATAACCCCTATAAGAAATGAGATGGGTGACATCACAACAGACCCAAGTGAAATTAAAAGAATCGTTAACAGAATACTATGAAAAACTGTACTCCAACAAATTTGAAAACCTAGAGGAAATGGACAAATATCTAGAAACTCACTGCCTACCTAAACTAACACAAACAGAGGTAGAACAACTAAATAAACCCATAACAAGAGATTGAAAAGGTAATCAAAAAACTCCCAACAAAAAAAAAGCCCCGGCCCGGACAGCTTCACTGAAGAATTCTGCCAAACTTTCAGAGAACAGTAACACCACTACTACTAAAGGTATTTCAGAGCATAGAAAAGGATGGAATAGTCCAAAACTCATTCTATGAAGCCAGCATAACCCTGACACCAAAACCAGGGAAACACACCACAAAAAAAGAAAATTACAGACCAATATCCCTGAGGAACATTGACACAAAAATCCTCAACAAAATTCTAGCCAATAGAATTCAGCAACATATCAAAAAAATAATTCACCATGATCAAGTGGAATTTATACCAGGGATGCAGGGATGGTTCAACATTAGAAACACAATCAGTGTAATTCATCACATAAATAAAACAAAAGACAAGAACCACATGATCTTATCAATCAATGCAGAAAAGGCATTTGACAAAGTCCAACACCCATTCATGATAAAAACTCTCAACAAAATAGGAATAGAAGGGAAACTCCTCAGTATAATTAAGGGCATTTATACAAAGCCAACAGCCAACATCATCCTGAATGGAGAGACTCTGAAGGCATTCCCCTTGAGAATGGGAACCAGACAAGGATGCCCTTTATCAGTGCTGTTATTCAACATTGTGCTGGAGGTCCTGGCCAGAGCAATTAGGCTAGAAAAAGAAATAAATGCATGCAAATTGGTAGGGAGGAAGTCAAAGTATCTCTATTTGTAGATGATATCATCTTATACACAGAAAACGCCAAAGAATCCACAAGAAAACTACTGAACTAATAGAAGACTTCAGCAAAGTTTCAGGAAACAAGATAAACATACAAAAATCAGTTGGATTCCTTTACACCAACAAAGAGAACCTCGAAGTGGAAATCACCAAATTAGTACCATTTACAATAGCCCCCAAGAAGGTCAAATACTTAGGAATAAATCTAACCAGAGACATAAAAGATCTATACAATGAAAACTACAAGACACTACCGCAAGACACCAAAAGAGACCTGCATAAGTGGAAAAACACACCTTGCTCATAGATAGGAAGACTCAACATTGTGAAAACGTCAATTCTACACAAAGTGATCTACAGATACAATGCAATCCCGATCCAAATTCCAATGGCATTTTTTAATGAGATGGAGAAACAAATCACCAACTTCATATGGAAAGGGAACAGGCCCCAGATAAGTAAAGCATTACTCAGGAAGAAGAAAGAAATGGGAGGCCTCACGCTACCCGAGTTTAGAACCTATTATGCCACCACAGTAGTCAAAACAGCCTGGTACAGGTATAACAACAAATACATAGACCAACGGAACAGAATTGAGAATCCACACATAAATTCATCCACCTATGAACAGCTGATATTTGACAAAGGCCCAAAGAATGTTAATTGGGGAAAAGACAGTCTTTTTAACAAATGCTGCTGGCATAACTGGGTATCCATCTGCAAAAAACTGAAACAAGACCCATACCTCACACCATGCACAAAAACTAACTCAAAATGGACCAAAGACTTAAATATAAAATCGAAAACCATAAAGATCATGGAAAAAAAAATAGGGACAACGCTAGGAGCCCTAATACATGGCATAAACACAATATGAACCATAAGTAACAATGCACAAGCACCAGAAGACAGACTAGATAACCGGGAGCTCCTAAAAATCAAACACTTACGCTCATCAAAAGACTTCACCAAAAGAGTAGTAAGACAACCTACAGCCTCAGAAAAACTTTTTGGCTACAACAAATCTGATCAGCGTCTGATCTCTAAAATCTGTAAGATACTGCAAAACCTCAACAACAAAAAGACAAATAACCCAATTAAAAAATGGGCAAAGGCTATGAACAGCACTTCACCAAAGAAGATATTTAGGCGGCTAACAGACACATGAAGAAACGCTCATGATCATTAGCCATTAGAGAAAAGCAGATCAAAACTACAATGAGATATCATCTCACCCCAACAAGGCTAGCATTAATCCAAAAAACACAAAATAAGAAATGCTAGAGAGGTTGTGGAGAGACTGGAACACTTATACCCTGTTGGTGGGAATGTAAAATGGTACAACCACTTTGAAAATCAATTGGGCGCTTCCTTAAAAAGCTAGAAATAGAAGTAGCAGACTATCCAGCTATCCCGCTCTTTTGAATATACCGTAGAGAAATAAGAGCTGTCACACGAATAGATATATGCACACTCATGTTCACTGCAGCACTGCTCCCAACAGCAAAAGATGGAAATAACCTAGGTGCCCATCAACAGATGAATGGATAAACAAATTATGGTATATCCACACAATTGAAAACTACACAATGATAAAGAACAACGATGAAGCTGTAAAATATCTTATAACATGGAGGAAGCTGGAACTCATTATGCTAAGTGAATTTAGTCAGTCACAGAAGGGCAAATATTTTATAAGACCAGTATTATAAGAACTCAAGAAAAGGTTTAAACACAGAAGAAAACATTCTTTGATGGTTACGAGGGTGGGAAGGGAGGGTGAGGGTTATTTACTAACTAGATACTAGATAAAAATTATCTTAGGTGAAGGAAAGGACAGCACACACTACAGGGGAAGTCAGCACAACTGGACTAAGCCAAAGCTAAGAAGCTCCTTGAATACAATCAAACACTTTGAGGGCAGAGTAGCAGGGGTAGGGGTCTGGGGACCATGCTTTCAAGGGACATCTAGGTCACTTGGCGTAACAAAGCTTATTAAGAAAATTTCTGCATCCTACTTAAGTGAGTGGTGTCTGGGGTCTTAAAAGCTTGCAAGCAGGCATCTAAGATGCATCAACTGGTCCCAACCACCTGGAGTAAAGGAAAATGAACACCAAAGACACAAGGAAAGTAGTTGCCCAAGAGACAGAAAGGGCCACATAAACCAGAGACTTCATCAGCCTGAGACCAGAAGAACTAGATGGTGCCCGGCTACCACCAATGACCACCCTGACAGGGAATACAACAGAGACTCCCTGATGGAGCAGGAAAAAGGTGAGGTGCAGAACTCAAATTCTAGTAAGAAGACCAGACTTAATGGTCTGACTGAGACTGGAGGAACCCCGGAAAGCATGGCCCCTGTATTCTCTATCAGCCCAGAACTAAAACAATTTCCAAGGCCAACTCTTCAGACAGGGATTGGACTCGACTGTGGGGCATAAAGTGATACTTGCGAAGAGTGTGCCTCTTAGCTCAAGTAGATACGAGAGACTAAATGGGCAGCTTCTGTCTGGAGGTGAGATGGGAAGGCAGAGAGAGTTAGGAGCTGGCTGAATGGACATAGGGAATCAGGGGTGGAAAGCGGAGTGTGCTGTCACAGTATGTGGAGAGTAATTAGGGTCACATAACAATGTATGTATAAATTTTTGTATGAGAGACAAACTTGAAATGTAAACTTCTTTTAAACTACAACAATAACCAAACAAAAAAGAAAGGATTCATCAATTAATAAATGCTGCTGGGAAATGTAGCATAAGCATGAGAAGATGATTAGACCCACAGCTACACCACGGCCCACAATGCATTACAGACAGGTTAAAGTCAAGCACCACAAAGTAAGCCTACAGTCCTCCACACCTGAACTGGTTCCTGGTCCAAATAGAGAGGCGGCAATTTCTGACAACTGAAGTAAGAGAGAAAAATCACTGGAAACCAAAAGGACCAGTTTGAAAGATAAAACTAAAAAAAAATTGGGAATATTTACTGAATCTACAACAGTATCTGGCACGTAGTAGGTGCTCAAAAAATATGTATCAAAAGAGTAAATTAATGAACAAAAAGGTAAAACAAATTAAAATAAAAACAAGTCAATATAAAAAATATTGGCAATTCACATGTTGGGAAATAGTTGATATCAAAAATGTTTAGAGTCTGAGATCCTAAACTGAGATCCTGAGATCAAAAAAGTATAGGCAATTGATAAAAATCTAGAAAGCAGCAGCAAAGCAAGAAAGAATAAGAATGGACATAACATAGCAAACGAAGTAAAAAAATAACCCACTCTTGACATACAAATTACAACCACTTAAAAAAAACCAAACCCATTACCATCAAGTCAATTCCAACTCATAGGGACCCTATAGGGCAGAAAAGAACTGCCCCATAGGGTTTCCAAGGAGCAGCTGGTTGATTTGAACTGCTGACCTTTTGGTTAGCAGCCAAACTCAACCACTGCACCACCAGGGCTACAAACCACTTAAGGTACTTCCTATTACCCATTAAATTAGCAGAAATTCACATACATGACAAAAATTTTAACAGACTATGAGGAAATGAGAACATATAATTCTCAAAGCTCTATAAATTTATGTAATTTTTCAAAGAAATTAGACAAAATATGGTGAGGGTAAAAAAATTATAACCTTTGACTTGGTAATATCACTTTTAGGACTGTTCTTAAAAACATACTTGCTCAATAATACTAATAATCTACGATATTTTACAGCTAAGAATACATTTGTATGTCTCTTCTCAGCTTATATTATTAAATTGATTAGATATACAACAGCATTGTAATGTGAAACTACTGTGTAAAAATGTTAAATAAATGTTCTTTTTAGTACTGTTTTTGTTACTCTTGAGAGTTCTTCCACTACTTTCTGTCTTCCTTTTTCCACTTTGCAGACTAAGTTACTCTGCCTTCCACCCATTTCTAGTATGAGGCTGTGTATATTTGTGTTGGTGAACACTAATAACACTGATTTCCCTATTTTGGCTAAAATAACTAAAGTCATGGAGGGCAAACGTGGGACAAAGCTAAGGCTTGAACAGGCTCCTGGCTTTTCTGCAGGCTCAGCCCTTTCTCTTAGGAAGAGCCCTGGGGAAAGAGGTCAAATCCAAGAAAGGTCAAAAGTCTCTGTGGTGTGGAGAAACAGTAGGAGAAAGGAGTCAGAAACAAACTGATTTGCTCGTACCTTCTTGATGTAAGGCATGTAGGCTGGATCTTTGTTATAGGAACCATATTCATTCTCCACCTGCACAGCAATAATGGGTCCTCCAAGTTTGTACTGGGGAGAAGAGACAAAAGACAATCAGAAGCTGAGTTAGTTTGTAGAGGGAACTGGATTACCTAAATTCACTACCCCTAATACAAATTACTAACAAAATGTTCCATTTGAAACAACAGTCTCCAAAGGTCTGGCATGCAGTTTCCGTGTTTAAGAATGCTTCCGGGCCATATCCCTGGCACGGCCTTCCCTACTGCTCCCACCCCTACCTCTACACACGACCTACTACTACAAGCTGTCAGCCATCTGTGTTTAAACAACTCCAGTAATCCCACCTTGCCAGAAAAAATTTAGGCTAATAATATCCTAGCTTATTGCTTCCCACATGACCAGAGTTGCCAGAATTAGCAAACAAAAATACAGGACACCCAGTTAAATTTGAATTTCAGATAACAATAAATAATTTTTAGCCTAAGTATGTTCTATGATTTGAGACATACAAAAAGTATTACTTGAGAGGCGGGGCCAAGATGGCTGAGTAGTCAGGCGCTTCCTGTGGACCCACTTACAACAAAGAACCGAAAAACAAGTGATTCTATTATATACGGCAATCTGGGAGACCTGAACATTAAAGGCAGACTTGAGGAACTGGACTGAGTGGCAGGGGGAGGGAGAGATGGTTCGGAAGCAGCGAGGAGTTCCCAGACCTGACTCGGCGAGAGCCTGAGCCCTTCAGGCCTTATCAGCTCATGGGTGAGTGGTGAGGCAGGCAAGCATCATTGCTCTGAAGGCATATTCGCACGGAGAGAGATCCAGCCACTGAGAGCCTACTCGGCCCAACAGAACCAGTGAGAAGCAGCCCTCAACGAAAGATAAGTAATTGTGTATGGCTTACCACACGGATCAAAAACACTCCCCTTAGGGAAAAAACTCTCTCCCATTTGCCTCCCCACTCCCTACTCTGCAGCGAGTCCCGGAATGGCTTCAGCAGTTGCCGAGTCCCCTGAGCTGGAAGAAGGATCCGTCACATGCTCTGAGCCATTCTCCCTGCCTTGGAGAGTGAACAAATTAACAAATGGGAAAAAATGAAATACCCGCTCCCATAAGCCATGAAACCAGGGTAGGCACAGCTCCTTTGCCTAGGCACAGGAATAAGGGATCAACAGACTTTGAGTGCCTTTCACACTGCACAGACTTGCGCGAGCCCATTTCAACAGCGTAAGCCCTCACTACCGCAGTACAACAGGGTATATACCATAAGTCTAACTTCAACTGTTTCAGCTGTGAAGTGGCAGGTTCTTGACATTTGACACTGCTCTGCCCATTAAGCATGGTCTTCACCTACCCACATCAGGGGCCTGAGGACTGGTGGCTCCACCGACTCCACCTAGCCACCTGCGATAGAGGCCCGTGAATAAGAGGTGCTCCCTGTTCCTTACAACCAACAGCATTAGTTGCTCAGTCAAGCTGCAAAACCCCCCCAAGGATGCGTTCTAGGGAACAGGGACACGCCTTCCTCATGGACACTCGGGGGCGGCCGTCAGCCCCCTGCCTTGCTCAGAGTGTGTCCCCCTGCTGCAGCCAGATACCTGTGCCTACACCAATCACCCATGCCTGTCTAGGACAGTGAGAGCCTACACCACACACTTGGTGGCTGTCTACCTGGGCACCTGAGCTGAATCCATACAGGAGGAGTGGGCAGACTCCTGAGCTCACATACCTAGTAACACAGCTAACCACCTGGTGACAGGACATTAGAGCTTCAAAGGTGCCAATAATCAAACTAGCTCATAAGAGCAGCCTATTTGGGCATTTCAAAACAAAACAAGAAGTTAGGACTCAGAAAGCAAACATAAATAAATATAATAACTTACTGATGGCTTGGAGACAAAAGTCAATATCAAAGCAGATAAAGAGGCAACGCATGATAGCATCAGCAAGGTCTCAAAATAAAGAATCTAGAAATTTTCCAGAGGAGAAAAATTTCTTGGGATTACTGGAGGCAGAATACAAAAGATCGATATACAGAACTCTTCAAGACGTTAGGAAGGAAATTAAGGAAAACGCAGAACACGCAATAGAGAAAATTAAAAACATTAAAGAAGAGCATAACGACAAATTTAACAGGCTGCAATAATCCATAGAGAGACAGCAACCAGAAATCCAGAAGATCAAAAATAAGGACAGAATTAGGCAACTCAATAGAAAGTCACAGGGACAGAATTGAGGCAATGGAAGGCAAAATTACTGAGATTGAAGATAAAGCATTTGACACCAACTTATTTGAGGAAAAATCAGATAAAAGGATAAAAAAATGAAAAACTCTAAGAATTATGTGGGATTCTGTCAAGAGGAATAACCTACAAGTGACTGGAGTACCAGAAAAGGGGGGACAACAGAAAATACACAGAGAATTGTTGAAGATTTGATGGCAGAAAACATCCCTGATATCGTGAAAGATATCTATCCAAGATTCTCATCGGACACCATGTAAGGCAGATCCCAAAAGAAAGTCACCAAGACATATTATAATCAAACTTACCAAAAACAAAGATAAAGAGAGAATTTTAAGAGCGGCTAGGGATAAACAAAAAGCCATCTACAAAGGAGAGTCAATAAGAATAAGCTCGGACTACTCAGCAGAAACCATGCAGGCAAGAAGGCAGTGCGATGACATATATAAAGCCTTAAAGGGAAAAAATTGCCAGCCAAATATCAAATATCCAGCAAAACCGTCTATCAAATATGATGGTGAAATTAGGGTATTTCCAGATAAACAGAAGTTTATGGAATTTGCAAAAACCAAACCAAAATTACAAGAAATACTAAAGGGAGTCCTCTGGTTAGAAAATCAGTAACATCAAATAACAACCCAAGACTAGAACACAGGACAGAGCAACCAGATATCAACCCAGATGGAGAAGTCACAAAAGTAAATCAAAGCTAAAATACTGAAAATAGGGAAACAGATGTCAATATGTAAAAGCTGACAACATTAAAACAAAAAAGAGCGACTTAAAAAATGAAGACATAGATTCTTCATAAGGAGAGGAAGTCAAGGCAATATAAAGAAATAAAAGACTGGTCTAAACTTAGAAAAATGGGTAAATTTTAAGGTAATTACAAAGGAAACTAACAATCCTACAAGTCAAAATAAAAAACTAGAAGAATATAAAGACTCAGCAAACACAAAATCAACAACAAGAAAAAAATGAAAAGAAAATACATAAAGAAAAACAATTCAGCACAGAAAATTAAGGGGAACAAAGAAACTGTGAACAACACACAAAAAAAGACATCAAAATGACAGCACTAAACTCATACCTATCAATAATTACGCTGAATGTAAGTGGACTAAATGCAACAATAAAGAGACAGAGAGTGGCAGATTGGATAAAAAACATGATTCGTCTATATGCTGCCTACAAGAGATACACCTTAGACTTAAAGACACAAACAAACTAAAATTCAAAGGATGGAAAAAAATATATCAACCAAACAACACTCAAAAAAGAGCAGGAGTGGCAATATCAATCTCTGACAAAACAGACTTTAAAGTAAAATCCACCAACAAATGATAAGGAAGGACACTATATAATGATTAAAGGGTCAATACACCAGGAGGACATAACTATAATAAATATTTACGCAGCTATCGACAGGGCTCCAAAATACATAAAACTCTAACAGCACTGAAAAGAGAGATACATAGCTCCACAATAGTAGTATGAGACTTCAACACACCACTTTCAGTGAAGAACAGGACATCCAGAAAGAAGCTCAACAAAGACAAGGAAGATCTAAATGCTACAATCGACAAACTTGATCTCATAGACATATACCAAACACTCCACCCAACAGCAGCCAACTATACTTTCTTTTCCAACACACATGGAACACTCTCCAGAACAGAACACATATTAGGCCATAAAGCAAGTCTTAACAAAATAGAAAGCATCAAAATATTACAAAGCATCTTTTCTGACCATAAAGACAAAAAAGTAGAAATCAGTAACAGAAAAAGCAAGGTAAAAAAATCAAACACATGGAAACTGAAAACATCTTGCTCAAAAACTACTGCGTTATAGAAGAAATTAAGGTTCGAAAAAAGAAGTTCATAGAATCAAACAAGAATGAAAACATACCTTACCAGAACCTATGGGACACAGCAAAAGCAGTGCTCAGAGGTCAGTTTAAACCAATAAATACACACATTCAAAAAGAAGAAAGGGCTATAATCAAAACATTAACTCTACAACTGGAACAAGTAGAAAGAGAGCAGCAAAAGAAGCCCTCGGACGCCAGAAGAAAGGAAATAATAAAAATTAGAGCAGAATTAAATGAAATAGAGAATAGAAAAACAATTGAAAGAGTTAACAAGATCAAAAGCTAGTTCTTTGAAAAGATCAACAAAATTGATTAACCACTGGCCAAACTCACAAAAGAAGAACAGGAGAGGAAGCAGATAACCCCTATAAGAAATGAGATGGGTGACATCACAACAGACCCAAGTGAAATTAAAAGAATCGTTAACAGAATACTATGAAAAACTGTACTCCAACAAATTTGAAAACCTAGAGGAAATGGACAAATATCTAGAA
Source organism: Dugong dugon (assembly GCA_030035585.1). NCBI lineage: Eukaryota > Metazoa > Chordata > Mammalia > Sirenia > Dugongidae > Dugong > Dugong dugon. The sequence continues at coordinate 3,805,348 of CM057467.1, forward strand.
ACTCACTGCCTACCTAAACTAACACAAACAGAGGTAGAACAACTAAATAAACCCATAACAAGAGATTGAAAAGGTAATCAAAAAACTCCCAACAAAAAAAAAGCCCCGGCCCGGACAGCTTCACTGAAGAATTCTGCCAAACTTTCAGAGAACAGTAACACCACTACTACTAAAGGTATTTCAGAGCATAGAAAAGGATGGAATAGTCCAAAACTCATTCTATGAAGCCAGCATAACCCTGACACCAAAACCAGGGAAACACACCACAAAAAAAGAAAATTACAGACCAATATCCCTGAGGAACATTGACACAAAAATCCTCAACAAAATTCTAGCCAATAGAATTCAGCAACATATCAAAAAAATAATTCACCATGATCAAGTGGAATTTATACCAGGGATGCAGGGATGGTTCAACATTAGAAACACAATCAGTGTAATTCATCACATAAATAAAACAAAAGACAAGAACCACATGATCTTATCAATCAATGCAGAAAAGGCATTTGACAAAGTCCAACACCCATTCATGATAAAAACTCTCAACAAAATAGGAATAGAAGGGAAACTCCTCAGTATAATTAAGGGCATTTATACAAAGCCAACAGCCAACATCATCCTGAATGGAGAGACTCTGAAGGCATTCCCCTTGAGAATGGGAACCAGACAAGGATGCCCTTTATCAGTGCTGTTATTCAACATTGTGCTGGAGGTCCTGGCCAGAGCAATTAGGCTAGAAAAAGAAATAAATGCATGCAAATTGGTAGGGAGGAAGTCAAAGTATCTCTATTTGTAGATGATATCATCTTATACACAGAAAACGCCAAAGAATCCACAAGAAAACTACTGAACTAATAGAAGACTTCAGCAAAGTTTCAGGAAACAAGATAAACATACAAAAATCAGTTGGATTCCTTTACACCAACAAAGAGAACCTCGAAGTGGAAATCACCAAATTAGTACCATTTACAATAGCCCCCAAGAAGGTCAAATACTTAGGAATAAATCTAACCAGAGACATAAAAGATCTATACAATGAAAACTACAAGACACTACCGCAAGACACCAAAAGAGACCTGCATAAGTGGAAAAACACACCTTGCTCATAGATAGGAAGACTCAACATTGTGAAAACGTCAATTCTACACAAAGTGATCTACAGATACAATGCAATCCCGATCCAAATTCCAATGGCATTTTTTAATGAGATGGAGAAACAAATCACCAACTTCATATGGAAAGGGAACAGGCCCCAGATAAGTAAAGCATTACTCAGGAAGAAGAAAGAAATGGGAGGCCTCACGCTACCCGAGTTTAGAACCTATTATGCCACCACAGTAGTCAAAACAGCCTGGTACAGGTATAACAACAAATACATAGACCAACGGAACAGAATTGAGAATTCACACATAAATTCATCCACCTATGAACAGCTGATATTTGACAAAGGCCCAAAGAATGTTAATTGGGGAAAAGACAGTCTTTTTAACAAATGCTGCTGGCATAACTGGGTATCCATCTGCAAAAAACTGAAACAAGACCCATACCTCACACCATGCACAAAAACTAACTCAAAATGGACCAAAGACTTAAATATAAAATCGAAAACCATAAAGATCATGGAAAAAAAAATAGGGACAACGCTAGGAGCCCTAATACATGGCATAAACACAATATGAACCATAAGTAACAATGCACAAGCACCAGAAGACAGACTAGATAACCGGGAGCTCCTAAAAATCAAACACTTACGCTCATCAAAAGACTTCACCAAAAGAGTAGTAAGACAACCTACAGCCTCAGAAAAACTTTTTGGCTACAACAAATCTGATCAGCGTCTGATCTCTAAAATCTGTAAGATACTGCAAAACCTCAACAACAAAAAGACAAATAACCCAATTAAAAAATGGGCAAAGGCTATGAACAGCACTTCACCAAAGAAGATATTTAGGCGGCTAACAGACACATGAAGAAATGCTCACGATCATTAGCCATTAGAGAAAAGCAGATCAAAACTACAATGAGATATCATCTCACCCCAACAAGGCTAGCATTAATCCAAAAAACACAAAATAAGAAATGCTAGAGAGGTTGTGGAGAGACTGGAACACTTATACCCTGTTGGTGGGAATGTAAAATGGTACAACCACTTTGAAAATCAATTGGGCGCTTCCTTAAAAAGCTAGAAATAGAAGTAGCAGACTATCCAGCTATCCCGCTCTTTTGAATATACCGTAGAGAAATAAGAGCTGTCACACGAATAGATATATGCACACTCATGTTCACTGCAGCACTGCTCCCAACAGCAAAAGATGGAAATAACCTAGGTGCCCATCAACAGATGAATGGATAAACAAATTATGGTATATCCACACAATTGAAAACCACACAATGATAAAGAACAACGATGAAGCTGTAAAATATCTTATAACATGGAGGAAGCTGGAACTCATTATGCTAAGTGAATTTAGTCAGTCACTGAAGGGCAAATATTTTATAAGACCAGTATTATAAGAACTCAAGAAAAGGTTTAAACACAGAAGAAAACGTTCTTTGATGGTTACGAGGGTGGGAAGGGAGGGTGAGGGTTATTTACTAACTAGATACTAGATAAAAATTATCTTAGGTGAAGGAAAGGACAGCACACACTACAGGGGAAGTCAGCACAACTGGACTAAGCCAAAGCTAAGAAGTTCCCTGAATACAATCAAACACTTTGAGGGGCAGAGTAGCAGGGGTAGGGATCTGGGGACCATGCTTTCAGGGGACATCTAGGTCACTTGGCATAACAAAGCTTATTAAGAAAATTTCTGCATCCTACTTCGGTAGTGGTTTCTTGGGTCTTAAAAGCTTGCAAGCGGGCATCTAAGATGCATCAATTGGTCCCAACCACCTGGAGTAAAGGAAAATGAAGAACACCAAAGACACAAGGAAAGTAGTTGCCCAAGAGACAGAAAGGGCCACATAAACCAGAGACTTCATCAGCCTGAGACCAGAAGAACTAGATGGTGCCCGGCTACCACCAATGACTGCCCTGACAGGGAACACAACACAGACTCCCTGATGGAGCAGGAGAAAGATGGGGTGCAGAACTCAAATTCTAGTATGACCCGACTTAATGGTCTGACTGAGATTGGAGGAACCCTGGGAAGCATGGCCCCTGGATTCTCTATCAGCCCAGAAGTAAAACAATTTCCAAGGCTAACTCTTCAGACAGGGATTGGACTTGACTGTGGGACATAAAGTGATACTCATGAGGAGTGTGCCTCTTAGCTCAAGTAGATACTAGAGGCTGCATGGGCAGCTTCTGTCTGGAGGTGAGATGGGAAGGCAGAGAGGGCTAGGAAGTAGTTGAATAGACATGGGGAATCAGGGGTGGAAAGGAGGAGTGTGCTGTCACAGTATGGGGAGAGCAATTAGAGTCACATAACAATGTATGTATAAATTTTTGTATGGAAAAAAATTTTTTAAAAAGTATTATTCATTCCTTATCTAAAATCCAAATCTAACTGGATGTCCTGTGTTTTATCCGGCAACCCTACCCATAAGCAGACACTTCCCTCTAATCTAGGTGTAGTGTGAAGATTTTAAACTATTCACTAAAGAGCAACTTTTTATTGATGTACTAATTTTTTACTGATGTACTAATTTTTTAATGTGACTCTTCTTAGTTTTACATGAGCAACTACGTTAATTATTCCCAATCCTGCTTTTGTATTGCTTACAATTATTCCATGAGATGTTAAGATACTTTTCCCAAAAACTTCATTTTATCACATAGGTTCTGGATAATAAATACATGCACACAGCATCTTTTTGGTTGCAGAGGAAAGTTCCAGGCTCACTGTGTCCGTAACTCGCTGCTGTCTTATAGGCAAATGCCTGCCCATATGTGCCCCTTTTCTGTGACAGCTGAGCCATGGTACATAAAACAGGCACTACTACCACCATACCACACAGTGCTTGGGCCCTATACGAAGCAGTGTGAGCCCTGACACCACCTGTCCTCTCAGCCATGCAATGCCTGAGACAACGGCACAACACACAGACCTCTTAAACGGCACAGTCAATTACAAATCATCAGGCCAATACTCCATGAGGAAGAGTGCGCTCCTGTTTTGAAAACCACTGTGAGCTTCTTGGCCTGAGAGCTGGCCCAGGACTACCTACTACCAACAGGAAGACAGGCAAAGAAGAAAGGAGTTGGTCTGCTTTTACCTGGAGTGGGACCACCCTGGCTATCAGGTGATCAAAGTAAAGGTCCACAGCCTCGGTGAAGCCCTTGTATGTGGTTCTCAGCTTCATGTCAGGGTCTTGGAGTAGCCAGCTTGGAGCAAGATGCAGGAGTGTTAGTTTCAGTGCCTGGGCTTGACTGGGACAGGCTTCAAATTCATCCTCAACCCCTCAATATCTCCATCCTGCCAGGAAGTGATAGGATTGTTCAAAACCTGCCAGTGTGAAGCCACACAACTCATGGCCTCCACCCTCCACTGCGTTCCTAGTAAAGGACTGCAGCCCCAGCAGGGATGGTACTTCCCACATCATGGCTATAGGGCAGGGCTGCAGATCAGAGTGAGAAACGCTCTTCACTGGGCCCAGCCCAAAGGCTTCCGTTCTAGCCCGGTTTTCAGTGTCGACTCTGTAATCTCCTTACAAACGGCCAAAGGGCTAGGGACCACCGGGCATGAAGAAGAACACAGACTCAGCTGCCTTTCCCGTCTCCTGGGAAAACAGGTCTCAGACTGGAACTAAGAAAGATGACTCTGCTGTCCTGCTCCTCTCTGCTCTAGTCCAGAAGCTGGGGCCGGCAGGAAGGATGCATTTGCACAGCTCCACCAGCTACACAGACCTCAGCCCAGAAAGGAGCCGTGAGCAAGAAGATGAGCTTTTTACGACCTGAGTTTTGTGGTCACAAAACCCCACAGATGAATACAGACCACCAGGGATCAGTTCCAAAGCTGGAATCATGGTATTTTCCCTTCTAGTTGAAATTCTAAGAACACACGTGTATTTTCTAACAAAAGTTTAATGCTTCTCTTGCCTTGGTCTGGAAGTTCTGAACAGAGTCATCAATTTATCAAGGTACCAATTTATGCTAGGTTAAAAATGGATGAGGAGAGAGTAGGTTCCTCCGGGTTAGCATCTCTGCATCTACTTCCCGTAGGACAGTTTCTCGTTCCCACTCAGCTTCAGCACCTCACCTGTTGTTCAGCACTCCCAGCTGCCTCCCTACGTGGGTGCCCTACATGCCTGCGCCTTTAGTGGCAATCAGGGCCTGAGCCCACAGGTAGTGAAGGGTGGGACCTGCATGTTAGCGACATGCTTCTAAATCAGGACTGTTAAATCCTGTCCTCCTGCTGTGCTTGGCCCAGCTGAGCCTAAGGAAGCCTCTGACCAAGAGACACTGGTTTCTAAACCACAGGGCGGGGGCCCTCTCTGGCTACTCTGAGAGTAGAGGGCCAGGCAGGGCAGCATAGAGTTGAGGTGACTGGGTACAGGAGGACACAGCCCGCTGTGCCCCTCGGGGAAAGGCTGCGTTGTGCTGGAAACAGAAAACAAGCGGCACTGCACATCTGTGCCGTGAGCCGCCGCTCCCAGGAGAGCTCACAACGGTGCAGGGCTGCACTCTGCCCCCCGGGGGCAGCCAGGAGGGGAGGCAGGGCCTAACCATCTGGTGCAGTGCGGAGGACAGGGAACACTTCCACACTAACAAGGAACGCAGTTACTAAGAAATCATGATAATCATTAGGACAACTAGCGATTCTTATCCAGATTTCTATTCCAATGACAGATCATTGTATTGAACTCAGCTGACACTACACATAGACAGTAAACTAAAGCCTGAGATTTGAAGATACAACAATTTGTTTTATTATATTTACTTACAAAATGCTTGGACTTTTAAAAAATGCTGGTAACGTTCCTGAGAAATAGACAAGGCGGGTTGTATTTTACAAACAGGGAAAGAGAGGTTCCAGCAAAGTTAAATGACTTCACTAGGGTTACAACTAAACAGTAGAAGCCCAATGAAGTAAAATGCCTTGGGGATGGCCAGGTCCTTCTCCTGCTGCTTGCCACATAGAAAAAGAAAAGACAGGAATTTTTAAAGGGCAATAATTGTCACATTATTTAAAATGATCCTTTGTGGGCTCCACTTGTTCTGAAAAGGAAATATGGTACAGCATGGAATCGTGTGCTTTAAAAATACAACGGACCTATTTTTGTGATTAGCATTTTGCACAAGAACACAAGACCGTGGATTGAGGCCCTTCCCAGCCCTGCTCACCTGGGCAAGCCCCCAAGGTCAATCTCACTGCAGATATAGGGGCCTGGACGCAGAATCACCCAGAGCCCAAGCTCTGCGGCCATCCAGATAAAGGCCCTAGGGAGGGAAACAGTGTTGGTGACTCATGACAGTCAGACCTGAGGCTGGTGGGGGGTGGGGTGGAGGGAGCATGAGCCAGAGGAGGGAGGGAGGATGCCCAGTACAGCACAAAGAATGCACAGCATGGAGCATAGAGACAGAGCTGTTGGCTCTTCGCCTTGCCTCACTCTTTCTACAAGGGGGACGGACCAGGTTAGTAAAGCAAAGGCTGCAGCCCTCTCACCAACAGAGCAGGGAATCCAAAGGTAGAAGCATCCCTGGGAGTGGGGTTTTCACTGTTTGCACAGACCCATGGGGGTCTCTGACCTATGGAAGGGCTCAGAGAGGATGCTAGCAAGGTCATAACAGTAAAACTGACCCCTAACAGCAGCCCCTGTCCCAGCCAGGTGATGGGCCTACACTGCACCCAAGCCTCCTCCCAGGGTCTTGGACAGCCTCTGTGGGTGCATTGAGAAGTCTGGGCACATGTGCTGCAGGCCCTACCCCGCTGGGGGTAACAAGTGCTCACTGGAGAGCATCTGGTCCTGGGTACAGCACTTTTCCGAGTGTCCTGAGAATATGGCTTCAGACTCTGTCTCTCCCAGTAATGTCCCATTGTTCCTAAGCAATGCCAGGTGCCACCTCTCTCCGTCCCACCCAGGGTCTGGCAGCAGAAGCAACATCAACACATACTCCAGATCCAGGTTCCCGGAGAAGTCAAATTTGCCTCTTTCTGGCTCATGGAGGTTCCACGGAACATAGCTGTAATAGAAATACAATTACAGACAAGAGCTTTTCATTCATTCCACTTCACTTCCCAAATTATCTTCTTTATCACTAAAACCCACACTCATGGATGAAGATGTGTTTCTTAGATATATTGTCTTAATGGCTTTGGGACTAAAACCAAGAACAGATCGAAGAAATCTAGGGGCCTTGACCACAACCCATCTGTCAGTTTGTCATGCTGTGGTGGTTTGCGTGTTGCTGTGATGCTGGAAGCTATACCACTGGTATTTCAAACACCAGCAGGGCCACATATGGTGGACAGCTTTCACCAGAGCTTCCAGACTTACTGGAAAAGAAGTTAAAAGTAGGTAAAGAGCCCCAATATAGTCTTTAAACTTTAAACCAAAAATATTCCCTGAAGTCTTCTTAAAACCATACAATAGTTTAGCTTAACTAGTAAAGAATGTCTGCCTTGAGCATTATGCTCTTTTAAGGTCTATCTATATGGAGTCAAAATGACAACAGCACTCAAAAGATTAGATAGAAACCTTAGGGCGCAGTGAGTGTATGTTAATGGAGGAGGAACAACTCAGGAAAGGAGGGTGAGAAAAGTTACACAACTTGAAGAATATAATCAATGTCACTGAACTGTATGTGTACAAACTTGAATTGGTGTATGTTTTTGCTGTGTATATTCTCAACAACAAAAAATAAAACAAATTATTAAAAAAGGGAAAGCGAAGAGCCCAATTATCAGCCCTATTTTTACTGAAGCATACATGACTCCAAAAGATGGAACAAAATGGAGGTTCTAACTCTAAAGAGAAGATAAGAAAGTGTAAGGTCTTGAAGGGGCCCAACTGAGGAGGCAGAAGGTATGAGTTCACATCTGGTAACAGTGATGACAGCTGCCCCCTCCACTCCCATCCCTCCCCTGGGCCTCCAGTGGACCCTCTTCAAACGTAGAGAACCTGAACAGGTAAAGGGAGAGAAGGCTTTCTTGTCTTCAATTCAGACTCAAGAGTTTCATGTTCAAGCAAATATAGATTGTCCCCAAAATATTCCTACAATATTCCTTCGTAAGTCCTATAAGATGTTACTATAATCCCAGTATCAGACTTACATATGCAAATAAATGGATCCTTAAAGCAGTCTTTCTGGGAGGTTACACAGTTATTTCAACAATGTAGTCACAGCTCAAACGCCCCTGTAATACTTTTTGGGAATTGTCTTCAAAGCTAATTCATAAGTCACCCAAAAAAATCTATCTTCTTGATTTATAATCACTTATTTTTGCCTGAAAATGGAATATAGCCCAGCCTGAATTTCATAGACTTTATTTCATAGACTTGGATCCAAATACCTGTTGGCAATTTTGAAAAAAAAAAAAAATCCACGAAAAGATGACAATTTTTCATGACTGATAGTATATTCTAAATTACTTACATGTTCAACCTTTTTTTAAGTGCCTACCACATGCCAATCACTATGCCGGGTGCTAGAATGGACAGGATTTTCAAGATAATTCCAAAAGAATACTAAAAAATAGCTTCTCGTGGTAGCTATTTTGAAGATCACACTTATTTGCTGTACAAATTGAGGAGTTTAAAAAAATTAATGATATTGTATTCACCTCCTACATATATCCTCACTCCCTTCACTATACTCTTGTGCACAACAACACTCCTATTTCTGTTTCTCTAGACCTTACCTGTATTTTACATCTTACCATCCCTGTTAATCCAGAGTTTCTGTGAGGGTTAGGAGAGAGGGAGACTGTCTTACCCATTAGACCTAGGCAGAGGGCTTAGGCTAATTCCAACTCCGATACTTTTTCTCACAAAACTCAGTCAAGGCTTCGCTTACAGGGGTCAGGTTTAGGATCTGACATGGTTCATCCTTTCTAGACACAAGGGAGAACCCCAGGCTGGGCCTGCCATGAAAAAGCCCTAGACTCTGGGTCCAGGATGCAAATGGCCAGAGTCCCTGTTGGGTAAGTAGAGTTGGTGGAATGGAGCCAAGGCCAGCACTCACGTGGTGAGGGTGTTCAAGCCACAGGCCTTCAGCTTCAGCAAGCGGTCCCTCCAGTACTGCCTGGGCACCCGGAAGTAGTGCACAGAGCCCCCGAAGATCCAGAAGGTAGAGCTCTCCAGCATGAAGTTCTGGCCTTTTGCCTGTAGCCCTAACTGGCGATGTCTTAGCCATGGAGGGATCAGATTGTGCCAATCCAACCTGGAAAGTATGGAGACAGTCATCAAGCCAGGAAGCTCTCCCATCAGCAGTGAGAGGGCCCAGAAAAGAGATGGGTCTCCTCTTCTCTCTCGTGGGCCCCAAGCCTGTCTTCTTAAGAGGGCCTGCTTCTAGGGTGTTTCAGAAAAGCTCCCCACCCTCCAACTTAGCCAAACCTTGGGCGGAGTCTTTCTTCAGCACCACTCATGGGCCCCACTGCAGGGGAAGAGCAAGCTGACGTTGCAGTCAGGAACAAGACAAACACAATTTTCAACCTGAAGGTGTGGGTGCTAAAAGGAGAGAGGATGAGATGAGGTCACACTGACATCAGAAGGGGGTCCTCAGGAAGCTAAGGGGCTGCCTTTTGGCTTCAGGGACAGGGGAAGAGGTGGCACATAGGTTCCTATAGTGGCCAACTCTTCAGGCCCCTGCCTAAATATTAAGGCAGCACCTACTTCAATACTACCTCTGAACTACCTCATGGTCACAGCTGTCCAACTCAAGGTACAAATACCTGGAAAAGAGTATCTGGGCTAGAAGCAGCATCAACCAAATCTCCAGGCCTTAGTTATCTTCTGGAGATCAAGTGTCAGCCAAGAAATAACCCAACATGACAGATAGCTCCACCTAGGAACACTGCGGAAAGTTCTAGTTCACTGAAAAAGCAGCTCTTGGTATCTCTTGGGTTAAGCAAGAGAATCCCCCTCAAGTGGATCTCAGTGATCTACTTCTCCTAAAACTCCCTTCCTCTCTTCCTCTCCTCAGGGGTACAAGCTAGTTACAGAAGAGACTCAGCCACTGCCCAAAGGCAGTGGAGGAAAGCCCAGAAAAAAAAAGTTGGGAGCCTGGAAGTTTCCTGCCAGAAAATTTAGAAAAGTAGGGACAGAAAACAAGAGCATGAGTGAGTCTGAGACAAAAGCTAATTTGGGTAGGCGCTTTTTTTCGTCCTCAGCCAGTTTCTTGACAGCTCCTGACACTAGAGGGCTTAAGACCTGACCGGGATCCTCTGCAGAAAATAGTTCCCTACACTGCTTTCAGTTTTCAATACATTTTGTGGCACTGGCTGGAATTATTCCACTGGGGAATTATGTTGGAAAAGGCCCAATTGCCATTCCCTCAATCAGTATGGATGCACACTGTTTGGGACTGTGGTTTCCTAGAAGAAACAGACATGTGTGACCCAGATGTGACTAAGGGCAGCAATCCTGACCTAGGACTCAACAGTGTCTGCATCTTCTAGAATCTCACTCCCATACTACCAATGCAATCCTCCAAACCAGACCTGTTACGGTCCCTGTGAGGAGTTCTGTTGCACACCTGTTGCAGTTCATTGTCATAGTGCCGATACAGAAATGTGTACAAGGAATGCCCAGGGCCAGCTTTATAGGCATACAACCTGCACAGTCACCCAGGGCCCTACACTCAGAGACCACACACTTGGTTCATGCTCTACTGTCACCATTGTAAAATTCTTGATACTTTTTAAACAAGGGGTCCTGCATTTTTATTTTGCAGTGAGCCCCATAAATGATGTTGCCAGTTCTAGAGATAACTAAGACAGTGACCAGAACATAGATAACTGTTGAATGAAGAAATTATTTAAAACATCCAGGTGGAGTCAGAAAAGGCTTTAGACAGAAGATGACAAGTGCACTGATCTTGAAGGCAGAGAATATAAGAAAGAACATGCAAACAGGGAAACTTGGGGAGAAAGCACAGTCTATTCAAGGACTGGCAAGCAAGCTCAGTGTGATGGGGCATCATAAGAACAGGAAGAGGGAGGAGAAGCAAGTCTGAGAAGAGTGGAGGATGAACTAGATGAGAAAGAAAAAAAAAAACAGAACTGGAGACAAGCAGACCAGTGCAGAGGTCGTGTGTGATGTCCACTCCAGCCCAGGACAGCTCCAGTGTGGGAGCCGCGGGCTGTGCTTTCCCAGTCTGTTACTGGTCCTCGCTGAGAGCAAGCTCTTAACATACTTTACACCAAGGAGAATAATTTCATATCTGATGAATCTAATAAAAAACTAGGCATGTATTTTGTATATTTTTACATTTCATTTTTCTAGCAATTTATTTGGGTTATATTTTATAAGTAACAGATTGGAAATAAAATTAAATTAAAAAAAGCAGCAAAAATTGATTCTCCATCACAGACAGAGAGGCACTGCTGTATACCAGAAACAATCGGCTGGCCTTGGCAGTTGTGATAATAGAGATGGGAGGACAAAGATATTGACCAAATTAAATTTACCTGGCTTGGTAACCAAATGGATGCAGGGGATGTGAGAGAGATCAGCATAGTGTGAATTCACAGAATTTACTGAAGTCAGCTACACGAAAAGGAGGTTCGGGTTTGGCCACAATTGTTCTCAAAGTTGGCAGCATATTTTACTCACCTGGGGAACTAATAAAAGTTACCAATGCCCAGGGCTCACCCCTAACCGATTAAGCACCTCCAGAGGTGGGACACAGTACAGGTATTTTAAAAGCTTCCGGGTAGATTCTGCAAGGCTGAGAGCCTCTAGGCTAGGAAGAGTCTGCAGGAGGCATCTGGGGAAGTCTGAGGATGACCAGAGACAGGAAAGACGCCAAGAGGGCAGAAGGTGCCACAGACATCCACTGACAACCTGAGGATTTTGTCTAGAGCCACTCGTGAACAAACAAAATTATTTTTTACCTACTCCTTCCTACTTCTCGGAGCCCTGGTGGAACAGTGGTTAAGAGCTCAACTGCTAACCAAAAGGTCGGCAGTTTGAATCCACCAGCCACTCCCTGGAAACCCTGTGGGGCAGTTCTACTCTGTCTCCTATTCGGTCACTGAGTCGGAATCGACTCAACGGCAATGGGTTTTCCTACTTCTCACAGCCCCTAGGGCCCAAAACTCACACTGAAGTGACAGAACTACAGTTCTGCTGCATTACAGATGAAATAGTCATTTGTGGGGAACCTGGGAACCTAATCCCCACTTTTTCCTTTCTCTAAAGAGAGAAGTTCCATGGTCTAACAAGTGACTTACAAATGATATTTTAGAGCACAAGTCTTTCAGAGGGCCACCAGTAAGGGGAGTGGAAACAACAGCATATGCAAGAGGAAGATCTGGATGTGAATCTTGGCTCTGGCCTTAGAAGCACTGTCATCTGGGGTTAGTGAGGCATGAGTTTCCTCCTCTGTAGGATTAATACCTGTCCTAACTGCTGAGAAAGGCTGTGAGGGGGAGACATAAATGAAATACTCTATGATGTGCTATCAAAGAATCTTACCACTGTTTGATATAAACGTATTTTAACATGCTTTTGCATATTAGAGAGAATAGCCTCACGGGGTTTTTTATGTCCCTAATATGGAATAATGCCAAGCTTTCCATTCTTTCCTCTTTTTATTTAGTGTCTATTTTATGTGCTAGACTGTGCCAAGCCATCTTATTACAATTTCTAAAATCTTACAATTAACGATTCTGTCCACTGGGATCCTATCAGTTCAATTCCCCCTACACCATGCAGGGGGAGGCAAACTATGGCCTCAGGCCAAATCCAGCCAGCTGCCTGCTTTGTAAGGCCTGCAGGTTTAAGGATTTTTTTTTTTTTTTCACATTTTTAAATGCTTGGGGTGGGGGGGGGGGGGGTGAATCAAAAGAATAATATTGTGTCACATAAAAATTATATGAAATATAGTTAGAATTTCAGTGTCCATAACTGGCTTTATTGGCACACAGACTCTCATTCTTTTACAAATTGTCTACAGCTGCTTTCCTGCTACAGCAGCACAGCTGAGTAGTGAGGCAGAGACCCTCAGGCCCACAATGTCAGAAGTCTGCAGCCCTGCCTTAGAGGACAAGGCCCTGGACTGCTGAGACAGGCCTCAGAGTCCCCTCTGCAGTCACTGTCTAGGATCTGGGGCCTTCTTCTAGCTAACCCCTTGCTCTTCACTTTGGCTACAAGCCCCTGACTACTTGGGCTTTGTCTGAAGTTTCTCACATTTCAGTCATAGGAGAGTTTGTCTCTCTTGGTTTGACCATACCTGCCCTCAGTCTCCAGCCCTCTCTCTCTGTTTTTAAAAATGATAATAAAATTAGCAATCACTCCACCAGGTAGCAATCCTCATTCACTGGCCAGAACCTCAAAAGAACAATCTGCAGCTCTTTACCAAAGCACACATCCCTGCTCCTAACTTGTTTGCGAGTGTGCTTCCGGAAGGCTGGCACCTCCCTCTCCCCACCCACCTCAGTGTACAGGCAGGGACTCTCAGTGCCTCCCAGCCAGCAGCAAACACTCCCTAATTAGTTTCCTTGTTGATGACCAATAATTAGTAAACCTGCGTCCGTGTTTACTTCTCTAGGTGTTAGAAATCCAGAAACTCAGGCTTTACCTGCAGCCTGCTGACTCAAAGGCTGTGTTTCACTGGCCCCAAAGTTAAAGTTTGAGAAGCATTAGTCAGCATCTGTTTTATGTCCTCTGAGCTTTGCATATGTAGTCTCTTCCTTGATGGAGGTGACCTGCCCATAGGGTTTCCAAGGCTGTAATCTTTACGGAAGCAGACTGCCACATCTTGTTCCCACGGAGCGGCTGGTGGGTTCAAACCACTGACCTTTTGGTTAGCAACTGAGCAACTAACCACTGTGCCATGAAGGCTCCTAAGTCTCTTTATACCCTACCATTTTCTAGATATTTTTCTTTAATATTTCTTCTCAGTGCTTATCATGAGACACAATATAAACACAGGAAACAAAGCTAGCTGTTATCAAATTCCAAATTCTGGAGAATTCAACTGTTTCCTTCTTGGAAATGGTCTGGGAGATTACCAGAGAAGCTATTAATGCATTAATATAAGAGAAGACCTAAGTGAAATGAGGTGATAAATGGCGAGTTTCTCCAAGGGATTCCCTGTGAGAAAAACAGCTCACATCTTTCATCATGAGAAAATGATACGTTAGAGCTTCATAAATGACAAAGCACTATGCAAATGGATGTTAACTGAATAATGATCACTAACATTAATAATTACCATATTAATAACAACCTCAAGAATTTCCTGAGTAATAAACTCAGTAATAACAGAATGAAGGCAATCTACACTGTGGGGTTATATGTGGTTGGAGTAAAGGTCAGAGAGACTTCTAGATTATGCCTGGTATCAAGCGGCTAACCAAAATCTGGGGAAACCCACCTCACCTCTATTGTTTTTCCTAGTGAGCAGTTTACTCATGATGAATTAAAGAATTCATGTTCTTTGTAAAATGCAACCAGGGGCATCTGTCTTCTTTCTAGCTGGAACTGATATTAATGCAGTTTCTGTTCCTTTGTACCTGTGCATTATTTTAGGGTAAGTGACTCTTCTCTGTCCTAGAATAAGGGCACAGCAGGCCATGGTCACTGTCCTGAGCTTTGCCCTTGGGTTTGCTCTGCTTGGTCATACTCTGTCTGTGGTCAGGGTCCTGGAGGGACATATCCACTGTGTAGTCTGGTAGGGGCCACCATGATGTAACAGCCCCCTCCCTGGCCCTGTCAGTTTCCCTGGGCCAGTGGAAACGGGCCACATACTGCACAAGTTACAGGCTGTGCAACACACAGATGCAAAAACAGACTGTAAAAACCAAATAGAGGAGAAAGAAAAAAAACGAGGTTGGAATGGAAACACAAGAGTCTCTGGGTGGTGCAAATAGTTAACACGGTTGTGGCTGGAGTCCACCCAGAGGCACCTCAGAAGAAAGGCCTGGTGATCTACTTCTGAAAAATCAGCCATTGAAAACCCTATAGTGCATAGTTCCACTCTGACACACACGGGGCTGACACAAGTCAGAGTCAATTTGACGGCAGCTGGTACTGGTACTGGAAACACTGATGAGATGATACATATTAGAGCTTCATAAATGACAGGACTTTACTTTAGTGTTGAGTTCTATTACACCCTGTGCTAAACAATTCTCTCAGGCTTGGGCTGGCTCTGACTGGTAAAGGAGGAGTGGGTAGAGGGATTAGGTCTTCTAATACTTTATTCCTGATCACTGAAGTGAATTAAAGGGTACAAGGTAGTCTCCAAGCAGGCCGGATGTCACTGGACATGGTAAACATGCTGGATGGATGTGTTTAAATGGAGAAGGGTGGAGAAGTAGGTGACAACGTTACCACCTCTTTCACTTGGAATAGACCCATGAATTCACTCTCATGTGTCAGAGAAGGTCTTACAGTTTGGCTAGGGTGGGAGAAGCGCCAGACCCAATCACCATCTTGAATAAGCTCCCTTAACGAGCTGTGCTCATCAGGACAGACTTTGAAATGTTTCTTGGCTTGCCAGAGGGCATCCCTTCATCACCTGTAAATCCTGCAAACATTGATCAGTAACCGACCGTGGTCATGGTCAGGCTCAGTGGCCTTGCTGGGGGGCCAGAACCATCCGCTCTGCTGTGCAGAGTCCGACCCAGATATGGACAGGCCAACTTGACAGAGCAGAGGCAGTATTTTGAACTTGTAAAATACACTGGTCACTGACAAAACTCATGCATTTTAGGCTAGCCAAGGCTATGGACAAGTTGGGTACACGAGGTAGGAATCTGCAGTAATAGTCCTTCAATTCTAAGAACATGAGTCCTTGATGATCTCAGGGGCCTGTTATTTTAGCACTATCCAAAACTTGAACTGCTTATCTGAGAGAATGGCTTACCAATCCAATTTTCAGGTGCCCTGTAACCCTACTGGGCTCCACTAAGTAGAGAGTCAACTGAATCTAGGTCCAGGGCATCATATTAGGATGCTGACCAAAAAAACACTCACCTCCTCATTCATCCAAGTGGTCATGCCAGAGACCATTATTAAGATACTAGATATGTTAAAGCACCCAAAAGATATCATCACACGTATAAATTTCCTCACTTGGTTCTAAAATGGAAATTTCTACTAATCACTATCAAGATTCAGATGAAAAGGCTCCTCTGAGGTACAGTTTCACTGGACATTCTATTCTACACTAGTCCATCGGAGACATTCCAGTTCTACTAGCCTTCAGTTCTTTTCTCTCCTCCTTCCACAGGGGAGTTTGAAGGTCTAATGAAGTAACTGTTTGCTCTTTGGCCCAAGTCAATGCCCTAAATGCCACAATCCCAAAATATTGCCTCTTGGATCAATCCTTGGGCCCCAAGAACTTCAGCCCCAGGGAAATGTGCTCTGCCTTGTGCTGGCCCCCCTTTCTGGGTATGCTCCTTGGCCCGGACCTAATGCTTCAGGCTCCTACTTTACTGGGAGAAGCATTAAATATTCCCAAAGGGCTCAGGCTTTCCATTCTGAAAGCAGAAGTGCGGAGACCAAAGCAAAAGGTCAATGGCACTATTGCAATCCTAGCACCTCTATCTTTCCCTCTGAAAAGGCCGTTAGGTGAGCCATAAACTGACTGAGCGCCTAGGTTCCCATGGGGCAGACCAAGTGGGTGTCTATGTGATCCAGGGGCAATGCTGGTGGTTCAGATGGCAACATTTTCTAAACACTGCAGTGGGTATGTGCATGAACAAGAGTTCACTAGGCCAAAACCTTGAGATGTCATTGTGAAATAACAAAAGTCCTTCACTAATAATCAACCACATAGCAAAAACAAAAACAACTGTCCAGAGCTATGTGATACTGTGCCTTTACCTTGGGAAACAGAAAAAGTACTGAACCTCAGCCTAGAGAAAAGTGAAAACTCTGTTAGAAAATTCAAAAGGACTCTATTAATAACAAGATTCTGATCTTGGAGATGCTTGTTGAGTCTGAATGAAATGATTTCATGAAATAGTGAACAAAATAAATATGTTAAATGTTTTTTAAATGTACCACTTGGGACATAACATAGAAGATGGGCTAGTTCTTACAAGACACAAAGACTCTGTACTGCCCCCCACATTAAACAGAACTGCCTCCCTCAGACTACAGAGTTGAGCCCAGAATCTCCTCTGCCCAGATCCAGCAGAAATAGAATGGGCTATTTTGGAAATGTCTATCAAAATTTAAAATGAATACACCTTATGATCAGTAATTCTACTTATAGAAATATATCCTACAGATATTCTGTGCAATTTTGTTTGCAGTAGCTAAAATATTGCAAACAATCAATGCCTACCAATAGGGGACTATTTAAATAAATAATGTGTCTAGTGGACAAATGCAGGAGTACGTACAACTATTTTCTTGTAAAAAGGAGCCCAACTAGATGGCAACGGGTTTGGTTGGGTTTGGTTTGGTTTTTAGTGGCACAGTGGTTGAAGTGATCGGCTGCTAACTGAAAGATCAGCAGTTCGACCCACAGTCACCCTGTGGGAGAAATATGTGGCAGTCTGCTTCCATAAAGATTTCAGCCCTGGAAACCCTATGAGGCAGTTCTACTCTGTCCTACAGGGTCGCTATGAGTTGGAATCAACTTGACAGCAACAGGTTTTGGTTTTTTTGGTATTTTCTTGTATATGTATAGAATATCTCTGAAAGAAACCATTATCAGTAATCATCTCTAGCGCCCAAGGGTCAGGAGTGGGAGTTTCTTTTCAGTATATTCCCCTTTTAATGTTTGAATTTTTCATCATGTCACATATTGTTGTTATTAGCTGCAATCAGGTCAGCCCCTGACTCGTGGCAACTCCATGCAGAGCGGAACAAAACATTGTCCAGTCCTGTGCTATCCCCATGATCAGCTGCAGATCAGACCATTGTGATCAAAAATATTTTAATGAAATATTTATAAGATTCATTTGCTGAGTGGTACAGTACAGAAGCAGAGAGTACAAACTAAGAGTCTCTATTGGGCAGACACCAGTCAAGAAAAATTTGTTTCATTACATGAGCCTCTAAAAACATCCCTGCCTTTCCATCCCAGAAGTCCCACATGATAGGAAGTCTTTTTCAATATGGTCTTCAATATTACGGGGAAAAGGCTTAAGCAAAAGAGAAACTTCAGTGGAGAGGCAGCAGCAAATATCCCCACACCAAAACCACCCTGCTGAATAATAAGAGAGGGGCTGGACTTCTGAGTCCTGAGGTTCTGAAAACTCTTTCTCTTCACAAGAGCAGTCAGGTGAGATATTAGAACTCTGAGTCATCTCACCAGAGACGAAGTACTTTTATTTCACTTGTTACTTCCTTGACCTAAGGCAAGGAGAACCCTTTGGCCAACCTTCTGTATTTCTGCTGCCCAGGCTATGTGGCTCTCTGCCTCCAATCTTCTGGGTATCCCATTCCCTTAATCACAAATGCACCAGTAATGCCAAAGCTCTTGCGGCAAGACAAGTCCTGTCTCCTTCAGTTGTTGGCTAGTGCGGTTGTGTAAGAATCTAAGTGCCAACTCTACCTTCCTAGCAAAGGGTGGAGAGAAGCAGACAGCCAGCCTCTTCCTGACTAGGAGCCACTTCCCACCTGAACAGGAGAGGTGATTAACTGCTCAAAGAGGCACTTCTCAGATGCTGAAAACTTCACCACCAGAAGATCAAAGGGTCAGAGATCAAAGAGATGGAATATCCCAGAGAGTAGGACTAAGGCTTCAAATAGAGCACAGTCCTAGAAAAGGCAAAGCTCATAAAATCAATTCCTTCACAGAAACTCAGGAAGCAGCACAATCTGTTCACATACCCTGGGAAGAAAGAACTGGCCATGACTGGATCAAAGAGAATGACCTACATTGCTAAGTTGTGCACCATTGCAAAGGAGAAGGAATTTGGTAGGTTCTCCTGTCTTTCCTACAGTCAGTGCTTGGGATCTGGGCCTCGGATGGTGCCAGTGCACAGGCAGCGAGTGCAGCGGAGCTGAGTGGGAAACGAACTTATCTTTTATGGGACATACACTTGGGCTGTCTACCAAGGCTTTCCTCTCTCCTTACTGTTGCCATCCAAACTTTCCGGTATAAGATGCAGAGCTGGTCAGGATAATTGTTCAGCAACGCAGGCACAATGAGGAAGAAATCATGAGTGAGAGCCATATTATGATGGCATCAAGCAGGCATCCTTGTATTCATGCAGCAGGGAGAGGAAAGAGAATGACAGGCAATGGTTCAGCCAGAAAAAAGTGCATACTTTGGGATTACATATACGTGAAACGCTAGAAAATGCAAACTATTCTATAGTGGCAGAAAGCAACGGATCAGTGGTTGCCTGAGGATGGGGGTCGGGGGGAGAAGAAGGGTAAGAGGGAGGATTACAAAGGTCACTAGGAAATTTCGGAGGATCATGGATATTTTCACTGTCTTAATTGTGGTGACAGTTTCTCAGGTGAATATATTTTATGTCAAAACGTATCAAACTACCATGTCTCATACCATACACAAAAACCAAAGCAAAATGGACCAAGGGCCTAAATGTGAAAACTAAAACCATAAAATGTAGAGCCAAAACTATGGGACCTAGTTTTTAATGATAAATTATCAGATATGGCAACAAAAATACAAGCAGCAAAAGACAAAATAGATGAACAGGACCTCACAAAAATTAAAATACTTTTGTTCATCAAAGGACTTTATCAACAAAGTAAAGAGACAACCAACAGATTGGGAGAAAATTTTCAGGAACCATATATCTGATAAAGGTTTAATATCCAAAAATATATAAAACTTCTGCAACTTAACACCAAAATGACAACCCAATCAAAAAATGCGCAGAGGGAGGAACACTATCAGCCAGGAAGAAAAATAAGCCTGATACAAGCTGCAACATGGATGAACCTTGACGACATTATGCTGAGAGAAATAAGTCAATCACAAGAAGACGAATATTGTATGATTTCACTTTTGTGAAATGACAAGAAAAGGTAAAGATATAGAGATCAATGATTACTAACAGCTACCAGGGGAATGAGGGAGTGGAAGGGGGAATCATTCTCTAGAAGTACAGTCATCCCACAGTATTTGCTGGGGATTGTTTCCAGGACCCCCCAGTGGATACCAAAGTCTAAGTATGCTCACGTACCTTATATAAAATGCCATAGTAACTGCATATAACCTATGCACATCCTCCCATATACTTTAAATCATCTCTAGATTACTTCTAGAACCTAATACAATGTAAATGCTGTGTAAATAGTTATTTCATCACAACAGAAGACTTGCTCTGGAAGTTAGCCTTTCTCTTCTCTGAGTTTCTGGAGCTCTTCTGGGAACACTGATGCTGCCTTGGCAGCCCATGCCCATTCTCCTGTGATCTTTACATTCTTGAGGCGGTGGTGCTTTACATAGCTAGCCAGCCATCCCTTACTAGCCTTAAACGCCTTCCTCTCATTCTCCTCACAGTAGTGCTCATAGAGGTTAAGTGCTTTTTCACGCATAGTTTTGCCATCAACAGGGATATGCTTCTGTGGCATGTCCACACATTTAATGCTTCCTCAGTCTTTGCAAGCACTTATATCACCAACCAGAGACCATTTTTGCCATTGTAGGGTATGCCTACACATCATTTTATGTAGATTCAGGTAGTGCTCAGAGTGCGGCAAATTCAAGCTTTGCTTTTTGGAACTTTTTTTTCCCTCAAATATTTTCAATCCACGATTGTTTGAATCCACGGATGTGGAACCCATGGATATAGAAGGCTAACTATGTTTGTTTACAATGATGGAAAAGCTGGCACAGAATGTGGGTGAAATTTGCACAACTTGACTAATGTGACATTACTAAGCTGTACATAAGAAAAAGGACAAATGACAAATATTATACATAGTTTTGGAACAACAAGCAAAAAAAATGGGCTACAGCTGATACTACTTAGACATAACAAAACACTTTACTGGACTAGTTCTCTTGGTTTGAAGGATTACGGTCATGGTCTCACAGGACAATTCAGCCAACTGGCATAAGACTGTTTTTAAAGGTTCTGGTCTACCTCCCCCGAAGCCCTTGTGGTGCACTGGTTAAGAGCTTGGCTGCTAACCAAAAGGTTGGCAGTTTGAACCCACCAGCTGCTCCTTGGAAACCCTATGGGGCAGTTCTACTCTGTCCTATAGGGTCACTATGAGTCGGAATTAATTCAACAGCAAGGAGTTTGGTTTGTTTTTTGGTCTACCTCCGAGTTCGGTGAGCAGTGTCTAGGGTCTTAAAAGCTTGAGAGCAGCCATCCAAAACACAACTGCTCGTTTTCTATTTCAAAAGCTTAAGACACACTCTACACAGCTTCATTAACAAAACAAAGAAAACCCTATTCCCAAATAGGATTACATCCACAATTGTAAACCCATTGCTGTGGAGTATTCTGAGTCATAGTAACCCTGTAGGACACAGTAGACTGCCGCATAGGATTTCCAAGGCTATAAATCTTTACAAAGCTGACTGCCACATCTTTCTCCTACAGATGGCTGGTGGGTTCAAACCACCAACCTTTCGGTTAGCAGCCAAGTGCTTTAACCACTGCGCCACCAGCGCTCCTGCCATTAGCCACTACCCAAACCCACTGCAGTCGAGTTGACTTCGACTCACAGCGACCCTATAAGACAGAGTAGAACTGTCCCATAGGGTTTCCAAGGCTTCTACAAGTACAGGAGTTAGGATTCACAACACATTTTGGGGAGACACAATTCAATCCATAAAACCCCCAAGCAAAAACTACCCTTTCCCCCTCCCTCCTACCTCTTGTAACCATTAATAATTTTTGGTTTTTATATATTTGCTTATTTAATATAAGTGAGGTTACACAGCATTTATCCTTTTGTGACTGACTTATTTCACTCAGCACGTTTTCTAGGTTCATCCATGTTGAGGACTTCATTTCTTTTTATGGCTAAGTGTTAGTCCACTGTACATACACACCACATTTTTTTAATCCATTCATCTGTTGATGAACATTTTGGTTTCTACCTTTGGCTATTGTGAAAGTGTTGCAATGGGTTTACACTTGTGGATGTAATCCCGTTTGGGAATAGGGTTTTCTTTGTTATGTTACTGAGACCATATCAGAGTAGAGTATGTCTGAAGCCTCTGAAATATAAAACAAGCAGACTAGGCTCTCTACAGAGAAGCAAGCAGAGATGGAGGAAGATAGCTGCCAGGCCACATGAAGATTATCAAGGAACTGAGGAACAGAAGCTGAAAAGGAACAAGGATCTTCCCCAGAGTCAAAAGAGAGAGAAAGCCTCTCCTAGAGCTAGCACCCTTAATTCTACTTCTAGCTCCTAAACTATGAGAAAATACATTTCTGCTCATTAAAGCCACCCACTTGTAATATTTCTGTTATAGCAGCACTAGATAATGAGACAGGAGACACTGAGTTTTTGTTAATGGTGGTAGAATAATTTGGAAAAGGATAGGGAGAATGATTGTACAACATGAAGAATGTAATCAATGTCACTGAACTGTACATGTGGAAATCGTCGAGTTGGTGAAGGTCTTGTGTGTATTTTCATCGCAATAAAAAATATATTAAAAATGTATCATACTATACTACATAACATATATAAACATACTATATATTTCCCAAAGGTCATTTTGGTCCTCCTATTTCTTAGATATGATGTGATCAAACAGACTTGATTGACTATGAACTAGCCCCAGGAAAGGTCCATGTTAAAATAGAAAGTTTGCAGCCAAGCAGCACCCCATGCCCCACTGCCCTCCAAATACCTGTCTTCTGGGGTTCAGGCAAAGAGCTGACTCAGCATTCAGCTGAATAGCCAGTCTCTCTGTGGCCCATATTCCTCAAGCCACATCAGCATTTCCAACAGCAGCTGGGAGAGGCCTTCACTGCCCACTTAGTTGATGGCCAGGTCAGGGACTGAGTAATGCAGGAAGAGGAAGAAATAAAGCGTATGTCCTCCAGAGGTGTTAGAGCACTCAGACTTCCTAGTGTCCAGCTAAGGTGGGTGGGAGGAACTGGGCAGAAAGTACCCATGAGGATGACACAGAGGGATATCAAAAAGACCTACACTCTAAAGGATACTAAGAGATGGCTCTGAACTTGCTTCAGTTTCCCTGGCCTCTGTCTCACCTGCAGAGACAGGGAGTAGGGGGAAAATAATGACTTTCCTTAGCATTTCAAACCATTTCCATGGGCTTGATTGACAGGTACTCATTCCTGCCACCATTCCCAGGCACTCCACTGCCAGTATTAGGGGTAAGGCTACAGGACTGTGGGAAATTCAGATCTCTTAGATGCCCGCCCATCAGGTCAGATGCCTGGCATTTCATCTTCCAGCCACCAGCCTCTTCCCTAACCCTTTTCCTCTGGACTACCAGAGTTCCGCAAGTAGGGGGTGCTGTATGGTCACCTCAAGCTCTCCAGTGATGACCCTCATAATGACCTCAGGCTCAGTCTCTCCCATGGACTGAAGGCTGAGGGGAGGGGGCTATTGCTTTTGCTCTGAGTAACTCTCCTGGAGGAGCCAGGGCCACTCTTCAAAAAGGGCTGCAAGAAAGACCACAGACAACACGGAAAAAAAAGACTTGGGAAGACTGGGGAAATGGAATGCCTCTTAGGAGTTCTGGGCCCAGAGAGAGAAGAACATCATTTCCTTCTCCAAAACAATATGATGACATCCTAGTCATCTCAGAAAAAAAGAGACACAAGTCTTGCAGGGCTTCTAATCGTGTTCTTGTGGCAGCAAATATTGTTCACATATTTTTCTCCATCAAAAACTTTCCTATTTCCCAGGGGAAGTTCAGGAAAACGAAGAAGAGGGACAGGGAAGAAGCCAGGTAGAGCTGAGGGCTGGCGCTCGGGACTCAAGGCCAATGGCTCAGCCTCCTCGCTCAGCACTAGCCTTTCCAGGGCAATCTGACACTGCAGGCGCTCCCCAGCATCAGCTGTTTTGAATATGTAAACTGCCAGGCATGGCCTGAGGGACATGGCCTGCACTGGAGAATCTTATAAATAAACGCAGGTTAGACAATCCTGAGCCGGGACATCCAGAGGACTTTTACAGGGGCGGTGGGTAAATCGTTTCACCACTACACCCAATCAGTCACGGACAGTATGGGGCAGAGGCAGTGTGTGGTGCTGTGGGCTCTGGACATTTACCTCGTGTCCACTCACCTCTGCTGGGGGAAAAAAAGAAATAAAAACCTGTTGCCGTCGAGTCGATTCCGACTCATAGCAACCCTATAGGACACAGTAGAACTGTCCCATAGGGTTTCTGAGGAGCGGCTGGTAGATTTGAACTGCTGACCTTTTGGTTAACAGCCAAGCTCTTAACCACTATGCCACCAGGGCTCCGACCTCTGCTCAGCGGGTAGGAAATAGGGCCTGGGGGCAGGGCAGCATGGAGCCCGCCAAGGAGGGCTGGGTGGGGGGGGTGAATAGTGATGGGGGACAAGTGGGGGTCTGAAGGCTGGCACTGCTGCCCTTCTCAGAGACGAGGACCATCTAGAGAACAGCAGAGTCGGATCGCACTGCGGGGAAGGGGTCGGGAAGCTCTAGGGACAAGGGAAGACGGCGCCTGGAGCACCCAAAGGGGCCTGGACCTCGTGAGGGGCTGAGCGTCTGTGGGAACGGAGGGCTCCGGGGCGCTCCTGGCCGCAGCTTCGGGGCTCCGGGCTCCTAGAGAAGGAAGACCGGAGGTCTGTCCCCGCGGGCCTGGGGGACGGCATCTTGGAACCCCGGATCCGAAGGGATCGACCGTCGGTGCGACCGGGATCTGGAGGGTTCGGGGTTTTCGGGGGCGGCGCGCCGGGCGCAGCGCTCTCACCTGCGGAGCACCAGGAAGCTCAAGACCACCAACGCCAGGAGTCCGAGCCTGCGGCCGGGCTGCCGGCGGATGGCCCACGTGCTCATGCCGGGTCAGGGTTCTGACTCCAGAGCGCTGAGCCAGGGCAGCTATTCTGCAGCACGCACCGCGTTCGCCTAGGCAACCCCGCCCGACGTCCGTCGGCCCCGCCCCAGCCGCCCCGGGCCCCGCCCCCCACCCTCGGGCAGTCTCCCCAGCCCCGGCAAGACGCAGGCGTTGGGCGGGGCGGCAGGCGCTTGGTCAGCTGCTTTATGCTCGAGGAGACACCCTGCAAGTTTCTGACACTGTTGTCCTGCGCTTGGTGTGTAAACAGATGCAGACACAGTAGAACGTGCCGCCCAGCCCTCGCACACTCCGGCAGTGCGACACTGAGCCCTGGGGTAAAGTCGCTCGCAGTGCTACAGTAGGAGGACATACCAAAGACAGGGCCGGGGTTGCCCAGGATACCTTCCGGAAGAGTTCAGATTTGGGGTGGGAGGCGGGTGGGTGAGGCAGGGAGTAATGAAGTAGTGACTCCTTGTCTGAAAAGCCAGGAAGTTGTATGATTCCCTTAGAGGTGTTTTATGGCTTCTTGTTGCTATTGTGTGCCCTCGAATGGATTGACTTAGCGACCCTATAGGATAGAGTAGAACTGCCGCATAGGCTGGTGGCACAGTGGTTAAGCACTCGGCTGCTAACCCAAAGGTCGGTGGTTTAAACCTACCAGCTGCTCTGGGGTGGGAAGATGTGGAAGATGGGGCAGACTGCTTCCGTAAAGATTTGCAGCCTTGGAAACCTAAGGGGCAGTTCTGTTCTGTCCTACAGGGTCACTGTTGGAACCGCTAGATGGCAGTGGGTTTTTCATCTTTATGGGAGCAGATTTTCTCCTTTGGAGCGGCTGACCTTTCAGCCAAGCGCTTACCCATTGAGCCACCAGGGCTCCTTTATTTTATGGCTTAGTGTGATTCATATTTGAAAGGCACCCGGGGTGTGGGGGGTAGGGAGGTGATAGAGTGTAGGGCACCAAAATATTTTCTGCCTTTGATTTCTGTGGATCTTAATCTGGCCCTGACTGCCAGCACTTTTTTTTTTTTTTTTTTTTTTTTAAGATACAGATCAAATATCACATTTTAGGAGAGGGCAAATAAATTTTTATTCTGGCACAGACTTATGTCACAAAGAACATTATTGCTATACTTAAGCAATTTATGCTTTCTAGCAATCACAAACCCAGCTACTTCCAGGAATAAAAATCAGTTTCTACCAGAAGAAACTCTTTAGGGAGACAAGTGTTTTTCAGAGCATCAGCATGTCTAGAAAACCTCCCTGTACCCCAATTTAAACCCACATTCCTCCTCTTGTATGTAATTTTGAACTTGCAAACTGGTGAGACCAAAATGAGGTTTTAATTCTTAGAACAAAGACACTTAGATTTGTCATAAGGGTCTTTTTTATCTAGCATTAAGCAAATATTTAGTCAAGTAGCAAACACTGAACCACAGAGAGGCAAAAAAAGAAAGAAGAAGAAAAACAAATAAGGAAAAGAAACAAACTGCGAGAATCTCCGAGGATAGGTTGAGGCTCTGACAGCAGAGACAGACATTTCTGGGGATGAGGTGGGGTGGGGTGGAGGGAGGCTGCAAAGAGCACAGTAACTCCCCTGAGCCAAAGCCAAAAAACCAAACCCATTGCCATAGAGAACACCCATTCCAAAATCAGGAACTTTTCTCCATTTTTAGAAACATACTGATTGCTGTTAAGACCATGATGACAACATTTTGGTATGTTGTTGTTAGTTGCTGTCAAGTCAATCTGACTCATGGAAACCCCATATGTGCAGAGTAGAACTACGGCATAGGGTTTTCAAGACTATGACCTTTCGGAAGTAGATCACTAGGCCTGTCTTCCAAGGCGCCTCTGGGTGAGTTCAAACACCCTTTCAGCTAGTAGTCAAGGGCTTAACCATTTGCACCACCCAGAGCTAGCCCATAAGAAGTATGGAGAAGGTTACCTGCAGAGGCCCATCCCAAAGGCACACCTCGCATTCACCCCCCACGCGTGGCCATATTTTTGAGCAGTAGTTGTTTTTGTTAGGTGCTATCAAATAGGTTCCGACTCATAGCAACCCTATGTACGACAGAACAAAACACTGCCTAGTCCTGAGCCATCCTTACAATTGTTGCTACGTTTGAGCCCACTGCCACGGTGTCAGTTGATCTTGTTGAAGGTCTTCCTCTTTTTCACTCAACCTGTACTTTACCAAGCATAATGTTCTTCTCCAGGGACTGGTCTCTCCTGACAACATGTCCAAAGTACGTGAGACAGAAGTCTTGCCATCCTCAATTCTAGGGAGCATTCTGGCTGTACTTCTGCCAAGACAGATTTGTTCGTTCTTCTGGCAGTCCATGGTATATTCAGTATTCTTCGCCAACACCATAATTCAAAGGCATCAGTTCTTTGGTTTTCCTAAAATTCATTATCCAGATTTCACATGCATATGAGGCAATCGAAAATACCAGGTCAGGCACACCTTAGACCTCAAAGTGACATCTTTGCTTTTTAACACCTTAAAGAGGTCTTCTGCAGCAGATTTGCCCAATGCAAAACATCATTTGATTTCTTGGCTGCTGCTTCCATGAGCGTTGATTGTGGATCCAAGTAAAATGAAACCCATGACAACTTCAATCTTTCCTCCGTTTATCATGATGTTGTTTTTTGGTCCAGTTGTGAGGATTTTTGTTTGCTCTATGTTGAGGTGTAAGACTACTGAAGGTTGTAGTCTTTGATCTTCATCACTAAGTGCCTCGAGTCCTCTTGGCTTTCTGCACATGAGGTTTTGTCATCTGCTTATCGCAGGTGTTTAGTGAGTCTTTCTCCAATCCTGTTGCCCCGTTCTTCCTTTAGTCCAGTTTCTCAGATTATTTGCTCATGATACAGATTGAATAAGTATGATGAAAGGATATGACCCTGACCCACACCTTTCCTCACTTTAAACCACGCAGCTTCCCCTTGTTCTGTTTGAGTGACTGCCTCTTGGTCTATGTACAGGTTCTGCATGAGCACAATTAAGTATTCTGGAATTCCCATTCTTCGCAATTTTATCCATAATTTGTTATGATCCACACAGTTGAATGCCTTTGCATAGTCAGTAAAACAGAGGTAAAATCTTTATGGTATTCTCTGCTTTCAGCCAAGATCCATCTGACATCAGCAGTGGTATCCCTCATTCCATGCCTTCTTCTGAATCAGGCTTGAATTTTTGGCAGTTCCTGTAGATGTACTGCTGCAGCCGTTTTTTAATTATCTTCAGCAAAATTTTACTGGCGTGTGATATTAATGATATTGTTTGATAATTTCCACATTCCGTTGGATCACCTTTCTTTGGAATGGGCACAAATATGGATAGCTGTCTTCCAAATTTCTTGGCATAGACAAGTGAGCACTTCCAGTGTTGCATCCACTTGTTGAAATATCTCATTAGTATTCTATCAGTTGCTGGATCCTCATTTTTCGCCAATGACTTCAGTGAAGCTTGGACTTCTTCCTTCTAAACCATCAGTTCTTGATCATATGCTACCTCCTGAAATGGTTGAACATTGACCAATTCTTTTTGGTACAGTGACTCTCGGTATTCCTTCCATCTTCTTTTGATGCTTCCTGTGTTGTTCAATATTTTGCCCATAGAATCCTTTAATATTGCAACTTGAGGCTAGAATTTTTCCTCAGTTCTTTCAGCTTGAGAAATGCTGAGCGTGTTCTTCCCTTTGGGTTTTCTGACTCCAGGTCTTAACACATTTCAGTATACTTACTTTGTCTTCTCCAGCCATCCATTTAAATCTTCTGTTAAGCTCTTTTACTTCATCATTTCTTCCATTTGCTTTGGCTATTTTATCTTCAAGAGCAAGTTTCAGAGTCTCTTCTAACATCCATTTTGGTCTTTTCTTTCTTTCCTGTCTTTTTAATGACCTTTTGCTTTCTTCATGTATCATGTCCTTGATGCCATCCCACAACTCGTCTCGTCTTTAGTCAATGCGTCAAATCTATTCTTGAGATAGTCTCTGAATACAGATAGGATATACTTAAAGTTGTACTTTGGCTCTCGTGGACTTATTTAGTTTTCCTCAGCTTCAACGTGAACTTGCATATGAGCAATTGATGGTCTGTTCCGCGGTCAGCCCCTGGCCTTCTTCTGACTGATGATATTGAGCTTCTCCATTGTCTCTTTCCACGGGTATAGTTGATTTGATTCCTGTGTATCAACCTGGCAAGTCCACATGTATAGTTGCCTGTTCAAAAAACATATTTTCAATGAATAGGTCATGGTTCTGGCAAAATTCTATCATGCAATCTCAGGCATTGTTTCTATCACCAGGGCATATTTTCCAACTGCTGATCCTTCTTCTTTGTTTCCATCTTCCACATTCCAATCACCAGTAATTATCAATGCATCTTGATTGCATGTTAGATGAATTTCAGACTGCAGGACTTGGTAAAAATCTTCAATTTTGTCATCTTTTGCGTTAGTGGTTTGTGCATAAATTTGACTAATAGTCTAATTAACTGTTCTCCATACGTTTTTCAGATGTTAGTAAAGACTTATTAACAACCATAAAACCAAACCAAACCCCTTGTCATCAAGTCACCTCTGATCATAGCGACTGTATAGAACACAGTAGAACTGCCCATAGGATTTCCAAGGCTATAATCTTTAAGGAGTGTCTAGCCCTGGTGGTGCAGTGCCTGAGCACCTGGCTGCTAACTGAAAGGTCAGTGTTTTGAGCCCACCAGCCATTCTGCAGGAGAAAGCTGTGGTAGTCTGCTTCTGTAAAGATTACAGCCTTAGAAACCCTATGGGGCAGTTCTACTCTGTATAGGGTCGCTATGACTCAGAATTGACTTAATGGCAACAAATGTTTGGTTTTTTTTGTTTGCATCTTTAAGAAAGCAGACTGCCACATCTCTCTCCCACAGAGTGGCTGGTGGATTTGAACCTCTGACCTTTCAGTTAGCAGCTGAACACTTAACTACTGCACCACTCTGCAATCCTTAGCACACCACTGAGCCCCTTATTTTTATTCATGTGAGAAAAATGTAAATAATTCAATGCTAAAAACACATTATCCTTTAACCTCTGGGGACAGCTAGAACTATAGACACATCACTATCAAAGTTTAAGACAAGAATTCTCAAAAATTCAAACCTGAACAAAATCCAAAACATTGAGATAATACAAAGCATCTTTTCTGATCACAATGCCATAAAAGTAGCAATTAATAACCAGAAGAGCAAGAAAAAAATCGAATACATGGAAACTGAATAACACCTTGCTTGAAAACCACTGGGTAACAAAAGAAATCAAAGATGGAATAAAAAAATTCCTAGACTCAAAGGAGAATGAAAACACATTATACCAAAACATCTGGGACACAGCAAAAGCAATGCTCAGAGGTCAATTTATAGCAATAGATGCACACATCAAAAAAGCAGAAAGGGATGAAATCAAAACATTAGCTGTAAATCTGGAACAAATAAAAAGAGAACAGCAAACAAAGCCCACAGCCACCAGAAGAAAGGAAATAATAAAGATCAGAGCAGAATACATGAAATAGAGAATAGAAAAACAATAGAATCAACAAAACCAAAAGTTGGTTCTTCAAAAGGATCAACAAAATCAACAAACCATTGGCCAAATTGACAAAAGAAAAGCAGGAGAGGATGTAAATGACCCAAATAAGGAGTGAAATGGGCGACATTACAGCAGACCCAATGAAAATAAAAAGGATCATAACAGAGTACTATGAAAAATTATACTCCAACAAATTTGCAAACCTAGAGGAAATGGACAAATTTCTAGAAACACACTACTTACCTAAACTAAAACTGAGTTAAAAAATCTGAACAGACCCGTAACAAGAGAAGAGATTTAAAAGGTAATTAAAAAAAAAAACTCCCAACCAAAAAAAACCCTGGCCCAGGTGGCTTCACTGGAGAATTCTACCAAACATTCAGAGAAAAGCTTGTACCAGTACTACTTAAACTATTTCAGAACATAGAAAAGGAGGGGTTACTTCCAAAATCATTCTATGAAGCCAGCATAACCCTGATACCAAAACCAGGCAAAGACACCACAAAAAAAGAAAATTGCAAACCAATATCTCTCATGAATATAGATGCAAAAATTCTCAACAAAATTCTAGTCAATGGAATTCAGCATCATATATTTAAAAAAAAAAAGAAAGAAAACAAAACACCTCACAACCAAGGGGGATTCATACCAGGTATGCAAGGATGGTTCAACATTAGAAAATCAATCAATGTAATCCACCACATAAATAAAAACAATGGAAAGGAGTCACATGGCATCCCAGTCAATGCAGAAAAGGCATTCAGTAAAGTCCAACACCTATTCCTGACAAAAACTCAATAAAATACTTATAGAAGGGAAATTCCTCAACGTAATAAAGGGCATCTATACAAAACTAACAGCCAACATCATTCTTAATGGAGAGAGGCTGAAAACATTCCCCCTAAGAACAGGAACAAGACAAGGATGCCCTTTATCACCACTCCTGTTTAACATTGTGCTGGAAGCCCTAGCTAGAGCAATAAGGCAAGAAAAAGAAATAAAGGGCATCCAAATTGGTATGGAAGAAGTAAAACTACCCGTATTTGCAGATGATATAATACGATACATAGAAATCCAAAAGTCTCCACAAGAAAACTACTGGAACTAATAGAAAGATTCAGCAGAGTAGCAGGATATAAGATAACCATACAAAAATCAGTTGGATTCCTATACACCAATAAAAAGAACTACAAAAAGGAAATCAGGAAAGCAATATTATTTGCAATAGCCTCTATAAAAATAAAATACTTAGAAATAAATCTAACCAGGGATGTAAAAGACCTATACAAAGAAAACTACAAAACACTACTGCAAGAAACCAAAAGAGACCTATATAAATGGAAAAGCATACCATCCTCATGGATAGGTAGACTCAACATTGTGAAAAATGTCGATTCTACCCAAAGCAATCTGCAAATACAATTCAATCGGGATCCAAATACCAACAGCATCTTTTAATGAGATGGAAAAACTAATCATTAACTTTATATAGGAAGGAAAGAGGCCCTGGATAAGTAAAGCACTATTGAAGATGAAAAATAAAGTAGGAGGACTCACACTACCTGACCTCACAACCTACTCTACAGCTACGGTGGTCAAAACAGCCTGGTAGTGGTACAACAACAGATACATTGACCAATGGAACAGAATCGAGAACCCAGATGTAAATCCATCCATCTGCAGTCACCTGACATTTGACAAAAGCCCAGCATCTATTAAGTGGGAAAAGACAGTCTTTTTAACAAATGCTGCTGGCAAAACTGGACGTCCATCTGTAAAAAAAAAGAAACAGGACCCATACCTCACACGATACATAAAAACTAATTCAAAATGGATCAAAGACCTAAATATAAAACCAAAAACTATAAAGATGTTAGAAGAAAAAATAAGGTCAATGCTAGAGGCCCTAATACATGGCATAAATAGGATACAAACCATAACTAAAAATACAGAAACAACAGAAAATAAGCTAGATAACTGGGATATTCTAAAAATTAAAAACTTGTGCTCATCAAAAGACTTCACCAAAAGAGTAAAAAGAGAACCTACAGACTGCGAAAAAACTTTTGGCTATGACAAATCCCACAAGGGTCTAATCTCTAAAATCTATAGGAAAATCTAACACCTCTACAACAGAACGACAAATAATCCACTTAAAAAATGGGCAAAGGATATGAACAGACACTTCACCAAAGAAGACATTCAGGTGGCTAACAGATAAATGAGGAAATGCTCCCAATCACTAGCCATTAGAGAAATGCAAATCAAAACCACAATGAGATAGCGTCATGGATTGAATTGTGTCCCCTAAAAATATGTGTATCAATTTGTCTAGGCCATGATTCCCAGTAGTGTGTGATTGTCCACCATTTTGTCATCTGATGTGATTTTCCTACATGTTGTAAATCCTACCTCTATAATGTTAATGAGGTGGGATAGGCGGCAGTTATGTTAATGAGGCAGGACCCAATCTATAAGATTGGATTATGTCTTGAGCTAATCTCTTTTGAGATATAAAAGAGAAATGCGAGCAGAGAGACTAGGGAACCTCATATGACCAAGAAAGCAGCGCCAGAAGCACAGTGCATTCTTTGGACCAGAGGTTCCTGCGCTGAGAAGCTCCCAGACCAAGGAAATATTGATGACAAGGACCTTCCTCCAGAGCCGACAGAGAGAGAAAGACTTCCCCTGGAGCTGATGCCCTAAATTTGGACTTGTAGCCTACTAGACTGTAAGAAAATAAATTTCTCTTTGTTAAAGCCATCCACTTGTGGTATTTCTGTTATAGCAACACTAGATGACTAAGACAGATACCATCTCACCCCGACATTACTGGTACGAATCAAAAAAGCAGAAAACAACAAATTGGAGAGGCTGCAGGAGATTGGAACTCTTATGTGCTGCTGGTGGGAATGCAAAATGGTACAACCATTTTGAAAAATAATATGGTGCTTCCTTAAAAAGCTAGAAATAGAAATACCATATAATCCAGCAATCCCACTCCTAGGAATATATCCTAGAGAAATAAGAACAATCACAAGAATAGACATACGCTCACCCATGTTCATTGCAGCATTGTTCACAATAGCAAAAAGATGGAAGCAACCTAAGTGCCCATTAACATATGAATGGATAAACTATGGTACAGACACACAATGGAATACTATTCAACAATAAAGAACAATGAAAAATCTGCAAAAAATCCCAACATGGTTGAAGCTGGAGGGCATTATGCTGAGTGAAATAAGTCAATCACAAAAGAAATATTGTATGAGACCACTACTATAAAAACTCATGAAAAGATTTATACAAACAAAGAAACAATCTTTTTTTTTTTTTTATTGTGCTTTAGGTGAAAGTTTACAGCTCAAGTTAATTTCTCATTCAAAAATTTATACAGATTCTTTTTGTGACATTAGTTGCAATCCCCACAATGTGACAGCATACTCCCCATTTCCACTCCAGGTTCCCTGTGCCCATTCGTCCCATTCCTGTTCCCTCTTGCCTTCTCATCCTGCTTTTGGACAGGAGCTGCCCAATTGGCCTCGTATATCTGATTGAACTAAGAAGCATGTTCCTCACGTGTTTTTTTTTAAATTGTGCTTTAAGTGAAAGTTTACAGTTCAGGTTAGTTTCTCATACAAAAATTTATACACGCATTGTTATGTGACCCTAGTTGCCCTCCCTATACTGTGACAGCACAATCCTCCTTTCCACCCCAGATTTCCCATGTCCATTCAACCAGCTTCTGTCCCTTTCTGCCTTCTTATCTCACCTCTGGACAGGAGCTGACCATTTAGTCTCATGTATCTACTTGAGCTAAGAAGCACACTCCTCAGGAGTATCATTTTTTGTCCCACAGTCCAGTCTAATCTTTTTCTGAAGAGTTGACTTTGGGAATAGTTTTAGTTTTGGGCTAACAGAGAGTCTGGGGGCCATGTCTTCCAGGGTCCCTCCAGTCTCAGTCAGACCATTAAGTCTGGTCTTTTTACTAGGATTTGAGTTCTGCACCCCACTTTTCTCCTGCTCTGTCAGGGACTCTCTGTTGTGTTCCCTGTCAGGGCAGTCATTGGTGGTAGCTGGACACCATCTAGTTCTTCTGGTCTCAGGCTGATGGAGTCTCTGGTTTATGTGGCCCTTTTTGTCTCTTGGGCTAATATTTTCTTTATGTCTTTGGTGTTCTTCATTCTCCTTTGCTCCAGGTGGGTTGACACCAATTGATGCATCTTAGATGGCTGTTCGCTAGCTTTTAAGACCCCAGAAGCCACTTACCAAAGTGGGATGCAGAATATTTAAACAGAAACTATCTTTGATGGTTATGAGGGAGGGAAGTTGGTAGGAGGGGATGGGAGGGAAAAACATTAACTAGACAATAGATAAGTGGTAACTTGGTGAAGGGTAAGACAGTACACAATACTGGGGAAGCCAGCACAACTTGTACAAGGCAAGGTCATGGAAGCTCAATAGACACATCCAAACTCCCTGAGGGACCAAATTACTGGGCTGAGGGCTGTGAGGACAATGATCTTGGGGAACATCTAGCTCAATTGGCATAACAGAGTTTATAAAGAAAATGTTCTACATTCTACTTTAGTGAGTAGCTTCTGGGGTCTTAAAAGCTTGTGAGCAGCCACCTAAGATACTCCACTGGTCTCACCCCATCTGGAGCAAGGGAGAATGAAGAAAACCAAAGACACAAGGGAAAGATTAGTCCAAAGGACTAATGGACCACAAGTACCACAGCCTCTACCAGGCTGAGTCCAGCACAACTAGATGATGCCCGGCTACCACCACCCACTGCTCTGACAGGAATCACAATACAGGATCCCGGACAGAACTGGAGAAAAATGTAGAACAAAATTCTAATTCACCAAAAAAAAAAAAAAGACCAGACTTACTGGTCTGCCAGAGACTGGAGAAACCCTAAAAGTATGGCCCCTGGACACCCTTTTAGCTCAGTAATGAAGTCATTCCCAAAGGTCACCCTTCAGCCAAAGATTAGACAGGCCCATAAAACAAAACAAGACTAAATGGGCACCCCAGCCCAGGGGCAAGGATGAGAAGGCAGGAGGGGACAGGCAAGCTGGTAAGAGGAAACCCAAGGTTGAGAAGTTGACATGTGGGGTTGGCAGTCAATGTTCCAAAACAATATGTGTATTAATTGTTTAATGAGAAACTAGTTTGCTCTGTAAACCTTCATCTAAAGTACAATAAAAAATATTAATAATAAAAAAGTTAAACAAACAAAAAATGACAGTACAGTCTTCCATGACAGTACAGTCACTCAGGCCTCTGGACTAAAATACAATGTCCTCACCCTCACTTCCCTTTTATGGGCACATCTCTTGTAAGCCAACCCACAGGCCCTCACCTGCTCCTTTGCTTGGATTATATTAAAGTCCAATTATGATATCAAGTTGCCAGGGGGCTGGAACAAAGAAAGTAAAAGCATGGAGTATTTCTGGGAATAAATGAGGACAATTTCAACCTTTGACAAAGGAAAATAGAAAAAAAGAAAGAAAAATGTCTTAGAGAGGAGATTTCTGGCTTGGAAGAAGGAAAAGGAAAAGAGATCTAAGTTCAGATCGGTATAAAAGGTCTTAGCCCAAAAGCCTGTTAGTGGGACAGGGAGAGGGCCTGCGTGCATCTTGTTGGGAGGCACTGAGCTTTGTCTTTGGCCTTGGCAGTCCAAGTATACCACTTTTCAGCTTCAATGTCAGCCTCAGCCATTGGAAGGCCAAATGGCCAAAGGTCTAATTCAACAACATTTTATTCACTCAAAAATATTCAACAAATTTTTAATGACCACCTACTTGGCCACAACATATAAAATTGTATTCTCTAAAATTTATATTCTACCTAGGGGAGAAAGACAACAAAAATTAACACAATTAGTAATTGCAGGGTATGTGCAAAGATAATAAGTTCCCTGGCAAAAAATGAAAAGTAGAGAAGGTAAGGAGGATGAAGAGTGTGGCGGTGAGTGCAGAGGACAGGTCTCACTGAGATGTTAACTGTGCAGAGACCTGAAAGCGGGGAGCGAGTTAGCCATGCAAGCAGGTATCTGGAGGAAGAGCAATCCAGGCAGAGAGAACAGCTAGTACAAAGGCTCTCAGCCATGAGCACAACTGAGGTGTTTCAGGAGCAGCATGGTCATTGTGGGAGGAGAGGGGTGAGGGGAGAGCTGCAGGCTATGAGGTCAGAGAAATGAGGCTAATTATGCAGAACCTTTAAGAGTAGGGCTTGTAGTCCTAATGAAACTGGGAGCCTTTGGAAGCTTTTAACATGCTGTCAATTATGCTTTAAAAAGATCGCTCTGGTGGCTGTGTTGAGAATAGCTGAGTGTGGGCAAGAGTGGAAGAAGGGAGATCAGTTATGAGGTTATTGCTGTGAGAAGTGTTGGGTTTCTGGAAATATTTTGAAGGTAGAGACAAGAGGATTATTGAGATTCATGGATTGTTTGTGGTGAAAGAGAAATAAAGAGCCAAATATGACTCCAGAATGTTGGGCCTGTGTGGAAGAATTGGAGTTGCCATTGCCTGCGATGCGGAAGGCTTTGGGTGGAGTGGATTTGTAGGGGCAGATCAGGAGCTCAGGTTGGACCTGCTGAGCTTGGGTGAGACATCCACGTGGAGATGTCATGACTGCTGTGTATACAAGCAGAGAGGCCTGAGATGGTGACATAAACTTAGGGGTTGGCACAGAGTTGGTATTTAAAGACGTGGACCTGGATGAGATCACCAATGAATTAAGTGTGGGCAGAGAAAGACGACCAAGGGTAAGCCCTGGTGCACCTAATATTATGAGACTGATATTGGAGAAAAGAGAAGGAACCAGCAAAGGTGAATTAGAAGGGGTGGCCAATGAGGTAGAAGGAAAACTAAGAAAGTATGGTGTCCTGAACAGTGGGAGAAAAGAGTTACAGAAGAGGAAGGAGTAATCAACTGTGTAAATGATACTGACAGGTTGAGTTAGAGAAAGATTGAGAATTGACCAGTGAATTTAGTAACCTACAGGTTATTGATGAACTTGACTTAGGCAGTTTTGGTGGACTTGTGGCTGAAGAGGTTTGGGGAAGCTGACTGGAAAAGGTTTAGAAAGAAGGGGTGAAAAGGAATCTAAAACAGTGAATATAAATAACTCATTCAAGGATTTTTGCTGAAAAGGGGAACAAATAAATGGGACAGTAGCTGATGGCAGAAGAGAGAATTGAATCAAGAGAAGTGTTTTTATTTTTATTTTAGATAAAATAAAATGAGGAGCCACAGCATGTTTGTGAGCTGATGGTGATCATCAGTAGAGAGTAAAAATTAATGAAGTAGGAGAGACTATGAAGGATTTCTGGAGGAATATCCTTGAATTGAAGTGGGTGGGATCCAGTGAGGCGGTGAAGGCAGGCGTGCACAGAATCACTTAAGGCTTTGCTGAATCATGCTCAGAGAGAGTGATCACTTAGTGGTCACTTAGGCTAATTTAAAATATAACCTGTGTAACAGCATCAGAAATGAGAACTAGGCATGTGAAAGGACAACATGGTAAACCAGAATCAGCATAAGGCTGGTTCCTGTAAGGCAGAGGTCAATATGCATCTGCCTTTCTACTTCACCATTATTTCACTTTTTATTTCTCTTCTGGGTTTGATAATTCTCTGAAACAGTCATACAGAGTTCACAAGAACTCAGAGACTATACTCAGAGACCATACGTGGTTTATTAGAGTAACAACGAAGAAGTAACAGGATACAATTCAGGATGCAACTCAGGGTAAATGTCAGGAAACTCCGGATACAACTCAGGGAAAGTATACAGACCAGGTCTCTCCCTTCAGAAACCAGGGCAGCTTCAGACAAGCTCCTCGCTGCTGCATCTCTCTCTGAGGGTGATACTGGGGCAGCTCTCCTCTGACTCAGGACCCCTCCGCCTGCAGGTTCTAGGATTTTTATAGGCTAACCTATGTATTCCTTGTCAGTTACAAGGTGGGCTCCCTCATTAATTGGGAGCTACTGGGGTTGGGGGTGGGGGGAACAGGCTCCCCAGTCAATCCTGGTAAAGGTAACTACAAGGATGAGCCTAAAACCAACCAATCCCTGCACACCACTAATGCAGATAGTAAACCAACTAATCTCTTGCAAGATCGCAGCCCAATGAATAATTTTAGGAGAATTACAAACCAGAGCTAGAAAGGCCATAAAAATGAAACCCACAGTAGGCCATTTGAATTTATCATTAGTATCTGACTATTCACTTTCAAATGTAAGTACACATTCGAGATCTAACAACGTGAAATGTTGAAATTTATTAGTAAAATTTAAAAAAATAAAGCAATGATTAATAATTATTGTGAAAACAACGTACAAAACAATTACTAAGAACTTTCAAATAGTTAAGCACAGGAAAATAGATTGGCAGTTCATATGACTATTAAGAGTGTACATTAGCTATATAATTTTAGGAAGAATATGCTATCCTTTTTGAGCTAATAAATGTATATAAAATATATAATTTTGTAAAAATATACATATAAGTATATATCATAAAATACATAGGCATTACATTATGTAATATAGTAGTTTAAAATTTAAATATAACTAAGGCATATTCATTAAAGATTGCTATATCATAATTTTAATTTTTTAGAATTGTTTAATGTATACTATTCATAGCATTGAACAACATACCTTTTGTAAACTGAATTTAATTTTACTATTTAATTCCATTCAGGCCATCAATCTCTGAAGAATGTCCTATTTGGTAATTCTTGCCACTAGAAAATTTCATGAGGAAGAAAGTCTTCAAAATTATGTACAGCAACATCTATGAAAAACCATTTTCAAACCAGATAGAATAAAGAATAACAAACATAATGAAAAGATGAATGTGTTAGAGAAAGATTTTGTTCTCACTAATCAAACTAAAAAGGGGCAGACTTTATAATAATGCTTTAAGAAGAAAATTTCTTACCACTTTGAGCCTGTGGAGGCTAAATAAAAGGTTTGTTGAAATGATTGCTATATCCTGTTATTTTCAGTAGTTTTTCAGCTGCTGAAGGATTTTAAAAATCTGCCCAACTTATGAAGCCCAAGTGCAAATTTCTTTTTACAAACACTTGAATAAAAACCTTTTCCTGAATTATATTTTGCTGTGCACCAAGGAGTTGGTGATATTATTAAATGTGCTGCCTCCATATCTTGTACATCAGATGTTTGTACATGGAGAAACAAACAAGTCTTTCTTAAAGTCTGAGAGTATGGTATGGTAGATTAATGCTGAATTTAACTTATTTACTATTTGCCACGATTCTAAGTCTATAGCGAGCAAACCAAGAAATATTTATAAAATGAAACGTTAGGAAATAAAAGCATCATGCAGTTGTCATTGGCAAAGGGCAAAAACGGCTAAGGCTATGAATGATTCAGGAGTTGACATGTCTCTGTCTCGTGGTGATTGTCAGCTCTGTTTAGAAAGTAACTTCAGTGTAGTATAAGGTGGGTACTCTTCAACCAAGAATGAACTCCATGACATACAAGATATTTTGAAACTCTCTTGTCAATATACTTTATGCAAGACATAAAGAAAGACTGAATAATAGCTAATACAGGTTAAAAAAAAAAAGCTTCAGCAAAAAAAGTCTTAATACCATACTTTGCAGATAATAATAACATAGGAGGACTTACAAGCAACTAATGACTTATTTGCTTGAATAGGCTAAGGAAATACATTGACATGTGCAGAAAGGAAAAGTTATCCTTACATAGCACCTGCTGTATGTGCTACTATCCTGTGTGTGCAAGGAAAGCTGAGATGCAGATGAAAATTTGAAGATGATTTTTGTTATCT
The DNA here is from genome assembly GCA_030035585.1 of Dugong dugon. Taxonomy (NCBI): domain Eukaryota; kingdom Metazoa; phylum Chordata; class Mammalia; order Sirenia; family Dugongidae; genus Dugong; species Dugong dugon. Next base: position 3,845,755 of record CM057467.1, read on the forward strand.
GGAAATCTATACATTACTCCATTGTTACATTTCCAGATTCAATGTTTAAGAGGGCAGATTTTTATGGAAATGCAAATCAAAACCACAGTAAGATAGCATTGCACACCCACTAGGATGGCTATAATCAAAAAGACAGATAACAACAAGCGTTAGAAAGAACCCCTCATAGGTTGCTGGTGGGAATATAAAGTGGGGCAGTCACTTTGGAAAACAGTCTGGCAGTTCTTCAAAATGTTAAACATAGAGTTACCGTATGACCCAATAATTCCACTCCTAGGTATACATCCAAGTGAATAAAAAAAAAAAAGTCTACATAAAAACTTGTACACAAATGTTCATAGTAGCACTATTCATAATAGCCAAAAAGTGGAAGTAATTCAATATCCATCAACTGAGGAAATGATAAACAAAATGTGGAACACATATGCAATGGAATGTTATTCATTCAGAAAAAAGAACAAAGTTCTGATACATGCTACAACATGGATGAACCTTGAAAACATCATGCAAATTGAAAGAAGCCAGACACAAAAGGCCACATATTGTATGACTCCATGTACATAAAATGTACAGAACAGACAAATCTATAGAGACAGAAAGTAGATTAATGGTTGCCAGGAGTTTGAGAGAGAAAGTAATGGGCAGTGACTTCTAATGGGTATGGGTTGTTTTTTTTTTTTTTTTTTTTTGAGGCAAGGGGTGATGAAAATGTTCTGGAATTAGATAGTGGTAATAATTGTACAACCTTGTGAATATACTAAAAACTACTGAATTGTAAACTTTTAAAAAGTGAATTTTATAGTATATGAATTAATTGCAGTTTTAAAAGTAGAGCAAATTTTTTTCTCAAATGCAAAGCACTTCTATTTGTCTGTTTCAACTTATAGATCTGGAAATATTTGCTTTATATATTTTGGGCCTAAATTGTTAGGAACATGAAAGTCTAGAATTATTATATCTTTCTTGTGAACTTTCTGTCACTATTAGTAACCCTCTATATGCAGTACTACCCTTGCCTTTAAGTCTGTTTGTATGACTACTCCAGCTTTCTTTGGTAAGAACGTGCATGACATAATTTTTATCCTTTGACTTTCAATCATTTTGTGTCCTTACGTTAAAGGTGTGTCTCTTGTAAAACATATATTTAGTTTCTAAAAAAAAAATCTAATCTGACATTTTTTGCATTTTAAGTAGAGGGTTTAGTTCATTTAAATTTAGTGTGGTTACTGATACATTTTCTTTTCTTTCTACTATCTTAATATGGGCTTTTTAGTTGTACTGATTTTTCTACTTCTTCTTATACTCCCTTTTTCCTTTATATACATGAGATTTTTGCTGTTAGATTTTTATTCTTACTCTATTTTTTATTTGTTAAAAAAGTTAGAAATCTATGTGTATTCTTTTAACAGTTAAGCTAAGTGTCATGGATTGAAGTGTGTCCCCCAAAAAATATTTGTCAACTTCGCCAGGCCATCATTCCCAGTATTGTGTGATTGTCCACCATTTTGTCATCTGATGTGATTTTCCTATGTGTTGTAAATCCTATCTCTATGATGTTAATGGGATGGGATTACTGGCAGTCATGTTAATGAGGCAGGACTCAATCTACAAGATTACATTGTGTTTTAAGTCAATCTCTTTTGGGATATAAAAGAGAGAATTGAGCCGAGAGACTGGCGGACCTCATACCACCAAGAAAGCAGCAGCGGGAGCACAGCATGTCCTTTGGACCCGGGGTCCTTGTGCCTGAGAAGCTCCTACACAAGGGGAAGATTGATGACAAAGACCTTCTTCCAGAGCTGACAGAGAGAGAAAGCCTTCCCCTGGAGCTGATGCCCTGAATTAGCACTTCTAGCCTACTAGACTGTGAAGAGAATGAACTACTGTTTGTTAAAACCATCCACTTGTGGTATTTCTGTTATAGCACTAGATAACTAAGACACTAAGTGTATTAACTTGTATTTCCAATAATGTCTAAAGTTAATATCTGAGCAATATAGAAACCTTAGGTCAGTCTTATTGCTATCACAGCCTCTCATCTTACATAACACTTTTGTTCCGTCTTACACTTCTATATGATTTTACCTCAAATTAGACATGAGTGCTATTCTTATTGAGTTAATGTTTGTTCACATTTACTCACATATTTGTCAGCATCCTTCCTTTGCTCCACATTTTTCTTCCATTATTATTCTCTTTTTTTTAAATTGTGCTTTAGGTGAAAGTTTACAGCTCAGGTTGGTTTCTCATATAAAAATTAATACATACTTTGTTATGTGACATTAGTTGCTAGACCTATACTGTGACAGCACACTCCTCTTTTCCACCCCAGATTTCCCTTGTCCTTTCCACCAGCTCCTATCACTTTCTGCCTTCTCCTTTCGCCTCTGGGCAGAAGGTGCCCATTTAGTCTTGCGTAGCTACTTGAACTAAGAAGCATACTCTCCGTGAGCATCATTTTATGTCTTATAGTCCAGTCTAATCTTTGTCAGGAATGGTTTTAGTTTTGGGTTAACACAGAGTCCAGCAGTCATGTCTTCTGGGGTTCCTCCAGTCTCAGTCAGACCATTAAGTCTGGTCTTTTTACTAGAATTTGAGTTCTGCACCCCACTTCTCTCCTGCTCCATCAGGTACTCTCTGTTTTGTTCCCTGTCAGGGCGGTCACTGGTGGTAGCCGGGCACCATCTAGTTCTTTAGGTCTCAGGCTGATGGAGTCTCTGGTTTATGTGGCCCTTTTTGTCTCTTGGGCTAATATTTTCCTTGTGTCTTTGGTGTTCTTCATTCTCCTTTACTCCAGGGGGGCTGGAACCAATTGATGCATCTTAGATGGCTGCTCATTAGCTTTTAAGACCCCAGACACCACTCACCAAAGTGGGTTACAGAACATTTTCTTAATAAACTTTGTTATGCCAATTGACCTAGATGTTCCCTGAAACCATGGTCTCCAGACCCGGGACCCTGCGACACTGCCCCTCAAGGTGTTTGGTTGTGTTCAGAAAACTTCTTAGCTTTTCATTTAGTCCACTTGTGCTGACTTCTTCTGTACTGTCCCTCCCTACACCTGAGAGAATTCTTGTCTACTAGGTAGTTAGCGAATTACCCTCTCCCTCCCTCCCTACCATCGTAACCATCAAAGAATGTTTTCTTCGGTGTTTAAACCTTTTCTTGAGTTTTTATAATGGGCATCTCATACAATATTTGTCCTTTTGTGACAAATTGTTGTTCTTTATTGTTGTCGCATGGTATTCCGTTGTGTGAATATACCATAATTTGTTTATCCATTCGTCTGTTCATGAGCACTTAGGTCGTTTCCCTCTTTTTGCTATTGTGAACACTCCTGCAATGAACATGAGTGTGCATATATCTATTTGTGAGACAGCTTTTAATTCTCTAGGATATATTCTAAGGAGTAGGATTGCTGGTTTGTATGGTACTTCTATTTCTAGCTTTTTAAGGAAGCATCAAATCGATTTCCAAAGTGGTTGTAACATTTTACCTTTCCACCAGCAGTATATAAGTGTTTCAGTTGCTCCACAACCTCTCCAACTTTTATTATTTTGCATTTTTTGGATTAATCCTAGCCTTTTTGGGGTGAGATGGTACCTTATTGTAGTTTTGATTTGCATTTCTCTAATGACTAATGATCGTATTTCTTTATGTATCTATTAGCCGTGTGAATGTCTTCTTTGGTAAAGTACTTATTCATATCCTTTGCACATTTTTCAATTGGGTTATTTGTCTTTTTGTAGTTGAAGTTTTGCGGTATCTTATAGATTTTAGAGACTAGACCCTGATCAGATATGTCATAGGCAAAATTTTTTTCCCAGTCTATGGGTTCTCTTTTCACTCTTTTGGTGAAGTCTTTGGATGAGCGTGTTTGATTTTTAGGAGCTCCCAGTTATCTAGTTTCTCTTCTGGTGTTTGTGCATTGTTACTTTTGGTTTCTATTCTGTTTATGCCATGTATTAGGGCTCCTAGCTTGGTCCCTATTTTTCTTCCATGAGTTTTATCATTTTATACTTAAGTCTTTGATCCATTTTGAGTTAGTTTTTGTGCGTGGTGTGAGGTATGGGTCTTGTTTCATTTTTTTGCATATGGATATCCAGTTATGCCAACGCCATTTGTTAAAGAGACTGTCTTTTCCCCAATTAATGGACCTTGGGCCTTTGTCAAATGTCAGGTGCTCATAGGTGGATCAATTTATATCTGGATTCTCAATTCTGTTCCATTGGTCTATGTATCTGTTGTACTAGTACCAGGGTGTTTTGACTACTATGGAGGTATAATAGTTTCTAAAATCAGGTAGTGTGAGGCCTCCCACTTTGTCCTCCTTCTTCCGTAATGCTTTACTTATCCAGGGCCTCTTCCCTTTCCATATGAAGTTGGTGATTTGTTTCTCCATCTTATTAAAAAATGTCGTTAGAATTTGGATCAGAATTGCTATTGTGTCTGTAGCTTGCTTTGGGTAGAACTGACATTTTCACAATGTTGAGTCTTCCTATCCATGAGCAAGGTATGTTTTTCCACTTATGCAGGTCTCTTTTGGTTTCTTACAGTAGTGTCTTGTTTTTTTCTTTGTGTAGGTTTTTTATGTCTCTGGTTAGATTTATTCCTAAGTATTTGACCTTCTTGGGGGCTATAGTAAATGGTATTGATTTGGTGATTTCCTCTTTGAGGTTCTCTTTGTTGGTGTAAAGGAATCCAACTGATTTTTGTATGTTTATCTTGTATCCTAATACTTTGCTGAAATCTTCTATTAGTTCCAGTAGTTTTCTTGTGGATTCTTTGGGTTTTTCTGTGTATAAGATCATGTCATCTGTAAATAGAGATAGGTTTACTTCTTCCTCACCAATCTGGATGCCCTTTATTTCTTTTTCTTGCCTTATTTCTCTGGCTAGGACCTCCAGTACAGTGTTGAGTAAGAGTGGCGATAAACAGCATCCTTGTCTGCTTTCAGACTCCCCGCATTTAGGATGATGTTGACTGTTGGCTTTGCATAAATGCCCTTTATTATGCTGAAGAATTTCCTTTCCGTTCCTATTTTGTTGAGAGTTTTTATCATGAATGGGTGTTGCACTTTGTCAGATGCCTTTTATGCATCAATTGATAAGATCATGTGGTTCTTGTCTTTTGTTTCATTTATGTGATGGATTACACTTATTGTTTTTCTAATGTTGAACCATCCCTGCATACCTGGTATGAATCCCACTTGGTCATGGTGAATTATTTTTTGATATGCTGTTGAATTCTATTGGCTAGAATTTTGTTGAGGATTTTTGCATCTATGTTCATGAGGGATATTGGTCTATAATTTTCTTTTTCTGTAGTGTCTTTACCTGGTTTTGGTATCAGGCTTATGCTGGCTTCATAGAATAAGTTCATGAGTATTCCATCCTTTTCTATGCTTTGAAATACCTTTAGTAGTAGTGGTGTTAACTTTTTTCTGAAAGTTTGGAAGAATTCTCCAGTGAAGCCATCAGAGCCAGGGCTTTTATTTGTTGGGAGTTCTTAAATTACCTTTTCAATCTGTTCTTTTGTTACAGGTTTCTTTAGTTTTTCTCCCTCTGTTTGTGTTAGCTTAGGTAAGTAGTGTGTTTCTAGAAATTTGCCCATTTCCTCTAGGTTTTCAAATTTGTTGGAGTACATTTTTTCATAGTATTCCATTATGATTCTTTGAATTTCAGTTGGGTCTGTTGTGATATCACCCATCTCGGTTTTTATTCGGGTTATTTGCTTCCTCTTCTGTTTTTCTTTTGTCATTTTGGCCAATGGTTTATGGATTTTGTTGATCTTTTCAAAGAATCAGCTTTTGGTCTTGTTAACTATTTCAATTGTTTTTCTGTTTTCTACTTCATTTAATTCTGCTCTAATTTTTATTATTTCCTTTCTTCTGGTACCCAAGGGCTTCTTTTGCTACTCTCTAATTGTTCAAGTTGTAGGGTTAATGTTTTGATTTTGGCCCTTTCTTCTTTTTGGATGTGTGCATTTATTTATTTATTTCTGAGCACTGCTTTTGCTGTGTCCTAAAGGTTCTGGTAGGATGTGTTTTCATTCTCATTTGATTTTGTGAATTTCTTTATTCCATCCTTAATTTCTTCTATAACCCAGTAGTTTTTGAGTGAGGTGTTTTTCAGTTTCCACGTGTTTGACTTTTTTCCCTTGATTTTTCTGTTATTGATTTCTACTTTTATGGCTTTATGGTCAGAAAAGATGCTTTGTAATATTTTGATGTTTTGGATTCTGTTAAGGCTTGCTTTATGGCCTGTGTGGTCTGTTCTGGAGAATGTTCCCTATGTGTTGGAAAAGAAAGTATACTTGGCTGCTGTTGGGTGGAGTGTTCAGTATATGTCTGTGAGATCAAGTTGGTTGATTGCGGCATTTAGATCTTCTGTGTTTTTATTGAGCTTCTTTCTGGATGTTCTGTCCTTCACTGAAAGTGGCATGTTGAATTCTCCTACTACTATTGTGGAGCTGTCTATCTCTTTTTTCAATGCTGTTAGAGTTTGTTTTATATATTTTGGAGCCCTGTCATTGGGTGTGTAAATATTTATTATAGTTATGTCTTCCTGGTGTATTGACCCTTTAATCATTATATAGTGTCCTTCCTTATCCTTTGTGGTGGATTTTACTATAAGTCTATTTTGTCAGAGATTAATATTGCCACTCCTGCTCTTTTTTTATTGCTTGCTTGGTATATTTTTTTCCATCCTTTGGGTTTTAGTTTGTTTGGGTCTTTAAGTCTAACGTGTGTCTCTTTTAGGCAACATATGGATGGATCATGTTTTTTTAATCCATTCTGCCACTCTCTGTCTCTTCATTGGTGCATTTAGTCCATTTACATTCAGCATAATTATTGATAGGTATGAGTTTAGTGCTATCATTTTGATTTTTTTCTGTGTTGTTGACAGTTTCTTTGTTCCACTTAATTTTCTGTGCTGAGTCACTTTTCTTTATGTATTTTCATCTTTTTCATTTTTGTTGATTTTGTATTTGCTGAGTCTTTATGTTTTTCTTGTTTTTTATTTTGATCTGTAGGATTGTTAGTTTCCTTTGTGGTTACCTTAATATTTACCTCTATTTTTCTAATTTAAACCAATCTTTTGTTTCTTGATATCACCTTGACTTCCTCTCCATATAAAAGATCTATGACTACATTATTTAGTCCCTCTTTTTTGTTTTAATGTTGTCATCTTTCACATATTGACCTCTCTCTTTCTCTATTTTCAGTGTTTTAGCTTTATTTTTGTGACTTCCTTATCTGGCTTGATCCGGTTGTTCTGTCCTATGTTCTAGTCTTGGATTGTTATCTGATGTTATTGATTTTCTAACTGGAGGACTCCCTTTAATATTTCTTGTAATTTTTGTTTGGTTTTTACAAATTCCCCAAACTTCTGTTTATCTGGAAAGGTCCTAATTTCACCATCATATTTGAGAGACAGTTTTGCTGTATATATAATTCTTGGCTGGCAATTTTTTTTCCTTCAAGGCTTTATATTTTAATCCCATTGCCTTCTTGCCTGCATGGTTTCTGCTGAGTAGTCTGAGCTTAGTCTTATTGACTCTCCTTTGTAGATGACTTTTCATTTATCCCTAGCTGCTCTTTATCTCTCTTTATCTTTGGTTTTGGCAAGTTTGATAATAATATGTCTCGGTGACTTTGTTTTGGGATCTACCTTATGTGGGTTTTGATGAGCTTCTTGGGTAGACATCTTCTCATCTTTCATGATATCAGGGAGGTTTTTCTGCCAACAAATATTCAACAATTCTCTCTGTATTTTCTGTTATCCCCATTATTGTACTCCAGTCACTCATAGATTATTCCTCTTGATAGAGTCTCACATAATTCTCAGGGTTTCTTCATTTTTTTAAATTCTTTTATTTGATTTTTCCTCAAATAAATTTGTGTCAAGTGCTTTATCTTCAGTCTTACTAATTCTGCCTTCCATTGCCTCAATTCTGCTCCTATGACTTTCTATTGAGTTGTCTAATTCTGACATTTTATTCTTAATCTTCTGGATTTCTGTTCGCTCTCTGTGGATTCTTGCAGCATATTAAATTTGTCATTATGTTCTTGTATAATCTACTTAGGTTCCTCTGTTGCTTTGTCTGTATGTTCCTTGGCTTTTTCTGTGTTTTTACTGATCTCCTTCCTGATCTCTTGAAGAGGTCTATATATTAATGTTTTGAATTCTACCTCCACTAATTCCAAGAAGTACTCTTCCTCCAGAAGATTTCTTGATTCTTTGTTTTGAGAGCTTGCTGAAGCCATCACAGTCTGCCTCTTTATATGATTTGTTATTGACTGTTGTCTCCAAGCCATCAATAAGTTATTATATTTATTTATTTTATGTTTGTCTACTGTCTTAGTCATATAGTGCTGCTCTACCAGAAATACCACAAGTGGATGGCTGTAACAAAGAGAAGTTTATTCTCTCACAGTCCAGTAGGCTACAAGTCCAAATTCAGGGCATCAGCTCCAGGGGAATGTTTTCTCCCTAGGCTCTAGAGGAAGGTCCATGTCATCAATCTTCACTTGGTCTGAGAGCTTCTCTGCACAGGAACCTCAGGTCCAAAGGACGTGCTCTGCTCCTGACACTGCTTTCTTGGTGGTATGAGATTCCCATGTGTCTCTGCTTGCTTCTCTCTTTTATATCTCAAAAGAGATTGGCTTAAGACACTATCTAATCTTGTAGACCTCATCAGTATAACTTCTGCTAATCCACCTTATTACATCATAGTGATAGAGTCTACAGCACATAAGGAAATCACATCAGATTACAAAATGGTACACAGTCAGACAATACTGGGAATCATGACCCAGACATGATTAACAGATATTTTGGGGGGACACAATTCAATCCATGACACTTACTGTGTCCTAGCTTCTTGTTTTGTTTTGGTATATCCTAATAGGCTGCTTTTGTGAGCTAGTTTGATTATTGGCACCTTTGAAGCTCTGCTGACAATCAGGTGGTTAGATCTGTTACTAGGTATGTGAGCCCAGGAGTCCATTTACTTTTCTTGTATGGATTCAGCTCAGGTGTCCAGGTAGTTGGTCACCAAGTGTATAGCAGGCTCTCACCTACAGTCCTAGATGGGCAGGGGTGATTGGAGGAGGCACAGTATCTGGCTGCAGTAAGAGGTCACATGCTGAGCAGGACAGGGGGCTGACGGCTGCCCCCGAGTGACAGGGTGGAAGGCATGTCCCTGTTCCTAGAGCTCATAGATTGGTGAGTTGTGCAGCCAGACTATGGGCACCCAATGCTGTTGGCTGTAAGTACCAGGAGTCACCACTTATTCTTGGATCCCTGTCACGGGTGGCTTGGTGGAGTGAGTGGAGCCACCAGTCCTCAGGCCCCTGATGTGAGTAGGTGAGGACCCTGCTTAATGGGCAGTGCAGTGTCAAATGTCATGAATCTGCCACTCCCCCTTAGAGCTGATACAGCTGAAGATAGGCTTCAGGTATATACCCTGTTGTACTGTGCTAATGAGGGCCTATGCTATTGAAATGGGCCCACATAGGTCTAAGCAGGGGTGAAAGGCATTCAAAATCTGTGGACCCCTTATGCCTGTGCTGAGACAAAGGGGCTGCGCCTGCCCTGTGTTCCTGGCTTAAGGGAACTGGCAGATTATTTTTTGCTGTTTGTTAATTTGTTCCCTCTCCAAAGCTGGGAGAATGGCTCAGGGCATGCAATGGGTCCTACTTCTAGCTCAGGGACAGTAGCAATAACTGAAGCCAGACTAGGACCCAGAGCAGAGTGGGGAGGGGGCAGGTAAATGGGAGAGAGACACTTTCCAAAAGGGTTTTTTTTTTTTTTTTTTTGACCCGTGTAGTAGGTTAGACCCTTGTACTTATCTTTCACCAACTGAGCATCAGTTCTGAAGGCTTGAGCAGACTCTCCCCTGCTTGGTCTCTCCCAATGTGGAAAACACATCCCGAGCACCACTGCTTGCCTCACCCCTTGCATGCCAGCTGATCCAGCCTCCTGGGTGCCAGTGCCGGCCAGGTCAGATCTGGCAACTCCTTGCTGCTTCTGAACCATCTCTCCCTCCCCCTGCTGCTCAGTCCAGTTCCTCATCTTTATCTTTGATATTCAGGGCTCATAGATTGTCATATATAATCAATTCACTTGTTTTTTCGGGTCTTTGTTGTAAGAGGGACCACAGGAAGCATCTGACTACTCTGCCATCTTGGCCCCGCCTCTGCTCCACATTTTTTCTTGAATTGCAGACCTTCCATCTGGGATCATTTTCCTTCTGCTTGCAGTACATTCTTTAGAACATCTTTTCTCACTGGGGTTCCCTAAGAGAATTAAGCTGCAATGCCTTAAGGCATACATGGTATCTACTTCTCTGGTATGAATCCTGGCCACTATCAGTAAGAGCCTTTACTATACCTAGATAGCCAACGAGTAACAAGAGGACAAATACTCCACGCCAAGCTTTGGTGTCACACATGTTGTAAACCAACAATAAAATTGCTGTTTTTTCCCTGATTGAATGTGATCCCTCTAGCCACCCTGGAGACACACAGGCTGCAGGGCAACCTAGAGACACTGTTTGTTGCCACCACACACACACACACACACACACAAGCATACACACAGCGAAGTGACCAGTCAGCATGTAAGACAGTCTCTCTGGGATGGAGAGACTGGTAACTCTTATCTGCCCCTGGGCTGGAGGCCTTTCCCTTCCTCCCAACCGATTGTGGGGAGGTAGAAATAAACGTTTGCTTTTATTTTATTCATATTTGCCTAAAATCACATTTGATTACAGAATAAGAACCTTCTAAGAAGTAAGTCTTCACCTAGATCAAAATCATTAAAGTCATTAAAGATTTTGAAGACTTTTTGAGGTCTAAAAATAGCCATCATATGGATACATTATAATTTACATAACAATTTACCTACTGTTATTTTTGTGTGTGTGTTATTTTTCACATTTTTGCTATTGTAAGTAATACTGTGTTTGATATTCTTGACATAACTCTTCTTCTTGAAAAATTACTTGTAAATGAACTCCAACCATCCAAGAAACGTGTTAAAATAGAGTCTTATAGGTAGGGCTTATCCATGGATTCGATGTATAAGCCGCTCATCATTTTCTCAAACAGGATGATCTGGGAAGAAAAAAAAGGTTGACAGTAAGAAGGGGGAAGCCTATTCAGTACAAGATGGGAAATATACTAAAATTTATACTCTGGGGGTGAGATATCAAGGCAGAGGTGAGGCAACTCACCTCATTGTCTTCTGGATGAAGCCAGGCCCCAGGAAGGTAAAGTGTTTCCTGAGGTCCAATATGCCAATATCGCCCAAGGTTATGTCCATTGATAAACACAAATCCATAATTCCATCCCTGGAAAGAATGGAGGCTTGAGAACATAAGAACATTCACACAAGCAAGGTAAAGCCTAAGGCACTTGGGGAGTGCGAATGAGACTGAGATGCTTTATGGCACTGAAAGTAAAAATGAGTTCAGGAGAGGATATGTCCTATAAGTTCTGTCCTGCTGTACCTGATCTAGGAATGGCAGAGAAAACCATAAATGGAAACAACCCTTTAATGGTAATATGTATTATTGTTATTTCTGCCCCATGTTATATTTTTTTAAAAAGTGGATGTTCTGTTTACCAGAATTAAGTAACAGGTAACAGAAATGAACTCTCTTGCTGACAAAAGCTAGAAAAGCTACATAAAATAAATGTTTTAATCTACTTGCAATACAGTGAAGAGTTTCAGCACCAAGATTTCGAAGAAGAAAACCCAGAGACAAGAAGACATTGAGGCATTTTTTCCACTAGAGGCATCTGTATATTCAGGAACAGGTGGCTGAAATTAGATATCGGGCAGCCTTATTAAGTACTCCACACTCTGGTTGGAACCCTAAGGGGTTACACCCAAGGAAGAGAGTAAATTAGAGATAATCCAGGCCTCACAAAGGTTGAAAATTTGTTTCAAATCATTTTAAATCTTTGTAATTGGAGTAAGGTGACCTGGAATTGCTAGTGTCCCTACTCACCTCCAGAAGTGAATGTAAATCCTCTGAAGGATGATAACATCATCTTAGGCCTTGAATTATTTCTAGCATTTTTCATATATAATGACTGACACTCAATCAAAAAAATAATCAGGCAGATGGGGAAAAAAAGACAATGTGATCAAAAACCAAGAGGAACAACAGACAATGGAAACAGATACACAAATAATCCAGATAGTGAATTTACTAGACACAAACTTTAAATAACTATACTTAATAAACTAATATGTTTAAGGAGATAAAAGACAAGACCAAGAATTTTGACAGTGAAGTGGAAACTATAAAAAAGGCCAAAGTTATATAATGAAGATTCTAGAACTAAAATAGGCAATCATTGAAATTAAGAATTTGATGGATGTTTTGAATAACAGATTAAAAACAAAACAAAACCTGTTGCTTTAAGTTGATTCCAACTGGGTGGCTCAAGTGATGTGCAGTCAGCTTCTAACCTAAAGGCTGACGGTTCAAACTGGGTTTGTGATTGGCTGCTAACTTAAAGACTGATGGTTCAAACCTATCTGGCGGTGTTGTGGAAGAAAGGTCTAATGATCTACTTCCATAAAATTACAGCCAAGAAAACCCTATACAGAAGTTCTACTCTGTCACACATGGGTTCCCCATGAATAGCAGATTATTGTTGTTGTTAACTGCTATCAAGTTGATTCCGACTCATGGCGACCCCATACATGCAGAGTAAAACTGCTTCATAGGGTTTTCAAGGCTGTGACCTTCTGGAAGCAGATTGCCAGGCCTGTCTTCTGAGGTGCCTCTGGATGAGTTTGAACCACCAACGTTTCATCTAGTGGTTGAGTGCTTAACCATTTGTGCCAATGAGGGATTTCTATGAACAGCAGATTAAACCAAACCACACCCATTGCCGTTGAGTCGATTCCGTCTCTCAGCAACCCTACAGGATAGAGTAGAACTTCCCCATAGGGTTCCCAAGGCCGTAATCTTTACAGAAGCAGACCACCACATCCTTCTCCTGTGGAGCGGCTGGTGGGTTCGAAACACCAACCTTTTGGTTAGCAGCCAAGTGCTTAACCACTTTGCCACCAGAGCCCTTGAATAGCAGATTAGACACAGCTAAATAATTAGTAAACTGAATAATAAGTTAGAAGAAAATTTCCAAAATGAAGCTCAGAGAAACAAAAGAATGCAAAATACAGAAGACAATATGACAAGATGATCTAACATATAAAACTAGTGTCTATGAAATGTCTAATTAAAAGACAAAGATTGCTAGATTGGATTTTTAAAACGTAGTTATATGCTGTGTGAAAAGAAACATCTAAAATACAAGGAAATAAGAATGCAAAAGGATGTAATATGTAAACCCTAACCAAAAAGAAGTTGCTATAGCTCTATTAATATTTTAAAAAGTACACTTTAAGGCAAGAAGCATTACTACAGATAAAGAGGAATATCTCCTGATGATTAAATTCTTGATTTATCATGAAAATATATACATATATATATATATATATATATATTTAAATTTGTGGAAGCTAAAAATAGAGATTCAAAATACATAAAGCAAAATTGACAGAATAACAAGAAATAAACAAATTCACAAACATAGTGGGAAATTTTCATACAACCACCTCAATAGCTGATAAACAAAGCAGACAAAAATCAATAAAGATATAAAACATTTGAAACAAAGTGATTAACAAAATTGAACTAATTGACATATATAGAACATTGATCTAACATCTACAGAATATACATCTTTTTCCAAGTGGACATTAAAGCATTTACAAATTTGACCGTATGTTGAAATATAAACAAGCCTTGGCATATTTTAAAGTTCTCAAGACAGTGAAATTAAATAAGAAATTTATAAGAAAACATTAACTATAAAATATCCAAATGTTTGGAAATCAGGAAATACACTTCTAAATAACCCATAAGTCAAATTAGATAACACAATGTAAGTTAGAACATATTTTGAATTCATTGATGATGAAAATAAAATACATAAATGCATATGGGAATCAACCTAATCCATGCTTAAATGAAAATTAAAAGCCTAAATTCATATATTTAAAAAGAATAAAGACTAAAAATTAGTGATCTAAGCATTTATTTCAAGAAATTATGAAAAAGAAAGCAAATAACTCATTTTAAAAAATGAATAAAATAATAAAGGTAACAGCAGAGACTAAAGAACCAAAAAAGAAACACATAATAGAGTAGGAATCAAAGCCAAACGTTGGCTCTTGGAAAAGATTAACAAAATTGATAATGCTCTGAAGAGATTGATAAAGAAAGAAAAGAGAATGCACAATCTATAACAGAAATGGAAACAGAACATTACTAGAGGTGACCTAGACATTAAAAATGAACAAGTTAAAGGCAATACATTTGAAAATTTAGATGAAGTGGAAAAATTCCCAGAAAAATACATTTTATCAAAACTAACTTTTAAAGAAACAGGAAATTTGAATAGTGCTTTAAACTTTCATACAAAGAACATTCCAGCCCTAGGTGGTTTCACTAATTAAATCTACCGAATATTTAAAGACTAATACAAATCTTACACAAACTCCATTTCCCAAGTCATTTTATGAGGGCCCTAAATCTTGGTACCAAAACCTGACAAAGATATCTCAGTCATGAACATAAGTAGCAAAAAAAAAAAAAAAAGTCTATGACTTAATTACTTATAATAGCCAAACACTAGAAATAACTCAAATGCCCATCAACAGTAGAACAGTTGAGTAAATTATGGCATATTCATAAAATGGAATCCTACACAGCAGTGAAAATGAACAAATCACAACATCAATAAATGGATGACTCTAACAACACTGAAAAAAAGAAGCCACCCTAAAAAGAATGGTGCTATAAAATTCTGTTTACATGAGAAATGGGGAACACTGAACAAGAGTATTAGAAGTCAAGATAGTGTTTACCTTTAGGTTGGGCAGTGATTGGGAGGGGTGTTGACAATATTCTATTTTTTTTTTATCTCAGTGTTAATTACATGGTGCTCACTTTGTGATATAATTTATTCATCTGTACATTCATATTTTGTGTATTTATGCTATGTGTATTTATACATTAAAGAAGATATACTAGGTACAAACTACTCCTCCCCCTAAAAAAGCAAGCTGCAGAATATAATTTATGGTATAACACTGTTAGTGGAAAAAATGATTGTGTGTGTATCTAGAAACACCTAGCCAAAGTTATATATGAAAACACCCAAACTGTGGGCAGTGTTTAGTTCTGAGAAGTAGAGAAGTATTGGAATGGGGGTGGGTTTGCTATATCCCTTTTGTCTCTTATTCTCTTTACTCTCTACATCTTACAGATTCAGACTGTATTAGAAAGACTGAATGTTGAAAGCATTCTTTGGAAGTGAGGAAGAGGAGGAAAGGAAGAAAGAATCTCTATCAAGAACATATGGCTTTGTTTCAGGGCTCTTTAAGAGTCGGTGGTTGGAACACCAGTACAGAAGAGGGCAGTTCACTTACCTGCAGTCTCAAAAAGGTGTCCTTGGGAGAAGGGCCAGCCATCAGGGTACCAAGGTAGAAAGCAGGGCCCAAATAGCTCTCTGGGACAGGCCTCCAGGTAGCAGAGCGCAGCCTGAGAGAAGAGCCAATAGTGAGGGAGAAGAAAGTCCCTTCCCAGCTTTAGGTCCAATACTGACCCCCAAGTTTCCTTGTCAGAGACTAGGATTCTGTTTCCAGCTCAGCAACATGGTTTCAGTGGGATGTATTAGACTAGAAGGATTAAAATCAGAATTATAAGTTCTAGGGTTCTAGTCTTGATTCCAAAGCACACTATAATCTTAAGCAAATCACTCCAGGTCTCTGAATGCTGGGTTCTTTATCTGCAAAGTGAAGAGTTTGAAATCAACCATCTCTGAGTTACCTGATTACTCTAAGTGTCTATTGAGCGTAAGTAGGAACATACCTCTCAAAGAAGTTCATTTTCATTTCCAGAGAATAGATAGTGAAACCTTTCAGGGGAATGCTATTGATGCCAATAAATCCAGTTAATCCTGCAGGTGGAAGGTAGGAAAAAGAATATGAACAGGGACTAGATATTCTCTAGAATCGGGGACAAATAAATACAGACATGTATGCTTTTTGTGACAAGGGCTCACCCGCAAGGGCAAACACTTGTCTGACGTGCTATGTATGACTGAGGGTTTCTTATCATATGTTTCCTGCATACATCCTACCAAGACAGTTCCTGCTTAACAGCAGAACTTTCCCTGAAATTCCCCAGAGGAGCTTGGGCACTACTCCAGGACAAGCAGCACCAAGTCTAAGAAGGGCTCCTCTTCAGAGAGGTCAGAGCACTGGAGAAGGCAGAGGAGAGAGGCAGGTGCACATAGGAAAAACCTCAGTGGCATTATAGAAAAGCAAGAGTGCAGCCCAAGAACCCTTGCCCTGGGCCCTGGGGAGGAAGAAAAAGTATAAGGAAGAAAACGTTCCTAACATTTTTAATGCTTAACATTTAAGAATTCAAGCGCTTTGAATTCTTTCTCACCCCAAAGATATATCTACAAATTTCCTTTAAGTAAAAGGAAAGATAGCTTTTTAACAATGAATTAATACTAGAAAACCTAACTGGGAAGGAAATTTAGGAAAGGGGCTTAATTGAGAGAGTAGCACCCCACATAACTGCTCCACTTTCCTCCCTGCAGGACAGGGGCAGGGAAGGAGTTTGCAACTTTAGTTCTAGGGCTTTGGTATCCCACTGCCTTGGGGGCCCTATCCCAAACCCAACATAGCCCCCGTCCCAGGGGCCAAACAACTATTGAAGAGAAGCTAGGGCCTCTTCTCAGGCCCAGAGCCTACCTTTCTGTTGCTCTTGAATTTTCCATGAATAATTGACTCGTCCTTGATTCTCCACCAGGATCCTCAGAAGTTGGCAGCCCTGTTTTGGATAGTCTAGCTCATGGAGACTGTGGGGCTTTTCCTATAGAGTCCATTCTTTTCTCTAATAGGAGGCCTCAGACCATGTAGCCCTTAGCTCTTATAAGGACCCCGTGGTATTCCTGTTCCATATCAATCTTCCCCCTTCCCCTCTGCTGTCCTACTTGGAAAGATAGACAGACTTGGTTGTGCCATTTATCTGAGACCCAAACTGGGGCTGATGAATGACTCAGGGCTACAGGAGCAAAAGAACATCTAAAGGGGAAATTCCAATCACACTGAAGCTTAGAGGATGCAGTTCCTGATGTATCCAGGCCTAGGGGATGCAGTTATCCTTATAGCCTTACACACTTCCTGATGGTACCCTAAATTAGGAGCAATACAGAAGGGTAGTGGTAGGGAAAGGAGGGAGTCTATCTCAGGACCAGGGCATGTTTGCATTTGATCAACACCCAGACCCTGGATGTTGTTGTTCTTCTGTGCCATGGAGTCGATTCTGACTCATAGCAACCCTATAGGACAGAGTAGAACTGCCCCATAGGGTTTCCTAGGCTGTAATCGTTGAGAGAAGATCACCAGGTCTTTTCTCCCTCAGAGCTGTTGGTGGGTTCGAACCACCAACCTTTCAGTTAGCAGCCAAGCACTTAACTGTTGTGCTGCCAAGGGTCCTTCAGACCCTTGATACATACCTCGAATTTGGGAATGTCCAAGTCCTGAGTGTTGTCATCCAGAACTCCTATAATTGTCTCATTCAAAAACACCTGCAAAAGAAGAGCTGGATGGAGTAAGACTGACAGACCACCTAAAGAAAGGGAGAAGGAAGACTGGTTTAGTCAAAAGGTAGTTGTTGTGAAAAAAGTGGTGGACCCTGGTGCTTCCAGACGGCCAGAAGCTGATGGGAAGTTGCAGTCATGCAATATCATTAAAGCAAGCACAATAATGGACACCCTGGCCCCCTCCCATTGGACTCTGTATGGGTCAGGAACTGAGATGGGTGTCTTAGTTCAATGACTGGGTCCAATGCCAAAGAGAAAGGGACAAAAGAAAGAAGAACAAAGAATCACCCCAGATGGGGAAGGGTGTGGCAATGACAACTTTCCCTGCACCTTGTGATATGGATACAGTGGGTTGACCCTCAGCCCCCACCCCATCCCCCTACTGCTGAGCTTCCGTGCACTGTGGAGGCGGGAGAGTTCAAAACTCCACTTGGACTTTACATCTAAGATTTCAGACATGATTTCACTTATGCCAATCAGTTGTGCATGTGTGAAATTTCAATGGCAAAAATGAGGTAGATGCTACATTTTATAGCTTTGGCCATTTCGTTTGGCAAACGTGATCATTGATGAGTAGGTCTGCCTGCAACTGCATTAGCAGAGGTCCATTGACCAGTCACCAGCTTTACGGGTGTAGAGATGCCTGTAGCTGTGTAGCCTCAACTGGCATTTATCTTCCCTCCTGCATTCCACGCACCAGTCATCATCAACTTCTTTCAGGCCCAAGAGCCAGTCATTCACTCTGCTCAGAATATTCCTCCTCTCTTTCTTCACCTCACTAATTCTGACCGATCATCAAGGGTTAGCATCGACAGCATGTACTCCAGAAAACGGCCCTGACTTCCCAAGGCTGGATAAGGAGCTCATCTAAGGGCTTCACAGTTGCCTATTCTTTCTCGTCATAAAACTTCCCACACTGACGGAGCCAATATTGATACAGATTCTCCATTAGACTTTATCTTAATTTCCTAGTGCTGTTGTAACAGAAATACCACAAGTGGGTGGCTTTAAAGAACAGAAAAGTATTTTCTCACAGTTCTGGAGGCTAGAAGCCCAAATCAGGGTCTTGACCATGTTTATTCTTTCCTTGCAGGTAGTCCTGGGCAACCTTTGGTTCCTTGGCTTGTAGACGATCTTCACCTGGTGTCATTCCCCACTCCCCGTGTGTGTCTGTGTTTGTGTGTTGTGTGTCTGTGTCTATGTGGCTCTTTATATAACCCAGAAGTGATTAGGTTTAGGATCCACCCTACACTTCAACTGTTTGATTGATTACATAACATCATATTGCATTATGGAAAGTGATTATATTATATTACATTAGATATAAGGTCTTTACATTACATTACATTACATCCACAGGTATAAGGGTTAGGATTCCAACACATATTTTGGGGGGACATAATTCAGTCCATAACAAACTTTAAGTTGTGATAAAGCAGAAAGCAAGTCTATTTGTTTCAACTTTGTATTCCCAATGTCTAGCACGTGTTGTTGGGTGCCGTCAAGTCGATTCTGACTCATAGCGACCCCATGTGACAGAGTAGAACTGCCCCATAGGGTTTCCTGGACTGTAATCTTTATGAGAGCATATCGCCAGATCTTTCTCCCAAGTAACTGCTGGGTGGGTTCAAACCACCAACCTTTTGGTTAGCAGCCAAGCACTTAACTACTGTGCCACCAGGGCTCCTTGTCCAGCACACAGTTGGTTCTTAAAAATACTATCAAATAAAGTCGACTAGTCACTACTTTCCCCAGTAGCAGAGTTAGGCTAAAAGTTTTGCTTACCACCACGGACAGCCCACTGACCCCTACCTGTGCCATATCTTGAGCATGAACATACAGATGACCTCCAGAGCATATGGTAGTCTCATAGAGTACGAATCCATAGGACTGTCCACTTCCGTGGTTTATAGGAAGATTCTCCATGTTGACTGGTATATTAGATTTCACCGGCTGTGATGGAGATATGGCAAGAACAGGAGCCAGGGGGATGAGAACTAAGGAATCTTCTTTCTAATACCCTTGTCACTTTTTGTTGTGCCACCTAGTGATCCCCAGGTGTTCTTTGGATGGGAAATACTAAAACAGATGCCATGTGATAATGCTCTTGTACTTTCTATCTCAACTAACCAGAAGAGTAAGCAATGGTGGGGAGATGGTGAAGGAGGAACAATTGCTTTAATCATGAGAATTGATTAACAGAGTAAATAAATTGTGTTCTAAAATAACTGAAGTCTAAGAGTTATTCACTAACTAAACATCTATTTAGCATTTATAATATCAGTCACTATTTTTTTATACAGTAGTGATAGCAGAGGTTATAAAAAAACCCAAACAAACCTGTTGCCATCGAGTCAATTTAGAGTCATACTGGCCTTACAGGACAGAGTAGAACTGCCCCATAGGGTTTCCAAGGAGCAGCTGGTCGAGTCAAACTGTGGACCTTTAGGTTAGCAGCTGAGCTATTAACCATTGCACCACCAGGGCTCTACCAGGGCTCTTAGCAGAGGTAAAACCAAAGTGAATCTAAAAATTATATTTTTCAAACAAATTTCACCCTTTCTTCAAAATAGGACAGGTAGCCTAATTTTAAAGACAAAGCAGAAGCCCACAGAAGTTCAGTAAGCTAGCCTAGTTGATGGTGGCGAAGCAAAGACAGAAACCCAATTTCATGGGTTCCTAGTTCAGCAGCTTTTCCCATATAGCTCATGCAGTCCCACACAGCAACATTTACCAGAAGGGGGAGCTTCAGTTCATCTGAGCTGGGAAACAGGATTCTCTTAATATCCTGTTACCCCTATTTATTCTTCAAGTTCAAACCCCCTTCACAGTCTACCCTGAAGGAGTCTGTGGCTCTTGTCCCACAGTTCTAAATTTGGACAAAAAGTAGAGGATTAGTCTTCATGCTCCCCCATAAAAAGCTCCTTGAGGAAGCTCTACTCTGTGGCCCAAGGCCTTCTCCCTCATCTCTCCAATGGCCACCCCTATCCCAGTGCCCAGACAGCACTCACCTCATTCAAGTACTCCAGGACATCCCACAGTGGCAAATAGAGTGAAGGTCTTACAGCAGGATACACAGTCTTGGGAACAAGATCAGGTAAGGGAGGCAGGGGAGTTGCTGTAATGAACACGGGACAGGGATCTAAAATAACCACTGCCTTCTTTAAGCTTCCCCATCCCTATCATTAATTCTTGTATCCCAGAGCCAACAAGAGAAATGAGTCCTAATATAGGACGTAGGCATGCCTCTCCAAGGGCAATAATAACCAGGCCATAACTAAGTTGGAGCTTTTGC
This sequence comes from Dugong dugon, assembly GCA_030035585.1. Taxonomy (NCBI): domain Eukaryota; kingdom Metazoa; phylum Chordata; class Mammalia; order Sirenia; family Dugongidae; genus Dugong; species Dugong dugon. Next base: position 3,866,760 of record CM057467.1, read on the forward strand.
TGATATATACGGAGACCTCTAAGAGGTTATATTGGTCTTACAGACTGAGGGCTCTTAGGGAGTAAGAACTCTGCCTTATACCTTTTGGTAACACCAGTTTCTAGCACATAGTAGATGGTTAAATCAACTTTATTTAAATAGATAAAATTAAACAGAACAATTTTTGCTATCTATACCATGAGCTTACTATGTCATACATTGTAGTGAGAGCTTTACAAATAGTAACTTAATCTTCACAGTCATTGTAGGAGATAGGATTATTATCTTCATGTTTCAGTGAAGAAACTAAGTCTTAAAGGGCTTAAAACATTTATGCAAATCCACACAGCTTTTAGTAGGAAAACCAGGATTTGAAGTTAAGGTTGCCCTTGCTTTGAAGCACTTCATTAAACTGCTGTTCCCAGGGAAATCTTTCCCTTTCTTCATCCTTTCTCAGAATACAGATATTTCATGAGGACCATCCCTCAAATTTAAATGGCTGCTGAGTACCTAAGATGGATCCAAAGAGTTTTCGAAGCCTGAAATATTTTTCCGTGTAATCCCCTGCCTCTGTCAGCACAGCGTCATAGTCTGCAAGACACCAGGGAACTGTCACTGGCCATTCAGTTCTCTACAACAGTCCCTGCTTCAGCAGAGAGCCATGAGGGATTCCAGGACCGGCAGTGGGGTCGTAGCCACAACCTGGAGACAGAGAACAAGCCAGAAGGAAGACACCCCCTTCCCTGACTCCTGGGAACTTTCCATGCTAGGCTCGGGTGCAGAGTGGAATGCAAGCCTAAGAATCCTTCCTATGACCTTCCCTGGGGGTTAAAGGCTGCTGTACACTGGGCTTGCCCCTCTGTGTCGCTTTCCATCCATACTCTTATCTTTCCCCAGTCTGGATGGCCCAGCTGTACCTGCCTGTGTGCACATGGCAATCACCATTCATATGCCATCTCTACTAGAAGGTACAGAGTGACTGGCTCAAGGCAAGGGGTTGGTGCACAGATGGGTAACGGAGAGCTACACAGCCACACGCTGTCCCATCTACTACAAATGACAGTCAACTGGGGTATTATTAAGATCACAGAAGAAAGGAAAATAGCTATGAAAACCCTCAGAATCCCAGCATATTGGGTCAAGAACCCAATGAGGCACAAGTATGCTTTTAGTGCCTCCTCTATAAAGCTCCAGTGACACCCGTGCTAGGGAGGTGACCACACTAGAGAACACTTGCCATAGCTTGTGACAACACCTCTGTGTTTCCCAAAATATGTAGCCCCATTCATGAAACCGAAGTTGGTTCCACCATGGAACATATATGCATTGAAGGAGATCCCGGCTTTGACAAATTCAAGCACAGTATGTTCAACCTCTGTGGAGGGAGAAGATGAGAATACAGAGAAAATTACAAAGTAAGAGGAGAAAGAAGTCTCTGGTGAACTCTTAGCACTCTCAGCCCCACCCCACCGTCAACTTAATTGTTTGTTATTCAACCTCCACTAAAATTCCAACCAGAACATGGGTAGAACTGGCCAGAACTATGCTAGAAGACCAAGTCCTGTCAACACCAAATGCTATTTCTAAAAGTTATTTTCCCCACAGTATTGATATAATTTGCCTACTAAACTAAATCTATTAAATAACAGACTAACAGCCCTTACGTCACCTAAATATCTAATTTTCATTAAAGTTTTTGAAATTGTACAAGTAATTAGTGTGCCGTCATTACTACCTTCTAGGACAATGTATCTGGGGATATTGGCTTAGAACCACTCAGAGTCATCTCTAATGGCAAACACTTACCTTTCGCATCTCTAACGAAGTGTTGATTTCCCCATGTGTCGAACCATCCAACCCAGAATTCCATAATCATAACGGGTTTTTTACTCTAGAAACAAACCAGATCAAATACTAAGTCTACACAGCAGATGAGAAACAAAAAGAAAAACCAGAAAACAATCCAACAGATGAGAATTTGAAGAACTCAGGTTTTTTGCCTTTTCCTAATTCAGCTCTTTTCCTTTTTGATCCAAAATTCCTTACTTTACCATCCTCTCACCCATTATACCTTCCCTCCACCCCTCCTAAATGTCTATGGCCTTCAAGGTCCTTCCAGCTTTGTGTCCCTCCCCGCTACACCTGGAAAACATCATCAGTAATCTCAGCCTAGCCCTACCGGGGAAGAGTGTTGGAAGAGAGTTGGCTTTGGATGCATAAGACCTGACTGCACTTCTTCCTGCAGAAGCTAAGGCTCAGAAATCACACTGCCAGTAATGGCAGAGAAGAATTCAAATCCAGACCCAGGCCTAACCTATTAACCAGTAAGTTAGGTTGTCTGTAAGTACACTGTTCATTTTCTCTATATCTTTATTTAATTTTAATCTAGCTTATCAGTGTTGGAGTGTCCATTGTAATTATGTTTCTATTAATTTCTTTTGTATATCTAACAGTTCTTGCTTTTATATGTTTGTTAAACAATTTGGTATATAACAATTCATAAATGTTATTATGTATTTATGGATTATACCTTTAGTTTACATAAAATAATTATCACAATAAAAATGACTAATATTTATTGAGGAGTCCCTGGGTGGTGCAAACAGTTAAGTGCTTGACTATTAGCCGAAAAGTTGGTGGTTCAAACCCACCCAGAGGCACCTCAGAAGACAGGCCTGGCAATCTGCTTCTGAAAGGTCATAGCCTTGAAAACTCCATGGAGCAGTTCTACTCTGTAGAATCAACTTGACCACAACTAACAACAACAATACTTGTTGAATTTTTACTATGTACTGGGGCACGCTTCTAAGTACTTTATTTAATTTGTTCTGTGTTACAGACCATATAAGATAGGTACCACCTGTCCCCATTTTACAAATGAAGAACTGAGTTCAGGTAACTTTCCCAAGTTTACAAAGCTAGGAAGAACTAGAGCTGGGATTTGAAACCAAGAAGCCTAGCTTCAGAATCCATAATCTTAACCATTACACTATTTTGCCTCTTGGTTGTAAATGACTTATTAACTAAAACTAAAATAAAACACTCCAAAGCAATTTCCCAAACTTCTGAATTTATGCTAGTCTAAAAACAAGCCTTTCTTTTTAAGATTCGTATTATAGGAATAGACTCGATGGCAATGGGTAAACTGTCAGAAAAGGGGCCCTGGTGGCACAATGGTTAAGAGTTCAGCTGCTAACCAAAAGGTCAGCAATTCGAACCCACCAGCCACTCTGCTTTATGGTTATCTGCTCCCATAAAGATTACAGTCTAGGAAGCCTGAGTAGCAGTTCTACTCTGTCATATAGGGTCGCTATGAGTGGGAATCGACATGACGGCACACAACAACAGACTGTCAGATGCTGTAGTGCGTTCAGCCTGATACCTGCATTCATTTCTAGCCTACCATTTTCAAGGCGGCTGAACAATGTAGATTCCTTTTTTTTTTTTAAAGGTGACATCTTCTCCCAGTAGGTCTAGATTTTGTTGTGCCATGTATATTAGGATGGGTGACGATGGCTTGGCTTCTCTGGGGTAACGGTTGAGGCCTCTGCAGTATGCATTTTTTAGAATCATCAGCCACTCTCCCGGAGCCTTGCAGCATCCTGCTATAATTCACAGTGATGGCACTCAGCCGGAAAAGCTGTCATTCTAGGACTTTTCTTAGCTAATTGCCAGGGTAGAGACGTTTTCTGGATCCCATGCCTTCTTCTATCTCAGTTTATTCCCTTATTTCCTGGACCCTTCGGATGATTCCATAAGGACTAAGGTGTGCCTGACACAAGCCATGGTGTTTTCAATCACCTCATATGCATGTGAAAACTGGACAATGAATAAGGAAGCCCAAAGAATTGAAGCCTTTGAATTATGGTGTTGGCGAAGAATATTGACTATACCAGGGACTGCCAAAAGAACAAACAAATCTGTCTTGGAAGAAGTACAGCCAGAATGCTCCTTACAGGCAAGGATCGCAAGATGTCACTTCACATACTTTGGACATGTTATCAGGAGGGACCAGTCCCTGGAGAAGGACTGGTAAAGCAAATGTTCAGTGGAAGAGAGGAAGACCCTCAATAAGATGGATTGACACAGTGGCTGCAACAAGGGGCTCAAGCAGAGCAACAACTGTGAGGATGGTAAAGGACTGGGCAGTGTTTCATTCTGTTGTACACAGGGTCGCTATGTACAATGGGAAATAAATTTTCTCAGTCCTTACATGTCTGAAAATGTATTTATTCTACCTATGCACTTGATTAATATTTAGACTGGGTATAAAATTCTAAGTTGAAATTCACTGATCTTCAGAATTTCAGAGGCAGGTTCCTTTCCTTTCTATCACCCTGTGTTGACATTTTAAAACCTATACAATTCTGATTCTTGTTGCTTTGTATGTAAGCCTATGGTTTTCCCCTCTGTAAGTGTTAATTTCACAAGGTAGGTCTTTTTACCATTTATTGTGCTAACCACTTGCCGGTGCTTTCAATCCAGAGATACATATCCTTAGTTATAGGCAATGTTCTTGTGTTAGCTATTTGTAATTTCCTTTCCTCTGTGTACTCTGTTCTTTCTTTCTGTAGCTACTATTAATAAGATGTTGGGCCTCCTGAATTGATCCTATAAGGCATTTATCTTGTCTCTTATACTGTACATCTTGTTGTCTTGTACTATTTCTAGGAGATTTCTTCAAGTTTACCTTCCAACTTTTATATTTAATTTTTAATTTCAAAGAGTTCTTTTTGATTTTCTGATTATCCCTCCTAATATCCTGCTCTCATCTCATGGATAAACAATCTTATACCTTTAAATGCACATTAATAAGCATTTTTCATATTACATTGTTTCCTGAATTAACTCTCTATTCCTCAGTTTCCCTTTTCTTCTTTATTTGTAGTTTAATTATTTTCTCATTGGAAAGTTTTATTAAATAAATACAGATCCTTGATTTTCAATTTATATTTAAGAAGGAGGAATGATTTCTAGTCTTAAAATGATACTTTACTAACAGTGTTCTTGATTTTCTCATCTTGGAAATTCTCAAAATCAAAATGAGTAATTAGAATGGAAACACAAACAATATTTTCTATAAATTTAAGAGACATCTGAAACTTCCAAATATAAAGTAAGAGGAAAGAGTGCCAAAAGCACTGAAGATCTATCAGGAGTACAAAAAAACAGCAGAGACAGGATGCCTTTCACTGAAGATTTTAGGAAAGGCTACAGAACAAATTTCTCCTGAGAACATATTTCCTATAGTGTCATATTATCTCCAACAATGTCTTATTTGCAATTACAGAATGAGGTGCACAAGCTGACAAAAGGAGTACACCCTGCATAATTCATTGTATCAGAAGCTTGTTGTTGTCGTTAGCTGCCGTGGAGTTGGCTCCAAATCACAGTGACCTTATGTATAAAGGAACTAAATGTTGCCTGGTCCTGTGCCATCCTCACAATTGTTGCTATGTTTGAACCCACTGTTGCAGCCACTGTCAATCCATCTCACTAAGGGTCTTCCTCTTTTCTGTTGACCTCTACAGAAGACCAAAAGACAAAATACAATGTCTTTCTCCAGCAACTGGCCCCTCCTGATGACACAGTAAGCGCGACAAACTCTCACCATCTTTGCTTCTAAGGAGCATTCTGGCAGCACTTCCAAGACAGATCTGTTTGTTCTTCTGGCAGTCCGTGGTATATTCAATATTCTTCACCAACACCAAAATTCAAATGCATTAATTTTTTTTCAGTCTTCCTTTTTCATTATCCATCTTTTGCATGCATAGGAGGAGATTGAAAAGACCATGGCTTGAGTCAGGAGCACCTTAGTCATCAAAGTGATATCTTTGTTTCTTAAGTAATAAAAATGGAACAAGAACGAATCTGTTTTAAAAACTTACTAGAAGAAAAGAAGTAAAAACACAAGAAGAGAAATTACAGAGAAGAAATATTCACTAAAATCTTCCCATGCTAGAGGTCAAAACTGTGACTGAAATATATGGCTGTAAAGTTAAAAATATTAATGAAATAATCACTTCAATAAATCAAGAGCATAAAACAGAACTGAAAATGCTCAAGGAAGACACAATAAGAAAACATAGGGAGCTCACGTATGACCTGAGAGAGTAAAAAACCAATAGAAAAGACAGACAACCATCTCAAAAAATTAAGTCAAAATTGTAAGTAGCTAAAAGTAAAATAAACACGGTAAGAGACATGAAAAGCAAGGCAGCAAAGAGTGAACAAAATTGAAGGGAATGAACATACAATAAAAAGTGTCACAGGGAAACACTCCTAGTGCAGTCAGTGAGACAGTCAGTGAGTTAATGCTAACCATACTATCTGACCCTTAATCAGATTTTCACTTTATAAGCTTGGAGTCACGAGGGAAATGTTTGCCCTCAGTGGTCAAAAGTAGGAATGTGAAACAATGTGCCCTGAGGGGTCCTGACACAAGTGGCCATCTGTACCCCTGAGAATGCACATACTCAGGAAAAGTGCTGCCGCCAGTAAGATGTTTGTGCCAGACAGATGAAGAAAACGTGTATAAGCCTCTTCTGACCATTGTCTAAGCATCCTGTAACTATTATCAGTAATTTTTAATTTTAGCCATTAATGACTAGTAACCAGTCTTTTGTAATTGTACCCTATAGACCAATTAAACACCTTTCCCCTGCCTCACTAGATCCCTCCTTGCACTTCCCAAATTGAAGATGCACCAATCAGAGGTAACCTGCAATCTGTTCCTGCTTTAACAGTATAACTGTCCCATGACTGGACCCCCTCTTTGGACATAACTGTCCCATTTCTATGGGCTGTGTTGTATCCAGTTCAAACTCTAACCTACGGCTAGAATATACCTCTGTGATTTTATTTTGAACAGTGTTTGTCTTCTGTACCGCAGTGACATATTTGGTGATAGTGGTGGGATGCAGAAGTACTCTGCCTGCATCAACCCCAGGACCAAGGACTCAGAAAGTCAGGTGCCAGCAAGGGCCATTTTGTGCCCCCTCCACTTCCCATGCTATTGGGGGTCGACAAGTAGGCCTTCCTGGTCTGAACTGCGCTCTTTTTTGTGTTGTAGTTCGCCAAGGTTTGTTCTAGGCTCCTTCTTCTTTCCCTTACTTTCAGTTTGATATCAGACCTAAACTGATGAGTGGTGTTGCAGTGCCTTTTCCCAGTCACTGTTGCTTCTTTCTGTTTCCCTTCTGTTTCACTCAGGAGTGCCTTTTGTTGCCTCTAGAGCTTTAAGGACTATCTTTTTCCACGTATGGTTCCTTTCTCAGTTACTATGGAGGGGGTCTGCTCTAAGGAAAAAACGCCCTATCTTCAGGGGCTTCTGCTGGATTTATGTTTAAACATTAAGGTCCAGAATCCTGCGCATATTTTGGCCAATGGCAGGCAATAGCTGAGAATAGCACTGAGAAGTACTGGCCAAAGTGGGAAATTTTGACATGTCAAAAAACACCCTTTTGTGTTCCAAACTAGGAAAAGGAGGTGCTCACACAATATAGTGCATGGCTCTGATGTAAGATCGGCCAGCTCTCAGTTTCAGGGAGGTTATGCTGTCACCACCTCTACAGAAGTCCTTGATAGTGGAACTCTCCTTGAAGTCACTTCAGCCCAACAGGCTGAACTGCTTTGTGCTTGTTCGAACATGCAGGTTTCCAGTCAGTTACTATTTACACAGACTAAGATATGCTTTCGGAGTCTTAAGTGATTTCAGGATACCATGCAAGCATAGGAGCCCTGGTGGCGCCGTGGTTAAGAGGTCGGCTGCTAACCAAAATGTCGGCAGTTTAAATCCACCAGCTGCTCCTTAGAAATCCTAAGGGGGCAGTTATACTCTGTCCTATAGGGTCTGTATGAGTCAGAATTGACTCAATGGCAACAGGTTTTTTTTGTTTTCTTTTTTTATTATGGAAGCATAGGGGGTTCCTTACATCTCAGGGACCTACATAAAAAATCACCCTTTAGAAATCAGGAAAGCGATACCATTTACAATAGCCCCTAAAAAAATAAAATACTTAGGAATAAATCTAACCCTGGTTAGATGTAAAAGACCTATCCAAAGAAAACTACAAAACGTTACTGCAAGAAACCCAGAAGGATCTACATAAATGGAAAAACACCCCACGCTCATGGGTAGGTAGACTCTACATAGTGAAAATGACAATTCTACCCAAAGCAATTTACAAATACCAACAACATTCTTTAAAGAAATGTAAACATTAATCATTAACTTTATATGGAAAGGGCAGAAACCCTGGATAAACAAAGCTCTACTGAAGAAGAAGAATAAAGTAGGAGGACTCGCACTACCTGCCTTCAAAATCTACTATACAGCTACAGTAGTCAAAACAGCCTGGTACTGGTACAACAACAGATACATTGACCAATGGAACAGAATTGAGACCCCAGATATAAACCCATCCACCTATGGTCACCTGATCTTCAACAATGGCCCAATGTCCATCAAATGGGGAAAAGACAGTCTTTTTAACAAATGGCGCTGGAAAAACTGGATGTCCATCTGCAAAAAAATGAAACAGGGCCCATACCTCACACCATACACAAAAACTAATTCAATTTGGATCAAAGACCTAAATATAAAGCCAAAAACTATAAAGTTCACAGAAGAAAAAATAGGATCAATGCTAGAGGCCCTAATGCATGGCATTATCAGGATACAAGCCATAACCAACAATACACAAACCCAAGAAAATAAGCTAGATTACTGGGATCTTCTAAAAAGTTAAACACTTATGCTCATCAAAAGACTTCACCAAAAGAGTTAAAAAGAGAACCTACAGACTGGGAAGAAATTTTTTGGACATTACAAGTCAGACAAAGGTCTAATCTCTAAAATATACAAGAAAATCCAACACCTCTACAACAAAAAGACAGAAAGTCCAATTAAAGAATGGGCAAAGGAAATGAACAGACACTTCACCAAAGAAGACATTCAAGCGGCCAACAGACACATGAGGAAATGCTCGTGATCACTAGCCATTAGAGAAATGCAAATTAAAACCACAACGAGATATCATCTCACTCTGGCATTACTGGCGAATCAAAAACACTGGAAATAATAAATGTTGGAGAGGCTGCAGGGAGATTGGAACTCTTATGCACTGCTGGTGGGAATGCAAAATGATATAACCATTTTGGAAAATGATATGGTGCTTCCTTAGAAAGCTAGAATTAGAAATACCATATGATCCAGCAATTCCACTCCTAGGAATATATCCTAGAGAAATAAAAGCCTCACATGAATAGATGTATGCACAGCCATGGTCATTGCAGCACTGTTCACAATAGCAAAAAGATGGAAACAATCTAAGTGACCATTAACAGAAGAATGGATAAACAAACTATGGTAGATACACACAATGGAGTACTACGCAACGAGAAAGAACAATGATGAATCTGTGAAGCATCTCATAACATGGATGAAACTGGAGGACATTATGATGAGTGAAATAAGTCAATCACAAAAGGACAAATATTGTATGAGACCTCTACTGTAAAAACTCATGTAAAAGTTTACTCACAAAAAGAAATAATCTTTGTTGGTTACGAGGGTTGGGGGGGGTGGGGGGGGAACTAAATAGGCAATAAATAAGTGGTAACTTTGGTGAAGGGTAAGACAGTACACAATACTGGGGAAGCCAGCTCAACTTGTACAAGGAAAGGTCATGGAAGCTCCACAGACACTAGCTCAATTGGCATAACACAGTTTATAAAGACAATGTTCTACATTCTGCCTTGGTGAGTAGTGTCTGAGGTCTTAAAGGCCTGTGAGCAGCCATCTTAGATACTCCATTGGTCTCACCCCTTCTGGAACAAGGTAGAATGAGGAGAACAGGATACAAGGAAAAGATCAGTCCAAAGGACTAATGGACCAAGCTACCATGGCCCCCACCAGACTGAGTCCAGTACAGCTAGATGGTGCCCAGCTACTGACTTCTCTGATGGGGATCACAATAGAGGGTCCTGGACAGAGCCGGAAAAGGATGTAGAACAAAATCCTAACTCACACAAAAAAGACCAGATTTACTGGCCTGACAGCCTAGAGAAACCCTGAGAGTATGGCCCCAGATACCGTTTTAGCTCAGTGGTGAAGTCACTCCCGAAGTTCACCATTCAACCGGGGACTGGACAGCCTCATAAAACAAAACAGGACTAATGAGGCACAGCAGTCCAGGGACAAGGACTACTAGGCAGGAGGGGACAAGAAAGCTGGTGATAGGGAACCCAAGGTTGAGAAGGGACAATGTTGACATGTCATGGGGTTGTTAACCATTGTCATAGGGCAATATGTATACTGTTTAATGAGAAACTATTTGTTCTGCAAACTTTCATCTAAGGTACAAAAAAAAATTATCTATGTGAGATCAAATTGACAACAGCAACTCAAAAGGTTTGATGGGAAGCCTAGGTGGCAGTGAGTTGAAGATAATGGTGATGGAATAATTTGGAAAAGCATAGTGAGAATAGCAGCACAACTGGAAGAATGTAATCAACGTCACTGAATTGTACATGTAGAAACTTTTGAAATGGTGTAACTTTGGCTATGTATACTTTCACCAAAAAAAAGAAGGTCCTCCAAGTCCTCCAAGGTCGAGAAGGGAGAGTGTTGACATGTCATGGGGTTATTAACCAATGTCATAAAACAATATGTGTACTGACTGTTTAATGAGAAACTATTCGTTCTGTAAACTTTCACCTAAAGTACAATAAAAAAAATGTATATAAAAAATATCGCCTTTTAGTTGTAGACCTTTTGGAAGCCATGATGTTTCCCTTCACAAAAGCAGTCATTAAAATCCAGGCCCACCAACCAGAAGGGGTTCCTCAAACAGAAGAGGGTAAGGGAAATAATGTGGCTGACCAAGCAGCCAAACTAGTTGCCTCAACTAAGTTCCAGGCAGCAGCAATATCCACTGAATGCCAGGGATGTTTGGGACCCAACATAAAACATACAAAAGGAGATATTTATGTACAGGATAACACTACTAGTGAGTCTATATGGCATGATCTAATAAAACACCAACATTTGGTCCCAGATTAAGAACCAGTGGAAAAAGGGAGAATGTCACCTTAACGGTGTCTCCAGGATCTGGGAAGGACCCAGTAGAAAACCAAGACCCCAGCAATGAAAGTTAGTCCTCCCCAAGTCTTTACATGTTCCCCTCGCTTGGACCCTTCATGCTAATAATCACTGAGGAAGGGACAAGCTTATGGTGGGGACACTTTTGGAGTGCAGCTAACTATGTCACTCAACATTGCCCAATATGCTCTCAATTTAATGCTGGTTGTCCCTGTAAGCTTCCTTTAGGGAGTTACTCTTTACTCCTTGAACGGCAGATTGACTTTAGTCAATTAAAACCTTCCAGTGGATATAAATTTGTCTTAGTTATGTTATGTAAATTTTCACACTGGGTTGAGGCTTTCCCTAGCTGTAATGCTACAGCATCATTTTTAGCCAAAAAACTTTTAGAGACTATCATCCCTATCTGGGGTGCCCCTAAAACACTTTGTAGTGATCAAGGCATCCATTTTACTGAATTTATGCAAACTTTTCCCTATTTTTCAGAGATTGCACTGCCCCTACCACCCCCAGTCCTCAGGATTAATTGAGAGAACAAACAGTGTCACTAAGAATCATTGGCAATACTCTCCCATTTTTTAGTACTGTACTGAGTACAAGTGTTACCAATAATTTTACTGAATTTATGGTCAGCACCTTTCTGTCCACATAAGCTGACCCCACATGAAATAGTCACCAGACAGCCCTTGGCTCTTCCCTATGACTCAGCCTGGGTTGATTCCAACTTCACACAAGCCAGCTTTTTAAAGTACTGTAAAGCCCTTATGCATCATGCCCAGACTTACAACAGTCTGCTTAAAGATGTCTATGATCAGGAGAAACTTGTTGAACCTGCTGAGAGGGGTCATCTAATCAGGAGATTATGTATACTGAAAAAAGCATCAACTAAAAGACTCTTTAGAACCACTGTGGAAAGGGCTCTGTCAGGTTCTTCTTACTAACCCATGTGCTGTGAAATTACATGGATTTAAGGCTTGGATACACCTGTCACAACTGAAGAAAGCCGTGACCACTAAAAGGACTGTGGAACCTACCGAGGCACTCAAACTAAAGTGTAAAAGGCGCCAGGACGAGAAGCCACTGACAGCTGAGCAGACAGCTTCTGCCCTAGATAACAGGCCTGTATGAAGCCAGTTGAAATTCTTGGACTAATTTTCTCCCTAATTATTGTGCCTATAACTCTCATTGTCCTCCTCCAAACTTTTAAGATGATTCCATGTGCATTATTTTGTGAACTTAGACCTGTGCTTATCAACAGTACCCAAGGTGTATAACAAAACATAAGCAACTTATCTTGAATGGAAAATGAGGTTTTGTTATTCATAGCTTTGTGTTTAATTTTGATCACCCCTGAAGTTGCCCTTTTCCTCAAGTTAGGACTATTGAAGTAATTAATGTCCTGTGCTAATCTTGAAACTTTGTTATATCTTTTCCTACTAAGCCTTCTAGCCATCTGCTTTTTGTTTATTATTATAGCAGTAATTTAAGCTTGCACCCCATACACTCATATGTTATTTACTGGAGGATTCTATTCCTTATAGCTGTAGTTTGCATGTTACCAAACTGTCATGGTTTGAATTATGTCCCCAAAAAAATGTGTGTATCAATTTGGTTGGGCCATGATTCCCAGAATAATGTGGTTGGCCTCCATTTTGTGATTGTAATTTTATGTTAAAGAGGATTAGGGTGGGATTGTAACACCACCCTTACCCAGGTCACATCCTGATCCAATGTAAAGGGAGTTTCCCTAGGGTGTGGCCTGCACCATCTTTTACCTTACAAGAGATAAAAGGAAAGGGAAGCAAACAGAGAATGGGGGACCTCATACCACCAAGAACGCAGTGCCAGGAGCAGAGTATGTCCTTTGGACCTGGGGGTCCCTGTGCAGAGAAGCTCCTAGTCTGGGAGAAAATTGATGAGAAGGCCGACAAAGAGAGAAAGTCTTTCCCTGGAGCTGACGCCATGAATTTAGATTGTTAGCCTACTTTACTCTGAAGAAAGAAATTTCTCTTTGTTAAAGCCATCCACTCGTGGTATTTCTGTTGTAGCAGCACTAGATGACTGAGACACAAACCAAACCCACTGTCATGGGGTCAGAGTAGAACTGCTCCATAGGGTTTCCAAGGAGCAGCTGGTGAATTCAAACTGCCAATCTTTTGGTTAGCAGCCAACCTCTTAACCACTGAGCCACCAGGGCTCCAGTCTGCATGTTAGTGGCCCTTATATACTTCTTTTGGGCAATTTTCTTGCACTATGGAGCTAACCTTTTCTATTTTTCTATTTTGACTCTTATTTTCAACTGATGCATGGCATGAAAATGCCTTTGTTAAGTTGACCCAGTGCAGCCAATCTGAGTGCTGGATTTGTCACCCCATTCCCCAAACAGTGCATGGAAATTCTGACCCACTTGCTCTGCCCATTTTGGACTACACTCATGTTCCTGCTGTCACTATTAATTCCAGTATTATTGCCAAACGAGCCATCTATGTGCGACTACAGCATCCCTCCAATTCCCCTACTTATCCCTCAGTGCCCTGTTTTTTGCTAACCCAAGTATTTACTGAACCTGGAGTTAACTATTGGAAAGGAGGCTCTCCTATACCCTTTGTTAGCAGTGGAAGGTACTACACAGCTCTAGTAGATTACTGAAATCCTGGAGATCAAGAGGCCCCAGTCTGTCACAGCCTCATTAATAAAAAATTGCTAGGTAGGCCACCCATCTGTAACATAAAAATGGCTCATACAAGCCAATCAAACTATTCTCCCTCCTAACAACTGGACAGAAGAAGGAGCTATGTGTGCTCTTTATGAATATGTGTTTTTTTGGTTTTTTTTTCAGTGAGGTAGACTACTTCGAGAAACGAATCAGTGGTAAACCACTGGCATGGGCTTTATCATGCCTAAATGGAACAAGTATGTATGGTCAGTGTATACTTGGGACTCTTGGTGTACCACTGACTCTGCATTCTTACAATGAAAGCATGCACTGGGCCCATGACTTAAAACTACTAGAGAGAAAAAGAGTAAAAAGAAATTCCAGAGACAACTCAGCAATGGACAGATGGCCCACAGATGGATGAACCATCCTCTGAGGTCTGTTACCATTGGTTGGTATCCCAGAAATTAAGAAACCCTTTCGTAATCTATCAGACACCACAGAACAAATAAGTAATGATGTTGCTAATGAGGTAGAGGCTGAACAAAAATGTTTAAATTCTCTTACTAAAGTCGTATTAGATAACAGAATAGCTCTTGGTTTTTTGTGAGCCCAGCAAGGAGGTGTTTGTGCTACAGCTAATACTTTCTGTTGCAGTTGGTTTAACACGCCTGGGAAGTAGAACAGGATATTAAACAAATCTGCCAGAAAGCTACCTGGTTGCATGTCCCTGATACAGGACCAAGTTTTTCTCTCACTGATATGTTTAGTTGGTTCTCCAAAGGAATGGGAGGCTGGATCATATCTATTTTATTCACTAGAATCATGATTTTAATAGTTGTTGTAATCCTAATTGGCACTGTTAAATGTTGCACAAAATTAACCACATATGCTTTGACCCCAAGGACTAACATATTGCCCATGAAAGGGGTAATATATGTTGAAACCAACCAGGTCGATGATAACGTGGATGAAACCTCATTTGAGGACCAAAATAATAAATCAGCCTTTAACTGCCTCTATCTCACTGTACTAGGCACTATCTTTTCTTTCCCTTCCCATTCTGGGGCCAGCCCTCCTGGTTGTTGCTCTCTAAAGCATGGTGAAGATAACTGAAAGCTGCCCAACAACCAGATAAACTTTGCAGAACATGAGTTACCCCTTTGTGGGTGATATGAGACCAGATGGCCCTGAAGATGAGAACTCCACTATGTAAAGTTTAAAATGCTCAGTGGTGCCTGGCTACTATCGCCACATGGCATCTGAGGTTTTAAATGCTTGCTAGTCTAAGCAGCCACTGGAGTAGAACCACTTGGATGCAGCACTAGCCAGTGTGTACATGTGAGAGCGACTTCTTAAACCATCTGTGATCAAAAGATGCTCTGTGACATCTTTGATCAAAAAGAGGGAATGGTCTCAGGGAAACACTTCTCGTGCAGTCAGTAAGGCTGAGTTAATGTTAACTATACTATTTGAACCTTGATCAGATTTTCTCTTTACAAGCTTTGAGTCGCTAGGGAAATGTTTACCCTCAGTTGTCAAAAGTGGGATGTGAAACAGTGTGCTCTGAAGGGTCCTGACACAAGTATCTATCTGTACCCTGAGAATGCATGTACCAGAAAGGTGCTGCTGCCAGTAAGATGTTTGTGCCGGATAGACGAAGAAAATATGTGTGTAAGCCTCTTGTGACCATTGTTTAAGCATCCTGTAACTATTATCTGTAATCTTCAATTTTAGCCATTAATGACTAGCATCCAGTCATTTATAATTGTATCCTATAGACCAATCAAGCACCTAGATCCCACCTTGCACTTCCCAAATCGAAAATGCACCAATCAGAGGTATCCTGCAAACAGTTCCTTTAATAGTATAATTGTCCCATGCCTGGGCCCCCTCTTTGGACACCACTGTCTCATTTCTATTGGCTGTGTTGTTTCAGTTTGAAAATTAACCTGTGCCTAGAATAAACCTCTGTGAGTTTATCTAAAACAGCTTTTGTCTTCTGTACCACAGTGACGAAAGGATTAGAGAGAAAATGGAATGAATGAGATGTGGATGACAAGTAAATTTCTCATTACACGTAATTTGTGTCCCTGAAGAGAATAAACCAAACAAATTAAAAAACATATTTAAAGATATAAAAGATTTACACAATTTTGAGTAATGATGAGTTACATTATTTTGACCAACCCTTCACTAAAGACAAGAAAAGATGCTAAGGAGACGGCAGACCCAAGATGGCAGAGTAGTCAGACACTTCCTGTGGTCCCTCTTACAACAAAGACCCCAAAAAACAAGTCAATCAATTATATATGACAATCTAGGAGTCCTGAACATCAAAGACAAAGTTGAGGAGTCAGATTGAGTGGCAGGGGGAGGGAGAGACAATTTGAAAGCACTGAGATCTGCCAGAACTGACCTGGCTGGCACCCTGCAGGCTGCACTGGCCGGCATGCATGGGCTTAGGCAAGCAGTAGTGTTCGGGATGTGTTTTCCACAATGGGAGAAACCAAACGACAGAGAGTCTGCACAAGCCTGTAGAACCAGGGGAAAGTAGCACTAGATCTATGAAAGTTAACTGCCAGTGTCAAACCTACCACGTGGGATCAAAAAAACCTTTTCCCCTCTAGGAAGTAACTCTCTCCCATTTGCCCACCTCCTCCCTGCTCTAATCCGGTCCTGGACCACCTTCAGCAATTACCATTGCATGTCCTAAGCCATTCTCCTGACTTTGGAGAGACACATAAACAAACGAACAAACAAGAAAAAATAAACTGCCAGCTCCCCCTAAGCCGGGAACTCAGGGCAAGCACTGAATCTTTGCCTAAGCACAAGCATAAGGGGTCCATGGACTTTGAATGCCTTTCACCCCTGCCTAGACTAATGTGGACCCATTTCAATGGTGTAGGCCCTCATTAGCATAGTACAACAGGGTATATATGTGAAGCCTATTTTCAACAGCTAAGGTGGAATGTCTGATTCGTGACATTTGACACTGCCCTGCCCATTAAGCAGGGTTCTCACCCACATCAGGGGTCTGAGGACTGGTGGCTCCACGCACTCCACCTAGCCACCCACCAGAGGGGTCCAGGAATAAGTGATGCCTCCCAGTCCTTACAGCCAACAGCACTGGGCTCCCAAAGTCCAGCTGCAAAACCCACCCATCTATAAGCTCTAGAGAACAGGGACATGCCTTCCACCCAGGCACTCAGGGGCAGCCATCAGCCCCCTACCTTGCTCAGCACATAATCCCCTACTGCTGCCAGATATCTGTGCCTGCTGTAATCACCCCTACATAGCCCTGCCCATGTAGGACTGTAGGTGAGAGCCTGCACCACACACTTGGTGACCGACGACCTGGATAACTGAGCTGAATCCACACAAGAAAAGTAATTGGACTCCTGGGCTCACATAACTAGTAGCAGCTCTAACCACCTGGTGACAGGTCGTGAGAACTTCAAAGATGCCAATAATCAAAGTAGCTCACACAGGCAGCCTATTTGGTCATATCAAAACAAGAAGCCAGGACACAGTAAGCAAACATAAAATAAATAAATATAATAACTTATTGATGGCTTGGAGACAATAGTCAATATCAAATCACATAAAGAGGCAGACCATGATGGCTTCAGGAAGCTCCCAAAATAAAGACTCAAGAAGTTTTCCAGAGGAAGAGAATTTCTTGGAATTATCAGAGGCAGAATACAAAAGATTAATATACAGAACTCTTCAAGAGATCAGGAAGTAGATCAGACAAAATGTAGACCAAGCCAAGGAACACACAGACAAAGCAACAGAGGAACTTAAGAAGGTTATATGAGAGCATAATGACAAATCTGACAGACTACAACAATCCATAGAGAGACAGCAAATAGAAATCCAACAGATTAACAATAAAATTTAAAATTACAGAATTAGACAACGCAATAGAAAGTCATATGAACAAAATTGAGGCAATGGAAGTCAGAATTAGTGAGACTGAAAATAAAGCACTTGACACCAATTTATCTGAGGAAAAATCAGATAAAGGGATTTAAAAAAAAACAAAGAAACCCTAAGAGTTATGTGAGAGTCTACCAAAAGGAATAACCTATGAGTGACGGGAGTACAAGAAAGGGGATGGGAGATAACAGAAAGAATTGTTGAAATTTTGTTGGCAGAAAACTTCCCTGATATCGTGAAAGATGAGAAGATATCTATCCAAGAATCTCATCAAACCTCACACAAGGCAGATCCCAAAACAAAGCCATCAGACATATTATAATCAAACTTGCCAAAACCAAAGATAAAGACAATTTTAAGAGTGGCTAGGGATAAACGAAAAGTCATATACAAAGGAGAGTTAATAAGACTAAGCTCAGACTACTCAGCAGAAACCATGCAGGCAAGAAGGCAATGGGATGACATATATAAAGCCTTGAAGGAAAAAAACCTGCCAGCCAAGAATTATCTATCAGCAAAACTGTCTCTCAAATATGATGGCGAAATTGGGACATTTCCAGATAAACAGAACTTTGGGGAATCTGTAAAAACCAAACCAAAATTACAAGAAATAATAAAGGGAGTTCTCCAATTAGAAAATCAATAACATTAGATAACAACCCAAGACTACAACACAGGACAGAACAACCAGATATCAACCTAGATAAGGAAGTCACAAAAATAAATCAAAGCTAAAACACTGAAAATATGAAACAGAGACATCAATATATAAAAGATGACAACATGAAAAAAAAGAGGGACTAAATAATGTAGTCATCAAATTTTCATATGGAGAGGAAAAAAGGTGATATCAAGAAACAAAAGATTGTTTTAAACTTGGAAAAATAGAGGTAAATTTTAAGGTAACCACAAAGGAAACTAACGAACCTACACATCAAAAAAAAAAAAAAAAGAGGAAAAACATAAATACTCAGCAAATACAAAATCAACAACATTGAAAAAGATGAAAAGAAAATACATAAAGAAAAACGATTCAGTACAGAAAATTAAGTGGAACAAACTGTCAAAAGCACACAAAAATACATCAAAATGATAGCACTAAACTCATACTTATCAATAATTATGCAGAATGTAAATGGACTAAATGCACCAATAAAGACACAGAGAATGGCAGAATGGATTAACAAAACACATTCTGTCTATATGCTGCCTATAAGAGACACAACTTGGACTTAAAGACACAAACTAAAACCCGAAGGATAGAAAAAAATATACCAAGCAAACATGAATAAAAAAAGAGCAGGAGTGGCAGTATTAATCTCTGATAATACAGACTTTAAAGCAAAATCCACCAAAAAGGATAAGGAAGGACACTATATAATGATTGAAGGGTCTGTACACCAGGAGGACATATCTATAATAAACATTTACACACCCAAAGACAGGGCTCCAAATACATGAAACAAACTCTAACAGCATTGAAAAGAGAAACAGCTCCACAATAATAGCAGGAGACTTCAACACACCACTTTCGGTGAAAGACAGAACATCCAGAAAGAAGCTCAATAAAGACACAGAAGATCTAAATGCCACAATCAACCAACTTGATTTCATAGACATACACAGAACACTCCAACCAACAGCAGTCAAGTATACTTGCTTTTCCAATGCACATGGAACATTCTCCAGAATAGACCACATATTAGGCCATAAAACAAGCCTTAAGAAAATCCAAAATATAAAAATATTACAAAGCATCTTTTCTGACCATAAAGCCATAAAAGTAGAAATCAGCAGCACAAAAAGCAAGGAAAAAAATCAAACACATGGAAACTGAACAACACCTTGCTCAAAAACTACTGGGTTATAAAAGAAATTAAGTACGGAATGAAGAAATTCACAGCATTATATGAGAATGAAAACACATCCTACCAGAACCTTTGGGACACAGCAAAACCAGTACTCAGAAATCAATTTATAGCAATAAATGCTCACATCCAAAAAGAAGAAAAGGCCAGAATTAAAACACTAACACTAAAACTTGAACAAGTAGAAACAGAGCAACAAAAGAAGCCCTTGGGCACCAGAAGAAAGGAAATAATAAAAAATTAGAGCAGAATTAATGACATAGAAAATGGAAAAACAATCGAAAGAGTTAACAAGATCAACAGCTGGTTCTTTGAAAAGATCAACAAAATTGATACACCATTGGCCAAAATGACAAAAGAAAAACAGGAGAAGCAAATAACCCAAATAAGAAATGAGATGGGTGATATCACAAAAGACCCAACTGAAATTCAAAGAATCATAACAGAATCCTGTGAAAAAGTGTACTCCAAAAAATTTGAAAACCTAGAGGAAATGGACAAATTTTGAGAAACACATTACCTACCCAAACTAACAAAAACAGAGGTAGAAAACCTAAACCTATAACAAACGAAGAAATTGAAGAGGTAATTAAAAAACTCCCAACAACAGCAACAAAAAAAAAACCCTGGCCCTGATGGCTTCACTGGAGATTTCTACCACACTTTCAGAGAAGAGTTAACACCACTACTACTAAAGGTATTCCAGAGCATAGAAAAGGATGGAATACTCCTGAACTCATTCTATGAAGCCAGCATAACCCTGATACCAAAACCAGGGAAATACACCACAAAAAAAAGAAAGCTACAGACCTATATCCCTCGTGAACATAGACGCAAAACACCTCAACAAAATTCTAGCCAATAGAATTCACCAACATATCAAAAAGATAATTCACCATGACCAAGTGGGATTCATACCAGGGATGCAGGGATGGTTCAACATTAGAAAAATAATCAGTGTAATCCATCACATAAATAAAACAAAAGACAAGAACCATTTGATCTTATCAATCCATGCAAAAAAGACATTTGACAAAGTCCAACACCCAGTCATGATAAAAACTCTCAACAAAATAGGAATAGAGAGGAAATTCCTCAACATAATAAACGGCATTTTTACAAAGCCAACAACCAACATTATCCTAAATGGAGAGACTTTGAAAGCATTTCCCCTTGAGAAAGGGAACCAGACAATGATGCCCTTTATCACCAGTCTGATCCAACATTGCACTGGAGGTCCTAGCCAGAGCAATTAGGCTAGAAAAAGAAATAAAGGGCATCCAAATTGGTAGGGAAGAATAAAATTATCCCTATTTGCAGATGATATGATCTTATATACAGAAAACCCCAAAGAATCCTCAAGAAAACTAGTGGAACTAATAGAAGATTTCAGCAAAGTATCAGGATACAAGATAAACATACAAAAATCAGTTGCATTCCTCTATACCAACAAAGAAAACTTCGAAGAGGAAATCACCAAATCAATACCATTTACAATAGCCCCCAAGAAGATCAAATACTTAGGAATAAATCTAACCAGAGATGTAAAAGACCTATGCAAAGAAAACTACAAGAGACTACCGCAAGAAATCAAAAGAAACCTGCATAAGTGGAGAAACATAACTTGCTCATGGATAGGAAGACTCAAAGCTGTGAAAATGTCAATTCTACCCAAAGTGATCTACAGATACAATGCAATCCCGATCCAAATTCCAACAGCATTTTTTAATGAGATGGAGAAACAAATCACCAACTTCATATAGAAAGGGAAGAGGCATTACTCAAGAAGAAGAACAAAGTGGGAGGCCTCACATTACCTGATTTTAGAACCTATTATACCTCCACGGTAGTCAAAACAGCCTGGTACTGGTACAACAACAGATAAATAGACCTATGGAACAGAATTGAGAATCCAGACATAAATTCATCCACCTATGTGCAGCTGATATTTATTTTACAAGGCCCAAATTCTATTAATTGGGGAAAAGACAGTCTCTTTAACAAATGGTGCCGGCATAACTGGATATCCATCTGCAAAAAACTGAAACAAGACCCATAGCTCACACCATGCACAAAAGCTAACTCAAATGGATCAAAGACCTAAATATAAAACCTAAAATGATAAAGCTTATGGAAGAAAAAATAGGGACAATACTAGGAGCCCTAATACATGGCATAAACAGAATACAAACCATAAGTAACAATGCACAAACACCAGAAGAGAAACTAGATAACTGTGGGTTCCTAAAAATCAAACACTTACGCTCATCAAAAGACTTCACCAAAAGAGTAAAAAGACAACCTACACACTGGGAAAAAAATTTTGGCTACGACAAATCCGATCAACGTCTAATCTCTAAAATCTACAAGATACTTCAAAACCTCAACAACAAAAAGACAAACAACCCAATTAGAAAATGGGCAAAGGATATGAACAGGCACTTCACCAAAGAAGATATTCAGGCAGCTAACAGACACGTGAAGAAATGCTCACGATCGTTAGCCGTTAGAGAAATGCAGATCAAAACTACAATGAGAGATCATCTCACCCTAACAAGGCTAACATTAATCCAAAAGACACAAAATAATAAATGCAGGAGAGGTTGTGGAGAGACTCGAACACTTATACACTGTTGGTGGGAATGTAAAATGGTACAACCACTTTGGAAATCGATTTGGCAGTTCCTTAAAAAGCTAGAAGTAGAAGTACCATATGATCCAGCAATCTCACTACTTGGAATATATCCTAGAGAAATAAGAGGATCACAGGAATAGATATATGCACACCCATGTTAATTGCAGCACTGTTCATAATAGCAAAATGATGGAAACAACCTAGATGCCCATCAACAGGTGAATGAATAAACAAATTATGGTATATATACACAATGGAATACTACACAATGATAAAGAACAATGAGGAATCCAAGAAACATCTCACAACATGGGTGAATCTGGAAGGCATCATGTTGAGTGAAATGAGTCAGTCGCAAAAGGACAAATATTGTGTAGACCAGTATTATAAGAACTCAAGAAAAGGTTTAAACACAGAAGAAAACATTTTTTGATGGTATGAGGGTGGGGAGGGAGGGAGAAGGGAATTCACTAACTAGATGGTAGACAAGAATTATCTTAGGTGAAGGGAAGGACAACACTCAGTACAGGGGAAGTCAGCACAACTGGATTAACCAAAAGCTAAGAGGTTTCCTGAACACACCAAGCACTTTGATGGACAGAGTAGCAGGGTTGGGGGTCTGGGGACCATGGTTTCAGGGGACATCTCTGTCAACTGTCATAACAAAGTTTATTAAGAAAATGTTCTGCATCCCACTTTGGTGAGTGGCATCTGGGGTTTTAAAAGCTTGTGAGCAGCCATCTAAGATGCATCAATTGGTCCCAACGCATGTGGAACAAAGGAGAATGAAAAACACCATAAAGACACAAGGAAAATATTAGCCCAAGAGACAAAAGGGCAGCATAAACCACAGACTCCATAGCCTGAGTCCAGAAAAACTAGATGGTGCCTGGCTACCACCACTGAGTGCCCTGACAGGGAACACAACAGAGAGTCCCAGACAGATTAGGAGAAAAGTGGAGTGCAGAACTCAAATTCACATAAAAAGACCAGACTTAATGGTCTGACTGAGACTAGAGGAACCTCAGAAGACATGGCCCCCAGACTCTCTGTTAACCCAGAACTAAAACCACAGATTAGGAGAAAAGCGGAGTGCAGAACTCAAATTCACATAAAAAGACCAGACTTAATGGTCTGACTGAGACTAGAGGAACCTCAGAAGACATGGCCCCCAGACTCTCTGTTAACCCAGAACTAAAACCATTCCCAAAGCCAACTCTTCAGAGAAAGATTAGACTGGACTATAAAACATAAAATCATACTCGTGAAGAATGTGCTTCTTAGTTCAAGTAGATATACCAGACTAAATGGGCAGCTCCTGTCCGAAGGCAGGATGAGAAGGCAGAAAGGGATAGGAGCTGGTTGAATGGACACAGGAAGCCCAGGGTAGAAAGGAGTGTGCTGTCACATTATAGGGATTGCAATTAGGGTCACATAACAATATATGTGTGAATTTTTGTATGAGAAATTAACTTGAGCTGTGAACCTAAAGCACAATTAATAAATTCTTTTAAAAAGATGCTGGCTAAAATATCATGTTAGATATAGCTGTTCTATTCAAATAACTGTTGGCAAAAGATCTCTTTAAAATCTTAAAAACCAAAAATGTCACTTTGATGACTAAGGTGCACCTGACTGAAGCCATAGTATTTTCAATCACTTCATATGCATGTGAAAGCTGGACAATGAAAAAGAAAGACTGAAGAATTGACACATTTGAATTATGGTGTTGGGGAAGAATATTGAATATACCATAGACTGCCAAAAGAATGAACAAATTTGTCTTGGAGGAAGTAGAGCCAAAATGCTCCTTAGAAGCGAGGATGGCAAGACTTTGTCTGATGTACTTTACACACATTATCAGGAGGGACCAATCCATGGAGAAGGCCATCACACTTGGTAAAGTAGAGGGTTAGCAAAAAAGAGGAAGACCCTCAACAAGATGGATTTACACAGTGGCTGCAACAAAGGCTCAAACACAGTAACACTTGTGAGGATGGTGTAAGACTGGGCAATGTTTTGTTCTGTTACACATGAGGTCACTATGAGTCGGAGCTGACTCGACAGCACCTAACAACAAAAATATAGCTGACAAGAGAATTAGTGAATGTGAAGGTAGAGCAGAAGAAAGTATACAAAAGGCAACACAGGGAGACAAAAATATTCAAACTAATTAAAGAGACAAAAGAATATTTGAGTCAGTCTAGCATAACTTTAGTTGGAATCCCAGAGAGAGAGGAGTGAGACAATATGGCAGAAGTGATATCTGAAGAAGTACTTGTTGAGAATACACATATTCAAGAGGCCTAACAAATCCCAACAATAGTAAGTAAAAAGATACCTACGTGTATACAAATTATAGTCCAACTGCAAAAAAAAAAAAAACAAAGAAAAATTCTTATTGGACAAAAGGTTTGTCTCTTTATGTGGCCTTTCTGGCCCTGCATTTGTAGTTCAAACAGGATGATTTGCTAGACCACAATCTTGCAAAGTGATTGGACAATTCTTCATAGCAGACAAAGGGGAAAAAATTACCTTCAAAAAAAGACACTTGGACACAAGACTTCTCAAAAGCAACAATGAGGCTAACAATGTGCTGAAAGAAAAAACTATCAAATTAGGACTCCAGAGCCAGTGAAGTATCATTCAAGAATGAGATTTAAAAAAAAAAAAAAGTTTTCCATAAACAAATATCACTAAAGGGATTTCTAAAGGATATACTTCAAGAAGAAGAAAAATGATCATATATAGACTATCTGATATAAGAAATAGTAAGTAGCAAAACACTGGGCTAAAACTAAATAAATATTGATTGTATAAAACAAATATAAAAAAATTTTTAGGCTTTTGAAAAACAGAAATAAAATACAAGAAAAAATAAAATGAGTTTCTGAAGAAGTAAATGGAGACAAAATGTTCTAAGGGACTTGTATAATCTAGATTGAGGGCAAGAATATTGCTTATCTTTACACTGTGGTAGGTTAGGTACTTAATTAAAATTCCAATGATAACTTTTAAAAGGTAAAAATAGGATTTATAACTCACATACCAGTACAGGGAAAAACAGGAATTGATAAAAATACCAAAATTCATAGAAAGAAGCCAAGATTGTAAAGCAAAAGACAAAAAAGGACAGAAAGAAAGCACATAATAAGATAGTAGATTTAAATTTAATATACTGATAATTACATTAAGATTAAAAGCCCCAAATAATATGTATTGTGTCAGACTGGGATAAAAACACTCAACTAATTTCTCTTTATTAACAGACATGTCTAAAAAAAGCATAGATTTACAGAAAGATTAAAAATAATGACAAGGAAGATGAAATACCCTTCAAATACTAAATAAAGAGATCTGGTGTGGTAGTATTAATAAGAGATAAAATTGACCTGAAGACAAAAAGCAATATTATAGATAAAAACTATCAATTCCTAATGATGAAAGTTTCAGCTCTATGAAGACAAAACAATTCTAAAGTTGTCTGCACATAAAAACATAGCCTCAAAAATATATAAAACAAAATTTGATAAATCTGATAAAGTACAGGTAGTGAATAAGAAAACTTTAAAACTGGGGCTGTGTGGCAAGATTGAAATGGTTAATCTCAGATCTAAACTGAAATTCTATTTTAAATTAAGCTGCAACTAGATTTGAAGCCTGCCTCTGCCTTCTACAAAAGACAAGTTGGCTTCCTGTGAGAGTTTTGATTACTTTAACACAAAAAGTGTAGAAACCCAGGCCTTAGCTCAGGTAAAATAATCTTGCTATCTTAACTGCTCTCAGGCAATTCATCTGGTGAATTAGTAGGCCCTAACTCACTTCCTTCTAGCCAGATGGGCAATGTTTACATTTCAAAAGGTTTCAAGTTAGAGCTGATTTAATCTCCTTCCTAACCAAATAAATGGTTGGCTTTTACATTTCAAGGACTCCAACTAGGGTTGAACCAGCCTACAGTCAATCACTAAAGGCTCACATAAGGAATGTTGACACAGCTTGCTTTAGAAATATTGCCTTAGTCAATTTGTATCAGAAAATAAGAGAACGATGTTAGGTTAGAAATTGATATTAGGGAAGTTTGTAGTTTGACAACCCCTTGTAAATTTTCCTTCCTTTCCCTGTACCCCCAATGAATGTAAAACCATTTTGCCTTTGTTTGCTCTGCCTAATAAATACCTCACTGCTCTCCCTGCAAGCCAGAAAACACACTGCCTCTTGTTTGAGTGCCCATGTGATTCTCCACTTCATGCAATGACCCTATGTCTTTTTCCTTCAATAAAATTCTTTGTTGTAATTTCTAGTGGAGCATCAGTCTAGTGTTTTCACTAGGACATTAGAAATATTCAGTAATATAGGTAGAGATATGCAAATCCACAATCATGGTAGGAAATATTAACACAGGCAAAAAATTCAATTAGGAAATGTAAAATTAGAACAACACGATAAACAAAATTAACACAAAGAACTTACAGAGAATACTGCACTCATCAGCACAAAACATATTCATTGCAAATACACTACACATATACAAAAACTGATCATTGATAGGACATAAACACAAAATAAAATTAAAAATAATAAAGAGCAATACCTAAATATTGAGAAAAAAAACTTAAATGAATCTAACTCTACATCAAGTTGATAAAATAACTACATAAAACAAAGAAATTATTCCATGTAATCTTGTTGTGGTGTGACATCCAGTCGATTCTGACTCATAGTTTTGACTACACATTCTCTGTGGAATACACTTTAAGGATAAACGAGAAACCACAGAAATCTTAAAGCTCATTAGGTTTTCTTATCTTCAGTAATACTATTGGTGTTGTTATTTTGAACCTATTATGAATGTGTTGTATAATTAATTAAATAATAATTAAGTGAATATTGTTAGCAACCAAGATTTCCAGAATCAGAGAAAAAAAATAAAAGCATAAATAAAAGAAGTTAAGCATAAACTCTATAATTTTAAATTTGTATTTAAAATATCAATGGAAATTCATGATATTCCATTTTAAAAAAAAAAACCTATGTCCTGGCCATATACATTGTAAATGTCTAGAATAAATGGCAATTTAGTAGCAAGCAAGCAGATTATGTTTTATAAAAGAAACAGGGTCCCTAGGAGAAATGGCTATTTCCAGGTCTAACACTGGAAATGTCCAAGATGAGGGTACGCACATGTCTGTCTATCTGCACTGCACATATAGACAGGCTGTGCCTTAAACTTCCAAGCAGCCATAAAACTGCTAAGAATGAGGCACATACACCCACCAGTATCAACCATTCTATGGGTGCTACATACATCCGTAATCAAGCTGGACACAAAAGACACTTAAAAGTGTTAGCAAAGTGAAAGCCATTATTATTAATAGAAAGCAAATGAACAGTAAAACAGATTCCCAAAAGGGGAAATGCTTACCCTTCCCCAAATTACTCATGTCTATGTTATGTCGCTGGGCAGGCACACCATGGTTCAGGTCAGATGTCAGATGCTTCTGCCCTGCTGCTGAGCCTCACTGGCCTCTGCTGCCAGCTTCCGCTATGCTACCTGGGCCTGAGAGGCTCTCTTCCTGCCACACTACCCAGGCCTCTGATGCCCACGGTGGGAAGTGTGCCAACCCTGCATGAGGGACACTCAGACATCTTTCAGCTCTGCTGGCAAGCCTCCTGCCCAGAGGCATCTGGCTCCACCCTGCCATAGGAAGACCTCTTCACAGGATCCTCCAAGGCAACCCCTGCATGGGGCACATTCAGGTCTCTGCCCTTCAAAGGCAAGTGTAACAGCTCTTTTAGCTCTTCTGGCAGGTCTCCTGCCCAAAGGCACACTCAGCTTTTGCTCTGTGGGCCAGCAAACCCTCTGCAGCCAACTTGCTCTGTGGGCCAGCGTGCTCATCACCACTATCTCTGGCTGTCTCATGCTGTTTTCAGTGTTATACCTCTTTCTTCTGGGTCTTAGAGGTTCTCAGTTCAGAGACCCCAGGTCCTTGGTCCAAAGGACATGCTCCACTTCAGATCTTGTTGATGGTAGGGAGGTCCCTCCTGAACCTCTGTGTGACTGACCCTTATATAACGAAACCCCGTGTCAATTTCAAAGCATGGCTCTCCTACCAGGACCATGAACTAACCAATCCTCTCAGTAAACCATAAGTCACTCAATTTGCATAGTCCCAGCCAATCATTTTGTGGGAGTTACAAGCCCATGGCTAGAAAGGCCATATAAAAGTGATTCATTTCATTGCAGTGAGTCTGGGACACTTTCTATGCCAGAAACCAAGGAAGCTATCAAAGACTGAAGAGGTCATGTCAAAAGAAAACAGCCAGCTTTCAGGAGCTTCCACATAGTCAAAAAGAAGACACTTAAACTTCAAGAATATCATGGTTACAATTGGTGAAAATCCATTAGCTATATTAAAAAGTCATGAATTTAAAAAAAGGAAAAAAAACTCCAAAAGTTTAAAATGGTGCAGAGTATGTTCTATGACTACAGTGAAATTAAGGGGAAAAAAAAAAAAAAAAAAGGAAGGAAGGAAGGCTGGCTCCATACATTAGGAAATTAAGAAATTCACTTCTAAAACAACCCATAGGTCAAAGAAGCAATCATATTAGATATTCAAAATATTCTGGATAATAGTATGCCAAAAATACCAAATACAAAAACTCATGGGCTACAGCTAATGAGAAATTTATACCCTTAAATGCTTATATTAAAACAAACAAAAAAACTAATAAAATTCAGGGGCTAATTATCCATCTCAAGAAATTAGAAAGAATACCAAA
Source organism: Dugong dugon (assembly GCA_030035585.1). Lineage (NCBI taxonomy): Eukaryota > Metazoa > Chordata > Mammalia > Sirenia > Dugongidae > Dugong > Dugong dugon. The sequence goes on from CM057467.1 coordinate 3,895,721, forward strand.
ATAAGCCAAAAACAGTAAATAAAGGAAATACTGAACCCAAGAGCAGAGTATAAAAAATTGCAGTTAATAAGCAATAGACAAAATTTAAAAATATTCTTTGAAAATAATTAACATACTTCTGATGAGATTGATAAAACAAAAAGGAAAGAAAAATACGTAATATCAGAAATGAAAAAAGAAATATCACCAGATTATGCAGTCGTTAAAAAGATAAAAGAATAATATTATACATAATTTTATTCCAGTATATTTCAAATTTAGGCGAAATGGGTAACTTCCTAGAAAAAAACTAAAACAATAAAATTAGCTCAGATGGAAATAAAAAGATCTGTACTTTCCGTTCAAATATGTAGAGAGCTGGAAAGAACATAAACCCCATCCTTAAAGTCAAAGCTCAAAACTGCCTATCAATGACTTTTCTTGAATATATCAGAGAACTAAGGTCAAAGAGCAACCAAATAACCCAAAATCTTGGGAAAACTTGGTGCCTACTGGGAGAAATATGACCCAAGTATTTGCTTACCCAGGGCTAGAGCCGAGAACCTGTTGCCATGATGGTGATTCTGATTCATAGTGATCCTATAGGAGAACTGGCCCATAGGATTTCCAAGAATGTAATCTTTATGAAAGCAGATTACCACATCTTTCTCCCCTGGAGCAGCTAGTGGGTTTGAACCTCCAACCTTTAGGTTAGCAGCCAAGCACTTAACCACTGTGCCACCAAGGCTCCTTACTGCTGAGAAGGAGATACAAACAGAAAGTTTTAGAGAATTTCTAAAGCGTAAGTATGGGCTAGCAAGAGAGTGTGAAGCCCCCGAGGCAGTAGATATTGGGGGACTTGCAACCTCATGCAGTTTTTACCTCCACAAATCCCTCCAGGTGTTTACAGGGAAGACTGGGGAGAATCCTGAGTAAGCTTCCCTTCCAGTAGTGGCTAGGGGAGGAGAGCAGCAGCCACTGTGGAATCTTCTCCCAGACCCATCTTTCCTACATCCTCTAGGAATCAAAACCTTAATCTGTAATGGGAAGAGTAACAAAAGCCATCACCTTAGGACACTGGTAGAAATTCACTGAATCTGGGTAAGGGGCTAGGAAATAAAGCACTACCCTTGGGAAAACCAAACCTGTTGCCATTGAATCGATTCCAGCTCCTAGAGACCCTAGAGGACAGAACAGAACTACCCCATAGGGTTTCCAAGGAGCAGCTGGTGCATTCAAACTCTACATTTTGGTTAGTAGCCAAATTCTTAACCACTGTGCAACCTTGGGAGAGGAGTATAAATCATTGCTAGTCCCAAAACTATAGCAAGAAAAGTAGGAGCATACAAAGGCTCCACTCCTTAGGCCCAGGGCAACTAGCCTGCCAAGAGGGAGGCTTAATCAGAGTATTAAAGGATGCCTTTCCTCCCTCATCATCAGGCTAACCAGTGTAGAGTAAAAATAAAAGCAGGATGTAGCTGAGAGAGCTGCGAAAGTTTCTCTCCAGGGCAAAATGTAAAGGGAAGACCCAAAGCCAAGGGAGGTGCAGACATAGAGAAAATAACTTTTGCCAAACCAGCACTCACCCTAGTCCCAAGACATTCCTGGAGGACTTGGAAGTATGTGGTTGACTGAGCATAACCATAGCAACAACAAACCTCAAATTCAGCCCAACTCCTGACTAAATTAAAAAAAATATTCCACATTAAAGGCCTAGCAGAAGGAAAACCATGCCTATCTCCAGTATCTATGTCCTAATCAAGATGTCCAGCTTTTTTTTTTTCCGAAACTTGATATTTTTATCGTAGTAGTTTAAATGAAGTTTACATTCCAAGTTAGTCTCCCATACAAAAATTAATAAATACATTGTTATGTGACTCTAATTGCTCTCCCCATTCTGCGACAGCACACTCCTCCTTTCCACCCCTGATTCCCCACGTCCTTTCAACCAGCTACAAACCCTCTCTGCCTTCCCATCTCACTTCCAGACAGAAGCTGCCCCTTTGGTATCTTGGATCTACTTGAGCTAAGAGGCACATTCCTCATGAGTATAATTTTATGTTCCACAGTCCAGTCCAATCTGTCTGAAGAGTTGGCCTTGGAAATTTTTTATTTCTGGGCTGATAGAGAATCCAGGGGCCATGCTTTCCAGGGTTCCTCCAGTCTCAGTCAGACCATTAAGTCTGGTCCTCTTACTAGAATTTGAGTTCTGCACCCCACCTTTCTCCTGCTCCATCAGGGACTCTCTACTGTGTTCCCTGTCAGGGCGGTCATTGGTGGTAGCCAGGCACCGTCTAATTCTTCTGGTCTCAGGCTGATGAAGTCTCTGGTTTATGTGGCCCTTTCTGTCTCTTAGGCTAATACTTTCTTTTTGTCTTTGGTGTTCTTCATTCTCTTTACTCCAGGCGGTTGGGACCAATTGATGCATCTTAGATGGCCATTTGCAAGCTTTTAAGACCCCAGATGCCACTCATTAAAGTAGGATGCAGAACATTTCCTTAATAAGCTTTGTTATGCCAATTAATCTAGATGTCCCCTGAAAGCATGGTCCCCAGACCCCTACCCCTGCTACTCTGTCCCTCAAAGTGTTTGATTGTATTAAGGAAACTTCTGAGCTTTGGTTTAGTCCAGTTGTGCTGACTTCCCCTGCAGTGTGTGCTGTCCTTCCCTTCGCCTAAGATAATTCTTATATACCATCTAGTTAGTAAATAACCCTCACCCACCCTCCCCACCCTCGTAACCATCAAAGAATGTTTTCTGTGTTTAAACCTTTTCTTGAGTTCTTATAATAGTGGTCTTATACAGTATTTGTCCTTCTGTGACTGACTAAATTCACTCAGCATAATGAGTTCCCAGCTTCCTCCATGTTAAAACACATTTCACGGCTTCATTGTTCTTCTTTATCGTTGCGTAGTATTCCATTGTGTGGATATACCATAATTTGTTTATCCATTCGTCTGCTGCTGGGCATCTAGGTTGTTTCCATCTTGTTGTTATTGTGAACAGTGCTTCAATGAACATGGGTGAGCATATATCTATTCGTATGACGGCTCTTATCTCTCTAGGGTATATTCCAAGGAGCGGGATAGCTGGATCATATGGTACTTCTATTTCTAGCTTTTTAAGGAAGCGCCAAATTGATTTCCAAAGTGGCTGTACCATTTTACATTCCCACCAACAGTGTGTAAGTGTTCCAGTCTCTCCACAACCTCTCCAGCAATTATTATTTTGTGTTTTTTGGATTAATGCTGGCCTTGTTAGGGTGAGATGGTATCTCATTGTAGTTTTAATCTGCGTCTCTCTAATGGCTAACGAGCATGAGCATTTCTTCATGTGTCTGTTAGCTGCCTGAATATCTTCTTTGGTGAAGTGCCTGTTCATATCCTTTGTCCATTTTTTAATTGAGTTATTTCTTTTTGTTGTTAAGGTTTGCAGTATCTTGTAGATTTTAGAGATTAGATGTTGATCGGATTTGTCATAACCAAAAATTTTTTTCCAGTATGTAGGCTGTCTTTTTACTCTTTTGGTGAAGTCTTTTCATGAGCGTAAGTTTGATTTTTAGGAGCTCCCATTTATCTAGTCTCTCTTCTGGTGCTCGTGCACTGTTAGTTATGGTTTGTATCATGTTTCTGCCATGTATTAGGGCTCCTAGTGTTGTCCCTATTTTTTCTTCTATGATCTTTATTGTTTTTTATTTTATATTTAAGTCTTTGATCCATTTTGAATTAGCTTTTGTGCATGGTGTAAAGTATGGGTCTTGTTTCAGTTTTTTGCAGATGGATATCCAGTTATGCCAGCACCATTTGTTAAAGAGATTGTCTTTTCCCCCAATTAATGGACTTTGGCCCTTTGTCAAATATCAGCTGCTCCTAGGTGGATGATTTCTGTCTGGATTCTCAATTCTGTTCCGTTGGTCTATGTATCTGTTGTTGTACCAATACCAGGCTGTTCTGACTACCGTGGCGGTATAATAGGCTCTAAAATTGGGTAGTGTGAGGCCTCCCACTTTGTTCTTCTTCTTCAGTAATGCTTTATTTATCTGGGACCTCTTCCCTTTCCATAGAAGTTGGTGATTTGTTTCTCTCTCATTAAAAAATGCCATTGGAATTTGGATCGGGATTGCATTGTATCTGTAGATCACTTTGGGTAGAACTGACATTTTCACTATATTGAGTCTACCTATCCATGAGCAAGGTACATTTTTCCACTTATGCAGGTCTCTTTTAGTTTCTTGCCAGTAGTGTCTTGTAGTTTTCCCTGTATAGATCTTTTATATCTGGTTAGATTTATTCCTAAGTATTTGATCTTCTTGGGGGCTATTGTAAATGGTATTGATTTGGTAATTTCCTCTTTAAGGTTCTCTTTGTTGGTGTAAAGGAATCCAACTGATTTTTGTGTTTATCTGGTATCCTGAAACTTCGCTGGAATCTTCTATTAGTTCCACTAGTTTTCTTGTGGATTCTTCGGGTTTTTCTGTGTATAAGATCATATCATCTGCAAATAGAGATACTTGGCTTCCTCCCTACCAATTTGGATGCCCTTTATTTCTTTTTCTAGCCTAACTGCTCTGGCTAGGACCTCCAGCACAATGTTGAATAAGAGTGGTGATAGAGGGCATCCATGTCTTGTTCCCATTCTCAAGGGGAATGCTTTCAAAGTCTCTCCATTTAGGATGGTGTTGGCTGATGGCTTTGTATAAATGCCCTTAATTATATTGAGGAATTTCCCTTCTATTCCTATTTTGTAGAGAGTTTTTCTCATGAATGGGTGTTGGACTTTGTCAAATGCCTTTTCTGCATTGATTGATAAGATCATGTGGTTCTTGTCTTTTGTTTTATTTATGTGATGAATTACACTGATTGTGTTTGAACCATCCCTGCATATCTGGTATAAATCCCACTTGATCATGGTGAATTATTTTTTGATATGTTGCTGAATTCTATTGGCTAGAATTTTGTGGAGGGTTTTTGCGTCAATGTTCATGATGGACATTTGTCTGTAATTTTCTTTTTTTTGTGGTGTCTTTCCCTGGTTTTGGTATCAGGGTTATGCTGACTTCATAGAATGAGTTTTGGAGTATTCCATCCTTTTCTATGCTCTGAAATACCTTTAGTAGAAGTGTTAACTCTTCTCTGAAAGTTTGGTAGAATTCTCCAGTGAAGCCATCCAGGCCAGGGCTTTTTTTTGTTGGGATTTTTTTAATAACCTTTTCAATCTTTTCTTTTGTTATGGGTTTATTTAGTTGTTCTATCTCTGTTTGTGTTAGTTTAGGTAGGTAGTGAGTTTCTAGAAATTTGTCCATTTCCTCTAAGTTTTCAAATTTGTTGGAGTACAATTTTTCATAGTATTCTGTTATGATTCTTTTAATTTCAGTTGGGTCTGTTGTGATATCACACATTTCATTTCTTATATGGGTTATCTGCTTCCTCTCCTGTTTTTCTTTTGTCATTTTGGTCAATGGTTTATCGATTTTGTTGATCTTTTCAAAGAACCCGCTTTTGGATTTGTTAACTCTTTCAATTGTTTTTCTATTCTCTATTTCATTTAATTCTGCTCTAATTCTTATCATTTCCTTCCTTCAGGTGCCTGAGGGCTTCTTTTGCTGCTGTCTTTCTACTTTTTCCAGTTGTAGGGTTAATGTTTTGATTATGGCCCTTTCTTCTTTTTGGATGTGTGCATTTATTGCTATAAGCTGACCTCTCAGCACTGCTTTTGCTGTGTCCCAAGGGTTCTGGTCAGATGTGTTTTCATTCTCATTTGATTTTATGCATTTCTTTATTCCATCATTAATTTCTTCTATAACCCAGTAGTTTTTGAGCAAGGTGTTGTTCAGTTCCCATGTGTTTGATTTTTTTTTCCTCGTGTTTTCCATTGTTGATTTCTACTTTTATGGCTTTATGGTCAGAAAAGATGCTTTGTAATATTTTGATGTTTTGTATTTTGTTAAGGCTTGCTTTATGGCCTAATATGTGGTCTATTCTGGAGAATGTTCCATGTGCACTGGAAAAAAAAGTATACTTGGCTGCTGTTGGGTGCAGTGTTCAGTATACGTCTATTAGATCAAGTTGGTTGATTGTAGCATTTAGATCTTCTGTGTCTCTGCTGAGCTTCTTTCTGGATGTTTTGTCCTTCACTGAAAGTGGCATGTTGAAGTCTTGTACTACTATTGTGGAGCTGTCTATCTCTCTTTTCAGTGCCTTTAGAGTTTGTTTTATGTATTTTGGAGCCCTGTCGCTGGGTGTGTAAATATTCATTATAGTTATGTCCTACTGGTGTATTGACCCTTTAATTATTATACAGTGTTCTTCCTTATCCTTTGTGGTGCATTTTACTTTAAAGTCTATTTTGTCAGAGGTTAATATTGCCACTCCTGCTCTTTTTTGAGTGTTGTTTACTTGATATATTTTTTTCCATCCTTTGAGTTTTAGTTTGTTTGTGTCTTTAAGTCTAAGGTGTGTCTCTTTTAGGCAGCATATAGATGTATCCTGCTTTTTTATCCAATCTGCCACTCTCTGTCTCTTTATTGGTGCATCTAGTCCATTTACAGTCAGAGTAATTATTGATAGGCACGAGTTAATGCTGTCATGTTGATGTCTTTTTTTGTTTGTTGTTCACAGTTTCTTTGTTCCCCTTAATTTTCTGCGCTGAATCATTTTTCTTTATGTATTTTCTTTTTATCTTTTTTATTGTTGTTCATTTTGTGTTTGCTGAGTCTTTATATTTTTCTAGTTTTTTTATTTTGTTTTGTAGGATTGTTAGTTTGCTTTGTGGTTATCTTAAAATTTACCCCTATTTTTCTAACTTTATACCAGCCTTTTATTTCTTTATATCGCCTTGACTTCCCCTCCATATGACAAATCTCTGTCTACATTTTTTAAGTCCCTCTTTTTTGTTTTAATATTTCCTTTTTTAGGTATTGATATCTCTGTTTACCTGTTTTCCATGTTTTAGCTTTGATGTATTTTTGTGACTTCCCTATTTGAGTTGATATCTGGTTGCTCCGTCCTGTGTTCTAGTCTTACAGTGTTAGCTGACGTTATTGATTTTCTAATTGGAGGACTCCCTTTAGTATTTCTTGTAATTTTGGTTTGGTTTTTGCAACTTCCCTGAACTTCTATTTATCTGGAAATGCCCTAATTTCACCATCATATTTGAGAGACAGTTTTGCTGGGTATATAATTCTTGGCTGGCGGTTGTTTTCCTTCAAGGCTTTATATATGTCATCCCATTGCCTTCTTGCCTGAATGGTTTCTGCTGAGTAGTCCAAGCTTATTCTAATTGACTGTCCTTCGTAGATGACTTTTCTTTTATCCCTAGCTGTCCTTAAAATTCTCTCTTTATCTTTGGTTTTGGCAAGTTTGATTATAATATGTCTTGGGATCTTTTGGGATCTACCTCATGTGGGGTTCAGTGAGCATCTTGGACAGATATCTTCTTATCTTTCATGATATCAAAGAAGTTTTCTATCAACAAATTTTCAACAATTCTCTCTGTATTTTCTGTTAGCCGCCCTGTTCTGGTACTCCAGTCACTCATAGGTTATTTCTCTTGATAGAGCCTCATATAACTCTTAGAGTTTCTTCATTCTTTTTAATCCTTTTGTCTGATTTTTCCTCACATAAGTTGGTGTCAAGTGCTTTATCTTCAATGTCACTAATTCTGACTTCTACTGACTCAGTTCTGCTCTTATGACTTTCTATTGAGCTGTCTAATTCTGAAATTTTATTATTAATCTTATGGATTTCTGATTGCTGTCTCTCTATGGATTCTTGCAGCTTCTTAAATTTGTCATTATGCTCTTCAATAACTTTTTTAAGTTCCACTACTGCTTTGTCTGTATGTTCTTTGGAAGTTTCTGCGCTTCGAAGAATTTCCTTTCTAATTTCCTGAAGAGTTCTATATATTAATCTTTTGTATTCTGCCTCTGGTAATTCCAAGAAATTCTCTTCCTCCAGAGAATTTATTGATTCCTTACTTTGGGAGCTTGCTGAAGCCATCATGGACTGCCTCTTTATGTAATTTGATATTGACTGTTGTCTCAATAATTTATTATAATTTTATATCTGTTTAGTATGCCCTAGCTTCTTGTTTTGTTTTGTTTTGATATGCCCAAATAGGCTGGTCATGTGCACTAGTTTGATTATTGGTGTCTTTTAATCTCTAATGTCCTGTCACCAGGTAGTTAGCTCTGTAACTAAGTATGTGCACCCAGGAGTCCGTTAAATTTTCCTGTATTGATTCAGCTCAGGTGTCCAGGCAGTCAGTCACCAAGTGTGTGGTGCAGGCTCTTACCTACAGTCTTAGAGAGGCATGAGTGATTGGTGTAGGCACAGGTATCTGGTTGCAGTAGGGGGGGTCACACACTGAGCAAGGCAGGGGGCTGATGGCTGCCCCTGAGTGTATGAAAGGAAAGCATGTCTCTGTTCCCTAGAGCGAGTAGGTAGGTGAGTTTTGCAGCCAGACTATGAGCACCCTACTCTGTTGGCTGTAAAGACTCAGGGGCACCACTTATTCTTGAACCCCTGTAGCAGGTGGCTAGGTGGCATGGGTGGAGCCACCAGTCCTCAAGCCTCTGATGCAGACAGGTAAGGTGCCTGCTTAAAGGGCAGAACAGTGTCAAGCATCAAAAATCTGCCACTTCACAGATGAAACAGATGAAGTTAGACTTCAGGTGTTCACCCTGTTGTACTGAGGTAATGAGGGCTTACACTGTTGAGATGGGTCCACACAAGTCTGAGTTCCTGGCTTAGGGGAGCCAGTAGCTTATTTTTTCTGTTTGTTAATTTTTTCCCTCTCCATGGCCAGCAGAATGGGTCAGAGTGCCTCATGGGATCTACTTCGGGCCCAGGGGACTCAGAGATCTCAGAAGCCATCCAGACCAGTGCAGAGTGGGGAGGGAGGAGGTAAATGGGAGAGAGGTTTTTCCCAAATGGATTTTTTTTTTTAAAGCCCCGTGAAAGGCCACATGCCTGTACTTATCTTTAGCTACTTGGCAGCCACTTGCTGCTGGATCTCTCTTGATGTGGTAACTGCCCCCAGAGCAAGCATGTAGAGCTGTATGTCTGCCTCACTGCACACCCGATCTGGTCCAGGCTGAAGACCTGTGGCTCCCACCGAGTCAGGTCTGTTAACTCCTAGCTTCTTCTGAACCGTCTCCCTCTCCCTGCTGCAACTCAGTCCGATTCCTCAACTTTGCCTTGTTCAGGGCTCCTAGATATTCATATGCAATCAAATCACTTGTTTTTCCAGGTCTTTGTTGTAAGAGGGATATAGGAAGCTATCTGACTACTCTGCCATCTTGGCCCCACCCTCCAGCTTTCAATAAAAGAATCAAGACATATACCAAAAAAAAAAAAAAAACACACTTGAAGTGACAAAGCAGTCATCAAAACAGACTCAGATATTGACAAAGATTGTTGGAATGGTCGGACACAGAATTTAAAATAACTTACATATTAAAAGCTGTAATGGTAGACAGCATGCAAGATTGGATGGGTAGTTTTAGCACTGAGATGGAAACTATTAAGAAAGAATCAAATGGAAATGCTAAGAAAAACAAAACACACCATAGTAGAAATGAAGAATTCCTTCAGTGGGCTCATCAGTAGACTCTACAGAGCCAAGGAATGAATCAGTGAACTTAAGTGAATAGAAACTAACCAAACTGAAAAATAAAGCGGAAAAAAAGATGGGGGTGGGGGAAGCAATATGTAACTATATGCTGTCCACAAGAAATCTACTTTAAATGCAAAGACTTTTAGATAGGTAGAAAGTAAAGAGCTAGAGAAAGATATACCACCCAGATACTAACCAAAAGAAAGCTGGAGTAGCTATATTTATATCAAACAAAGTAGACTTCTGAGCAAGAAAGAGGGATATTACATAATAATAAACAGGTCACTCTCCAAGTAAATCAAACAATCTTATATATGTATGCACCTAAAAACAGAGCTTCTAAATGCATTAGGCAATAACTAATAGAATCAATAGAGCTAAAAGGATAAACAGATAAACACACAATTATATTTAGAGATGTCAACAATTCTCTCTTAATAATTGATAGAATAAGTACACAGAAAATCAGTAAGGATATAGACTACCTGAATAATAATATCAATCAACTTAACCTAATGGAAATTTATCAACTAATGCAAGACTAAGATAGATCATATTATGAGCCATAAAACAAACCTTAGCAAATGTAAAAGAACAGAAATCATAAAAAATACGTTCTTTGACTTCAACAGTATTAAACTAGAAATCAATAGCAGAATAATACCTGGAAAATCCTCAAAGATTAAGAAATTAAATAACACACTTCTAACTGATGCATGAGACAAAGAAGTCTCAAGGGAAATTAAAAAATATTTCAACCTTGATGAAAATTAAAATGCAGCATATCAAAATTAGAGGATGCATCTACTTTGGTGAGTTGTGTCTGGGGTCTTGAAAGCTAGCGAGCAGCAATCTAAGATGCATCAATTGGTCCCACCCCACCTGGAGTAAAGGAGAATGAAGAACACCAAAGACACAAGGAAAGTATTAGCCCAAGAGACAGAAAAGGCCACATAAACCAAAGACTGCATCAGCCTGAGACCAGAAGAACTAGATGGTGCCTGGCTACCACCAGTGACCGCCCTGACAGGGAACACAACAGAAAGTCCCTGATGGAGCAGGAGAAAGGTGGGGTACAGAACTCAAATTCTAGTAAAAAGACCAGACTTAATGGTTTGACTGAGACTGGAGGGATCCCAGAAAGCATGGCCTCTGGACTCTTGACAACCCACAACTAGAACAGTTCCCAAGACCAACTCTTCAGACAAAGATTAGACTGGACTCTGGGACATAAAATGATACTCGTGAAGAGTGTGCTTCTTAGCTCAAGTAGATTCATGAGACTAAAGGGGCAGCTCCTGTATGGAGGCGAGATGCGAAGGCAGAAAGGGTCAGGAGCTGGTTGAATGGACACAGGAAACATGGGGTGGAAAGGAGGAGTGTGTTGTCACAGTACAGGGAGAGCAACTAGGGTCACATAGCAATGTATGTATAAATTTTTGTATGAGAAACTAACTTGAATTGTAAACTTTCACTTAAAGTATGACAATAAAAAAACAACAACAAAAAAGAGGATTAGGGTGTGATTGTAACACCCTTACTAAGGTCACATCCCTGATCTAATGTAAAGGGAGTTTCCCTGGGGTGTGGCTTGCACTACCTTTTATCTTACAAGAGATAAAAGGAAAGGGAAGCAAGCAGAGAGTGAGGGACCTCAAGCCACCAAGAAAGCAACTCCGGGAGCAGAGTGCTTCCTTTGGACCTGAGTTTGCTGCACTGAGATGCTCCCAGACCAAGTGAAGACTGATGAGAAGGCCGACAGAGAGAAAGGCTTCCCCTGGAGCTGATGCCCTGAATTTGGACTTCCAGCCTACTATACTGTGAGAAAATAAAATTCTCTTTGTTAAAGCCAAAAAAAAAAAAAAAATTAGAGGATGCAGCAAAAGCAGTGCATATGGGGAAATCTGTAGCAGCAAATGCTAGAAGAGAAGAAAGATCTCAAATCATTAACCTAAGATTGTACCGGGGCCGGGGTGGGGAACAAGAGAAAGAACGGCAAATTCAATTCAAACCAAGTAGAAGGAAGAATAATAAATATCAGAAAAGAAATAAAACTAAAACAGAAAAACAATAGAGAAAAAAATCAAACCAAAAGCTAATTCTCTAAAAAGATCAATAAAATTGATAAAGCTCTAGCCATACTGACCAAGATAAAAAGAGAGAAGACACAAATTAATGTCAGAAGTGAAAGAGGCGACATTACTACTGGCAACAAAGACATTAAAAGGATAAGAAGAGAATACTAGAAATCTATGCCCATGAATTAAAAAACTTAGCTGAAACAGACTGTTGTTGTTGTTATTGTTAGGTGCAGTCAAGTCGGCTCCGACTCATAGCAACCTTATGCACGACAGAATGAAACACTGCCTGGTCCTGCGCCATCCTCACAATCGTTATGCTTGAGCCCACTGTTGCAGCCACTGTGTCAACTCTTCTTGTTGAGGGTCTTCCTCTATTTCGCTGGCCCTCCACCTTACCAAGCATGATGTCCTTCTCTAGGGACTAATCCCTCCTGATAACATGTCCAAACTATGTGAGACGTAGTCTCTCCATCCTTGCTTCTAAGGAGCATTCTGGTTGTACTTCTACCAAGACACATTTGTTTGCTCTTTTGGCAGTCCCTGATATATTCAGTACTCTTCACCAACACCACAATTCAAAGGTGTCAATTCTTCTTTAGTCTTCCTTATTCATCGTCCAGCTTTTGAATGCATATGAGGCAATTGAAAACAACATGGCTTGGGTCAGGCGCACCTTAGTTTTCAAGGTGACATCTTTGCTTTTCAACACTTTAAAGAGATCTTTTGCAGCAGATCTGCCCAGTGCAATGCGTCTTTTGATTTCCTGACTGCTACTTCCATGGGTGGTTGGTTTTTTTTTTTTTTTGGAAATAGAATAGAATGGAATAAATAATTCCTTGAAAGACACACACAAACTACCAAAGTTCACTCAAGAAGAAATAGGTAACTTGAAGTGTGTTATATCTATTACAGAAATTGAATTTCTATTTTAAAACTTCTGAAAAAGAAAGTTTCAGGTCCAGATGGTTTCACTAGTTAATTCCACCGAACATTTAAGTAACAAATAATAATTCTACAGTCTCATCCAAAAATAGAAATGGAGAGAATACTTTCAAACTCATTTTACCAGCCTAGCATTACTCTAATTCCAAAACCAAAGACATTTCAAGAAAAGAAAACCAAATAGTAATATTTCTTATGAACATAGAAACAAAGATCCTCAACAAAATATGAACAAATTGGACCAGCAATATACAAAAGGATTTTGTAGATTAAAAAGTGACATAAATCCAATCCCCAAAATGTGAGGATTATCAAAGCCCCACTTTCCTACTTCTCAATCATTCCTGACACCAGCCACTCATGTGGCAGCACTTTCTCTGTCACTAGCCACCTGGAGCTAGGTCAGATCTCACAAGTTAAAAGGACACCATCCTTCTGACTGCCAAATAGACAGATGCCAGCCACAAGCTTGGGAGTCCACACAAAATCCTCATTTCTGATCTACTGGCTGCAAATTCAGGGTTTTTCCATTACCCTGGGCTCCCTCACTTTCTCCTGGCTCCCACTACTCCATTGGGTTCAATAATTCACTGGAATGACTCACAGAACTCAAAGAAGATGCTATACTTAACGATTACAGATTTATTACTTCAAAAGGATATAAATCATGATCAGCATAAAGAAGAGACACATGGGGTGAGGTCTTGGAAGGTTCCCAACACAGAACTTCTGTGTTCCAAAAACGGCGCACTACCCACCCCACAACCATGTGCATCAATGTCTTTCACCAACAAGGAAGTTCCTGGAGCTTCCATGTCCTGAGCTTTTATTGGCTTCATTGCATAGTCACAACTGGGGCCTCACTGCATATGCATGATAAGGATCTCACTGCATATGCGTGTTAGAATCATACTCCTTCCCTGACATCAGCTGATTTCATGCCATGAGGTGATCCTTCTGGCTTGACCAGCCCCCATTCATTAGCACAAATCCTCCAGTATAGTCTTTAGTCCTAGATAACAAAAGGCATCTCAATTACTCAGGAGACTCCAAAGATTACCTCTCAGGAACTAAACACAAAGGTCAAACTGCTTTCTGTAAAGTGATTCATTACCTCACAAGGATAATGCATCACAATAAAGTGGAATCCATCCCAGGAATGCAAGACTGGTTCAACATTCAAAAATCACATTAACCATATTAACATACTAAAAAGAAAGACACATGGAAAAATCTGCATAATCTTTGAATTTGGCTATGGCTTTAGATATATGACATCAAAGGTACAAGTCCTAAAATAACAAAACTTGATAAATTTGGTATACCCATACAATGGAACACTATTCAGCTATTCAAAGGAATTAACATGCTACAACATGGATGAACCTCAAAAACACTATGCTAAGTGACTATATATTGTATGATCAACTTACATGGAATGTATAGAAAAGCTAAATATATATAGACAGAAAGCAGATCAGTGGTTGCCTGGGGCTAGGGGCAGGAGTAGGGATTAACTGCAAATGGGCATAAGAAAACATTTTGAATTGTTGTGATCATAGCATAAGTCTATATATTTACTACAATCAATGAATGGTACACTTACAATGGGTGAATCTAATGCTATGTAAATTATGTTTCAATAAAGTTGCTTAAAAGAAGAGGAAAAGAAACCAAAGTTTTTTAAAAAGGATTTACTTAAGACATTCAAAACTAGAGATTGCCATGACCCCCCTCTGCAGAGCCCCTTCTTTTACCCCATCTTTTGGTAGGTCAGAAGCCATGTAGAAATGAGTGAGGAAAGGAAACAATATGAACCAGGCCTCTCACTATGACCTGTGAAGTAGTGTGTTAGGCGGAGGAAAGAACACTGGAGGGAGCTCTAAGCAAGAGCAGAAATTGCAGGAATTGCAGGAAGTCCTTGGTGAGGGAGTGAGAAGAGCAGTGTGGGCTAAACTCGAAATGAAGACATGGGTTAGGCCATACATGGCTTGCAGCCATGGCAGGGGTTTGGAAATATGATCCTCGGCACAAAAGAAGCCAGGGATGTGAAAGCAGAGAGCAACATCACATGTTAAGAGTTGATCTAGCTGTTCGGTGGAAAAATGATATAATCCTGAGGGCACAGACGTGGGTTTGTTCATGGACACGGGTTTGTTTACCTTTGTCACTGTCACTGAGAGGGAACTAGGAGCTGTACAACAAATGTTTGTCAAAGAAATCAAGGTACAATACTCATTTATTCCCATAATTTGCACAAACTGGCTAAAAAAGGCTGACCCCACAAATCTAGATACGAGTCCTCTGTAAGCAGTATACAGAGTCCATGACTGAGCTCCACCTTCAAAGAGGAAAGAGAACGTCATCTCCCTGTGTTACCATAGCGAGGTTTTCCCTCCCATCACCCCTCCCTGACTCTTCATTAGGCAGATTCAGGCCAGAGGAGAGGTCATCTCTATAAGGTGACCCATTAGTAGAGGTGAGAGAAGCAGGGATTCCCTCTTCAATTTTCCATGCCAAAAGGCATAGACTCCTTGAATTGCTTGGGACTGTGCTGAGACCCCAGGGAAAAGTCCAGTCTTTCAGTGAACACCAATTGCATAGGCTTAAAGAAGTCATGGCAGGCGAAGGAGCAGAAGCTCTTCATTTCTAAGATGTCCTCACCTGTGCTCTGTTAAGCAGACTAAAAGCATTGCTGCTAAATGTCTTCATATTGATGGTGGCCAGCACTATAGAGAGAAGAAAGAGGCAGTGTTAAATGTGTCATCAGGTAAGGGGGAGATGAAGGGGTGCAGCAGAAGTGACGGCATGTTAATAGTAAAGGTAATGGGTGCATCCCACGCTGCAGTGTACAAGGACTTCCACAGACATGCCATCAATTTGACATTTGCAAGGTCACCAGGAAGTAAGAACGGCAAGACAGGTGGTTAAAGTTAACCATAGTACCCAAAGAAGTGAAATAGGCCAAGGTCACAAAACTTCATCAGAGCCAGGAACTGAACACAGGCTTCCTGTCCCCAAGTTTAGCACACTGTACCATGCTCCCTCTCTTAAAATCTCTTAAATAATGTAGAGAAGAGCCACCAAAAAGGAGGAAGGAACAGCAGCATATATAAGCAACTAATCTAGAGCTAAATATTACCTGACAGATCCCTGGACCCATCCTTCAGCTCATGACCTCAATATCATCACTTGATGGTTCTATTATGAACTGTCCTGCTACTTTATTCTCCAGGATTTACCACATGTCCACTCTGAGTCTCAGACTGTAGGATCCCAGGACTGGGACTTTGCCTAGGCTAAGTTTCTTATACAATACCTATCTTCTAATTCTCCATGTGGTTCTTAGATGTTGGTGGAGATGGCTCTGATCCTAAACTATCCCCAACACTAATTAGGATTCTCAGCCACAGCAAAATTATGAAATATGGAAAGATGAACCACAGAAAAATTATGAGGACAGAAGAATTCTGTTCAGTAACAGCACTGATGTAACGGTCTGTTTAAAGACAATAGGCACGAAGTAAAAATGCTGGAGTTAGCAACTGAATTCTTAGCTTTGACCTTGAGTCTTCATTATTCTAATATCAAATCTCTGGATCCATTTCAATGTACATGGAAAAGAGAGGCATCAGAGATACATTTGGTTCTCTCTAAGGCTTGCTCAAGATTTAAATTGGGTAGCTAAGAGCCTCAATTCTTTCTTAAACCAAAAACCAAACCTGTTGCCATCAAGTCAATTCTGACTCACAGCGACCCTATAGGACAGAGTAGACTGCCCCATATGCTTTCCAAAGACTGCCTGGTGGATCTGAACCGCTGATCTTTTGGTTAGCAGCGGTAGCTCTTAACTGTTACACCAAAACCCTCGATGGCAACAGCTCAGCTCTTCCTTAAGATACTCTAAATTTGTACCTCCTTCTATGTAACCTTTGAGCACGTCTCTCTCATTATCCGAGGTCAAGAGCAGTTCGACAATCCCTCTTTGCAGCAGGGCCTATGGAGAAAACAGAACAAAATGAACTCCCCTTCCCTTGCTCCCATGACAAAAAGGAAATCAAGGAAATTAGGAAATAAATACAACCAGGATTCACACTGGCAGGGACTGAACTACAAACCTACCCCCTGTAACTTAGTAAAAGGAGGATCCCTGTCTCTGTGTTAGCCATTCTGGTACTTTCCATGATCAACAGCAAAATCAGTGAGTGTGGGCTCAGACACCCATGGTCCCAGCCCCAGGGAAAGCATACTGCTGAGCAGGGCCCTTCGTGCTGCTAATGTAACAGGAGACACCCTGTGGGAGGATCTAAATTAAAGAGAAAGCGAGAAGACTTGGGGAATACATTACATTCTGAGATCAGAGATAAAAGCCACAAAACCTGGTCACATCTGTACACTGTCAAAGGAAACAGGGAAGCATTTCATGGCTGCAGGAGCAGTCGGGAAATTTCTAATTCTAAAATAATATTTATTAAGCAGCCAAATGACCAGATTGCAAGGTTAAGATTCTGTCGATACTTCTTATATGTCTACTGATCCATTTTTGGTCCCAGGAGTGGAGAACAGTGGTAAATTTTTTGAATCAAGAAAAATAATATTGATTGGTGGGGTTGCATCACTCCTGAGAAAAGTCAAGAGGTGGGGGGAATGACTCACAGCCCTGTCCAGCCCCAGAAGCCATAGCTCAGGACAGGAGCAGCCCGCACCATGTAGCCCAGCCCTGCCCTTCTCCCCTCATTCCAATTTTTTCTCTTCCTTGCCCAGCTGATGGCCCTCACCATTGCTCTCAAGGTCATCCCACCCAGAAGCCTTTGTGTGGATGAAGCTTAGTGGGCAGGACGGAGGCTGAGATGGGGAGACCACCTCAGGGCAGGGCAGACCGTGGAGCCCTGCAATCTGCTTAACAACCTGAGGAACGGTTCCAGATTAGTGTGAAACCTCATCAGCTTCCTGAGTCTGGGGAGTCAAAGAAGGGAGGGGCCAGACTCACCAGAAAGGACAACAGGCAGGATTGCAGCTCTTGCCTGGCCTGAGAAATTCCCACATGGAGGAGCAAAGAGCATACAAAAAAGTATATGAATAGTAGAGGCCAGAAAGCTGCAAGGTGCTGGCCGTCATCATTGAGTTCTTGAAGCATTATTTACTATGGGTGTAGATTTGCCAACCCTAGCTTTAATGAAAATTTATTAATTATTAACCTGTTAATACCATCTTCTGCTTCATAATACAATTAATTAAGTACCTCTCAATCTCCCTGGCTATATTATAAATTCAGAGAAATTGAACTTGACCTTATGCATTCTCCCATTCCACAGTGCCTAGAGCAGTGTCACACAAGCTGCAAGGACTCAGAAAATGCACACCAGGAAAAAGACAGATTGAGGAAGGAGGCACACAAATATGCAGACAAAGCAAGCCAGGGATTTCTTACCTGTTGAACATATGGCATGTAGTCTTTATCCTTATTATATGAGCCATATTCATTCTCCACCTGCACAGCAATGATAGGACCTCCCCGGTGGTACTGAGACACAAGCAGATGAGGGTTTAAGAGTGAGGCTACTGGTAGCAAAAGCCTGGGGTCTCTGGATCTGTTGCTAAAAATAACACCCCTGGAGTGGTATGCTTAGATCCAAGTTCCCTTACAACTCTGGTGTTGTCTCTCTTGTCAGGGTCCTAGAGTCACCAAGTCTCCTCTGGGCACTTAAAACTGCTGCAGGATTCCTACAGTTTTCCCCCTATTTCTCATACTAATTATCTACCTTAATATGAGATCTCAAACCCGAAAATCACCTGGAACCCATCCTATCCACCTTCCTCCTTGGTAATTGAAAGGTCCCTCCTTCTGTCAGGATATGCCCCCATTTGTGCACTGGATCCCACTGCCTACTTGTACCTGTTCTACTCAGGGGCTTGGCTCTTTGGATTGTTCCCTCTTCCATGTCTTCACTCTCTCCTTCAAACTGACTGATCTCCATCATCACAAAATCTTGTTCAAAACCTTCACATTATAGAGAGAGAGGAGGAAGAGAAGAGAGAGACAGAGAGACAATGTCTCCAAGAATGTTCTCCTTCAGCTACAAGTCTCTTGCTCTCTCCTCTTTAAGTGCCAAACTTTTTGAGAAAATTATCAGTTGTCTATGCTCACTCTCTCTACTCCTAACGCACTCCTTAGCCCACTGTAGTAAAACTTCCACCTAAACTTCCATCTAAACACCATTAACATTGACATAGTCGTGCTAAATTTTAAAAAAGTAAACTAAAAATAAACACTCTTCCATTTTCAACTTAATCTTTCAGTATTATTCCACACGCAAGTCTATCTATCCTTGACCTCTTAAGCTCTCTTTCTTCACTGTCCTTAGCATCACTCTCCTAGTTTTCTTCCTACCTCTTGGGCCACGGGTCTTCGTTTTCCTTTGTCAGTTCTTCCCCTAGCCATCTCTTAAAAGTGGTGTTTCCCTTCTGTCTCTTTACTATCTCCTTAAGCAGTTTATTTACTAGTAGTAATTGAAGGCTGTGCTAATCATCTATATTTTGTTGATTCCGAAATCCATATCTTCCACCCAGATATCCCTCTGCTGAACCAAAGATCTGTGCAGGTAACTTCCTCCTTGTCACCTACTCATAGATCTCCCACAGGTACCTCAAACTCAGTGTATCCAAAACTAAGCCCAGAATCTTACCCATTAAAATGTTCATTCTCATTTGTTCCAATTCAGGAGGTAGCAGCCCATTGTCCAAAAGATCATCTCACTTCTTCTTAAGTCAACTACCACATCACAATATCAAGTCCTGTCAATTGTACCAGTTAACTAGCTTTCAAATATGTCCACTTATTTCCTCTCCACTGTCACCATCTTAGTCCAAACACCTTTGTCACTCTCCTGGATTACTGCAATCAAACTCCTAGCCCCCAGCTAGGAAAAAGCAAATTCAAACCTGTTGCCATCAAGTTTATTCCAACTCACAGCGACCCTATAGGACAGAGGAGAACTGCCCCATAGGGTTTCCCAAGGCTGTAATCTTTATAAAAGCAAACTGCCACATCTTTCTCCCATGGAGTGGCTGGTGAGTTCAAAATAAAAATCTTTTAGTTAGCAGCCGAGTGCTTAACCACTGCCACCAGGGCTCCTTCCCAGCTAGGAAATACCCCTTAAAATACGTATCAATGAGGAAGGCAGAATAAGCTCTCTAAAGTGAACATCTGATAACTTCACTTCACCACATACAGCAATTCCTTGGTTCCCAGTACCTATAGAGTAAATGCCAATCTCCTTAGCCTGCAAACAAAAACCATTATGATTTAGCCCATTTTCCTTACAGCCTCTCCTTTTGCCTCATTCCTACTTCACACTCTATGCTCCAGACAAGCTGAGCTTCTTTTAGTTCTTCAAACCCCTCGTTCTATCTCCTGTCATTTGGTCTTCACCCATGTTGGAGACTCCTGACCATTGCCCCTTGCCTGGCTAATAAGGCCTACGCCCCTTCAGGCGACTATTTAAAAGTTACTTTCTCTGGAAAACATGCCTTGAGCCTCCCTTCCCCATCAAGGCCTGTTGTATGCGCACTATGAGCATCTTTGCCTCCCTCCATAGTAGTGATTTAACACTTTTATTGTGAGTGACTGTTTGTTTCCTATGTTGGGCTATAAACTCATGGGGCAGGGACTCTTTATCTGTACTTCTCACCATTGTGAGCCTAACTCCTACAGTGCACACAGTAGGTGTCAATGATTCCTTATTGAATGAACACACATCTTCTGAATTAATAAATTGAGAGCATTTGTTTTTATTTTTGTACAATATCTTCTTCCAGTGTGGAGGATGTGATTTCTAAAATCGCCATCATAAGAGAATTCAGAATTGACCTTATGAAATAAATAGCATTAGAAGAATAAAGGTCCCAACTAAAGCAGTAAGTGCTCTTCAAATATTATTTTTACTGCATAATGAAAACAACCAATCCAATAAAAAGACCAAAATAGTATTAATTTAGTAATTTACATTTATAATTTTTGGCTTCTTAAAAATTTCTTGGGGTTTTCCATACCCATGATTTCAATGAGACGTTTATAAATTTGCTTTGCTTTGCTGCACATATATGAATGGTAAGTGGTATTTATACTTGTGTGTGGTCTTCCAGATTCAAAATCTTTCTAGTTTTAAGGTTCCAGAATTTTTACTCCTGCCACCCCGAATCACACCTAGATGGCAAAAATACAGCCAGAAACATATGGTTCTTTGTTCATAAGATGCACCTCAATTCCACATAGCAAATCCATGAGTTTAATATAAGAACTATATCCTCTCCCCATCCTCCCCACAACCCTGGTGTCACTCATCTCTCCTAAAACTGTGTAGCAGAAACTTTATTCCTAAAATATCATTCACTTTACTTCCCTTTCCAATCTCATTTCTTCTGTTTATAATTATCCTAGTAAGAGTAACTCACAGTCCAGAATTAATTATAAAGGGCTGAGTTGTTCCCTGTCATAACTTCCCCTAAACAGAAGTCTAAGATAATAAACTTTTAGTCTACTACCTAATAATCCTGGTTTTTATTCCACCTTCAACTATATCTAGAGACAGGTTCTTAAAATAAGATTTATTTTTATTTAAATAATAACCACGTACCCCTCTTGTTTAGAAGGAAAGTTATATTTTAAAAACTCAAATAAAACATCAACTATCAAACAATTGCTGACTTGTAGACTGCAGATAAAATGTTCCATTTTTGTAATGAACATCTACGTGCTGTAGGTTGATACTGTGATAACAAACTTATTTCTTGACAAGTATGTAAGGTGCAGGTACTCCATGAAGAAAAGGAAAACACGTGGTGTCTGGGCTCTTCACATTCCTGGGACTAAAGCAAACTGGAATGCATAAGCGATATGAAATATACTAATGGGGGGACAAAATGACACAAGAATCAAGTTATTTATTGTAGCACCAAATGGAAGAGTCCAAAATCTGTGACCAGGGAACTAGGTAAGTGAATGATGATATATCTGTACTGTGGAATGCTATGCAGCCACTATAAAGGACATCTATTGATATGGAAGGCTTCCAAAATATATTTTCAAGTGAAAAAGAAAAATGCCAAATAGTGAAAATTTTGTGTGCTATATAAAGAAGAATATACATACATATGTAAATATATAGAAATATAATAATTATCTTCCATGTGTGTAAAAAATCTCTGGAAAGACACACAAAAAATATGGTAAAATCAGTTGCTTGAGAATAAAATTGAGTGGCTTTGGGACAGGGTGACAGGAGAGACTTTTATTTCATCATAAAATGCTTTGCACATTTTGAGTTTTTTACCAAGTGCTTGTATAAGCCGTTTGAAGATAATTTAAGAGTAAAATTAAGCAGTTTGAAGATCAGTGAGTTTGGTGGATCTCAAGTACATTCAGAACAACAATAACAACCATGAGCTGAAAGCACAGACACCTTTGTGCCGCCTCATCTTGTGTGATGTGAGTCCTTCCGTGAGACTGGACCAGAAGCACTGGCAGGTACAAGGGCAGGACAAGTAAAAGCTTATGTGCTTAAGATGAAGTTCTAGAATTCAGCACTGCAGGAATGTCAGCTTCGATCCTAACAGAGACTAAACAAACTATTTTCCCTATATGAATGTAAAGAGAAAAGAAAAAGTAGTTTGGTTTACCTGGAGGGGGACTACCTTGGGAATCAGACGATCAAAATAATGATCAACTGCATCAACAAAGCCCTTGTTGGTGGTCCTCAGCTTCAGGTCAGGGTCTTGTAGCAACCAGCTGGGGGCAAAAGAGGGCAAGCTCAGCATTTGAGACTGGAAGACAGGAGTACAGCTAGCTGGTCAAGGCCAGGCCAAGGGTGACAGCCAACCCCTTTGTAGGGCTCCCTTCAGCACAGATTAACTTCTTTGATCTCATCCCACAGCACTGGATCACTGAGGGGTCCGGAAACAGTCTGTACTGGGCAAGCTTTTTGGACCATTGTCTCACAGACTAGTGAGATTGAGAAGAAAATATGATCCCCACACCATCATGGTGCTGTGCCCATTATGAAGTGCATTTACCTACATTTGGCCAGACTGGGGGACTAAGCACAGGCCAAGGTCATGGACACCATGCCTTAGTGAGAGTTCTCATTGGATATTCTTCTCCACTCTAAATTCATTAGGAATATTTTTACTGAGCACAGTATATGCACCTTAAGCACAGGGCTACATTCCCTCAAAGACTTAAGACTTCAAGTGGAGTGTAGGAGCTTACAAGCCAATAAAAATATGTCCTGGTTCACTCGTGAAGTACCTATACCGTGAATAGCTGCTACTCTAAAATACCCACTTCCCTCAAGGCCATGCCTTTTCAGCTCCAGAGCTGGGATGAGAGAACAAGCTTGTCTTAGAGAAGAGCAAAGTCTTTCACCCAACTCTGGGGAATCACAATGCTCACCCAGAGGCAGGCAATGGATGAACAGGGATTCCTTCCAGCTTATACAGGTAACAAGAGGTTTCATGGATTCTTGCCCTAAGCCTCAGTTGTCTGGGCAAACAGGCAGCATCACAGGTGAAAGAACTAGCCAAAAAAGAGAGAGAGAGAGAGAAGGAGGGAGGGACTGGGGTGCTAACTGCAGTGGAGAATGTGATCTGCCACGAACAAAAGAAAAATCACATTGATCCTGCAGTCCTCAGAACAAGTCCTTTCCCTCTCTAGGGCCTTCTCTTTCCTTCCTTCTTACCACATGAGAAGAGCAGAAGTAAGCCCAGCTCCTCCCTCTGTGGAGAAAGAAGGATGTAATCATCCTAATGTTTCCTCTCTTCTCTCACACACTCATCTACAGGTCCAGTACCTCAAACTGCTAGAAAACAGGAGTGCAACAGACCCTCTACCTTGTGATTACTGCAAGCACTATATGAGATAAGTAACCTACATAGCATAGTGCAAGGCACATAATACATGCTCAACAAAGGTTATTTTTACTACTATTAGATTAAGATTTTACTTTTAGTAAAGCAAAATACAACCACAAATCTGGATCCTTCCCAGCCCTGCTCACCTGGGCAAGCCCCCAAGGTCAATCTCACTGCAGATATAGGGGCCTGGACGCAGAATCACCCAGAGCCCAAGCTCCGCGGCCATCCAGATAAAGGCCCTAGGGAGGGAAGCAGTGTTGGTGACTCATGACAGTCAGACCTGAGGCTGGTGGGGGGTGGGGTGGAGGGAGCATGAGCCAGAGGAGGGAGGGAGGATGCCCAGTACAGCACAAAGAATGCACAGCATGGAGCATAGAGACAGAGCTGTTGGCTCTTCGACTTGCCTCACTCTTTCTACAAGGGGGACGGACCAGGTTAGTAAAGCAAAGGCTGCAGCCCTCTCACCAACAGAGCAGGGAATCCAAAGGTAGAGGCATCCCTGGGAGTGGGGTTTTCACTGTTTGCACAGACCCATGGGGGTCTCTGACCTATGGAAGGGCTCACAGAGGGTGCTTGCAGGGTCATAACAGTAAAACTGACCCCTAACAGCAGCCAGGTGATGGGCCCACACTGCACCCAAGCCTCCTCCCAGGGTCTTGGACAGCCTCTGTGGGTGCAGTGAGAAGTCTGGCACAGAGGCTGCAGGCCCTACCCCACTGGGGGTAACAAGTGCCCACTGGAGAGCATCTGGTCCTGGGTACAGCGCCTTTCTGAGTGTCCTCAGAACATGGCTTCAGACTCTGTCTCTTCCTGTAATGTCCCGTTGTTCCTCAGCAATGCCAGATGCCACCTCTCTGCATCCCACCCGGGGTCTGGCAACAGAAGCAACATCAACACCTACTCCAGATCCAGATTCCCAGAGAAGTCAAATTTGCCTCTTTCTGGCTCATGGAGGTTCCACGGAACATAGCTGTAATAGGTAAGACAGAAATAGGATACATGTTTTCTTATTTCTTTCTTCTGAATTCCTAGGTCATCCTTAATCCCAAGCCAGAACCTAGGATAGCTCTGCTTTGGAATAAATTGAAGTTTCCAATGACAATTAAATCTCTATTATATAAATGATTATCTTCAATATTTTCTCTTTATCACAGTTTTGGTTCAAACTGCCAAAATCTCTATGACTCTAGAATTCTTTGGATTGATATACAAATGGTATCACTCACCATGTAGGGTTGCTTTAGGATTAAGTGAATTAATACTGTCCAGGGCTTAGAAAATGCCTGGCACAAGTAAATAGTATGTAAGTGTTTACTGAATAACTAAAATTTGTTGTCTTACATTATGTTGGTATAGATGTTTAAGTTAATGACACTATTTTGTGATAGACATTTTTCACATAAATAAGATAAAGGTTTTATGTTTTTAATTATTCTGTCCATTTATAGATGAGGACTCAGGCCCTGGGATGTGATACTTGGAGGCAGAGTTAGAACTGAAGACCAGTTCTGTCTGACTGTAAGCCCAGGCTCTTAGTCATTAAGCTACAAAGTTCCTTCCCTTTATGCCATTAAATTTCACTTTACTGACACTGCTGTTTCCTTATGTGCTTGTTTTTTGACAGTGGTGTTTCCTCTCCATGTTCATCCCATGTACATAAATAAAAATTGTTTTAAAAACACCATGTAGAGGTCCTCCTCAAGATGGGGGCATAGGAAGTTAGGCACCACAATCTCCCCACAATAACTAAAGAAAATAGAAACAAAATAGAACAAATAATGTGGTGGAACTGAAGAACTCTGAACTCTGGAAACCAGCTCAAGAGATAAAGCACCTGGCTGAAAACCGAGGGAAGAGTAAGCCAGCCAGCAAGCTAGGAAACTTTTTCTCTCTATCACATGGGAGCCCCCATGTTTAGCCCCCCACAGCAGTAAGCCTGGACCACTTGGATGTAGACTGGGAGCTGCAAATGGCAAGTCATGAACCATGCTCCCTTTAACCCAGGAAAGTGGCAAATGGACTTAGTTTTTGCTGATGGTCTGTTGTGTCATATTCTTCATATCAAGAAACACAGGATCCTCATAAAGAAGCCAGTCTCCACCCACCTCCAGAAAGGGATGAAAAAAATTTTTGTACTGTCTCCAGGCTTCATGAAATGAGAGTGATTTTAACTTAATGGTTTCAAACAACAGATTTCCAAGGGCAGATCTCTCTGAGAAAAACCTGCCCTGGAGACTTGAAACTTTTAAAACAAAAAGAGGAATTAGAAGTTAGTTGAAATCTTCCCTCCCATCTGATCACCTATAGCCCATGAAAAGCCTACTGAGATTATTTAAGGGGTCTGGAAACAAATCAACACTTAAATCAGCTAGGGAAGTGCCTGAGGAACAGAGAGTCTGCTGATCTTTCCTAGGTGAACTACATCCACCAACCAGTTAGCAACTCCCACTCCCTCAGCCCCACTACAGAGGTGGGAATGGCAACACGTGTTCCCAGAACACCTGGCTGGTGCCAGGGCAGGCAATGAGGACTGTCTCCCTTGAGGCTTTGAGGTTGCACAGTTTGCAAAGAAGGCTCGGTCTGTGGTGTCCTGAAGGGTTCTAACAATTGGGAAGATAGTGGCCTTTTCCTAGCACCAAGTCAGTGCTGGCAGAATCAAATAGCCAGAGGCCCTCTAGTGGAATTTAGGGGAAAAGGGGGAAAGAAAAGAAACACACACAATTACAATCCCTGGGAAAAGAGAAGATTCTGAATTCCATAGTTACCACAGTATAATACTCAAATGTTCCAGGCTCAACAAAAATTATAAGGCATACAAGAATATAGGAAAGGATGGTCAATTGAAACAATGTGAAGAAGCAGAAATCAGCCCTATGGAAGCCTGCATAATGGACAAAACAGAGGACTTTCAAACAACATTAACTGTGTGCAAAGAATTTAAAGAACACATAGAAACGAAAGGAAATCAAGAAACAAAATGAGAATTTCAATAAGATACAAAACATTAAAAAGAACCAAATGAAAATACTGGGACTGAGGAATACAAATGCAAGGGAGGGTTTCAACAACAAGTTTGAGCAGGCAGAAGAAAGAATAAATGAACTATAGAACAAAGCAATCAAACTTATCAAGTCCCAAGAGAAACAGGAGAAAAGAATAAAGAATAATGATCAAAGCTAAATGAAATTGTAGGACACTGTCAAGCGAACCAACATATGCATCATGGGAATCCCGGAAAGAGAGGAGAAAAAGAAAGGGACAAAAATTTATATATACATATATATATATATATAATCGTACTTTAGATGAAGGTTTACAGAAAAAATAGATTCTCATTAAACAGTTAGTACACATATTGTTTTATGACATTGGTTAACAACCCTATGACATGTCAACACTCTCCCTTCTCTATCTTGGGTTCCCTATTACTAGCTTTTCTGTCCCCTCCTGCCTTCTAGTCCTTGTCCCTGGACTGTTGTGCCCCATTAGTCTCATTTCGTTTTATGGGGCTGTCTCATCTTTGGCTGAACAGTGAACCTAGGGAGTGACTTCATCACTGAGCTAAAAGGGTGTCCAGGGGCCATACTCTTGGGGTTTCTCCAGTCTCTGTCAGGCCAGTAAGTCTGGTCTTTTTTGTGTGAGTTAGAATTCTGTTCTACATTTTTCTTCAGATCTGTCCGGGACTCTCTGTTGTGATCCCAGTCAAAGCAGTCAGTGGTAGCTGGGCACCATCTAGTTGTACTGGACTCAGTCTGGTGGATGCCATGGTAGTTGTGGTCCATTAGTCCTTTGGACTAATCTTTGAAAGGGACAGAATATTTGAAGAAATATTATAATGGCAGAAAACTTTCCAGATCCAAGTAAAGAGCTGAGCCTGCAAATTCAGGAATCTCAGTGAACTCCAAGTAGAATAAACTGAAGGAGATCTACACTGAGACACTTTGTAATCAAACTCTTGAAAACTAAAGACAAGAAGAGAGTTCTGAAAGCAGTAAGAGAGAAGTCCAGTTATAAGGATCCTCAGTAAGATTAAGCACCAATTTCTCCTCAGAAACCTTGGAGGCCAGGAAGCAATGGAATGATATATATAAAGTGATGAAATAAAAGAACTGTCAACAAACAGGGTAAAATCAAGACATTCCCAATAAACAAAAGTTGTGGAAATTTGTTACTACCAGACATATCTTGCAAGAATTGCTAAAGAGAGTTCTTCAGATGGAAAAGAAAGGACATTAGACAGCTACTGTAAGCCATACATGAGGAAAAATTAAAAATAAAATAGAGAGTTCCAGTAAACGTGATGTCATGGGCAAATAAAAGGGCCAGTTTTACGGTATTTTTGGTTAGTAAATTTAGTTGCTATGTTCTAAAAACTTTATAACAGCAAATGCATAATAAATAAGTATAAATTTATCCTAACAGGATTATAATGATGTAAAAGGTGACAACAACAACAGAGATAAGGGAGGGAGGAGTGAAATAGGAATACAGTTTTTGTATGTTAATGTTGTATGTTACTTGTTGGTATCAAGTTAAACTAGGTTGTAAATGTAAGGTGTTAAATGTAATCTGTATGGTAAGCACTTAGAAAATATCTAAAAAGCACACACAGAATATAAGAAGAAAGAAATCAGAAAGACTCAACACAAAAAAAGAAACTAAACACAAATAATGACAAAACTGCAGGAACTGAGGGACAAAGATATAAGACATGCAAAAAACAATTAGCAAAATGACAGAAGTAAGTCATTCCTTATCAGTAATTACCTTAAATGTAAATGGATTAAGCACTCCAAGCAAAAGGCAGAGAGCAACAGAATGGATTAAAAAGAAAAAAAAGATCCATCCATATGCTGTCTACAACAGACATATGTTAAGCCCAAGGATACAAACAAATTGAAAGTGAAAGGATGAAAAGAAAAATCCACGCAAGTAGTAACCAAAAGAAATTAGGAGTGGCCATATTGGTATCAGACAAAATAGATTTTAAGTCAAAATTTGTCATAAGAGATGAAGAAGGACATTAAATAATGATAAAAGGGTCAATTCCTCCAGAAAATACAACAATCATAAATATATATATATACGCACATAACTCAGTGCCTCCAAATATATGCAGCAAATAATGAAAAAACTGAAAGGAGTAACAGACAATTTCACAATAATAGTTAGGGACTTCAATACACCACTTTAAATACTGGACAGAATATCTAGAAAGCACATTAGTAAGGATATAGAGGATTTGAACAACACCATAGACAAATTAGGGCTAACAAACATATATAGAACACTCCACCCTACATCAGAATAAAACATATTTCTCTCCAGTGCCCATGGGTCATTCTCCAGAATAGACCATATTCTAGGTCACAATACAAGCCTCAATAAGTTTTAAAAGATTAAATTATACAAAGTATCTTCCCCAACAACAAAGGGATAATATTAGAAATTAATAACAGAGGAAAGCTGGAACACACACAGATATGTGGAAATTAAACAATACACTATTAAACAACCAATGAGTCAAGGAAGAAATAAATAAATAAAATACACGGTGTTGAATGAAAATGAAAACATAACATACCAGAACCTGTGGGATGCAGTGAAGACAGACTTCATAGGGAAATTTATAGCAATAAATGCCTACATTAAAAAAGAAGAAAGATCTAAAATCAATAGTGTAACTTTACAACTTGAGAAACTTGAAAGCGAAGAGCAAACTAAGCCTAAAGCTACCGGAGTAAATAAAATAACAAAGATCAGAGCAGAAATAAATGAAATAAGAAATAGTATCAACAAAACCAAAGTTGGTTCTTTAAAAAGATCAAGAAAATTGGCAAGCCTTAAGCTAGACTGACAAAGAGAAAAGATGTAAATAACCAAATTAAGAAATGAAAGTGGAGACATCAAAATGATCCAACAGAAATAAAAAGAATCGTAATAGAATACTACGAACAACAGTATACCAGCAAACGTGATAACTTAGATAAAATGGACAAATTCTTAGAAGTGCACAACCTACCTAAACTAACTCAACAGTACGTAGAAAATTTCAACAGACCTATAACAAGTGAATAGACTGAATCAGTAATCAAAAATCTCCCAATAACAACAACAAAAGTCCTAGACCACTTTTTTGCGGGGGAATCCTACCAGACATTTAAAGAAGAATTGACACCAATCCTATTCAAATTCTTCTGAAAGGCAGAGGGAGAAGGAATACGCCCTAACTCATTCTATGAAGGCAGCATTACCCTGATACCAAAGTCACACAAAGACACCACAAGAAAAGAAAACTACAGACCAATATCCCTTATGAACATAGATGCAAAAATCCTCAGCAAAATACTAGCAAACAGAATTCAACAGCATATTAATAGAATTATACATCACAACCAAGTGGGGGTTTATTCCAGGAATGCAAGGATGGTTCAACAACAGAAACTCAATCAATGTAATACATCATTAAGGAGCCACTCAGCTACTAACCAAAAAGCCGGTGGTTCGAACCCAGTAGCCACTCTGGGGGAAAAAGATATGGCAGTCTGCTTCTGTGAAGATTACAGCCTTGGAAATCCTATGGAGCTGTTCTACTCTGTCCTATAGGGTTGCTATGAGTTTAAATTGACTCGACAACAATGGTTTTTAATACACAATATTAATAAAGCAAAGGAAAAGAACCACCTGATCATCTCAATTGATGCAGAAAAGGCATTTGATAAACTCCAACACTTGTTTGTCTCATAAAAAACACTCAAAAAGATAGGAATAAAAGGGAAGTACTTCAATATGATTGAGGGCATTTATGATAAACCAATAGTCAACATTATACTCAATGGAGAAAGATTAAGAGATTTCCCCATTAAGACCAGGAACAAGACAAGGATGCCCACTCTCACTACTTCTATTCTATAATGTACTGGAAGTCCTAGCCAGAGCAATAAGGCAAGAAAAAGAAATAAAAGTTATCTAAGTCAGAAAGGAAGAAGTAAAATTGTCTCTATTCACAGATGACATGATCCTATATATAGAAAATCCCAAAGAATCCAAGAGAAAGCTGCTAGAACTAATAGAAGAATTTAGCAAAGTTGCAGGGTACAAGGTCAACACAAAAAAATCAGTTGAGTTTCTATACACTAACAATGAGAAATCTGAAAAGGAAATTTAAAAACAATTCCATCTATAATAGCACATAAAAGAACAAAATACCTAGGAATAAAGTTAACCAGGGATGTGAAAGACTTACATAATGAAAATGATAAAACACTGCTGAAGGAGACTAAAGAAGACCTAGGTAAACAGAAAGACATTCCATGTTCATAGATTGGAAGACTTAATATTGTTAAGACATCAATACTACACAAAGCAACCTATAGATTCAACACAGTCCAGACCAAAATTCCAACTGCCTTCTTTACAGAAACGGAAAAACCAATCCTTAATTTTATATGGAATGGCAAGAGGCCCTGAATAAACAAAGCAATTTTGAAGAAGAACAAAACAAAAACATACCTTCAGCTATAGTAATCAAAACAGGCTGGTATCAGTATAATAACAGACACACAGACCAGTGGAATAAAATTGAGAGTCCAGAAATAAACCTACACATCTACGGTCAACTTATTTTTGACAAGGATGTTACGTCCATTCAAATGGGGAAGACAAGTCTCTTCAATAAATGATGCTGTGAAAATTGGATTTCCACATGCAGAAGAATGAATCAGGATCTATGCCTCACATCTACACAAAAAACAACTCAAAATGGATCAAGGACCTAAATGTGAAAACTAAAAGCATAAAATTCTTAAAAGAAAAAATTGGGATGTGGCTGCAGGGCCTAGTTTTTAATGATAGATGATCAGATATGATAAAAATATGAGCAGCAGAAGACAATAGATATACGGGACCTCATAAAAGTTAAACACTTTTGTTCATCAAAGGACTTTATTAAAAAAGTAAAAAGACAGCTTACAGATTGGGAAAAATTTTGGGGAAGCATATACTCAACAGGGTCTAATATCCAAAATAAATATAAAACTTCTACAACAACAAAAAGACAAAAAACTCAAACAATGGACAAAGGACTTGAACAGACACTTAACCAAAGAGGATATTTAAATGGCCAACAAACACATGAAAAGATGCTCTCAACATCATTAGCCATTGTTGCTGTTACTGTGTGCCATCAAGTCAATTCCAGCTCATAAGATGTGGATCAAAACCACAATGAGATACCATTTCACTCTCACTAGAATGGTGATCACTAAGGTTGTGTGTCAACTTGGCTGGGCCATGATTCTCAGTGGTTTGGCAGTTATGATGTAGTTTGGCAGTCGTATAATTATGTAATCATCTCCATGATGAGATCTGATATAATGTGATTACCTTCATGATGGCATCTGCTGTGAGTAGCCAATCAGCTTAAAGAAAGTTTCCTTGGGGGTGTGGCCTGCATCCAATATAGGTGGACTTTCTGGCAGGGCTTGTGGGCTTTTGCTCACTCTGGATCCTGCAGCTGACTCATCGTCTGACCTCCAGTTCTTGGGACTTGAGCTGGCAGCTTATCTGCCATCTTGCCTGCCAATCTTGGGATTTGTTGTTCTCCACAGCCTGTGAGCCAGAGGCCTGCTGTCTGACCTGCCAATCTTGGGTTTGCCAGCCCCTGTAGCTATGTGAGTCAGGAGAAGCCTCCAGCCTGACCCACAGACTTGGTACTTTCCAGCCTCTACAACCACGTGAGTCATTTCCTTGATATAAATCTCTATATATATTTATACACTGTACTGGTTTTGCTTCTCTAGAAACTTAGCCTAAGACTGATGACTAAGATTAAAAGGAGAGAGAGAGAAAGAAAATACCAAATGTTGGCAGGGATGTGGAGAAACTGGAATCCCTATCCATTGCTGGTGGGAATGTAGAAAACAGTTTGGCAGTTCTTTAAAAAGCTAAACATAGAACTACCATATGATCCAGCAATTCCACTCCTAGGTATTTACCCAAAAGACTTGAAATCAGTGACACAAAGAGATACGTGTACACCAATGTTCATTGCAGCACTAGTCACAATAGCCAAAAGTGGAAACAACCTAAATGTCCAACAAGGGATGAACAGATAAACAAAATGTGGTACACAGATACAATGAAATACTACTCAGCCATAAAGAGAAATGAAGTTCTGATACATGCTACAACATAGACAAACCTTGCAAACATTATGCTGAGTGAAATAAGTTAATCACTAAAGGACAAATATTGTATGATATCATTTATGAGATAACAAGAATAGGCAAATGTAAACAGAACAAAGTTTATCAGTGGTTACTAGGGGAGCAAGGGAGAGGGAAGGAAAAGTCATGGTTTAGGAAGCAGTGAGTGTCTGTTTATGGTAATGGGAAAAAATGGCAATATGATGGCTGCATATGATTAATAGAATTGATATCACTAAACTAAAAAAAAAACAAAAACAAACCTGTTGCCATCAAGTTGATTCCAACTCATAGCAACCCTACAGGACAGAGTAGAAGTTGGAAATCCAAAGATTTTCAAGGCTGTAAATGTTTACGGAAGCAGACTGCCACATCTTTCTCCCGCAGGGCAACCACTGACCTTTTGGTTAGCAGCTGAGTGCTTAACCACAGCATCACCAGGGCTCCTTTCACTAAATTGTACAACTAAAAAATATTGAACCAGCAATAAAAATATGTAAATTCTCTGTCTACTTCCAGTTTTGAAAAGAATTAGATATTTCCATTTCCAGACATTCTCTTAGGGTTTTTTGGAATTGATCTTTATAAAATTATTTGAAGACAAAACTGTTGTAATCATATGATTGTGGTGAAATCAGAATATAAAATTGTGATACCTCTTGAGTTAGGTTCTGGCACAAAATTACAAAGTTGTTTTTAATCTCTGTAACTTTGAAGTGAAACAGGTTATTTGCCAATATTCATATTACCAAAACTCAATTTATTAACCTCATTTTCTTTTTCTCTAAATGTTAAGAGCTATTTCAAAGTTTTCCAGCTATATGCATCTTGGTATTTTTAACTAACAGCCTTTTATTCTTAAAGACAAACAAACCACCATGTAATTATCTATAAGCACACCTTGAAATATGTCATTAAACTGAGTGCTCATAAAGGATCCAATGACTCCCCTGTAGACAGATTCCTAAGGAAATCACTCACTCCCTTTAGACTTCTCCCATTAATACCCTACCTAAGAATTTGATCACAGAGCAAATTAAGTATGAGAAGTGATGCTACTGCTGTACACTCATCATGAAAGGCATATGCTGGAATGTCTATGCAAAGAGAACCCTCAGGCTCGGTTCCCAACCAGAGACTCAGGCTCTGACCGAGATGCAGAAGGTAGGAGCCCCTGTAGGAGAACGAGGTCAGGGGTGCTGACCCAGCACTCACGTGGTGAGGGTGTTGAAGCCACAGGCCTTCAGCTTTAGCAATCGGTCTCTCCAGTACGCCCTGGGCACTCGGAAGTAGTGTATGGAGCCTCCGAAGATCAGGAACTTGTGACCCTCCAGCGTGAAGTGTGGATTGTCCCTGTCCTTGCTTTTGGTCTGAAGTCCCAAATACCGGTCCTTCAGCTCAGCAGGGGCCAGATGAGA
Source organism: Dugong dugon (assembly GCA_030035585.1). Classification (NCBI taxonomy): domain Eukaryota; kingdom Metazoa; phylum Chordata; class Mammalia; order Sirenia; family Dugongidae; genus Dugong; species Dugong dugon. Next base: position 3,929,873 of record CM057467.1, read on the forward strand.
CCAATTAAACCTGGCACAACAGGGAGTGGAAGTGGATGGGAGAGAGGAGGGGAGGAGAGGAGAGATACTGCTGAGATGTGAAGGAGCCGTGGTGGCCCTGGGCTGCTAACGAGAAGGCTGGGATCTGAAATCTTAAGACAAATAATAAGCTCTTGTTGCCAGGACATGCTAACATTTCTGGTATTTTTTCCATGAAAGAAGGCAGAGCTCCCATCCCTTCCCACTTAGGCACACCTGGACTGGGACTGTAGCACCTTTCCAGCCACGCGGTTCACACCATGTTTGGCCCGAGGAGCAAAGCCTGACATGATAAATGGCAGGAAAAAGATGCTTGCGATTCTCTTCATGGAGAGACTCAAGCTGACAGGAGAAAGGGACAACAGACAGGAAGACCAGGAAGCTGTTCCAGGAGGCTGTTTAGAGAAAAGAGATGAGGGGAGTTGGGGAGGAGGAACGTTACAGGTGGATTTCCCTGGGCTGGCCTGATTTACAAGGCAGCTCCTCCTAGCACTGGCCAAACCAAAAACCAAACCCCTTGCCATTGAGTCAATTCCGTACTGGCAGTTTTTCCTTGGTGGTCAAAACCAGGATATAAAATCATATGCCTTGTAGGGTCTTAACCAAATGACCATCTGCACCCCCAAAACAGGAAGAGTGCTGTTGCCAACAAGATATTTTTTCAAGACAGACAAAGAAAATACAGCTGATGGGGCAGAGGACGCCCAGGACAGACGTTTATTAAGGGTTTAAAACAATTGCAATTGGGGAACTACACAGCCCATTGAAAATGGAACCAGGTAGTCCCAGGGCAATTTCGTTATACAGGTATTCTTATGGGGTAAATAGAGGAACCAAACCATAGGAAGGGCAATTACAGGAAAATCAATGAATGCTGTAATAATCACACTCTGATTGGTTACCGATTATTAATAGTATAATTAGTGATTACAGATAGTTTCACAGGATGCTTACTTACATCATGGTCCCAAGATGCTTACAGGTATTTTCTTTGTCTACCTGGAAAAAATATCTTGCTGGCAACAGCACTCAGACAGCACTCTTCCTGAGTACATGTGTTTTAAGGGGTGCAGATGGTCATTTGGTTAAGACCCCTCAAGGTACATGATTTTATATCCTGGTTTTGACCACCAAGGAAAAACATGTTTTTCTCAAAAAACATAGCTATTAGTCTAGAATCCAGATTAAAATTAGAGAGCATGGCCAGCATAATATGCCTCTGTCTCAGTGACTGCACTGAAAGCTTTTCCTAAGGCAGATACCAGGCAGAAACTAAGTCACATTTTTGTTTTAGGGCGATTACTTGGTTGCACAGTGAAGGCTAGATGGAAAACAGACAAGTCATCCCAGTGGTCCTGGTGATGGGGAGAATAAGGGTTTGCATTGCTCTCAAGATTTAAGTGGCTTGGGTAGATGGTGGTGACATTTATTGAGATCAAAGACACAGGACCCTAAAGAACAGAGAGAGCTGCCCCATAGGGTTTCAAGGCTCTAATCTTTACTGAAGCAGGCTGCCACAGTTTTCTTCCTTTGAGTGGCTGGTAGGTTCCATCAGCCGACCTTTCTTTCAGTTAGCAGCTGAGCATTTAACCACTGCGCCACCAGGGCTCCTGTGCAGTAGTCCACAGCTGACAGGGCAGAGGGCGCCCACGGCAGGGAGCGCTGAGGACTCTAATCCGGAGCCCACGGACAGGAACAGGCATGGCTGAGACACCGGAGAAGAGGCACTGGGAAAAGGGTTGAGGCAGTGGAAGGGGGATCTGTGAAAACGGTGGAAGCGCTTACTCCACCGAGGTTCAGAAAGGTCCAGGGAGCAGCAGCAGCACCGAGAGCACCTTATCTGAGACCATAATCCCGATCTTCCTTCTGGCTCAATGGGCTGAGCCTCAGGCGGGGTGGGGTAATTACGGTTTCCGCAGAAGATAAAGTTAGGGGAGAGAAAACTCGAAAGGTGCCTCGATGAGGAGACTGGCAGATTTGAGGGCCCAGGAGCGCACCGCAGTCCTAAGAAGCCCTCGCCTCTCAATTCACTGTAATATCCTCAGAGCCTGGCATGGTGCCTAGCGCAAGTAATACCTGTGGCCGACAGGCTGGCTGGCGGAGCATGGGGGCGGTTGCGTGGTTCGCAGGCAAATGCACCGGGACAGATCCGGAACCACCTCACCGCTGGTAGGGAGAGATGGGCAAGGACCCGCAAGCCCGAGTGAAAGGCAGCATATTTAGCATATCTGTTACCTGAGGAAGGGCAGGGAACTCACCACCTGAGGACGTAGAGAGCGGGTCTCAGGCGCCGCCGCTGCCGCCCCTTGCCGCCGCCTCGGGCCCGCGCTGCGCTGTGAGCCGATTCCAGCTGGCTTGGCGGCACCGCGCTTGGGCGCCGGGGGAGTTCCAGTGGGCCTGGGTCCGCTCCGCGCGTAAGGATCGCCGTGTGTCGGGGTGGGGGCCGAACGCCGGCGCTGTAAGAGGTGCCAGCGGCCGCGACGGCTCGGAGAGGGCGCCGGGGCCTCTGCGCGCGCGCGGCAGTACTCAAGCAAGGACCCAGCCTTGGAGCAAAGCGCAGCCCCGCATCGGACCAAGTGTCAAAACTCCCTCTCTTGGCGCAGACTCCATTTAGCTGGTGGAAGGAAAATGGGAGGATCCTAGAGTAATTAGACCTTGGACTGTGCGTCAATGCCTGAGAAAGGCCGAGATAAGGGGACGACGGCTGGAGGAGCATTGAGCACAAACCAGATATCGCGGGAGTGGGCTGTTCCGCTGGTTCAATAACTTGCTGGAGCGCCCTTCCCGTTTCAGATAACCGAGTCTGTGCTGGGAAGGGGCGGTCATGAACAGCACGTTTTCTGCCTTCAAAGACTTTCAGACTGATAGAGGAGACATGCTCATACTTAAATAGTTTCAATTATCTTGAGCCAAGTGCTTGAATAGATTCCACAGGAAGCAATGGAAGAACAGAAGAGGTACACAGATCACCCTGGAGGGTTATAGTTTCCAGAGTCGTGATCCATAAGTGAGAACTGTTTAACAGGAGAAAAGTGGGAATGCGGTTTCCATCAGTAGGAATAGCTTGAAAGTGTCTACATAGTATATGCAAGAATTTCAGTTTGGAATGCTTTAGGTATAAAGTACCTGGGATAGGTCTGGAGAGAGAGGTAGAAGGCAGGTCATGGAAATCTTCGAATGCATGCTGGGCAGTTTAGTTTCTTTCTAGAGGACAATAGAACCAAAACCATTGACCATCCAGCTGAGTCTGACTCATGGCGACTTCATGTGTGTCAGAGCAGAACCGTGCTCCATAGGGTTTTCAGTAGGCCTCTGGGTAGACTCAAATCTCTAAGCTCTTGGTTACCAGCCAAGCACGTTAACAGTTTGCACCAACAACAGAAAATCATTAATCAATTTGTTGTAGAGAAAAACTTGAAGGCTGTTTCAAGTTAAAACAGAGAGATTTATTAAGGGTTTAAAACAATTGCAACTGGGAAACTACATAACCCGTTGAAAATGGAACCAGGTAGTCCCAGGGCAATTTCGTTATACAGGTATTCTTATGGGGTAAATAGAGGAACCAAACCATAGGAAGGGCAATTACAGGAAAATCAATGAATGCTGTAATAATCACACTCTGATTGGTTACCGATTATTAATAGTATAATTAGTGATTACAGATAGTTTCACAGGATGCTTACTTACATCATGGTCCCAAGATGCTTACAGGTATTTTCTTTGTCTACCTGGAAAAAATATCTTGCTGGCAACAGCACTCAGACAGCACTCTTCCTGAGTACATGTGTTTTAAGGGGTGCAGATGGTCATTTGGTTAAGACCCCTCAAGGTACATGATTTTATATCCTGGTTTTGACCACCAAGGAAAAACATGTTTTTCTCAAAAAACATAGCTATTAGTCTAGAATCCAGATTAAAATTAGAGAGCATGGCCAGCATAATATGCCTCTGTCTCAGTGACTGCACTGAAAGCTTTTCCTAAGGCAGATACCAGGCAGAAACTAAGTCACATTTTTGTTTTAGGGCGATTACTTGGTTGCACAGTGGAGGCAAGATGGAAAACAGACAAGTCATCCCAGTGGTCCTGGTGACGGGGAGAATAAGGATTTGAATTGCTCTCAAAGTTTAAACATGAAGAGGAGGATGTGGATTCAAGAAAAATGTGTGAGGTCAGATTGAGAGCTCTTGATAATTGATTGGATGAAAAAAGTAATACAGAGAGGAGTCTGATATGACCGCCATGTTTCAGGCATAAGTGGCTTGGGTAGATGGTGGTGACATTTATTGAGATCAAAGGCACAGGAAGTAATAGAGGCTTGGATAAAGGGGTAAGCATGATGAAACCTGTTTTGGACATGCTGAAGCTGAAGTCCCTGTGAGGAGATAAACCCTCTGATCTCTCTCCAAAGCCTTTGCCTCTCCTCCCACTGTTAAGAACAAAAACCCAAAGCCCATTGCTCCACTAGTAGCCAAGTGCATAACCACTACACCACCAGCACTCCTTCACAGTCAAATTACAGTATAAAAATTAATTCAGAATAGCTCCTCTTCTAACTTCATACACAATTAGGCTAAATTATTTTAGTTTAATTTTGAGTTTTAGAAATTAAAAAGTTAATTTTTGTTGTAATTATGGAAAATATTCTTGTGGCTGCAAAAGTCGAACTTATAATACAAGGTATATTCAAAGAGATCTAGACATTATGCTTCTGCTTAAGATATAGAAAGTCACAAGAGTGCAGTGCTCCACCCTAAGAATGAGAAAAAGATGGATAATCTACAAAATTTCTGAATTCATTAAAGAGCTGAGGTTGCAAGGAGGAAAGTGTATCTGTAATGAGTGAAAAGAGAGATTTAAAAAAACCCAAATTATTCTCTCAGAACAGAGAGTACAGCCTTGGAAACAGTAGGGGGCAGTTCTACTCTGCCCTATAGGGTGGCTAGCAGTCAGAATCCACTTGACAGTAAAGGGTTAATTTGACTACGCACCTATTGGGATATAGCATAAGGAACTGCAAAATAAATTCAAACTGTTTTCAGTAGCCATGTTTTCGGTGCTAGTGTTGCTCTTGTTATGCTGATATTATTGTATGTGTATTGTGGGATAAATCCAACGAGTAATTATTTTGGCAACATTGAGAACTGAATTTTTTATGTATGGTTCAAAGATGTAAACTGACAAGGTTAAATAAAAACTCTGTAGTCCAGAGTTTAAATTGGATAAATGATTATGAATTTGTGATGTTCATAAATAAGTTTATGAAATATATTTCAGGCTTTAAAAATACTCAGTTCTTACCACTGAAAAGGCCTAGAAACAAACACCAATCCAGTAGCAATGAGAGCTTTCATGTACAACCATATCAGAATAATAAGGCCAACACTACCACCAAAAAGTGAGTCTTCATATGGAGAAAAAATGACATTGGACATATATTTCACACTGTACATGAAAATACATTCTAGACAGATTGAAGAACTAAATGTGAAATACAGATGTGAAAAACTTTTAGAAAATAATTTGGAACAATATCTTGATAACTGAATGCAGGGAAGGATTCTTAAACAAGGTATGAAGAGTACAAACCACAAGGTAAAAAACTGATAAATTTTATCATATTAATATTAAAATTAATAATCTTCAAAACACACTACAATAAAAGTCATAAACGAACCAACAGAATATATTGATATAATTAAAAAAGGGATAGTACCCAGAATAAAAAAACTCCTCCAAAGAAAAAGACAAACAACCCATTCAAAAAAAACAGGACAAAAGACTTGAGCAGATATTTCATTAAAAAGGAAGTTTAAATGGTCAATAAATACATGAAGTCCTTTAAAAGGATGCTCAATCTCATTAATAATTAGGGAAATGCAAATTAAAACCACAATGAGATGCCATTTCATACCCATCAGACTGGTGCAACTACAAGTTTGATAATCCAATTTTTGAAAAGCATGGCAGTGTTAATATAAAATACACTGCTGGTCTTAATTTAAAACCATATAATCACTTTGGGAAATATTTTGGCATTATCCAATAAAGTTAAGTATGCACATAAATACAAGCTAATAATTCTACTCTTCATTCTATTTACCCTAGGGAAACTTTTATAAATGTCAAAATCAGTTGAGCGTATTAGTATGGATCTATTTCTAGATTCCCCCACACGTCTGTCAGTTTATCGTACTGTGGGGGCTTGTGTGTTGCTGTGATACTGGAAGCTATGACACCAGTATTCAAATACCAGCAGGGTCTCCCATGGCCAACAAGTTTCAGCTGAGCTTCCAGACTAAGACAGACTAGGAAAAAGGACCCGGCAGTCTACTTCTGAAAAGAATTAACCAGTGAAAACCTTATGAATAGCAAAAGAACATTGTCTGATATACTGCCAGAAGATGAGCCCCTCAGGTTAGAAGGCACTAAAAATACGACTGGGGAAGAGCTGCCTCCTCAGAGTAGAGTCGACCTTAATGACGTGGATGGAATCAAACTTCCGGGACCTTCATTTGCTGATGTAGCATAACTCAAAATGAGAAGAAACAGCTGCAAACATCCATTAATAATTAGAACCTGGAATGTTCTAGGAAAATTGGAAACCATCAAAAATGAAATGGAACACATAAACATCAATATCCTAGGCATTAGTGAGCTGAAATGGACTGGTTTTGGTCATTTTGAATCAAACAATCATATGGTCTACTATGCTGGGAACGATAACTTGAAGAGGAATGGTGTTGCATCCCTAGTCAAAAAGAACATTTCAAGATCTATCCTGAAGTATAGTGCTGTCAGTGATAGGATAATATCCACACACCTACAAGGAAGACCAGTTAATACAACTATTATTCAAATTTACACATCAATCACTAAGGCCAAAGATGAAGAAATTGAGGATTTTTACCAACTTCTGCAGTCTGAAATTGATCAAACATGCAACCAAGATGCACTGATAATTACTGGTGATTGGAATGTGTTGGAAACAAAGAAGGATCGGTGGTTGGAAAATATGTCCTTGGTGATAGAAACGATGCCAGAGATTGCATGATAGAAATTTGCAAGACCAACAACTTCTTCATTGCAAATACCTTTTTTCATCGACATAAACAGTGACTATACCCATGGACCTCACCAGATGGAATACACAGGAATCAAATCGACTACATCTTGTGGAAAGAGACAATAGAAAATCTCAATATCATCAATAAGAACAAGGCTAGGGGCTGACTGCGGATCAGATCATCAATTACTGATCTGCAAGTTCAAGTGGAAACTGAAGAAAATTAAAACAAGTCCATGAGAACCAAGTACAACCTTAAGTATATCCCACCTGAATTTTAGAGACCATCTCAAGAATAGATTTTACGTGTTGAACACTAATGATCAAAGATCAGATGGGTTGTGGAATGACGTCATACAAGACGTCAAGGACGTCATACAAGAAGAAAGCAAGAGGTCATTAAAAAGACAGGAAAGAAAGAAAAGACCAAAACGGATGCCCGAAGAGACTCTGAAACTTGAACTTGAATGTCGAGTAGCTAAAGTAAAAGGAAAAAATGATGAAGTATAAGAGCTGAACAGAAGATTTCAAAGGGTGGCTCAAGAAGACAAAGTATTTTGAAGACATGTGCAAAGACCTGGAGATAGAAAACCAAAAGGGAAGAACACGCTCAGTATTTCTCAAGCTGAAAGAACTGAAGAAAAAATTCAAGCCTCAAGTTGCAATACTGAAGGATTCTATGGGGAAAATATTAAAACGAGACAGAAACCATCAAAAGAACATGGAAGGAATACACAGAGTCACTATACCAAAAAGAACTGGTCGACGTTCAACCATTTCAGGGAGTAACATATGATCAAGAATCGATGGTACTGAAGGAAGAAGTCCAAGCTGCACTGAAGGCATTGGCGAAAAACAAGACTCCAGGAATTGACGGAATACCAACTGAGGTGTTTCAACAAACAGGTGCAGCACTGGAAAGTGCTCACTCATCTATGCCAAGAAGTTTGGAAGACAGCTACCTGGCCAATCGACTGGAAGAGATCTATGTTTATGCCTATTCCCAAGAAAGGTGATCCAATCGAATGCAGAAATTATCGAACAATATCATTAATATCACATGCAAGCAAAATTTTGCTGAAGATAATTTTCAAAAGCGGCTGCAGCAGGGAACCGCCAGAAATTCAAGCTGGATTGAGAAGAGGAGGTGGAGCCAGGGATATAATCGCTGAAGTCAGATGGATCCTGGATGAAAGCAGAGAATACCAAAAAGATGTTTACCTGTGTTTTATTGACAATGCAAAGGCATTCGACTCTGTGGATCATAATAAATTATGGATAACATTGTGGAGAATAGGAATTCCGGAACACTTAATTGTGCTCATGAGGAATCTGTGCATGGATCGAGAGGCAGTCGTTCAAACAGAAGGGGATACTGCATGGTTTAAAGTCAGGAAAGGTGTGCGTCAGGGTTGTATCCTTTCACCATACCTATTCAATCTGTATGCTGAACAAATAATCCAAGAAGCTGGACTATATGAAGAAGAACGAGATGTCACGATTGGAGGAACACTCATTAACAACCTGTGTTATGCAGATGACACAACCTGGCTTGCTGAAAGTGAAGAGGACTTGAAGCACTTACTGATGAAGGTCAAAGACCACAGCCTTCAGTATGAATTACACGTCAACATAAAGAAAACAAAAATCCTCACAATGAGACCAATAAGCAACGTCATGATAAATGGAGAAAAGATTGAGGTTATCAAGGATTTCATTTTACTTGAATCCACAATCAACGACCATGGAAGTAGCAATCAAGAAATCAAAAGATGCATTGCATTGGGCAAATCTGCTGCAAAAGACCTCTTTAAGGTGTTGAAAAGCAAAGATGTCACCTTGAGGACTAAGGTGCGCTTGACCCAAGCCATGGTGTTTTCAGTTGTGTCATATACACGTGAAAGCTGGACAATTAATAAGGAAGACTGAAGAAGAATTGACACCTTTGAATTGTGGTGTTGGCAAAGAATATTGAATATACCATGGACTGCCAAAAGAACGAACAAATCTTTCTTGGAAGAAGTACAGCCAGAAAGCTCCTTAAAAGCAAGGATGGTGAGACTATGTCTCACATACTTTATCAGAACCATACTTATCAGAAGGAATCAGTCCCTGGAGAAGGACATCATGCTTGGCAAAGTAGAGGGTCAGTGAAAAAGAGGAAGACCCTCAATGAGATGGATTGACACAATGGCTGCAACAATGGGCTGAAGCATAGCAACAATTGTGGGGATGGCGCAGGACCGGGCAGTGTTTCATTCTGTTGTGCATGGGGTCGCTATGAGTCAGAACCGACTCGACAGCACCTAAGAACAACATTTCTAGATTCTTTATTCTGTTCTGTTGATTTATGTGTCTATCTCTCCACCAATATCACACTCTCTTAATTACTGTAGCTATATAAAACCTGTTAAACCCATTGCTGTTGAGTGGATTCCAACTCATAGTGACCCTGTCGGATAGAGTAGAACTGCCCCATAGGGCTTCCAGGGAGTGGCTGGTGGATTCTAACTGCCAACTTTTTGGTTAGCAGCTGAGCTTAATCACTTAACCACTATAGCTATATAGTAAGCCCTAATAGTGGGTAAATTAATTCCTCTCACTTTATTCAAGAATGTTTGTAGTTAAACTCTTCGTAATAACCCCCAACTGGAAAACAAACAAACATTTAGAGAAGTTTTTATAATATTAAAACCTAGGTGGAGGATTTCACCCAGCCAAGATGGAGTAACATGGAACAGATTTATTCTTTCACCTTATACCACTAGAAAACCAGACCAGACAAAATATTTAAAACAAGGTTTTCAGACATTAGACAACAGACAGTACAGGACAGTTATCACTGAGACTAGGGAAATAAACAATGAACCCTATGATTGTGCAAGGTGTAGAATCACGTTTCAAAAAGCAATTCAGCCCTTGTTCTCAGTTCTTTCAAGCCATACAACATGAGAGGCTGATGAATAGGGGCTGACCAGACTAAGAGGTACCACCTGGGGGCCCAGAGCTAACTAAGCCTTATGAGACATGGTGTAATCTACATGGTGAGGCTGATTGGAACCATGAACCCTGAGGCTCAGAGGGCTTCCTGATTAGTGAACATGCACGGGAGAGGGTAGCACATCCCTCTTTTGGACATGAACACTCTGCACTGTGACCCCTCCCAGACTTCACCCTATATGTCTCTTCATTTGTATTTTGCTTGGTTGTAATAATGTTGTAGCTGTAAATATGGTGTACTCTCCATGAGATTCCAACAAATTAACAAACCGACAGAGACAGTGAGAGCCAGCAGGGGCTGGCCTCTGCCTATTTGGCAGTCTGAGAAAGGTGTCCTTCTAATATGTAAGCCCTGACCTAACTCTGGGTGGCTAGCATCCTAGAAATGTTGCATGGGCAACTGGTCTGAGTGTTCATGTAATTAGTGAGAACTGCGTGGCTAGGGTTAGAGAGAGAGTGTGCCCCATGAGCAGCTGGCCATGAGAATGAAGAAGTGGGAGGGTAAGCAGTGACTCCATTCCCACATTTTGGGATTTGGATTCATGCTGATCCTTACCATGCAGTTAGGGTGGGATTTGCCCACTGTGCCCCTTATTTAGTGCAGACTGCATGAACTTACTGCCTGAAAGCAGTTTCCAGAGTGCAACATGAGGAGGAGGACCCAAGTACCATATTTTCACACAAATAATGCTTACTTTATGTTTGTTTGCCAACCAAGCCCTCCCTCCTCAAAGCACTTTCATAAGCATGATATGCTAATTTTTTTACAGCAACGTGTAAAAAAAATTGGCATAAGTGGCACTTACGAAAATACTTCATGGGGGAAGGGTGTGGTTGGTAAACAAGCATAGAAGGTGTGCATTATTTGCATAAAAATAAGGTAGAGCCCAGCATTCTTGCTAAATTAAGGACACAGATATGAGAGTTCATGGAGGCTAAGGCAGAAAAATTCCATGAAGCAAAGCAATAGAGAAAGAAATCTACACACAGAGTTTCTGAGATCTGCAGAGAGGTCCCCGTAGGTCTTTGGCTGAGTACTGATATGTGCATGCATGTAAAGAAGCTACTTAGACCAGGGAAAGAACCACTAAAAAGAAGTAGGCAAAACAATCCTTGGAGCTTGCACAGAGCTAGGAATATTTCATGTCCTACCAACCAGAGTGGAAAGACCTCCTAATGCATGAAGAATTAAGTAGAGTTCTAAGAAAAATATTGATTATATAAAGCAACATAAGTTTATGATTTGACATTAAGGGAGTAAGTCTCCGAGGTAAACATCTAACACATAAACATCCCAAATATAGGAAAAACAGCCACTAGAGAAGAAGACCCAGCTTCCTTACACAGTTTGGAAAATAGTAATAATAATAATTTTTTCCACTTTAGTCCCTAATTAGTGATACACCCAGCTAACTGGTGATGCAGCAAAGAGTTAACCTCCAAAAGCAGGAGGAGAATGTCAGAAGGTTTCTGGACTTCCTGGCACATCCTTCCCTTGCTAGTACTCTGAAATACCAAGAAAAATTCCTACTTGTTATGAATTGAATTGTGTCCCCCCAAAAAAAGATATGCTGAAGTCTTAATCACTGGTGCTCATGAACATGACCTTGTTTGGGAACAGGGTCTTTGAAGATGTTATTAGATAGTTTAACATGAGGTCATACGAGAGCAGGGTATGTCTTAATACCATCTTAGTGGTGTCTTATAAGAGCTGGAGAAGAGGCATGGAGAGTTAGACAGAAGAAGGATGGCCATGTGACTACAGAGTATATGGAAGCCAAGGAACGCCAAGGATTGCCAGGAGCCACCAGAAGTTAGGAGACTGGCAGTTTCTCTCTTAGAGTCCTCAGAAGGAATCAACATGGCCACTGCCCTGAATTGGACTTCTGGTCTTCAGAATTGTGAGAGAATAAATTTCTGTTCTTTAAAGCTACCCGCTTTGTAATAATTTGTTATGTCAGCTCTAGGAGACTAAAACACTACCCTAAATTATTATAACAACAGTAACTTCTAGAAATAAAGGGGGCACACGTTCCATTGCTGCAGCAAAAGCCCTGTGAGGATTTGTGTATGAATCAGAAACGACGAGCTTTGATTCCTTCTTAGCCTGACTTTATTAAAGAAATATACATGACAATTGTATTTAATAACAAATCTTGCAAAATCCAAAAGTCTGGGCTAGAAATTTATATTCTTAGTGAAAAATGAAAAGGAAAAATCATTAACTAATAATATTCTAGAGATCAAAGAATAACTGTCAACAAATAGCCAATTGAGTCAAAGGTATTTTTAAGATTAAATTATGCAAAATCTGTTGTCTAATTATAAGAATTATCTTCCTAGGTCTACTGGCAGTTAATGAAAAGTAGCAAAATTTGTAGAAGTGAAAATTTAACAACTTTTACTTATAAACCATAACTGTTAAAGTTGTTTGTTTACTTCTGTTATAAACTGTTTATTATAGGAAATAGAAAAATACTCATTTGAGCTATAAAATAGACTCAGTAGTCTCTCAATGATTAATTTGGCCCATGATGATACACAGCTGAGAGAGAGACCTAGGTAGGATGATAGACATATATACTTGCTAGTCAGAAATCTTCAGGTCCCTAGTTTCCTTCTAATAGACTTACAAACTGAAAGTAAATTAATAATCGCCATCAACAGATTTGAACACAAACAAATGGGATATGCTGGCTATCACACAGTGGCAGCATCTTGCCAAGGGCAATGGAGCAGACTGCTTCAGCCCTGGGCCTCAGTGTGATAACTCTTGAAACACAGGAATCTCTCAATGAAGCTTTCAGGGGCAGGCTGCCTGTGTTGAGTTTGATATCATTCAAACATGTCTTTTGTTGCCAATGAATCTGCTGAAAGCCTTCATTAGTTAAGGAAATGGAAAATTATACAAAGCTGTAGGTAAGAATTCAAGGTTAAAATGTGGTGTCAAGAGTGTTTTCCCCCATGAACTAAAGTTCATCGTTCTGATCAGGTTGAGGTTAAAAGATTGCTCTCTGCCCGAGTGCAGGTTCTCGTGAAGGAAAAGTGCCAAGTCTCTAGTCTCTAAATGGTACAAAAACAGAAAGGAGAATTATTGTCTCCCTATCTCTCGGGGATTGAATTATGTCCTCCCAAAAATGTGTGTATCAATTTGGCTGGGCCCTGATTCCAAGTAGTGTGTGGTTGTCCTCCATTTTGTGATGGTAATTTTATGTTAAAGAAGATTAGGGTGAGATTGTATAACACCCTTAACTAAGGTCCCCGAGCAGAGAAGCTCCTAGTCCAGGGGAACACTGAAGAGAAGAAGGCTGACAGAGAAAGCCTTCCCGTGGAGCTGATGCCCTGAATTTGGACTTCCAGCCTACTTTACTGTGAAGAAATAAATTTCTGTTTGTTAAAGCCATTCACTCCTGGTATTTCTGTTAGAACAGTGCTAGATAACTAAGATACTATCATATCGAATATTCACTAGCCGAGTAGGCTACTCTCCTTGCAGATAACCTGAGCCACTGAGGTAACAGTTGGATGGTACTTGTCTGTAAGAATATTAAGAGCTGTATCGCAAAGTGATTAATTTTCACTGAGTTTTTCTGTTATTAATAGTTAACACTCGCCAAGCATTCATGTGCCAGGCACTGCTCTGTGTATAACACTTACTGTCTCTTAACCCTCACAGTCCCACAGAGCAAGTCCATCACTATCCCTCTTTAACAAATGAGGAAAATGGACACAGGTTTCAGCAGCTTGTGTAAAGTCGTCAGCCAGTTGGTGACAGAGCTGGGATTCATGTGGCCTTTAGTAGTGAAGTTTACTGTTTCTTGTGCACAGGGTCTACAGTTCAATTCAGCCCAGCTGGGCCCAGTTCAGCAGGGATCTACCACCTGCCAGCCCTGTGCAAAGAAGTCAGTGAAATAACTTACAGAAAAGTGTTTGGAGAAAATATGTAAGTGCATCTATGTATCTAGTAAAGGAAAATAAAATGTTTCTAAATTAGCAGACCTATGAAATAAATTATAGTGAATATGGAAAACTTTATTAGAATATTAGAAGATGTTGGGAGGATGATGTGCAGTGACCCCTTCAACCCCCACCCAACCATTAGAAGCCTTGGGCCTGAACATTCCCTGATAATGGAGGCCGGGAATGGAGCCTCCGTCTGTCCCCAGTTTCTTCTTTTTCTTCCTTGTCAGAGAATCTCCTTCCTGGTTTGGGGCCTAATGAGAACCTCTTATTATGCATGCAGCATCATATGGCACCTGGGCAACCCCAATACTATATCTGTTCCCAGTGTGGAGGGAATAGGATCTCTCAACCGCAACTTGAGAGAGGTGTGTGCAGACCAACAGCAGGGAGTGACCTGCTGGCCCTGAGGGATCAACACCCACTGTTAAAGCTGACCTTGCTCTGTCTTTTCTGTGTTGAATAAAGCTTTGTCCCATCCACTATCTGTGTGTAAGTTGTGTCTTTCTTGAAGACCTCCAACCTTGGCTTGACAGTTTGGCACAGTAAGTAGGGATGCCAACAAAGTATGCCATGGCCTGGTGGAGGTGCAGGCATTCCAGGAGATGATGAACTGATACCAGTGCAGGCCTCCCTCAGGCTGCACAGATAAGTCATATTTGTATAAACTCCCTGCTACCAGGGATGAACTGGTGCAGTTGGTAAAAGCACAGATGCCAGAAGAAGATGGATCCTAAGAAGAGTAGGGAAACTATACCCTGGATCCTGGCTGCTCTCATGTTCCTGCACCTCTACCTCCTTCCATAGTATCTTAGACAATACCCAAGGGAAATCTGTATCTTCATACAGGGAGCCCCTCCCAGTCTGGGCTACTTTTGGGCTCCAAATGAGAACTGGTTTCATGTAGCCCCAACCCAATAAAGGAGTTGCTGAAAGTCAAACTGTTGGAATTAGGTCTTTTTCTGAGAGTGAGATAAGGAAGCTGAAGGATAGATAGGGACAAGAGCCGCGGGAGTCTCATGCTGCCTGACTGGTGCATTTATTTGATGAAGGAGCTGTGCAGACTGATGTTTCACACTGAGTGAAGCAGTCTGGGGAAGCCTAACACCGATCTCTTCTGCAACACATTTTTGCTCACATTGAACTGGAACACCAGAAGGATAGAGACCGAGATAGACCCATGCTGCTTTGAGTTTAGGTTGCTGGAAGCATGAGAACAGTATTCCCAACTGCTGAGGATTTCCACAAGAGAAAAATCCCCTGGAAAACTATTCATGAAGCTATCACGGAACATTGAGTAAAAGCCATAGACACTTGGCTTTATGACCTTGCCCCCACATCTGATATTGATAATACTGTTCTGTCTGGGATGGCACTGGAGGCTTTCATGCGCCAGAGTCCTCCTCAGTGAAAACTCTCCTCCTCCTCTCCCCGCTCCCGTGTCTTTGTCATTGTCTTCTGGTATGGCAGTGAGTGAGAGAGGCAATAGAGAAACTCCACTGCAACGTCTTGTTTGGGGGTGGAAATGAGGAGGTGGTGTCAGCCATTTCTACTAAAAGAGATCCAGATGGACAGAAACCTGACAAAGGGATTCTTCACCCAAAGGTCCAGAAGAAGGAGAAAATGAAGCCAACATGCAAAGCAATGTGGTTTTGGTTGCTAAAACAAGGGATATACAAGGCAGAAATTGATGGATACCTACAGAAAACCTCCGCCATTTCTATTGGGCAGAGGGATTCCCTCTAAGTTGGGATGAAGGTGCTGGTCCTAGCCATAAAGAAACAAGAAGAAGAGGGCTCACAGGACTAGCAGGATTTAGAATCCCTCATAACAGCTCTCTGAGTCCCTAAACACAGTCCAGGGAAGGGAGACCCACTGGTTGCTAAGGCTTCCCTATGCCCCAGCCAGGACAATGCAGAAGACAATTTGGATTGTGAGTTCAGAGTCAGACAGAAAGGATGAGCCTCCTCACATATATCCCAATCTTACTCCCTTTATAAAGAATGATTAGGATAGAGCCAAGTGGATGGAGAATTGAGGAATTCCAGATTTATGGGAATACTAGATACTGAGGCCCAAGTAACCATCATTCCAGGCCCTTATTGAGGCAAGGGGAGGCTGGTGGCTTTAGTTGGTTTAAGGGCAGATGTGGTGGCCCATGGCAGGGAAGTGTGCATGTGTTTGTGGGTGGGGCCTTTTGGGACTTTTCAGGTGCCAATGATAATGATTCCCACCGCTGAGTGCATCATAGGTATTGACATTTTAGTTGGTTGTGGAATGGAATATCACCACCTCCTGAGGGGATATGCCCCCTCACAGCAAAGAATCAGAGTCCCCCACCACCCAAATTACCCAAGCCCTGCTGGGTTAGTCAGCAAACATAGTACCACATTCCAGGTGGATAAAAGTGCATTACTTTACTGATTCAAGACTTGCTACAGTCAGTGGTGTTGGGTACCACCCTGTTGCAGTTTAACAGCCCAGTCTGGCCCATAAAAAAGGCTTTGGGAGCTTGGAGGCTGACAGTGGATGACTGCAGACTGATTGCGGAGGTGTCACTCTTTGCCCCTGTGGTGCCTGACATTATTGTCATCACCAAGGCAGTGGCAGCCCACACTGGTATGCTGTTATTGATTTGGCTAATACCTCCATCCTTCTGTGGGATAATGATAAGGATCAATTTGTGTTCATATGGAATGGCCTACAGTACACCTTTACTGTGCTTCCACAGGGATACATCAATTCTCCTGTAATACGTCACCAGTGGGTAGAGCTGAGGAGCCCTGGTGGTGCAGTGGTTAAGTGCTTGGCTGCTAACCAAAAGGTAGGTGGTTTTAACCCACTAGCCACTCCTTGGGAGAACGATGTGGCAGTCTGCTTCTGTAAAAATTACAGCCTAGAAAACCCTATGGAGCAGTTCTACTCTGTCCTATAGGGTCGCTATGAGCCAGGATCAACTCAATGGCAATGGGTTGGGTAGGGCTGAACTTGCAGCAAGCCCAAATACCTTCAGAAGTACTTATATCCACCATATTGATGATACCTTCATTACAGGCCTGACTAAGGAAAAAGTTAATCAGGTCTTATGTGAGGTAATAGACACCATGACAAATTCAGGCTAGGCCATCAATCCCGATAATGTCCAGGAACCTACTCAACAAATGCAGTTCCTGGGAGCCACCTGAGCTGGTGGTCAGAGGACTATTCCTGATGAGATCAAACAAAAGTTGCTGTCTTTGGCAGCCCACATCAATAAGAAAGAGACACAAAGTTGGTGAGCCTATTTGGCTACTGGAGACATGTACCACATTTGAGCATTCTTCTGGTCCCCTTAGTCAAGATCACTTATAAAGCAACCACCTTTAAGTGGGGCCCTCCACAACAGCAGGTGTCGGAGGCTGGGCAACATGCTGTGACACAGGCCCTACCACTGGGGGTAGCAGAGTCTGCCAACCCCATGGAACTACAGGTTTCAATGACTCATGCCCATGCAGACTGGAGTCTATGGCAACAAGAGACTGCCTCCAGGGTGTGCCAGTCTCTTGGATTTGGTGCATGCAGACTACCTGAGGGAGTCACTAGGTACACCCCTTTTAAGAGACAGCTTTTGGTTTACTATAGGACCTTAATAGAAACTGAGCATTTGACTACTGACGTGCCATATGCAACTTTATGACCAGAGCTGCCCATCCTCACATGGTACTCACTAATCCCACTAATAAAATAGGGAAGGCTCAACAGAATTTCATTATTAAATGGAAGTGGTACATTCAGGACTGAGCCTGGCCAGAACCCTAAGGAGTCACTCAGCTGCATGAACAAGTAGCAACCTTACCAGAGGGAACTGAAAGACCCATAGAGGATGCACCTGCCTGGTTCAATAAGGCATGACTTGATTCGCAGATGGATCTGCAAATAATCAAAGTGAATGGAGGTGTCCTAAAGACGCCTACCTTTCGACTAAGACTAGATAAGGATGTTCTGCTCAATGGGCCAAACTCCACATAGCAGTGATGGCTGTGCAGGCCACTGCAGATGCAACTTCCTGTTATGTCTTTACAGACTCATGGGCCATTGCAAACAGTCTGGTCATATGGTCCAGTGACTGGCAGAGTAATGATTGGACTATCAAGGGCCCTCTTGCATGAGGACAAGGACTGTGGCAACAGCTTGCAAACTGGGAAGGAGACATTTTCATCACTCATGTTGACACTCCTGGCAGAGAACCTATTGAAAAGGAGCACAAATTGAATTCTTGTGGTGACCAAGCTTGTGCCCAAGAAGTTGCCACAATTGCCTGTTGGATCCTTCACCAGACAGGACATGGAAGCCCACCCCAGATAAAAGAATGGGCCAATTCATGAAAACTTTCTCTAGAGGACATGGAAGCCAGAGACACCATACAGTCTTGTGACTTTTGTCAGTAAGCCCAAGCTGTGCAACTTGAAGAATTGGGTCATATCAGCCAAAGAATCAGCCCTACATGTGTATGGCATATCAACCACATCGAACCTTTAGTTCTTAGTCACAGATTTCAGTGGTGCCACACTGCTGTGGACACATACTCTGACTATGGAACATCTATCCTGTGTGTCATGTGGATGCCAGGACCACCATTGCAGTCTTAGAAAAACACCTGTCATACATTTGGATATCCAACTTGACCTCAGTCTGATCAAGGTACCTCATTTACAGCACAGACTACCCAGAAATTGGTTATGTTCCCACGGCATATGATGGACCTTCCATGCCCGCTATCACCCTCAGGCAAACAGGGTGATAGAACACTGGAATGAATGTCTCAAGCAACAACTACACAAAGGCAATCAGGAAAGATAAAATCAGGAAGCATGAGTCCTTCTATTTTTATTCTCTTTCAACATTGTTTTAAATATTCAGGGCCTGTTGCCATTTCACATAAAGTTGAGAGTTGTTTTTCCATTTCTGTAAAGAAGACTGTTGGAATTTTGATCAAGATCTTGCTGAATCTATACATTGCTTTAGGTGGTATTGACATCTTAACAATGTTAAGTCTTCCAATCCATGAACATGGAACATCTTTCCATTTATTTAAATCTTCCTTAATCTCTGTCAGCAGCATTTTATAATTTTCATTTTATAAATCCTGCACGTCCATGGTTAAATTTATTCCTAAGTATTTTATTCTCTTAGATGCTATAGTAAATGGAATTCTTTCCCTAATTTCCCTTTCAGATTTCTCATTGCTGGTGTATAGAAACCCAAGTGATTTTGTTTGTTGACCCTGTACCCTGCAACTTTATTAAACTCCTCTATTAGCTCTAGTAGTTTTCTTGCAGACTCTTTGGGATTTTCTATATATAGCATCATATCATCTACGAATAGAGATAATTTTACTTCTTCTTTTACAATCTGGATACCTTTTATCTCTTTTTCTCTGGATAGGACTTTTAATACAATATTGAACAGAAGTGGTGAGAGCAGGCATCCTTGTCTTGTTTCAGATTTCAAGGGGAAAGCTATTATTAGTCTTTCTCCATTAAGTATAATGTTGGCTGTTGATTTTTCATATATGCCCTAAATCATATTGAAGAATTTCCTTTCTACTCAATCATCCTGATGGTTTTCATCAAAAAGGGTGTTGGATTTTATCGAATTCATTCTTGGCATCTATACAGATGATCATGTAGTTCTTTTCTATTTCAGTATTAGTATTAGATCAATCAATTAATACTTTAGTATTAGATCAATCAATTTCTCAAGTCAAGAATTTGAAGTTCTTTCTTTAATCTCCTATCTATCCTTTTCATATCCAACCTATGGTAGGTGCTTCTGACCCAGCTCCTAATGACCTCCACCTTCTGGTATTCACACCCTTGTCTAGCTCCTTCCCCGAGTGCGGACTGGGCCTAATGACTCACTTCCAACAAGAGAATACAGCAAAAGTGATTAGATTACAAAAAATTGTGACTTCCATCTTGTTGGTATTCTCTTCCTGGCTCTTCTTGCAGGCTTGGTCTGATAGTGAGGGCTACCTGGCCATGAACTGAGGGTGACCTCAGGCCAGCTGCCAGCAAGGATCTGAGTCCTACCACAAACCACTGAGTGACCTTAGAAGCAAATCCTTCCCCATCAAAGTTTGACGTGGGACACCACTTTAACACCTTGATCGCAGCCTTGTGAGAGGCCCTGAAGCTGGAAGCCCAGCAAGACCACGCCCAGATCCATCCCTGAGACCCACACTGTGAGACAGTGTGTGCTATTTTTAGTCACTAAGTTTTGCGGCAATTTGTTACATAGCAATAGATAACTACTACACAACCCATTGGCAAATTTTGCTCATTCAACTTCCTAAATATATGTTTGATCTGTCCACTTCTTTCTCCCACCCTCTCATCCATCCTCTGCCTCCATCTCCTCACTTCTTTCCTTATTACCATCTTCCCCTCCATTTCTCCACAGAGAAGCAAGAGTGACTAAACCAAAACAGAGACCATATAATAACAGTACTCAAAATGTGACTAAATCAAAACAGAGACCATACCATAACAGTACCCAAAATACACCAGTGAGTGATTTCCCATATTACTGAAAATAAAATCAAAATCCCTTCCTGTGGCTCATGAAGACTTCACGATGTAGGGAACTTTGCACCCGCCCTCACTGCTCTCTGACTTTTGTTCACGTCCTCAAGCTACCAAGTTCCTATCTGTCCTAGAGCCTTAACACATGCTGTTCCCAGTATTGGAATCACACCCCGACTCTACCGCTCTCATCCTCCCACCCCTGCCCTTATTCCACACCTTCCCCCCCCCCCCCACCCTTTTCCTCACAGGCTATTTCCTTTTCACCCTTAAGTAACATTTGCGATGTCAGCTCCTCAGGGTGGCGTTCTCTATTTTAACTCTAAGTAGAAAAATGGCTCTTCTGATTATTTTCTCTCATGGCTCATTTTGTTTATTTTCTTCATAGTATGTAACTAAATGGTTAATTATTTTATTTACTTGTCTGGTCACTTCTTTTTTATTGCTCTGTTCCTGAACTCTAATGGGTAGATAAGCAAGCCCCTCATTGCATTCAGAAATTAATTTGTTAAAGTAAAATAAAAAATTTTTCTTAATTGGTCCCATGGGGAGAAAACCAAAACAAAGGACCTTACACCTTTATGACTGGCAAGTGAATTCAACCATTTTTAGAATGGTGGAGTTACAGAATATAATTGGTCAGATCATGGATTATGACAATAATCACCATAGAGCTGATGTGCACAGAACCACTTAGATGAGCCATTTCAATTTCATATGATAAATGTAATATGATCTTCCAGAACAAACACAATGGGAGGGCATACTGTTTCTCACAATAATCAGTTAAGTATAATTTCCAGCTCAATAATTTGAAAATTACATCCAGAGGAGAAAAAAAAATCAGTCTTTAAAATTAAAAGAAACATAGCACAGAAGAGCATCTTGTCCTCCTCAATAAATACATAAGCCAGAAAATCAATTTCATGGCGACAAGGTGGATTACATCCACAGTTAACTTAAGGAGTACCATCAGCCCATGTGGCTGATGTCCTTTATCCCGAGTGCTTTGTGAGCACTGATGTGGAAGCACTCTCAGCTGTCTCCTTCATCGTTACCACAAGGCAATGACAACCTAGTGCTCTGCATTCTCAAGGGCGCTTAGGTCTAGAACCAACCTTTCTTCTCAACACCACTGAGGTTTCAACTCTATTTTTTTTTAACAAGGCTGAAGCAAAATATTTGGAGCTTATTATAATGCAGGTACCACAAATGTTAGCTCCATGAAGGCAGGTACTCTGAGTGTCTAGTTCACCATTGGAACCTAGCACCTCAAAAATGGATGCCTTATATTGAGTCCTCAAATAGTGCTTATTGGCTGATAAATGATGTAGGCAGCTGCAGAAGGAGGGTGGGATCCTCTTGACATGAGGCAAAAACAGTCAGAAATGTGATGTGTGGGGCTCAGAATGAGTATGACCTTTGGAGTCTTGGAAACCTAATCAGCCAGCCTTGGCAGTGAGAAGCAGAGTGGGCAGTACTGGATCATCCTGTGAGATAAAAAGACAGCAAGTTATTGTTCTTTGTAAGAGTTTAGTGAAGTCATGCCAACTACCCAGAGGCTAGAAATAAACATGAATGTTTAATAGGAATATTACAAGAATTGAGTTGTCGGGTATTTCTTGGTTTTGTATCGCTCTTCCCACACTTGTACTTTGGTCTTAAGCATAACGTGTGCTCTAATTTTATTATGGAAGGTGAAAATAGTAGAACTATCTATAAAACAAAGAACTATAAGCTCACATCTCTGCTACTAATTTTGTAACTCAATGTTTAGTTATTCTAAAATCCACACTTCACTCTGAAAGCTAAGGTGTACCTGTTCACCCCACATGAGGTCAAGGACTGTCTTGTCAGGAGGGAGAAGCTAGTCTAGGGAAACCCACGGAAGATTTCAGGAGCAGATGGTGCCACTGAAGGGAGGGGTGTGTATTTTTCAAGGATGATCCATACACTAGCCTCCCCAAACAAAAAAAAAAAACCAAGCCCGTTGCTGTCGAGTGAATTCCAACTCATAGTGACCCTATAGGACAGAGTAGAACTGCCCCATAGGGTTTCCAAGGAGTGCCTAGTGGATTTGAACTGCCAGCCTTTTGGTTAGCAGCTGTAGCACATAGTGGTTAACACTATGCCACCAGGGTTTCCAACCTCCCAAGGATCTCCACAAACACTGTAGGAAGGGGACACCGGGAGTTAAGAACATGTCGATTGCTCTGCTCAGCTAAGGAGTTCTGTTCAAAACCAGGGGAAGGTGTTATGGAGTATGTGGTAGATGAGACAAGGGAAGGGCCTGAGTGATAGACCCTAGGTATTGATGATGACAAAGAGCAAACAGATTGTCTTAACAATGTCCTTCCAGTGGATCAGAGCCAGGACTGGGGTTAGTGTATTCTAACTTTTGGTTAAAAAACAAAAAGTGTTTATATGATAAATCCAGGAGGGAAAACAAATCTGAGGGTGAGGATAAAAATAAGCAAAGCTAATCTGAGGCTTCATTTCCAGGGGATGAGGCAGGGCCAGGTAAGGGAGAAATGTCAATAGGTAACATGCCATCAGGATGCTGAAGATGAGTGGGTGGTAAGACCAAAAGCAGGAGGGAATAGAAAGTGTCCAGGAGAACTGTGATCAAGAGAGCCAGGCACAGGTTTCTGGGCTCATAGAAAGGCAGGAAGGGAGGACAGACAGGACTTTCCCCAGCTCACCTTAACACTAACGTTTAAACAAATCTGAGATGAAGATGGAGAAAACTTTAACAAGAAACATAAATACCCTCCTGTTTTCCTCACAGGCCCTCCTCCAAATGGTACAGCAACACTGATGATGTGGAAGTCAGATCCTGGTGGAAATACTTTCTGTATAAGACTATTTTATTGTTGCTAGACTACTGTGGAAGCTTTATCTATTTACTGAACAATCACAGAGATTTTATCAAAATAGCAGATTCAGACTTAAAAGACTTCAAAAACTGGAATTATTAAAATGAGGCTGAAAAAAAGACATCTATAGATAAACCAAAAACTGAGTTTACCACCAAGAGTACCACACTAAAGTAACTTCATAATGATATACTTTAGGAATAAAAAAGTGTCATAGAAAAAAGGCCTGAGGTTCTAAGAAGATTGGTGATTAAAGAACAATATTTTAGTAAGCTGTTTCTAAATTTATATGGAAGGGCCCAAGAATAGCCAAGAAATTTCTGAAAAGGAAACTGAGGTAGAATGACTTGCCCATCCAGCTATGAAGTCTTAGCATAACACTGTGATTTTTAAGACAGTGTGGTGTTGGCACGAGGGTAGACAAGTTGACAAATGGAATAATGATCCCAGAAACAGACCCACACATGCATAGAAGCTGGTATATGACATAGAAGACATGCAGATCCGTGGGGAAATGATAGTGCTGGGATAATGGGTTATGCATATTAAATATATATATATATACTGGCTCTTACCTCACAACACATTTAAAAATTAATTTTGGATGGATTAAAGACTCAAAGTTAGTAACAAACATGAAAACTTTAAGAAATTGTAAGACAATACATTGTTACAGTCTTGTTGCAAGGAAGGATTTCTTTTTGTGTGTGTACGTGGTGAAAATATATACAACATTCACTAGTTCAACAATTTCTAAATATATATTTCAGTAGCACTGATTACATTCTTCATGTTGTGCAATAATTATTATTATCCTTTTCCAAATTATTCCACTACCATTAACATAAACTCAATGTCCCTAAACAAAAGCCTCCAGGGAAGGATTTCTAAAATAAGACCAAAAATAATGGTCATAAAGGAAAATCTAGATAAATGTGACCACATTAAAAATAAACAAAAAAGTAACTGTTCACTAAAAGACATCTTTCTTAAAAAATGAAAAGACAAGCCTCAAACTGGAAGAAATTATTTGAAACACTTATAGTCTACTAAAAATTAATGTCCAGAATCAATTCAAAAGGAAATCATAAAAGAAACCAAAACATTTTGATCAGAGACTCTATAGACGAATCTTTGATCAAAAGGGGGAAAATGTAGAATGGAACTTAAAAATTTCATAGGCTCCAGACTTCCTGGAGCCACGAAGCCTGGATGAACTCCTAAAACTATTGTCCTGAGATAATCTTTAAACCTTAAACCAAAAGTATCCCCTGAAGTCTTAAAATCAAACAATAGTTTAGCTTAACTAGTAAAAAATGTCTGTCTTGAGCATTATGTTTGTCATGGATTGAACTATGTCCCCAAAAAATATCCGTCAACTTGGCTAGGTCATGATTCCCAGTATTGTATGATTGTCTACCATTTTATCATCTAATGTGATTTTCCTATGTGTTGTAAATGCTATCACTATGATGTAATAAGATGGATTAGCGGCAGTTTAATTGATGAGGTCTACAAGATTAGGTAGTGTCTTAAGTCAGTCTCTTTTGAGATATAAAGGAGAGAAGCTAGCAGAGAGACAGGGAGACCTCATACCTCCAAGAAAGCAGCACCAGGATCAGAGTGCATCCTTTGGACCTGAGGTTCCTGCGCTGAGATGCTCCCACACCAAGGGAAGACTGATGACAAAGATCTTCCTCCAGAGCCGACAGAGAGAGAACGCCTTCCCCTGGCACCCTGAATTTGGACTTGTAGCCTACTAGACTGTGAGAAAGTAAATTTCTCTTTGTTAAAACCATCCACTTGTGGTATTTCTGTTATAGCAGCACTAGATGACTAAGAAAATACTCTTTTAAAAACTAACTAACTATATGGGATCAGAGTGACAACAGCAATTGGATAGAAACCTTAGGGGACAGTGAATTTATGTTAATGGGGGAAGAACAACTCAGGAAAGGAGGGTGAGAATGATTGCACAACTCGAAAAATGTAATCAATATCACTAAATGGTACAGGTAGAAACTGTTGAGTTGCTGTATGCTTTGCTGTGTATTCTCAACAACAACAAAATAAATAAAGTTTAAAAAAAGAAACCAAAACAAAACATTATAAAAATGAGCAAAAGACACAAAAAAGCATTTCACATAAGAGGGAAACATGAATGACCAATAAAGACATGAGAAGATACCTACTTTCTTAGTAATAAGGAAACAATTTTAAAGCTATAATGAAATAAAATTTTATATATATGTTTGTCATTGTAGTGAAAGTTAAATCATTTTCTACCATGTTGAAAAGCAATTTGGTATCCTCTAGTGAAACTGAAGACGTGCATTCCCTAAGATCTAGCAATTCCACCTCAAGTTATACATCCTATGAAACTCTTGCACATGCACACTGTGAAACACATACGTTAATGTTCATATCAGCATTGCTCAAATAGCCTCAAACTAGAAATACTTAACTGTTCATCACCCAAAGAATAAGTAATTTTTAGTGTTTCATAATTATATCACTATTAAAAAAACCAAACCAGTTGCTGTCCAGTCGATTGATTCCAACTCATAGCAACCCTATAGGACAGAGTAGAACTGCCTCATAGAGTTTCCAAGGAGCGACAGGTGGATCCAAACTGCCAGCTTTTTGGTTAGCAGCTGAGTTCTTAACTACTGCACCACCAGGTCCCATATATTACTGCAGAGCACTAAAAATAATGAACTTAGTGATCATTATGTTGAACAATAAAAAGAATCTCAGAAGAATACATATGTGATGGTTAATTTTATGTATCAACTTGGCTAGGATACGATTCTCAGTGGTTTAGCCAAACACTGGACTCATTGCTGTTCCATAGTGTAATGGAATGGAACCTAATTTAATGTGTATCGTATTTTTATGCAAATAATGCACACATTCTATGTTTTTCTGCCACTGTGCCCTCCCTCCAGAGGTATTTTTGTAAGTATACTATGCTAATATTTTTTACAGCAGCCTGTAATGTAATCGCCTTTTATGAAGTGATCAACCAATCAGCTGAAAGGGGAATTTCCTTGGGAGTGTGGTCCACCTCCAGAATATAAATGGATATTCTGGCAGAGTTCTCATACTCTCTTTCACCCTCCTTCTCTCTCCCCACCAACCCTGTACTTTTCTTGCTGTCTACCCTACTGATCTTGGGATGTAAACCTGCAGAAGTCTCTGGCCTGCCTCCTGCCTTACAGATATTGGACTTGCCAGCCCCACACAATCCTGTGAGCCAGCAGAGGTGCCCACCCTGCTGCCTGACCTATGGATTTGGGACTTGCCAGACCCCACAGTCGCATGAGCCATTTCCTTGAAATAAATCGATCTTTCTATCTAATCACTAGTTCTGTTTCTCTAGAGAACCCTGACAAAGACAACACACAGTATAACACAAAAATAAGACTATACAAGCATCTTTTATATAAGGTAACCAGAACATGCAAATCCAAACAATATCCTAGTGATATATATATATATATATATATATATATATATATATATATATATATATGGTAAAACAAAAAAACTACAGCAAGGGAATGATAAATACAAAACACAGAATAATCCAGTTGCCACTGTGGATGGAGGAAAGGATGAAACTGTGTATATTGATAACATTCTATTAATATTCTAAGTATTAAATTGGGTGGTTGGCAAATGTGTTTTCATTATATTATTCCTCACATCTTATGAACGTGATACAGATATTCTTTTGTAGGTGTAAAACACGTCATAATTTTTTATGACATGCTGAGATGAGATAAGGTATCAAGATTGTAGGTTTGGTTGAGTCAACTCTGTGGTGCCTTAGGTAGGATGACAAAGAAATCAAATGACAAAAATGATGAGAAATAAAATTTTAAACAGAAAAAACATTCTAGCATGCTGCTAAAAAGGCAATTGGAAGATGTTTGTCATCTTAAATCCACTCATTAGAAAACCCAAAAAAAAGACAATAAAGAAGGTAATCATTCTGCACAAGTGGGGACAAAAAAGAAAAATACAATAGACACTAAGAAAGTAGAAAGAACTAAATAATAAAGGTGAAAGCAGAAATAAACTGACTCTAGAATTCACAATATAATAGAGATGATCAACAACATTAAAAGCAGTGCTTTGAGGGAGGCAGGCCAAGATGTGGAGTGGTCAGAAGGCTTCCTATATCCCTCTACAACAAAGACCTGGAAAAACAAGTGATTTGATTGTATAAGAATATCTAGGAGCCCTAAACAAGGCAAAGTTGAGGAATCAGACTGAGTGGTGGGGGGAGAGGGAGATGGCTCTGAAGGAGTGAGAAGTGCCAGACCATGGCTGGAGCCACAGTTCTTCAGCCCTGACCGGCTCCAAGGAATGCAGTGAAGCAGGCAAACAGCTGCATGTGCACACTCGGGAGGCAGTTTAAACGTTGAGCAGCTCCCAAGTGGCTAAAGATAAGTACATGCGTGCGGCCTTTTGTGGGGATTAAAAAAAAAAAAAGCCCATTTGGAAAAAAACCTCTCTCCCTTTTACCTCCTCCCTCCCCACTCTGCATGGGCCTGCTTTGCAAAGTCTGAGTCCACTGAGCTGGAAGTAGATCCCAAAAGCTGCCCTGACCCATTCTCCTGGCCTTGGAGAGGGAACAAATAAGCTACTGGCTCCCCTAAGCCAGGAACTTGGAGTCAGCGCAGCTCCTTTGCTAGGCACAGGCATAAGGGGTGCACAGACTTTGAGTGCCTTACACCCCTGTATAGACTTGTGGGGACCCATCTCAACAGCGTTAGTCCTCACTACAACAGTACAACAGGGTAAACATCTGAAGTCTAACTTCAACTGTTTCAGCTGTGAAGTGGCAGATTTGTGACCCTCAACACAGCCCTGCCCTTTAAGCAGGCACCTTTACCAATCCACACCAGGGGCTTGAGGACTGGTGGGGTCACCTATGCCACCTAGTCACCTGCTACAGGAGTCCAAGAATAAATGGTGCCCTCGAGTTTTTACAGTCAATAGAGTGGGGTGCTCATAGTCCAGCTGCAAAACTCACCTACCTGCCTGGCTCAGCGCATGACCCCCTACTGCACCAGATACAGTGCCTACACCAATCACCCATGCCTCTCTAAGACTGTAGGTGACAGCCTGCACCACACACTTGGTGACCGACTTCCTGGACACCTGAGCTAAACCCATACAGGAAAATTTAATGGACCCCTGTGTGCACATATTTAGTTATGGAACTACCTGGTGACAGGACATTAGAACTTCAAAGGTGCCAATAATCAAACTAGCTCACACTAGCAGCCCATTGGGGCATGGCAAAACAAGAAGCTAGGACTCACTAAACAAATATAAAATAAAATTATAATAACTTATTGATGGCTCGGAGACAACAGTCAATATCAAATCACATAAAGAGGCAGTCCATGATGGCTTCTGCAAGCTCCCAAATAAAGAATCAAGAAATTCTCTGGAGGAAGAGAATTTCTTGGAATTACCAGAGGCAGAATACAAAAGATTAATATACAGTACTCTTCTAGAAATTAGAAAGGAAATTCTACAAAATGCATAAACATCCAAGGAACATATAGACCAAGTAGTAGCGGAACTTTAAAAAGTTATTCAAGAACATAATGACAAAAATAATAGACTGCAAGAATCCATAGAAAGACAGCAATCAGAAATCCAGAAGAATAAAAATAAAATTACAGAATTAGACCACTCAATAGAAAGTCATAGGAGCAGAATTGAGGCAGTAGAAGTTAGAATTAGTGACACTGAAGATAAAGCTCTTGACATCACCTTATTTGAAGAAAAATCATATAAAAGAATTAAAAAGAATGAAGAAACTCTAAGAGTCATGTGGGACGGTATCAAGAGAAATAAACTACGAGTGATTGGAGTACCAGAATGAGGGGGATAACAGAAAATACAGAGAGAATTATTGAAGATGTGTTGACAGAAAACTTCCTTGATATCATGAAAGATGAGAAGATATCTATCCAAGATGCTCATTGAACCCCACATAATGTAGACCCCAAAAGAAACTCACCAAGACATATTATAATCAAACTTGCCAAAATCAAAGATAAATAGAGAATGTTAAGAGCTGCTAGGGATAAAAGAAAAGTTATCTACAAGGTAGAGTCAATTAGAATAAGTTTGGACTATTCAGCAGAAACCATGCAGGCAAGAAGGCAATGGGATGACATATATAAAGCCTTGAAGGAAAACAACTGCCAGCCAAGAATTCTATATCCAGCAAAACTGTCTCTCAAATATGATGGCAAAATTAGGGCATTTCCAGATAAACAGAAGTTTAGGGAATTTGCCAAAACCAAACCAAAATTACAAGAAATACTAAAGGGAGTCCTACGGTTAGATAATCAATAACATCAGAAAACAAGGCAAGACTAGAACACAGGACAGAGCAACCAGCTATTGACTCAGATAGGGAAGTCAACAATATACCAAAGCTAAAACATTGAAAATAGGGAAACAGAGATATCAATATGTAAAAAAGGACAACATTAAAACAAAAAAGAGGGACTTAAAAAATGCTGCATTGATTTTTCATACGGAAGGGAAGTCAAGGCAATATAAAGTAATAAAAGACTGGTATAAACTTAGAAAAATAGGGGTAAATATTAAGGTAACCACAAAAGAATCTAACAATCCTATAAGTCAAAATAAAAAAGTAGAAAAACATAAAGACCCAGCAAACACAAAATCTACAACAATGAAAAGATGAAAAAAAATACATAAAGAAAAACGACTCAGCACAGAAAATTAAGGGGAACAAAGAAACTGTGAACAGCACACAAAAAGAAACATCAGGATGACAGCACTAAACTCACACCTATCAATAATCACGCTGAATGTAAACGGACTTAATGAACCAATAAAGAGACAGAGAGTGGCAGATTGGATAAAAAAGTGTGCTCCATCTGTATGCTGCCTACAGGAGACACCATTACACTTAAAGACACAAACAGGCTAAAACACAAAGAATGGAAAAAAATATATCAAGCAAACAACACTCAAAAAAGAGCAAGAGTGGCTATATTAATCTCTGACAAAATAGACTTTAAAGTAAAATCCACCACAAAAGATAAGGAAGGGCAGTACATAATGATTAAAGGATCAATACACCAGGAGGACATAAATATAATAAATATTTACACACCCAACAACAGGGCTCCAAAACACATAAAACAAACTCTAGCAGCACCGAAAACAGAGATAGACAGCTCCACAATAGTAGCAGGAGACTTCAACATGCCACTTTTGGTGAAGACAGAACATCCAGAAAGGAGCTCAACAAAGACATGGAAGAGCTAAATGCTACGATCAACGAACTTGATCTCATAGACATGTACTGAACTCTGCATCCAATAGCAGCCAAGTATACTTTCTTTTCCAATGCACATGGAACATTCTCCAGAATAGACCACATATTAGGCCATAAAGCAAGCCTTAACAAAATACAAAACATCAAAATATTACAAACCATCTTTTCTGACCTTAAAGCCATAAAAGTAGAAATCAACAGCACAAAAAGCAAGGAAAAAAAATCAAACACATGGAAACTGAACGACACTTTGCTCAAAAACTACTGGGTTATAGAAGAAATTAAGGATGGAATAAAGAAATTCATAGACTTAAATGAGAATGAAAGCACATCCTACCAGAACCTTTGGGACACAGTCAAAGTAGTGCTCAGTGGTCAGTTTAGAGCAATAAATGCACACATCCAAAAAGAAGAATGGGCCGCAATTAAAAAACATTAACCCTACAACTGGAACAAGTAGAAAGAGAGCAGCAAAAGAAGTCCACAGGCACCAGAAGGAAGGAAATAATAAGAATTAGAGCAGAATTAAATGAAATAGAGAATAGAAAAACAACTGAAAGAGTTAACAAGTCCAAAAGCTGGTTCTTGGAAAAGATCAACAAAATTGATAAACCATTGGCCAAACTCACAAAAGAAAAACAAGAGAGGAAGAAGATAACCCATATAAGAAATGAGATGGGTTATATCACAGCAGACCCAACTGAAATAAAAAGAATCATAACAGATTACTATGAAAAATTGTACTCTAACAAATTTGAAAACTTAGAGGAAATGGACAAATTTCTAGAAACTCACTACCTACCTAAATTAACACAAATAGACGTAGAACAACTAAATAAACCTGTAACAAAAGAAGAGATTGAAAAGGTTACTAGAAAACTCCCAACGAAAGAAGTTCTGGCCCAGATGGCTTCACTGGAGAATTCTACCAAACTTTCAGAGAAGAGATAACACCATTTCTACTAAATGTATTTCAGAGCGTAGAAAAGGATGGAATACTCCAAAACTCATTCTATGAAGCCAGCATAACCCTGATACCAAAACCACGTAAAGACACCACAAAAAAGAAAATTACAGACCAACATCCCTCATGAATATTGATGCAAAAATCCTCAACAAAATTCTAGCCAATAGAATTCAGCAACATATCAAAAAAATAATTCACCATGACCAAGTGGGATGTATACCAGGTATGCAGGGATGGTTCAATATTAGAAAAATAATCAGTGTAATCTATCACATAAATAAAACAAAAGATAAGAACCACATGATCTTATCAATCGATGCAGAAAAAGCATTCGACAAAGTCCAACACCCATTCATGAGAAAAACTCTCAATAAAATAGGAAAGAAGGGAAATTCCTCAACATAATAAAGGACATTTATACAAAGTCAACAGCCAACATCATCTTAAATGGAGAGAGTTTGAAAGCATTCCCCTTGAGAATGGGAATCAGACAAGGATGCTCTTTATCAACACTCTTATTCAACATTGTGCTGGAGGTCCTAGCCAGAGCAATTAGGCTAGAAAAAGAAATAAAGGGCATCCAAACTGGTAGGGAAAAAGTCAAAGTATCTCTCTTTGCTGATGGTATGATCTTATACACAGAAAAACCCAAAGAATCCACAAGAAAACTACTGGAACTAATAGAAGATTTCAGCAAAGTTTCAGGATACAAGATAAACATACAAAATTCAGTTGGATTCCTTTACACCAACAAAGAGAACCTTGAAGAGGAAATTACCAAATCAATACCATTTAGAACAGCCCCCAAGAAGATCAAATACTTAGGAATAAATCTAACCAGAGATGTAAAATTTCTATACAGAAAAAACTACAAGACACTACTGCAAGAAAATAAAAGAGACCTGCTTAAGTGGAAAAATATACCTTGCTCATGGATTGGTAGACTCAACATAGTGAAAATGTCAATTCTTTTCAAAGCAAGCTACAGATACAATGCACTCCCAATCCAAATTCCACCAGTGTTTTTTAATGAGATGGAGAAACAAATCACCAACTTCATATGGAAAGGGAAGAGGCCCCAAATAAATAAAGCATTACTCAAGAAGAAGAACAAAGTGGGAGGCCTTACGCTACCTGATTTGAGAACCTATTATACTGCCACGGTAGTGAAAACAGCCTGGTACTGGTACAGCAACAGATACATAGACCAATGGAACAGAGTTGAGAATCCAGATATAAGCTCATCCACGTATGAGCAGCTAATATTTGACAAAGGCCCAAAGGCCATTAATTGAGGAAAAGACAGTCTCTTTAACAAATGGTGCTGGCATAACTGGATATCCTTCTGCAAAAAACTAAAACAAGACCCATACCTCACACCATGTACAAAAACTAACTTAAAATGGATCAAAGACTGAAATATAAAATAAAAAACTATAAAAATCATGGAAGAAAAAATAGGGACAACTGTAGGAGCCCGAAAACATTGCATAAACACAATACGAACCATAAGTAACAATGCACAAGCACCAGAAGAGAGACTAGATAAATGGGAGTTCCTAAAAAATCAAACACTTATGCTCATCAAAAGACTTCACCAAAAGAGTAAAAAGACAACCTATAGACTGGGAAAAAATTTTTGGCTACAACAAATCCGATCAGCATCTAATCTCTAAAATCTATAAGATACTGAAAAACCTCAACAACAAAAAGACAAATAACCCAGTTAAAAAATGGGCAAAGGATACAAACAGGCACTTTGCCAAAGAAGATATTCAGGTGTCTAACAGATACATAAAGAAACGCTCACCATCATTAGCCATTAGAGAAATGCAGATCAAACCTACAATGAGATATCATCTCACCCCAACAAGGCTAGCATTAATCCAAAAAACACAAAATAATAAATGCTGGAGAGGTTGTGGAGAGACTTGAACACTTATACACTGTTGGTGGGAATGTAAAATGGTACAACCACTTTGGAAATCGATTTGGTGCTTCCTTGAATAGCTACAGATAGAAGTACCATATGGTATCCTGCTCCTTGGAATATATCCTAGAGAAATAAGAGCCGTCACACGAATAGATACATGCACCCCCATGTTCATTGCAGCGCTGTTCACAATAGCAAAAAGACAGAAATAACCTAGGTGCCCATCAACGTACAAATGGATAAACAAATTATGGTATATCCACACAATGGAATATTACACGACTATAAAGAACAACGATGAAGGTGTGAAACATTGTATAACATGGAGGAAGCTGGAACTTATTATGCTGAGTGAATTTAGTCAGTCACAGAAGGACAAATATTGTATAAGACCACTATTATAAGAACTCAAGAAAAGGTTTAAACACAGAAGAACACATTCTTTGATGGTTACGGGGGTGGGGAGGGGGAGGGTTATTCACTAACTAGATAGTAGATAAGAATCATCTTAGGCAAAGGGAAGGACAGCACACACTACAGGGGAAGTCAGCACAACTGGACTAAACCAAAGCTAAGAAGTTTCCTGAATACAATCAAATACTTTGAGAGACAGAGTAGCAGGGGTAGGGGGTCTGGGGACCATGCTTTCAGGGGACATCTAGGTCAATTGGCATAACAAAGCTTATTAAGAAAATGTTCTGCATCCTACTTTGGTGACTGGCATCTGGGGTCTTAAAAGCTTGCAAGCGGCCATCTAAGATGCATCAATTGGTCCCAACCACCTGGAGTAAAGAAGAACGAAGAATACCAAACACACAAGGAATGTATTAGCCCAAGAGACATAATGGGCCACATAAACCAGAGACTTCATCAACCTGAGATCAGAAGAACTAGATGTTGCCTGGCTACCACCAATGACTGTCCTGACAGGGAACACAACAGAGTCCCTGATGGAGTAGCAGAAAGATGGGGTGCAGAACTCAAATTCTAGTAAGAAGACCAGACTTAATGGTCTGACTGAGACTGGAGGTACCCCAGAAAGCATGGCCTCTTGACTCTCTATGAGCCCAGAAATAAAACAATTTCCAAGGCCAACTCTTCAGACAGGGATTGGACTGGACTATGGGAAATAAAGTGATACTAGTGAAGAGTGTGCCTCTTAGTCACATAGATACAAGAGACCAAAGGGGCAGCTTCTGTCCAGAGGTGAGATGGGAAGGCAGAGAGGGTTAGGAGCTGGTTTTATGGACATGGGGAATCAGAGGCGGAAAGCAGTGTGCTGTCACAGAATGGGGTGAGCAATTAGGGTCACATAACAATGTATGTATAAAATTTTGTATGGGAGACTAACTTGAAATGTAAACTTCATTTAACTACAACAATAAAAAAAAAACGCAGTGCTTGAAAAGATTACTTAAACTGATAAATTTTATCAAGACAGATCAAGGAAAAACAAAGAAGGAAAAATCAGCAATACTAGGAATAAAACGCAAAATTATTACAATTAAAGTATAGGTTTAATTTTATTTAAAAAATAATTTCATGCCAAAAGAAATAAAACTCAAGATGACAAAGGCAACTTTCTGGAATAAAGTTATAAATTATGAAAATTGTATTAAGTAGATAAAGAAAACTCAAATGTAGCCATTAAGTAATTTGAGTGAGAGTAAAAAATATGTCCCTAGCGTAGTGGATGCTGTGATGCACCACTTAGATTTCTCTTCAGAAATAAAGGACGTATTCCCCCAGCTTCTGGCAGTGTGGTTGGCAGATGCCTCCAGCTGTCAGCCCTTTTTGGTGATTACCTTAACTGACGAGAACTAACTGCTGCACCCAAGGTCATGTCTCCTGCCAGGGAAGCCTCCATCTAAATACTGACCCATACAGGGCTATAAAGGCCCACGTGTTACTCCAAAACCAAACCAAACCAAACCCATTTCTGTCAAGTTGGTTCCAACTCGTAGTGACCCTACAGAACAGAGTAGAACCGCCCCATAGGGTTTCCAAGGAGCGTCTGGTGGATCCAAACTGCCAGCCTTTAGGTTAGCAGCTGAGCTCTTAACCACTGCACCCGTTACCCGAAATAGGAACAATTCAGAAAGGCCACGATAGTTTCAAAACTCCCTGTTGGGCCAGTTGAGGTGTTTATGGAGACTGCATTGCTGCTCAACTTCTCCTTTTGCCCAGCCTTGCTTTTTTTTTCCTTCCCTTCCACAGGTGTTGATCCCAAGTACTCCCTAAGAAATGTCCTAATGTCCTGCACACTAATATCTGTTTCAGTGGCTGGTTCTTAGGGAGTCCAATCTATGACACTTAGAAAAATGCCCCAATCCCAGACAAGGTTACAGGAGATTTTTACAAAAATAGATAATTCCTACATTTTACAAATTGTTTCAGATAATAGAAAAAGATGGAAATCTACCAAGTTCATTTTATGAGGCAAACCAACCAAGCAAGAGGAATATAAGAAAGGAAAATTATAGTAAATAACCCTAATAAATATTGATACAAAAATTCTAAGTAAATATAGCAAAGCAAATCCAGTGGTCTACCAAAAAGCCAAAACATGATAAGTAGGGTTTATCTGAGCAACGCAGCTGTTCATTTTCAACATAGGAAAATCTGTGTAATTTACCATATTAACATATCAAAAGAGAAATGTCCTGTAATCATCTCAAAAGGTACAGAAAAGCATTCAATATAAAATTTAAAGTAACACTTTTTGAGAATGAGAAATAGAGTGGAAATTCTTTTCCATGATAAAGAACTGTGCTAGTAAGCAACAAAATTTATCTCTCAAAATAGTAAATCGGGATGAGAGCTATTCCAGAATCATTCACTTCAGTGGTTCACAAATCATTAAAAACTCAGGTACATTCCAGTTCTTCTTGCTACTTCCCTTGGGGAGCTCACTTGTTCTTAGGCTGGTTCCCTTCATGGCGGCATAGTGGCTGCAGTAACCTCTGACATCAACACTCGTTCTTGTGTATCTTTTGAAAAGTGAGAAAGTTTTGCCAGGTGGCCCCCAGGAAACTTCTCCTTATGTCTCGTTGTTCAATACAGGGTCCTAGGCCCACTCCCAAACCAATCGCTGACAAACACAATAGGATTACTATGATTGGCTTAGACCAATTAGAATTTAGTTTTGAACAGCAATTAGTTATTCTCTCTGAGAAGTAAGAATGGAGGGATGGAATTGAAGAGTGTTGTGCAAAGGGGTGCACATCACTGGTGCCATATGATGCAGATACACAATAAGTGTTAATGGGAAGAAACTTAGAACAGAGAAGTAGTAGAATTTACACAATTCCCCCTTATCCTCCCACTGCTTAAACCAGGTGATTGGTATACATCATGGATCACCCTTACATATCTACAGGGTCAGGGGAGCAAAAACATCTATATGCATATCTATGTTCCTGGTTGAGGAAGAAAAATCTTTTTAGAAATGACCACCTCAGGAACATGGAAGCTGGCACCAGACTGTTCTATTGAACCAATTCAGACTTGCTGAGCCAGCTTTCTGCTAAACCAAGTAGAAGTAAGGAGATGAGCCCTCACAGCCATTCAGATTTATCTCTCATCCATCCACCTCCAGGCTCTTGAGGGCTCATTAAGTATAATTATCTCCACCAGTTTTGACTGATGCCATGGCATTAGTGGCTTCTACTATGCTGCTTGGGAGTGAGGCACCAATGAGGTCCCACTCTCTGAGATAAATGAAGTGACATATGCAACATTGTGAGGAGTTAACATAACAAATCACTGCCTGGAGCAGTTGTGGCGGTCATTTGGGGCTATTCATTCATTTCTGCAATAGGAAAAAAGAGTGATTCACACAGCCCCCTTTGCTCCCACCCACCTCCCAAGTTCGAACTTGTTTATATCCAACCAATTGAAGTCTATCATTCCTCTTGCGGATAAGCCAGTCTGTTTATCTTCTTTCTCAGAATGACGAGTACCATAGCTGCCATGCTGTCATTGTAAGTAACCTCTGGGGGTCAAAGAGGGGAACCATAGGACCATCCAAGTCAAAGTCAATGTATAAGTTCAAATCTTTCCTAGGTTTCTTGGCCAATATGAACCAATATGAACTATCTGATAGTCCACTGAGGTCAAGGCTAGCACTATATGAACTATCTATCTGTCTGCTGGGGTCAAGCAGGCCAAAAAAAGGAGGAGGAGGCAGAGGAGGAGGAGGTAAGATGTGTACTGTGCTGTTCCTCTTTGCAATAAGGGAGAGGAATGTTTTGTTACTCCGCAAATTCTCCTTGTTCCTCACCCCCTGAGTCCTAGGTACACAGGAGCTCAGCCAAGGCAGAGAAGGGTATGGTTGTGTGCAACTTGTAAATAGTTGGAGATGGCCAAATGATTTGACTCCAAGGAGGTTGTTGGTAGAGATCACTGTATAGTTGAAAAGCAGTAGACTTATGGGTAACAGTAGCTCTTGCATATATATGTCAAAATAGCTGTTTATTGAGCATCCTAGTTAGAGTGATTTCATTACATCCCAGTCCACATAGTGAGCATTCTATTGGATTTTTCCACCTTGGATGCAAGATATTTCACCTGTGAACCAGGCTGTCTTTTTAGGTGTCAAGTCTTGTAGGCAAGACCCCAATCCAGTAACATATGAAGCAAAGGTATCTTGGGGGTGGCCTCCTGTATATGAAGTCACTACAGTCTTAGTGGCCAAGTGTGACTCATAATAGTAGGTATCATTTCCACATCACAATGGAACTTTTTGGGGGTTTGTCTACCTTGTGGGGATTTAGTTCCAAGAGGACTCATTTTAAGATGAAAATATTGAGTCTGATAGTCATGACTTTTCTCTCTGTGAGACAATCTAAGAGTCCCACAGTGGCACGATATCCTTAATCTCCACGATCATCTAGTAGTAGCTGCTCAGCAAAGGAAAGAAGTCCTCAAGTTCAAAAGCACAGAGGCTGACATTACTAGTGGAGCCTCACTGCCATTTGGCTCTGAGGTTGGCCACAAATAACCTAAACTTAACCCGTTGCTATCAAGTAGATTCTGACTCATAGTGACCATATAGGACAGAGTAGAACGGCCCCATAGAGTTTCCAAGGAGCGCCTGGTGGATTCGAACTGCCAAACTTTTGGTTCGCAGCCGCAGCTCTTAACCACTATGCCACCAGGGTTTCCAGGCCACAGATAGTACTTGTAATTCTATGAAGTCAGAAGGATATAGGGGACTTCATTGTTTTCTGAACTCCAGCACCCTTGTTGTTGGCTTCTGATCGAATTCTTGTTCCTTTGTGGGCTTTATGCTCATTCTCTCTGGAATCTTTTAGGAAATATTTTCTTTAAATCTTCACTGTTCTTAAACTGTGGTGCTTTTCTTACATATACTTTCTGGACTCCAGGATCTTTTGAATTTGAGGTCTTGCATATTTCTTTAATTTTAGAAAATTATTGTCAATATTGCTTCAAATTTTTCCTCTTCTCTGCTTATTTTTTTCATTCCTTTTGGTGTTTCTCTGATACCATTGTTGATACTTCTTTTTCTACTTCCTTATATCTCTTCATTTTTTTCTTTATATTTTCTACCTCTTTTACCTGTCTTACATGTTCTCAGAGATTCTGTCAGCTTGATTTTTCAGCTCACTAATTTATTTGTCAGCTGTATCTACTCTGTCAATTATTTACCTACTCTATTCCTTATTTCAACTCTATTTATAACCAGTATTTTTGCATTTTCATTATGCTTTTTCTTACTTAAAATTACAGTAACATTCCGTATCTCTT
Organism: Dugong dugon; assembly: GCA_030035585.1. Lineage (NCBI taxonomy): Eukaryota > Metazoa > Chordata > Mammalia > Sirenia > Dugongidae > Dugong > Dugong dugon. The sequence continues at coordinate 3,969,368 of CM057467.1, forward strand.
TAGAGATAAATCACTACATTTATTTTATTTACATCATCAATATTTTATCAATCTTGTCTCATGTGTTTATTTAGTTGTTGACTTTCCTTCCTAGTGGCTGTACTCCTCTGAGAGAACCAGACATCTCAGCCTGAGAATCTGCATCTCAGAGAGGAGGCATGAACATCCAGACCCTGTTAGTTTAAGGAAAGGGTTGCAGTGTTCCCTCTCCCCAGGGTGCTTCCAGGACTTGCAGCCTGGCTGGTCCAATGCTTTTATTCCCCACTCCACCACCAGGTGACTGTGCTCTTTCCAGGAGCTTTCTCCCATGGGGAAGACAAGGGCAAGTGGTTAAGGACCAACTATCCTGCCTGAATCTTTCCTTACCTGAGTCTCACCCCCACTTGGCTCTTGGTCTTCAAAATATTACCCAGCTGGCCTGGGTAGCCCTGGGTTGTTATAAAATGCTGGATTTGAAGTTATGCTCTAAAAGTAAGTACTCTGAAAACATGAGCCTATAATTTTCTTAGCTCCAGAGCTCTCTGTCTGCCTCACAAAGACAGCAGTAAGATGGCCAGATAAGGAAGAGAAAATTATCCCACCCACGAGCCCCCAACCTGTCCTATGGCCGTCCCACAGCTTGTTTCCTTCACATACCAGGTCACTTAATTTTTGTCCTCACAGGAATTCCATACAGTTGATTATGGCTTATACGGCATCTCCAGGGTTGGGCTGGAGAAGAAAGTCAGCAACACCTGCTAGTATATCCTTGTGTCAGGAACCAAGTTAAGAACTTTCAAATTTTTCTATCTTTTAATGTTTAAAACAAGAAAAGGAAAAGATGCTTGTGTTTTCATTTCAAAGCAAAATGTATATGCAAAAAGATATTGTATAATGATTCTGTTTACGAATGTGAAAAAGAAAATATTTAGAGAGAGAAGTGTGTGGTTGTTACACTTCCAAAATAAAGGACTACCTGAGCATAGCCTTTAGTGATTAATGTTTGATTTTCCCTACTGCTGCCCAAGATACAGCATTAGAAACTCCTGGAAAAGGCTGGGAAGTGAACTCAGATATGCTGATGGCTACAAAATTTACACTAGAGCTTAATTTTTTTATTACATCAAGGAGAAACTTTATTTACACAGGATCTTAGAGAGCTATCAAATGTTGAAACACCTGAAACTCATCCCCCACAAACACAAGAGATTTCCTTCTGCTTGTGTTCTGGTTTTGATTGAACTTTCTGGTACTTTTGTTTCTGCAAAAGCTGTGTAGGGCCTAAATCAGAAGAAAGAAAGGGAAATGGTTTAATTTCACTAGTGAGCTTGTTATTTTAGTCTTAAAATAGGAATGTATGTGTTTTAGTCTAAGAAACCTGAGCATAAAGGCACTCAAACATATCATAAGTGCTTATAAGGCTGGAATAAATGCTACTCAAGATCAAAGAACCAGGGTCAGAATTGTCATGCAAAACTGATGAGAGCAGGCTCAGAATGAATCACTTCCCCAGATGCGTTCCTCACTCCTCTCAAGACACCTGAGCTGCATCCTGACCTCACTGCTGACATGCATCAGATGATGTTCTGAGTAGGTAATCACAGAGAAAAGAAAAGGCAGCTGCATTGTACAGTACTACAAGTACAGGCCAGTAAGACAGCTGATTGAGTCTGCTCAGTACAGTGATGGTTGAGGAAGTGGGAAATGAAGATAGGCTTTCTTTAAGTATTTGTTGGGCACCTACGATGTGTCAGGAAATGTGAGTAAGACCTGGGGATACAATAGCAAAAAGGTACAATAAGTAGATACAGCTAAGGTCCCCGCTGTCATGGAGATTGCAGTCTAGTGAGAGCAGCATACAATAAGTAAACAAACAGAATAATTAAAGACCATGATAAGTTCTATGTAGGAAATGGTGCAGTGGTTAAGTTCTTGGCTGCTAACCGAAAGGCTGGTGGTTTGAACTTACCAGATTCCCCATGTGAGAAAGATGTGGCAGTCTGCTTCCATAAAGATTACAGCCATGGTTGTCTGGGGTCTTAAATGCTTGAAAGTGGCCATCTAAGACGCATCAATTTGTCCCAACCCACCTGGAGTAAAGGAGAATGAAGAACACCAAAGACACAAGGAAAGTAGTAGCCCAAGAGACAGAAAGGGCCACATAAACCAGAGACTTCATCAGCCTGAGACCAGAAGAACTAGATGGTGCCCAGCCACCACCAATGACTGCCCTGACAGGGAACACAACAGAGAGGCCCTGACGGAGCAGGAGAAAGGTGCAATGCAGAACTCAAATCTAGTAAGAAGACCAGACTTAATGGTCTGACTGAGACTGGAGAAACCCCAGAAAGCATGGCCCCTGGATTCTCTATCAGCCCAGAACTAAAACAATTTCTGAGGCCAACTCTTCAGACAGGGATTGGACTGGACTGTGGGACATAAAGTGATACTTGTGAGGAGTATGCCTCTTAGCTCAAGTAGATACAAGAGACTAAATGGGCAGCTTCTGTCTGGAGGTGAGATGGGAAGACAGAGAGGGTTAGGAGCTGGTTGAATGGACATGGGAAATTTGGGGTGGAAAGGAGGAGTGTGCTGTCACAATATGGGGAGAGCAATTAGGGTCACATAACAATGTATGCATAAATTTTTGTATGGGAGACTAACTTGAAATGTAAACTTCATTTAAACTACAATAATAATAAATAAATAAAATGCCAAAAAAAAAAAAAAAAAAAGATTACAGCCATGGAAACCCTATGGGGAGATTCTACTTTGTCTTTTAGGGTTGCTATGAGTTGGAATCAGCTCAATAGCAATGGGTTTGTTTTCCGTTTGGTTTATGTGTTGAAGGGTAGTAATGACTAGGAGATAAGATAGGTTGGTCAGATGAGGCATGAAGTAAGAGAAGGGGTAGACTTATAAAGGCTTCCTGAATTAAAAACTTACTACATCTGGAGGTTCCTCAAAAAACTAGAGGTAGGCCCTGGACACCCTTTTAACCCAGTACTGAAGTCACTCCTGAGGTTCACCCTCAGCCAAAGGTTAGACAGGCTTATAAAACAAACAATAATACATGTAGCTCAACCATGTATATGAGACTAAATGGGCACACCAGCCCAGGGGCAAGGATGAGAAGGCAGGAGGGGACAGTAAAGCTGGACGAATGGAAATGGGGAGGGAGCCCAAGGTCGAGAAAGAGAGAGTGTTCACACTTCGTGGAGTTGGCAACAAACGACACAAGAAAATATGAGTATTCATTGTTTAATGAGAAACTAATTTGCTCTGTAAACCTTTAATTACAGCACAATTTAAAAAACAAACAAACTAGAGGTACAGCTGTCATAAACCTAGCAATTCCACTCCTAGGGATTTAACAGAAGTGATACGAAGAGATATACGCACATCTATGTTCATTCACAATAACAAAAAGATGGAAACAACCTAAATGCCGATCAATTGATGAATGGATAAGTAAAATACATACATATAACAGAATACTACTCAGTGATAAAGAAAAAGGAGTTCCCAAAACATTTGGAACAAGGATGAACCTAGAGGACATTATGTTGAGTGAAATAAGCCAGTCCTAAAACAACAACAACAACAAATATCGTATGTTCTTACTTATATGAAATGACATGAACAAGTAAATATACAGAAACTAATGTTCATTAGTGGTTACCAGGGATGGGGGGTTTCACTGTCTAGATAGTAGACACTTGTTATTTTTGGTGATGGGAAAAGTAACAGCAGATAAGGGTGAAGTGTACACAGCTTGATGAAGGTAAAAAAATCACTAAAAAATACACAAGAAAAAAGGATCTGTTGGTAACTGCTATGACATATATAATTTCAAAACAGTAGTAAAAACAACCAAAAAAATAATGTGCATGTATATATGCATGTATATAGGCATATATGTGTATATTGAAAAAAAAAACCATTGCCGTCAAGTCAATTCCGATGCACAATAACCCTATAGAACAGAGTAGAACTGCCCTGTAGGGTTTCTAAGGAGTGTCTGGTGGATTCAGACTGCAGACCTTTTGGTTAGCAGTCAAATGCTTAACCACTGCACCACCAGTGCTCCCTATATGTGTATAGGTGTCATGAATTGAATTATGTCCCCCCAAAAAATGTGTGTATTAATTTGGCTGGGCCATGATTCCCAGTATTGTGTGGTCGTCCTCCATTTTGTGATTATAATTTTATGTTAAAGAGGATTAGCGTGGGATTGTCTATCACCCTTACCCAGGTCACATCCCTGATCCAATGTAAAGGGAGTTTCCCTGGGGTGTGGCCTGCACCACCTTTTATCTCTCAAGAGATAAAAAGGAAAAGGAAGCCAGCAGAGAGGGGAGACCTCATACCAGCAAGAAAGCAGTGACGGGAGCAGAGCGCATCCTTTGGACCTGGGGTCCCTGTGTGGAGAAGCTCCTAGTCCAGGGGAGGTTTGATGAGAAGGTGACAGAGACAGAAGGCCTTCCCCTGGAGCTGACACCCTGAACTTGGACTTTTAGCCTACTTTACTATGAGGACATAAACTTCTCTTTGTTAAAGCCAACCACTTGTGGTATTTCTGTTAGAGCAGCACTAGATAACTAAGACAATAGGTATGTATGTATATGTATATAAAGTGAAGAAGACTTGAATCACTTACTGATGAATGTCAAAGACTACAATCTTCAGTATGGATTACAACATTAAAAAAAAAAATCCTTACAACTGGACCAATAAGCAACATCATGCATGATAAACAGAATAAAAATTGAAGTTGTCGAGGATTTCATTTTACTTGGATCCACAAATAACACCCATGGAAGCAACAGTCAAGAAATCAAATGACGTATTGCACTGGGCAAATCTGCTGAAAAGACCTCTTTAAAGTGTTAAAAAGCAAAGATGTCACTTTGAGGACTAAGGTGCACCTGACCCAAGCCATGGTATTTTCGATCACCTCATATGCATGCGAAAGCTGGACAATGAATAAGGAAGACCAAAGAAGAATTGACACCTTTGAATTATGGTGTTGGCAAACAATATTGAATATACCATGGACTGCCAGAAGAACGAACAAATCTGTCTTGGAAGAAGTACAGCCAGAGCTCCTTATAACGTTTTGTAAAGCTTCATCTAAAGTACAATAAAAAATATATATATAAATAAATAAAAATAGGCAAAGGATTTAAATAGACATTTCTCCAAAGAAGATGTAGAAATGGCCAATAAGCACATGAAAAGATGCTCTACATCATTAGTCATTACAGAAATGGAAACCAAAACCACAATGAAATACTGCTTTACAACCACTTGTTGCTGCTGTTAGGTGCTATTGAGTTGATTCTGACGGCTAAAATAAGAAGGTTAGACAATAATAAGTGTTGATGAGGATATGGAAAATCATACATTTCTATTAGGATTCTAAAATTGTGCAGCCACTTTGGAACACAGTTTGGCAGTTCCTCAAAATATTAAATATAGACTTGTCAGATGACCAAGCAGTTCCATTTCTATGTATATACCCAAGATAAATGAAAATATCCATCCACAAGTATTTATATAAAAACTTGCACATGAATTTTCATAGAAGGATTATTCATTATTAGGTGGGGAAAAAATTTTTATCAACTTATGAACGGATAAACAAAAGGTCATGCAATGGAATACTATTTGGTCATAAAAAGAAATGAAGTACTGAAACATGCTACAACATGGATGGCCCTTGAAACATTAAAACCAATCACAAAAGGCCACATATTGTATGATTTCATTCATTTGAAAAGTTCAGAATATTTAAATCCATAGAGACAAAAAGTAGATTAGTGATTGTAGCTAGAGGACCCCACGCATCTGTCAGTTTGTTGTACTGTAGGGGCTTGTGTATTGCTGTGATGCAGGAAGCTATGCCTCTGGTATTCAAATACAAGCAGGGTCACCCATGGTGGGCAGGTTTCGGCTGAGCTGCCAGACTAAGACAGGCTAGGAAGAAGGACCTGGTGGTCTACTTCTGAAAAGAAATATCCAGTGAAAACCTTATGAATACCAGCCGAACTTTGATATAGTATATAGGGCCAGAAGATGAGCCCTTCAGGTCGGAAGGCACTCAAAATATGACTGGGGAAGTGCTGCCTCCTCAAAGAAGAGTCAACCTTAATGATGTGGATGGAGTCAAGCTTTCAGGACCTTCATTTGCTGATGTGGCATGACTTAAAATAAGAAGAAACAGCTGCAAACATCCATTAATAATCAGAATGTGGAATGTACGAATTATAAATTTAGCAAAATTGGGAATCATAAAAATTAAGTGGAACACATAAACATCAATATCCTAGGCATTAGTGAGCTGAAATGGACTGGTTTTGGCCATTTTGAATTGGACAATCATATGGTCTACTATGCTGGGAATGACAAACTGAAGAGGAATAGTGTTGCATTCATCGTCAAAAGAACATTTCAAGATCTATCCTGAAGCACAGTGCTGTCAGTGATAGGATAATATCCATACACCTACAAGGAAGACCAGTTATTACAACTATTATTCAAATTTACTCACCAACCACTAAGGCCAAAGATGAAGCAATTGAAGATTTCTGCAGTCTGAAATTCAACATGCAATCAGGCTGTATTGATAATTCCAGGTGATTGGAATACAAAAGTTGGAAACAACGAAGGATTGATAGTTGGAAAATATGGCCTTGGTGATAGACATGACAACAGAGATGGCATGACAGAATTTTGCAAGACCAATGACTTCTTCATTGCAAATATCTTTTTTCAATAACATAAACGGTAACTATACACATGCACTTTGCCTGACGGAATACACAGGAATCAAATCGACTACCTCTGTGCAAAAAGGTGATGGAAAAGCTCAATATCATCAGTAAGAACAAGGCCAGGGGCCGACTGCAGAACAGATCATCAATTGCTCATATACAAGTTCAAGCTGAAGCTGAAGAAAATTAGAACAAGTCTACAAGAGCCACAGGATGCCCTTAAGTATATCCCACCTGAAATTAGGGATCAGCTCAAGAATAGACCTGACGCGTTGAATACTAATGACCGAACACCAGACAAGTTCTGGAATGATATCAAGGACATCATATATGAAGAAAGCAAGAGGTCATTAAAAAGACAGGAAAGAAAGAAAAGATGAAAACGAATGTCAGAAGAGACTCTGAAACTTGCTTTTAAACGTCAAGTAGCTAAAGCAAATGGAAAAAATGGTGAAGTAAAAGAATGGAACAGATTTCAAATGGCGGCTGGAGAAGACAAAGTAAAGTATTATAATGACATGTGCAAAGACCTGGAGTTAGAAAACCAAAAGGGAAGAATATGCTTGGTATTTCTCAAGATGAAAGAACTAAAGAAAAAAATTCAAGCATCGAGTTGCAATATTGATGGATTCTATGAGGAAAATATTAAATGACACAGGAAGCATCAACAAAATATGGAAGGAATGCACAGTTACTATATCAAAAAGAATTGGTTGATGTTCATGTGATCAGGAACCGATGCTACTGAAGAGGTCCAAGCTGCTGCACTGAAGGCACTGCAAAAAAGAAGGCTCCAGGAATTGACAGAATACCAATTAACATGTTTCAAAAAATGGATGCAGTGCTGGAAGCGCTCACTCATCTACGCCAAGAAATTTGGAAGACAGCTACCTGGCCAACCGACTGGAATAGATCCATATTTCTGCCTATTCCCAAGAAAGGCGATCCAACCAAATGTGGAAATTATCGAACAATATCATTAGTATCATACACAGGTAAAAATTTGTTGAAGATCATTCAAGCACTGTTGTAGTAGTACATCGACAGGGAACTGTTAGAAATTCAAGCTGATTCAGAATAGGATGTGGAACCAGGGATATCATTGCTGATGTCAGATGGACCATGGCTGAAAGTAGAGAATACCAGAAAGATGTTTTCCTGTGTTTTAATGACTATACAAAGACTGTGTGGATCATAACAAATTATGGATAACATTGCAAAGAATGGGAATTCCAGAACACTTAATTGTGCTCTTGAGGAAACTGTACACAGATCAAGAGGCAGTTGTTCAAACAGAACAAGGGGATACTGCATGGTTTAAAGTCAGGAAAGGTGTGCATCAGGCTTGTATCCTTTCACCATACCTATTCAATCTGTATGCTCAGCAAATAATCCAAGAAGCTGGACTATATGAAGAAAAACAGGGCATCAGGATTGGAGGAAGACTCATTAACAACCTGATATATGCAGATGACACAACCTTGCTTGCTGAAAGTGAAGAAGACTTGCAGCACTTACTGATGAAGATCGAAGACCACAGCCTTCAGTATGGATTACATCTCAACATAAAGAAAACAAAAATCCTCACAGCTGGACCAATAAGCAACACCATGATAAATGGAGAAAAAAATTGAGGTTGTCAAAGACTTCATTTTACTTGGATCCACAATCAACGCCCATGGAAGCAGCAGTCAAGAAATCAAATGATACATTGCATTGAGCAAATTTGCTGAAAAAAGACCTGGTAGCATAGTGGTTAAGAGTTCAGCTGCTAACCAAAAGTTTGGCAGTTTGAATCCACCAGGCCCTCCTTGGAAACCCTATGGAGCAGTTCTACTCTGTCCTATAGGCTCGCTATCAGTCGGATTTGACTCGACAGCAACGGGTTTGATTTTTTTTGGTTAAAGTGTTAAAAAGCAAAGAGGTCACCTTGAAGACTAAGATGGGCCTGACCCAAGCCATGGTGTTTTCAAATGCTTCATATGCATTGGAAAGCTGGACAATGAATGAGGAAGACCAAAGAAGAACTGATACCTTTGAATTATGGTGTTGGCAAAGAATATTGAACATGCCATGGACTGCCAGAAGAATGAGCAAATCTGTCTTGGAAGAAGTACAGCCAGAATGCTCCTTAGAAGCAAGGATAGCGAGACTATGTCTCACATAATTTGGATGTGTTATCAGGAGGGAATAGTCCCTGGAGAAGTTCATCATGCTTGGTAGAGGGTCAGTGAAAAAGAACAAGACCCTCCATGAGATGGATTGACACAGTGGCTGCAACAATGGCTCAAGCATAACAACGATTGTGAGGATGGCAAAGAACTGGTGGTGTTTTATTCTGTTGTACCTAGGGTCACTATGAGTTGGAACTGACTGGACGGCACCTAACAACAACAAGAAGCAAGCTAGAGGAGAGAGGTTTGAGGGATGAAGCGACTAATGGGTACTAACGGTTGCTTTTTGGGATGATAAAACTGTTCTAAAATTAGTGATGATGGTTGCACTAATTGATGAATATTCTAAAAACCATTGACTTGTATGCTTTAAAAGGATGAATTTTATGTTAGGTGAATTATGTCAATAAAGCTGCCATTAAAAAATGGGCAAAAAAGAAAAACTCAAATGAAGTGAGCCTGTCACTTCAAGGAAAACAACTGACATTATTTGTTGCCAATGAAAAGACTCAAGTTTTTATTTAAAAATTAGAATTTTGAAAAACTTGTATCTGGTACCAGTAGCTTGACTCCTTCTCAATACTTAAAGACTTTCCAGTGAGATTGTAGGTGATATTAATGATTGTGATTTTCTCATACTGTATAATGAAATGTCTCAACATTTTGAAGATCTGCATAATTCAGTGAACCATGCATGATTTACAAAATCATGCTTGAGTAAAAGATATATTCAAAGTGCAAGACAGAAGAATGGATTTTAATGTAATCAAGGTCAATAAGTTCATTGATATAGTTTTAGATTCCACATTTCAATTAAGCCTTAAGAAAATATTTCTAGTCAACTTATAGCATATTACCAAAAAAGAATATTCATAACAATTATTTATGAACACTATTAAAATACTCTTCCTTTTTTCAACTACGTACTTGTATGAGGCATGATTTCCTTCATATAGTTAACCAAAATAGCAGATTAAATGCAGAACCAGATATGAGAATCCAGCTGTCTTCTAGTATCATGCCAGATTTTTAAAGAGATTTGCAAAAATGTAATGTAATGTCATCCTTCTTATTAAATTTTTTCTTTTTGAAAATATGGCTACTTTTCATAAACAAAAACTAAGCATTAAAAAAAATCTTCAATATCCAAGCTATACTCTATATAAATCCAGATCCTTTGGAATGAGGGCACAGACATTATTTTTATCAAACTCTCCAGATGATTCCAGTGTGTAGCCAAGTTCTAGTATCAGTGCTCTAGAACAGTGGCCCTCCATTTCTGGTATCAGCATCACCTGGAGAACTTAAAAATTCAGAGGTCTGGCCATGATCTCGGGGAACATCTAGCTCAATTGGCATAACATAGTTTATAAAGAAAATTTTCTACATTCTACCTTGGTGAGTAATGTCTGGGGTCTTAAAAGCCTGTGAGCACCCATCTAAGATACTCCACTGGTCTCACCCCTGCAGGAGCAAGGGAGAATGAAGAAAACAGGATACAAGGGAAAGATTAGTCCAAAGGACTAATGGACCACAACTACCACGATGTCCACCAGACTGAGTCCAGTGCAACTAGATGGTACCCTACTACTACCACTGACTGCTCTGACAGGGATCACAACAGAGGGTCCCAGACAGAGCTGGAGAAAAAATGTAGAACAAAGTTCTAACTCACAAAAAAAGACCAGACTTACTGGCCTGACAAAGACTGGAGAAACCCCAAGACTATGGCCCCTGGATACTCTTTTAGCTCAGTAATGAAGTCACTCCTGAGGTTCACCACTCAGCCAAAGATTAGACAGACCCATAAAATAAAATGAGACTAATGGGGCACAACAGCCTACGGACAAGAACTAGAAGGCAAGAGGTGACAGAAAAGCTAGTAATAGGGAACCCAAGATCGAGAAGGGAGAGTGTTGACATGTCATGGGGTTGTTAACCAATGTCATAAAACTATATGTGTACTAACTGTTTAATGAGGAACTATTTGTTCTGTAAACCTTCATTGAAAGTACAGTAAGAAAAAATAAAAATTCAGAGGTCCAGGACCCATGCCACTTTAATAGGACTTGTCTTAGGCTGGGTTCTCTAGAGAAGCAAAACCAGTAAAGTGTATAAATATATATATAGGGAGAGATTTACATCAAGGAAACAGCTCACACGATCACAGGGGCTAGAACATCTCAAGTCCATGGATCAGGGTAGAGGCCTCTCCCAAGTCACATAGCTGCAGAAGCTGGCGAGCTGAAGATCAGCAGGTCGGAGAGCAGGGCTCCTGCTCACAGGCTGTGAAGGTTGATGAATTCCAAGATCAGCAGGCAAGACCACAGGGTTTCTCTTGATTCACGTAGCTGCAGGAACTGGTGAACCCAAGACTGGCAGGTCAAGCAGCAGGGCTTTGCTCACAGGCTGTGAAGATCGATGAATCCCAAGTTCAGCAGATAAGCTGACAGCTCAAGTCCCAAGAACTGGAGATGAGACGACAGGAGGCAGCCACAGGATCCAGAGTGAGCAAAAAGCCAGAATTTCCGCTTATATTCAGATGCAGGCCACGCCCCCAAGAAGACTCCCTTTCATCTGATTGGCTACTCACAGTATATTCAATCATGGCAGTGATCACATTAAGACACTGAGAATCATGGCCCAGCCAAGTTCAAACACAGTCTTAACCACCACAGGATTGGACCTCTATATTTTTATTAGCTCTTTGGGTTATTCTAATACACACCAAAATAGAGAGCCACTGCCCTATACAGGTCAGTAGCATTAGACTCCTTTCTTAACTCTGTTTAAAGACTAGATTCTATGCATAGTATTTGACCTTTCCAGAAGATATGGGTCTACTTTTACTTTTCATACGTCTCATTAAAGCAAAAATAACAACCCTAAACATCTATTATGCAAATTTACATGCCAACTACTAAGGCCAAAGATGGAGAAATTGAAGACTTTTACCAACTTCTGCAGTCTGAAATTGATGGAACATGCAATCAGGATGCAATTGATAATTACTGGTGATTGGAATGCGAAAGTTGGAAACAAAGAAAAAGGATCAGTAGTTGGAAAATATGGCCTTGGTGATAGAAACGATGCCAGAGATCACATGATAGAATTTTGCAAGACCAATGACTTCTTCATTGCAAATACCTTTCTTCACCAACATAAACAGCGACTATACATGTGGACCTCGTCAGATGGAATACACAGGAATCAAATCGACTACATCTGTGGAAAGAGATGATAGAAAAAGCTCAGTATAGTCAGAACAAGGCCAGGGGTTGACTGCAGAACAGACCATGAATTGCTCATATGCAAGCTCAAGTTGAAGTGGAAGAAAATTAGGACAAGTCCATGAGAGCCAAAGGACGACCTTGAGCATATTCTACCTGAATTTAGAGACCATCTCAAGAATAGATTTGACACGTTGAACACTAATGATCAAAGACCAGATGATTTACGGAATGATATCAAGGACATCATACATGAAGAAAGCAAGAGGTCATTAAAAAGACAGGAAAGAAAGAAAAGACCAAAATGAAGAGACTCTGAAGCTTGCTCTTGAAGGTTGAGTAGCTAAAGCAAATGGAAGAAATGGTGAAGTAAAAAGAGCTGAACAGAAGATTTCAAAGGTCGGCTTGAGAAGACAAAGTAAAGTATTATAGTAAGATGTGCAGAGACCTGGAGATAGAAAACTAAAAGAGAAGAACATGCTCTGCATTTCTCAAGCTGAAAGAACTGAAGAAAAAATTCAAGCATCAAGTTACAATATTGAAGGATTCTATGAGGAAAATATTAAATGACGCAGGAAGCATCAAACGAAGATGGAAGGAATACAGAATCACTATACCAAAAAGAATTGGTCGACGTTCAACCATTTCAAGAGGTAGTATATGATCAGGAACCGATGGCACTGAAAGAAGAAGTCCAAGCTGCACAGAAGGCATTGGCGGAAAATAAGGCTCCAAGAATACCAATTGAGATGTTTCAACAAATGGAGGAAGTGCTGGAAGTGCTCACTCGTCTATGCCAAGAAATTCGGAAGACAGCTACCTGGCCAACCGACTGGAAGAGATCCATATTTATGCCTATCCCCAAGATAGGTGTTCCAACTGAATGTGGAAATTATTGAATAATATCATTAATATCACATGCAAGTAAAATTTTGCTGAAGATCATTCAAACACTGTTGCAGCAGTACATCAATAGGGAACCGTCAGAAATTCAAGCCAGATTCAGAAGAGGACTTGGAACCAGGCATATCATTGCTGATGTCAGATGGACCCTGGCTGAAAGTAGAGAATACCAGAAAGATGTTTTCCTGTGTTTTATTGACTATACAAAGACTGTGTGGATCATAACAAATTATGGATAACATTGCAAAGAATGGGAATTCCAGAACACTTTATTGTGCTCTTGAGGAACCTGTACATAGATCAAGAGGCAGCTGTTCAAAAGAACAAGGGGATACTGCGTGGTTTAAAGTCAGGAAAGGTGTGTGTCAGGGTTGTATCTTCTCACCATGCCTATTCAATCTGTATGCTGAGCAAATAATCCAAGAAGCTGGACTATATGAAGAAAAACAGGGCATCAGGATTGGAGGAAGACTCATTAACAACCTGAGATATGCAGATGACACAACCTTGCTTGCTGAAAGTGAAGAGGACTTGCAGCACTTACTGATGAAGATTGAAGACCACAGCCTTCAGTATGGATTACACCTCAACCTAAGGAAAACAAAAATCCTCACAGCTGGACCAATAAGCAACACCATGATAGATGGAGAAAAAAATTGAAGTTCTCAATGATTTCATTTTACTTCAATCTACAATCAACACCCATGGAAGCAACAGCCAAGAAATCAAGTGACCCATTGCATTGGGCAAATCTGCTGCAAAAGACCTCTTTAAAATGTTGAAAAGCAAATACTTCACCTTGAAGACTAAGGTGTGCCTGACCCAAGTCCTGGTGTTTCCACCTCATATGCATGTGAAAGCTGGACAATGAATAAGGAAGGCCAAAGAGGAACTGACGGCTTTGAATTGTGGTGCTGGCAAAGAATACTGAATATACGATGGACTAACAAAAGAATGAACAAATCTGTCTTGGAACAAGTACAACCAGAATGCTCCTTAGAAGCAAAGATGCTGAGACTTCATCTCACGTACTTTGGATATGTTATCAAGAGGGATAAGTCCCTGGAGAAGGACATCATGCTTGGTAAAGTAGTGTCAGTGAAAAAGAGGAAGACCTTCAACAAGATGGATTGACACAGTGGCTGCAACAATGAGCTCAAGCATAACAATGATTCTGAGGATGGCACAGGACCGAGCAGTGTTTCATTCTGTTGTACATAGATTTGCAGTGAGTCAGAATTGACTCGATGGCACCTAACAACAACAACAGCAAACATCTGTAAAAACAGAAGACAATGAACTGCTTTCAACAAAAAGGACTCCTACTACAAGAGTGCTTCGTAAGCATGAACAGTGATGTGCCAGCTGATAGAGGGCACGGCAGCCTGCCTGTCTCCCAGAGAGCTACAGCCATGGAAGGTCTGTCCTCAGTTTCTGCATAGGAGCTACTGAAATGATTTCAGAGGACGGTGCTCTGGGGTCAGATGACATATTAATCTATGGTTTCTGCATTCAAAATGCAAGTTTCTCTGTGGGATCAGTTTTGTAATCCCTTAGAATCGGAGGGCAGCACTCAAGGTTTCTCTTAGTCAATCAGAACAAGTGAAACATTTGTTCACCCAAATGCTAGCAAGAAAGTTGCAGATGGTGAGTCAGCAATTGGCTAGACTTTAGGTGGCAGAGAAATTCTGGAACTGCTGTTGCCATATGTGTCCTCAATGGTGTCACACTGGGCATGGGAGTTGAGGTTAAGGTATCGTCTAAAGGACAGTAAGGCTAAAGAGGCGTGACAAAGTTAAAGACTTTCCATGTCCCTGTGCTGATTCACTTTCCCTCCTTCCATGCATTTGTCAAAAGTGAGCACAACTTGCATTTTCTGGATAAATTTAGGATGCTAAAAAAGAAAAAGTGAGAAAGTTCCTTGAAACCAGCTAAGCTCTTACCAGGTTACACATGGTTTCAGAGTCTGTGTTCCTAAACAGATTTCTGTTTCTGTGGTTGGAAGGCTAGCAGCCTTGTTGACTGAGTTCTATCCTACTATGCCAGGGCCTCTGTATGAGAGAGAAAAGGACAGAGTTCTCTGACTGTCCCCAACTTCTGCAACCTGACCCTGAAAAAAAATGCGACCAAAACTCACTTCTGATACACAAGCATTTAGTACCCTGATGACATTTTAGAAAAAGTTTAGGTAGAAATAGTCAATGCAACTAAATTCGACTTACTTAATTGAGCATCTACTAAATGCCCAACATCATAATACACCCTAAAGACTCAATGATGAAGGAAGGACATTCACACTACAATTCATTTGTGCAGAGAAATCACAGCTTCCTATTTCATCTATGGGAGTCCTACGTGGTGCAAATGGTTAAGCACTTGACTGCTGAGGGGCTGTAGGTTTGAGTTCACCCAGAGGTGCCTCAGAAGAAAGGCCTGGTGACCTACTTCTGAAACATCAGCCATTTAAAACCCTACGGAGTACAGTTCCTCTCTAACACAGATGGGGTCACCATGAATGGGAGTTGACTCAATAGCATCTGGTTTTGTTTTTGGTTTTGTCTATAAAAGTCTCTTTTGGTGTGTTCAGTCTTTGCTTGTCTCTCAGATAGCCTTCTTCTCTTGCTGCTCTTCCCACCAGGGCAGGGGGTATGGCTAGTACAGGCTAGCGGCAAGGAAAGGTTAGTGTCCTCAGGCATGATGCCCTGTCTCCTGATGCCAGCCCTCCTTTCCCGTCTTCATGACCCCATAGAATCCCATAAAATGTAGACAGCACATGGACCAGTCAGGCATTTTCACCCAGTCTGTCAAATCTTGTCTTTGAGCTTTTGGTTTCTACTCTTGCCCTACTTCAACCCATTTTCCTCACACAACACAGAGTCATTTTAAAAAAACGCAGATATGATCATGTCTTTCTCCTGCTTAACTCTTTAGTGGCCTCCTGTTATTTTGAGGATGTAGGTCAAAATTCTTATCATGGCCTGGAAGATCCTACATGATCTGACTACTACCTATCTCGCCAATAAAATCCTGCCTATTTTCTGGCTCACTTGCTACACCTCACTCTCACTCATCTTTTGAGCCTAGCAACATAACAAGTTTTCTATTGCCTCATATATGGACTTCCCTCTGTAACATTCTACCACCACTCCTCATCTAGTTTGCTCTTTAGGTCCAAGTGTTACTTCCTCAGGAGGCCTTCCCTAACCACCCAATTTTAAACTCTCTCATAGTCTCTGTTCCTTTTTATAATGTATTCACTACAATTTGTAATTAAAGATTAATCTGTTCATTGATCAAATATCTGCCCCACTCACTAGACTGTATGGCCCATGAGAAAACCTAAACTTATATGAGTTTTCTCCAGCAGAAACCATCAGCTATTGTATATATTCAAGAGAAGTTAGTCCCTGATGGAGCAGCAGAAAGATGGGGTACAGAACTCAAATTCTAGTAAGAAGACCAGACTTAATGGTCTGACTGAGACTGGACGAACCCCGGAAAGCATGGCCACTGGATTCTCTATCAGCCCAGAACGAAAACAGTCTCTGAGGCCAACTCTTCAGACAGGGATTGGACTGGACTGTGGGACATAAAGGGATACTTGTGAGGAGTGTGCCTCTTAGCTCAAGTAGATACAAGAGACCAAAAGGGCAGCTTCTGTCCGAAGGTGAGATGGGAAGGCAGAGAGGGTTAGGAGCTGGTTAAATGTACATGGGGAAACAGGGGTGGAGAGGAGGAGTGTGCTGTCACAGAATGGGGTGAGCAATTAGGGTCACATAACAATGTATGTATAAAATTTTGTATGGGAGACTAACCTGAAATGTAAACTTCATTTAAACTACAATAAAAAAAAAAAAAAAAAAAGATTACAGCCTAGGAAACCCAATGGGCAGTTCTACTCAGTCATATAGGGTCGCTATGAGTCGGAATGGACTCTGGCATACAGCAACTTGTATGTATACAATTGCCAGAAACAATTTGACTGCCTAGGTTAAAAGGAAAAAGTGCCCACTTTACAGCTGTGTGGAAATTGGGTCAATTTAGAGTCAGAAATGAGTCTAATCCAAGCTATGTATCCTACAGAAAAGGAAATCGAGGCCCACAGAGGTGAACTGACTAGCCCAAAGTTACCCGCCTGGGGGAATACCAGAGCCAGGGGTCAGACCTTAGTATTCTGAATCCCCACCAAGTGCACTTTCTGCTAGACTTACTGCTTATTGGCAGTCTGCTTGAAGGAAAGCAATCACAGCCCAAGAAGAAGTGAAATCTGCCCTTTCTGAAAGGGGTGTTGCATGCTCACAAAAACTCAGGATTCCTTGGGAAACTAGGGAAAAGTCTTCCAAATTTTCTCATTATACACATTCTTCATATTACCAGAGAGAATTCTACACTGTATGCAGAGATCAGCCTCAATTAATCAGGCTAACATGTAGGCGCTCTTTCTCTACACAGGCTTCCACATTGCATGTCCTGAGTAGTCCTTTTATGTAAGTGGGGGCACAGATCAGCATGGATGTGACTATTCTTACGGCTTCTGTTTCATTGTACAATTCAGTGTCAACAGACATTGATTACTGTAATGTATCCTGGGCGGACCAAACAGCTCCCTCTGGATTCCATTCTGAAGTGAAAAGGCTTCTGGCTTTTCAGCAAAAACACTCTTTTACATAATACCAAGCCATAAGGGGAGCTGCCCTGGGAAATAGAGTTATCTCAAGGGAAGTTGTGAAATTGGTTTCCAGGAGGCTCTGGAAGATTCTCCTCAGATTCTTGTCTCTTTTTTAGAGATGTTCCAGGCCTGGAGAAATAAAGGAAACTAAAGAAAAACTTAATGGTTTCTGTAGTCAAATGAAGTATACTTCATGGGGAAGAACTGGCTGTTTCTGGACAGGAGTCTCCATTAGTGTTTCAATTGTTTGGGGTCTGTAAAAATGGACCCCGGGTTTATAGAGGATGATGGGTGAAAGAGATGATGATAAGAGTGAGGTAAGACAATTTGGGCATGATCCACAATCATGAAGTCTATGAAATGGTTGAGTCTTAGGGGCTGTGCTTAGGAAAAAGTGAATTTAGGAAGTTTCTCCCAGATGGGAGGTAAGAGACCAAAACGTTGGCTGAAAGAACAAATAGACCCGTTGAGGATCTGAGAATCCTGATAGAGTACCATAGGCAAATCATTTCAAGCATTAGTTAAACGGAGCTAAATCTAAAAGTTAAAAGTGATTATACATGTGGAGGCATTTTAGAACTGTGATACGTAAATGTGAAAAACAGACAAACAAACAAATAAAATGCCTTAACCACTTCAGGAAAAAAAAAAGAGAGAGAGAAGTTAAACAGGTGGGTTGATCCAGAGTTGGGTTTTCCCGAGCGGTGTTTCAGGTTGAGATGAGAGACTGATTGCATTTTCATTGAATTTAGCCAAGGACTTCAAAATGCCCAAATCCTGCCCATGGCCACATGAGTCAAGAAGTATCCTACAGAAATATATACACAAGACAGTTACTTAGCTGGGGATTTGACACCAACTCAATGTGGAACTCAAACAGCTTATCTGAAACCAATGAACAATCTTTTTCCTTAAGCGAGTTGGACTAAAGAGCCTCCAATCCTCCAAAAAAGTGATGAGGCCTACTCCATTTTTCCCTTAATCCCATACCTGAGTTTAATCTCACAATGATATTGCAAAGAAGGGCTCTTACTCCAGCACTGGTGGAAAAGTAGAAAGAGAAAAAAAGTATGCAATAACTGTAGTCTTGGCTGGCACATGAAAAGAAAAAGAAGAGAGAGAGAGACAGATATGGGAGAGAAGGGGGTGGGAGGGGAGGAAGAAAGAAAAGCAGAGCTGTATTTTACTCAATGGGAAGAAGAGACAAAATAAACCTATACTCCCTTGAACTTACCTTCCAATCAGGCAATGATTCAACCCACAATATCCTTAAATATGAAGAGTTGAAGAAGGACATGGAGGATAAGCCCTGACCTCACTATGGAGGCCAGGAGATGGAAAGACAAGTGTAGGTTCCCTGAAAGAACTGACAAGAGGGCTAATGAGATGGACCATGATGGATATGATGACAAGGCAAGGAAATGCAGCTACAGGGTACAGAAAGCTGGGAAGGGGATGGACCAAGTGAATGGAAGCTTTTTGAGTATGAAGAATAGTATTATAATAGGAGTAGCTTCCAAGAGTGAGGGAGCTGGAAGGATAGGCTGCTATGGCTTGACAATGGATATGTAAATTTAATTACATTTCAGAAGTGGAGCCATTCTGGCTGATAAGAGCCAGGGAGTGTCTTGAACATCGAAAGCTGAAGTAGAGCAAAGGTGATGGTCACTGGTGTTGAGGAGGCCAAGGACATAAGACACTGCAGGGAATTCTATGATGGTGGAAAGGCTTAGACGAATATAGGAAGACTAATGAGTGGATATCACTAATCATAAAGTAAATATATCATATTGGAGGAGGAAAATGTATTAAAATGGTAAGAAATAAAATTAGGTACATTAGTAAATCCAGGTAAAATTAACAAATTGAACCAAACTTGTGGAGCAGCAAATTTAGGGCAAAAGAGGATGGCAGAATTATTATTAGGATCATAAGAAAGAGGCTGGACCAAAGATGAGACAGGCCCATAAAACAAAAATGAGACTAAATAGGCACACCCAGGGGCAAGGACAAGAAGGCAGGAGGGGACAGGAAAGCTGGTAATGGGGAACCCAAGGTCAAGAAAAGGAAGTGTTTACATATCATGGGGTTGGCAACCAATGTCACAAAACAATGTGCGTATTAATTGTTTACTGAGAAACAAATTTGCACTGTAAACCTTCATCTAAAGCACAATTAAAAAAAAGAATTGTCTATATGAGCTTAATCTGACAATAGTTAAAGCACAGATGAGAACTTTAAGGAACAGAGAGCCTAAATTAATGATGATGAAACAATATGGGTAGAGATAGTGGGAATGGTGACACTGTGAAGTATGTAACCAATGTTATTGGACTGTTCATGTAGAAACTGTGAATGGATGCATGTTTGGCTGTGTATACTGCCATCTAAAATTTAAAAAGTATATTAATTTAAAAAACAAGAAACAGGCTGGAGTTTGACCACATGGAACAGAAAATACAGCTTTAACTGGGTAGTATATGACTTCTCTGGTTGCTTCAGCAACAGAGCCCATCTCACAGTACTACTATGTTGAGAAAAACAACAGGTGCAAATATAACACATTGTAATTAGAGGTAGGGCAAAAGTAGTCTAGCTGGCTCCCCTTGGGCCCTTAGGGGAAAGTCTGAGAAGGAGTTTGGAAAAGGGCTGTGCAGTAAAGGTGAAATTATGTGGAAAGGAATTTGAGTTATGCATTAAAGAGGTCAATGAAGCCTGCAAGCTCTCCGGGAGAAGACAGGCTCAGCCCTGCCGCTTCTCTGTTAGGTCCTTAGGTATGTATACAAAATAAGTAAATGCTTCCCTATTCCACATCATCTTGCCTGCTCTTATGCTGCCATCACTGCCGGGGTGAGAGTTTGGACAAGCAAAAAGGAGCCTGGTCTCCTGGTGGCCTGAGTGCTTTGGACTGGCACCATTATGACAGCCGGCTACCCAGATGGCTCTCTCTGCCCCTTCCAGGGCTGAGGCCACTCACATGAGCGGAAGTAGAACAGGGAACCAACAAGAGCTGGAGTCAGGGGCCAGAGGTGGGTAACCAGGAAATGGCTAAACGAGAGGCAGGGGATGGGTCAGTTGCTTGGCTTAAGTCTCAAAGAACCAGGGTTTTCACTTGAGTATGAAAAGAGCATTGTGGAGTAAAAGGAAAGTATTTCTTTCTGTACAGAAAACACGGTGTGTATGTATTGCCTGTGTTAACATTTACATTTTATTTGATTTCTTAGAAAGATCATGTTTGCTTCAGATTTACATTTGTGAGGTCAAGTATTCTGAGCTTCTTCTCACTGTATCAACTTTTTATTTGATGATCAACAGCTTTTATTGCAGCAATATGACAAACATTGCCCATTAGGTAGGCACATTTTGTAAGCATCAGAAAGAGGTTAGCTAACTTCAGCCGCAAGAAGAATGTCCTGGTAGATTAGGAGGTGACGACCAACCCTAAGCAGCCCTTGGGATGAGCAGAGGGGCAGTTCCAGCTGCCTTGGTGTTCAGGACTGATAGGCAGGTTATTTACAGCCCCATGGCTGAGATGACTCAGCTCAACTGATTTTCTACTTTATGTCACTCCACTCAAGATTCAGTATCCTGAAAAAGAAAGACCAATTGGCCCGTTGTGGGTCACATGCCCACTCCTGGGAGGGAGAGGCAGTTTCCAGTAGGGAGGAAGGGCAGCTTGAGAAACATCCAAAAAGACTGGTCCCAGATGCTACAAATTACCCTTCAGAATGCCATACCTAGCTGAGATATGTTTGTGAACTGGATGTCAGGGCCAGCTTTCAATTCCTCAAACACGATGATCTATCAAGAAGAAAAAGGCAGGGAGGCCGTAAGGTTTATATTATGCCTCTGAAGGCAAAGCACAGTCCAAGTCCAAGAGAAGTGGAATGGGAGGCTGGAATGGACAGTAGTTTCACCTCATTTTTTCCTGGATGAAGCCAGGGTCCCGGAAGGTAAAAAGTTTCCTGGGGACCTAACTCCCAGTAGCGCCCTAAGTTTTGTCCATTGATGAAAATGACTCCTTTTGTCCAGCCCTGGAAAAGATTGCAATGGAAGACTGAGCATCTGAGTTCTAGAAGTAAAGACACTGGGGGTGAAACACACACACATATACACACACCTCACACACCATAGACCCGTGAAATCCTAGACATCCCCAGGCAAGATTCACCAGGGCTCACACACTTCTGTACCAGCTAAGACCCTAGATCAGAAGTGACTTGGAAAGTTCTACGCTCCTGCCCCTAGACTGGGGCTGGCTCAGCAGCCAGGCCTCAGAAAAGAGGGCACTGATTTCTAACTCATCTCCCTACTCCCTACTGGAGCCCTACTGGAGCCCCAAAAGAGCTGGGCTGCTAACCAAAGGGTCTGCAGTTCAAATCCACTAGCCACTCCTTGGAAACCCTACGGGGCAGTTCTATTACGAGTCGAAATCGACTCCACAGCAATGAATTTGGTGTCTGGTTGATTCTTACATATCTGCCTCAAGCCAGAAGAGGGATTTTCCCTTTACCAAAAGACTGGTCCCAAAAAACTGCCAGAATTGTAGAATTCCAGGTGTGTCTTGGAATCCCAGTGACAACATTCCCACCACAGTCTGGCTGATTAGTTCATTAAGGAGTTAAGGGTTTCAACTCCTTGGTGTATGTCTGGTGACTGGTGGATCACTTTGACTGAATTCCTTGTGCAGTGGATCTACAGCTATCCCCACTAGAAAATACAACTCACGTCTCTAACTTTGTAAGCTTCCACTCCCTCCCTGGTTAAACCTGGGAAGGAATGGCATCTCAGATGGCTGTGGGGTGGCTGAGGTCCTTGTGAGCTTAGATCCCCTGACATAAGTTGGGACCCATTTACCAAGGAGGTTTTTTCTCAAAGGTTCTTTTGGGATGGGAGGTTGGAGGGGTCTCAGGCAGGGGAAAAGTTCACTAACCTCCAGTTTTATGAAGGTGTCTCTGGGAGTGTGACCAATTCTCAGGAAACCAAGGAAGAAGGCAGGGCCCAAAACGTGATTTGGGAATGGTTTCCACAGGTTAGGAAGGTCCCTGAGAGAGAAGCCAAGCAGCAAGTGGACAGCTAGTACCTTTTTTTATATTGCATCAGGGTGACCTCTGGGGGAGGTCTCCCCCTGCCAGAACCTGGCATCCTCTCTAGAGCACAAGCATATGCCTTTAGGGTGCATGATGCATAAATAAGGTGTGAGACTGGCAGCGGGGTGAATGAGGTTGGTCACCACTCTGCCCTAGACAAGTATGAAACCTGGGGTCATTTCCTTAATGTCTGGGTCTCAGTCTTCCTTATCTGCAAACAAAGAGGTCAGGATGATGATCTCTGAGGTCCTTCAATCTCTAAGTGCTTACCCTCTCTGAGCATCACCTTGAGCCAATGCCTGGGTACCCACCTTTGTATGAATTTAGCCTTCATCTCCAGGCTGAAGATCTTAAATCCCCTTAACGGGGAATTATTCAGGTAGATGTTCCCAGTTAAACCTGGTAGAGAGGGAGAAAGGGAGCGAGCAGGATGCAGAGATGCACACTGGCTGGGATCAGGGTTCCCCTGAAGGAGGATGCACTACTGTCCTCACCTGGTTTCTGCAGATTCTTACAACAACTTTTCTCTCTGAGTGCACACCTCTTAAGGTGGTGCCTATATCTCCCACACGAGCACATAGGAGGTACTTTCTGTCAGGTCTAGCAAGCACAGGGGCTCAGGTTAACTAACTGTCAGGTAGGCAAAGCACTTGGAGTAGAAGAAGGAAGGAATATACGGCTCTGGGCCCAGGGAGCACTGGGGGCAGGGTAAGGACAGCAGGCCTGGGGCTCCAGAGAAGAAAGTATCAAGTACGCTAGGAAGGGATACTCCAAGGTTTCTCTTCTTCAGCTTTCTTTTGGTGGAACAACTGTCAAAACCCTCCCTGAAGAGGAAAGGCTGTACACTGGCACTGGCTTGCATTAAGAACACACCTGGGGGACCCCCATTGTCCTTTCCCAGCAAAGCAAGGCTACATCATAGCTTCTACACACAGGTGTTCACTGGTTGAGAGATACTGCTCTCCTGCAACCGACTAACTAACCATACAGTCCTCAGTCGGGTGCAAGAGCAGTAGAAATTTGGTACCTCTGAGTCTCAGCGTCTCCCTTCAGGAGCCCACCTTTTCTCTCCTTATTGATATTCTGCCCATAGGCAATCCGGCCTTGATTCTCCACCAGGATACTTAGAGTCCAGTAGTTCCTGTAGCTCTGCCCAAGACAGATCGGCCAGAGTGGGCACCCCTTGCCATCCTTCTACAGACTGCCCAAGTGCCCCCTGAAACTACAATGAGGACAGAGCAGGGCTGATCGACAGCAGGACAGGACACATCAGAGCCTGCAGACACCAGCTCATGGTCAAGGGAAGCCTGTGCTCCTCCTGCTCATCCCCCTCTCCTGTGCCAGTCCTTTCAGGGAAAGCCATTGAGCATTTTACCAGACACTCTGTTGGGGCTGGTAACCAACCCAGAGCTTCACAAGCAACAAATATTCAGGGGGGAGAGCTCTGCCCACCTATAGCACAGACACTATATCTCAGAGACCCACCCAGGTCCCCTTAGTCCCTGTGGGCTCCTCTGCGAGGGGCAACCCAAAAGGGCCAGCCACATCTACAATTAAGTCCACGGTCCAGGCGACTACCAGAATTATCAGTCCATTAGCAATGGGGTTGCATACATTTTTGAGGGAAAGGGTCAGGTGATCAGTGGAATGATCCAGGATTCCTATGTACTTTTCATCCAAAAACACCTGCCAAAAAGAAGGAAAGCAGTATTAGATCCTCATAACGAAAAGGGAAAGAGGGGCATTAAAAAGAAAATAAGGGAGCAAGTCTAAGGGAATCATTAGGCCTTTGACTCCTGTGAGTTCACAACACAGAGTAGAATTAAAGCAGCACACTGCTAAAATGCAGGAGATTAAGTCAGAGAGGAGTGTGCCACATCATCTCTCGGCCCTGGCTCCAGTGTAGAAAAAAGAGAGAGAGAAAAAAAAAAAAGAAATGAAAACCCACAGGGAATGAGGAAAACAAGAAGGTCAAGAAGGAACAAACACTGTGAAAGAGATGATGACAAAGGGAAAGACGGGCTATAGTTGTGGCACTTGCTCTTTTTACTGCCCACCTCGCCCTGTGGCCTTACCTCCACAGTGGATCAATAATTCTGCCGGGTTTTCCCAGATTTTATCTGGAAAGACTGTTGCTACTAGACTATGTCTGGTTTGTAGGGTATAATCTGAATCTAAATCCATGTCTTCACCAGTCCCCACCACATTGCCTCAGCCCTAGATTAAGCCATTCTCCACCCGAGCCATGCAGGATTAGATAAGGATAAATAATTTGCCCCTTAGATTGTTTGAATTAGATTTAAAAATTTTCAATTTTACAATTGAATTTTTACAATAGAACTGAGGGTCAGTGAAAGAGAGGAAGACCCTCAGCGAGATAGACTGACACAGTGGCTGCAACAATGGGCTGAAGCATAACGATTATTGTGAGGGTGGCACAGACCAGGCAGCGTTTCGTTCTGCAGTACACAGGGTTGTTATGAGTTGGAACCAACTTGATGGCACCTAACAACAACAACCACCCAAGCCATGCCAGATCAGATAAGGATAAACAATTAACCCCTTAGACTGAGTTAGATTATAAAATTCTCAATTTTACAATCTTACTAGGAAACTACAAAAACAAAACCCACAAGTATTAAAAACATATAAAGGTTAATCTTATACAAAACACAGAATTCATGTTTTAGCTTACTAAGGTCTATCTGCAAGGGCTATATACTCCACAATAATTTATTGAGCGCCTACTGTATGACCAAATACTTCCTTGTGAAATGGGTCACCAAGACAAAAATACAATCCAGGTCACTGAGGAACTAAGATAGGGAGACAGGATGAGGTTTAGTGAGGGAGCTAATTAGTTTGGTTTTGAACAGGGTGACTTTGAGAAGTCTATGGAACACAGATAAATATCCAGTGAACAGCAAGAAATAGGGGTCTGCATCTGAGGAGAAGGAGGGAAGGGCTGGAGTCACAAACAAAAAAGAAGTCCTTAAAGCCTTGGAAAAAGATGATAGAGAGAGCGTAGAAAGCATGATGAGCAAGAAAATGTGACCAAGACCAAGTGAAAGCAGTCTTAACTTGGAGTGGGATGATGAAGCCTACAGTCTTGACTTTGCCACTTTTAGTCAAATATCCTGTGAAAGTCATTAAACTTCTCTGAGGTTTCCTCATTTGTAACATATATCTCAGATGGGTGTTGTCAGAATTAAATAAGAAAAGCCAACTGAAATATGCTATGTAAATACTAGGGCTTAAATTCTTCCCAAGTCGCCTTAAAACACCATCAGTTCCCATAAGGATCCTCCCCAGGGGTGTTTACATACCTTAGACATACAGTAGCAGTAGCATACATTTAAAATATTTCACTGAAGGGACAGAAGCTAAAGAAACAGTGGTCATTTTTTGAAAGTCAAAAAGAGATTTAACTACCATTTAGACATTCACCTCAGCAACAGAGTTGGGTTATCATATGAGAAGTGCCACCAAAACCAGCCTATTGTTCCCCACCTGAGCCCGATCTTGAACATTATCCCTTGATGTGAGGATGCCTCCAGTAGAGATGGAAGTTTCATACAGTGTGTACCCTGTGGACTGCCCATTACCTTGGTTCACAGGCAGCTTCTCCATGCAGATTGGCTTGACAGATTGAATTGGCTGTGGCAGAGACAAGAGCAAAACCCAGGCTGAAGGTTCAGGCTGGAGAGAAGAAAATCTGAAACTCCCACCCAAAGCCTTCACCACAGGCATGCCCCAAGAACCTTGGAGAGAAGAGCATAAAAAAGAATACATAATGATGATCATGCTTAATGAAGTATATAAATAGCCGTTTTTGTTTTCCAAACCTAACTCATGTTTCTTTTTAAGTGCTAGCCAGGGAGAAATTCTTATTCTTTAGATGAAAAAGCTGAAGTCAAGAAAAGTGTATGGCTTGTGGGACTCACTCATCAATTCATGGTGGAGCTTGAACTAGATTCCTAATCTCAGGAATCCCAGCCCACCTATGCCAGATTCTGTCTATCCTTAGCCCTCTCTTCTTTTTTCCTTTTTACACTATCTGAGAGACTTTTGCTGATATATCTGCTGATCTAGCACCGACCTAAAGCACTCCAGCAGTTTACCCTCAAGCCTACCAGGAGTCTCCATCTGGAGGTCAACAGACATTGCAAACACAACATAACCTAAACTGTGCTGACCACAGCACTCCGCAACTCCTCTTTCTCCTTTCAGAACAGCAACACAATCCATTCAGCCAAAAAGGTGAAAAGTGTGGACAATGCCTTCTTGACCCCTCCCTCAACATCCCACATCAACCAGCCAGCACCTCCTGAACAGTCTGACTGTCTGTTTTACCAATTCTCTCTCTTTATTATGACAGCAGACTGCTGATTCTTTCAATGCTCTGGTGCAGCTCCACTCTAACACACGCCCACATGGCTGTCAAAGAACCCCTCTGAAATGCACAGCTAGTCACTGGACTCCTGTTCCGGCTTTAACTGGCTCCCCATAACTTTCAGGGAAATGCTCAAACTTCTCAGCACAAAAACATGGCCCTTCAGAGATTCTTATAGAAGTATAAGATCCCAGGTCAGTGGTAAGAAATGTACAACATCCTAGAAGACCAAAAGGCAAAGATGATCTCAAAGACTCCTACAGTCATTCTGAGATGACAGGAGAGCCCACTCGAAGCCACTGGTCACAGTCAATATGAGCATCAAAAAAATGACTGCAATGAAGTTGAAGCATATTAAATGTATGTTCATAACCATACAAAGAGCAACAACACTCTCTGGCTACCTTTGGAGGGCACCCATAATTCTGATAGAATAAAATACTTGTATTTTGTCTTGACTTTTCTGTACAAACTGTACTTCAGGGTAACAAAACAATTCTGATGAAGGAAAATTCTTCTATGTAGAATTCAAGAAATAAACACAGAAGGAATTATACTAATCAGAATACTATTTTGAAAGCTCTACAGCCAGAATGCGCCTTAGAAGTGAGGATGGGAAGACTTCAGCTCACTTTGGCTCACTTACTTTGGACATGTCATTGGGAAAGACCAATCACTAGAAAAGGGCATCATGTCTGGTAAAGCAGAGGGTCAGCAAAAACAAGGGAAACCCTCAATGAGATGGATTGACACAACAGCTACAACAATGGACTCAAACACACCAAGAATCATGAGGATGGTGCAGGACTGGGCAACATTTTGTTCTATTTTACCTAAGGTCATCATAAGTCAAAACCAACTCAGTAGCAACTAATAACAACAACTGAATGCAGGCAATAATTGTCAATGGCTGCTAGAACCATTAGGTAAAAGGCTGACGGGAAAGTTTATATGGATGGATTGGGCTAAACAACACCTGAACCTACCGATCAATTATGAGAACAGAAACAACCAGACAGTATGTGCCTGGGATATGATGCATAGGAAGCACACAGCACCACAGATGAAGTATACATGCAAACAAATAAAAACCCTAACCTGAATCCTGTCAAGCACCAAGACGTCTCAGTTTAAAAAAAATGCAGGGAGTATAGGAACATATTACCTAACACAGTGGGGATCTAACCAGCAAAACAAAACAAAACAAAACAAAAAGTAGGGAATTCTAGAGTACAAATAATCCAGTTTCTTCAACAAATAAATGGAATGAAAAAAAGAAAAAAATCTTTAGATTAAAAGAGACATATCAACTAAAAGCAATGTGTGATGAACATCATTTTATCTTAATCTTAACAAACCAATGCTAAAAACGTATTTATGAGACAACTGAGAAAGTCTGAACATTGGATATTTCATAATTTTCCACAGTAGTGTGCTAGAGCTGGCTTGTGCCAGCCACAAGAGTTGACTGGGGGCTTCTCTCTGTGCTCAGTGTCATCACATTGGTAGTATGAAATCAGCCATGCTGTGAGGATCTACACTGATAATCAGAGATTTCCCCTTCAGAGCTGGTTGCTAAACACTTCCCATTAACAAAGAAACTATTATTATTACATTATCTTCCACTCCTCTGTCAGTTTGTTGTACTCTGGTGGCTTTCATGTTGCTGTGATGGTGGAAGCTATGCCACCAGTATTTCAAATACCAGCAGGGTCACCTGTGGTGGGCAGGTTTCAGTGGAGCTTCTGACTGAAGACAGACTAGGAAGAAGGACCTGGCCATCTACTTCTGAAAAAATTGACCAGTGAAAACCTTCTGAATAGCAGCAGAACATTGTCTGATATAGTGCTGGAAGATAAGCCTCTTAGGTTGGAAGGCACTCAAAATATCACTGGGGAAGTGCTGTCTCAAAGTAGAGTTTATCTTAATGACGTGGATGGAGTAAAGCTTTTGGGACCTCCATTTGCTGATGTGGCATGGCTCAAAGTGAGAAGTAACAGCTGCAAACATCCATTAATAATCAGAATGTGGAATGTATGAACTATGAATCTAGGAAACTGGAAGTCATCGAAAATGAAATGGAAAGAATAAACATTGATACCCTGGGGATTAGTGAGCTGAAATGGACTGTTATTGGCCATTTTGAATCAGACAATTCATATGGTCTACTATGCCAGGAATGACAAATTGCAGAGGAACAGCGTTGCATTTATGGTCAAGAAGAACATTTCAAAATCTATCCTTAAGTACAACACTGTCAGTAATAGGATAATATCCATACACCTACAAGGAAGATCAGTTAATATGACTATTATTCAAATTTATGCACCAACCACTAAGGCCAAAGATGAAGAAATTGAAGGCTTTTACCAACCTCTGCAGTCTGAAATTCATCAAACATGAAATTAAGATGCATTGATAATTACTGGTGATTGGAATGCAAAAGGTGGAAACAAAGAAGGATCAGCAATTGGAAAATATGGCCCTGGTGATAGAAAGAACAACAGAGATGGCATGATAGAATTTTGCAAGACCAATGACTTATTTCTTGCAAATACCTTCTTTCAACAACATAGACAGCAACTATGCATGTAGACCTCGCCAGATGGAATACACAAGAATCAAATCAACTGTATCTGTGGAAAAAGATGACAGAGAAGCCCAATACTATCAGTCAGAAGAAGGCCAGGGGATGGCTGTGGAACAGACCATCAATTGCTCATATACAAGTTCAAGTTGAAGCTGAAGAAAATTAGAACAAGTCCACGAGAGCCAAAGGATGAACTAAAGTATATCCCACCTGAATTTAGAGACCATTTCAATAATAGATTTGATGCACTGAACACTAATAACTGAAGACCAGACATCAAGGACATCATACATGAAGAAAGCAAGAGATCATTAAAAAGACAGGAGAGAAAGAAAACACCAAATGGATGTCAGAAGAGACTCTGAAACTTGCTCCTGAATGTCCAGTAGCTAAAGCAAATTGAAGAAATGATGAAATAAAAGAGCTGAACAGATTTCAAAGGTGGCTCAAGAAGACAAAGTAAAATATTATAATGACATGTGCAAAGACCTGGAGTTAGAAAACCAAAAGGAAAGAACATGCTTGGTATTTCTCAAGCTGAAAGAACTGAAGGAAAAATTCAAGCATGGAGTTGCAATATTGAACAATTCTATGGGCAAAACATTGAACAACGCAGCAAATTTTAAAAGAAGATGGAAGGAATGCACAGAGTCACTATACCAAAAAAAACTGGTCAATGTTCAACCATTTCAGGAGGTAGCATATGAGCAAGAACCAATGGTATTGAAGGAAGAAGTCCAAGCTGCACTGAAGGTACTGGCGGAAAATAAGGCTCCAAGAATACCAATTGAGATGTTTCAACAAATGGAAGCAACACTTGAAGTGATCACTTGTCTATGCCAAGAAATTTGGAAGACAGCTTCCTGGCCAAGCAGCTGGAAGAGATCCATATCTGCGCAAATTCCAAAGAAAGGTGATCCAACAGAATGTGGAAATTATCGAACAATATCATTAATGTCACATGCAAGTAAAATTTTGCTACAGATCATTCAAACACTGTTGCAGCAACACATTGATAGGGACCCGTGAGAAATTGAAGCCAGATTCAGAAGAGGATGTGGAATGAGGGATATCATTTTGCTGATGTCATACAGATCTTGGCTGAAAGTAGAGACTACCAGAAAGATGTTTATCTGCGTTTTAGTAACTCTGAAAGGGCATTCGACTGTATGATCATAACAAATTATAGATAACACTGTGAAGAATGAGAATTCCAGAACACTTAATTGTGCTCATGAGTAACATGTACATAGGTCAAGCAGCAGTCGTTCAAACAACACAAGGGGATACTGCACGGCTTAAAAACAGGAAAGGTGTGTGTCAGGGTGGTATCCGTTCACCATGCTTATTCAATCTGTATGCTGAGCAAATAATCTCAGAAGCTGGACTATATGAAGAAGAATGTGGCATCATGATTGGTGGAAGATTCATTAACAACCTGCGATATGCAGATGACATGACCATGCTTGCTGAAAGTGAAGAGGACTTGAAGTACTTACTGATGAAGATCAAAGACTACAGCCTTCAGTATGGGTTATGCTTCAACATAAAGAAAACAGAAATCCTCACAACTGGACCAATAAGCAACAAATGGAGAAAAGACTGAGGTTGTCAAGGATTTCATTTTACTTGGATCCACAATCAACGCCCACGGAAGCAGCAGTCAAGAAATCAAACGAGGGATTGCATTGGGCAAATCTGCTGGAAAAGACCTCTTTAAAGTGTTAAAAAGCAGAGACGTCATTTTGAGGACTAAGGTGTGCCTGACCCAAGCCGTGGTGTTTTCAATAACCTCATATGCATGTGAAAGCTGGACAATGAATAAGGAAGACCATATGATCCAGCAATCCCACTCCTAGGAATGTATCCTAGAGAAATAAGAGCCATCTCACAAACAGACATATGCACACCCATGTTCACTGCAGCATTACTCACAATAGCAAAAACATGGAAACAACCTAAGTGCCCATCAACAGATGAATGGATAAGCAAACTATGGTACATACACACAATGGAATACTACTCAACAATAAAGAACAATTATGAATCTGGGAAACATCTCACAAAATGGATGAATCTGGAAGGCATTATGCTAAGTGAAATAAGTCAATCACTACAGGGCAAATACTGTATGAGATCACTATTTTAAAAACACATGAAAAGGTTTACAAACAGAAAGAAACAATCTTTGATGGTTATGAGGAGGGGAGGGTTGGGGATGGAAAAACACTAACTAGACAATAGATAAATGGTAACTTTGGTGAAGGGTATGACAGTACACAATCCTCAGGAAGTCAGCACAACCCGACTAAGGCCAAGGTCATGGAAGCTTCACAGCACATCCAAACTCCCGAGGCACCAAGTTATGGGGCTGAGGGCTAGGGACCACGGTCTCAGGGAACATCCAGCTCAATTGGTATAACACAGTTTATAAAGAAAATGTTCTACATCCTACTTTGGTTAGTAGTGTTTTGGGTCTTAAAAGTTTGTGAGTGGCCATCTGAAATACTCCACTGGTCCCACCCTGTCTGGAGCAATGGAGAATGAAGAAAACCAAAGACACAAGGGAAAGATTAGTCCAAAGGACTAATGGGCCACAACTACTACAGCTTCCACCAGACTAAGTCCAACACAACTACCACCTGGCTACCACCACCGACTGCTCTGACAGGGATCACAATAGAGCGTCCCAGGCAGAGTTGGAGAACAAAATTCTAACTCATAAAATGACTAGACTTACTGGTCTGAGAAAGACTGTAGAAAGCCCGAAAGTATGGCCCCCCAACACCCTTTTAACTCAGTACTGAAGTCACTCCTGATGTTCACCCTTCAGCCAAAGATTAGACAGGCCCATAAAACAAAATGAGATTAAATGGGCACAACAGCCCAGGGGCAAGGATGAGAAGGCAGGAAGGGACAGGAAAGCTGGTAATGGGAAACCCAAGGTCGAGAAGGGGAGAGTGTTGACACATCATGGGGTTGGCAACCAATGTCACAAAACATTACGTGTATTAATTGTTTAATGAGAAACTAGTTTGCTCTGTAAATCTTCATCTAAAGCACAATTTAAAAAAATGTTGGTTTCAATTTGCACTCTCTGAGGTGTGATTTTTCGTATTTCTAAGATCGTGTTAGCAAAGTACCAACACACATTCCAAAAATAAATCTAGGTTCATTTGGTAGGGGAAAAAAGATACTTCAATGTATTTTAAAATTTACTGTAATTTCTTTGATTATGAAATAAATTTAAATTGAAAAAAAATTGAAAAAAAAAAGAAATCAAATGATGTACTGCAGTGGGCAAATCTGTTACAAAAGACCTCTTTAAAGTGTTAAAAAGCAAAGATGTCACCTTGAGGACTAAGGTACTCTGACCCAGGCCATGGTATTTTCAATTGTCTCATAGGTATGTGAAAGCTGGACAATGAATAAGAAAGAATTGATGCCTTTGAATTATGGTGTTGGCAAAGAATGCTGAATATACCATGGACTGCCAGAGGAACAAATCTGTCTTGGAAGAAGCACAGCCAGAATTCTCCTTAGAAGTAAGGATGGCGAGACTTCATCTCACATACTTTGGATATGTTATCAGAAGGGACCAGTCCCTGGAGAAGGACATCATGCTTGGTAAAGTAGAAGGTCAGCAAAAAAGAGGAAGACCTTCAAAGGGTTGGATTGACACAGTGGCTGCAACAACGGACTCAAACAAAGCAATGATTGTGAGGATGGTGCAGGACAGGGCAGTGTTTCATTCTGTTGTACACAGAGTCAGTGTGAGTGGGTACCAACTTGATGGCACCTAACAACAACATTATTATTGTTGTTATTATTATTATTGAGGGTGATAATGATTTTGTAGTTATGTGTTAAAGAGAGTCCTTATCTTTTGAGATACATATTGAAATATTTACAGCTGAAATTATATGATGTCTGGGATCTGCTTTAAGATAATCCTGTAGAGGACTGGAATAATGAGTAAGGGTATAGATGAAACAAGATTAGTGCAACACTGATAAAGTTGAAGCTGGGTGTTTCGCACATGGGGGGGGGTCCACTACTATTCTCTCTACTTTTGTTTATGTTTTTTAAAATTCCATAAGAAAAGATAAATACAAAACCACAAAGGCCCTAAAGTATGTAGTGCCTGGTTCCCTTCCCACCATTCTCCCATAAAGACCTTTCTCTCCAATCCTATTTGCAGGTCTCCAAACACACAATTTTGTCTGTGTCTTCAAATGGTGTCCACTGTGCCTGAAACTCCCCTTGACGTCTCCCACTCTGCCCTGCTGTCATCTCGTCAGCATGTATTCACCCTTTAGATCTCAAAGTCACTTCACCTAGGATGTAATCTTGGACCCTCCGATTGTCCGATATGCTCTATAAAAATACTCTTTATATCTATGTATATGTAAAATCCATATACATATAAATATCAATTAAATATAAATATCTCTGTTTATATCTATTTAAAATATCTATAAAATAATATCTCTATAAAAAACTTAACAACAGCTAACACATCATTAGCACTTACTATGTGCCAGGTACAGATATTAACTATTAAATCCACCCAACTCTCTAAAGTATGTACTATTATTAGCCTCATTTTACAGATGGGGAAACTTAGGGACAGGGACATTGAATGACCACCCTAAGGTCTCAGAGCTGGTAAATACTGCAGCCAGACAGTATCTCTGTTTTGTGAGCTAAGCCTTTCCCCTCTTTTCTTCTGTCCAAAGGTTATTTATGTTTCTATGCCCAGGAATTGCTCACCTTCTCCAGGTAGGGCAGGATATCCCACAGTGACAAGTAGTGTGATGCTATCACTGACTTATATATAGCCTTAGGTTTATGTTCTGGTTGGAGGTGTGTGGGAACCACTGAAATGAAAAATAGGTAGTTGAGCATTCCAGGATCCGTTATCCCACCCCATTCAATAGCACAACATACTCTACTATCCCAAAACCACCAGGAATGAAGGGCTCAGTCTCAGGACATGACTCCCCAATTTCAGGAGGAGTCATGAGGCAGGCTATGAGTTGGTGGGATTCATTTTATATCCCTAGGCTAGGCAGGATGCCCTGCTATCTTGGAAAAGGAGGTGGCACATCAGTTGCATGCGCTGGGCCAGTAGTTCGCAACCCAGCTGTTCATGAGAATCTCCTAAAGACCAATAGGAAAATACTCATGCCCAGATGCCACCCCTTCCTCCCCAGCCCAACCAGGATATACTCTTCTAACAGCTCTGGGCAGAGTCTGGATACCTCTGGGCTTTAGAAGTTCCATAGAGGATTCTGATGCACAGCCTTCACTATCAACTCGGCCCTCTATGTTGAGCACCTAGAAGGCAGGCATTGTGCCACGTGCATATTTGAATCCCGGTGCCTTCTGATATAATGAACTGGAGAAAACTAGACATCTCCCAAAAAGATCTCTCCCCATTCCCTCACTCCTCTCTTCACAGGACAGAGACTGCTGAAGGGGCTGAGGTTTTTGTTCAGATTGAGGTTGTTGCTGGGTACCTAGAACAGAGCTAAAATACTCTTGAAACGTGAGGTACTCAGGGGTGTAGTCTCCATCCTCTGTGAGCAGTGCCCCATAGTCTGAAAAATATAAGGAAATGTGTCACTTCTGCCAGTAAAACATCAGCTTCAGCAAAGGAAAGGATGAGAGTTTAGTATCAAGTAAAAGGATCCTTAATATAGCAGCTTTGGGGAGAAAAAACTTTCGGCATTACACAAAAAAAAATGCCAACTCACCATCTTCCTGAAAGCTGTGCCTGCGTCCCAGTCAGTTCAACCCAGGAGAGACTACCATGCTTTCCAGGGCTTTCGATAGGAGGCAAATAGCACAAGCCCATGAACCTCTAGTAACCCCCTGGCTGAGAACTCGAGGCTACTTTCATCCAATGGTTCCTCCTTCCTATTAAATTTCCAGTTGAACTCTTTTATTTCTTCCACCCTCAGCTTGCTTCTTGGTCTATTAGTAGAGTTATAGATTGGGAAAGAACTATTAGTCTATACCCTAGTGCGATACCCAGAGGAGCCTGTTCTACAATGAACCTCTAAAAACAAGAGTCTATGCAGCAGATGAACAAGAGTAAGCTACTGTCTTCTCTACTTGCAAAGTCCCAGAAAGCCTACAGTCTAGTGGTGTATAAATTCTAGTACTGTCAAGAGGACCAAATATCAAATTCTCAATCTCTAGCATATGTTAAAGAAAAACTAACAGTTCCTGAGATTGTTCTCAGGGCCAGTCTCAAATGGTGGGGTGGAACAGGCTGGAGACAACTCAGGGACAAGTACTTGCCATAGCTGGTGACCATAGAGACATAGTTTTTTGAAGACATAGCTCCGCCCATGAAGCCAAAGTTGGTGCCACCATGGAACATATAGAAGTTGAGGGAGAACCTAAGCTTGAACATCTCACGCACGTCTTTCATCAACACTGCAGATAGGTAAGAAGAAAAGGAGAATGGGACAGAGAATTAAGAGTATGAGAGGTGTTAATAACCCCTCAATGGGATCTCCAAATCATCTTGACCCAAAATATTCAACTTAATTGCTCAGTCCTTCAACATCTACCAAGATTTAATGCTCAGAAAACATGCGGGTTTAGCTAGAATTCCCTGGGAAGAATTGGTGGAGTTATTCCCAGCATCATTTTCATACCAAAGTCATTTTTTATTTTCTTCTGTGTTTCACATTTTGGAAGACTTTTTTCCTATCAAACAAACTTGCATGATTACTTGTATATCTTTGTCTTAGGGAAATATATGTCCAGGTTAAGTGTTTTGGAAGCACTTGGTAACTTCTGATAAAGATGTATCTGAAATCACGGCACCAGGAACATTTCTCTTCAAACCACATTTTAATGACAGTGGCCAATACTCCAGGGAGGACTTGGTGGATAATCTCAGACCAAATAACTTTCTACTTCCATCCAACACACTTTCATGGAATTTCTCTAGTTGTCAGAACAATTCACTCTGATTAATAGCCTCAACAAATGGAATTAGAATAGAAATCCTGCTAAAATTTCAATTTCAATTAAAATGATCTCTGGGATGCCAATTCTATGCAGTCATTTTACGGCACAGATGTCTTCAAGATGTCTATTTAATCACGTTGATGCTTATAAAGCTATGACATCTAAGATCCTTGTCTCATAAATCTCAAGTATACTAATCAGCAGGAAAAAAAATAGGCCTGTGCTATCTGTGCACTTCTATTCTCCTGAAAAAGAAGCTAAGGGATACTCACCATGCAAATCAAGAGTGCGGCGGGTAAGGCCCCATGTGTCAAAGGAGCTTGCTGTATATACTGTCATTAATACAGGGCTAAGACCCTGAGAAAAAAATGAAATATCAATTGAGAAAAGTGTGGTGCAATTCAGAAAGCCCTGAACTGCTTAGAAGGTAATTGTAAATTCCAGTTCTCAGACCACCTTTACAACTTGGAGCATTCCCTCTCTGCTTACAGACTCTCTGAGAACTACTCACCCTTTCATGTCATATTCCTGGTCTCTTTGGTCCTCTCTTGCCTTCAATGGCCTTCCTGCCTAGGCTGGGTAAAACTAACTGCCATTTCAACCTTGCCCTTTCTAGAACCAAAGACTCTCTTGAGTGTTCAGAGTAGAGGTCTAGTAGGAAACTGCCTGACATAGAGGAAGCCCTAAAAATGTTCAATGAATTATTACCAAAAATGCTGAATCCTATTAAATGGGCATTCCAGAAACCCAGTTTCCCATGCATCTCATGGCTCCCACTCTTCTCTTTCCTGTCACTGTGTCCCCTCTAGTCTTCATCTTTGCAATCCTTTGGGACTTACTAGCCTCTCTATTCAGACTGAACACCCTAGTTAGCCCTTTCAATGTTGCTTATTCTAAGACTGTAAAAGTAATCAGTCCTTTGAATTTCTGCCCTTGTGGCTATCACAGCCTCCAACTCTGGTACCCTTTCAACCATCCCCTGTAATATCTGTGTTATTGCCTAACCTGTCAAATGCTTCCAGAAAGGTTGCAGAACCCTCCAACTTGATTCACCACAAAATCTGTGATTTGGCCTTATTTTTAATCTATATTTCTCCTTGGACATATTTTGTTCAATATTTTAAAAAAATTATATTGAAT
The DNA here is from genome assembly GCA_030035585.1 of Dugong dugon. NCBI lineage: Eukaryota > Metazoa > Chordata > Mammalia > Sirenia > Dugongidae > Dugong > Dugong dugon. The sequence goes on from CM057467.1 coordinate 4,007,302, forward strand.
TCCAAAAATAAAGTTCTCAATCCTTTAAGGCTGATTAAACTGAGGCCACCTAATTTAGGTGACTGCAACTTCCGTCCTCTCAATAGCACCGAGTTCTCAAATCAATATCCTTATATTAGAAATTATTTTTTATTTGAGGTGTTCTCGTATATTACTCCCCACCTTATGTGTGCATTGGCATCTCTGAATATTGGACTGCTGGCAGTCATTCTCTAGTCACTGTTCAGTTTTGTGTGTTAGAAATTATAATCCTTATATTAAGCCAATTTATGTTTTCTTATTAATTTTACCCATTGCAACTAATTCTGCTCTCTGGCACTAGAAAGAATTTCCCTCTCACATGAAAACAGCCCAAAATTTTGAAGATGCCCACCAACTGAGTTATCTTCAGTGTTAGACTCCTTCCTAGTTCCTTTAGTTCATCCTTACATAATCCCTAAATCAGATTTCCTGGAAGTATTCCACCTTGTTAAAATACCTCCTGAGATATGATGGCCTGAGCAGAAAAACAGAGAACAAATACTCCAAATGTATTTTTACCACTATGGAGAACTGTGGGAATGTCATTTCCATTAATAAAACCCAAGTTTTCAAAACTCTAGGCAGCAGATGTCATAGATTTGATTTGGGTGGAGCTTGTGGCCAAATAGCTTCCTAAAACATAAACTGCTCTCAAGCTGAATCTCTTCATTTCTGCATTTGGTCCTTTAGCTTTGTTACTATTGCTTTGTTTTATTTTAATGCAGGGACTTTACCATTACTCTTTGTTGATTTCAACCTACTGAGAAACAGAAGATCCCATCATTTGGTGGATTAACAGTGCTTTCCAGGACAGTCTCCTCAGGGCCCTTTATAAACATGATCTCTGCATCTTCTCTCATGAGAATACTGATCAGAATAAAGACAGCAACAAAGCGCTCCACGGCTGTGAAAAAAACTAGATCTAGTCTCCCCAAAGGCAAGGAGTATGTCTGTTTGAGTATCAGTACATACAGAGAGCCTAGCGTGGCACCTGGACCAGCGCTCATTCTGATTAAACTGGAAACAGTTAACTTTGCATTTTGTTCCAGCTTTAGCTCTTCCTTTACTCTATTGGCTCTTCCTTGTCCAGTTTGGAGAGGATTCTCTTTGCTAGAAAATATGAAAACAAAATGGTGGACTCAAAAGCCCTGCTTTCTCCCACTATTCACTTACTGTTACAGCATCTGTCCTAAGAACTGTTCCTCTCATGTTGTTCTCTTTCTTGGTCAAGCACAAGAAATGCACTGGAAACAAATTACAATTCATTTGCTAAAGCGTGGGTTCTCATTTTCATTATTTGACTCCTATGATTAACCCTATACCTTATTAAACCTTTCTCTCACCAAAAGAGGCGATGAGATGGAGAATGGCATTATGTAATGACAAAAGGATGGGACTTGGGTTTGGACTGTCTCTTCTGCATCATTTTGATTGTCTAGTGTGAGCTCAGATCAGTAACTTAACTTTATGAGCCATTGTTTTCTCATCTGTAAAGTGGAAATAAGAGCAATAGCTTCTTATAAGGTAAACGTAAGAATTAAACATGAAAAATGTGTGGAAGGATTAAGTAAATTGAAAGCTTTACACATAGATACATGATGTTTGCCTGGCTCTTGTTACTATCTCATACTCTGTATTTGCCCTTATTTGTTTATTGTCTCCTCCAACTAGAACATAAGCTCTGGAAGTGGTGATTTTGTAGGTTTTGTTCAATGCTTTATCCACAATGCCTAAAACAGTGCCTAACCAACACATGGAAGGTGACAGAAACATTTATTAACAGATCAACTGAATGGTGAATGAGCTCATCTTCAGGATCTTGCTCATTACAGACAGCATATAACTTTTCACTCCTGATTCCCATTCTTCCTGCTTCATCGTCATTAAGCCAGTACCTACCTGAGGGCTCACCTTGCACCAGGAATTGTATTCCCTCTGCACACTCTCTGGGATGCCCTCATGGCAGTCCCTGAGTGTCCTGGCACCATTCACACCATTCCATGATGTTGGTGCCATCCTTAAGCAGCTGTCCATGGCCCTTTGTACTTTTTTTCTAAGTCTTAGTGTTGTCTCAGACTGCAGGATATTGGGATTTAGTATTTAACTTATTTTTAGAGTTCCTGGCACTGCCTTATGTTGATGGGTAATTAATAAATGATTTGATTAACAAGTCACTGCTCTCCTCTGGCAGCAGAAATCTCTCCACTCTCTGGTTTCTAATTACCCATTAATGCTTCTATTGCAATTAATATTTCCTATCTTGTTTTGTTAATTTACGTGTCTTGTCCTTCTCATTGGACCATAAGAGTTACAGGTGAGTGGGGCTATGAGTAAAGGGTTACAAAAACCTTTCTTCTTCCCCATGCAATCTGACTTTGGGTCTACCTTCTATTCTGATCACTTGAGCACCTGAAAAAGGTAGAATGTTATCTATGTTAGGTAGATTGCTTCTGATAAAAATAACCTCTGATTAGTAAGTTGAATCTGGACTGAAGGACTATAAATGACCTCTACATTCCTGGTGGGAAGCCATAGCTTTGGGCTTCCCTGCATTCAATGTATCTGGAAGCCAGGAGTTCCCCTGACCACCCCTGGAAGCTGTGCCTATAGGGCCACTATGAGGGATAGTGGTTCCTACACTGAGCTTGAGGCTCCTCTGCCAATATGGCTCCCATTCATGCATGTGTTCCCATTCCCTGCAGCTGGGTGGTGACTTGGGGAAGAAGAGCCTCTGGGCTCCTGTGAGGACTCCCACTGAAGAGACCTGACTGGCTCTGCCCAGCTAGTGTGCTGTGCTTCCTGGCCTATTTCCTTTTAAGAGGCTAGGGGCCAGGGATGGTCTACTGTGGGCATATGAGTTTGATTTAATTGAACCTAAAATCACCTAGAGTAAGCACTGCAAGGGCACATGCATCCATGCTTTGGCTGATCTAATCACTACTGAGAATTGCACCAGTAAATGAGCGAAGAGGTCCTAGCATGAACAAGAATCAAAAAGTCCCCCATCTCTGAAAGGTTCTCACCTGAAACGAAAACAGTTTTTGATAAGTTTCTTTGTTGATATTCTTCATATGGAGAGTGGCAAGCACTGCGGAGTGAAAGGAGATGCTCTGAGGAGGTCCTGCCACAACCACTGCCAGGTTGGGGATGCCGTACTCCTTACCCAGAACAAGAGCTGGGCCCCAGCACCTCCCACACACACCTCGCAGCATCTCACAGTTGATACTTTATGGTTTATGATTAATGATAAAGATATTATCCTGCCTTTATTCAGCCATGCAGTTTGCAAAGGACTTCATTTAGCATTTATAGTGAATGGCCCAGAGAAGTAAGAAGAGCCGCTAAAATACACAACGTCATGCTAATGAATACACTGAAGCCCAGAGAGGTGAACAGCCTAAGACCTAAACTTGACTACAGGTCTTCTGACTTATAATTCAGAATATTATTCTGCTTCTCTCACTATGAGATGGGGTGTAAACTAAAACTAATAACTAATAATCACCACTGAGTCGATTCTGACTCATGGCGACCCTATAGGACAGAGTAGAACTGCCCCATAGAGTTTCCAAGGACTACCTGGTGGATTCGAACTGCCGACCTTTTGGTTAGCAGTTGTAGCACTTAACCACTATGCCACCCGGGTGTAGGGAACTGAAAATTCTTAGGGAGAGAAGATGAAAGGAAATAGCACCTCACAGAATTGCTTGGGTTAAAGAATTCCAAAAAGCATTTTTCTCTGGCTCCATCTGTCTGTGTATTACCTTTTTCCACTTGCTTGCATATCAACCCATGGTTCCTCCTTGTAGTTCTATCCCATATATCTCTATTACTCTTATTCACCAGAATTGTTTACCCCATCTCAGACCATGTGCTCCTGGGGCTGGGTCTATGACAGTGCTATTTCTCTGACACTGCATTACTTCTGTGCTCAGTCACAGCCACTTGGCAATGACAGAGATGGCTTTTCTCGGGTCCCAGCCAGGGACCCTGCTCTGGGCCACTGAGGGGTTGGGGAGGATGGATTGAGTATTCTGCGAAGTTGATGATGCTCTGTGGGGAGGGAACTGGCTCTTTAACTCTCAGCATTAACCAGGAGTCCCATCACTGAACCCAAAGACTGTGGGGTCTACTTCAATGGGAAATGGAAAAGAGGAGGCATCAGAGGGACTCCTGGTTATGTTTCAGACTTTAGTAGAACAAGTAGGGCAAAACCAAACATGTACCGTTTTTTAAGTGGCCTTTTGTCACTTCTTGTCCATCATCAGCAGTCATGAGCAGCACCTGGATCTTTCTTTCCACCAGGGCCTATGGAGAAACTCAAGAAGATAAAATGAACTGTTGCCGACCCAACGGGATTGCTTCTCTCTGGAAAATACTACTGCAATAAAAATACTAGAATGAAGCCAAGGAATGGAGATGAAGGTCTAATTCTCCATCTGACTGCTTGTAATTTACAAATTTGTGTAGAAACATTTCTGTCTCAGCCACACTCAGAAATGTCAAAGTGACTATTGAAATTTCAAATCTCAAAGAACAGGCACTGGAACTGTTTGCTTTAACCTCGATGCAGCGTTCCTCTAAGTATCTTAATTCTTCACTTTCACCAGTGTGCCAGGGAACTTCGGACAAACACTTTTCTCCAGACTTACACTTAAATTAACTACATCCATGGGCTCCATTCACAGGACAGATCTGTGGACACAACTGCCAGTCTCCTGTGGTCAATGGCTGGGGCAGGAAATTTTGGCTTAGTCAATCCACAGTCACATTTGTTGCTTCACAAGACCCTTCATATCTCATATACCTAGAAAACACTTTGAGGAAGAGTCTAAATCAAAGACAGAGAGAAAAGGCTAAGGGACTTATCTGCCGAAGGGGGAAAACTGAGATTGTGGACATGGATGCTAAGGAAAGTTGGAGGCATGCTTTCTCCAGAGTCTCTGGATCAAAATATCGTGAAGGGGAAAATATTCCTGCAGTTACTCTAGAGGACTTTGTTGGGTATGATAAGGTTGTTTGTTTCTGCTGAACTTTTTTGAAAAATAGAGGAGGCAGAGAGGTAAATCTAATATGTGAGAGGAGCCAGTGTGTCATATATTAATCACTATCACTCCTTCCCACTACCATAAGGTCTTATCAGATTGCAATGTTTCATATGAGTAATATGGTTTACTGGTAGGTGACCATATAGCTTGTCATCCAAACCAGCACACTTGTGAGTGAAAAATGTCATTAATAATAATTCTGCTGGGATAACCAGCATAACCTGGGCTCTCCTGGACAAGCTAGGATGCATAGTGCACCACCCACAGGGAGAGCAACAGGCCCCACTTCTAGGAATGACAGGCTAATCTTCTTTCTAACAACAACCAGACAAGCTGGAAAAAAAATACCTTTTACAAACTCATTTGAGGATTCTGACTATATACCAAGGCCATGAAGAATTGAGGAACCAAGGACAGAAGGAGGAAGAAAGCCTAGAGAGGTGAGCCCAGCATATGCCACTGCTTTTCCCTTGAGACACTGGCTGATTCCTAAAGCAGCAGCTGAGAGACTGAGATGCTGGGCAGGGTTTATGAGACTTGGGGAAAGAAACTGTCATTCAGGGACTGTCAAAGTGGAGGGGCCCTGACAAACCGTGGGCTTTCAGCTGGGACCTCCTAGGAGTAAGAGTGAACCAGAAATAGACTATCTCTCAAAAGATTGAAGCTCAAATTCAGATCATTGCAAATACCTGCCAGAAGCAAAAACAAATCCTTCTGGAAGATTATCAAGAGCCTCAAATGGCCCCAATAATGTTTTCACAAATAAATGTCTGACACTGCATAAAAAAATTATTAGGCATACCAGAAGACAATATTTTTCTGAAAACCATGAGGGGAAAAAAAACAGAAATGTATCATAGGTGATCCAGATACTAGATCTATCAGACATAGATTTTGAAACAACTAAAATTAACATACTCAATGAATTAAAGAAAAAATTGAAAAATTTGACAAAGAACTAGAAATTATAAAAAGAATCAAATGGAAATTCTAAAAATGAAAACTATCTGAAATTAAGAACTTAATGGATGGGTTTAACATCAAGTTAGATAAAGCTGAAGAAAAAATGATAAATTAAAAGACAGCTTAGAAGAAATTATACAGAAAATATAACAGATATGTGGAATTTGATGAAAACATCTAACATTTACATCACTGAAGTCACAGAGGAGAGAAGGGATAAAATGGAACAGATAATTGCTGAGAATTTCCCAAAGCTTAAGAAAGACTTCAAATCACAAATTAAAGGGTACAAAATAATGGAAGCAGAATAAAAAGAAAGAAAATCAACCTAGGAAAATCTTAGTAAAACTGTTGAAAACCAAAGAAAAAATTCTTAAAAGAAACCAGAAAAAACAACAACTCATTACCTTCAAAGGAACAATCATTTTACTGATAGCTGGTTTCTTAACAGAAACAATGGAAGCTGGAAGAATCTGAAAGAAAATAACTGCCAACCTAGAATTCTATATACAGCAAAAATACCCTTCAGAAATGAAGGTGAACTAGAGACATTTTCAGACAAACAAACGATGAAAGAATTTGTTACCAGCATATCTGCACGAAAGAATATACTAAAAGATGCTCTTCAGGAAGAGAAAAATGTTTGGAGCAATTAAAGTTCAAAGATGTCGAGAGAACAACCCAGATGTAAATCCACCTACCTACGGTCACCTGATCTTCGACAAAGGCCCAAAGTCCATCAAATGGGGAAAAGACAGTCTTTTTAACAAATGGTGCTGGCAAAACTGGATGTCCATCTGCAAAAAAATGAAACAGGACCCTTATCTCACACCACACACAAAAAACTAATTCAAAATTGATCAAAGACCTACATATAAAACCAAAAACTATAAAGATCATAAAAAAAAATAGGGTCAACTCTAGAGGCCCTAATACACAGCATTAATAGGATACAAACCATAACTAACAATATACAAACATCAGAAGATAAGCTAGATAACTGGGATCTTCTAAAAATTAAAACTTATACTCATCAAAAGACTTCGCCAAGAGAGTAAAAAGAGAACCTACAGACTGGGAAAAAAGTTTGTGCTATGACAAATTCGACAAAGGTCTAATAGCTAAAATCTACAGGAAAATCTAACACCTATACAACAAAAAGACAAATAATACAATCAAAAAATGGGCAAAGGATATGAAGAGACACTTCACCAAAGAAGACATTCAAGTGGCTAACAGATACATGAGGAAATGCTCCCAGTCACTAGTCATTAGAGAAATGCAAATCAAAACCACAATGAGATACCGTGTTACCCTGACATTACCAGCATGAATCAAAAAACAGAAAATAACAAATGTTGGAGAAGCTGTGGGGAGACTGGAACTCTTATGTACTGCTGGTGGGAATGCAAAATGGTATATCCATTTTGGAAAATGATATGGTGCTCCCTTAAAAAGCTAGAAATAGAAATACCATATGATCCAGCAATCCTACTTCTAGGAATATACCCTAGAGAAATAAGAGCTGTCAAATGAATAGACATACGCACACCCACGTTCACTGCAGCATTGTGAACAATAGCAAAATGATGGAAACAATCTAGTTGCCCATCAACAGATGAATGGATAAACCAACTATGGTATATACACACAATAGAATACTACACAACAATAAAGAACAATGATGAATCTGCAAAACATCTCACAACATGGATGAATCTGGCAGGCATTATTCTGAGTGAAATAAGTCAATCACAAAAGGACAAATATTGTATAAGAACACTACTATGAAAACTCATGAAAAGGTTTACATACAGAAAGAAACAACATTTGAGGGTTATGAGAGAGGGGAGGGGTAGAAGAGAAAAACACTAACTAGACAATAGGTAAGTGGTAACTTTGGTGAAGGGTAAGACAGAACACAATACTGGGGAAGCCAGCGCAACTGGTACAAGGCAAGGTCATGGATGCTCCATAGACACATCCAAACTCCCTCAGGGACCAAAGTACTGGGCTGAGGTCTGTGGGGACCATGGTCTCAGGGAACATCTAGCTCAACTGGCATAACATAGTTTATAAAGAAAATGTTCTACATCCTACTTTGGCAAGTAGCGTTTTGGGTCTTAAAAGCTTGTGAGTGGCCATCTGAGATACTCCACTGGTCCCACCCTGTCTGGAGCAATGAAGAATGAAGAAAACCAAAGACACAAGGGAAAGATTAGTCCAAAGGACTAACAGACCACAATTACCACAGCCTCCACCAGACGGAGTCCAGCACAACTAGATGGTGCCTGGCTACTACAACTGACTGTTCTGACAGGGATCACAATAGAGGGTCCCGGACAGAGCTGGAGAAAAATGTAGAAAAAAATTCTAACTCATAAAAACAAAAAACAGACTTACTGGTCTGACAGAGACTGAAGAAACCCCAAGAGTATGGCCCCTGGACATCCTTTCAGCTCAGTAATGAAGGCACTCCTGAGGTTCACCCTTCAGCCAAAGATAAGACAGGCCCATAAAACAAAACGAGACTAAATGGGCACACGAGCCCAGGGTTAAGGAAGAGAAGACCGGAGGGGACACGAAAGCTGGCAATGGGGAACTCAAGGTTGAGAAGAGGAGAGTGTTGACATGTCGTGGGGCTGGCAACCAATGTCACAAAACAATATGTGTATTAACTGTTTAATGAGAAACTAGTTTGCTCTGTAAACCTTCATCTAAAGTACAATAAAAAAAAGTAAAAAAGATGTAGAGGGAAAAAAGCAGCAAAAAGTAAATTACATGGGCAAATCTAAATGAATATTAACTGTATATAATAATAATAATGTCTTGTGTGATCTAAAATATATATAACATTAAAAGAAATGACAATAATAGCAACTAAGGTGGGAGGGAAGAAAATGTAATCAAACTGTTCTGAGGTGTTCGCATTGCCCTGGAACTGGCAAACATATTAATTTATATTGGACAATAAGTTAAGGGTGGACGCTGTAATCTGTATGGCAAACACTAAAACAATAGTGAAAATATATAACAAGATTATTGCTGTTTCTGTTAGTTGCCATAGAGTTGACTCTGAATCATGATTACCCAATGTACAACAGAATGAAACATCGCCTGGTTCTGTACCATCTTCATGATCATTGGTATATTTGAATTTATTTTTTGTGGCTATTGTATAATGCCTTCCAACCTAAGGGGCTCATCCTCCAGCACTATATCAGACAATATTCTGTTGTGATCCATTAAGCTTTCATTGGCTAATTTTGGAAAGTAGATCACCAGGCCTTTCTTCCTAGTCTGCCTTAGTCCTGGAAGTACTGCTGAAACCTGTCCACCATGGGTGACCCTACTGGTATTTTAAATACCAATGGTACAGTTTCCAGCATCATAGCCACATGCAAGCCACCATAGTACAACAAACTGACAGATGGGTGGTGGATATAACAAGATAGTAGAGGAGAAAATAGAATAATAAAAAAGTATTCAATCAAAACTGTATACGTGAAGACGGCAGAATCAGCAAATATTCTGTTACCTATATACTTACCACTATAAAAAAAATTTTTTTGAAAGTATTCAGTCTATCCAAAAGAAGGCAAGAAAGGAAAGAAAAGGAACAATGAAATAGGTGAGACAAATAGAAAGAAAATAACAAGATGGTAGATTTAAATACAAATTACATTATATGTAAACAAACCAAATACTCCATTTAAAAGACAAAGATTGTCATCCTGATTAACAAAAATTAAATTCTAGTTATATGCTGCCTACAAAATACATGTCTTAAATATATTAATATAGAAAAGTTGAAAATAAAAGGATAGAAAAATATGTATCATGCAAACGCTAACCAAAAGAGAGCTGCTATATCCATAGAAAGGAAATATATTTTAACATCATTCTTTGCATCACACTGGAGTTGTGTCGGTAGTTCTCAGTCCCCTCTAGATTGTAAACACATGGAAAAATTAAACTGGACCTTATTCATCTTCATACCCTATGGTAACATGCAAGCTACAAGCACTGAGGAGATGTCTGCTTCACAAACTAACTGAGAAAAGAAGTATATAAACATGGAGAAAAATTAAAGAGCACTTACCCTTTTAATATATTGCATGTATTTTTTATCCTTATAATATGAACCATATTCATTCTCCATCTGCACAGCAATGATGGGGCCTCCCTTGTGGTACTGACAGTCAAGAGATGAGAGTTTGAGAGTGAGATTACTGGTGGGAAAAGGCTAGATTCTCCAAAATGTATTGTTCCACGAACATATTTAGAATGCCATAAAAATAATGCAACTCAAAGCTCAACCCCAAGTTACACTATATCTTTGACAATGTCTGTCACTCCACAGTCAGCAGCCGCCTCTGGGAAGTCAAGTGCTCTTAGAATCCTACCTTTCCTAATACTTCCTAGATAATGAACTCTCATTAAAAACAAAAAAAAGCAAACCCATTGCCGTCAAGTCAATTCTGCCTCATAGTGACGCTATAGGACAGAGTAGAACTGCCCCATAGGGTTTCCAACGTTGTAATCTTTACAGAAGCAGATTGCCACATCTTTCTCTCACAGAGTGGCTCTTGCATTTGAACCATCAACCTTTTGGTTAGCAGCCAAGTGCTAAGTAGGGCTCCTCTGAATTCTCATTATTTTCCCCTTATTTGATACACTAAGCGTGAGGCCTTGAGTAAGCATGCATAAAGTGTTCCTCATCCTATTTAAAGGTTATCTTACTCCTGTGTGCTGTATGTCATCTCATTCATACTTCTCAGGAACTTTGCTCTTTGGAATATCCCCTCTCTCTTCTGAATCTTCATCTACTTCTTTACTGACTACTACTCCATCATCATTTAAATTGACTCAAGCCCCTAAGTAAAAAATAACTTGCCTGGATCATTCCCCCTCCAGTTACCACCCTCTTGGCCTCATCATCGTCAGGGCCACAGTTTATGAAACAATTGTCTGCACACGCTCTTCCTCTCCTCTCATTCATTCTTCTATGCACTGTAGCCTCACTTCCATTCTTTTCATTCCAATTAAATTATCAACATTGGCCTTCTTTTTGCTAAATTCAAATAAATTTTGGTTCTAAATGTAATTTTTCTCTTAGCAACAGTTCTCTTCCTTTCTTCTGCTATCTCCTATAACACATTCTCTCTTAGTACTTGGCCTGCCTCTCTAGTCACTTCTTCATGCACTGCTTTCTTAAGTGTTGATGTCCCTCACGGTTGTCTATCAATCCCAGCTCTGTGCTAAATCCCATTCCTTTCTGCCCTCTCAGGACTTCACTCTTCAATTATGCCCTTTTGCAAATATCTTCAAATCTTCCCTCTCTATTGGCTCCTTTCCATCAATGTCAAACATGCCCAAGGACGTCTTATCTTTTCAGCTGTTTTTCAGCCCAAGGTCCCTGTTCAGCTATTGTATTTTCTCTCCATAACTTGCACCCCTCACATCCCAACCAAAGTTCACTGTGCCTGCTTTGTACATCCTCAACCTCTTCTTGGTGATAAATAGGATAACCATGAGGCACCCTCCAAGCATACATAAATAAGAAAACTATTGTTGACCTGTAAGAATTATACTCCACACCAATAATGTAAACAGCAATTCAGCATAACCCAGGCCTATGTATAAGCATAACTGAAGCATATGCACACCAAAAACTATGATCATAGTGACCTAGGAGAAACTTTAGGTGGAAGTTGAAATGGGAGGATATTAAGCAAGTAAGCAATAATCTGACTATATTACACTCTGCTAGGGGAGAAAAAGAGAACACAAGGCCTAAAGCGGTGTTTCTCAAACCTTTAAAACTCATATCCCTTGCTGACAAACATTGAAAAACTTTCAAAACATACTTCTTCCCACTTCCAATCCTTTCAAAGAGGAATCCAGAAGACTAGAGAGTAGAAAACGGAAAGAGGAGAGAGCCAGAAGTTGACAGTACCTGGAATTATCTAAAGCAAGAGACCCTGAATCTGATAAATACAACTGATAGTCCTACAAGTTGGGTGCTCAGTGGTAAGGAAGTGCTGATTCATAAGGCTTTGATGAAATAGCTTTTAAGACCACCAAACCTCCTCTGGCCTTGACTCCATGCTCACTAAGCAACCTTCAGATTACTGATTTTTACAGGAGTTTTAAGACTGAGAAGTCCTGAATTTCAGGTGAGGTGAGCATTGTATTCCAGCACTGGTAGGTAGAACTTCATTTGATGATGAAAACATTCTATATCTGCACAGTCAAGTATAGTTGCCACTAGACACATGTGGCTATTGAGCACTTGAAATGTGGCTAGTGTGACTGAGGAACTGAATTTTTAATCTTAACTAATTTTTTTTTATTGTGCTTTAGGTGAAAGTTTACAGCGCAAATTAGTTTCTCATTAAACAATTAATATATATATTGTTTTGTGCCATTGGTTGCTAGCCCCACAATGTGTCAACACTCTCCCCTTCTTGACCTCAGCACCCCCATTTCCATTTATCCAGCCTTCTTGTCCTTTCCTGCCTTCTTGTCTTTGCTTTTGGACTGGTGTGCCCACTTAGTCTCATATACATGGTTGAACTACATGTGTTATTGTTTGTTTCATAGGCCTGTCTAATCTTTGGCTGAAGGGTGAACATCAGGAATGATTTCAGTACTGAGTTAAAAGGAGTCATTTCAGTACTGAGTTAAAAGGGTGTCCAGGGGCCATACTCTTGGGCCTTCTCCAGTCTCTGTCAGACCAGCAAGTCTGGTCTTTTTCTTTTCTTTTTTTTTGTGAGTTTGAATTTTGTTCTACATTTTTCTCCAGCTCTGTCTGGAATCCTCTATTGTGATCCCTCTCAGAGCAGTCGGTGGTGGTAACTGAGCACCATCTAGTTGTGCTGGACTCAGTCTGGTGGAGGCTGTGGTAGTTGTGGTCCATTAGTCCTTTGGACTAATCTTTCCTTTGTGTCTTTTGTTTTCTTCATTCTCCATTGCTCCAGTGGGGTGGGACCAGTAGACATAACTTAGATGGCCACTCACAAGCTTTTAAGACCCCAAACACTACTCACTGAAGTAGGATGTAGAACATTTTCTTCATAAACTATGTTATCCCAATTGAGCTAGACGTCCCCCAAGATGATGGTCACCAGCCCTCAGCCCAGTAACTCAGTCCCTCAGGGAGTTTGGATGTGTCTATGAAGCTTTTATGACTTTGCCTTGGTCAAGCTGTGCTGACTTCCCCAGTATTATGCATTGTCTTGCCCTTCACCAAAGTTACCACTTATCTATTGTCTGGTTAGTGTTTTTCCCTTCCACCCCTTCCCTCCCTCTTAACCATTAAAGATTGTTTCTTAAGTGTAAGCTTTTTCATGAATTTTTACAGTAGTGTTCTCATACAGTATTTGTCCTTTTGTGATTGACTTATCTCACTCAGCTTAATGCTCTCCATATTCATCCACGTTGTGGGATGTTTCACAGATTCATCATTGTTCTTTATCATTGCGTGCAGTATTCCATTGTGTGTGTGTACCATAGTTTATTTGTCCATTCATCTGTTGATGGGCACTTGGGATTCTCTCTACTATCTCTATCTCTACTATCCCCAAACGACCATTCTACTGTCCCAAACTGATTCATGGACTTCTGTCACTAGGAGTTTTTTGCCCTAAGTCTGATTAAGCCTGGGATACTCATAATGTTAGAAACTCACTGTGTCCCTAATAAATTCACACCTTGTGGAATCTTCTCCTGGCCATATACAAACCTTGTCATTACCTCCATTCAATCCACAATAATATCTACTTCAAATGATCACTCTGAGGAGGAAATATACTAGGTAAATGTTAATTGCAAAGCACAAAGTTTGAGAGCTAACAGATGATATATATTTGTCCCTTCCCTCTGCTCATTTTCTACCAAGTATATAGCTCCTTTTATATTTTCCAGTCATTTTAGAAATATAGTGGCATACTATTTCTACTTAAGTATGTACATCATGATTTTATTGCAAGAAAGGTATATTAAAAATCAAATAAATGGTAATTTCTACAAAATCACTAACCTAAGGTCATCCATATAAACTACTATTGGTGAAGGACAGACCTGTAGTTATCATTAGTGGATAAATGAAGACATTTTGATGATAATCATTATTTTTTATTTATGGTGAATTGATGCCTTTTAATTATGGTGTTGGTGAAGAATACTGAATATACCATGTACTGCCAGAAGAATAAACAAATCTGTCTGAAGTACAGCCAGAATGCTCCTTAGAAGTGAAGATGGCAAAACTTCGTCACACGTACTTTAGACATGTTATCAGGAGAGACCAGCCCCTGGGGAAGGACATTACGCTTGGTAAAGTAGAGGGTCAGCAAAAAAGAGGAAGACCCTCAATGAGATGGACTGACACAGTGGCTGCAACAATGGGCTCAAACATAGCAATGATTGTGAGGATGGCACAGGACAGTACATTCTATTGTACATGGGGTCATTACGAGTCAGAGCCGTCTCTATGGCACCTAACAACAACAATTGAACAAATAAACAAAGGATCAGACAAAACAAAAAAGTACAGGATATAGCCCCAAGCGCACTACCAGGAAAATGGCAGATCTGAGTACAGGAACTTTGGTCAGTTGGGCCAGTTGATGGGGTAAGGCACAAAAGCAAGACAATATGTATTCTTCTGAGACTCTTTATTGTTCAACATTAAGCTGATCATTAAGTTCATTATTTTTACTACTCTATAGTAATATATGAAGCCCTGGTGACACAGTGGTTAAGTGTTCAGCTGCTAACCAAAACACTGGCAGTTCGAATCCACCAGCCACTCCTTGGAAACCCCATGGGGCAGTTCTACTCTGTTGTATAGGGTCGTTATGAGTCGGAATCGACTCAACGGCAACACTTTATTTTGTTTGTTTTTTAATGACATAAAAGTTTGTAACAATAGCAACAACAACCAAAAAATATGTGTGGTTACATATGTATGTATGTATGCATATAGATGTAGAGGTATGTGTATGTGTGCATATATAGATATATGTATATGTGCATATATATGAATTCACACATACAATAAAGCACATAGAGGGCACAGTTACAGATACTTCTTAGACTTAACCAAACACCTCACAGGATTGATTTACAGGGTTTGAAGTCTTAGGTCACAGTCTTGTGGGACAACTTTATGAATAATATAATTCATAAAGTTTATGGTCTACATCCTAGTTTGATGAGTAGTGTCTGGGGTCTTAAAAGCTTGCAAGTGGCCATCTAACTCATTACCATCAAGTCGATTCCAACTCATAGTGACCCTGTTGGACAGAACAGAACTTCCCCATAGGGTTTCCAAGGCTGTAAATCTTTATGGAAGCAGACTGCAACATCTTTCTCTTGTGGTGTAGCTGATGAATTTGAACCGCCAACCTTTCCGTTATCAGCTGAGCTCTTAACCACTGTGCCACCAGAGCTCCTGAGTGGCCATCTAAGATACAACTATTGGTCTCTACCCATCCGGAATAAAAGAGAAGGATGGAAACCAAAGACTCAAAGAAAAAAACTAGTCTACAGGACTAACAGTCTACACGACCTCATCTATCGAGACCAGAAGAATTAGATGGTGCCCACCTACTACTAATGACCGTTCGGATCAGGTACGCAATAGATGGATCCTGGTAGAATGGGAGAAAAATGTGAAACAGAGCTCAAATTCTTAAAAAGTCCAGACTTACTGGGCTAGTTGAGACTAGAGGACTCTCTGAGACTATTGCCCTGAGATACTCTTTTAACTTTGAACCAAAGCTAATCCCCTGTGGTCACCTTTATAACAGACTGGTTCGTAAAATAAAGAATATCACCCGTAAGTACTGTGTCCCTTTAAAAAATCATCTATATGACACCGAATCATCAACATTTACTCTACAGCAAAGATGAGAAGGCAAGAGGGCATGGAAACTAGATTACTGGAAATAGAACAACCATAAAGGAAATAATGAGAATACTGACACACTGTGAAAATTTTGTAACCAATGTCACTGAACAATTTATGTAGAATTGTTAGATGGGAACCTAGTTTGCAGTGTAAAACCAAACCAAACCAAACCCATTGCCATCAAGTCAATTCCCACTGATAATGACTCTACTTTCACTGAAAACACAGTAAAATATTACCTTTAAAAAAAAAACAAAACCCTGCGGAGCACAGTTCTACTCAGACACACATGGGGTGGCCATGAGTCAGAATCAAATCAATGGCAATTGGTTATGTTAGCCCTATCCAGGAAATCAATTCAGGCAATTACTTCCCTGAAGGAAAGAGATGGAGAATTGGGTCTCACCTGTAACGATGCTATCCTGGGAATCAGCTGATCAAAATAAAGATTTACGGCTTTAGTGAAGCCCTTGTAAGTTGTTCTCAGCTTCATTCTGGGATCCCGGAGTAACCAGCTAGGATTGAAAAAGGTGAGATTCAGACTTGGAATGGGAGACAGCAGTAAAAAATGTTCAAGCATGAGGCTGGAGGAGCAAGCACGCCCAAATTTGCACAGTCACGCCAAGACTTATATTGTGAGGTTTTAGTCCAACCTTAAAAAAAGTCTATGTCCAGTTACAAGTAGCTTAGCAGTTTAGCCATCCATCACCTCTTTCACTGAGATGGAAATGGAGGTTGTAAAGCAATAAAATGATCTAGAGCAGGCATCATCGAACTACAGCCTACAGGCCAAATCAGACTGCTTCCCACATTTGTAAATAAAGCCCTACTGGAAGACAACCAACTTATCTGTCTACATACTGTCACTGCTGCTTTTGTGCTACAGCAGCAGGGTTGAGCTGTGACAGAGACTGGATGCGGGCTGCAAAACCTAAAATATTTACTATCTGGCCCTTTACAGAAAAAGTTTGCTGACTCTCTAGCCTAGAATGAGATTTTTTATAAAGCTGTTTAGTAGTTTTGTTCTGCTTTTTTAATCTCTTTAAAAAGAGATTATCAATCCAATTTCTTGCTATTTATACTGCCACCACAAAAAACTAGAACATACTGAGATACTGCTTAAGTGGTAGCCATTAGTTTGTATTTAAATAGTCAATATATACTGTACCTCATTTGCACTACAGAAATGGAGTTTGATAAAAAGTAAATACTATGTAATCCCCAGTATTTTAAAGTTCATTTTCTATGTCACTAAATGAAAAAATCATGCAGATAAAAATGTTCATGGAAAACAAAGCAAAACCTTTTGTTGTAACTTGCATTTGAATGCACTGCGGCCCTTGTAGGGTCATGGCCAGGGACCCTCACAGCACAACTTACCTGGGCAAGCCTCCAAGGTCTAGGTCGCCACCGACGTAAGGGCCTGGACATAGAATGACCCACAGGCCCACCTCTGAAGCTGTGACTATAAAAGTCCTAGGAGACAAAACAATGACAATAATTAGACATCAAAATCTGAGACCTAGAATCCCTGCTCTTTGCTTCCTTTTGAGCTTGGAATGAGTGGAACTCCCAGCCTGGCCTACAAAAGTCCTATAGAGGCCATGCCCCAGCTGGACAGGGAACCCAACACTCAGTAGGCAATGGGCTCAGTCAAGGTGTTAGAGAGGAGGACATAAAATGGAAAGTCCCAAAATCCAAAATGAAACTTTAACTTCTCTCCCAAATCTACTTCCCCTCCCAACCTTTCCTGTCTTTGTGAATGGCACCACCGTCTAGGAAGCACCCAGGTCAGAAAGTTACAACTATCCTTGAATCCTCTTTCCTCCTCACCCGCCACCTCAATTTCAGTCAGTCATGAAACCATATTTATTCCTCATAATTAAAGTTTTCAAGCTTGAAATTCCTCTGCATTCCTACTGCTACCATCTTGGTCATTGTTTCACACCTGAATGATCAGAATGGCCTTCAATTGGCTTCCTTCCTTCATTCTTACCTTCTTCCAATCCTTGTACAATTACTGTCAATAATAATAACAATAATATCATTATCAACAACAAGAGGAACTAATATTTACTTAGTATAAACATCAGGTCTACAGCTAAATTTTTTAAATTTATTATGTTATTTGACAATTCTGTGAGATAGGTATCAATACCTTCTCCATGTTACAGATAAGAATTCAAGCCTAAAGGAGTCAGAACTTCTTCAGTGTCACATTTTTAGTAAACAGAAGAGCTAGAATTAGAATTCAGGCAGAGGGCCTTCAGAAATGCAATCTTAAACACACTGCCCAAATGATCTTTCAAAAATGAAGTTCCCAAATTAAAATTCTTCAACTGATTCCCCAATACCTTCAGAATAGACTTCAAATTCTGTAGGGTAGTAGATAAGGCCAGGATCTGGCCTTTGGCTATCTCTCACCTTTATTTCTTGACAGTTTCTCTACTTGTACTGGATCCAGACAGTATTATTTGCAGTTCCCACAAACTACAATGTGTGAATAGAACTGGCAAAAGTTGTGTGATAGATATATTTAAAACAATGACAAAAAAAAAAAAGAGTAGCTGCTGAGGCTGCTTATGTACAACCAAACACCTCATGGGATCTAGTTCCTTGGTTTGGAGGTTTAGGGGTCGTGGTTTTATGGGGCATCTCAGTAACTGACCTAATAACATGTTTAGTGCTTTTGTTCTATCTCCTTTTTTTGCTGTGTAGTGCCTGGGGTCTTAAAAGCTTGTAAACGGCCATCCAAGGCACAACAATTGTTCTCTATTCGCCTGGAACAACAGAGGAAGAAGGAGAGTCAGGAATAGGAGGAGTATATGGAAGGTGTGGCTAATTGCCTCCATGAACAACTGCCTCCTTTGCCATGAGACCAGAAGAACTGGATGAATCAAAGCAGTAATTAACTTGCAAGTCTACCATGCTTATTACCTAGACCAGTGCAGAACCTTACTGCACACATCTCTGTGTACAATTACACAACATCAAAAGCAACAGAGTTTTATACATAAACATAGGTCATTCTTTTCAGCCCTACATGGAGATGTAATTAACTGTATAAAGCACTCAAAGAAAATCAATCTGCAGTTTTACAGGTGTTACATGGAGATCATATCCTGTAATGTAGTGAAAGCTATGGGTCCTGAAAAGCCATATGTATATGTACACAATTGTTTTTATAATCTTTAAAACAAAGATCAAAGCTCATTTGTTTAAGTCATTGCATTAACCAAAATAAAAACAGGAAAGAAACCAAAGGATCATTGAAAGTTTAAAATTCCAAAAATGTTCACTTTATTCCTCTGTGGGAGACTTCATCAAGGCTTTCTGAAAAGCCCAGGACTGTTTCAGTTAAACCAAAGGACACACAATTTGCATCACTGAAATGGTCCTGGGTTAGTCCAATAAAATAAAAATTGATAACAACGTACACATGGATTTGATATTTGCTGGTTAGATTACTGATGAAGTCAGTTTCAGACAAGTTTCTAAACTGTGCTATATAACTAGAAACAACTGAGAAACTTTCCAATAAAAATTATATATAATGTCATTTTAATCAAAACAAAATAATGAAACTAAGAATGCGTATTGCTGTTGGAAGAGAAACCCGTGGTTATGGTGTGGGCACTACGGGAGGTGGAGGGCCTCAGCACACTGGGATGGTTAGGTGACGCCAAGTAGGAGGCATTTGATTTTCTCTGGTGCTTGCAGCTTTGGGGCCAGTCTCAGGCCTCTCTCTGGTGTGGCTGTCCAGTGTTTATCCCAAAGTGTTTGAGTTAACCAGTTTGAGAAGGGGGTCATGCTTTCTGTTTTTCCTTCTTTCACACAGCCAAAAACAAAACCAAACCAAGCGCTGAGGTGCACTGGGGTGTGGCCTTGTAGCTCCCCAGCAGAACGGGAACCAGGAAGACAGGTGGGGCTGGCTGCGCCTGTGTGGGGAGCAGACACTTCTCCTCTGGCCCCATCACAACAAACCACAAGCACATTCAATCACAGGCACAGCCACCTTCTGTGTTCTCAACTTCCTCACCACTGCTGTGCCCAGTTCTTCATCCATCATGTCTCTCAGTCCACTGGAGGTATCAGAACTTCCAATTTTTCAAGCAATTTCGGTATTTTCAGTACATATAGTGTAGATGGTGGGATTTAATAATGGTTCATGGCCAGTAAAAATTCAGCATCTCCCACACACAAACAGTGGTCTATCTTGTTCTTGGCATCTCTGTACTTTGTTGGTCCAACTCTGACAGCAACTTTAATATGTTCAGTGCAACCATATCACGCAGGACTCCACATCCTTTCTGATGGTGTGGCTGATTAGAGGCAGCTGAGAGGAGCAACTGATTAGAGGTACAAACTCATTCTTGTTGTTTTTGGGGAAGTCTTTGTATTCAACCTGGAATCCCTGGACTCTGGAAAGAGAGTTCAACTGCTCAGACGGTCTTGTAAAGATGCATGGGGTACATGGCCTGAAGAGAGGTTATTCTTTAAAATGGTTTCAGCTGTGGGCGAGGTGCCTCCGTACAACAACTCACGGGCTATCATGGCAGTCACTGTGGCCTTGGCAGGATTCGGAGATGCCCTGGTGACAGCTTTGGTGCGATGTCCTTGACTGACACCAACGGCTTGAGCAACCTCGGACACTATAGGAAGAATTCCATCAGGCAGCTGCTAGTGACTAAGATAAGGCATCCTAAACTCATCTTCCTTATTACTAGTTCCATTTTCATTTGCACAGCCAGATTCAAAAAAGGTTACTTTTCCTCCATCCCCTGGTTTCTTTATTGGTGTCTTCTCCTCTGATTTGAGTGCGGGTTTGGTGGCCTGAGCCTGTGGAACTTTGAAACAAAGGATCGCCAGCACGCTCTTGGCTGCATTGTGTTTGGCCACCTTCTTATTGGTGCCTTCTCCTTCAGCGGTGTGGTTTCCGACCTTCACCTGCATCACAAACTCCCCGCAGCACGCAGGAGACCTCAGCTGGTGAGGAGCACGTACTCCGGCTCCTTCTTTTTTGCCTGCTGGATCTGGGCTAGTCTGCTAGTTGGATTCATCCTCTGGCCATATTCAGGGCCTTTGTGTAGTCTGACTATGGATTTTGTTTTCTTTTTGATTCTGGGCTTCACTGGCCCAACTGTAGTGGGAGAGGCAACTTTTTCAGATCTTCAAGAACAGGTATAGCAGCATTTTTCTTTGAAATCTTCTTGCTCTTCCTTTAATCTTCCCCTATGCAGTCCCTGACTGACACCTTGGTCACAAAATTCTTCACGTAGGGTGGGCCACTCTCCTGGGCAACCTGTTTTAGAGGCAAAGGCTCAAAATTCACAGGCAATTCCATTTAAGTGCAATCTCAAACACTTGACTTATTTCAGATTTATTGAGATTTTCTTCCTCTGATTCTCTTCCTTTCACCTCCAGCCTCTCAGGAAGGGGCTCATTCTGCAGGATCCTCAATGCTTTAGCAGCAGAATTGTGTTTCATGGCCTGTCTTGTCCTTCCTTTTGCATTAAATTGCTGTCCTCCCACAGAAAGTTCAACTTGATAAAGTAAAGGTGGAACTGGAAATGGGTAAAATTACCTCAGCGATAAGCACCTCCTCTCATGTTGTGGTTATAGGTGGACTGCGTTTGAGAGTAAGACTCAACAGGCTTGTACACTGGTTTTTTCCAAGTTTCAAGCACAGTGCATTTAGTTCTACAGTAGGAGTTATGCTTTCTTAAAAAGAGGATGCTCCAGGAGCAATGTTGTTATGGTTCAATTCTGAGAGGTTATGTGGTTAAGAAACCCCTGGCTGCTGCCCTGAGTGCATGTCCTAGCCAGTAGTCTTGGGTGGTGGAGGTGAGGAGGGGAAGGAAGAAAGAAGAAGGGGGAGGAGGAAGGGATAGAGGGAGGAAAGAGGTGGTGTGATTGTGGAGGGGCAGGTGCTGCTAGGCCGGGGATCAGGGGAAGAGGAAGCTGAGTGAGATGCAGCAGCAGCCGCAAGCGCAAACATTGAAGAGAGCCCATTAAAGAATATTTTGATCAAAGATTCTATAGCAGAATCATGATCAAAAGGAGGAAAATGTAGAACAGAATTTCAGATTCTCATGGACTCCAGACTTTCTGGAACCATGGAGGCTGGATGATCCCTTGAAACTATTGCCCTGACATAATCTTTAAACTTTAAACCAAAAACATCCCCTGAAGTCTTCTTATAACCAATAAATAGTTCAGCTTAACTAGTAAAAAATGTCTGCCTTGAGCATTATGCTCTTTCAAGAACTATTTATGTGGAGTCAAACTGACAACAGCAAATTGAAAGATTAGATAGGAACCTTAGGGGGCAGCGAGTTTATGTTAATGGGGTAGGAACCACTCAGAGAGGAAGGGTGAGAATGGCTGTACAACTTGAAGAATGTAATCATGTCACTGAATTGTACATGCAGAAACTGTTGAACTGGTGTATGTTTTGCTGTGTATATTCTCAACAACAGCAACAACAAAATAAATAAAATAAAACAAACAAACAACGTGTGGCAAAAAGTTAATCACCAAACCCATTCTCTTTTCTTCTGAGCACACAGCTCAACTACATTTGCCAGCAACCATGTGACAGACTCCTGGCCAACAGAATGTGAAAAGAATCAGTGTGCTCTAATTCCCACAAGAGATTCTCCATGCTCTTTCTTCCATTTGCAGGCTTGATGCAGCCAACCACGGTGGTTTGGAAACTATGTGTTGAACATGATGGAGTCAAAAGACAGAGAAGAGCTTAGTTCCTCAGTTGTTGTTTGGAAGGGAGATATGCTCACCAGGAATGCTCATTTTAGATTTTACTGGAATGAAAATAAATTTTTATTGTGTTAACCCACTGAGATTTGGGGGCTTTTATGTTACAGCAGCTAACATCATCTTAATTATTATAAAATGTTCTCTTACATCTCTGACTTTGTCCATGCTGGACACTCTGCCTGAATAAATTCCTGCTCAACTTTCAAATTTATCTCAGCTATAACTTCATTGCTGTCTTCCCTGATCCATTTCCCTACTTTGGATTGTGTATTCTTTATATGTTGTTATCTGCCTCCCTCTCTACAGAGAATGCTTATTTTCGATAGCACAAAGGTTATTATCTTCTCATCCCCAGCACCAAACACGATGTCTGAACTATAAACCTGTTGCTATTGAGTTGATTTGACTCATGGTGACCCCACGGTGTTACAAAGTAGAATTAAGCTCCATAGGGTTTTCTTGGCTGTAATCTTTATGGAAGCAGACTGCCAGGCACTTCTGTGGCAATGCTGGGTGGATTTGAACTGCCAACCTTTCGGTTAGCAGCTGAGCACAAACCGTTTGCACTGCTCAGGGATTTAATATTCTGTCATGTCTTAGAGACCCTGTAAACTATAGACCAGAAATCTTCTCTTATAAATAAGAGAACAAGTTCCTCATGATAGACTAAAACCGTAGAATTCTTGAAGTACAATTTCTAAACCAGCTGTAAGAATGTCCTATGGACACTAAGATCTAGGCTCCGATGTAAATAACAGAATCACTGCACAAAGGGTTTCAGTACAGGGAACAAAATTTATCAGCACTTTCTGATGGTTCTCAAAACAGAATGTAAGGTGCCCCCTATGCTGCATGTGATCTTCACAGAATCAAGTCCCTGACTCTAAGCCACAGAATCAGGCAACTTAAACATTAACACGTACTTTAAATCCAAGTTTCTAGTGAAATAAAATTGTCCTTTCATTGGCTCATGGAGGTTCCAGGGAACATGCCTGCAAGGGAAAAAAGACAGACACATATGAGAATCTTTCACCTTACTCTACCTGATTCCATATTGGCTCCTCCATTTTAAATATAGCATCTAGGTTATCTCTACAATGAAGACGAATGAAGATCCTAACAGCCAAATCTCTATGTACGCACTGTGTATTATCTTCAAATTTTCCTCCTCCTA
Source organism: Dugong dugon (assembly GCA_030035585.1). Classification (NCBI taxonomy): domain Eukaryota; kingdom Metazoa; phylum Chordata; class Mammalia; order Sirenia; family Dugongidae; genus Dugong; species Dugong dugon. The sequence continues at coordinate 4,031,204 of CM057467.1, forward strand.
ATGCTCAGAAAAGATCCAAGCAGCCAATATTTTTCCGCAATTCTGGACTTCAGGTAAGATAGTTGAGTATGTAATGACTTCTGGGATACAACCACAAATTCCTCTTTTAAAATTTCCATAAAAACATATAAAAATTTAGATTCACATCAATAATGGCAATAAAGGAAAACAACCATAAAACAAAAACCAGAAGAAGTTGAAAAGTTTATAGGACTGGATTACACAACTTTATTATTTAAATGAATAAAATAAAATCAAGCAACCAACAACGTAAGACTCACACAGTCCAGCATCCATTAAACAATTACTAGCATGCAAAGAAGCAGAAAAATATAATCCATAACCAGGGAAAAAAAATGATTCTAAATAGAAACAAACCCAGAAATAACACATATGATAAACTAGCTGAAAAGGATATTAAAAAGCTATTACATATTCTGTATCTTTATAAAGTAGAGGAAAACATGACCATAATGAGGAGGAAAAATGGAAGACATAAAAAGGATGCAACTAGAGCTTCTAGAAATGAAAAATGAAATTTCTGAAGTGAAAAATACTCTGGAAACTATTAACAGTAGGAAATAAAAAATATACCAGATGGAATTAATAGCAGAGTATATGACAGAAGAAAAGATAATCAGAAGTAGAAAATCTGATTAAATGAGAACATGTAGAAGAAAATTACAATTACCCTTGACACACCACCATCATCAAAAATGATTTTTCCACTAAGTTTTTTTAAATTATATAAATGAAATTCCAAGATTTCATGCTGTTTAACCCACAACAAATCAAAGTTAATTCATTTTATAAAGTTAATATACTAACGGGAAAAAATACAGAAACATACAGACAATTCAGATTTTATTCAGAAATTGGATAACTACATAATTTAAAAAAAAAAACCCTGACAACTACTATGATTGAATTGTGTGACCCGCCAAAATATATGTTGTAAACTCTAACCCCTATACCTCTGGATAGGAGCCCCTGGGTAGTACAAACAGTTAAGCACTCAACTACTAGCCAAAAGGCCAGCAGTTCAAACCCATCCAGAGGTGCCTTGAAAGACAGGCCTGGTGATCTGCTTCAGAAAGGTCACAGCCTTGAAAACCCTATGGTACAGTTCTACTCGGCACACATGGGGTAACCATGAGTTTGAAATGACTCTACAGCAACTAATAACAATAACATACCTGTGACCGTAATCCCATGTGGGAATATGATTTTCTTTGTTATGTTAAGGAGGCCATATCAATGTAGATTGTGTCTTAAGCCAATTACTTTTGAGATATAAAAGGAGCAGATAAGGCACAGAAGCAAGGAAACACAGATGGAGGAAAACAGATGCCATACCACATGAAGATCGCAAAGGAACCGAGGAACAGAAACTGAAAATAGATAGACACCCCCCAGAGCAGACAGTGAGAGAAAGCCTTGTCCTGGAGCCACGGCTCTGAATTCAGACTTTTAGCCTCCTAAGCTGTGAGAAAATAAACTTCTCTTTGTTAAAGCTATCCACTTATGGTATTACTGTTATAACAGCACTAAGAAACTAGGATAGATTTTGGTACCAGAAGTAGGGTGCTGCTCTAACAGATACCTAAAATGTGGAAGTGGTTTTGAAATGGGATAAGTTTTGAAATGGGATAATGGGTAGAATCTGAAGAAGTTTTGATGCGCTTCATTGTAAGGCCCTAGTTTGCCTTGAAGAGACTCTTGATAGGATTAGAGATCTTAAGGGTGATTCTGATGGGGGCTCAGAAAGAATTGAGAGCTGTGATGAAGGCACTCATTGCCAGGAACAGAATGTTGCCAGAACTGTGGACATTAAATTTGTTTCTGGTAAAGCTTTCAAAGGAAATTATGAACATATGATGGACAATGGAAGAAGGGCAATGCTTTTTATGCAGTGGCAAAGAACTTGTCTGAATTATGTTCAAATGTTTGGTGGAAGGTAGAACTTGTAAGTGATGAGCATGAGTATTTGGGGGAGGAGATTTCTAAGCAAGATCTTAAGGGGGTCACATGGTTTCTCCTTGCCACTTGGATTAAAATGTGGGAGAAAAGAGATAGATTTTAAAATGAGCTGTGTAAAATAAAACCAGAACTTAAAGACTTGGAAAATTCTGTGGTATAAACTAAGGAAATGTGTTCTAGAAAAACCTTCACGAAGGGCGTGGCTACTCAATCTTTTGTTCAAGAGCTTAAGACTGTGACTGCTGGATCTTCAACCACCACAACAGAAAGGGACAGAGACCGTACAAAATTAAGGAAAGCTCCTGCCTCCTGGAATTCTACAGGTAGGAATGGGCCAATGGAGCGACTTGGTTGCAAACATCTGTTGTACTCCAAGAAAAAGAAAACACCATCCTGGGAATAGTTTGGAGATCAGCAGAACTGCTGGAGGGATCATGGTGAGCAGGGCTACTCCATTTCAAAGGGTGGAACCATCGCCTCCATTTCAAGGGGTGGAAAAACCACCTCCTAGGTTTCAAAGAGTCAGATCTCCATTAGTTTGGTTCTGGAGTGTGGGTCTGCCATTCAAGTGGGCCAAGAGGATGGAGACACCACCTAAAGCTGAGGGGTTGGGGCTGCCATGACCAAGAGCCTGGAGAATGGAGCAGCTTGGGGCCAAGGGGGTGGGGTCACCACTCAGATGGACTAGGAGAATGGGGCCACCCAAAGCCCCAGGAGCAGAGTTGCCATACCAATGGGCCTGGAAGGCCGGCTGACACCAGAGCTGAGGGGCCTCCACCCAGAATACAGACTGTGGCTAACAATGGAGTCTGGAGGGCAAGGCCATTGGCCAGATGGTCCCAGAGAACAGAAGATTATTTTCAAGCTTTGAGACTAAAGAAATTTGCTTTTCAGACTTTGGACTTGCTTGGAGCCCATGAACCTTTCTTTCCCTTCAATTTTTCCCATGTTTAATGAAAATGTCTTTCCTGTGTTAGTTACACCACTGTACTTTGGTAGCAGACAGTTTGTGTTCCAGGTTTCACAGCTTCACTGATGGAGAGGAATTTTGCTTCAGGATGGAACACACCCAAAGGACCACCCATACTTGATTTAGATGATTCAGAAGATAAGATTCTGGACTTAGAGTTGATGCTGGAATGGAACAAGACTTTTGGGATGATGCAATGAGGTGAGTGTGTTTTGTTCACAGGAAGGACATGAATTTTGAGGTGCCATGAATTAGAATGCTATAATTTGAATTATGTCCCAAAAAAAACATGTGTTGTAAATCCTAACTCCTATACCTGTGGAGGTAATCCCTTCTGGGAATGGGATTTTCTTTGTTATGTTAATGAGGCTATATTGGTGTAGAGTGTATCTTAAGCCAATGACTTTTGAGAAATAAAAGCAGCATGCCACATGAAGATCACCAAGGAACTGAGGAACTGAAGATGAAAACAGACGAAGACCTTCCAGAGCCAACAGAGAGAGAAAGCCTTGACCTAGAGCCAGTGCCCTGAATTCAGACTTCTAGCCTCCTAAGCTGTGAGAAAAGAAATTTCTGTTTGTAAAAGCCAACCACTTGTGGTATTTCTGTTATAGAAGCACTAAGAAACTAAGAGAACCACTAATTAATTTATTTATATATTGTTGTTGTTAGGTGCCATCCAGTTGGTTCTGATTCACAACAACCCCATGTGCAACAGAACTAAACACTGCCCAGTCCTGAGCCATCCTCACAATCGTTGTTATGCTTGAGCCCATTGTTGCAGCCACTGCGTCAATCCATCTCACTGAAGGTCTTTCTCTTTTATGCTGACCATCTACTTTACCGAGCATAATGTCCTTCTCCAGGGACTGGTCCCTCCTAACAACATGTCTAAAGTACCTGAGATGAAATCTCACCATCCTTGCTTCTAAGGAGCATTCTGACTATACTTCTTCCAAGACAGATTTGTTCCTTCATCTGGCAGTCCATGATATACTCAATATTCTTCGTCAACACCATATTTCATGTGTTGTTGAATACTACTGGCTAGAATATTGTTGAGGATTTTTGCATCTATGTTCATGAGGGAAATTGGTCTGTAGTTATCTTTTTTTGTGGTGTCTTTACCTGATTTTGATATCAGGGTTATGCTAGCTTCATAGAATGAGTTTGGGAGTATTCCATCCTTTTCTACACTCTGACATACCTTTAGTAGTACTGGTGTTAACTCTTCTCTGAAAGTTTGGTAGAATTCTCCAGTGAAGCCATCAGGGCCAGGGCTTTTTTTGAGGGGGAGTTTTTTTTTTAATTACCTCTTCAATCTCTTCTTTGTTATAGGTTTATTTAGTTTTTCTACCTTGGTTTGTGTTAGTTTAGACAGGTAGTTACATTTCTAGAAATCTGTCCATTTCCTCTAGGTTTTCAAATTTGTTGGAGTACAATTTTTCATAGTATTCTGTTATGATTCTTTTAATTTCAGTTGGATCTGTTGTGATATCATGGATCTCATTTCTTATTTGGGTTATTTGCTTCCTCTCTTGTTTTTCTTTTTATTGTACTTTAGATGAAGGTTTACAGAACAAATAGTTTCTCATTGAACAGTCAGTACACATATTGTTTTATGAGATTGGTCAACAACCCCATGACATGTCAACACTCTCCTTTCTCGACCTTGAGGAGCTTTTTTTTTTTTTTTTTTTTGGTGAAAATATACATAGCCCAAGTTGCACCATTTTGAAAGTTTCTACACATACAATTCTGTGACATCGATTACTTTCTTCCAGTTGTGCTGCTATTCTCACTATCCTTTTCCAAATTATTCCATCACCATTATCTTCAACTCACTGTCCCCTAGGCTTCTCATCAAACCTGTTGAGTTGCTATTGTCAATTTGAGTTCACATAGATAATTCTTTTTTTTACCTTAAATGAAGGTTTGCAGAACAAATAGTTTCTCATTAAACAGTTAGTACACATATTGCCCCATGACAATCATTAACAACCCCATGACATGTCAACACTGTCCCTTCTCAACCTTGGGTTCCCTATCACCAGCTTTCCTGTCCCCTCCTGCCTTCCAGTCCTTGTCCCTGGACTGCTGTGCCTCATTAGTACTGTTTTGTTTTATGAGGCTATCCAATCCCCGGCTGAACGGTGAATTTTGGGAGGGGCTTAACCACTGGGCTAAAAGAGTGTCCGGGGGCCATACTCCCGGGGTTTCTCCAGTCTGTCAGGCTAGTAAATCTGGTCTTTTTTTGTGAGGTAGAATTCTGTTCTACATCCTTTTCCAGGTCTGTCCAGGACCCTCTATTATGGTCCCGGTCAGAGAAGTCAGTGGTGGTAGCCGGGCACCATCTAGCTGTACTGGACTCAGTCTGGTAGAGGCTGTTGTAGTTGTGGTCCATTAGTCCTTTGGATTAATCTTTTCCTTGTATCTTGTTCTCTTCATTCTCCCTTGCTCCAAAGGGGTGAGACCAGTGGAGTATCTTAGATGGCTGCTCACAGGCTTTTAAGACCCCAGATGCTACTCACCAAGGTAGAATGTAGAACATTGTCTTTATAAACTGTGTTATGCCAATTGAGCTAGTTGTTCCTCAAGACCATGATCCCCACAGCCCTCCGTCCAACAATTCAGTCCCTCAGGGAGTTTGGAAGTGTCTATGGAGCTTCCATGACCTTTCCTTGTACAAGTTATGCTGGCTTCCCCAGTAATGTGTACTATCTTACCCTTCACCAAAGTTACCACTTATCTATTTAGTTCCCCCCCACTCCTCCCATCCCTCGTAACCAACAAAGATTGTTTCTTTTTGTGTGTAAACTTTTACATGAGTTATACAGTAGACGTCTCATACAATATCTGTCCTTTTGTGATTGACTTATTTCACACAACATAATGCCCTCCAGTTTTGTTCCTTTTACTCTCCTGTACTGAGTTCCTTTTGTTTTTGGACTTTTTTTCCATTTCTTTTCTTTTTGTAGGTTTTGTTTTTACTGAGAGTTTGTTTTTCTTCTTTATTTTGATGAGTAGGTTTGTTAACTTTCTTTGTGGTTACCGTGAAATTTACTCTTACCTTCCTAGATTTCAACCAGTCTATTATTACTTGGTATCACCTTGCCTTCCTCTCCATTAGAAGGTTCTATATTTACTCCGTTTATTCCCTCTTTTATTGTTCTGATACTGTGTCATTTACAGATTAACCTCTCTGGTTCCCTTTTGTAATTCTTTTGGTTTCGCATAGTCCTTAAGAGTTCATTTCCTAGGTTGGTATCTGGCTACTACAATCTGGTGTCCTATAATCAGCCTATAGTCTGATACTGTTTGTTCTCAGATTGAAGGACTTTCTTTAATAAGTCTCCTAAGTTTGGTTTGGTTTTTACATAGTCCCTTAATTTCTGTTTATCTGGAAATGACCTAATTTCACCATCATAGTTGAACGAGAGTTTTGCAGGATATATTACTCTTGGCTGGCAATTGTTTTCTTTCAAGGTTTTATATAGGTCATCCCATTGCCTTCTTGCCTGCATGGTTTCTGCTGAATAATCCGAGCTTAGTCTTATTGTTTCTCCTCTGTATGTGACGTTTTGCTTTTCTTGAGCTGCTCTCTGGATTCTTTGTTTGTCTTTGGTTTTGCTGAGTGTGATTATGATATGCCTTGGTGATTTTCTTTTGGGGTCTATCCTATATGGGGTTCGTTCAGCTTCTTGGATGGTCAACTTTTCATCTTTCATGATATCGGGGAAGTTTTCTGTCAACAATTCTTCAATGATCCTCTCTGTGTCTTCTGTTTTCTCCCCCGTTCTGGTACTCCGATCACTCGCTGATTTTTGCTTTTGATTGTATCCCACATAATTCTCAGGGTCTCTTCATTTTTCTTCATTCTTTTTTCTGATTTTTCCTCAAACCAAGTGGTATCCAAGTGTTTGTCTTCAATTCCACTGATCCTGTCTTCCACCATTTCAAATCTGCTCCTCAGGCCTTCTATGGCACTGTCCATTTCTGAAATCTTGTTGTTTATCTTTTGGATTTCTAATTGTTGTTTTTGTATGATTTCTAGTTGTGAATTCATTTTGGAATTTTGTTCCTGTATTATTTTCCTGAATTATTCCATTTTATTGTCTGTATTTTCCATGAATTTATCTGCCTTTTCCATGAATTTGTCTTTTTTTTCCTCATTTTTGTCTGCTTTTTGCTTCAACTCTTGGATAATTCTGAGTATTAGAGATTTGAATTCCCTATCAGGTAGTTCTAGTGCCTTTTCATCCACTGGAAAGTCATCTGGTGTTTTATTTTAGGCGCCTATTGGAACAATCCTGTCCTGCTTTTGTAAATGTTTTGCTATTGTCGGCTGTCTTCGGGGCATTTAGTAGTTATTTTTCTTGTTTATTGATTATAGATTTATTTGTTTTGTCCTTTTTTTTTTTAAATTTGGCTATGTCTGAGCAGGAGAGCTGTGTGTTCTTTGTTGTTTGCTCGTCTGTGGGCAAAATACTTTTCACCTCCTTCTCCAATTGGCAGGGTCAGTCACTCAGATATGGTACAGCAGGGCAAGTCTAGCTGAAGCGAAGTTGCTGGGATGGGTTGTTTGTGGCACTTACTACAGCCACCAGGGCAGGTCGGTAATCTGTGCAGGGCAGGTTCCGGTAGGCCATGCCTGTGCTGCTTGGTGGTGTAATGTTAAGCACATGGTACAGGTAGGCAGGATGGAGGGGGGAGTATGTGTGGAACTAAGATGGGTATGGGAGAGAGGAGAGAGGAACAGGGGCCAAAAACATTCAAACAAAAAAGAGCGCTAGGGGAGCTTGTCTTTGGAGTGGAGAGATGAGAGACTATGAAATGGAGAAAAACAAAAAGGAGAAGATAAAATAAAGAAAAGAAAAGAATGAATAAATAAAAATTAGAAAGAAAAAAGAACAGCAAAGCTCCCATGGATCCCACTGGTGCGGTACAAGGTCTGGGGAAGTTGTCCCAGTTGTTGCAGTACAGCCTGGCTAGAAGGCATGGAGGAATTAAGCGCCAGGTATTCAGGGGACAGGAAGAGAAGGAAGGTATAGAGAGACGAGAAACTGAGTAATCAAGAAAGACAAAAAGGGAAAAAGAGAAAAAAACAAAACAAAACAAATTTAATAAAAAAAAAAAGAACAAGAAAAGCCCCAAAAAAAACAGAATTAAAAAAAAAAAAAAGAAATGTCCTCAATGATCCCTCTGCGGTCTGCACAAGCTGAGGGGTTAGGTCCCAAGCCGCGTAGCACTGCCTGGACAGAACAGGCTCCCAACTCGAGAAAAGGAAAAAGAAACAAACAATTCAAAACAAACAAACAAACAAAAGACCCAGGATCCCACCAGCATGGCAGCCCAGACCAGGAAGCAGTTCCACATTTGAACAGAGCTCTGCAGCCCCCCAGGAAGAAGCAAAGATGGCGCACGGAGCCAAGTATTTGAGCGAAAGGAGGGGGAGGTGGTGAGAGGTAATGAAGAAATCAAAAGAAGCAGAAAAAAGCAACACCAGCAGCCAATGAGTGGCACTCAGGGAGTCGGTCAGTGCGGGCAGGTGGAATCCAAGCAGCCAGTGCTTCCTGGCCAAGATACTGTGGCTGCAGGAAGCAGAGGAGGCCAAGTGGGGGTTACAACAGGTGGGGGGTGGGAAAGTGTATATCGCCAATTACCGGCTTTTCTGTCTCCTGCTGGAAGCTCCGTGAAGATGCCTTCTTGTACCCCCTATTTGCTGGTCTCTGATAAGAGTCCAAGATGGTGGATCTGTGCTGCGTTAGCTGACAGGGGACCTCTGCATGAACCTCTCCTCGCTCTCCGTTCTGTCAGTTTTCTCAGTCCATTTGGTGCTTGGCTGAGTTCTTTATGTCTTCATTTGATGTTTTAGAGTTTCAGGATTGCTGTTTTCTGTTTGGCTTAGTTTTTCAGATCTTTGCTGTGGAGGGACGGCGTGGTACTTCTGCCTAGAGCGCCACGTTGCCGGAAGTCCTCTCTTGTTTTTCTTTTGACAGTTTGGCCAGTGGTTTATCAATTTTGTTCATCTTTTCAAGGAACCAGCTTTTGGTCTTGTTAACTCAATTGTTATTCTATTCTGTTTCATTTAATTCTGCTATGATTTTTATTATTTCCCTTCTTCTGGTGCCCGAGGGCTTGTTTTGCTGCTCTCTTTCTACTTGTTCCAGTTGTAGTGTTAATGTTTTGATTATGGCCCTTTCTTCTTTTTGGATGTGTGCATTTATTGTTAAACTGACCTCTGAGTAGTGCTTTTGCTGTGTCCCAAAGGTTCTAGTAGGATGTGTTTTCATTTGATTCTGTGAATTTCTTTATTCCGTTCCAGTAGTTTTTGAGCAAAGTTGTTCAGTTTCCATGTATTTGATTTTCTTCCTTGCTTTTTCTGTTATTGATTTCCACTTTTATGGCTTTATGGTCAGAAAACATGCTTTGTAATATTTAAATGTTTTGGATTCTGTTAAGGTTTGGTTTGTGGCCTAATATGTGGTCTGTTCTGGAGAATGTTCCATGTGTGTTGGAAAAGAAATTATACTTGGCTGATGTTGGGTGGAGTGTTCTGTATATGTCTATGAGATCAAGTTGGTTGATTGTGGCATTTAGATCTTCTGTGTCTTTACAGAGCTTCTTTCTGGATGTTCTGTCCTTCATAGAAAGCGGTGTGTTGAAGTCTCCTACTACTATTGTGGAGCTGTCTATTTCTCTTCAATGCTGTTAGAGTTTGTTTTATGTATTTTAGAGCACTGTCGTTGGGTGCATAAGTATTTGTTATGGTTATATCCTCCTGGTGTATTGACCCTTAAATCATTATATAGTGTCCTTCCTTATCCTTTGTGGTGGATTTTGCTTTAAAGTTTATTTTGTCAGAGATTAATATTGCCACTCCTGCTCTTTTTTGAGTGTTGTTTGCTTGATATATTTTTCCATCCTTTGAGTTTTAGTTTGTTTGTGTCTTTGAGTCTAAGATGTGTCTCTTGTAGGCAGCTTATACATGAATCGTGTTTTTTAATCCATTCTGCCATTCTCTGTCTCTTTATTGGTGCATTTAGTCCGTTTACACTCAGTGTAATTATTGACAGGTATGAGTTTAATGCTGTCATTTTGATTTTTTTTTTTTTTGTGGTGTTGACAGTTTCTTTGTTCTACTTAACTTTCTGTGCTTCAGACATAAACCCTGTTGTATTATGCTAATGAGCGCCTATGCTGTTGAAATGGGCCCATACAGGTCTAGGCAGGGATGAAAGGTATTCAAAGTCTGTGCCTAGGCAAAGGGGCAGTGCCTGTCCTGAGTCCCCAGCTTAGGGGAGCTGGCAGTTTCTTTTTTCCTGTTTGTTCATTTGTTCATTTGTGCCCTCCCCAAAGTCAGGAGACTGGCTCAGGTGCGAAGGGTCCCACTTCTGGCCTAGGGGGCTAGCAATCCCTGAACAGAGCAGAGTGGGGAGAGGGCAGGTGATGGGGAGAGAGGCACTTCCCAGAGGGGGAAGGGTTATTTTGATCCCATGGGGTGGATTAGATCCTTGCATTTAACTTTCGAAGATCCAGTGCTGCTTCCCCCTGACTCCGGGAGGCTTGTGCAGACTCTTCGCTGCTTGGTTTCTCCTGACACATGCGCCAGCCAATCCAGCCTTCAGGGTGCTAGGCAGGTCAGGTCTGGCACTTCCTCACTGCTTCTGAACTGTCTCTCCCTCTCCCTGCCACTCAGTCCAACTCCTCAACTTTGTCTTTGATGTTCAGGGCTCCTGGACTGTCATATATAATCAATTCACTTGTTTTTTCAGGTCTTTGTTGTAAGAGGGACCACAGGAAGTAAATGATTATTCCACTATCTTGGCTCGTCTCGCCAACACCATATTTCAAAGGCATCAGTTCTTCTTCAGTCTTTCCTATTCATTCTCCAGCTTTCACATGCATATGAGGCAATTGAAAACACCATAGCTCAGGCACATCTTAGTCCTCAAGGTGACATCTTTCCTTTTTAATACTTTGAAGAGGTCTTTTGCAGCAGATTTCCCCAATGCAATACATAATTTGATTTCCTGACTGCTGATTCCATGGTCATTGATTGTATATCCAAGTAAAATGAAATCGTTGACAACTTCAATCTTTTCTCCATTTATCGTGATATTGTGTATTAGTCCCATTGTAAGGATTTTTGTTTTCTTTATGTTGAGGTGTAATCCATACTGAAACCTGTGGTCTTTGATCTTCATCAGTAAGTGCTTCAAGTCTTCTTTCAGCAAGCAAGGTTGTGTCATCTGCACATCGCAGGTTAATAAGTCTTCCTTCAATCCTGATGGCCCGTTCTGCTTCATGTAGTCCAGCTTCTTGGATTATTTGCTCAGCCTACAGACTGAATAAGTATGGTGAGAGAATAAAACCCTGATGCACATCTTTCCTGACTTTAAACCACGCAGTATCCCCTTGTTCTGTTCAAACGACTGCCTCCTGGTCTATGTACAGGTTCCTCATAAGCACAATTAAGTCTTCTGGAATTCCCATTCTTCACAATGTTATACATATTTGTTATGATCCACACAGTCGAATGCCTTTGCATAGTCAATAAAACACAGGTAAACATCGTTCTGGTATTCTTTGCTTTCAGCCAGGATCCACCTGACATCAGCAATGATATCCCTCATTCCACATCCTCTTCTGAGTCCAGCCTGAATTTCTGGCAGTTCCCTGTTGATATATTGCTGCAGCCACTTTTGAATGATCTTCAGCAAAATTTTACTTGCATATGATATTAATGATATTGTTTGATAATTTCCACAGCTGGTTTGATCACCTTTCTTGGGAATAGGCATAAATATGGATCTCTTCCAGTCGGTTGGCCAGGTAGCTGTTTTCCAAATTTCTTGACATAGATGGGTGATCACTTCTAGCACTGCATCCGTTTGTTGAAACATCCCAGCGATATTCCGTCAATTCCTGGAGCCCTGTTTTTCACCAGTGCCCTCAGCGCAGCTTGGACTTCTTTCTTCAGTACCATCGGTTCCTGATCATATGCTACCTCTTGAAATGGTTGAATGTCAACCATTCTTTTTGGTATAATGACTCTTTGTATTCCTTCCATCTTATTTTGATGGTTTCTGTGTCATTTAATATTTTCCCCACAGAATCCTTCACTATTACAACTTGAGGCTTTAATTTTTTCTTCAGTTCTTTCAGCTTGAGAAATGCTGAGTGGGTTCTTCCCTTTCGGTATTCTATATCCAGGTCTTTGCCCATTTCATTATAAACTTTGTCTTCTTGAGCTGCCCTTTGAAATCTTCTGTTCAGGTGGTTTACTTCATCATTTCTTCCTTTTGTTTTAGCTACTCTACATTCAAGAGCAAGTTTCAGAGTCTCCTCTGACATCCATTTTGGTCTTTTCTTTCTTTCCTGTCTTTTTAATGACCTCTTGCTTTCTTCATGTATGATGTCCTTGATGCCATTCCACAGTTCATCTGGTCTTTGGTCGTTAGTGTTCAACGCATCAAATCTATTCTTGAGATGGTCTCTAAATTCAGGTGGGATATACTCAAGGTCATACTTTGGCTCTTGTGGACTTGTTCTAATTTTCTTCAGCTTCAGCTTGAACTTGCATATGAGCAATTGATGGTCTGTTCCACAGCTGGCCCCTGGACTTGTTCTGACTGATGATATTGAGTTTTTCCGTTGTCTCTTTCCACAAATGTAGTCGATTTGATTCGTGTGTATTCCATCTGGTGAGGTCTATGTGTATAGTTGCCGTTTATGTTGTTGAAAGAAGGTATTTGCAATGAAGAAATCACTGAAGAAAATGAGCTTGGCACCGTTTCTATCAAGGCCATATTCCCCAGCTACTGTTTCTTCTTCTTTATTTCTAACTTTCGCATTCCAATTACCAGTAATTATCAGTGCATCTTGATTACATGTTTGATCAACTGCAGACTGCAGAAGTTGTTAAAAATATTTAATTCTTTTCCATCTTTGGCTTTAGTGGTTGGTGCGTGTCATGGACTGAATTGTGTTCCCCAAAAATATCTGTCAACTTGGCTATGCCATGATTCCAAGTATTGTTTGATTGTCTACCATATTGTGATCTGATGTGATTTTCCTATGTGTTGGAAGTCCCATCTCTATGATGTTAATGAGATAGGATTAGAGGCAGTTATATTAATGAAGCAGGACTCAATCTACAAGATTAGCTTGTGTCTTGGGCTAGTCTCTTTTGAGATATGAAAGAGAGAAGCAAGCAGAGAGACATAGAGACCACATACCACCAAGAAAGTAGCACCGGGAGCAGAGGAAGATTGATGACAAGGACCTTCCCCCAGAGCTGACAGAGAGAGAAAGTCTTTCCCTGGAGCCGGCACCCTGAATTTGAACTTCTAGCCTACTGACTGTGAGAGAATAAATTTCTCTTTGTCAAAGCCATCCACTTATGGTATTTCTGTTATAACAGCACTAGATAACTAAGGCAGTGCATAAATTTTAATAATAGTCGTATTAACTGTTCGTCCTTGTAGGCATATGGATATTATCCTACCACTGACAGCACTGTACTTCAGGATAGATCTTGAAATGTTCTTTTTGAAGATGAATGCAACGTCATTCCTCTTCACATTGTCATTCCCGGCATGGTAGACCATATGATTGTTCAATTCAAAATAACCAACACCAGTCCATTTCAGCTCACTAATGCCTAGAATACCAATCTTTATGTGCTCCATTTCATTTTTGACAATTTGCAATTTTCCTAGATTCATGCATTGTACATTCCACATTCTGATTATTAATGGATGTTTGCAGCTGTTTCTTCTCATTTTGATTCATGCCACATCAGCAAATGAAGGTCCCCAAAGCTTTACTCTATCTACGTCATTACGATGGACTCTACTTTGAGGAAGCAGCACTTCCCCAGTTGTATTCTGAGTGCCTTCCAACCTGAGGGGCTCATCTTTCAGCACAACATCAGACAATGTTCCACTGCTATTCATAAGGCTTTCACTAGCTAACTTTTTCAGAAGTAGACCACCAGGTTTCTTCCTAGTCTGTCTTAGTCTGGAAGCTCTGCTGAAACCTGTCCACCATGGGTGTCCCTGCTAGTATTTGAAATACCAGTGGCACAGCAACACATAGCCACCACAGTTTGACAAACTGACAGAAGCGTGGGGAATTTATATATATTAATTTTTATATTATATATTTATATACATAAATATAATTTATGTATAATATGTAAATACAATTTAATTTATATATATATTAATGTAATATATTATTAGTTTATTCTATTCATTACATACATTAATTTCTACTAATTAAATATGCATATTAAATTATAAAGCAATACAGTTTTTGGAAGAAAATACAGGAGAATATCATAATGATCTTAGAGTTGGCAAAGATTTCCTGAACAGGATACAAAAGCATTAATCAAAAAGGAAAACAATTCATAAATTGAACTCCATTAATATTAGGAGAGTCTTTTCATCAAAGGCACCATTAAGACACTGAAAATGCACGTCCAGAGAGTGGGAGATGTTATTTGTAAAACTATTTCTAACAAAGTACATGTATCAAGAACTCCTACAAATAAATTTAAGGGGGTGGGACAAACAACTCACTTCAAAAAATAGGTAGAAGTCTTAAAAATGGGTACTTTAAAATAGAAGCTATCAATCAAAATAGCTAATGAATGTATGTAAAAACAGCTAACATTATTAGTTATGTGGAAAGGCAAATCAGAACCACAGTGAGATCACTATAAACCCTCAAAATAAAATAAAACAGACAATACCAAGCACTGATGAGAATGTGGAGCAAAAGGAACTCTTTCACACTGCTGGTGGGATTGCAAATTGGTATAACCACTTTGAAAAACTGCTTGACATTATTTACTGAAGTTGAACATATGCACAACCTATTAGCATCAAGTCCATTACTAGATGTATACCCAATAGAAATGCTTACATATACTCACCAAAAGACAAGTACCAGATTGTTCATGGCATCACTATTAATAATAGCTAAAAACCAAAAATAACTCAAATATCTATGCATAAGATAAACAGATTTTGGTATAACTACTAACAGAACTCTATATAGTTATGAGAATGAACAAATTACAATACCGAATAATATGGATGACCCCCATGTGTCTGTCAGTTTGTCATACTGTTGGGGCTTGTGTGTTGCTGTGATGCTAGAAGCTATCCCACTGGTATTCAGATACAGTAGGGTCACCCATGGTGGACAGGTTTCAGCGGAGCTTCCAGACTAAGACTAGGAAAAAGGACCAAGCAATCTACTTTTGAAAAGAATTGGACAGTGAAAACCTTATGAACGGCAGCAGAACACTGATATAGTGCCGGAAGATGAGCCCCCCAGGTTGGAAGGCACTCAAAAGACGACTGGGAAAGAGCTGCCTCCTCAAAGTCGAGTCGACCTTAATGACGTGGATGGAGTTAAGCTTTCGGGGCCTTCATTTGCTAATGTGGCATGACTTAAAATGAAAAGAAACAGCTGCAAACATCCATTAATAATCAGAACTTAGAATTTATGAAGTATGAATCTAGGAAAATAGGAAATCATCAAAAATGAAATGGAAAGAATAAACATCGATATACTAGACATTAGTGAGCTGAAAAGAACTGGTATTACCCATTTTGAACTGGACAATCATATGGTCTGCTATGCCAGGAATGACAACTTGAAGAGGAATGGCAGGCATTCATCATCAAAAAAAAACATTTCAAGATCTATCCTGAAATATAATGCTGTCAGTGATAGAATAATATCCATACACCTATAAGGAAGACCAGTTAAACGACTATTATTCAAATTTACCCACCAACCACTAAGGCCAAAGATGAAGAAATTGAAGATTTTTACGAGCTTCTGCAGTCTGAAATTGATGGAACATGCAATCAGGATGCACTGATAATTACTGGTGACTTGAATGTGAAAGTTGGAAACAAAGAAGAAGGACTGGTAGTTGGAAAATATGGCCTTGGTGAGAGAAATGATGCTGCAGATCGCATGACAGAATTTTGCAAGACCAAAGACTTCTGCATTGCAAATACCTTTTTTCAACAATATAAATGGTGACTGTACACGCAGACCTTGACCTTGCCAGATGGCATACACAGGAATCAAATCGACTACATCTGAGAAACGAGACGATGGAAAAGCTCAATATCATCAGTCAGAATAAGGCTAGGGGCAGGCTGCAGAACAGACCATCAATTGCTCATATGCAAGTTCAAGCTGAAGCTGAAGAAAATTAGAATAAGTCCACAAGAGCGAAAGTATGACCTTAAGTATATCCCACCTGAATTTAGAGACCATCTCAAGAATAGATTTGATGCATTGAACACTAATGACCAAAGACCAGATGAGCTGTAGAATGACATCAAGGACATCGTACATGAAGAAAGCAAGAGGCCATTAAAAAGACAGAAGAGAAAGAAAAGACCAAAATGGATGTCCGAAGAGACTCTGAAACTTGCTCTTGAACTGAGAATAGCTAAAGCAAACGGAAGAAATGATGAAGTAAAAGAACTGAAGATTTCAAAAGGTGGCTCAAGAAGACAAAATAAAGGATTATAATGACACATGCAAACAGCTGGAGATAGAAAACCAAAAGGGAAGAATACACTCAGCATTTCTCAAGCTGAAAGAACTCAAGAAAAAATTAGAGCCTCAAGTTGCAATAGTGAAGGATTCTATGGGGAAAATATTAAACGACAGAGAAACCATCAAAATAAGATGGAAGGAATACACAGAGTCATTATACGAAAAAGAATTAGTCAACATTCAACCATTTCAAGAAGTAGCATATGATCAGGAACTGACAGTACTGAAGGAAGAAGTCTAAGCTGCACCGAAGGCACTGGTGAAAAACAAGGCTCCAGGAACTGACGGAATATCAACTGAGATGTTTCAACAAACGATTGCAGCGCTGGAAGTGGTCACTCTTCTATGTCAAGAAATTTGGAGAACAGCTACCTGGCCAACCGACTGGAAGAGATCCATATTTATGCCTATTCCCAAGAAAGGTGATCCAATCAACTGTGTAAATTATCAAACAGTGTCATTAATATCACATGCAAGAAAAATTTTGCTGAAGATCATTCAAAAGTGGCTGCAGCAGTATATTAACAGGGAACTGCCAGAAATTCAGGCCGGACTCAGAAGAGGATGTGGAACAAGGGATATCACTGCTGATGTCAGATGGATCCTGGCTGAAAGCAGAGAATACATACCAGAAAGATGTTTACCTGTGTTTTATTGACTATGCAAAGGCATTCGACTGTGTGGATCATAACAAATATGTATAACATTGTGAAGAATGGGAATTCCAGAAGACTTAATTGTGCTTATGAGGAACCTGTACATAGACCAGGAGGCACTCATTTGAACAGAACAAAGGGAACTGTGTGGTGTAAAGTCAGAAAAGCTGTGCATCAGCATTGTATCCTTTCTCCATACCTATTCAATCTGTAGGCTGAGCAAATAATCCAAGAAGCTGGACTATATGAAGAAGAATGGGCCATCAGGATTGGAGGAAGACTCATTAACAACCTGCACTATGCAGATGACACAAGCTTGCTTGCTGAAAGTGAAGAGGACTTGAAGCATTTACCGATGAAGATCAAAGACCACAGGTTTCGGTATGGATTACACCTCAACATAAAGAAAACAAAAATCCTCACAACTGGACCAATAAGCAACATCATGATAAATGGTGAAAAGATTGAAGTTGCCAAGGATTTCATTTTACTTGGATCCGCAGTCAACACCCATGGAAGCAGCAGTCAAGAAATCAAGACGCATTGCACTGGGCAAATCTGCTGCAAAAGACCTCTTTAAAGTGTTGAAGAGCAAAGACGACATTTTGAAGACTAAGGTGCGCCTAACTCAAGCCATGGTATTTTCAGTCGCCTCATATGCATGTGAAAGCTGGACAATGAATAAGGAAGACCAAAAGAAAATTGACGGCTTTGAATTGTGCTGTTGGGGAAGAATATTGAATATACCATGGACTGCCAAAAGAAGGAACAAATCTGTCTTGGAAGTACACCCAGAATGCTCCTTAGAAGCAACAATGGTGACACATCTTACATACTTTGGACATGTTGTCAGGAGGGATCAGTTCCTGGAGAAAGACATCATGCTTGGTAAAGTAGAGAGTCAGCTAAAAAGAGGAAGATTCTCAACGAGGTGGACTGACACAGTGGCTACAACAATGGGCTCAAGCATAACAATGATTGTGAGCATGGTGTAGGGCCAGGCATTGTTTTATTCTGTAGTACATAGGGTCGCTATGAGTCGGAACTGACTTGACGGCACCTAACAACAACAAGAACAATAATATGGATGAATCTCGCAAACATAATCCTGAGCAAAAGATATCAGATGCAAAAAAGTATTCATTGTATGATTCTATTTTTGTAAAGTTCAAAACAAGCGAAAGTAACCTATGTGTTAAGAAGAATGGATGGTAGTTTTGGAGGGGGTCGTGAGAAGGGCGTATGAGAGAGTTTTGGAAATGTTGCTACATTACAAGGTGCAGGTATACATTTTACTTTATGAACATTCATTGAGCTGTACACTTATACGTGTGTATATATGTTAAACATCAATAAAATGTTATGTAAAAACTAAAATTAAAATAAAGAAGAATTGGGGTGGGGGAGAATTGAGAATTTCCACTACCAGTACGGTGTACTAAGTAATTTGGACAAAACTGTCTACTGAGGAAATCTAGAAAAAAATAAACAATTTATTTTTTTAACTACAAAAGGGCATCAGAAAACTAAAAAGGCAATGAGAAATTATAGAACAAAATTAGAAAAAAGACAGAAACCCAAAAAGATAAGCAAAGCATTTGAGGCTGCTTTTTTTTTTTCCCTAGTTCTGGAAGAGGCAATTGGGAGGCTGAGCAGCAATTCTGTTAGTCTCATGTGGCTAGGAGAACAAAATTTTAAAGTCTAGGGCTCCCAAGGGGGACTGTGTATGAACACACACACACACACACACACACACACACACACACACACACACACACACACACACACAAACACACACACACACACTCTTTGGACCAAAATCCTGATGGGCTATTCCCTTAAAGTAAGGGCAAACAAGAAGTAAATTAACTTTTGATGGAGCTGAATTCATGCTTCAAACAATATCAATGCCTGGAATTGAATTTTTAATGACCCTAGCTGCCTGCCAGAAGTGAACCTAAACACTCTTTGGATGAAAACAAAATTATTCTAGGCCTTAAATTATTTTTACAAGTTTTTGAATACAAGGTCCAGCACCCTAGCAAAACAAAAAAGCAAACAATGAGATACAATAACATAAATCAAATAACAAATAATAGAAAGAGACTGAAAAGTGTTCCAGATAATATAAATATAAGACACAAACTTTAAAATGACAAGTATTGATATTTTCAACAAAATGAAAGTTTGATAACTTTGGTAGAGGTCTGAAAATTATTTTAAAAAATTAAAAAGAAATCTTAAATGAAAACTACAGTAACTGAAATTCATTAACTCAATAGATGTGCTTAGCAGCAAAACAGACATAGGTAAAGAATTAACGGACTGGAAATATACAGAGTTGGGTACAGAGAGAAAAAAAATGAAAAGTGAGAAGGTAAGAGACATGGGGAAATATGAAAAAGCCTACCATATGTGCAATCTGAACTGCAGAAGAAAAGTGAAAGAATGAGGCAGAAGAAATATTTAAAGAGAAAATAGCTGAAAAACTGTACTGAGCTAGAAATTTAGAAGTCTTATGATCCAAAACAAAGAAAATGAAAAACATAACTAAGCACAGCATAAGAAAACTGATGAAAACCAAAAACGAAAAGAAGTTCAATTCCTCAAAGCAGGTAAAGAAAAAGGTACAATACCCTCTCAAAGGGGCATCAAAACAAAATAAAGAAAGTAAAAAACATAACTAAGCACAACATAGGAAAACTTCTGAAAACCAAAAACCAAAAGAAATTCTTTAATACTTCAAAGCAATTAGAGAAAAAGATATATTGCCCTCAGAGAAGTATCAAATAACATTGACAGCTGACTTCACAATGAGAGCCAGAAGGCAATGGCTTTCTTCAAAGTGCTGAAAGAAAATAACTGTCAACCTAGAATTCTATTCCTGGGAAATGAAGTCATTTTAGAAAAACAAAAGCTTGGAAGTTTGCTACCAGCAAATCTACAGTAAAGGAAATTCAAAAGGTGTTCTTCACTCAGTAGGAAAATGGTCCCAGAACAACAATAATAATAATGCCTTGTTATTTAAAATTATAATACAAACAACAATAAGCATATACATCAGGAGGAAAGTGACTAGAGATAAGTGTTCTGAAGTCTTTGTATTATCTGAAGTGGGTAAAATTACAAGGGATTGTTAGTTGTTGGTAAGTGAAGGATGCAAGTTATAAACTCTTGGATACTGAGTAAAACAGTATATATCTCTCAAGTTAATAGAGGAAAGGAAATGGAATAAAAAAATATTCTATCATTTCAAAATAAAGCAATTTTTGAAAAAATAGCAAACAAAAAATTTTAAGGCTATTTTAAAATTTAATGTTAAGGCTGAAAGAGAGACCAGCTTATCAGATATTAAAACAGAGTATAAAACTAGAAACCCCAAATTCTATTTGAATAAAAGAGGAACAAACACAAATAAAACATAAAGATACAACAATTAAAAGTGTGGTTATGACACAGGAATGAATACATAAAATAATGCAAGCAATAATAGCTTAGAAATAACACTGGTCGAGAGAGGCAGGGCCAAGATGGGAGAGTAGTCAGACGGCTTCCTATATCCCTCTTACAACAACCTGGAGAAACAAGTGATTTCATTGTATATGAATATCTAGGAGCCCTGAACAAGGCAAAGTTGAGGAATCAGACTGAGTGGCGGGGGGAGAGGGAAATGGTACGGAAGAAGTGAGGAGCGCCAGAGTGGCAGCGGCAGGACTGCAGCTCTTCAGCTGCTCCAGGTCAGCAGTGAAGCAGTCAAATAGCTGCACCCACAGTTTCCACACTGAGAGAGATCCAGCAGCAGAGATTCTGCTTGGACACTCTGAACCAGTGAAAAGCAGCTCCTAAGTGGCTAAACATAAGTACATGTGTGCAGCCTTTTGGGGAGATTAAAAAAAAAAAAGTCCATTTGGGAAAAACCTCTCTCCCTTTTACCTCCTCCCTCCCCGCTCTACACTGGGAGTCTCCTGGGCGGGAAGTAAATCCCAAAAGGCACCCTGACCCAATGTCCTGGCCTTTGGAGGGGGAACAAATAAACTACTGGCTCCCCTAAGCCAGCAACTCAGGGTTGGCACAGCTCCTTTGCTAAGCACAGGCATAAGAGGGCTGCAGACTTTGAGTGCCTTACACCCCGTATAGACTTGTGGGGACCCATCTCAACAGTGTTAGCCCTCACTACCACAGTACAACAGGGTAAACATCTAAAGTTTAACTTCAACTGTTTCAGCTGTGAAGTGGCAGATTTGTGACCCTCGACACAGCCCTGCCCCTTAAGCACGCACTTTACTGATCCGCACCAGGGGCTTGAGGACTGGTGGCATCACCTACACCACCTAGTCACCTGCTACAGGAGTCCAAGAAAAAGTGGTGCCCTCAAGTCTTTACAGCCAACAGAGTAGGGTGCTCATAGTCCGGCTGCAAAACTCACCTACCTAATCACCGTAGGAATAGGGACATGTCTTCCTTTCAGACTCTCAGGGATAGCTGGCTCAGCGTGTGACACCCTACCACAGCCAGATACCAGTACCTGCATGAATCACCCATGCTTCTCTAAGACTGTAGGTAAGAGCCTGCACCACACACTTGGTGACTGCCGGGACACCTGAGCTGAATCAATACAGGAAGATTTAATGGACTCCTGTGTGCACATACTTAGTTACAGAACTAATTACCTGGTGACAGGACGTTAGAGTTTCAAAGGCGCCCATAATCAAACTAGCACACATGAGCAGCCTATTGGGCATATAAAAACAAAACAAAACAAAACAAGAAGCTAGGACTCACTAAACAAATATAAAATAAAATTATAATAACTTATTGATGGCTCGGAGACAACAGTCAATATCAAATCACATAAAGAGGCAGTCCATGATGGCTTCAGCAAGCTCCCAAAATAAAGAATCAAGAAATTCTCTGGAGGAAGAGAATTTCTTGGAATTACCAGAGGCAGAATATAAAAGATTAATATACAGAACTCTTCTAGAAATCAGAAAGGAAATTCGACAAAATGCATAAACAGCCAGGGAACACACAGACTAAGTAGTAGCGGAACTTAAAAACGTTATTCAAGAACATAATGACAAATTTAATAGGCTGCAAGAATCCATAGAGAGAAAGCAATCAGAAATCCAGAAGATTAACAATAAAATTTCAGAATTAGACCACTCAATAGAAAGTCAAAGGAGCAGAACTGAGGCAGCAGAAGTTAGAATTAGTGACATTGAAGATAAAGCACTTGATGCCAACTTATTTGAGGAAAAATCAGATAAAAGAATTAAAAAGAATGAAGAAACTCTAAGAGTTACGTGGGACTCTATCAAGAGAAATAAACTACGAGTGATTGGAGTACCAGAATGAGGGGGATAACAGAAAATACAGAGAAAACTGTTGAAGATTTGTTGACAGAAAACTTCCCTGATATCATGAAAGATGAGAAGATATCTATCCAAGATGCTCATCGAACCCCACATAAGGTAGATCCCAAAAGAAAGTCACCAAGACATATTATAATCAAACTTACCAAAACCAAAGATAAAGAGAGAATTTGAAGAGCAGCTAGGGATAAAAGAAAAGTCATCTACAAAGGACAGTCAATTAGAATAAGCTTGGACTACTCAGCAGAAACCATGCAGGCAAGAAGGCAATGGGGTGACATATATAAAGCCTTGAAGGAAAACAACCGCCAGCCAAGAATTATATATCCAGCAAAACTGTCTCTCAAATATGATGGCGAAATTAGGGCATTTCCAGATAAATAGAAGTTCAGGGAATTTTCAAAAACCAAACCAAAATTACAAGAAATACTAAAGGGAGTCCTATGGTTAGATAATCAGTAACATCAGATAACAACACAAGACTAGAACACAGGACAGAGCAACCAGCTATTGACTCAGATAGGGAAGTCAACAATATACCAAAGCTAAAACATTGAAAATAGGGAAACAGAGATATCAATATGTAAAAAAGGACAACATTAAAACAAAAAAGAGGGACTTAAAAAATGCAGACATTGATTTTTCATATGGAGGGGAAGTCAAGGTGATATAAAGCAATAAAAGACGGGTATAAACTTAGAAAAATAGGGGTAAATATTAAGGCAACCACAAAGGAATCTAACAATCCTACAAATCAAAATAAAAAAGTAAAAAAAGTAAAGACCCAGCAAACACAAAATATACAACAATGAAAAAGATGGAAAAAAATACATAAAGAAAAACGACTCAGCACAGAAAATTAAGGGGAACAAAGAAACTGTGAGCAACACACAAAAAGAGACCTCAGGATGATGGCACTAAACTCATACCTATCAATAATCACACTGAATGTAAATGGACTCAATGCACCAACAAAGAGACGGAGAGTGGCAGATTGGATAAAAAGGCATGATCCATCTATATGCTGCCTGCAAGAGATGTGCCTTAGACTTAAAGACACAAACAGGCTAAAACTCAAAGGATGGAAAAAAAATATATCAAGCAAACAACACTCAAAAAAGAGCAGCAGTGGCAATATTAATCTCTGACAAAATAGACTTTAAAGTAAAATCCACCACGAAGGATAAGGAAGGGCACTATATAATGATTAAAAGGTCAATACACCAGGAGGACATAACTATAATAAATGTTTATGCACCCAACAACAGGGCTCCAAAATACATAAAACAAACTCTAACAGCACTGAAAAGAGAGATAGACAGCTCCACAATAGTAGTAGGAGACTTCAACACACCACTTTCTATGAAGGACAGAACATCCAGAAAGAAGCTCAACAAAGACATGGAAGAGCTAAATGCTACAATCAACCAACTTGATCTCATAGACATATACCGAACACTCCACCCAACAGCAGCCAAATATACTTTCTTTTCCAATGCACATGGAACACTCTCCAGAATAGACCACATATTAGGCCATAAAGCAAACCTTAACAAAACGCAAAACACTGAAATATTACAAAGCATCTTTTCTGCCCATAAAGCCATAAAAGTGGAAATCAACAACACAAAAAGCAAGGAAAAAAAAAAATCAAACACATGGAAACTGAACAACACCTTGCTCAAAAACTACTGGGTTATAGAAGAAATTAAGGATAGAATAAAGAAATTCATAGAATCAAACAAGAATGAAAACACATCCTATCAGAACCTTTGGGACACAGCAAAAGCAGTACTCAGAGGTCAGTTTATGACAATAAATGCACACATCCAAAAAGAAGAAAGGGCCATAATCAAAACATTAACCCTACAACTGGAACAGGTAGAAAGAGAGCAGCAAAAGAAGCCCACAGGTGCCAGAAGGAAGGAAATTATAAGAATTAGAGCAGAATTAAA
Source organism: Dugong dugon (assembly GCA_030035585.1). Taxonomy (NCBI): domain Eukaryota; kingdom Metazoa; phylum Chordata; class Mammalia; order Sirenia; family Dugongidae; genus Dugong; species Dugong dugon. The sequence continues at coordinate 4,055,739 of CM057467.1, forward strand.
TGAAATAGAGAATAGAAAAACAACTGAAAGATTTAACAAGTCCAAAAGCTGGTTCTTGGAAAAGATCAACAAAATTGATAAACCATTGGCCAAAATGACAAAAGAAAAACAGAAGAGGAAGCAAATAGCCCATATAGGAAATGAGATGGGTGATATCACAACAGACCCAACTGAAATTAAAAGAATCATAACAGAATACTATAAAAAATTGTACTCTAACAAATTTGAAAACCTAGAGGAAATGGATGAATTTCTAGAAACTCACTACCTACCTAAATTAACACAAACAGAGGTAGAACAACTAAATAAACCCAAAACAAAAGAAGAGATTGAAAAGGTTACTAAAAAACTCCCAACAAAAAAAAGCCCTGGCCCGGATGGCTTCACTGGAGAATTCTACCAAACTTTCAGAGAAGAGATAACACCACTTCTACTAAAGGTATTTCAGAGCATACAAAAGGATGGACTACTCCCAAACTCATTCTATGAAGCCAGCATAACCCTGATACCAAAACCAGGGAAAGACACCACAAAAAAAGAAAATTACGGACAGATATCCCTCATGAACATTGATGCAAAAATCCTCAACAAAATTCTAGCCAATAGAATTCAGCAACATATCAAAAAAATAATTCACCATGACCAAGTGGGATGTATACCTGGTATGCAGGGATGGTTCAACATTAGAAACACAATCAATGTAATCAATCACATTAATAAAACAAAAGACAAGAACCACATGATCTTATCAATCAATGCAGAAAAGGCATTCGACAAAGTCCAACACCCATTTATGATAAAAACTCTCAATAAAATAGTAATAAAAAGGAAATTCCTCAATATAATTAAGGGCATTTATACAAAGCCAACAGAAATAACACTGGTCAAGAACCAGGCCCTGAGGTGAAGTTTTTGTGAATCTATAGTGAAAAATTTTAATGATTAAAATCTGTCCAGAACTGAAAGAGTGAAAATCAGCTTGGACTGAAAAAGAAAAACCAGCCCTGCCATTTTCAGGCTGGGAGATGGACACAGATAAATCCATTTGCAAAATTAACAGGAATCATTGTTTCTCCCAATGTCATGTAACAGTTATAAAATGCCATAACCATCCCTCTTTGAGTGACTATGTTTTTTCACCAATGACACCCCTAGCCCTCTCTGTTATACCCATCTTTTTTGTTTTTTTTTTCTTTTTACATGCTGCTAACTCTGAAGGGTACAATCTTATGTCCAGGTCATAGTAACCCTTTTTAGACAGTGACCTTCCAGAGGAACTGGACTATGCTCTGCCTACAGGATATTAAGTTACTGTTAAAGGCTCAGATATCCTAAAAAAAATACTGAAAGGACCAACCCTTGGACTGTTCTAATAAAGTCTCAGAGCTAGGAATGGAGACTACAAATTATTGACATAACTACTAGGGGCCAGCACTCACGTGGTGATGGTGTTGAAGCCACCAGCCTTCAGCTTCAGCAAGCGGTCCCTCCAGTACTCCCTGGGCACCCGGAAGTAGTGGATAGTGCCTGCTACAATCAGGAACGGAAAGCCATCTAGTGTGAAGTTTGAGCCCTTAACTTTCAGACCCTCAGTGCGGTGCTTCAGGTGCGAGGGGGTCAGATGAGTTTGATTAATCCTGCAAGGACAAAGGAGGCACATGAAGTCCTAGCGATATTGCCCAAGAGGTATGCAGGATGGGCAGATCAAGAAGGCCCTTCCTTCTAGCTCAATTGTCATAACACAGTTTATAAAGACAATGTTCTACATTCTACCTTGGTGAGTAGTGTCTGGGGCCTTAAAAGCCTGTGAGTGACCCTCTAAGATACTCCACTGGTCTCATCCCTTCGGGAGCAAGAGAGAATGAAGAGAACAGGATACAAGGAAAAGATCAGTCCGAAGGACTAATGCACCACAGTTACTAAGGCCTCCACCGGACTGAGTCTAGTACAGCTAGATGGTGCCCGGCTACCACCACTGACTGCTCTGACCAGGATCACAGCAGAGGGTTCTGGACAGAGCTGGAGAAGGAAGTAGAACATAATTCTAACTCACAAAAAAATAAAAACAGATTTACTGTACTAAAGGAGACTGGAGAAACCCCGAGAGTATGGCCCTCAGACACCCTTTTAGCTCAGTGGTGAAGTTATCTCCGAGGTTCACTGTTCAGCCTGGGAGTGGACAGCCCCGTTAAACCAAATGGGACTAATGAGGTAGAGTAGTCCAGTGACAAGGGCCAGAAGGCAGAAGGGGACAAGGAAGCTGGTGATAGGGAACCCAAGGTTGAGTAAGGATATTGTTGATGTGTTGTGAGATTGTTAACCATTGTCATAGGGCAACATGTGTAGTAACTGTTAAATGAGAAATTATTTTGTTCTGTAAGCCTTCATCTTAAGTGAGAATAGCAGCACTATTGGAAGAGCGTAGTCAATGTCACTGAACTGTGCATGTAGAAATTTTTGAAATGGTGTATTTTTGGCTATGTGTATTTTCACTAAAAAAAGTGGTTGAGTAGTTAGAGGGTTGACATGTTGTGGGGTTCTTAACCAATGTCATAAAACAATATGTGTACTACTGTTTCATGAGAAACTATTTGTTCTGTAAGCCTTCACCTGAAGTACAATAAAAAAAAATAAATAAATAAAGAAGAAGGCCCTTCCTTCAGAGGCCCTAGGTATACCTCCAGAGGAAGAGAAACCTTCCCTGGCCCTTCCCCGACAAACATACCTCGGCGAGAAGTTGTCTGTGAGCTGAGCCATCACTGATAAGGCTGAAGACAGGCACAGGATGCACTCTGGTCTCACCAGGAAGGCCCACATGCTAGCAGAAAGAACAGAGTAGGTATCAGAGAGACACAGACCAGAGAGGAAGAAGGGAGGTGGAGCTGAAGAAGCCCTGGACTTGGAGAATGACAGAGAGGATACAGTGGCCCTGTTTGGAAGGCAAAATTCTGGAGCAGTTGTGCCACAGCCTATGCACCAAATAGAGCCATGACACAGAGCACCCCAAGGCTGAGGCAGGGGCATTGGGAGGGTAAGAGGGGGACACTTACCTCCAGGCAAAAGTCCAAGGGGCGCCAGAGAGGGGTGGAATGACATTCCGAGGCACCACAAATATGAAAGTCTCCTGACTGAGGCAGCCCGACAAGATGGGGGAAGGCATTTCTGCTGATAAGTCTCCGCTATTAACATCTATTCATCTTGAAATTGGGAGGGGGGCACAACTTAGAGAGTGCCCCTGGGCTCCTTACCCTCCCTATTCCCCTGGGCCTAGGCCCCCACAGGTGTCTGAGAGAGGGCCAGAGGGAGCACAGCTACAGAGACTGGGCTTTCAGATTCCAGTTACTTTTTGGAGAACATAAAGCCTCAATCAAAGAACAGTTTTGCAATACAGAGAATAATCTCAGGAACTTGCCAGTCACATTCAGTTCCTAAGGAATGAGCTGTCATCATTTACTATTTAGCAGAAGACCCTGAGGAAGATGTAGGAGTAATCCTCTGTAGTGGAGTTCCGATTTTTATCTCCAGCCCATGTTCCACTTCTCTGCTACTGTAGGACTCCATCTCATTAATTTCCAGAACACACCTTATGGTTTGTGCAGCCCATGATTTTCTTCATGCTGCACCTTGGGAGCAATACTTTTCCCTTTATGCATCAAAACTTCTACAACTTACTGGTGGACTGAGAGGGGGGTAAATATGGCCCAGCCAGCAGGCTGCCTGGAACTGGAATGGAGGAAGAAGTATTCTCGCTTATGTCTGTGTCCCCATACCCAGAACAGTGCCTGAACCATAGCAGGTGGGCAATGATATTTTTTTGAACAAATGAATGAGTTGACAGATTCACCGAAATATCTGTCTTTTCCATAAGCTTCAGCTCTACCACCTGCTTAATAAATATTACCTTAGGAAGTTAAAGAAATCAGAGAAAAAGTAGAAGGGGAGCAGGGTGTTAAGCAAAGGAAAGACTGGAGAGTAAAACAAAGGATTTGGGGAGTGGAGAGTGAAGGCACACTAGGCTCCTCACTGCGGGCTTCCCAAGAATCAAAGGAAAGGAGAATGAGTTTGAGAACTCTCAGGCAGGGATTCGCAGGGAGAAAACAGAAGGCCTTGGAGTGGAACCTCCAGGAGGGCTTGAGGGAAGGGTCCTGGCGAAAAACACACGGAATATGAGCTGACCTCACTGAAAACTCAAGGCCGCTTGTCTACCTCGACCGGGCCAGAAGACCACGCGGGTGGGGAGCGGTGCGGGGGTCCAGGCCGTGGAGAGCGCGGGCTAGCATCCCTTACCTCGCGTGGGCGCTGGACCGACACCATACGCCGCGGCTCCGGGTCTCCGTAACTGCCTTCGCCGCGGCTAGGTGGCTGCGCCGGGCAAGGGACCCCGGGACCCGGGCTCCGCACCTCGTCGCCCCAATGCTCCCGGCCCCAGGTGCGAATCTCTGCAGCTGGAGGCGCGGTGGCAAGAGGGCCCGGGCGCACGGCAGCGAAACCCGGGGCTTCGCCCGCGTGTCGGTCGGCTTCGCTGCCCCGGGTCCCGTAGGCTGGCTTTGAACTTTCTGAGTGACACCAGTAAGTTTAGCCCGCCCTGCGTGTCCAGAAAGCGCAGGACTTTCGCAAATCCTCCCGCTGACCCGCGGGGTAACCGACATCCTCATGTCTCTGTGGCGGAAATCTGAGCCGGAAGGGCGTTGGTTTGGGTCCACGGTGACTCGGAGCGCTGTCTCTGCCCCGCTGTCACTCCGCTTTGTGCCTGCCCGGGGCCCTCCCCATCTCACGCAGCGCGACCCTGGGACCCAGCGTGGCCCGCGCGGAGAGGAGCACCGCGCCACCTGCGCCGCGCCGCGTCCAGACGGCGAGCCGGGCAGGGCCAGGCGGGGCGGTCTCTCCGCGCCTGGGACAGCCTCGCCCCGCGCTGCTTCACCGTCAGTTCACACCCGGAGCGCCCTGCGCTGGAGGCACAGATACTAGAGCAGGAATATATATCTCAGTCCCTCGAAGACTTACCCCGTGAGGTTTCTTTTACTGGATCCTAAAGCAAGTAACGTGACTCAGCGAAGCGCAGTGGTGCCCAAAGTGTGGTCCCGACCAGCACAGGTGATACGTGTCGGATGGGCAGATACTTGGTTGTACCCCAGACCGACAGAGTCTGGGACTGGAGGTGGGGCCTGCGTTCGGTGTTTTAACAAGCCCTCCAGGCGATTCTGCACGCTGAAGTTTGGGCACTAGCAGTCTCTTGCTCAGCGTTCTCTGCCGGAGGGCCTTCAGGGGAAGGGCAGAGATGGACAGGGGAGGGGTGAAGTTGATCATTGAGATAGCAGGCCTGTAGTTATGGGGGCCTCCTTTCTGCCTGGCCTGCTGCCTTTGCAGGCTCCTTCCTGGGTGGAGGGCCAATTCCATTTCAAATTCACACACCTGGATTGATACAAGCCAGATCCAGGCTCCAAGGGAAGTTAAACTTCCTCTTTATAGATACACAACACCATTAATTACAAATAATTTTATTTTAAAAAATATTTTACTCTCCCGGGCAACATGGCACTATAGTCAGAAGCACCACGCCATCCCTATGCAGCAAAGATCTGAAAAACGAAGTCAAACAGAGTCACAACCGTCAATCCTGAAACCTTAAACATCAAATGAAGAGATTAAAAAACTCAGCCAAGCACCGAATGGAATAAGAAACTGACTAGAAAAGAGAGGAGGGAGAGACACATGCAGAGGTCCCCTATCAGCTACTGCAGCGCGGATCCACCATCTTGGACTCTTATTAAAGATCAGCGAACAGGGGGATTAGAAAGCACCTTCACTGAGCATCCAGCAGGAGACAAAAGAACTGGTAACCAGCAATATATGCTTTCCCACACCCTCCACCCTTCTTCACCCCCAGTTAGCCTCCTCTGCTTCCTGCAGCTGCAGTCTCTTGGCTGGGAAGCAACAGCTTCACCGTGGTGTCACTTGGATTCCACCCGCCCGCACTGGCTGGCTCCAGAGTGCCTTTTGTTGGCTGCTGGTATTGCTTTTTTCTGCTTCTTTAGATTTCTTCTTTACCTCTCACCACCTCCCCCTCCTTTCTCTCAAATACCTGGCTCCATGGGCCATCTTTGCTTCTTCCTGAAAGGCTGCAAAACACGGCTCAACTGTGAAACTGCTTCCTGGCCATACTGGGGACTTTTAGTTTGCTCTGATTCGTTCTATTTTGATCTGTTTGTTTGTTTTCTTTTTCTTTTCTTGGCTTGGGAGCCCCTTCTAGCTGGGGAGTACCACGCAGCTTGGAAGCTAGTCCCTTACTCTGTACAGACACACAGGGACATCTCTGGGGGCATTTTTTTCCCTCTGTTTTGGCTTTCTTTTGTTTTTTGTTTTTTGGTTGTTTGTTTCTTTGTTTTGTTTTCATCTCACTCTTATTCCCCTTTTGTCTTTCTTCATTTCCACTTTCTCGATTTATTCATTTTTTTTCTTTTACCATTTTTCTTTTTTTTTTTTCATTTTTGTTTTTCCTCATTTCTCAGTATCTCGTCTCTCCACTCCAATAGCAAGCTCCCTTAGCACACTTTTTTCTTTGTGTGTATGTTTTTGGCTCCTGTTCCCCTCCCCTCTCTCTGATCGTTCCCATACCCATATTAGCTCCACACGTCAGAATCTACCACTACTTCCTGCCTACGTGCACCATGCGCTGAACAACACACTCCCAAGCAGCACAGGCATGGCCTACTGGAACCTGCTTTGCACTGATTGCAGGCCCACACTGTCAGCCCCAGTACATGCCACAAACAACATATCCCAGCAACTCCCCTTCACCTGGACCTGCCATCCTGTACCATACCTGAGTGACTGACCCTGCACATTGGAGAAGAGGTGAAAAGTATCGTGCCCACAGACAAGCAAACAACAAAGAATGCACAGCCTGCCTGCTCAGACATAACAAAATAAAACAAAAAATCAGGAAAAAACAAACAAATCTACAATTAATAAACGAGAAAAATAACCACTGAATGCCCTGAAGACAGCAGACAATATCAAAACATTTACAAAAAAAAGACAGGATGGTTCCAGTAGGCATCCAAAATAAAATACCAGATGACCTTCCAGTAGAAGAAAAGTCACTAGACTTAACTGATAGGTAATTCAAATCTCTAATATTCAGAATTATCCAAGAGTTGAAACAAAAAGCAGACAAAAATGAAAAACAAATAGACAAATTAATGGAAAAGGCAGACAAATTCATGGAAAATACAGACAAAAAAATGGGAGAATTCAAGAATATAATACAGGAACAAAATGCTAAAGTAAATTCACAACTAGAAATAATACAAAAACAACAATTAGAAATCCAAAAGATAAACAACAAGATTTCAGAAATAGACAGTGTCATAGAACGGCTGAGGAGCGGGTTTGAAATGATGGAAGATAAGATCAGCAAAAATAAAGACAAACACTTGGATATAACTCGGTTTGAGGAAAAATCATAAAAGAAAAAAAACAAAGGAAAATGAAGAAACTCTGAGAATTATGTAGGATACAATCAAAAGCAAAAATTTGTGAGTGATCGGAGTTCCAGAATGGGGGGGAAAACAGAAAACACAGAGAAGATCATTGAAGAATTGCTGACAGTATAATGAAAGATGAAAAGCTGGCCATCCAAGAAGCTCAACGAACCCCATCTAGGATAGACCCCAAAAGAAAATCACCAAGGCATATCATAATCACACTCAGCAAAACCAAAGACAAACAAAGAATCCTGAGAGCAGCTCGTGAAAAACAAGAAGTCACATACAGAGGAGAAACAATAAGACTAAGCTCAAATTATTCGGCAGAAACCATGCAGGCAAGAAGGCAACGGGATGACATATATAAAACCTTGAAAGAAAGAAATTGCCAGCCAAGAATAAAATATCCTGCAAAACTCTCGTTCAAATATGATGGTGAAATTAGGACATTTCCAGATAAACAGAAATTAAGGGACTATGTAAACACCCAACCAAACTTACCAGACTTATTAAAGGCAGTCCTTCATCTGAGAACAAACAACTTCAGCTCACAGGCTAAATCTAGGATGCAGGATCATACCAGTCAGATACTAATCTAGGAAATGAACTCTCAAGGACTACCCAAAACCAAAAGAAATACAACAGGGAATCAGAGCAGTTAATCGGTAAATGACAACAACATCAGAACAATAAAAGAGGGAATAGACGGCGTAGGTAAAGAACCTTCTAATGGAGAGGAAGGCAAGGCGATACCAAGTAATACTTAGAAAGATAAGGGTAAATTTCACGGTAAACGCAAAGAAAGTTAACAAACACACTCATAAAAATAAAGAGGAAAAAGATAAAGTCTCAGTAAAAACAAAACCTACAAAAACAAAAGAAATGAAAAAAATCCACAAACAAAAAGAATTCAGCACAGGAGAGTAAGAGGAACAAAGAAAATGTCAGCACCACAAAAAAAAAAAAGTACTACAAAATGACAGCAACAAACCCACATCTATCAATAATTACACAGAATGTAAATGGACTCGATGCACTCATAAAGAGATGGACAGTGACAGAATGGATAAAAAAACAGGATCCATCAATATGCTGTCTGCAAGAGACACACCTTAGAAACAAAGACACGAATTTATTAAAAGTCAAAGGTTGGAAAAAAATATACCAAGCTAAGAACTACCAAAAAAGAGAAGGAGTGGCAATACTAATCTCAGATAAAGTAGACTTTAAAACAAGACCCACCATAAAAGACAAAGAAGGACACTATAATTATAATTATAATAACTATAATTAAGGGGACGATCCATCATGAAGACATAACCATAATAAACATCTACCCACCCAATGACAGGCTCCAAAATACATAAAACAAACTCTAACAGCACTGAAAAGAGAACTTGACAGTTCCACAATAATACTAGGAGACTTCAACACACCACTCTCAGTAAAGGACAGAACAACTAAAAAGAAACTCAGCAAAGATACAGAAGACCTAAAGGGCACAATCAGCCAACTTGACCTCATAGACATATACAGAACACTCCATCTAACAGCTGCAAAATACACATTCTTTTCCAATGCACATGGAACGTTCTCCAGAATAGACCACATCTTAGGCCACAGAGCAATCCTCAACAAGATCCAAAATGTTGAGATAATTCACAGTATCTTCTCTGACCACAATGCCATCAAGGTAGAAATTAACAACAGAAAGAGCAAGGAAAAAAATTACACGGAAACTGAATAATAGCCTGCTTACACATCACTGGGTAATAGAAGAAATCAGAGATGGAATCAAAAAATTCCTAGAATCAAATGAGAATGAAAACACATCATACCAAAACCTTTGGGACACAGCAAAGGCAGTCCTCAGAGGACAATTTATAGCAATAGATGCACACATCAAAAAAGAAAGGGACAAAATCAAAACATTATCTACACAACTGAAACAAATAGAGAACAGAAAAAAAGCCCACAGCCACCGGAAGAAAGGAAATAGTAAAGATCAGAGCAGAAATAATTGAAATAGAGAACAGAAAAACAATAGAAAGAATCAACAAAACCAAAAGTTGGTTCTTTGAAAGAGTCAATAAAATTGACAAACCACTGGCCAGACTGACAAAATAAAAACACGAGAGGACGCAAATAACCCAAATAAGAAATGAAATGGGTGACATTACAACAGACCCAACTGAAATAAAAAGGATCATAACAGAATATTATGAAAAACTATCCTCCAACAAATTTGAAAACCTAGAGGAAATGGATAAATTTCTAGAAACACACTACGTACCCAAACTACAACAAAGTTATGTTGAAAATCTGAAAAGACCCATAAGAAGAGACGAGATTGAAAAGGTAATAAAAAAACTCCCAACCAAAAAAAAAAAAAAAAGCCCTGGCCTGGATGGATTCACTGGAGAATTCTACAAAACATTCACAGAAGAGCTTGTACCAGTACTACCCAAGCTATTTCAGAACACAGAAAAGGAAGCAACACTTCTGAATTCATTCTGTGAAGCCAGCATAACGCTGATACCAAAAGCAGGCGAAGACACCACAAAAAAAGAAAATTACAGACCAGTGTCTCTCACAATATAGATGCAAAAATTCTCAACAAAATTCTAGCCAATAGAATTCAGCATCATATTAAAAAAATAATACATCACGACCAAGTAGCATTCATACCGGGTATGCAAGGATGGTTCAACATTAGAAAATCAATCAACATAATGCATCACATAAATAAAAGGAAAGCAAAGAATCACATGACCATCTCAATTGATGCAGAAAATACACTGGACAAAGTCCAACACCCATCCATTCCTGATTAAAACTCTCAATAAAATAGGTATAGAAGGGAAATTTCTCAGCAGAATAAAGGGCATCTACGCAAAACCAATGGTCAACATCATTCTTAACGGAGAGAGGCTGAAAACATCCCCTCGAGAACAGGGACAAGACAAGGATGCCCTTTATCACCACTCCTATTTAACATTGTGCTGGAAGTTCTAGCTAGAGCAATAAGGCAAGAAAAAAATAAGGGCATCCAAATTGGTAATTAAAGAAGTTAAACTGTCCCTGTTTGCGGATGATATGATAGTATACATAGAAAACCCTAAAGATGCCAGAAGAAATCTACTGGAACTAATAGAAAGATTCAGCAGAGTAGCAGGATATACGATAAACATACAAAAATCAGTTAGATTCCCATACACCAATAAAGAGAACGATGAAAAGGAAATCAAGAAAAGAATATCATTTATAATAGACCCTAAAAAAATAAAATAGGAATAAATCTGACCAGGGATGTAAAAGACCTATACAAAGAAAACTACAAAACACTACTGCAAGAAACCCAAAGGGATCTACATAAATGGAAAAACATACCATGCTCATGGATAGGTAGACTCAACATTGTGAAAATGACAATTCTACCCAAAGCAATTTACAAATACAACGCAATCCCGATCCAAATACCAACAACATTCTTTAAAGAGATGGAAAGACTAATCATTAACTTTATATGGAAAGGGAAGAAGCCCTGCATAAGTAAAGCACTACTGAAGAAGAAAAATAAAGTTGGAGGACTCACACTACCTGACCTCAGAACCATTACAGCTATGGTAGTCAAAACAGCCTGGTACTGGTACAATGACAGACACATTGACCAATGGAACAGAATTGAGAACCCAGATGTAAATCCATCCACCTATGGTCACCTGATTTTCAACAAGGACCCCAAATCCATCAAATGGGGAAAAGACAGTCTTTTTAACAAATGGTGCTGGCAAAACTGGATATCCATCTGCAAAAAAATGAAACAGGACCCATACCTCATGCCATATACAAAAACTAATTCAAAATGGATCAAAGACCTAAATATAAAGCCAAAAACTATATAAAGTTCAGAGAAGAAAAAATAGGACCAACGCTACAGGCCCTAATACACGGCATTAACAGGATACAAACCATAACCATCAACACACAAACCCCAGAAGATAAGCTAGATAACTGGGATCTTCTAAAAATCAAACACCTATGCTCTTCAAAAGACTTCACCAAAACAGTAAAAAGAGAACCTACAGACTGGGAAAAAATTTTTGGACAGTACAAATCAGATAAAGGTCTAATCTCCGTAATCTACAAGAAAATCCAACACCTCTACAACAAGAAGACAAATAATCCTATTTAAAAATGGGCAAAGGAGAAGAACAGACACTTCACCACAGAAGACCTTCAAGCGGCCAACAGACACATGAGGAAATGCTCACGATCACTAGCCGTTAGAGAAATGCAAATTAAAACCACAATGAGATACCATCTCACCCCGGCATTACTGGCACGAATCAAAATCAATGGAAATAACAAATTTTGGAGGAGCTGCAGGGAGACAGGAACTCTTATGCACTGCTCATGGTAATGCAAAATGATACAACCATTTTGGAAAATGATATGGCGCTTCCTTAGAAAGCTAGGAATAGAAATACCACATGATCCAGCAATCCCACTCCTAGGAATATATCCTAGAGAAATAAGAGTGGTCACTCAAATAGAAATATGCACACCTATGTTCATGGCAGCATTGTTCACAATAGCAAAACGATGGAAACAACCTAGATGCCCATCAATAGACAAATGGATAAACAAACTATAGTACATACATACAATGGAGTATTATGCTAAGATAAAGAGCAATTATGAATCTGTGAAGCATCTCATAACATGGATGAAACCGGAGGACACTATGCTGAGTGAAATAAGTCAATCACAAAAGGACAAATATTGTATGACACCTCTATTTGTAAAAACCCATGTAAAAGTTTACACACAAAAAGTAACAATCTTTGTTGGTTACAAGGGATGGGAGGGTGGTGGGGAAATACTAAATAGGCAATAGATAAGTGGTATCTTGGGTGAAGGGTGAGACAGTACACAATACTGGGGAAACCAGCACAAGTTGTACAAGGAAAGGTCATGGAAGCTCCCTAGACACATCCAAACCCCCTGAGGGACTGAATTGCTGGGCGGAGGGCTGTGGGGACCATGGTCTCGGGGAACAACTAGCTCAATTGGCATAACACAGTTTATAAAGACAATGTTCTACATTCTACCTTGGTGAGTAGCGTCTGGGATCTTAAAAGCCTATAAGCAGCCAGCTAAGATACTCCACTGGTCTCACCCCTTTGGGAGCAAGGGAGAATGAAGAGAACAGGCTATAAGGAAAAGATTAGTCCAAAACACTAATGGACCACAGCTACCAAGGCCTCCACCAGACTGAGGCCAGTACAGCTAGATGGTGCCCGGCTACCACCACTGACTGCTTTGATCGGGATCACAACAGAGGGTTCTGGACAGAGCTGGAGAAGGATGTAGAACAGAATTCTAACACACACAAAAAAGACCAGACTTACTGGCTGGCCTGAGGGAGACTGGAGAAACCCCGGGAGTATGGCCCCCAGACACCTTTTTAGCTCAATGGTGAAGTCACTTCTGAGGTTTGCCGTTCAGCCAGGGATTGGACTGCCACGTGCAACAAAACGGGACTAGTGAGGCACAGCAGTCCAGGGACAAGGACTGGAAGGCAGAAGGGGACAGGAAAGCTGGTGATAGGGAACCCAAGGTTGAGTAAGGACAGTGCTGACATGTAGTAGGGTTGTTAACCATTGTCATAGGGCAACATGTGTACTAACTGTTTAATGAGAAACTGTTTTGTTCTGCAAACCTTTATTTAAAGTGAGAATAGCAGCACAACTGGAAGAACGTAATCGATGTCACTGAACTGTGCATGTAGAAATTTTTGAAATGGTGTATCTTCGGCTATGTATATTTTCACCAAAAAATAAAATAAAAAAGGTCGAGAAAGGAGAGGGTTGACATGTCGTGGGGTTGTTAACCAATGTCGTAAAACAATATGTGTACTGACTGTTTAATGAGAAACTATTTGTTCTGTAAACCTTCACCTGAAGTACAATAAAAAGAAAAAGAAAAAGGGAAAAAAAAAGTACAGCCAAAAGAATTTACTAATGAATTAGATGTGGAGTGTGGAAGAGAAAGAGGATGATGTCAAGATATTTGTTTTGAGCAAAGTGGTAGCAGGGAGTTGTCACTGACTGAGTAGGGATGACTGCAGGCACCTTGGTCATGTGAAGTTTAGCATGCCTATTGAACATTCAAGTACAGATGTTCAGTAGGCAATTTAGGGGGAAAGGCTGGGGTTGTGAATTTGCAAATCATGAGCATATAAATGGTATTGAAAAACATGTGAATGAGAAAATGAGTGAAGACAGAGAAGAACACAGTCCAAGGGCTGAGCCAGGGAGGCCAGACAGTTGATGAAGAACCACCAAGTGAAAGAAAGAAGCAGCGACCACAAAAGCAAGGGAAGCCAGGGGAGGGTGGTGTCCTCGGAGCCAAGTTATGGGGACTTTTTGAAAAGAAAAGAGGGATCAGCTATGTCAAATGATTTGAGAGTCAAGTAAGGTGAGGAATAAGAATCCATCATTGAGTTTAGCTACACAGATGCCTTGATGTAGGCAAAACCCTGAATGAGAAAGTTCCAGAGGAAATGGGAGGAGAAAAATGAAATAGAGTGAATATAACCAAAAAAACCAAACCAGCTGCCAGATATTTCTTTAGATGCACTCACATGCTTACCAATTTATTTACATATCATTTCTTCTTTCTTCATTTTGAGTTAAACTTCCTTCATTATAAAGCATATTATTCAGTAGATACTCCATTAAGATCTAACAGTGATAAACCCCTTCACTCCTGGAATGTCTGAAGATGTCTTTACTTCACTTCTTCACATTCACTCTTTTTTTTTTTTAAAATTGTACTTTAGATGAAGGTTTACAGAACAAACTAGTTTCTCATTAAACGGTTAGTACACATATTGTTTTCTGACTTTGGTTAAAAACCCCACATGTCAACACTCTCCCTTCTCGACCTTGGGTTCCCTATTACCAGCTTTCCTGTCCCCTCCTGCCTTCTAGTCTTTGCCCCTGAGCTGGTGTGCCCTTTTAGTCTCGTTTTGTATTATGGGGCTGTCTAATCTTTGGCTAAAGGGTGAATCTTGGGAGTGACTTCATTTCTGAGCTAAAAGCGTGTCCAGGGGCCATACTCTCGGGGTTTCTCCAGTCTCTGTCAGGCCAGTAAGTCTGGTCTGTTTTTGTGAGTTAGAATTTTGTTTTACATTTTTCTCCAGCTCTGTCCAGGACCCTCTATTGTGATCCCTGTAAGAGCAGTCAGTACTGGTAGCTGGGCATCATCTACTTGTTAATCATCTAGTTGTTAGTTGTACTGGACTCAGTCTGGTGGAGGTCGTGATAGTTGTGGTCCATTAGTCCTTTGGACTAATCTTTCCCCTGTATCTTTAGTTTTCTTCATTCTCCCTTGCTCCTGAAGGGGTGAGACCAGTGGAGTATCTTAGATGGCCCCTCACAGGCTTTTAAGACCCTAGATGCTACTCACCACAGTAAAATGTAGAACATTTTCTTTATAAACTATGTTATGCCAATTGAGCTAGATGTTCCTCGTTCACATTCACTCTTGAATGGTGGTTTGTGTGTTGAATTCAAGGTAACCTGGGTTTCTGTCTCAGAAGTTTGAAAGCATGATTCTATTGCTTTATGTAATCTACGGTTCCAAATGAAAAGTCAACAATTAATCTTCATTCCCATGTAGATAACGAGGCTTTTCTCTTTGTTGGAAAGACTAATCCTCCATGATTTGGCAATTTCACTACAAAGTGTTTAGGTTTCTATTCATCCTGCTATGTTCTTTCTGTTTGGAGAACCATATCCTCCTTCAGTAATAAAACGTTCTATGCTATTATTGCTTCAAATTTTATCTCTTTCCCATTTTATCTATTTCCTCATCCTTGTGTTCCTGTTAGATGTATGTTGGTGCTTTCAATCTATCCTCTGTGTCTTTAAACTTCTCTTTTAGATTTCTTTTCTCATTTTACTATGCTGGGTGAAACTTCAGTTTGCTAATTTCTTTTTTTAGCTGTTTCTAATCTACTCTATAACCCATATTCTGAACTTTGTTTTTCAAATACTATGTCTTTTTTTTTTATTTCTAGATTTAATTTTGTTCTTTTTCAAATTCTTCAAATCTGGTCTGATAATTTTCTGTTTCTTAATTATGGATTATATCCTTTCCTTGATCTCTTTGAACATTTTAAGCATATTTATCTTAAAGTCCCTTTGAGATTCCTCCATATCTCTATTTCCTAGAGTGGTATTACTTCCATTTGTTGGCTTTTTTGGCTTTCATGATAGTGGTCTTCCTCGTTGTAAAAGGGTAGTAAAAGTATTGGTAGTGTCAGAACCTGTCTAAGTTCAGGGGGGATAACGACTAGGATTACCCCACAGCTGATTCCCATGAAGTCAGACATACATTCACCCTCCAACGTTTTTATCCATGCTGATACTAGCCATCCTCCCCACTACACTCTACTTCTCTGCTGGGTTCTATAATTCATTGTAATGGCCACATAGAACTCACAGACCATACTTACAGTTAAGTGGTTTATAAAGGAAGTAATGGTACAACTCGGGATCAGGATCAGGATCAGGAAGCCTGTAGGCAAACTCTCCCTTTTTCACTGCAGGACGGCTCTCTCAGCTCCTCTCGGCTGTGCAGGCTCTTCTTACCCCCCTGAGGTCAGGCTCCTCTTGGCCCTGCCATCTGCCACCACCGGCTCTATTGCAGGGCCCCTTACAGGCTTGTCACTGCCAACTTTGCTGCTGGGCGCCTTCAGGCTTGTTGCTGTCTTTAGTCATACAGCCCTTGACCTGTGTTATAGCTCTTTTATTTTTTGTGTTAAAGATCTTTATTAGTTTCGTGCATAATTTTGACAACATATCATATCTACCAGCTTATTACAACTGTTTCCTCCTATTACTTCTCCTTTAACAATTTTATTATTTTTATTTTACAGATTTTATTCATTTACAGTTGAACAGGTCCCACTTTGTCACTGATGATTTTTACGGAATTTTCACAAATACATTTGCTCTCCGCGGCAAGGATAAATATTCCATCTGCTTTCTCTTAGGTTTTTTTTTGTACTTTAGATGAAAGTTTACATAGCAAATTAGTTTCTCATTAAACAATTAATACACATATTGCCTTGTCACATTGGTTGTCAACCCCACAACTTGTTAACACTCTCCCCTTCTCGACCTTGGGTTCCCTATTACCAGCTTTCCTGTCCCATCCTGCTTTCTTGTCCTTGCCCCTGGGCTGTTGCACCCATTTAGTCTCATTTTGTTTTATGGACCTGTCTAATCTTTGGCTGAAGGGTGAACCTCAGGAGTGACTTAAGTATGAATTAAAAGGGTGTCCTGGGGGCCATACTCTTGGGGTTTCTCCAGCCTCTGTCAGATCAGTAAGTCTGGTCATTTTGTTTTGTGAGTTATTTTTCTACATTTTTCTCCAGTGCTATCGGGACCCTCTATTGTGATTCCTGTCAGAGCAGTCGGTGGTGGTAGCCAGGCACCATCTAGTTGTGCTGGACTCAGTCTGGTGGAGGTGTGGTAGTTGTGGTCCATTAATCCTATGGACTAATTTTTCACTTGTGTCTTTGGTTTTCTTCACTCTCCCTTGCTCCAGATGGGGTGAGACCAGTGGAGTATCTTAGGTGGCCACTCACAAGCTTTTAAGATCCCAGACCCTACTCACCAAAGTAGGATGTAGAACATTTTCTTTATAAACTATATTATGCCAGTTGAGCTAGATGTCCCCTGAGACCATGGTCCCCAGCCCTCAGCCCAGTAACTTGGTCCTTCAGGGAGTTTGGAGTGTCTATGAAGCTTCCATGACCTTGCCTTGGACAAACTGTGCTGACTTTCCCAGTATTGTGTACTGTCTTACCCTTTACCATAGTTACCAATTATCTATTGTCTAGTTAGTGTTTTTCCCTCTCCACCCCTCTGCTCCCTAGTAACCATGAAAAATTTTCATGAGTTTTTATAATAGTGGTCTCATACAGTATTTGTCCTTTAGTGATTGCCTTATTTCACTCAGCATAATGCCCTCCATATTTATCCATGTTGTGAGATGTTTTGCAGATTCATCATTGTTCTTTATTGTTGTGTAGTATTCCATGTGTGTATGTACCATAGTTTGTTTATTCATTATTCTGTTGATGGGCACCTAGGTGGTTTCTGTCTTTTTGCTATTGTGAATAGTGCTGCAGTGAACATGGATGTGCATATGTCTGTACATTTGATGGCTCTATTCCTCTAGGATATATTCCTAGGAATGGGATTGCTGGATCATATGGTATTTCTATTTCTAGCTTTTTAAGGAAGTGCCATATCATTTTCCAAAATGATTATACCATTTTTCATTCCCACCAGCACTGCATAAGAGCTCCAATCTCCCTGCAGTCTCTCCAACATTTGTTATTTTCTGTTTTTTGATCTGTGCCAGTACTGTTGGGGTGAAATGGTATCTCATTGTAGTTTTGATTTGCATTTCTCTAACGGCTAGTGATTACAGGCATTTCTTCATGTGTCTGTTAGCTGCCTGAATGTCTTCTTGGTGAAGTGTCTTTTCATATCATTTGCCCATTTATTAATTGGATTATTTGTGTTTTTGTTGTAGAGGTGTTGGATTTTCCTATAGATTTTAGAGATTAGATCTTTGTTGGATTTGTCATAGCCAAATATTTTTCCCCAGTCTGTAGGCTCTCTTTTTACTTTTCAGTGAAGTCTTTTGATAAGCATATAACTTTTAGAAGATCCCAGTTATCTAGCTCATCTTCTGGTGTTGGTGTATTGTTAGTTATAGTTTGTATCCTATTTATGCCGTGTATTAGGACCTCTAGCGTTGACCCAATTTCTTCTTCTATGATCTTTATAGTTTTTGGTTTTATATTTAGGTCCTTCATCCATTTTCATTAGTTTTTGTGTCTGGTGTGAGGTATGGCCCCTGTTACATTTTTTTACAGATGGAGATCCAGTTTTGCCAGCACCGTTTATTAAAAAGACTGTCTTCCCCATTTAATGGACTTTGAGCCTTTGTCAAAGATCATACGGATAGATTTACATCTGGGTTCTCGATTCTGTTCCATTGATCAGTGTGTCTGTCATTGTATCAGTACCAGGCTCTTTTGACTACCATAGCTGTATAGTAAGTTCTGAGGTCAGGTAGTGTGACGACTCCTACTTTATTCTTCTTCAGTAGTGCTTTACTTATCCGGGGCCTCTTTCCTTTCCATATAAAGTCAATGATTAGTTTTTCTATCTTGTTAAAGAATGCTGTTGGTATTTGATCGGGATTGCATTGTATTTGTAGATTGCTTTGGGTAAAATAGACATTTTGACAATGTTGAGTCTATCTACCTATCAATGAGCATGGTATGTTTTTCCATTTATGTAGGTGTCTTTTGGTTTCTTGCAGTAGTGTTTTGTAGTTTTCTTTGTATAGGTCTTTTAAGTCCCTGGTTAGATTTATTCCTAAGTATTTTATTTTTTTAGGGGCTATTATAAATGATACTGCTTTTCTGATTTGCTTTTCATAGTTCTCTTCATTGGTGTATAGGAATTCAACTGATTTTTGTATGTTTATCTTGTGTCCTGCTACTCTGCTGGATCTGTCTATTAGTTCCAGTAGATTTCTTGTGGAGTTCTTTGGGTTCTCTATGTATAGTACCATATCATCTGCAAATAGGGATAGTTTTACTTCTTCTTTACCAATTTGGATGCCCTTTATTTCTTTTTCTTGCCTCATTGCTCTAGCTAGGACTTCCAGTTCAGTGTTAGACAGGAGTGGTGATAAAGGGCATCCTTGTCTTTGTCCTTTTCTCAGGGGGAATGTTTTCATCCTCTCTCTGTTGAGAATGATGTTGGCTGTTGATTTTGTATAGATGCTCTTTGTTATGTTGAGAAATTTCCCTTCTATACCTATTTTATTGAGAGTTTTTATCAGGAATGGGTGTTGGACTTTGTCTTGGTCATCTAGTGCTGCTATAACAGAAGTACCACAAGTGGATGACACTAACAAAGAGAAATTTATTTCCTCACAGTAAAGTAGGCTAAAAGTCCAAATTGAGGGTGTCAGCTCCAGGGGAGGGCTTTCTCTGTCAGCTCTGGAGGAAGGTCCTTGTCATCCATGTTCCCCTGGACTAGGAGCTTCTCTGCACAGGAACCTCAGGCCCAAAGGATGTGCTCTGCTCCTGGCACTGCTTTCTTGGTGGTATGAGGTCCCCTACTCTCTGCTCCCTTCCCTTTCATCTCTTGTAAGATAAAAGGTGGTGCAGGCCACACCCCAGGAAAACTCCTTTTACATAGTATCGGGAATGTGACCTTAGTAAGGGTGTTACAATCCCACCCTAATCCTATGTAATTAACATAAAATTACAATCACAAAATGGAGGACAACCACACAATACTGGGAATCATGGCCTACCCAAGTTGAAACATATTTTTGGGGGACACAATTCAATCCATGACAGACTTTATCAAGTGCCTTTTATGCGTTGATTGAGATAATCATGTGATTCTTTTCTTTTGGTTTATTTATGTGGTGGAATACATTGATTAATTTTCTAATGTTTATCCATCCTTGCATACCTGGTATGAATCCCAGTTGGTGATGGTGTATTTTTTTTTTTTTTATATGATGCTGGATTCTATGGGCTAGAATTTTGTTGAGAATTTTTGCCTCTATATTCATGGGAGATATTGGTCTATAATTTTATTTCTTTGTGGTGTCTTTGCCTGGTTTTGGTATCAGGTTATGCTGGCTTCATAGAATGAATTTGGAAATATCCCTTCCTTTTCTATGTTCTCAGATAGTTTGAGTAGTAGTGGTGGCAACTCTTCTCTGAATGTTGGGTAGAATTCTCCTATGAAGCTATCTGGGCTAGGGCTTTTTTTTTTATTGGGAGTTTTTTAAAATTACCTTTTCAGTCTCTTCTTGTTATGGATCTGTTCAGATTTTTGATCTCAGTTTGTGCTAGTTTAGGTAGATTACAGCTCTTTTAGGAGGTTCCTTGCCTCCTTTCTCTCTTCTTATCTCTTGCTTCTTCCTGCATCTTTCTTCTCTAAAACCGCTAATGGGGTTGGCTGCTTATATACATAAACTCGTTAATTTAAAGGCATGGCCTTCCCACCAGGGACACAAACTGACCAACTCCTTCTTGGTAGGCCACAAGTACTTCATTTGCATAGCAAACTACGGACAACTCCTTTGCATAGTCTATTGAGCAGTCCCTGCAAGGTGTATACCACTTACAGGGCAGGCTGCAGCCCAGGACCAGACAAAAATTATCAAACCACAAGTTGTTTACAGTTTACCCAGGAAATGTCAATCAACCTGAATAAAAGTAACAAACTCTCTGGGGTAGAAAACTAGGGCAAAGGTAACTTTTCAGGGTTTAGGGGAAAAAAAATCTCTCAAGCTGTTTTTCCAAAGAACCAAGGCAAAAGGCTACATAAAGGAACTCATTTCACCAAACTCATACATTGAGTTCTTTTGCCTGTGAGTTCATTTTTCCCTACAAACTGTCTTCCAAGGAATGCCATATGTGTCTGGAATCATGACCTCCCAGAGGGGCAGTTTCACATCTGCCTCTACCTTACATAATATACCATTTTAGCCTAATTTTCACTTGACTTTCTATGATAAAGGTTTCATCACTCCATGGACAGAGCACATTTTGGGTCTGGGTTCTGTCCTAGTTCCATGGTTTATGTAGGGAGCCCAGGTCTGGCTCCCTGCCCCGAACCTATCCCAAACGTTTACACTTTTCTTACTGTACCCAGAGCAGAAATCCAACTCAAATGAGATATTCTATGCTTTGCATTTTGCAATGTCTCTTTCCTAGTATTTATTTTTATATTAGTGTTGCATTAGTATTATTAATAATTAGCAATTCTAGTACTAATTACTATTATATTAGTATTTATACTAGCATTATTTGTACTAGTATTATTAGTGTTATTTTTATATTAGCATAATGAGTTTGTTGTGGTATGAAGTATTTATCAATGCTGTCTTATCTAGTGTCTCACTTGTCTAATGGGAGAAGATTCAAAATTTCCAAAAATAAAACGTACGAGAAAGGACACCATACAACACTATGTGGCTCAGCTGTAAAAATAAATATATTAATGTAAACACTCAATATTGACTTAACCCAAAATCATGATATAACTATAGTAGGAGGATAGGTAGAGGGAAAGACTATAGGGTATGTGGAATGGGTACAGGACCCAGCCATAAATTCTAATTTATCATATCAGTAAATGATAAATATACCTAAAATTAAAAATAATAAATAGGAACTTAAGCATGCCATTTTAAAATCTGTAGATACTAAAAGAAACAGAAGAAAGCTTTGAAAATGATTGTCTCTCCAGTACAAGAATTAAGACTGGAGAGGGATGGGAAGGAGGGCTACAGTTTTTCATTAAAAGCCTTAAGAAACAATTAGACTTCTAAAACTATTTACATATATAACTTTGATATAATGGAAATTAATGTTCTTAAAAATGAAAACAAGTTGCCAAAGGTAGTTCTAAACCATGTCACACAAACTTCCCTCATTGGAACACTGATATGAAGAGTGACTCCTACTCTGTTTTTTCCTAAGGGGAAACTGACTGGGAAATAAAAGTAGTTACCAGACCAAAGAAGACTGCATGCTCCCATGCTTCAGTGAACGGCCTGAAGGCATATGTGCGGATTGGAGGCATGCAAGGAGATACAGCCCTTCTTCTGATGCCTTGGGGACCAGGCTTATTAGTTAGATCCTGAACGCACAGTACTTTATGGAATCTGATACCTAGTGATGGTCCCGCAAATGGGTTGAGGTCAGGTTCAGATGTTGTACCGTGGGGCCCATCAAAAAATCTTGGAACGGAACTGGCTGTGGGTGGATTTGATTTTTCCATACACATAGATAAATAACATATAAAACAACCTCAAAGCAACTTACATCACTTGTTATGGGGAAAAAGACCCCATTAACTCCAAGGTTGAGATGATAACAGATGGACTTTTCTTATTTGACGAGACAGAATTCTGTTCCACAGCAAAGAAAGAGGTCGTGAGAGCTCGTGACAGGGGAAAGCTTATTCTGGTTGGGGTCGTTAGCTCCAATGCAGAGAAGGGACAGGCACAAGGAGAGGTTAGAGAGGGTGGTGAGAGTGTCTTCATATATGAGCCCTGCTCTTCTAACCTGCAGGCTCCACACAGAGCTCTCCTAGCAATATGTGTGCAGGACAGAGGCAAGGGGACCTCAGAGAGCTTCTCCTCATTGCTGGGGTGGCACTTCCACCCCCTGAGGAGGAAGGCTGTTCCTGGGAAAGGTAGATCCTGAAATCCAGGAACCTTAGGCATCCGATCCAAACTGAGGAGATAATCCTTAGCGATGGGAAGTGAATGTGGTAAGTGCTCTGATGGCAGGAACCATCTTTTAAGCATTTTTGTGCCCCTTACCCAGACCCTCTCCCTACACCATGGCAAGTTCCTTACACCCAGCACAGACTCAACAAAAAAGTATTACGTGCAGCTGAAAATGCAAGTGTTAGGCTCTCAAAACACCAGTTCCTAACTAACAGAAAATATTGTATTCCTAGCCAACTCCTTGCTCCCAAACTGGGAAAATATGTGCATAGCATGAAGTAATCCTTAGATCATGGGGTTCTCTATAAAAAATCTGTGTCTTTTAAACCAAACTGCAAGTTGACTTCTATTAATTTCCCAAGTTTCTAAATTTGCCAGATTCTTAATAATAAGGAAGAGGCCTATTTTTAGAGCCACATTTGTTAGGGAAGATTTTTTAAAATTGGTGTTTCAGGAACTAGTTACACGCTTTGTCATATCTAGTGGGAAAATGAACATGAGTATACAAAGACTGGAGCCCTAATGGCTCACTGCTTAAGAGCTCAGTTGATGACCAAAAGCTCGGCAGTTGAAATCCACTAGCTGCTCCTTGGAAACCCTATGGAGCAGTTCTACTCTGTCCTATATGGTTGCTATGAGTCAGAATCGACTCAATGGCAAGGGGTTTGTTTTTTGTTGCTTTTTATATAAAGATTAAGTTTTTAAGAAGTTAAAGTAAAAACTGACTTGTGGAACCCGTTTAGTGGCCTAAATAGATTAGTGGCCTGAGTAGGCTTTATTCAATGATGTAGTGGTTACAAATATCTGAAAAGAATAAACAACTCAAAAAAATTATCTCAGATAAAAAAAGGAATTCTGGAGGGACTTCCAGCAAAATGGCGCTCTAGGCAGAAGCACCATGCCTTCCATCCATAGCAAAGATCCGAAAAACTAAGCCAAACAGAGAAAACAGCAATCCTGAAACCCTAAAATATCAAACGAAGAGATAAATAACCCAGCCAAGCACCAAATGGAGTGAGAAAACTGACAGCAAACAGAGAGCAAGGAGAGATTCATGCAGAGGTCCCCTATCAGCTAATGCAACATGGATCCGCCATCTTGGACTCCTATCAGAGACCAGCAAATAGTGGGTAGGAGAAAGCAGCTTCACAGAGCTTCCAGCGGGAGACAAAACAACCGGTAATTTGTGACATATGCTTTCCCACCCCCCACCCTTCTTCACCCGCGCTCAGCCTCCTCTGCTTCCCATGGCCAGAGTCTCTTGTCTGGGAAGCACCGGCTGCTTGCATTCCACCCTCCCACACTGGCCAGCTCTCTGAGTGCCATTTGTTGGCTGCTGGGTTGCTTTTTTCTGCTTCTTTTGATTTCTTCCTTACCTGTCACCACCTCCCCCTCCTTTTGCTCAAACACCTGGCTCTGTGCGCCATCGTTGCTTCTTCCTGAGGGGCTGCGGAGCTCCGTTTGAGTGTGGAGCTGCTTCCCAGTCTGGGCTGCTGCGCTGGTGGGATCCTGGGGCTTTTGTTCATTTGTTTATTTTGAATTGTTTGTTTGTTTTCTTTTCCGTTTCTTGAGTTGGGAGCCTGTTCTGGCCGGACGGTGCTGTGCGGCTTGGGACCTACCACCTCAGCTTGCACAGATGCGCAGAGGGATCCCTGAGAGCATTTTTTTTCATGGGTTTTTTTTTTTTTTTATTTGTTTGTTTTTTCTGTTTTTTGGGGGGCTTTTCTTGTTCTTTTTTTTTAAATTTGTTTTTTTTTCTTTTCCCTTTTTGTCTTTCTTCATTACTCAGTTTCTCATCACTCTATACCTTCCTTCTCTTCTTGTTCCCTGAATACCTGGCACTGAATAACTCTACGCCTTCTAGCCAGGCTGTACTGCAACACCAGAGAACAACTTCCCCAGACCTCGTAGCCACACCGGTGGGATCCCTGTGAGCTTTGCTGTTCTTTTTCCTTTCTGATATTTATTTATTCATTCTTTTCTTCTTTTTTTACTTTTCTTCCCCTTTTTGTTTTTCTCCATTTCATAGTCTCTTATCTCTCCGATCCAACAGCAAGCTCCCCTAGCACTCTTTTTGGTTGTAGGTTTTTGGCTCCTGTTCCTCTCTCCTCTCTCCCATATCCATCTTAGCTCCACACGTAACAATCTCCCGTCCATCCTGCCTACCTGCACTGTGCGCTTAACCTCACACCACCAAGCAGCACAGGTATGGCCTACTGGAACCTGCCCTGTACTGATCACTGACCCACCCTGGTGGCTGTAGTAAGTGCCACAAACAACCCGTCCCAGTAATTCCTCTTCAGCTAGACCTGCCCTGCTGTACTATATCTGAGCGACTGACCCTGCCAATTGGACAAGGAGGTGAAAAGTATCATGCCCACAACAAAGAACACAAAGCCCGCCTGCTCAGACATAGCCAAACAAAAACAAAGGATGAAACAAACAAATCTACAATCAATAAATGAGAAAAATAACTACTGAATGCCCCGAAGACAGCCGACAATATCAAAACATTTACAAAAACAGGACAGGATGGTTCCAGTAGGTGTCCAAAATAAAACACCAGATGACTTTCCAGTGGAAGAAAAGGCACTAGAACTACCTGATAGGTAATTCAAATCTCTAATACTCAGAATTATCCAAGAGTTGAAGCAAAAAGCAGACAAAAATGAGGAAAAAATAGACAAATTCATGGAAAATACAGACAAAAATTGGAAGACTTCAGGAAAATAATGCAGGAACAAAATGCTAAAATACATTCACCACTAGAAATCATACAAAAACAACAATTAGAAATCCAAAAGATAAACAACAATATTTCAGAAATGGATAGTGTCATAGAAGGGCTGAGGAGCAGATTTGAAATGGTGGAAGACAGGATCAGTGGAATTGAAGACTAACACTAGGATAAACTCTGTTTGAGGAAAACTCAGAAAAACGAACAAAGAAAAATGAACAAGACCTGAGAGTTATGTGGGATACAATCAAAAGCAAAAATTTGCAAGTTCCAGAATGGGGGAGAAAACAGAAAACACAGAGAGGATCATTGAAGAATTGCTGACAGAAAACTTCCCCAGTATAATGAAAGATGAAAAGCTGGCCATCCAAGAAACTCAACGAACCTCATCTAGGATAGACCCCAAAAGAAAATCACCAAGGCATATCATAATCACACTCAGCAAAACCAAAGACAAACAAAGAATCCTGAGAGCAGCTCGTGAAAAACAAGAAGTCACATACAGAGGAGAAACAATAAGACTAAGCTCAAATTATTCGGCAGAAACCATGCAGGCAAGAAGGCAACGGGATGACATATATAAAACCTTGAAAGAAAGAAATTGCCAGCCAAGAATAAAATATCCTGCAAAACTCTCGTTCAAATATGATGGTGAAATTAGGACATTTCCAGATAAACAGAAATTAAGGGACTATGTAAAAACCCAACCAAACTTACCAGACTTATTAAAGGCAGTCCTTCATCTGAGAACAAACAACTTCAGCTCACAGGCTAAATCTAGGATGCAGGATCATACCAGTCAGATACTAATCTAGGAAATGAACTCTCAAGGACTACCCAAAACCAAAAGAAATACAACAGGGAATCAGAGCAGTTAATCGGTAAATGACAACAACATCAGAACAATAAAAGAGGGAATAGACGGCGTAGGTAAAGAACCTTCTAATGGAGAGGAAGGCAAGGCGATACCAAGTAATACTTAGAAAGATAAGGGTAAATTTCACGGTAAACGCAAAGAAAGTTAACAAACACACTCATAAAAATAAAGAGGAAAAAGATAAAGTCTCAGTAAAAACAAAACCTACAAAAACAAAAGAAATGAAAAAAATCCACAAACAAAAAGAATTCAGCACAGGAGAGTAAGAGGAACAAAGAAAATGTCAGCACCACAAAAAAAAAAAAAGTACTACAAAATGACAGCAACAAACCCACATCTATCAATAATTACACAGAATGTAAATGGACTCGATGCACTCATAAAGAGATGGACAGTGACAGAATGGATAAAAAAACAGGATCCATCAATATGCTGTCTGCAAGAGACACACCTTAGAAACAAAGACACGAATTTATTAAAAGTCAAAGGTTGGAAAAAAATATACCAAGCTAAGAACTACCAAAAAAGAGAAGGAGTGGCAATACTAATCTCAGATAAAGTAGACTTTAAAACAAGACCCACCATAAAAGACAAAGAAGGACACTATAATTATAATTATAATAACTATAATTAAGGGGACGATCCATCATGAAGACATAACCATAATAAACATCTACCCACCCAATGACAGGCTCCAAAATACATAAAACAAACTCTAACAGCACTGAAAAGAGAACTTGACAGTTCCACAATAATACTAGGAGACTTCAACACACCACTCTCAGTAAAGGACAGAACAACTAAAAAGAAACTCAGCAAAGATACAGAAGACCTAAAGGGCACAATCAGCCAACTTGACCTCATAGACATATACAGAACACTCCATCTAACAGCTGCAAAATACACATTCTTTTCCAATGCACATGGAACGTTCTCCAGAATAGACCACATCTTAGGCCACAGAGCAATCCTCAACAAGATCCAAAATGTTGAGATAATTCACAGTATCTTCTCTGACCACAATGCCATCAAGGTAGAAATTAACAACAGAAAGAGCAAGGAAAAAAATTACACGGAAACTGAATAATAGCCTGCTTACACATCACTGGGTAATAGAAGAAATCAGAGATGGAATCAAAAAATTCCTAGAATCAAATGAGAATGAAAACACATCATACCAAAACCTTTGGGACACAGCAAAGGCAGTCCTCAGAGGACAATTTATAGCAATAGATGCACACATCAAAAAAGAAAGGGACAAAATCAAAACATTATCTACACAACTGAAACAAATAGAGAACAGAAAAAAAGCCCACAGCCACCGGAAGAAAGGAAATAGTAAAGATCAGAGCAGAAATAATTGAAATAGAGAACAGAAAAACAATAGAAAGAATCAACAAAACCAAAAGTTGGTTCTTTGAAAGAGTCAATAAAATTGACAAACCACTGGCCAGACTGACAAAATAAAAACACGAGAGGACGCAAATAACCCAAATAAGAAATGAAATGGGTGACATTACAACAGACCCAACTGAAATAAAAAGGATCATAACAGAATATTATGAAAAACTATCCTCCAACAAATTTGAAAACCTAGAGGAAATGGATAAATTTCTAGAAACACACTACGTACCCAAACTACAACAAAGTTATGTTGAAAATCTGAAAAGACCCATAAGAAGAGACGAGATTGAAAAGGTAATAAAAAAACTCCCAACCAAAAAAAAAAAAAAAAAGCCCTGGCCTGGATGGATTCACTGGAGAATTCTACAAAACATTCACAGAAGAGCTTGTACCAGTACTACCCAAGCTATTTCAGAACACAGAAAAGGAAGCAACACTTCTGAATTCATTCTGTGAAGCCAGCATAACGCTGATACCAAAAGCAGGCGAAGACACCACAAAAAAAGAAAATTACAGACCAGTGTCTCTCACAATATAGATGCAAAAATTCTCAACAAAATTCTAGCCAATAGAATTCAGCATCATATTAAAAAAATAATACATCACGACCAAGTAGCATTCATACCGGGTATGCAAGTATGGTTCAACATTAGAAAATCAATCAACATAATGCATCACATAAATAAAAGGAAAGCAAAGAATCACATGACCATCTCAATTGATGCAGAAAATACACTGGACAAAGTCCAACACCCATCCATTCCTGATTAAAACTCTCAATAAAATAGGTATAGAAGGGAAATTTCTCAGCAGAATAAAGGGCATCTACGCAAAACCAATGGTCAACATCATTCTTAACGGAGAGAGGCTGAAAACATCCCCTCGAGAACAGGGACAAGACAAGGATGCCCTTTATCACCACTCCTATTTAACATTGTGCTGGAAGTTCTAGCTAGAGCAATAAGGCAAGAAAAAAATAAGGGCATCCAAATTGGTAATTAAAGAAGTTAAACTGTCCCTGTTTGCGGATGATATGATAGTATACATAGAAAACCCTAAAGATGCCAGAAGAAATCTACTGGAACTAATAGAAAGATTCAGCAGAGTAGCAGGATATACGATAAACATACAAAAATCAGTTAGATTCCCATACACCAATAAAGAGAACGATGAAAAGGAAATCAAGAAAAGAATATCATTTATAATAGACCCTAAAAAAATAAAATAGGAATAAATCTGACCAGGGATGTAAAAGACCTATACAAAGAAAACTACAAAACACTACTGCAAGAAACCCAAAGGGATCTACATAAATGGAAAAACATACCATGCTCATGGATAGGTAGACTCAACATTGTGAAAATGACAATTCTACCCAAAGCAATTTACAAATACAACGCAATCCCGATCCAAATACCAACAACATTCTTTAAAGAGATGGAAAGACTAATCATTAACTTTATATGGAAAGGGAAGAAGCCCTGCATAAGTAAAGCACTACTGAAGAAGAAAAATAAAGTTGGAGGACTCACACTACCTGACCTCAGAACCATTACAGCTATGGTAGTCAAAACAGCCTGGTACTGGTACAATGACAGACACATTGACCAATGGAACAGAATTGAGAACCCAGATGTAAATCCATCCACCTATGGTCACCTGATTTTCAACAAGGACCCCAAATCCATCAAATGGGGAAAAGACAGTCTTTTTAACAAATGGTGCTGGCAAAACTGGATATCCATCTGCAAAAAAATGAAACAGGACCCATACCTCATGCCATATACAAAAACTAATTCAAAATGGATCAAAGACCTAAATATAAAGCCAAAAACTATATAAAGTTCAGAGAAGAAAAAACAGGACCAACGCTACAGGCCCTAATACACGGCATTAACAGGATACAAACCATAACCATCAACACACAAACCCCAGAAGATAAGCTAGATAACTGGGATCTTCTAAAAATCAAACACCTATGCTCTTCAAAAGACTTCACCAAAACAGTAAAAAGAGAACCTACAGACTGGGAAAAAATTTTTGGACAGTACAAATCAGATAAAGGTCTAATCTCCGTAATCTACAAGAAAATCCAACACCTCTACAACAAGAAGACAAATAATCCTATTTAAAAATGGGCAAAGGAGAAGAACAGACACTTCACCACAGAAGACCTTCAAGCGGCCAACAGACACATGAGGAAATGCTCACGATCACTAGCCGTTAGAGAAATGCAAATTAAAACCACAATGAGATACCATCTCACCCCGGCATTACTGGCACGAATCAAAATCAATGGAAATAACAAATTTTGGAGGAGCTGCAGGGAGACAGGAACTCTTATGCACTGCTCATGGTAATGCAAAATGATACAACCATTTTGGAAAATGATATGGCGCTTCCTTAGAAAGCTAGGAATAGAAATACCACATGATCCAGCAATCCCACTCCTAGGAATATATCCTAGAGAAATAAGAGTGGTCACTCAAATAGAAATATGCACACCTATGTTCATGGCAGCATTGTTCACAATAGCAAAACGATGGAAACAACCTAGATGCCCATCAATAGACAAATGGATAAACAAACTATAGTACATACATACAATGGAGTATTATGCTAAGATAAAGAGCAATTATGAATCTGTGAAGCATCTCATAACATGGATGAAACCGGAGGACACTATGCTGAGTGAAATAAGTCAATCACAAAAGGACAAATATTGTATGACACCTCTATTTGTAAAAACCCATGTAAAAGTTTACACACAAAAAGTAACAATCTTTGTTGGTTACAAGGGATGGGAGGGTGGTGGGGAAATACTAAATAGGCAATAGATAAGTGGTATCTTGGGTGAAGGGTGAGACAGTACACAATACTGGGGAAACCAGCACAAGTTGTACAAGGAAAGGTCATGGAAGCTCCCTAGACACATCCAAACCCCCTGAGGGACTGAATTGCTGGGCGGAGGGCTGTGGGGACCATGGTCTCGGGGAACAACTAGCTCAATTGGCATAACACAGTTTATAAAGACAATGTTCTACATTCTACCTTGGTGAGTAGCGTCTGGGATCTTAAAAGCCTATAAGCAGCCAGCTAAGATACTCCACTGGTCTCACCCCTTTGGGAGCAAGGGAGAATGAAGAGAACAGGCTATAAGGAAAAGATTAGTCCAAAACACTAATGGACCACAGCTACCAAGGCCTCCACCAGACTGAGGCCAGTACAGCTAGATGGTGCCCGGCTACCACCACTGACTGCTTTGATCGGGATCACAACAGAGGGTTCTGGACAGAGCTGGAGAAGGATGTAGAACAGAATTCTAACACACACAAAAAAGACCAGACTTACTGGCTGGCCTGAGGGAGACTGGAGAAACCCCGGGAGTATGGCCCCCAGACACCTTTTTAGCTCAATGGTGAAGTCACTTCCGAGGTTTGCCGTTCAGCCAGGGATTGGACTGCCACGTGGAACAAAACGGGACTAGTGAGGCACAGCAGTCCAGGGACAAGGACTGGAAGGCAGAAGGGGACATGAAAGCTGGTGATAGGGAACCCAAGGTTGAGTAAGGACAGTGCTGACCATGTAGTAGGGTTGTTAACCATTGTCATAGGGCAACATGTGTACTAACTGTTTAATGAGAAACTGTTTTGTTCTGCAAACCTTTATTTAAAGTGAGAATAGCAGCACAACTGGAAGAACGTAATCGATGTCACTGAACTGTGCATGTAGAAATTTTTGAAATGGTGTATCTTCGGCTATGTATATTTTCACCAAAAAATAAAATAAAAAAGGTCGAGAAAGGAGAGGGTTGACATGTCGTGGGGTTGTTAACCAAATTCGTAAAACAATATGTGTACTGACTGTTTAATGAGAAACTATTTGTTCTGTAAACCTTCACCTGAAGTACAATAAAAAAAAAAGGAATTCTGAAATTACCCATCAAGAAGGGCTTTGGAAGCTCTGAGCCCCTTATTGCCTTTCTCACCTCATATAAATTTAAACTACTCGATGTAAAAAGAAAATCTCATCTTCTAATATCTAGATTATTCACAGCCTAAGCACAATTCCACCACTCATCTGTCAGTTTGTCATAATGTGGTGGCTTGCATGGTGTTATGATGCTGGAAGTTATGCCACTGGTATTTCAAATACCAGCAGGGTCACCCATGATGAGTAGGTTTCAGTGGAGCTTCTAGATAAAGATAGACTAGGAAGAAAGGCTTGGCAATCTACTTCCAAAAGTTGGTCAATAGAACCCTATGGATTACAACAGAATTTTGTCCAGTATATTGCTGGAAGATGAGTCCCTAGGTTGGAAGGTACTCCAAATACACAGTGGCCGCAACAATGGACTCAAGTATACCAGTGATCGTGAAGAGCTGCAGGGCCTGGCAACATTTTGTTGTTTTATACGGGGTCACCATGAGTCAGAGTTGGCTTGACGGCAGTTAACAACAGCCACCACCACAATTCAGGAACAAAGTTTCCTAAATATTTATTTTAGCTTAATATTCAGTGGAGTATTACAAAGTAAGTGGGGCAAGTATGAGAAAAGTGGTGCCTCTGTAGATACTACTCACTAAGAAGGAAGGAAAGTTGGGTGAAAGAAAGGGAGGGCGGGAAGGAGGGAAGAAAAGTATTTTCTTTCTCTTGTTATCTAAAACACGAAATGGGAGAAGGAAGTCTCCTTAGAAAAATAAAAAAACAGGAAAATTAAGACTACTTTTACACCTCTTTACCTCTGCTCCTGCCCTCCTCCAGATCATTCTCCACAGAACAGCAAGAATTATCTTAAAACATTGATCAAATCATCTCACTCCTTCCCCTACTTAAACTCATTGGAGGGTTTCTCAGAGCTCTGAGTATAAAAACCCAGACTCTTCGCCTTACCCTAAGGGCTCAGAGCCCTGCCTCTGCAGGACACAACAAGAGCAGATGTGAGCCCAGGTTAAAAGCAAAAAAAATTTTTTTCTGGCTGATTTGTTTCAATAGTCAAATAGCCACCTTCTGGACCACCAGATCCCAATAATTTGGGTACACTTTGCTCCTCTCATTGATCCTCAAACCCTATCTCACCCATGACTTTCTTCTCACTACTTCCCTGCATCGATCAGCTATTTTCCCTTCTTCACACTCATTCATCTCTTTCTTGACTCAGAGCCTTCGCAGGTGCTATTCCCATGA
This sequence comes from Dugong dugon, assembly GCA_030035585.1. Lineage (NCBI taxonomy): Eukaryota > Metazoa > Chordata > Mammalia > Sirenia > Dugongidae > Dugong > Dugong dugon. Next base: position 4,088,800 of record CM057467.1, read on the forward strand.
TCTGGAATGTTCTCCCTTCCGCACACCACACTGCTCCTATTTTCAGTCTCAGCCTAGGGTCTCATCTCAAAACTATTCTACTTCTAAGCCAGCTCCCCCATGTTCTCTTTCCTTATCCCTTGTTTCCTTGATAGTATTCATCAAAATCTAAATGATTTTGTCTATTTACTTTTTTACATCTGACTCCTAACAACAGGAACTGTATCCTGAACAGCTAGTACAGCACCTGGCACATTATAGGCTCCCAATCAGTATTTATTGATTCAGTACGTAATATACGAAGCCACTTAGTGAAGATAGAGTCCTCCTGAAACAAGAGAAACAACATCATCCAAGATCAAATGAGGAAAGCACTCAAGAATGTCGGGGAAAGGGCACATAGTTTGGGGATCAGGAAGCATATCGGCCAGCTGGGCCAGGGACTATCTTTGATGGTTCAAAAAGAGCAGTCATTCAGAAAAATAAATTTTGATCTTTGTGAAATGATTAATCTTCCCTTAGGCTAAAGAAACAGGCATGCTTTAACCAGATTAAGCTTTGCCACAAACTTTTCATACCGATGCTTTGCTCCTGAGGAAATCACACACGCTAATTTTACTTATGAAAGGTGATGGTAATAAAAAATTATCAGGTCATAGAGGATTCCATGCTTAGATGATTCAGAGAATAGGCCTATATATGTATTTGTGACGTAGTTTTAGGAAATGAGTGTTCTAGAGGTTAAAATGACATAGTTGGATCCTGTGTGCCTATAAATCAAAACCATCTAACATCTATAAGTCAGACGAGGTTGAGTTTATGGTAAGATAATTTTATAGAGAAATCTATCAAAATATTCAGTTCTTTGAAAGAACTGACAGCAGGAGATAGGTAGTACTCCCCCTATCCCTTACAGAGTATTTTAAGGATATCCATTAAGTAATACAAAAAGGAAAGCCTGGGGTTTTGGTTATATCACACTGGCTCTCCTCAGTTAAGGAAATTTCCTGTTCAGCAGCAGAGAAGGGAGGCTCAGAGAAACTATAGTGAAGACAAGAAATTATTCTAGCTTCAGACAGGTAGTTTGAGCTTAGAGAAGGACCAGAAACCCAGGTCAGGTCAGAGAAGCATGGTGATATGTTTCAACTATGGAAATAATATTTAAGTCAATGTCCCACTAACCCACCAGATGTCACCTAAACTTCCTCATATACTGTTGCCACTATATTTACTGAAGAGGTGGCAGGTACCCTGACAGTGAACAAAAGACAGCTAGTATGGTGCTTGCAAACCAAGCAAAGAGATGCCATAAATGTATACAAGTGATTAAGATAAATTGCAGATAGTTCTTGGGAAAAATAATTCTGGAACATATATCTTTCTCAATGGAAAAGATATGCTGGATTTTCCCCTTAAGTGGGAACCTTTGAGTACCTTTCGAGCAAGCAATCACAAAGCATGGGATCCAGAGATTTGAAAGGATAAAGTGAATCCTTGTTTCAGATACTGCCGAGTTGGTTCCAACCCTATACACAACAGAACTAAACACTGCTGGCGTTGCAACATCCTCACAATCGTTGCTGTTTGTTGCAGCCACCGTGTCTTGTTGAGGGTCTTTTTCTTTTTCACTGATCCATCTTGTACTTCACCAAGCACAATGTCTTTCTCCAGGCACTAGTTCCTCCTGATAGCATGTCCAAAGTATGTGAGACAAAGTCTCGCCATCCTCACTTCTGTCTTTAGAGGGCAAAAACTCTGAGCCTCAGACAAATGAAACTGAACTTAGACTTCAATTACTAAGAACGATGGTGGGATCTGAGAAGAAAGATAGTCAATGGTCATAAATTGGAAGACAGTGGAACTGAGTTTTGTGAGAGCAAGAGGAGGAGCAAACAGACAATGACTAAGACAATTTCTACTAACAGAATCAGGCATGAGAGTCATGGGGATTAGTCTGGTTGACAGAGTTGGGGTTAGATGTCCTTAGCATTCCTTTTGGCCAACTTAACTCCAACAATTCTAATTTAACAAACCCACAGAGTATGAGAAAAGAAAACTTCAATAAGAGAAAGAATTTTTATTATCTCCACAATAAAAGTAATCAGGCAATCCATCCAAAGTACAGAGTAATGTTGATATTAGATAAAGGATCTGACATAGGATCATTAGCCAAATGTAAAACCAATTCAATTAAGTGAGACCAAATTGATACATTTCTATAAATAGTTAATGCAATTACTACATAATTACAGAATTTATCCAAAGCTCTCTAATGTACCCACTGCAGAAAATGAAGCTTTGGAAACAATTCTTGAAAATAAATTGGTTTAAAAAAAAAAGAGAAACATATTTATCTTCAAAACTAGAAAGCCATGAGGATACCCAAATATCTGGTAAATATGATAAAAATATGGTAATCTAAGCTGTCAAATAATAAAGGGTGGCCAAAAAAAATGAAAGAAGAAAAAGAAAAAAGCATACTGAATCAAGAACCCAAAGTCCTGATTTCTAATACTAACTCCTCAATCTGCTAATTGTGTGATTTTAGGTAAATTCCTTCATTTCTGAGAATTTTTTCCAGTAATTAAGTTTAGTTCTGTTGGTCTGATATACTTTAGAGTGCCTATATATGCCATGAACCTTTCAAGATCGTGGAAAAACACAAACAAATATGGCATAACTGCATCCTATAACAAATACATTTGAGTAGGGGTCTTAAGGTTAAAAAATGCATTACATTGTGATGTATACAATGATGGAAATTTATTCAAGACACAAAATATAGTCTGTTTTGTCATTCATTCTTCTTACGTCTATTTTGTGCAATGCAATATGCTAGATACTGGGATACAAAGTTTAATAAGACATGTTTTCCTGCCATCAAAAAATTTCACATTGGTGTTTGTGACAGAATCATATTAAAGTACACTTATTATAGTAAAATGTAGTAGGTAAGTAGAATATATTTTGAATTCTCATATACTGACTATTTAAGGAGAAAGTGATTCATTCTAAAACGATTAGGAAAGTATTGAAAAAATGTATATAAAAAGTAGTTCTCAGTAGTAATATCTCTGAGGCACCTGGAAAAACATGTTCTCAGCATAGGTTTTACAGGATAGATAAAATACCCTGACAAACAATTCAAAATTACAAAACACATGGGAGAAAAATTCACCATGAGAGTCACCAAAGAGAGAATCAACAAAGCAGAATTAGACTGATAATAATTTCAGACAGTTGAACAATCAAATAGACAAATCATATTAGGTGTCTCAGAATTACAAAATGAATAAAAGTATTAAAAACTAAGAAGCAAAAAAAGAAACCATGTAGGAAGGACAAGCCACAGTAAAGAAGAACCAAACAGAACTTCCAGAAATGAATAGAAATTTCATTGAACTTGAAAATTCAATTGATGGTCTAAACAGAAGACTAGACATACATGAAGAAATAATTTATGAACTGAAAGACAGAGCTGAAGAAATTATCCAAAAAAAATTATAGAAAGTTACAAATATGAAAAATAGGAAATAGATGTTAAGAGCTATAAAGAATAAAATGTGAAAGCCCAGTTGTTGTTAGGTGCCACTGAGTCAGTTCCAACTCAGCAACCCTATGTACAACAGAACAAAACACTGCCCTGTCCTGTGCCATCGTCACAATTGTTGTTATGCTTGAGCCCATTGTTGCAGCCACTGTGTCAATCCATCTCATTGAGAGTCTTCCTCTTTTTCGATGACAAAGCATGATGTCCTTCTCCAAGGACTGGTCTCTCCTGATAACATGTCCAAAGTACATGAGATGAAGTTAACATGTCCAAAGTACATGGGATGAAGTTTTGCCATCCTTGCTTCTAAGGAGCACTCTGGCTGTACGTCTTCCAAGACAGATTTGTTCGTTATTCTGGCAGTCCATGGTATAATTCAATATTCTTCGCCAACACCATAATTCAAAGGTGTCAATTCTTTTTTGGTTTTCCTTATTCATTGTCCAGCTTTTGCATGCATATGAGGCAACTGAAAATACCATGGCTTGGGTCAGGTGCACCTTAGTCCTCAAAGTAACATCTTTGCTTTTTCACACTTTAAAGAGGTCTTTTGCAGCAGATTTCCCCATTGCAATGCATCTTTTGATTTCCTGACTGCTGCTTCCATGGGTGTTGATTGTGGATCCAAGTAAAATGAAATCCTTGACAATTTCAATCTTTTCTCTGTTTATCATGATGTTGCTTATGGGTCCAGTTGTGAGGATTTTTGTTTTATGTTGAGATGCAATCCATACTGAAGGCTGTAGTCTTTGATCTTCATCAGTAAGTGCTTCAAGTCTTCTTCACCTTCTGCAAGCAAGGCTGTGTCATCTGCATAACGCAGGCTCTTAATGAGTCTTCCTCCAATCCTGATGCCCGGTTCTTCTTCATATAGTCCAGCTTCTTGGGTTATTTGCTCAGCAGACAGACTGAATAAGTGTGGAGAAAGAATACAATCCTGACGAACACCTTTCCTGACTTTAAACCACACAGTATCCCTTTGTTCTGTTTGAACAAGTTCCTCCTAGTCTATGTAGAGGTTCCTCATGAGCATAATTAAGTGTTCTGGAATTCCTATTCTTTGGAATGTTAGCCATAATTTGTCATGATCCGTACAGTCGAGTGCCTTTGCATAGTCAATAAAACACAGGTGAACATCTTTCTGGCATTTTCTGCTTTCAGCCAGGATCCATCTTACATCAGCAATGATATCCCTCGTTCCACATCCTCTTCTGAATCCGGCTTGAACTTCTGGCAGTTCCCTGTCGATGTACTCCTGCAACCACTTTTGAATGATCTTCAGCAAAATTTTGCTTGTGTGTGATATTAATGATATTGTTCGATAATTTTCACATTCTGTTGGATCACCTGTCTTTGGAATGGGCACAAATATGGATCGCTTCCAGTCAGTTGGCAGAAAGCTGTCTTCCAAGTTTCTTGACATAGACAAGTGAGCACCTCCAGCGCTGCAACTGTTTGTTGAAACATTTCAACTGGTATTCCGTCAATTCCTGGAGACTTGTTTCTTGCCCAGTAATGAAGGTAAAATAGACATTTGCAGATAAACAAAAAGAAAGTTTGCCAGTTGCTTCACACCCTTGTTGATATTTGGTGTTGCCAGGCTTTTTCATTTATCAACCATCCTAGCAGATTTGTAGTAGTAGTTCATTTTAATTTGCATTGCCTTTATGTCCAATTGTTGGTAACTTTTCCATGTACTTATAAGCTCGTTTGTGTACCTTCATTTTGAAGTGTTTGCTCAAGTCTTTTACGTATTTTTTTTTAATTGGGCTATCCTTTTATTATTGAGTGGTAGGAATTCTTTGTAAGTTCTCTGACAAATGTATGTATTTAGAATATTTTCTCTTTCTCTGTGGCTTACCCATCCATTTTCTTAATGGTGTTTTTTGGTAAGCAAAAGTTTTTAATTTTGATGGAGTCTTTATCAATCTTTTTTTGTTTTATAGTTAGTGCTTTCTATGGTCTAAGAAACCATTGCCTACCCCCAAGATTGTTGATATTATCTTTTCTTCTAGAATCTTCATAGTTTTAGCCCCTAAAATTGTGAGTTCCAGAGCAAGAGTACAAATCAGCCCATGTCCCACCCCTATTCTCTTCTACATCCAGCTGGGGGGCTACAGCCAGTTAAGATGCTTTTGCAGGCTATGGAGGTGGGCTCAGGACCATTTGGGCAGTGAATGCCAGACCCAGGTATCTGGAGCATGGTTCAGAAGAGTGGCAGGGCACACATTTCAGAGGAGTGTCTCCTTGGTTCTTTGAACTTCTTTGTGCTTAAGGAGGGGTACTGCAGGAAGGCCAGAATGGGGCCTGTAAGCATGAGGCTCAGGGTGGGACACTGGTGTCCCAGGTCTAAGGAAGGGCTGCATTGACTGGGGCCCAGTGAGAGCTGGTCAGTGGGGAGGGACCATCACGTAGGAACTGTCTCTATGAAGGATTAGAACTACAGTCAGAGACATGGTACCAAAGCAAGGAGGAGACAGGAAAGAATACTCTTTGACTTCTCGTCTCCTCTGATCTCCTGCTGGTGCCTCCATTTGCTGAACCCGACCAGCACCAGCTGGCAAGGAAGCCCAAATGATGCAATACACAAAGGTCGGCAAAGAAGGGTAGAGAGAGAGTGTTTAAAACAGGAAGAACAGATTATAGCCAGCACCCCCAGACATGAACCAGACACCCTCCTCCCTGGGCCACAGGCTGAGTGGAGCCTGAATCCCCTTGGCCATCTCAATTCCTCCCGTGATGCATTCTCTCTACAGCTATTCCACCACCGCCTTACCAGAGGTACTTACCTGGGCCTACTGCAGGCCTGGCTTTCAGAGGACAACGAATGAAAAAGCAACTTGCACAATTTATTTTCTTCCTAGATCCCGTATGCTTGAAAATTAGAGCCTAGCCCAAACCACCTGCCCTGCCATGCCCTATTCTCCCAGTCCTCTCATCCTTCTTTGGCTCAAGCTCTAAATGACCTGTACTCTCTCTAAGCTAAGCTCAGTAAACTGCAGTGCAGGGGGTGGAGGCAATACTGACACTGCTCAGCACAGCTTGGAAAGGGGTAAGGCTAGGTCTGGGGATAGTCTTACCACCTGGGAGACGTTATTATTATTTTTTCCCATACAAAAATTTATACATACATTGTTATGTGACCCTAATTGCTCTCCCCATACTGTGACAGCACACTCCTCCTCTCCACCCGATTCCCCATGTCCATTCAACCAGCTCCTAATCCTTTCCGCCTTCCCATCTCTGGACAGAAGCTGCCGTTTAGTCTCTTGTATCTACTTGAGCTAAAAGGCACACTCCTCGAGTTATCACTCTATGTCCCACAGTCCAGTCCAATCCCAGTGTGAAGAGTTGGCCTTGGAAATTGTTTTAGTTCTGGGGTGGTAAGAGAATCTAGGGCCATGCTTTCTGGGGTTCCTCCAGTCTCAGACCATTAAGTCTGGTCTTCTTACTAGAATTTGTGTTCTGCACCCCACCTTTCTCCTGCTCCATCTGGGACTCTCTGTTGTGTTCCTGTCAGGGCGATCATTGGTGGTAGCTGGGCACCATCTAGTTCTTCTGGTCTCAGGCTGATGAAGTCTCTGGTTTATGTGGCCCTTTCTGTGGGAGACGTTATTTTTGACTTATTTTGAAATAATTATAGAGTCACAGGAAGGTGTAGAAAAATATGCAAGGAGGTCCCTCCTCCCCTAACAGTAGCATCCTTGAATAAGGAGTAGTGTACCAATACCATGAAACTGAGATTGCACCTATTTAGACTTCACCAGATACACATGCAGTTATCTGTGTAGTTCTGGGCAATTTTATCACACCTGTAGCTTCAAGATGTATCACAATCAAGATGCAGCAGTGTCTACCAACACAAGGATCCCTCCGGCTGCTCCTTCAGATACTCCCACCAACCCCCTCTCCAGTCCCTGGCAACCACTAATCTGTTTTCATCTGTATTACACAATATTTCAAGAATGTCATGTAAATGGCATCACACAGTATGTGACCTTTTGAGTTTGTCATTTCATTCAGCATAATTCCCTGGAGGTCCATCCAAGTTGTTGCATGTCCACGTAGTTGACTTCTAATACATCTTGCCCATTTCTGCATGGGGTTGCCAGTAGCTACAATTAGTATCCCACTGGCGATGATGGCTTTTTCCCAGTCTTTCTGTTTGCTCAATAAGCACTGAATTCCTCCTATGTGCCAGGAAAGCACTAAGGATAAAGAGATGAATCAGATATATTCTCAGACTCTGATGACTTTAAAGTGCGGTGGAAGAATCTTATACCTCTTTAGGCCCTCAGACTGGTTTACCTTGAACTATATAGCTGTCTTAATTCCCCTATTAAAATAAGGTGTTTAAACTTTATAGGATACTCATACCCTTTCCCCATGCAGTGTCCAACACAGTTCCTTACATAGAGAATGCATCCAAAAAATGAAGTATTTATTATAGTTAAAGAAACATATTTTGGTCTCTCAAAACACTGACTTGAAGCTAATAGGAAATTTTGCACATTTTTTTCTATAGAGATGAGAGGGTGGGGTAATGTAATGATCATTTATAATAGGGTTCTCCAAAAAGTCTCTATCTTTGAATACTACTTTAAATCTACTTTCATAAATCATGCACAATGCTGAGTTTGAAAAGCTATTACTAATTAAAGGGGCCTACATTTTAGAAGCTAAATTGGACAAGGAGAAGTTTTTGATTATTAGTCCAAAACTTAATGAAACATTTAATCAAACATAGCAATAAAATAAATACTTGTAAAGGCTTAGCTAAAAAGATAAAATAAAAACAAACTTTAGTAGAACTGAAGACAATACAGAAAGGGGTAGATTTCGTCAATACAGTGGCTAAAAGTATAAGTAGTCCCCAACTTACAATGTATTCGTTATGAAGAACTGCACTTATGACTTGTCTGGGTTTCTTTTTTTTACATCTTATCGTTAGTAATATGTACTACATACAATGTTGCAAGGCTTAGTTTGCTGATGTTATCATTCTCAGACGTTCACTTGCAGATGTTCAGTGTCACGATTTACTGTTCAAAACACTGCCATATATATAAACAGGCTATGAAAACTAAAAAAAAAAAAAGGTATTCGACTTAGGTCAGAACCAACTTATGATGAAGTAGTTGGAATGAAACCCTGTCGTAAACTGGGGGACTACCTGTATTTAAAAAGAGGAGCAACTTCAAAAAAGAAAACAAAAATCCAAAATAGGAAAAAATTTATTCAAAGTACTTATCAGTAAGAGTTACAGAAACCCTGAATATCATTCCTCTACTACCCTGGTGGTGCAGTGGTTAAGAGCGCAGCTGCTAACCAAAAGGTCAGCAGTTCGAATCCACCAGTTGCTCCTTGGAAACCCTGTGGGGCAGTTATACTGTCCTACAGGGTCGCTATGAGTCGACATCGACTCAATAACAACAGAACGGGTACCAAGTGTTTCTAAAAAGGAAAAAGGACAAATACTCCCATCATTACTCAAGTTAACTTTACTGTTCCTATAGCGTTATCATACAAACGGAAAGTTCTAAATAATCTCAGCTCCTTGAGTCCGAGCAGTCCAGAATGGAGGCACACCCTACATCACAGCTTAGAAGTAGAGTTCCCCAACCACTCGTTATATCTTGATTTAAATTCAGAAGAGTGCTACAAAAGAAGTGCTGCCCACAGAAACCTTCTGCATCTTAAGTCGAGGTATAGAGAACAAGATAGGAGGACATTTTTTCTCTATTTCCCCTTTCCCACACCTTTGCTTTATAATCAGGAAAAGCCATCAGTGCAAGTACCCAGATGCCTAGGGGAGGGATCCAGTGAACTAGCAAAATGCAGACAAATCTAGATAATGTGGCTCCCAGAAAGGACTTTTGGTCTGATGGTGATTCTTCACATTTCTGACATTAGGAAAACAAGGCAGTATGTCTTCTGTGCTATTTCTGATCAAGACTGCTCCTTCAGTTCTGCTGGTCTCCACTCCTAGAGCAGAAGCCGTTGCCCACACACAGAGGTGACGGTCTAACCCTGCAAGAGCCTAGCCTTCAATCCAGGAGTCATCTGTAACAGAACATCCACCTGGATCCACTCAACATTGAGTCCTGCTGCACAGGAAACCATGCCGGAATATCAGCTCTGGGCACTACTCATGAATTAGGCTTCGAGAGATGAGCATCCTCATCACTTCATTGCTACCTGAGAGGGAGAAAGAGTGAAGGACTTAGCAGCAGCAAGTCTGAGGGCTCTCTAAGCTCTGAGCAGATGTGCCAAGCCCCGCTCAGGGCAGTTATGGATTTAAACCAGGATTGTTGCTTTCATCGCTAGGAGGGATGGGATTATCAAAGACTTCTCCCCAAAGTATAAGAAAAGGTCAGAAAATAAGGAATCATATTTACATAAAAAAAAAAAAAAAAAAAAAAAACAAAAAAAACTCTCCTGACAGGGTAAAAACATAGTATGTAAAAAAGGGAGCTATATAAAATTGTATCTATAGAATAAAAAAGCAGCCCTGGTGGTGCAGTGGTTAAAGTCCTCTGCTGACCAAAAGGTCAGTGGTTTGAACCCACCAGCTGCTCTGAGGGAGAAAGATGTGGCTGTCTACTTTTATAAAGATGAACAGCCTTGGAAACCCTATGGAGCAGTTCTACTCTGTCCTACAGGGTTACTCTGAGTTGGAATAGACTTGATGGCAGTGGGTTTTTGGTTCTGAGTATGTATAGTATGATTCAGAGCCCTGATGGCACAGTGGTTAAGAGCTACGGCTGTTAACTAAAACGTCGGCAGTTTGAATCCATCAGCAGCTCCTTGGAAACTCTATGGGGCAGGTCTACTCTGTCCTATAGGGTCGCTATGAGTCAGAATGACTCGATGCCAAAAAGTTTGTTTTTTTTATATAGTATGATTCGAATGAAAAAAAAAAAAAAAATGTATCCACAAGAGCACAGAAAAATGTCCAAAAGGAAAATATACCAAAATATTAATTCCAGATGTGGAAACATGAGTGAATTTTTATTTTTCCTATACTTTGTATAAGTTTTCTACAGTAATATATTATTTCTTTGGTTATCAAAAAATTAAATTTTAAAAGAAAAACATTTTCCTTGAAAGGAGGGGATCAATAGTTTGCTTTATTTTTAGCAATGGCCATTAATGCAAAGAGAAATATGAGCCCCCTTGAAGAATGAGTAATCACACAGTATGAAATAAAACTAAATCTAAAATTTCAGATTTTATCCAAAAGCAAAGTCCATGATGAAACAAACTAATAAAGTGGTCAGTGCCCCAGTTTTTCTACAAGTGGATGATGGTGTGGTCTAAAGGTAAACCTATTTGGCTTTTCCCATGATAGTAAGGTTAAAAGACAGAGTTAGAATGAAGGTGAAGTTTCCCATACTCAGTCTGGGTGAGAAGTATTTCCAGGAGTAACAGGAGAAATGACACTATGGGAAATTTAATGTGAGCATTAGGGATGAGACTGCAGTAGATTAAACCTGAAGCACATGATGAGGACATAACACCAGAGCAGTAGGTCTCAAAGTCTGATTCCCAGGCAAGCAGCAGCAGCCTCACTTGAAAACTTGCTATAGCTGCAAATGCCCAGTCCCACCTCAGACCCATAGAATCAGAAACTCCAGAGGTGGGGTCCAGCAAGCTGTGTTTGAACAAGTCCTCCAGGTGATTCTGATGCAAGCTCAAGTTTGAGAAGGATTGCTTTGAGAGGCAGGGGAGGCCAACATGCTAACAGGCTTCTCCTTTCTATGTATGCCCCTATTAAAGCAGCTCCACACTACTTTACTGAAAAGTCACTTACAGAAGCCTCTGCCCCATCTGCCTGTACTATAGTTTAACAACCCCAGTTACCACACTAGCTGGACCAGAGTCACATTATTCAAGACTCAGTCACTGGCTGTAGAAAGTGAAGGAAGCCATGCCCTAAGCCTGACTCAATGCATTCGTATTTTCTGGCCTGAAGGTCTGTAGCTACCAAGAAGATACTTATATATTCATGATTTATTTTATTCAAAACCCATTACACTGTTGATACAGATATCTTTTAGACCATCTGGCAGACTATTTGTAGAGCTGCTGGTGATCATGTTGGCTCACATTTGCCGTTAATTACTGTATAGAAGTTCGGGAGCCCTGAGGACCAGGTACTTTGTAACAGTAAAGAATAATCACTGCTGTGGTTTTCAAAGTGCTTTCTTATATATTATCTGTTAGATCCTTCTCTCAAATATACAAAGAGAGAGGACTCAGAGTGATTAAATGACTTATCCATGGTGACAGAAAAGAGCGAAGACTAAAGTCTAGGATTCCTGACTCCCAAGCCGGTGCTTTCTATTGCACCAACAGGCCACGTCCACAGCAGGGATGGGGAAAGGAAACAAAGAGGAAACCAAAACACAGGCAGGGCCCAATGGAACCCTGAGCACCAGTCAATCAGCATGGAGACAGACAGGCTGGGGAAGGTACTGATTCTGTAACCATTCTGAAAGGACAAGAATGACCTCTGGAGATTTTTACCTTCTAGGATTTGGTGGACTCTGGAGTCCCGCACATACTGTTGAACAGCATAGTCTTTCAGGTAGCCATATCCTCCGTGCATCTGCAGAGCCTGGTTGCAGATCTGTAGGGAGACAGAGATTAGGTATCTTTGACTTTCCCCGAACTATGTGAAAGTGGCATCTCTCCCCACCCCTAGCCCAAATCCAGCAGCGTGTGTTAACTAATAAGAGGAAGAACAACCCACAGATAAACAGCCAAGCCCCGAGAGGGGCTCCATGGTCTACATGCTCACAGACAACAAGTGAAGTTCACCTACTGAACCTGCAAGCTCCCATACCACAGACAACTCAGTCTTTCTTGCTGATCCTCTGCTGGGGAGAATGCTGCCCACAATCACCCTAGCTAGAAGTACGTGAAGCTAAGGTACCATCTAGTGGCAATACAGCCTCAGTGTGGGAATGACTTTCCCCTTACATTTTAAACATGGCATGATGCTGAATTTGAACAAGAGGCTGCTCTGAACCTTCTAGAGGTAGTGTTTTATCTAGAATACAACCAAATAGCAGTGACATATTGAAATGTATAATGGCATGGAGCAGGCCTAAAAGCTAGCTATGACAGCTCTTAGGCAGGCCTTTCATGGGTTAGTTTGCTGAGTTCCAGAGTTGACTTATGCCTCTCAACATCCCAGGAGAGCCAGAGGGCATTATCACTTACAGCAAAGCATTCATCTGTAGCAAAGAGCTTGGCCATGGAGCACAGGGCCACGGCATCCTCCCGCTCCTCCTGCAGAGCCACGGCTGCGTGGCGGACCATGAGCCGTGCAGCCACCAGCCTTGTTGCCATGTCGGCCAGTTTGAACTGCAGGTACTGCAGCAACAGGAAAGAAGAGAACTGACAAGACGCGGGCTTAGACCACCACTGATCTGGGACCCTCCATGAAAAATCTCTAATGAAGTGTCTTTTCTAAGTGACCCAAAGCCTCAATCTCCTGCTCCCTCTACAGAGAAAGTTTACTGCTTTATAAGTTCTAAAGCCACTTCACTTGCCCTGTATTTTTTTAATATTATCATCTCCTTAAAAAAAGCATCATCAACACAGACATCACAGCTTCACTCTCCCAGAGAATGTGGGCCACAGAAGAGATCTCATGGGCCACAAAGATTGGAAAGTAAATGCAGACACCTGGGAAGTTACCTGGTTACTAGCCAGAGGTTTTCCAAACTGCCTGCGAACATTAAGGTGGTCTCGGGTGAGGACGACTGAAGCATGAGCAGCCCCCAGAGAGCAGGAGGCTGGAAAGGAAGAGTGCTGATATTTCAGTGAAGCCTGGAAGGGCAGTGCAGCATACCCCAACCTATCACCTCCCGGCCTATCACTCCATGTTCTCACCAACATTGATTCTCCCTCCATTCAGTCCTTTCATGGCTATGAGGAAGCCTTGCCCCTCGCTCCCAATTCTGTTGGCCACGGGGACAGCACAGTCTTCAAAGATCACGGCTCGAGTTGGCTGGGAGTTCCACCCCACCTAGTAAAAAGCAAGGACTGTCTGGCTGCTCAATCAATCATTCACCCCTCAGGGCAGCGTGCTCTGGTGCAAAGCCTGTGAAGTACAGGTTCCATTATCTTGGGACTTAGACCCTTGAAAACTCAAAATGAGGAAAAATAAAAAGTATAGATTTAAAGACTTGTCAATTCTCACAAGGAACCAATGGTTAGGCGCTCAGCTGCTAACTGAAAGGTCAGTGGTTCAAATCCACCAGTGGCTCTGTGGGAGAAAAGACCTGGTGATCTGCTTCCACAAAGTTTACAGCCTAGGAAACCCTATGGGGAAGTCCTACTGTCATACAGGGTCACTATGAGTTGGAATCGACTTGACGGCACACAACAACTCTCACGAAGATTTCTTTCAGTTAAAAATGTTTTTAAACATATTAAGAGAATCATTTTCTAATGCCTATCCTTCCCAAACCTATCCCCAATACTACTCACAATCTCTTTTAGGATTGGGATAGGACATGCCCTCATTTTTGGTGCCTCTATGAGGACACTCTTTTATAATAACATAGACAAAATAAGGATTACTTGGAAAAGTTTACTTCTGAAAGCCTTATTAACAACAGCCACATCCCCTTTAAACAGCAGTGCTAGTAAAAGATGTTACAGTCAGACCTGGGGGTGGGGGTAGGGGTGGGGGACAGCACACTACAACATCTGCTCTCTCATGGAGATGCAGAAATCAAGTGATGTGCAGGCACCAGCACATGAGAGCAGACTGTACACATCTCTTCCTAACTTGGCCTTCAGTTCTATCATGCTGATGGTGTGAAATCAGCCATAATGGGAGTATTTATCCCACAAATATTGGCAAACACTACCAATGAGGATTTTTGCTTTTCAGAGAGCTGGTTTACCAGGACATCACTGATAAGTTACAAGCTCAGAGAAAAATTTGAACACCTAAGATGTAGTCATGTTATAAAACTAACTAGCTGTATTTTTCATCTTTGGAAAAACCATTTGACTTCTTTGTGGCCTCAGTTATCCCTTATGTGAAATACGGGAGTTGGACCAGAAAGCCAGCAGAGCCCCTTTCTTCTAATACAATCTTACTCAGATGTGACCTAATAAAGGCCCTCACTACTTGATCCCCTTCATCATCTCCTCTTCCAGGTACTCCAAGGCTTCAAAGAACTTTTAAGGCTGTGTGAGGCAGATTTTGAAAATCACTAGACTATATAACATCCACCAGTTCCCTTATAGCTCTGAAAACACTACTGCCTTCATGCCACTTTCTCATATAAAAACATAGCTCCATTTTTTTTGTTTATTGTTGTAGTTTAAGTGAAAGTTTACATTTCAAGTTAGTCTCTTATACTAAAATTTATACAGTTATGTGACCCTCATTGCTCTCCCTATACTGTGACAGCACACTCCTCCTTTCCACCCGATTTCCCATGTCCGTTCAACCAGCAACTAACCTTCTCTGCCTTCTCAACTCACCTCCAGACAGAAGCTGCCCATTTAGACTCATGTATCTACTTGAGCTAAGAAGCACACTCTTCACAAATATCATTTTATGTCCCACATTCCAATCCAATCTTTGTCTGAAGAGTTGGCCTCAGGAATTTAGTTCTGGGCTGACAGAGAGTCTGGGGGCCATGCTTTCTGGGGTTCCTCCAGTCTCGGTCAGACCATTAAGTCTGGTCTTTTTACTAGAATTTGAGTTCTGTACCCCACTTTTCTCCGGCTCCATCAGGGACTCTCTGTTGTGCTTCCTGTCAGGGCAGTCATTGGCGGTAGCTGGGCACCATCTAGTTCTTCTGGTCTCAGGCTGATGAAATCTCTGATTTAGGTGGCCCCTTCTGTCTCTTGGGCTAAGACTTTCTTGTGTCTTTGGTGTTTTTCATTCTCCTTTACTCCACGTGGTTGGGACCAACTGATGCATCTTAGATGGCCGCTTGCTAGCTCCATTTTGTTGACCAGACGATCTCTATTCCTAAGCCTTTTATTTAGCATCTTCTAAAAGTTGGCCCAATCCTTCATCTCAGCCTTCTTTTCTATTAGTTGAAACCCTCCATATCCCCAGCCTCCATTAAAGTCCAACTTAAATGAAACCTCCAGAGGCCTTCCCAATCACTTAGGCTATCACCGATCTTGTTCTCTTTTATGCTCCTTTAGTCTCTACAAGTTTGGAACCTTCCAGTGACTTGTATGGTGGTTATCTGTGTACTTACCTCCCCAACTAGAATATAAACACCTGAAAGCATGAATAGAACAGAAAGTTTTGACCTTAACAATACCTAAATATAAAAAACACAAATACAAACAGCTGTTATCTTGTAATGCCTACCCTCTAACACCTTACTGTGAAAACATCTGCCTTCTTCCCCCATGCAGAGAGAATTCTTCTCTTAATCCTATCATAGCCCCTGGAAAGCTGCAGCCAGTGACAGGATATGATCCCTCCACCTTTCTGAAGATTTTGCATACCTGGACCGCTACTACCAGAGCCCATCCCTGTCTACCAGTCTCCTCTCCTCTTCCACATATTACCTTGATACCCTCTTATAAGAGCTCTCACTTCCACTCCTTCCATGGTAAGACTCTTTCTTCTATACAAAACTTGTCAACAGTTATATCCAAGGACCCCGGGTGGCACAGTGGTTAAGAGCTTGGCTGCTGACCAAAAGGTCAGCAGTTTGAATCCACCAGCTGCTCCTTGGAAACCCTATGGGGTTTCCTACAGGGTTGCTGTGAGTTGGAATCTACTTGATGGCAACCAATTTGGTGTTTTGGTTTATCCAAGATAAAGCAAGTTCTCATTACTTTGCAGTAAAATCAATGCAAAACTAGTGATTTAAAGCTGTCAGCAATCTGTGTTACATAGGCCAAGTCAAAGAACATGCTTGTGGGAAAGACCTTCATGAAGCAGGACAGAGAAAGGCCAGCTGCTTAAGCCACCCTGAGGATCAAAGGGTGGTTCCTCACTCTGGCCCACAAGGCCCTGCCTATCTTATCCACTTCATTCTATACCATTCTGTTCCTGTTCACTAGCCACTGGCCACACTGACTGTTTCTTCTGCTTCTTCAAATAAGCTAATCTTATCCCCACTTGAGGACCTTTGAACTGCTGTTGTCTCTGCCATAATTTGCATCTCTCTGATAGGTAATGATGTTGAGCATCTTTTCATGAGTTTGATGGCCGCTGAATGTCCTCTTTGTTGAAATGTCTATTCAAGTCCTTTGACCATTTTATGACTGGGTTATTTGTCTTTTTGTTGTTAAGCTGTTGACATTTTATATATTTTGGTTATTAAATTCTTACTGGATATATGGTTTCTGAAGAGATTTTCCCAGTGGGTAGCTTGTCTTTTCACTTTTTTGGTAGTCTTTTGATGAACAAGTGTTTAATTTTTATGAGGTCCCACTGATTTGTCTTTTGCTGTCTGTGCTTTTTTTTTTTTTTTTAATTGTACTTTAGATGATGTACTCTCATTAAACAGTTACTATACATATTGTTTTATGACAATGGTTAACAATGCCACGACATGTCAACACTCTCCCTTCTCAACCTTGGGTTCCCTATTACCAGCTTTCCTGTCCCCTCCTGCCTTCTAGTCCTTGTCCCTGGACTGTTGTGCCCCATTAGTCTCGTTTTGTTTTATGGGGCTGTCTAATCTTTGGCTGAACGGTGAATCTCGGGAATGACTTCATTACTGAGCTAAAAGGGTGTCTGGGGGCCATACTCTTGGGGTTTCTCCAGTCTCTATCAGGCCAGTAAGTCTGGTCTTTCTTTTGTGAGTTAGAATTCTGTTCTACACTTTTCTTCAGCTCTGTCCGGGACTCTCTGTTGTGATCTCAGTCAGGGCAGTCAGTGGTGGTAGCCGGGCACCATCTAGTTGTACTGGACTCAGTCTAGTGGAGGCCATGGTAGTTGTGGTTCATTAGTCCTCTGGACTAATCTTTTCCTTTTATCTTGTTTTCTTCATTCTCCCTTGCTACCAAAGGGGTGAGACCAGTGGAGTATCTTAGATGGCTAGTCACCAAGGTAGAATGTAGAAGATTTTCTTTATAAACTGTGTTATGCCAATTGAGCTAGATGTACTCCAAGACCATGGTCCCCACAGCCCTCTGCCCAGCAATTCAGTCCCTCAGGGAGTTTGGAAGTGTCTATGGAGCGTCCATGACCTTTCCTTGTACAAGTTGTGCTGGCTTCCCCAGTATTGTGTACTGTCTTAGCCTTCACCAAAGTTACCACTTATCTATTGTCTATTTAGTACCCCCGCCCCCCGCCATCCCTCATAACCAACAAAGATGGTTTCTTTTTGTGTGTGAACTTTTTCATGGGTTTTTACAATAGAGGTCTCATACAATATTTGTCCTTTTGTGATTGACTTATTTCACTTAGCATAATGTCCTCCAGTTTCATCCATGTTATGAGATGCTTCACAGATTCATCATTGTTCTTTATCTTTGCATAATACTCCATTGTGTCTATGTACCATAGTTTTTTTATCCATTCATCTGTTGAGGGACATCTAGGTTGTTTCCATCTTTTTGCTATTGTGAACAATGCTGCAATGAACATGGGTGTGCATATGTCTATTTGTGTGACGGCTCTTATTTCTCTAGGATACATTCCTAGGATGCTGTCTGTGCTTTTGTTACTAGATAATTCATTGTTAAAAGCTAGGTGCAGTGGTGTTGCTCCTGCATTTTCTTTTAAATATTTTATGGTCTTAGTTTGCACACTTAGGTCCTTAATCCATTTTGAATTTGTTTTCGTATATGGTGTGAGGCATGGATCCTGTTTCATGTGGAAATCCAGTCTCCCCAACACCATTTATTGAAGAGACTCTTCTTTCCCCATTGAGCAAACTTAGCACCCTTGTCAAGAATCAGTTGATCACAGATGTGTGGGTTTATTTCTGGACTCTCAATTCTATTCCATTGTTGTACGTGTCTATTGTTATACGAGTGTCAGACTACTCTGATTATTGCAGCTGTGTAATATGTTTTAAAATCAGGAAGGGTGAGTCCTCCTACTTTGTTCTTCTCTTTCAACACTGGTTTAGCTATTCAGGTCCTCAGAGCATTCCACTTTAGTTCCTTCCTAACACCTGACACTAGTGGAAGGCATTGTGTTTATTCATTTTGTTGTCTGTCCCTGCTTACTAAATATAAATCCCCCAGCAGCAGACTATGACCTTCCTGTCCAGTGTTCTGTCCATCCCATTACTTAGAGGCGTGCCTGGCACACAATAGGCACGTGCTAGTTGTCAAATGAATGGGGAGAAGATCCTTCTAAATTTCCTGTATGTTTAAAAATATCTAAAGCAATATTAACAGTTACAAAAGAACACGAATAAAACAAAGAAATGAAAAAACAATATATATGCTTAAAGGTGAGAGAAATAGAAAATGGAGAGCAAAAGACAAATTTTCAGCTTATACAGTTTATCGACATTTTTGCTGTGGGCACTAAACTTGTCAGCTTTGGTATTCTGTCAACAGATACCACAAATATTGAGGCAGATACTATCTATGTGGGTTGAGACAATCACCACTACCTCTATAAACATAAATACCTGAGTCAGTATAACTTAATCCTGTAAAACTATGAGTCGGTCTACATAAATCAGTGTATGTCTTATAACCCCAAACAAACTGCATAAAACAGCATATGCCTTATGATCTCAAACATGGCTAGAAGTGACTCTTGTAATTTTGAATCCCCCAGGATCTAGTATAAGGCCTTGCACATAGTGGGTATCTAGTAAATACCTGCTATGATGTAAAAGAGGAGGGGGCACTAAGACTCACAATTCCTTGACAGTTACAAAAGAGCCAGGAAAAATCATGCAGAGAAATATGAAAACCCTATCAGCTGTGTAAGAAATATATTTAGGGGTCATTTCATTACCTGACATCTCCCCAAGAATTCTAATTCTAACAGTACCAATTCGAAGTAAATGACTGTTCTATCCATCTGGCCTAAAAAATCTGAATAGGTCTCACCCTTATCACCAACTACAGTTACATAATCATGGTTCTACTGTTCATGGCCCAGCTACAGAATGTCTTAATTTTAGGATATCTTGCTTCTCAAAGCACCTATGGAAACACTGCCCCTCTTTTATTATTAAAATACCAACAAACACATCCAACAAGTTTTATTTTTATTTTAAGACAAGCAAATGACTCACATGCTCCTCATTCCTGAGACTCCTGGTCAACACTAGATCTTCTGTAAGTACCTCTTCCTGGGATAACATAGTGCACCAAAGAAGCTGATAAGAAATATAGGCCAAAAGCGGAAGCAGGAGAGATGGCTGAGAAACACCTCAGACTAAAACAACAGGCTGTTTATGGAACCTACTGGCAAACTCTGCCGCTTTCCCATAGCCTTGTGCTTCTTTAAGAATGCTCTATTGTATTTACACTCTCCTGTCGAAAATCCTAATAGAAGCAATGGCCTCAAAGGCAGGTTAGCAAGTGTGAGAACCTATTTACTAGAAAAGGGCAGGGGCTGCCTGGCAGGTGGCAGAGTCTCAGAACTCCAATTGTTTCCTGTCCAATAGCCACTCACCTTTTTCTCCTTCTTGCCAAAGCTGAGGCCAGGGGTTCCCTTCTCAACAACTATGCATGAGATGCCTTTGGGGCCTGGTCCTCCGGTCCGGCACATGACCACGTAGATGTCCGACTCACCACCACCACTAATGAAGGCCTGTGAGGTTGGAGATGGAGTGCACAGGTTTCAGGGATGCTGGAGTTCTTGGAGTCTGATGTCTGGGAGAACCATTGCGGTCCTCCAACAACAGAGTACTACAAGATATAAAGGCACAGAGAGACTGAGACGGGATAAAGTAGCTGCATTGACTGTGGGGAATTAGGGATCTAGCTGATTACAGTATAAAAAGGACAGACAAAATGAAAGCAATGATCTGGAATGAGATCAAAAGAGACAAAAACAGAGGAGGTGAATAAAGGAAAACAGGTCAGATGTTCCCTTCCAACATGTACAAATCCTATGGAAATAGTAACTCATAGAAGCCAAGGAGCCAGGGGGTTTCAGGAGGAAGATGGGAACAACCTAGAAGTTCTGGAAGAATACAGCACATTTTGGTACCTTAGAGCCATTAAGTATGTAATGATCTCCTTGCTGTTTAGCTGAGGTCAAAATGGATGCAGCATCACTTCCACTTTCTGAGGCAGAGAAACAAAGGGAGCAGAAAGGGTCAGTGAAGTCAAGGGAGCCCCAGTTCTGTTCTTTTTCCTAGGAAATCTTCCCATATAAATGGTTTAATTTGGTATTTTAAGATCCGGACTGCCAAAGGAATGCCTTGTAATTGGTGAAAACTGCGTACACCAACCAGACCACTTCCCATCTCCCAACATGCTGGCTTTCAGAGAGCCTGGAGAGACCCTGACACAGGAGCCTGAGTGTTGTCACCTCAGGCTGCATATTGTTACCACAGGACCACCATTCTTGGTAAGCAATAGTCAGATGTGGGCTGAGGAGGAGTTCTTGGTGTCACACTCTCCTCCCCACTAACTCTCATCTGGGGATGGCACACCCACCTGGTTCAGTGAGGCAGTAGGAAGCAAACTTCTCCATGGTGCAGAGTGGGGGGCAGAATGTGTGCCTCTGCTCCTCATTTCCAAATGTGTCAATTATCCAGACGCACATGCTGACAGGTACACCAATAGGAAGAAAGGATGATTGTCAGGAATGAAGATGGAAAAGGAAAGGAAATTTGGGGGGGGGAAGAGAACAAAGGGCAGCAAAGTAGAGTGAAACAGAAGAAAAGTGGGAAGGGAAAATAATCACAATTAAGAAGATTCAACTTTAAAGGGAAGTACTGGATTAAAACATATTGCTGGAACATGTGCTACCCAGAGATAGCTGGGGCCAACACATTTCTCACCTGGATGTTGATGCTACCTTCAGTTAGGTTACACGAGCTCTCTAATAATCAGAGTTACATGTGCTTTCTGTTACTTCCCTCAATTACTAGAGGTTTCACCTGTGGGTGGAGGGAAAGCCTAACAGTGCCATGACCACTCTATGGGAAGTCTGTTGGTATCAGTTTAATCTAGGACTTGGGAGAAGGCTGGCAAACTCAATTCTTAAGCAATGAACTAGAAGACATCTTCAAGTCCAACAGGTGGCAGCAGACTTGGTGTGTACTAACAGCCTAGTTCCTCAAAAGCTATTAGTCTAAAGATACATCTTTTTCTTATGAATCTGAAAGTTCCTAATCAACTGAGTGAGCACTTCATTGTGCTCTCCAAGCTTGGGTACTCACTTGTGGATGCTTATGTAAGCTGTGGTGCTGGTGCAGCCTGTAGCCAAGGCTTCAAAGATGACAGAGGTATCAAGCCGTGACAGTCCAGACCCACCTACATCTGTTCGAACGTAGACCCCCCCAAAGCCTATCTGGGCTGCTTTCCGCATCACGTCTACTGGGAACAGTTCCTGCGTACAAAAGACAGCAGGCTCATCAGTAACTAATCCATAGATGGGAGTTTTCTTGGGAGGATGCATGGAGGGGATTAGGATGTTTTCATTTGGGAGAGTACAGGGATTCTTTTAATGTGGCTATTTATCATCTTACAATATCAGTTAAAACGCGTTCTATAAGGACTGGTTTTCTGCCGTTAAAAGGCTTCTTTTAATTATATATAGAGCTACTTGGCTTTAACCCGTTGCTGCCAAGTTGATTCCGACTCATAGCAGCCCTATAGGACAGAGTAGAGCTGCTCCATAGGGTTTCGAAGGAGCAGATGGTGGATTCCAACTGTTGACCTTTTGTTTAGCAGCTGAGCTCTTAAGTATGTCTAAATCCTTGTTCAATTAAAAAAAACGAAAAAAGATACTACAAGATGATGAGGATGCCTCTGATAAAAGGAATCACATCATAATCAGGACTCTGGAAGTCAGAGTTGGAATGTGGAGAACAAACACTGAGCAGTTAGGATCACAAGGAGATAAGGGTCACTGTATGAGGCATCTGCCAAAAGTAGAACTCCTACCTTCTGGTCCCACTCAGCCATGTATGGAGCCATTTCCTGGGTAGCAAAATCAAAGGCCACTTTCTGAAATTCCTTCTGCTCTTCATTTAGTCCCATGGAAGCTGTGGGCAGGATTACATATACTCAGTGCCACCTCAGGAGCTAGGGTAGAGTTTTACAAACAAGAAGCACCAGGACATGGTATTATGAATGGGTTCTTTGTTATGTTAATGATGCAGGATTAGGGCAGGGTGTATCTTGAGTCCATCTCTTTTGAGATATAAAAGAGATTAACCAAGCAAGTAAGCAGAGAGATGAGGTAAAATAGATGCCAACACAAATGGAGATCTCCAAGGAACCAGGAAGCAGAAGCTGAAAAGACAAGGACCTTCCTCCAGAGCCGACAGAGAGAGAAAGCCTTCCCCTAGAGCTAGTGCTCTAAATTCAGACTTCGAGCCTCCTAAACTGTGAGAAAATAAATTTGTTTGTTAAAGCCATCTACTTGTGGTATTTCTGTTACAGAAGCACTAGATAACTAAGACACAAGGCTACAGCATTTCCCATACACAATACAGCCTTCAACAGAAAGAGGAAGACATTATCCAGCACTAGTCAGTTTTTCTGATGCAGAAGGGGCAGTTCTGGCTTGTACCCAGATCAACCCAGGACAGTATACGGCTACTTCCCAGGTATCTCTACCCTAGCCACTTAGTAAAACAGTTGAGGCCTAGACAGACAGTGAGAGATCAGCAGTGAGAAGAATGAAGCAGAAGAGGGATGCAAACAGGCCACAGAGAGCAGAGTAGGTTGTGCAGGGTGTAGATACTGGTCAAATGTTGCCACCAGTTTCCTCCTACCTCAGCTGACCTCATTTCCTTCCAGCTACTTATTCTTTCAATACTCTTCTTTAGCTCTGCCTGCTCATAAATCTACATTAAAAAAATAATAAATACACACTGAGTCTCAAATTGTGGTAAACATTTTCCTCCTTTGGGTTGTCCTACTTTTTTTTTTTTTTTTGGTATCAGCGTCGTCCTATTCTCTTTAAGTACGTATTTTCATATCCATATGTGTGTGTACCAAAACATTCATTTTAGAAGACCAATTGAGACAATAAGAGATTTAGGAGAAATATATATATGATTCAATTCACAGTACCATTACTTTGCAGATTTTCTTTAAGTAGCCGGTTCCTCTACTGGCATAAACACAGAATTTAATTTTTACATACTTTTTAAAGACTGCATAGAGTGAGGCAGGACTGAATTAAAAAGCGGAGCTGCATGTCAACTAGTTAGTTAAGTGAGGACTAAAATACTTTTCATGTTTTGCAAGAGGATGAAGACTTGTAGCTAGATACCGGCCAGAAGTCAAATGTCAGGAACCTAGGCAAAGCTCCCGTGAAAGGCAACCATCTTATGGCAAGGGCTAGTGCAGAGAATTTGAACAAGATAGGACCACAAATCCTGGGAGCCAGGTAACAGCAGTGGGGTCAGCAACTTGTACAGGACTAATCAGAGTCACGCAGCTTGCATTTGTCTTTTGCTGTCTCTCAGTACAATTGTTTTGAAAGGACAACCTGTCTCAGGGGTGCTAGGAAAAAACAAAGAAAGAAATGTTTGCCTATACTTGCAGAAACAGTGAAACCCTGAGGTACACTGGTGGCTGTAAAAATGCAAAGGGGGAAAGATAAAATGCAAGGGCTCTGTTACCTTCTGTTATGGGTTGAATTGTGTCCACCCCTGCTAAATACGTATTATAAATTCGAACCCCTCTACCTGTGGTAGAACCTCAGGTCCAAAGGACGCGCTCTGCTCCCAAGCAAAAGCAGGATTCAAATGCAAAGCTGGGGGTGGGGGGAGGAAGCCCAGCAAACGAAACAGGATTTTTAACACAACACTGTAGGGGAGGAAGCCAAGCAAAGAAAACAGGAGTTTTAATGCAACACTGTGGGTTTCTGTCTCAGCGAGGGCTCAGAAAGAAGTGAGTAGAGCCATACAGAAATTCTCTATAATCTTAGGAAATACATATGGAACTGTTATGGATTAAACTGTGTCCCCCCAAAATATGTGTTGTAAATCCTAACCTCTATAATCAAAAACTCGTTGCCACTGAGTCGATTTTGACTCATAGCGACCTAAAGGACAGAGTAGAACTGCCTCATAGGGGTTCCAAGGAGCGCTTGGTGAACTCAAACTGCTGACCTTTGGTTAGCAGCCGTAGCTCTTAACCACTACACCATCAGGGTTTCCCTAACCTCTATGCCTGTGGTTAAAATCCCATTTGGGAATGGGTTGTCTATGTTATGTTAATAGGCAGGATTAGTGTAGGGTGTATCCTGAGTCAATCTCTTGAGATATAAAAGAGGTTAAACAAGCAAGTAAAAGAAGCAGAGATGGGGGAAGAGAGATGCCAAGACAAATGAAGACTGCCCAGAAGCAGAAGCTCAGAAGAAACAAGGACCCTCCTCCAGAGCTGACAGAGAAAGCCTTCCCCTAGAGCTGGCACCCCGAATTCAGACTTCTAGCCTCCTAAACTGTGAGAAAATAAATTTCTGTTTGTTAAAGCTATCCACTTGTGGTATTTCTGTTATAGCAGCACTAGATAACTAAGACCCATAGCAACAGAATATTGCTAGACATGTGGATGTTAAATGTGCTTCTGGTGAGGCTTTAAAAGAAAATGATGAATGGTGACAATGGAAGAAGGGCAATGCTTTTATGTGGTGACAAAGAACTTGCCCGAATTATGTTCAAACGTTTGGTGGAAGGTAGAACTTTTAAGTGATGAATCTGGATATTTGGTTGAGGAGATTTCTAAGTAAGATCTTAAAGTGACAGCATGGTTTCTCCTTGCTGCATATAGTAAAATGTGAGAGGAAAGAGGTGGACTTAAAAACGAACTATGCAAATGAAAACAGAACTTGAAGATTTAAAATTCTGCTGTATAAACTAAAGATTTGTGTCCTAGGACTTTCACCAAAGACGTGGCAATACAATCTTTCGTTAAAGAAATTAAGCCTATGACCACAGCAGAAAACCCATCAGCTTAGCCTGAAGGGGGCAAAGACAGGACAAAAGGAAGGAAAGCTCTCTCTCTTCCTCTTGGAATTTTATAGGCAAGAAACAGGCCAAAGCAGCTACATCTGTTGTTCTCCAAGAAAAGAAAAGGACCATCCCTGGAGCATCTCAGAGATCAGCAAAACTGTTGGAATAAGCACAGGAAGCAGTGCGGCCTCAGTTTCAAAGGGTGGAGTCACGGCCTACTAGGTTTCAAAGGGTGGAGCCACAGTCTCCTAGGTTTCAAAGAGTCAGATCTCCATTAACTGGGTCACGAGCATGGAGTTGCCATTCAGGTAAGCCAAGAGGATGGGGCCACTGCCCAAAGCTGAGGTGGTAGGGCTGACACACCCAGGGGGCAGGAGAATGGAGCCTACCAGGGCTGAGGTTGCCACTCAGATGTACTAGGCGAACAGGGCCACCCAGAGCTGAGGGGGCCATGCTTCCATATCAGTAGTCCTGGAAGTTGGGGCCTTCACCCAGGGCTGAGGGGCCTACACCCAGCATTCAGAGACCACCTTGCCCAGATGCTCCTTAAGAACAGAGGATTTTCAAGTCTTGAGAGCTAATGTAATTTATTCTGCTGGGTTTTGGACTTGCTTAGGGCCCATTATCTCCTTTCCCTCTAATTTCTTATATTTGCAATGGAAATGTCTACCTTGTACCTGGTTCCACCATTGTACTTTGGAAACAGATAACTTGTGTTCTAGATTTCACAGGTTCACAGATAAACAGGGATTTTGCCCCACAATGGAATATACCTAAAGTCTCTCCCATATTTGATTTAGATGATTCAGAAGATGAAATTTGGGACTTGGAGTTGGCTTAAGACTTTTGGGATGATATGATGGGTGAATGTGTTTTGCATGTGGGAAAGACATGAATTTTTGGGAACTAAAGGGTGGAACGTTATGGACTGAACTGTGTCCCCCAAAAATATGTGTTGTAAATCCTAATCCCTCTACTGGTAGTTATAATCCCATTTGGGAATGGGTTTTCTTTGTTATGTCAATGTGGCAGTGTTAGTGTAGAGTGTGTCTTAAATCAATCTCTTTTGAGACATAAAGGAGCAGATTAAGCAAGCAAGCCGAGATGCGGAAGATACATGCCACACAGCTACCAAGATACCGAGGAACAGAAGCTGAAAAGAAACAAGGACCTTCTCTCAGAGAGGACAGAGAGCGCCTTCCCCTGAAGCTGGTGCCCTGAATTCTAGCCTCCTAAACTGTGAGAAAATACATTTCTATTCATGGTATTTTTGTTATAGCAGCACTAGATAACTAAGACACCTTCTAAGGCATCATACTTTATTGCTTCGATGCTAAAACTTTGGTTATTATGATGTGATGTTAAAGACCATTAAAGGAAGATTATGAGGCCATACTCAACAATAACTTATTTCAGGGCTTAATAGCTATGAAGAGTCCTTTCTACAGAACCCAAGTAGAGGTGGCAGTTTATTCCCCTTGTGGTAGAATTGGGCATCAGTAACTGCTGGTTGTGTGAGCCAAGAAAAAGCACTTCTCTCTGAGATTAGGACTCTCACTAAAAATGGAAAGTGAGAAATGAATAGTTGTGAGGATTAAAGATTAGGCTATCTTGAGAAGCCCTGAGCAGACACCTATATTGGGTATTACTCTCAGGAATATGGTAAGGGATAACAATTAATGGTTCCCCGACTGGGAATCAGGCCATTTATTCACATAATCTTGTACAAGTGCTGCTGTTGATCACAGGTCAAAGATCATTCACAAAATAATATTTACTGAGTGTCTACTATATACCACTACTGGGGTAACAAAGATGAATATGGTTCATTCATACAAAGGATGACATAAACAGTAATAATGCAAACATACTACTGTATAAAGAGAAGTGCTATAGAATATCCATCCTAGCAAGAGCTCAATAAATGTTAACCCTTGTAATTATTCCATAGAGTAAATGGCTACTTCCTAAAGCACGTAGTTCAAGGAACCAAGGTGTCTCAGTTATCTAGTGCTGCTGTAACAGAAACAACCACAAGTGGATGACTTTAACAAACAGAAATTTAGTCTCTCACAGTCTAGGAGGCTAGAAGTACAAATTCAGGGTGCCAGCTCCAGGGGATGGCTTTCTCTTTGTGTTCGCTCTGGGAGAAGGTCCTTGTCATCAATCGTCCCCTGCTCTAGGAGCTTCTCAGCGCAGGGACCCCAGGGCCAAAAGATGTGCACTCCTGGCTCTACTTTTTTGGTGGTATGAGGTCCCTATGTCTCTCTGCTCAATTCTCTTTTATATCTCAAAGGAGACTGATTTAAGACACAACCTAATCTTGTAGATTGAGTCCTGCCTTATTAACATAACTGCCACTAATCCCACCTCATTACCATTATGGAGGTAGGATTTACAACACATAAGAACATCATATCAGATGACAAAATGTTGGACAATCACACAATACTGGGAATCATGGCCTAGCCAAGCTGACACACATTTTGGGGGCAACACAATTCAATCCTTAACACAAGGGTTTAAGAAACAGATTTAAACTGCATCCTAAGTAAATAACAGGAATACTTTTAGGCAAATCACATGTTAAAGAGTAAGCACAGCATAATTACGCATTCTTTTTTAGACAGATAACAAATACCCAGTTAATTTCAGAAAAGGTAACAATAGCAAAAAGAAAGCATTGCCAGGAGAAAAATAATGAAAAGGACAGGTTAAAAAATAAATTATACACAGGAAAGCTTAGTGATGAAGTTAAAAATACCTAAGTTCCCAGAAAAAATACACAATAAATTAAAAACAAAAACCAGGCTTCATGACCTCTGCCTGAGTTACTGGCAGAATACAAGAAGCTAGTCCACACACAAAAAAAGGTAAAGATAAGTAAAAACAGGAGCCAAAACTCTAAATAGCATAACATACTATTTAGCTCTTTAAAACGAATAAGGTAGAAGCCAAATGAGAGAATCAACAGTTCCATCTGAGAATCCTGGTATTTAAGGAATGCTGGGGAAGTAGCAGCAACTTGTAGTTACAGAGCACGAGACAAGGGGTCAAAATACCTGAACTCAGACTTCTGAACTCTGGTTCTGAAATAATTAACCATGTAACCTTCAGTAAATCAGGTACTTCTCCAAGCCTCACTTTCCTCATTTTTAAAATTAGAGCACTGAGCTAGATAATGAGCAAACTTCCTTATCTGTAAAATGAAATTAGAGTAAATGACTGCTGAGCTTCCTTCCATGTATAAACTAAATCCCAAACTAAACCATCAGTTGATTCCGACCTACAGTGACCCTAAAGAACAGAACAGAACAGAACTGCCCCATAGGGTTTCCAAAGAGCAGCTGGTAGATTCGAACTGCCGCCCTTTTGGTTAGTAGCTGAGCTTTTAACCACTGCACCACAGGGATCCTCCATGTATAAAGCACGTGTATAAAACATTTTTATTCCTTTTATCCAAAGATGACATCAAAGAAATTACTATAAACAAATTCTGAAGGTAAAAAAATACTAAGTCAAAGAACAGCAGGCAGCCAGGATATTACAGATCTAATCAACAGAGTGACTATAAAGCTGTGTTCTCCACTAGAACTTTCTATGATGATGGAAATGTTCTCTACCTGTGCTCTCTAACACAGCAGTCACTGGTAACAGGTGGTTACTGTGCACTTGAAATGTAGTTAATCCAAATTGAGATGTGTTAGCATGGGATTGCTGAAACTGAAGAGAACTTGGAGCACTTACTGATGAAGATCAAAGATTACAGCCTTCAGTATGGATTACACCTCAACATAAAGAAAACAAAAATCGTCCCAACTGGACCAATAAGCTACATAATGATAAACGGAAAAAAGACTGAAGTTATGAAAGATTTTACTTTACTTGGATCCAAAATCAACACCTATGGAAGCAGCAGTCAAGAAATCGAAGGACTTATTGCACTGGGCTTGGGCAAATCTGTAGGAAAAGGCCTCTTTACAGTGTTAAGAAGCCAAGATATCACTTTGAGGACCAAGGTGCACCTGACCCAAGCCATGACATTTTCAGTTCCCTCATATGCACGCGAAAGCTGGACAATGAATAAGTAAAACCAAAGAAGAATTGATGCTTTTAAATTATGGTGTTGGCCAAGAATACTGAATATACCATGGACTGCCAAGAATGCTCCTTAGAAGCGAGGATGGCAAAACTTTGTCTCAAATACTTTGGACATGTTATCAGGAGGGACCAGTCCCTGGAGAAGGACATCACACTTGGTAAAGTAGACGGTCAGCAAAAAAGAGGAAGACCTTCAATGAGATGGACTGAAACAATGGCTGCAAAAATGGGCTCAAACACAGCAATGATTATGAGGATGCTGAAGGACCATGCAGTGTTTCCTTCTGTTGTACACAGGATTGCTATGAGTTGGAACTGACTCTATGGCACCTAAGAACAAGAGCATGGGATTTTGAAGACACTATGAAAAACACAATGTAAAACATTTCAATAATACTTTTTTGTTTTGATTACACATTTAAAATATTATTAAAATTAATTTTACCCAAAAAACTAAATAAACCCATAACAAAAGAAGAGATTGAAGAGGTAATAAAAAAAACTCCCAACAAAAAAAAGCCCTAGCCTGGATGGCATCACTGGAGAATTCTACCAAATTTTCAGAAAAAAGTTAACACCAAGGTATTTGTTAACAAAGTTAACAAAGGTATTTCAGAGCATACAAAAGGAAGGAATACTCCCAAAATCATTCTATGAAGCCAGGATAACCCTGATACCAAACCTAGACAAAGACCACAAAAAAAAGAAAATTACAGACCAATATCCCTCATGAACATAGATGCAAAAATCCTCTACAAAATTCTAGCCAACAGAATTCAACCACATATCAAAAAATAATTCACCATAACCAAGCGGGATTCATACCAGGTATGCAGGGATGATTCAACATTAGAAAATCAATCAACATAACCCATCACATAAATAAAACAAAAGATAAGAACTACATGATCTTATCAATTGATGCAGCAAAGGCATTTGACAAAGTCCAACACCCATTCCTGATTAAAAACTCTCAGGAAAACAGGAATAGAAGGGAAATTCCTGGATATAATAAAGGACATTTATACAAAGCCAACAGTCAACATCATTCTCAATGGAGAGAGATTGAAAGCATTCCCCTTGAGAACAAGAACCAGACAAGAATGCCCTTTATCACCACTCTTATTCAACATTGTGCTGGAGGTTCCAGCCAGAGCAACAAGGGAGATAAAGAAATAAAGGGCATCCAGATTGGTAGGGAAGAAGTCAAAGTATCCCTATTTGCATATGATATGATCTTATACACAGAAAACCCCAGAGAATCCACAAGAAAACTACTAGAAGATTTCAGCAAAGTTTCAGGATACAAGATAAACATACAAAAATCAGCTGGATTCCTCTACACCAACAAAGAGAACTTCAAAAAGGAAATCACCAAATCAATACCATTTACAATAGCCCCCAAGAATAAAAGGTACTTAGGAATAAATCTAACCAGAGATGTAAAAGACCTATACAGAGAAAACTACAAAACACTACTACAAGAAGCCAAAGAAACCTACATAAGTGGAAAAACATATCATGCTCATGGATAGGAAGACTCAACATTGTGAAAATGTCAATTCTACCCAAAGTGACCTACAGATACAATACAATCCCGATCCAAATTCCAACCGCATTTTTAACGAGAGGGAGAAACAAATCACGGACTTTAGATGGAAAAGGAAGAGGCCCTGGATAAGTAAAGCATTAATGAAGAAGAAGAGGAAAGTGGGAGGCCTCATACTACCTGATTTTAGAACCTGTTATACCGCCACGGTAGTCAAAACTGCCTGGTACTGGTACAACAACAGATACATAGACCAATGGAACAGAATTGAGAACCAGACGTAAATCCATCCACCTATGAGCAGCTAATATATGACAAAGGCCCAAAGTCCATTAAATGGGGAAAAGACAGTCTCTTTTAACAAATGGTGCTGGCATAATTGGATATCCATCTGTAAAAAATGAAACAGGACCCATACCTCACACCATACACAAAAACTAACTCAAATGGGATCAAAGACCTGAATATAAAATCTAAAACAATAAAGACCGTGGAAGAAAAAATAAGAACAATGTTAGGGGCCCTAATACATGGCATAAATAGTATGTAAAACATAACTAACAACGCACAACCACCAGAAGAGAAACTAGATAACTGGGAGCTCCTAAAAATCAAATGTTTATGCTTATCAAAAGACTTCACCAAAAGAGTGAAAAGAGAACCTACAAACTGGGAAAAAATTTTTGGCTATGACATATTTGATCAGGGCCTAATCTCTAAAATCTACAAGATACTGCAAAACCTTAACAACAAAAAGACCAATAATCCAATTAAAAAACAGGCAAAGGATATGAATAGACACTTCACCAAAGAAGACATTAAGGTGGCTAACAGATATATGAGGAAATGTTCATGATCATTAGCCATTAGAGAAATGCAAATCAAAACTACAATGAGATACCACCTCACCCCATCAAGGCTGGCACTAATTCAAAAAACACAAAATAACAAATGTTGGAGAGGTTGTGGGGAGATTGGAACTCTTATGCACTGCTGGTGGGAATGTAAAATGGTACAACCACCTTGTAAAACAATATGGCACTTTCTTACAAAAAGCTAGAAATAGAAATACTGTATGACCCAGCAAACCCACTCCTAGGAATACACCCAAGAGAAATAAGAGCCATCACATGAATAGATAATATGCACACTCACGTTCACTGCGGCACTATTCACAACAGCAAAAAGATGGAAACAACCTAAATGCCCATCAACAGATAAATGGATAAACAAACTATGCTACATACACATAATAGAATACTATGCAACAATAAAGAACAATGATGAATTCTCGAAACACCTCACTACATGGATGAACCTGGAGGGCATTATGCTGAGTGAAATAAATCAGTCACAAAAGGACAAATATTGTATAAGACCATTATTATAAGAACTCAAGAAAAGGTTTAAATACAGAAAGAAGCATTCTTTGATGGTTATGAGGTGGGAAGGGAAGAAGAGGGAAAATCACTAATAGATAGTAGACAAGGGTCAACTGTTGTGAAGGGAATGACAAAACACAATACAGGGGAAGTCAGCACAACTAGACCAAAGCAAAAGCAAATAAGTTTCCTAGACACATCCAAACACTTTCAGGGGCAGAGTAGCTAGGACTGGGGCCTAGGGACCACAGTTTCAGGTGACATCTAGGTTAACTGGCATAACATAATTTATAAAGAAAACGTTCTACAGCCCACTTGGTGAGTAGCGTCTGAGGGTTAAAAGCTTGCGAGCAGTCACCTAAGATACATCTATCAGTCCTGTCTCACTGGGAGCAAAGGACAATGAAAATACAAAGGAAAATACCAGCCCAAAGGGCTAAAGGACCAAATGAACCAGAGACTTCACCAGACTGAGATCTTAAGAACTAGATGGTGCCCGGGTACCACCAATAACCGCCCTGACAGAGAACACAACAGAGGGTCTCAGAGAAAGCAGGAGAAAAACGTAGAACAGAATTCAAATTCACATAAAAATACCAGACTTAATGGTGTGAGAGACTGGAGGAACCCCAAAACTATGGCCCCTGGATGCTCTGTCAACCCAAAACTGAAAGTATTCCTGAAGCCCACCCTTCGGACAAAGATTAGACAGGACTATAAAACAAAAAATAACACACGTGAGGAATGTGCTTCTTAGTTCAATCAGATATATGAGACCAAATGGCAGCTCTTGTCCAAAAGCAGGGTGAGAAGGCACGAAGGGACAGGAATGGGACAAATGGACACAGGGAACCAGGAGTGGAAAAGAGGAGGGTGCTGTCACATCGTGGGGATTGAAACCAATGTCACAAAACAATGTGTACAAATTTCTGAATGAGAAATTAACCTGAGCTGTAAACTTTCACTAAAAGTACAATAAAAAAAAATTAAAAAAAACTGTATTTTACCTGTTTCTTTTTGCTATTTTTTTTTTTTAACACAGCTACAGATTTTAAATTACTTATGTGGCTCACATTATATTTCTACTGAACAGTGCTGCTATAAAGTTATTTGATCTCAACAGAATACCTCCTAAAAGTTTTCTACAAACGTGTAGAAATATTAACCACAATATAAAATGTATCATTATAAACAGTTCTGTGACCAAGAAATTATATATACTGGTAGATTATTAATGGTTCCAATCAAGAAAAAACTTACCTAGACCCAAACAGAGAAATCAATGTCTTATTTCTAGGCTTCTTAAATTGTTAAATGCTGCATTAAGTTGAACTATAACAAACAATCATAATTCTTTTAAAAATTATTTTTAACATTAAAATATGCAACAAGAGAAATATTTGGTAATTTCCATTAATGTGACACACTAATATACAATTAGACAACTTTCTTTCAATGGACTAATTAAAATTCCTTTTAAAAAAAAAAGTGAAAGAGTACACCAGGGACTGAAGTTACAGTATTAAGTGCTAGAAACACTCCTGTTTAACATGTTTACTGCCAGAACAATTGCTTAGCGGCTTTGCTATCAACAAAGGCTGACCCTGTTTACCAAACTCCAAATGCTAGAACATGGTAGCACCTCGTGAAGGCATTGTAGGACACTGGGAAGAAAACACTACTCTCTGTACTTTATAGATGTGGGGGTCAATCTAAGGCATTCATAACTACTCTGAATACAAAACCCAATCCAAACCATCACTTATTAAAATTAATAAAAAGTTGTTTCAAAATAAGAAAGTAGTAAGTACTTGCAGAAAAGTAATAAACTGGCAGAAGGGGCAGCCCTTAGTACACCTAGATCCTCGTGGCTACCTGTTACCTTCAAATTATTTGCCTAGTCCTGGAAGACATTCAGGTTTGTAATCCATGGTAGCTTCCCATTTTCAATAACAGGTATTTTTCCTTCAGGAATTTCAACAGTAAAGGTATTTATGAAGTACAATCTACATGTGAGCAAATCTTTTATCTCTAACTTTTCCTCACCAAAACCACCATCAGCGATCTTTTTACATTTGTATTACCTTTATGACCTATTGTTATGATTTAAATAAAAACAACAAAGCCATGAGTTCCTTCCTTATCTGAAAAACGGGGATAACAGCAGAACAGAAAAGAGATAGCCCAATAGGTTCATAATATAAACTAAGTTTAAGGAAAATTTAAACAGTTAATGAATAACATCGGTAACAAGTATCAATCTGTGTATAGACAACAACAACAAACCATTGCCGTCGAGTAGATTTCAACTCATAGCAACACCACAGGAGAAAGTAAAACTGCCCTATAGGGTTTCCAAGGAGCGGAGGGCGGATTCGAACTGCCGACCTTTTGGTTAGCAGCCGAGCTCTTAACCACTGCGCCACCAGGGATCCGAATCTGTGTATAGCACCAAAATATTTTAACATCTCAATTTATCTTAAGGCAGGCCCGGTGCGGTAGACAGGGCGAGCTCCTCTCGACAGGGGCGCGGTGTACCTGCCCGAGACTGGGCTCAGGTTCTAAGGCCGGCCTTGAGTCACCGTTTCCAAGAGCACCAACAGCCGTCGAACGAGAAGGGCTGCAGCGGCAGACGAAGCCCAGGACAGAAGGGCGGGGCAGTGACGGCAGGCAAGGGGAAGGGCGGTCCTGGCCAGTGACCGCCGGGGACAGGGAAGAGGAGCGGCGTGGAGGCTCCTGCCTCGCGGACGCCGGGCCCTGGACACCGCACGCCCCGGGGCGAGCCTTACGGTCGATGCAGGAGACCAGTCGCCTGAGGGTCCTATGGGTAGGCGCCCAGAGAACGCCGCGCAGGCAGCCCAGCTGCACCGTGAGGCGCCAACCTCCGCTCCACAGCATGGTCGCAGTTCCGTACTACTGCCACTGCGATCGCACGCGACCTTTGAGGCGATCGTCCGGCAGGAGTGGACGGGTACTCACGACCCGGCGCGTCCACTGCATTCTGGGAGCCTCACCCGGCTAGGACACAGGCTAGTTGGCTGAACGAGCGGAGACTACAACTCCCAGAAATCCCCGGATCCTCGGCGCAAGAATGACGCATGCTATAAGCGACGTGGGGGCGCCAAGCGTGGGCTTCCGGCGCCTTGGGAAGTAAGTTGGGGTATATTTTGCGGAGTCGTGGGGAGGGTGCAGTGATTTATGAAAGACGGATCGAGAAGGACAGGAAAATTTAGGAGCAGGTTATGCTAGATGGAAACGGGGGTGAAGTGGGGTGGTGGGATTTGAGGCGCTGAAAACACAGTTGTCTGCTCTTCGTAAAAGATCCTCGAGGCTGAGAGCTCTAGTTTCTGGACGCTTTCACCCTATGTTTGTTTGCATTGTCTCCATCTTGCTCTGCGCAGGTTTTTGGTACTGTAGAGTTACCCCTTCTGCCTCTCGGTTGATTTCAGAATCATTCGCTCCTCAGCCCCCGCAGAGAGACCATGCCGAAACCCCGGAAGAGGCCGATTGGGGCTGCTGGGCCAGGTGAGCTGAACCTAGGCTGCAAAAAGGCAGTTCTATAAGAACGTTTCTCTAGGACCTGTTGAATATTGTTCACTTAATACTCCCTGTTTGTGGGGAGAATCCCTTGTGGTTTATTTCCATCCTGTCGTCACTCATCGCCCTCCATCTTTATTTTTCCGCAACAAGCCCGTGCCCTGCGTCCCTTCACTTTGTTCACTTGCGGAATAGCAACATGTTTGAGCGAGGAAAAAAAAAATTGCAATTTAGGGTGGCAAGTATGAAGGTAAAAAAATACACAGTTCCTACTCTCAGGGAAAATGGAAACAAACAGTAGATCAAAGAGTCCAGGAAACCATTGTAGGGGTTTGAGAGGAAGGAGGAATGCCTAGAGAAGAAAGTGAAATTTGGATCTAGCCTTAAAGAATGGGAAGGCTTTCCACAGAAAAAGTGATGCCATTCTTACATTAACACGCATTGTAAGTGGATGAAGAGCAAGAACAAAGAATTGGAAGGCAACAAACTTGTTATTTACCAACACACATGGTGTTTACCGTGCCTGTTACCTCTTAAGGATCACAGGAGATTAGTACAGTGTGTTGGGTTAGAGCACTAGACACTCATGAATGATATTTAATGAATGATACACAAGCTTAGACTCAATTCAGAGGCAATATAGTAGTCATTTTGTGTGGATTCAGATAGACCAGAGTGACAGGTCCTGAGCTCAGATCTGGATTCTGTTTACTGGATGTGTGATCTGGGGCACCTTTTCCAGATGTGGAAATATCTCATAGGTTGTTGTGTAGATAACTGAGTTAGGATTAGGGACAACATAGAGCTTAGTACAGGGCCTGTCATATAGTTAGAACTTAACAATCATTAGCTATTGAGTGCCTACTTTGTTCCAAGTACCTTTTCTCTGGTTCTCTTAGGATAAAAATCTGTCTTTGCCATGTCTGAAAGCCCAAAAACCAAACCCGTTGCTGTCGAGTCAATTCCAACTCATAGCAACCCTACAAGACAGAGCAGAACTGCCCTATAG
Organism: Dugong dugon; assembly: GCA_030035585.1. NCBI lineage: Eukaryota > Metazoa > Chordata > Mammalia > Sirenia > Dugongidae > Dugong > Dugong dugon. The sequence continues at coordinate 4,125,983 of CM057467.1, forward strand.
AGTTTCCAAGGAGCGGTTGGTGGATTTGAACTGCCAGCATTTTGGTTAGCAGCTGAGCTCTTAACCACTGTGCCACTAGGGCTCCCTCTGCCATGTCTACAGGTCCTAAATGATCTGTTTTTTCCCTGCTTCTCTTGGCACCTTCAACAAGCAAAAAGGAGGCAGGCCAGTGTAGCTGAAGCACAGTGTGCAAGGAAGAAAAGTATGAGATGATGGTAATAATGGCTAATATTTCTTGAGTATTTGTAATGTCAGGCATTGTTCTGAGCTCTTTGTATTACTTTACTGAATCTTCGTAACTACTCGATGGAATACGTGCTCATTTTCCTCATTGGACAGAACCACCTGAGTAAAGGTACAGAAGAGTGAGTGAGGGAAGGAAGACATTTATTGACTACTTAATATATGCCAGGCACTCTGTTAGGACCTGTACTTCATCTTTAAAAGCCATCTTGTAAGGTAGGTATTCTTATTCTGCTGAATGGATAATCCAGAAGATACCTTGTAAAGTAGGTATTCTTATTCCATTTTTATAGATCAAGAAACTGAAGTTCAGCAGTTGAGGTGCTACAGCTATAACTGACGGATCCAGGATTTGAATCTAGGTGTGACTCCAAAGCATATGCTTTTCCCACAATGGAGCATTATTTCTCAGCAGGTATGACAGGCTTTTTCTTTTCCTATTGCAGACAAGAAGGGGCCATCAGGAAAACGTACCAAAACTGGGAACCCAGATGAAACGTCAGCTAAAATGGAGAACTCTAGCCCTCAGAAGACTTCAGCCACTAACAGTTGTGGGAAGAATCCAAGCAGCCACTGGCTGATGAAGTCAGAGCCAGAGAGCAGACTAGAGAAAGGTGTAGATGTGAAGGTAAGACCGTGTATCTGTCTCCGATTCCAATTTAAGTTTATTTTTTAAATGAGAAGTTAATATGGAACACCACAGGATTCCATGACCATCTTTAAAGAGTGGGGAAAAGGTATTACTATCAACTACATGTTTTGTGAATCTTCTATGTAGGGCCAAAAAAAACAAACCATACCCACTACTGTCACATTGACTGGGACTCACAGTGACTCTATAGGAGAGTAGAACTGCCTTATAGCGTTTCCAAGGCTGTAAATCTTCAGGGAAGCAGACTGCCAAATCTTTCTCTCACAGAGCAGCTGGTGGGTTTGAACTGCAGACCTTTTGGTTAGCAGCTGACTGCTTTAATCATTGCGCCACCAGGGCTTCTTGTAGGGCAGGGTTGGCATATTTTTTCTGTAATGGGCCAGATAGTAAATATTTTAGGCTTGTGGCTCTTACAGTCTCTGTTGCAACTACTCACCTCTGTCACTGTAGCAAGAAAGCAGCCACAGACCATGCATAAATGAACAGGCGTGGGCTGTGTTCCAGTATAACTTTATTTACAAAAACAGGCATCATGCTACATTTGGTCTGAAGACTAGTTTGCCGACCCCTGGTGTAGGCAACATTTCAATCTTAAGTTGCCTTTCTCTTGCCACCTGCCATACTCCCAAGTATTTCCTTAGGTGGTATACATTCAGGGAAAGAATATCAACCAATTTTTCAAAAATCCTGGGGAAAATATAATTAGAAATGTGATATAAAAAATATTTAATATTTTAGTAGGTGAAATACAAGTAACAAGCAGATTGCTTTATTTTCTGGATTATCCATTCAAGGAATCCTCTATCAGCAAGGATAATAGGATAACACAAGGCTTATTTACATTTGCCCAACATATAAATGGCACTGTGGAGTTACTTCTCAATAAATTACTTAACATCTACCAATCAATAGCACCTCTCAGTGCAGGGAGGGAACTAGCTGCTTCCATGCATGCTTGCCAGTTGGCCAAGGATTATTTAATGAATGGCTGTATTTCCTGTTGGTAGTTTGGCATTGAGGATCTCAAAGCACAGCCCAATCAGACAGCATGCTGGGATGGTGTTCGCAACTACCAGGTAAGGGTGTAAGGAGCGTGACACCCAAGGCCCAGGGTGGCATAAATTCTTGCCTTATTCTCATGTCTTATCTAGTAGCAGAACCTTTTGGCCAAGATTGCTTTTTCCCAGAATCCAAACCTAAAAATGCGTTTAATAGCTTAATTACTCTGACTGTATGATATTTACAAATGGCCTGTGTTCTAGCCAGTTCCTGGTACAAATCTGGGTATCCTGGCAAAGGAGACAGACTTTCTTAATGAATTGGGGGAAGTTTCAAATAAGAACTCCTCTAATAAGAACAAACTTGATTTCTGCTAAAAGCTAGTTTTTCTAGCTGGTGGGGATGATAGTTTTTATTTCTTCTCCCCTGGGCTAGGCCCGGAACTTCCTTAGAGCCATGAAGCTGGAGGAAGAAGCCTTCTTCTACCACAGCAATTGCAAAGAGCCAGGCATCACAGGGCTTATGAAGGTAAGTTAGACAGGTTTTGCCTGAAGCCCTTTTCCCTCCAGGGATACTTACTTACCTAGATATAAAGGGGCACAGTTTAAACAGAAGCACTGTTTGAAAGAAGCATTCCTCCCCCAAGGCTTCTTGTAATATGGAAAGATTGCCCTGGCCCTTTCCATATGATAAGGACTAGAGCAGGCCAAGCCTTCATTTCAGGCCCACAAACACAGACCTTTCTCCATCTCTGAGCCTTGGTCTCTCACTCAAAAACAGGGCTGGTAGTAGCTCCTCCAAGCCAAGAGTTTGAAGGATAAATAACTAACTGTGCAGGTGAAAAACAACAGTGGCACCAATAATACAATAACCATTAACATCTGGTTTTAGAATAGGCTTTTATGACTTGTAAAAAAAAAAGGGGGTTGATTTCCTAACTATGCTTGCCTTAGACTATGTATTATTTCCAGATATCTGAGCCCTTGTTGGCTCCACAGCAAGGCAGATGGGTTAAGAATGTGCATGGTAAGAAATGAAAGTTGGACCTGGATTAAAAATTGGCTGTGGGGATTTCTAAGAGCTGATGTACAGGCAGATGATTGGAAACTTTGGTTTCAGATTGTGAAGGAAGCCTACCCGGACCACACGCAGTTTGAGAAAAAGAGTCCCCATTATGACCCATCCAGCAAAAAGGACAACCCCAAATGGTCTATGGTAAAAACCAGGTCTTCTTCATATTTTGTGAGAGGGGAGGGGTGGGCAGACAGCGGGAAGAAGAGGGTCTCGGGTGTCTCAGATAAGGAAAACCTGACTTCAGAGCGGAGTCCCAGCCCTGCTGTGGGGGGGTCCCCTGCAAGAAGCATAAACACGGGGTGGGCAGCCTTTGGCTGAGGACATCTTTCTGTCCCACACACTGTTGTCATGTAGGTGGATGTACAGTTTGTTCGAATGATGAAGCGTTTCATTCCCCTGGCTGAGCTCAAAACCCACCACAAAGCTCACAAGGCCATTGGCGGCCCCTTAAAAGATATGGCTCTTTTTACTTGCCAGAGACTCTCAGTTCAGCCCCTGACCCAAGGTAAGAGCGGGCCCTTCTCCTTATCATGCACACCCCAGCGTGGCCCTGTGAATTTCCATTTACTAGCTGGTTAAACTTGGGCAGGTATTTAACCTGACTCAGAATCTTCACCTGTAACATCCATAAGGGAATGAATATGTCCTGAGTTACCCATTACTGTGAGCCCAGTACCTAACAATACTTGACACATAGTAAGAAACTCTATAAATATTAGCGTCTCATAGTTATTGTGAGAATTATTTTACATGATATGTAAAGTTCCCTTACGAGTGCATGGCATAACGTCCCTGCTTACAGTGAGACACAAGACTTAATTCTTTCCTTTCTTTTTCCCTGTTTTGGTAGAAGAGTTTAATTTTATTTTGAGCCTGGAGGAAAAGGAAGCAAGTTAACTGGGACAGTACTGCTGGAGTAGGCAAGACACATCTCCAAAGAGGTCAAACTTATATGGCAAAAGAAGGTACAAGGAGATTTGGTTATGTTTACCTGGAGTTGGGTAAATAGGTGGCTTCTGTGTACTTATTTTCAATAAAATATTAATGTCAAAGTTGGAAAGCTTTTAAAACAGCATTGGGTACAGTTTAATAATCCATTGTAAATTCTTTACCTTCAGGCTGGCTTTTGCTGCTCAGCAAGCCTCAGGGCTGCCTCTACCGTCTGCCTTTACTGCAGCTAATAGTTAATGGCCTCTGCAAATACTGGATGCAGAGCTGAGACTTTGTCTGCTAACACCTACTCAAACTCAAACTTCTGTCTTTCTACACTAGTCTTCATCCCCTGCTCCTGAGGTCATCTTGGTCCCACAAAGTTTAAGTCATTAGCTGCTTCAGGAAAAGTTTCTAAGTAGGGGTAAAACCTGAATGCAGTTCCTAGTCATGCTCATCGTTCAGCAGGGGCTGCGTACACTGGCGAGAGCAGGTGTTGTGTTGCCATCAGGGTGGGAGCCTGCCTGAGGTTCTACAGAACAAGACAGAATAGACCACAGAACCTGGTGGACCATGGGCATAAACCTCCAAAGCCACAGGGCCTCCTTTAATCAGAGAGAGAATTAAAACAAGTACTGATCCTCTTTTTTTTTTTTTTAAAAATACAGCCACTGAAAAGACAACACATTAAGAAACATGTAAACACTGCAGCTGCTTAATTACAAATTGCACTGCTTGGTTTAATACCTGTGCGCTGCCAGGTATGGGAACCTTTAAAGGAGGGGGACCACTGTCTCCCTTCCCTTTAACGGTTGGACAGGAAGTAGGGAATGGGGGTAGAGTAAGGGAACAGAAGACATAGCTGTGCACAGCTCCTGGGAGACTAAAAGCAGAGTCTGTCTTCCAGTTCTCCCAGGAGAAAGGTTTAAGATGTTAGGAAAGTCAGAAAGAATGTGTTGTCAGCTGGAGCAGAGGAAGTGACATGCTTTCTAGTTAGAATACCAACTATTAACAGGAGGTGACAGCTTCGTCTCATGCTCTGAGAAAGGCAAGGAACAAAGAACCTGCCTCCCTCGAATGCACTAACCCCAACCTTGACGATCCAAGGGCAACGGGATGGGTGACCCTATTCAACAGGGACTGTATGTCACACCTGAACTCAGGGTCCAGTACAGGGGAAACATGACCTTGGTTCTGCTGCCCCTAGTCAACTGCAGTAGATAATCCCAAATGCCCTTCCCTCCAGTCTCAGCTCTGCTCCATGAGCCTGCCCCGCCAATGGCCCAAGACAAAAGAGTTCTCATTTTCCACACTAACTGAAAGATGACACAGGAACCAATCCTGCTACTTTCCAAATTAGAGAACTCAGATCAGCAAATATTGTACTTATTGGCCAGAGGCATCTGTTTGGTGTTTCTGTAAGGGAAGACAGGCCACTAGGAGAGTAATTCCTGGTCATTTCCAGATAAGGCAGGTAAGAAAGTCAACACCTTTACTATGGCAGGTGCAAGCACAGTGCAATAGAGGGAAAACGGCCCTCTTCCATAGCATAATAATACTCACAGGAACTTTTGTATAAGTGTCTTTAAACAAAAAATACCAATGGTCCTAAATTATGGTTAGTCAACTGGTGAAGATGAAGACACAATTTGGCAAGCAGAATTATTTTGAAATTGTAGCTGAGACCCTCTCTCCTCCCCCTTAACTTGAAGGAAGAGGGGTAAAGGGCTTGGACGAATAGTGGGAACAGAATTTCCAAGTGTTTGAAACCATGCTTCAATTTCCAGAAACTAAAAGCAAGGAGTAATGAGGATCCACTCTTAGGAAAGCAAAGGAATCCAGGCTCCTCCCCTGGCTCTTCCTAAAAGGATCAGACCCGCTTGTTTTGGGCTTGTTGGGGTGCTTAGACTAAAGCCCTAAACCAACCCTGGCCCCAGGGTTGAAAAATGAGGAGTTCTGTGGTGAAGGCAGAGTTACCAAGCATTAATGTTTCCTCACAGTGGCTGTGGCCCAGCCTCTTGTTTTCAACCCTGTGACCATCCACCACACTGACCCCAGGGTGTCTCACAGGTGAAGGGACAATCTTCCAAAGGCCCTTCCACAGGCTGCTGTCCTAAGAGGTTGCTGCCAAGAACCCAGTGAAGATGCAGGAGGAAGGTGTCTGGGTTCCTGCACTGAAAGAAAGGCTAGAAAGGAGGTGATCCGTGGGGACTTCAAAGCACCACATCCCAGACTCCCAAGGAGGCAGCCTCCTGATCTTGAGTCTCCCCTGCCACTCCGGATGGGGGCGGGCCACCTGAGGGACAGCAGAGGACTGAGGTGTGCCTGCCGCAGGCCCTCTTGGCAGCTCAATCTCAGGGAGATGCTCAGCCCGCGTCAGGAGGCATGGAGGGACAGGGACAAAGGTGCTTGGTTTCTGCCCTCCTATCAGATGCGAGGCAGCCCTATGGGGGGCCTCAACAGAAGGCTCTTCTTTCCTAGGGAGAGACCAGCTCCCCCCACCTTAGCCACGGACTCTCAGGGAGACTGCTTCCCAAACAAGCCCCTTAGGTTCTTCAGAGAAAAGAATTTAAGTCAAAAACATGATTTTTTTTTTCAGGTTGCATGTAACAGGTCAGCTGAGCAGCACACCCTCCTTCCCTGCCCCCTCTAGCCGCTGGTGTTTGGTAGACGGGGGTGCTGGGGTAGAGGCCCAGCAGCGCCTTGGCCCTCGGCCTACTGCCTGTTGTTGTTGTTGGACAGCTGGCTGGGGGCCCGCACCTCACCCAGGGAGGCTGTGCCCTCGAAGCGCTGTGAGGCCATGGCTGCCTGGTGGGACATGCTCTTCCGCATGATGTCACCCTTCCGCCACAACACCACTTCCTGCAGAATTCAGGGGCGGGGGGCAACACAACACTGTAAGAAGAGGCAGGGAGAGGGGACAGGCTTCCCAGATGCCCCCCAACTTTCTCCCAGAGAGTTGTAGCAACAAGCTCTGCTTCTCTGTCACCAAGGACACCAGCTGCTCATACCTCCCTGACACAGGACTCCTGATGGTTGAGCAGTAAGGGCAGGACAGCTGCAGGCTTAGGCCTGAGAAATAGACCCTGGGTAGCAAGAGGGAACCCTCGTTCTTGCTGTGGGAGTCTGGGTGACCAGACATTCTCACTTCAACAACTAGTGGCACAGCACCTAAGAGCTCTCCCAGGACTGCCCTGCTGGGTCTGTCAGAGTGGGACCTGATCTTCCACAGGAAGATGCTATTCCTGTTGTTGCCCAGGGCTCCCAGGGCCTGTGTCCCAGGCCTCACCTGCTGTTTGAAGTAGCGCCGTTCTTCCTCATCAATCAGCACCAGGTTGAGGTAATAGCGCACTGAGAACTTCTTGTTAATGTCCCGCATGGTGGGGGTGAGCTCGTACCCCGCCAGGAAGAGCCGGATCGGGATGGACTCGCCTGTCAGGGTGATAGGCAAAGCGAGAGTCAGCAAGGGCAGAGGGGCCCCCTTGACCTTAGCCGAACTGCTCTCTGACCACAGCAGGCGTTGCCCACTGAACACAGCATGGAACACTACAGCAAAGGCCTCTGCTGCCCAGTGGCTGCTGAAGCAAAAGTGTGACACTCCCACTCCACCACAGGTAAGCTGCCTCTTCTCAATGTCCTCACACAGACCAATGAGTAGCCATGAGTATTAGCAACACAGAGATATTGTCAAGCATCTTTTAATCACAAGCAATGTGTCCAGTTTCTGGGTTTTCAAGAGGCAACTGCCAAAACCCAGCTCACTCACCATGTCACCCAGCAATTTCACTGCCACCTCTCTCTACCCTCAACTGGCATATGCCCCCCAAATACAATGGACTGGCACTCTAGTATGAATTGGCAAGGCGGTGCAGTGGTCTGGAAAAGAGAAAATCCTCACTCTGGCCCCAGTTGTCTACTAACCAGCTGTATGACTTCTGAGTAAGTCTGTTCCTTTCTCTGGACCTTAATTTCCTCATTTGGAAAACTAGAAGCAGACGGTGTAATATTTTAGCTCTCTTCCAGCTCTAACATTGTGCCTTTCCAGTATAACCAAAACCAATCCCACTGCCGGTTCAGTCGATTCTGACTCATAGCGACCCTACAGGACAGAGTAGACTGCCCCATAGGGTTTCCAAGGCTGTAAACGTTTGTGGAAGCAGACTGCTGCGTCTTTCTTCCACAGAGCAGCTGGTGGTTCAGACTGCCAACCTTTTGGTTAGCAACCAAGTGCTTTAACCACTGTGCCACCAGGGCTCCTTTTTCTAGTATCAGTGGAACAAAATTAGGGTGGTAATTCCAGTGAGAAAGGCCAAACCTACCATGTAGTCTAAAGCTAAATATAAATGATTTTCAAATTATCTTCTGTTTTGTTATCATTTGCTGCCTCATTTCTACACGAAAAATGACAGTTGACAGTACTTGCACAGCTGGTGTGAAATGGAACATCAGCTGGAGTCAGGAGGACTGGGTCCCAACCCCCCCAAGAATCTGCTGTCAGCATCCTCAGTGTTGCAGGCTGCTCAAGCTATGACACACCTCCTTCCACAGGGACTGACTGGGAATAAATGGAATAGAACCTTGGAAGAGCAAGTACTTCAAAATGAAGATATTCTTCATCTGTTGCTGCAGACCCAATGGAGAACATAAATGATTGCTACTCCCAAATAATAATTTTCAACTCCACTCATCTCAGCTATAATGTTAGCTCCATCAGGGGAGGAGACTGTTTCTAAATCCCAGTGTTCTCTTCAGTACCTAGTACTGCTGGCCAGAGTATACAGTGGTGCTCATTCACACTTAGTGAATGGATTGTTTTACCACAGCTATGAGTCAGAATTGACTCAGTTGCAACAGGTTTTTTTTTTTTTTGGTGTTACCTGACAAAAACAAGGATTATGCATTAATTTCTGGCTCTCAAGCAGCAAAGAATATCAGAATGTCAAAAGGGGAAAAAATAGCAAAATGTTCGAATTATCTACTAGACCAATACTTTTCAAGCAATTAACATTTTTTTAATAGGCATAACTCTTGAAATCTTTGTGCAAGCCCAGCCGATACACTAGGTCTAAGGAGAGTTGCTCTGGTGAAGACGGGTTGGGCCCTGATACTTCACAGACTCAGCCGCCACCTTTTCCTCTGTCCTGGGATCCACAATGCACCACTAGAGATTAAGGAATTACGCTAAGAGGGAAACCCAACTTGAAGGGTACAATCCCCCAGGCCCCTCCAAAATTCTGTGAAGGGCCTGGGAGAACGGGAATAGGGGCTGAGGCTTTCTGCCCAGTTGTGGGGTCAGGAGCTCACCTCTCACAGGTGCCCCATCCATGATCTCATACTTGGCGATTGTGTCATTCTCGTGATAGACATTGGGACCCGTCCCAGTTGTCTCCCGCTTGATGATGTCTATCTCCATGTGCTTGATCTTGATTCGCACCAGTAGGAAGTATATCTTCCCTACAATGACATCTTTCAAGTGGTATCTGGGGAAGAGAAAGTTGACGGAACCAAGGTGTTTGTTCAGGGGTTGACCTTCAGCGCCTTTACATGCCATTCTGGTTTCAGTAGTGTATTGCCATATATGTTGTCTAAAGGTAGAGTCACAGCACAAACCCACCCACTGCCCTGCTTGCATTGTTGTTGCAGTGATTTCCCTGTATTTGTTGTCTGAGTCCCCCATCCTTCCATCCCACCCAACTCGAAGTTTTCCCTGAAGGTTACTTCCCCTCCAGGAAAGATCATGTTTGTTCACCTAATCTGTCTCCTCAGGGGTTTACTTCCTTTCCAGCTTTTGTATTTGTGTATGTGTTTTTAGATATTCTAATGTACTGAGGGGGCCCTGGTGGTGCAGTGGTTAAGAGCTCGGCTCTTAACCAAAAGGTTGGCAGTTCAAATCCACCAGCCACTCCTTGGAAACCCTACTCTGTCCTATAGGGTCGCTATGAGTCAGAATCAACTCAATGGGTAATGTACTGAGCAACCAGGTCTCTCCCTTCCTCTCTCATCTCCACGTCTTTTAGGAACTGAGCCTAGATGGCTTGCAGCAGACAGGACCTGTCTGCTTGGGCCTAACAGAAGAACAGGAAGGAGCAGTAAGTAAATCAAAGGTAAATGAGTCACAGTTTCCATCACTGCCTGCTCTCTGGGCTCTGCTCAGCAGTGCTTGTGCTCTGTGACCTGTGAGGAATTCAGCTGCATTTCCTAACCCTTTCTGACCCTTTGAATTTTTATCTTTGGGTCAGTCAGTAAGACTGGCAGTCTGAATGTACACAGCCCTGTATTACACATGGTAGGAAAATAGCAAAATCTTTAAACCTGAAACTTACAGTCATAGGACATGAAATATTGGCAGGGACTTCAGAATTTAATTTCCTTACATCACAGGTAAAGAAAAGGAAGTTGAAAGAGGATAAATAATGCAATCCAGGACTTCAGTATGGGGTAGAGACAGGTGTGAGTCCAGGTTCCTAACTCACAGGACTGTGTTCTTGCCACTATTTCATATCATCTTCTGCTTACAATCTAATTGGGAAGACTGCAGACACTACAAGTAGGTAACTGAAGAGCACTTATAAAAGCAACATATCCACTGGAGAAAGATGTGGCAGTCTGCTTTGGTAAAGACGTACAGCCTCAGAAACCCCTTTGGGGCAGTTCTACCATCCTACAGGGTTGCTATGAGTCAGAAGAGACTCAACAGTAATGGGTTTGGCTTTTGGTTAGGACAATTATATCATTTCTAGAGGGATGCTTAGAGATCATAGACTCTAGAGGTCTTCAAACTTAAATAAACCAAAGCTTCCTTTATTCTAAATGGAATCTTAAACAATGCATAAACATATACACCATAGATAAAAGAGCTGTTCTCATTCTTCCCTGCTCCTCCTTTATAATTTCTGTGGCAGCCCCTATGTTTGAAGCTCATTAATCTGGCCCAAGCCCCTTATTTTTCAGATGAGAAATCCAACCTTAACCCAACCCTTTTGTGGCAGAATGAGGGCCTCTTGGGTCCTATGCTCTTCCTGTCCCATCACAGAATCATGACTTTCACTTAGTGTAGTCTGCTCTGGCAAGACAGCACCAGAATCTGGAAGTGTGCAGTCCCTGACTTGCACAGAACAAATTCTCTTGCACATTATATACAAACCCTTAAAGTGACTTTTCGGAGCTCTGGTGGTGCAATGGTTAAGCTCTCAGCTGCTAACCGAAAGGCTACGGGTTCAAACCCACCAGCTGCTCTGTGGGAGAAATGACCTGGCAATCTGTTCCCATAAAAATTACAGCCTAGGGAACTCCATGGGGCAGTTCTACTCTGTCCTATAGGGTTGTTATGAGTCAGAATCAACTTGATGGTAATGGGCAACATGAAGCTCCATCAATTTGCATCTGATTCAGTCCTAGCTTAACCTCCCTAGATAATTATTCTACAACCTAGAGGCCCAGGACACTTACTTGGATTTATTGTATTCAAATTCAATGTGCAGACAGTCCTCAATCCCAACTTCCATCTTGATGGAAGAGTTCAGCTCCGGGTACGTGCTGAGTGTGTGAACGACAATGTCCATCTCTTTGACAACATCGTTGAGGCGGCGGCTGATGGTGGCTCGAAGAAAATACCTGTAGGAGGTGGACTAACATGAATGAGCACTTCCAATCTCCAGATGCTGCCTAGATATAGGCACAAAATTGACCTCCTCGAGAGAATCCCTTACAGTGGGTCTTGAGCTTGGTATCCCTTTGAGAATTTACCTCTGTTGGCTCACCTCCCAGAAAAAAATGCACACATGCACCTATATAGAGAATTTTGCCATTACAATTCCAGGGAGTTCAAAGACTCTTCCCCCAAATCCCTTTTTGGAGCCCATGCCTCTGGGTTAAGAACCCTGCTCGATGTGAGAGTGATGTCTCTGCTCTATACTCCAAAGCATGTCATTCGTATGCCTTTCAGGACACCTGCATGTCCAACCATGCATTTGTGTACAGGTTTTATTTTATTTCTAACTCCTAGCTCTTTGGGTGCAGGGATCTGTCTCATTCACATATTTGCATATCCATTTATTTAAAAATTATACATCAAAAAGCATTTTAAAAGTCCCTCATAGTTAAAGGAGGGAATAGGCACTGGAGAAATTAAGTCATCTAATTTATTCAGCAAGCATTACTGAGCCCAATCCTGTGCTAGGCAAAGGATGAATAAGATACAGTCTCTTGGGGAGTTCACAGTGCACTGAAGGAGATGGGCAAACAAACAGAAAAAATAGAACATACAGAAAGTGCTAACAGAAATCAAGTGCTACAGGGAGGAAGAAAAAGGTATTCCTGGAAAAGCAACAGAGGTATGAAAGGACCTGGCTTGTCTGAGTAACAAGGTCTGGCTGAACCTAGTGTACTTGGGGAGGGTGCTCCTGTGGTTGGGAACAAGGTAGGAGGAGACAGTTCATGGCCCTTGAAGGGTTTCCTATGCCAAACCTGGCCTCCAAGGCCAGCCATCTTATTTTCGCCTCCACAGCATCCCTGTCTCTGTGAACTAACTCTGCGAATATCGAACCAGGGAGAAAACACCCCTTTAATTACTTTTCTTCTACATAAAACTTGGTTAATCCCTGCGCCTATCAACAAACATTACTGGAGAAAGTTATAAAAACATGGTACTCAATCAGCTCCCCATTTGGGCTGCTATGCCATGTGTCACTGACTGCATCTGGGCAATCCTTTTATTCATATTAGCAACATCTCTGTCACATTCCCCAAAACATTTGTTCCAAACCCTTTTCTCAGTGCTCTGGCTCCCAAGCCTGCCCTTCCCTCCCAGTGGATGACACTGCCTTCCATCTACCGAGCACATGCACGTGCCCTCCCTTCTCTGCCTCATGCTGTGTGCACCTAGGGCCCAGAAATGTCTGTATCCTCACTCATCCTCTTCTTCTAACAGCACTCTTATTTTTCAAGACCTTCAGAGTCAGCTGGGGGCTTCTAAAAATCCTGGTGCCCAGGCACACCCGACACAGCTGTCTGGAAAGGTGCTCAGGCATCAATCTTTTTTAAAAGTTTCCCAAGCAATTCTAAGGTGGAAGGAAGCCTTGTTGAGAATCAGTATTCTGCACCTTGATCCTGGAATTTTTCCAATTTTATCTACATACTCAATCTTTCTCCTGCTAAAGATTTCTTCCTTTGGGCTTATGAAAGGTCCAGAGCTCACCAAAAATACTCTTAGGGTCGCTGCACTCTGGGCCTACCACACTTTTTTCTTTCAGAGATGGCTGTCACAAGAGGTCCTCTCTAACTGCTGCATCTTCCTCACCATTGCTGCTCTTGACCTCTGTCTTCTGATCCCCCACCCAACAGAAACTGCTCCCTGAAGGTAATACATGGCCTCCTAGCTGCCAAATCCATAGCTCTTTTCTTGGTGTCAATTCTACATTAGACATAAAACTCTCCCTTCCTCCTCCTTGAAAGACCCTTCCCCTAGCTCCCCCAAGAGGATGTTACCCCAATTCTGTTGATCCTGGCACTTCTCTCCCTGGGTTCTCCTCATCCTTAAAAAACTTACCAGTTACTACCTTTGAGCAGACGCCTTCTAAGGGTAGATTTCTAAGCTTCCCCTTGGGCCTGAACTCCAGGCTTGCGTTTCAACTGTCTGGTGAACTTCTAACCTCTAAGTTTTGCCAGTGCTTCAAACTCATTTCTAGGATTGGATAGATCATCTTATCTCCAAATCATCTCTTCCTCTTGACAGCCCTCAGTCTTCATCTCCACTGCCGCAAGTCTCCAGTCATTGTAAATTCTGTTGGTGTCTATTAACTTCCTCACTTTCTGCCTGTTCCTATTGTGTCCAAGAAAGTAAAACCCTTAGGGCCTCATAATAGCCTTCCACTTTTTGTCTCTACTTTTCCCATCCATCAAATGCTACACACAGACTCTAAGTTAATCTTCCAAAAGAACCATTCCCCTGCCTGAAACAAAGGTAAAACCCCACACCATCTTCTCATGTTTCCTCTGCCTGTGAGGTAAGACACAAATTCTTAAGCTGGAATTTACATCTTCTAAACTTTCTTAACTAATTTTCTCTTCCTTAGCTCCTCTCAACACAAATCCTATAGTCTTCATCTAATTTTGACAGCAACACTTTTCTTTCTGACAAAGAAATGCTTAAGACAAATTCACTGCAAAAAATAAAATTGAATAATAACCCCACAGCCAGCTCACTGCTGCTCCCTTCTCTAAATGCAGTTATGGAACCCTGTCTATCTCTAGTGCAAGTATTCTCACTGCAAAGATTAAAAAGACGTCCCTGCAAAAATTTGCAAAGAAGAGCCCACAAAATCTGTTCTGACGGAAGAGGGGAGACCAAGGAGAAAAAAGAATAAAAGTGTTGCCATAGTCAGCAGGCCATCCATCCTACACCAGGCCTTCGGGTGACGACAATGAGCTGATGTCATGAGATAGCACTGAGTTGGAATCAGGTGTCCCAGAGTGGTGTAGGACGTCCGCTTCATCCAGCATTGCACATCATCTCCGGACTAGACCTAGGCAGTCATAAATACTCCGCATTTTTTTTTTTTTTCCCACCCAGAGGCCCTGGAATCAGTCCCTATCTTCAGAGTTTCTAACACTGGAACAATAAAAATAACCCTATATACTCATAAGGTGCTTACTAATTTTCAAAGAACTTATCACACTATACTACACTTTATTTTCTCACCACCCCAGAGAGGAGAGGACAGATCTAGAATTAGAATCCGAATCTATTACTCATTTTCCAGTGAGAAAGGTTAAGTTACAGAGCATCAAAAAACTGCTCAAGATTATGTTGCGAACTGTGTGGCAGAGCTGCACCGAGGAGCAGCACTTCCTGACACCCAGCCAAGGCTGGAGCCGGAGCCTGCGCACACCAGCTCACAAGACCCAGTTGTGAAGTTTTCAAGAATCTGTCACCTGTCCTTAAATACAGCTACTGTTTAACATTAAACTACACAAACTTATGAATAAGTGAGTTATATGAAATACAAGGGTAACACATACTCAAAGGCATCCCTTCCTAATTATTTTGCTACATATTTTATGGTTACCTATGCTCGTGAGGGAGACTGGTTGCCCAGTGGTTAAGAGCTCAGCTGTTAACCAAAAGGTAGGCAGTTTGAAGCTACCAGCTACTCCTTGAAAATCCTATGGGGCAGTTCTACTCTGTCCTGGAGGGTTGCTATGATTCGGAATCGACTCGATAGCAATGGGTTTTTTGGTTTTATGCTCATGAGAGGAGCCCTGTTAAGTGCTCTCTGCTCTTAACAGAAAGGTCGGTGGTTCGAACCCGCCAACCGCTCCACAGGAGAGAGATACGGCAGTCTGTTTCCATAAAAATTAAAGCCTTGAAACCCTATGAAACGGTTCTACTCTGTCCTAAAGGATCACTATGAGTCAGAATCAACTTGACACAGAGCTTCAAACCCATTCATTCCAGATGGAACCCCTGCTGAGAATTTGTATTTCTAACAAGTTCCCAGGAAGTTATACAAATAAAAACCACCTGAGGATCCTGTTAAAATGTAGACTCTGATTCAGTTTATCTAGGGGTAGAAATGCAAAGTCTCAGTAGGGGTCTGAACTGGAATGAACTGGTTTGGTTTTGGTTTATGCTCATGAGTGCATTACATCTAGTGTATCTCCATCATGGTAATACTGTATCATGGGATGCCAGTGCACATCTCTTCCCAGCTCTTGTACTCAGGGACGTCACACTGGTACCTTGAAATTGGCCATCACGGGAAATGCTTTGAGCCAGGTTTTTTTTCACTCCCAGAGAGCCAGTCATTAAACATTTTACCAGCACAGCACTGCTCTCAACTCTCTTCCTTCCGTCTGCTGATCCAATACCCATATAAATATTCCCCAGAAATGAGGACTGCCTCAGGTCCTCATCCACATTAGCAGGTTCCTGGGCAAGCATGGGGAAGAGGTGGACACAACTTACCGTAGCTTCACGTTCTGCCCTGTGTAGGATTCATACGGCTTCTCCACGTGGGTGAATTCAAAGTCAAAGGCCTGTGACTGGGTGATCTCTCCGGGCCGGGCCAGGTCCTTCACCAGGGACACAAACTCATGGTGGTTCCCACGGTCATAGTAGAGTTCTGGAGAGAGAGCATCACCCTCCTCTATCAGGCCCTAAGCCACATGGGGCCAGTGAGGATGCACTAGGCTGGGAAGAACCTCTCTAACAAAAGACTTCCATCAGGGCCTTCTCAATCCACTAATGGTAAGGACCTCCCAGCAAAAACAGACCCCTTCCAGCCTTGTTTTTGGACTCCCTCTCTTTTCCAGACACCCTAGTCCTTCACTGTTTTCCCCATATGCTGATCTCCCTACCATCCCCCTTCTCAAATACCCCTCTGCTTTATGTCATGAAATCCAGTAGCACAGAAAGAACCTGATCTAACCATGCTCCAGGACATAAGGACAGGACTTACTAAGGGATATGTAGGGAACTCATAAATAGCCTGGGTGATGCAAGCAGCCTGTGATCTCCTGCTAACTGAAAGGTTGGCAGTTCGAGCCCACCCAGTGGCTCTGCACAAGAAAGGCCTGGTGACCTGCTTCCGTAAAGATTACAGTCAAGAAAACCCTATGAAGCAGTTCTACTCTGTAATACATGGGGTTGCCATGAGTCGGGGGCCGACTTGATGGCAGCTAACAATAACAGGAAACCAACTCAGTTATCAAAAACACCACATTTATTTAAACAACTTTTTCTTCTTTTTAACATTCCTAACTTTTGAAACCACCACTCGTCTCTCAGTTTGTCATACTGTGGTGGCTTGCCGGTTGCTGTGATGCTGGAAGCTATGCCACTGGTATTTCAAATACCAGCAGAGTCACTATCATGGTGGACAACTTTCCGTGGAGTTTCCAGACCAAGACAGACTAAGAAGAAGGACCCCGCAAACTACTTCTAAAAAAAAATTGGCCAGTGAAAAACTTATGGATAGCAGTGGAACACAGTCTGATATAGTGCTGGAAGATGAGTCCCTTGGGTTGGAAGGCATTGAAAAGACGACAGGGAAGAGCTGCCTTCTCAAAGTAGAGTCGACATTAATGGCATGGATGGAGTCAAGCTTTCAGGACCTTCATCTGCTGATGAGGCAAGACTTAAAATGAGAAGAAATAGCTGCAAATATCCATTAATAACTGGAGCATGGAATCTATAAAGTATGAATCTAGAAAAATTGGAAGACATCAAAAATAAAATGGAACACATAAAGATCGATTACCTAGGCATTAGTGAACTGAAATGGACTAGAATTGGCCATTTTGAATCGGACAATCTTACCGTCTACTATGCCAGAAATGACAAATTGAAGAGGAATGGTGTTGCATGATATCCATACACCTACAAGGAAGATCAGTTATACAACTATTATGCAAATTTACACACCAACCACTAAGGCCAAAGGTGACGAAATTGAAGATTTTTACCAACTTCTGCAGTCAGAAATGGATCAAACTTGCAATCAAGATGCACTGATAATAACTGGTGACTGGAATGCAAAAGCTGGAAACAAAAAAGAAGGATTCGTAGTTAGAAAATATGGCCTCAGTGACAGAAACAGTCCCGGAGATTGATGATTGAATATACAAGACAAACAACTTCTTCACTGCACATACCCTTTTTCAACAACATAAACAGTGACTATACACGTGGACCTCGCAAGATGGAATACACAGGAATCAAACTGACTACATCTGTTGAAAGATGATGGAGAAGCTCAAGATTATCAATCAGAACAAGGCCAGGGGCTGACTGTGGAACAGACCATCAACTGCTCCTGTGCAAGTTCAGGCTGAAATGGAAGAAAATTAAAACATGTCCATGAAAGCCAAAGTACAACCTTGAGTATATCCCACCTGAATTTAGAGACTATCTCAAGAATAGATTTGACACATTGGATACTAATGACCAAAGACTACATGAGCTGTGGAATGACATCAAGGACATCATACATGAAGAAAGCAAAAAGTCATTAAAAAGACAGGAAAGAAAGAAAATACCAAAATGGATGTCAGAAGAGACTCTGAAACTTGCTCTTGAACATACAGTAGCTAAAGCAAATAGAAGAAATGATGAAGTAAAAGAACTGAACAGAAGATTTCAAAGGTTGGCTCGAGAAGACAAAGTAAAGTATTATAATGACATGTGCAAAGACCTGGAGATAGAAAACCAAAAGAAAAGAACATGCTTTGCATTTCTCAAGCTGAAAGAACTGAAGAAAAAATTCAAGCTTCGAGTTGCAATACTGAAGGATTCTACGAGGAAAATATTCAACGACGCAGGAAGCATCAAAAGAAGATGGAAGGAATACAGAGTCGTTATACCAAAATGAACTGGTCGACCTTCCACCATTTCAGGAGGTAGCATATGATCAAGAACCGATGGTATGGAAGGAAAGAGGTCCAAGCTGCACTGAAGGCATTGGTGAAAAACAAGGCTCCAGGAATTGATGGAATACCAACTGAGAAGTTTCAACAAACAGATGCAGCGCAGGAAGTGCTCACTCATGTATACCAAGAAATTTGGAAGACAGCTACATGGCCAACCAGCTGGAAGAGATCCATACTTTTGCCTGTTCCAAAGAAAGATGATCCAACAGAATGTGGAAGTTATCGAACAATATCATTAATATCACACACAAGTAAAAATTTTGCTGAAAATCATTCAAAAGTGGTTGCAGCAGTACATCAACAGGGAACTGCCAGAAATTCAAACTGGATTCAGAAGAAGACGTGGAACAAGAGATATCATTGCTATGTCAGATGTATCTTGGCTGAAAGCAGAGAATACCAGAAAGATGTTTACCTATGTTTTAGTGGCTATGCAAAGGCATTTGACTGTGTAGATGATAACAAATCATGAATAACATTGCGAAGAATGGGAATACCAGAACACTTCATTGTGCTCATGAGGAACCTGTACTTAGACCAAGAAGCAGTTGGTTAAATATCAGGAAAGGTGTGCATCAGGGTTGTATCCTTTCACCATACTTATTCAATCTGTATGCTGCACAAATAATCTGAGAAGCTGGACTATATGAAGAAAAATGGGGTTTCGGGACTGGAGGAAGTCATTAACAACCCGCATTATGCAGATGACACAAGCTTGCTTGCTGGAAGTGAAGAGGACTTGAAGCACTTTGATGAAGATCAAAGGCCACAGCCTTGAGTATGGTTTACACCTCAACATAAAGAAAAATCCTCACAACTGTAGCAATATGCAACATCTTGATAAATGGAGAAAAGATTGAAATTGTCAAGGACTTCATTTTACTTGGATCCACAATCAACACCCATGGAAGCAGCAGTCAAGAAATCAAATGATACACTACATCGGGAAATCTGCTGCAAAAGACCTCCTTAAAGTGTTAAAAAGCAAAGATGTCACCTTGAAGACTAAGGTGCGTCTGACTCAAACCACGGTGTTTTCAATCGATTCACATGCATTCGAAAGCTGGCATTGAATAAGGAAGACTGAAGAAGAACTGATGCCTCTGAATTATGGTGTTGGCGAAGAATATTGAATTCACCATGAACTGCCAGATGAACGAACAAATCTGTCTTGGAAGAAGTACAGCCAGCATGCTCATTAGAAGCAATGACTTTGTCTCACATACTTGGACATGTCATCAGGAGGGACCAGTCCCTGGAGAAGGACATAATGCTTCGTAGAGTAGAGGGTCACTGAAAACAGGAAAACCCTCAACGAGATGGACTGGCACAATGGCTGCAATGATGGGCTCAAGCATAACAACAACTGTGAGGATGGTGCAGGACCAGGTAGTGTTTCATTCTGTGGTACATAGGGTCACTATGAGTTGGAACAGACTCAACGGCACATAACAAAAACAACAACGTGACAGAAGTTTTAAGGTTATGCTTGCCTCTAAATACTATGTTTCTCAAACTTCAGTGTGCATCTGACTCAACTGGAGTGCTTGTTTGAAAGAGTGCTTTTAATTTAGTGGGTCTAGGGTGGGGCCCCAGGATTTACATCTCCAACAAGCTCCTAGAGGATGCCTATGGTGCTGGTTCAAGGACAACGCTTTGAGCTGTCTCTCTCTCTTTTCAATACTGTTAGAGTTTGTTTTACGTATTTTGGAGCCCTGTCATTGGGTGCGTAAGTATTTACTATAGTTCTGTCCTCCAAGTGTATTGACCCTTTAATCATTATATAGTGTCCTTCCTATCCTTTGTGGTGGATTTTACATTAAAGTCTATTTTGTCAGAGATTAATATTGCCACTCCTGCTCTTTTTTGGGTGTTGTTTGCTTGATATATATTTTTTTCCATCCTTTGAGTTTTAGTTTGTTTGTGTCTTTAAGCCTAAGGTGTGTCTCTTGTAGGCAGCATATAGACGGTTCGTATTTTTATCCATTCTGCCACTCTGTCTCTTTATTGGTGCATTTAGTCCATTTACATTCAGTGTAATTACTGATAGGTATGAGTTTAGTGCTGTCATTTTGATGTCTTTTTTTGTGTGTTGTTGACAGTTTCTTTGTTCCACTTAATTTTCTGTGCTGAGTCGTTCTTCATTATGTATTTTCTTTTCATCTCTTTCATTGTGGTTGATTTTGTACTTGCTGAGTCTTTATGTTTTTCTTGTTTTTTACTTTGATGTGTAGTAGTAGTAGTGTCCTTTGTGGTTATCTTAATATTTACACCTATTTTTCTAAGCTTAAACCAGTCTTTTATTTCTTTAAATTGCCTTGGCTTCCTCTTCATATGAAAAATCTGTCTACATTTTTTAGTCCCTCTTTCTTGTTTTAATGTTGTCATCTTTTACATATTGACATCTGTTTCCCTATTTTCAGTGTTTTAGCTTTGATTTATTTTTGTGACTTCCCTATCTGGGTTGATATCTGGTTGCTCTGTCCTGCGTTCTAATCTTGGGTTGTTATCTGATATTATTGATTTTCTAACTGGAGGACTCGCTTTAGTATTTCTTGTAATTATGGTTTGGTTTTTGCAAATTCCCTAAACTTCTGTTTATCTGGATATGCCCTAATTCCATCATCACATTTGAGTGACAGTTTTGCTGTATATACAATTCTTGGCTGGGTATATGTCATCCCATTGCCTTCTTGCCTGCATGGCTTCTGCTGAGTAGTCCAAGCTTAGTCTTATTGACTCGTTTGTAGATAACTTTTCGTTTATCCCTAGTCACTGTTAAAATTCTCTCTTTATATTTGGTTTTGGCAAGTTTGATTATAATATGTCTTGGTGACTTTCTTTTGGGATCTACTTTATGTGGGGTTCAATGAGCATCTTGGATGATATCTTCTCATCTTTCATGATATCAGGGAAGTTTTCTGCCAACAAACCTTCAACAATTCTCTCTGTATTTTGTTATCCCCTCTGTTCTGGTACTCCAATCACTCATAGGTTATTTCTCTTGATACAGTCCCATATAATTTTTAGAGTTTCTTCATTATTTTTAAAAATTCTTTTATCTGATTTTTCCTCAAATAAGTTGGTGTCAAGTGCTTTATCTTTAATCTCACTAATTCTGACTTTCATTGCCTCCGTTCTGCTCCTATGTCTTTCCATTAAGTTGCCTAATTCTGAAATTTTATGTTAATCTTCTGGATTTCTGATTGCTGTCTCTCTATGGACTCTTATATCCTATTAAATTTGTCATTACGCTCTTGAATAACCTTCTTAAGTTCCTCTATTGCTTTGTCTGATTTCTTTGGCTCTGACTGCGTTTTGCCTGGTCTCCTTCCTGATCTCTTGGAGAATTCTATATATTAATCTTTTGTATTCTGCCTCTGGTAATTCCAAGAAATTCTCCTCCTCTGGAACATTTCTTGATTCTTTATTTTGGGAGCTTGCTGAAGCCATTATGGTCTGCCTCTTTATGTGATTTGATACTGACTGTTGTCTTCGAGTCATCAATAAGTTATTATATTTATTTATTTTATGTTTGCTTAGTTTGTCTTAGCTTCTTGTTTTGTTTTGTTTTGATATGCCCAGATAGGCTGCTCGTGTGAGCTAGTTTGATTATCGGTGCCTTCGAAGCTCTAATGTCCTGTCACTAGGTGGTTAGATCTGTTACCAAGTATGTGAGCCCAGGAGTCCATTAACTTTTCTTGTATGGATTCAGTTCAGGTGAAGGACCACACTTTGAGAAGCACTGTTCTAACTTCATCTTCTTCTGAAAATAATTATTTCTCTTTTTTTTCTGCATTAAAATTTTTTATTAGAATTTTTTTGTTGTTAAGAATATATACAGTATAACATACACCAATTCAACCCTGAGAGTATGGCTCCCAGACACCTTTTTAGCTCAGTAATGAAGTCACTCCTGAGGTTCACCCTTCAACCAAAGATTAGACAGGTCCACAAAACAAAACGAGACTAAAGGGGCACACCAGCCCAGGGGCAAGGACTAGAAGGCAGGAGGGGACAAGAAAGCTGGTAATAGGGAACCCAAGGTCAAAAAGGGAGAGTGTTGACATGCTGTGGGGTTGGTAACCAATGTCACAAAACACCATGTGTACTAATTGTTTAATGAGAAGCTAGTTTGTTCTGTAAATCTTCATCTACAGTACGATAAAAAAAATCATGAAAAAAAACATAGACCAATTCAACCATTTCTACATGTACAGTTCAGTGACATTGATTACATTCTTCAAGTTGTGCAACCATTCTCACCCTCCTTTTCTGAGTTGTTCCCCCCATTAACATAAATACCTGCCCACTAAGGTTGCTATCTAATCTTCCCAATTGCTGTTGTGACTTGGATCTCACATAGATAGTTTTTAAAAGAGCAAAATGGTCAAGGCAGACATTTTTCTAGTTAAGCAAATCTATTGTTTGGTTTTAAGAAGACTTCAGGGGATATTTTTGGTTTAATTTTTAAAGATTATCTCAGGGCAATAGTTTCAAGGGTTCATCCATCCTCCCTGGCTCCAGAAAGTGTGGAGTCCATGCGAATTTGAAATTCTGTTCTGCATTTTGCCCCTTTTGATCAGGATTCTTCTACAGAATCTTTGATCAGAATATTCAGTAATGGTAGCCGGCCATCATCCAGTTGTTCTGGTCTCAGCAGGCAGTTGTTCATGGAGGCAATTAGCCAGACATTCCATATCCTTCTCCTATTCCTGACTCTTTCTTCCTCTGTTGCTCCAGGCAAACAGAGATCAATTGTTGTGCCTTGGATGTCCGCTTACAAGCTTTTAAGACACCAGGCACTATGCAATGAAGTAGGAGGTAGAACAGAAGCACTAAGCATGTTATTAGGCCAGTTAACTGGGCTGTCCCATGAAACCATGACCCTAAATCTCCAAACTAAGAAACCAAATCCCATGAGGTTTTTGGTTGTACATAAACAGCCTCAACAGTTACTCTTTTTTTGTCTTTGTAAATATATCTGTCAAGGAACTTTTGATCAACTTTTTACAGGTGTACAACTTACTGACACAATTACAATAATTGGTTGTGCAACCCTACCCTTAACCAATATGATTTTTCCATCATCGTTAACCCCTCCTTTCCCCCTCCCTCCCGCCCCTGGTAACCACTAATAAACTTTGGTCTCTATACATTTACCTTTTCCTGTCTTTTTATATAAGTGAGATCATACAATATTTGTCCTTCTGTGACTGATTCATTTCAATCAGCATAATGTCTTCAAACTCCAACCATATTGTAGCATGTATCAAGACTTCATTTCTCCTACTGGCTGAGCAGTACCGGTATTTTTAAATCTACATTCATGTACCCATTTGTTCTATATTTTTTTATGCTTGTTTCTACTCTGCTACTTGAGTATTACCTTTTGCTTATACACACGGTCTTTTCCATTTTGGAATGGAAGCCTCTTAGAGATCAGGCCTACATTCTGGCTTCCTGGTATCTACCCTAATGCCTGGTTCTGCAATGGTGGACACTTAATATTGACTGTGACTGCACATGGCACCTTGCAGTTCCAGCTACTGCACCCTCAGGTATTTCTAGGTGAATGCCATGTGCTGGGCTGCAACCTGCAGTAGGGTACCCCAACTGGGAAAGCAGAGAATGCAGAGCAGTTGCTATTGGGGAAAAAGCGAGGTCTACAAAGAGGAGTCTCCAAGACGACAGCTGCTTGGCTGCTTTTTGCCATCACCAGGGCACACGACAGATCTCTCAGGGACACCTGAGTCTGAAGGGTGGTGGGGAGGTGTACTGGCTCTGGGGTCCACCCCTGTCTGAGCCCCAATTAGGAACACAGCTTCTTAGGCCCAGGACACCAGACCTCTTGGTTCCCCAGAGCCAGCATAGCATCCAGCCATGCATTGTGGGGAGAACCATCCTCAGAAGGAGACCAATCCCTTGCTCATCCAGCTGGCCCTGGCACACGTGTTCCTAAGAGACTCTTTCCCCACATAGGGAAGCATTCTGAGGCAGAGTGGGCTCTGGCAGTCATGTGGATAATCCCAAACCAGCAGACGCCGCTCCTGTATGAATTTATACGTATTCTGCAAACACAGCTTGTGGGTGATTGCTGTATGTAGTCACACTTTGATCAATCTTATATTACAAGTGATCACCTCCTCTCCCAAACACTAGCTGGTTTCAGAAGCAGCGGCAACATTCTGGGTAGTGATGATAATCCACAGTGCAGCTAAGTGAGAGAGATGGCAGTACTAAACCATGGGAGCAGGTAGGGTAGGGGAAGGCGAGTAACCCACTGTTAGTTTTAAAATCCAGTTAACTGTGTCTACCAGTAAACGTAAGGAAATGCAAGGATGGAGTAGAGGCAGAGTGCTCAGCCCTCAGGCTGAGGACTCCTCCACAGACTTTTGCTGGACTGTCCTACGTGAGCCGATACAGAAGTTGCTGGTTCCCTATGGGAATGATCCCTTAACTTGGGGCCCTGGTGCCTCAGCCCCCAAGCCCGGGACTCTGACCACAGTTCCAGGGGATAGAGGTAGGAGAGTGAGGGCCCAGAGTCCATGAACTGCAAGTGGGAAACCCCAGAGTCAAGAGAAAGAAGGGAAGTAGTGGGCAGAAAAATACGTAAACCTGATCACACCGCCCAAAGGCAACCATGAGAAACGAACACAACACAGAAGCTTCAGAAAGCACGCAGGCCACCTGTCTGGCCATGTGGAGGCCCCTAGCAACAACTGGAATTGTCTGCTGGCCCATGGGGGACCCGGCCTGTGGCAGAGAGGCCCAACCTACATTGCAACAGTCCCTCTATCCCCAGTGCACTTCCTCTGGGCCACATATTAGTATTGCCTCCTCCATCAGACACCATGGAAGAGTAGCAAGTGTGCGGTCTAAATGGGCTGGATTTGGCTTTTTAATTGATAATTTATATGCCATTTGCAAT
The DNA here is from genome assembly GCA_030035585.1 of Dugong dugon. Lineage (NCBI taxonomy): Eukaryota > Metazoa > Chordata > Mammalia > Sirenia > Dugongidae > Dugong > Dugong dugon. The sequence continues at coordinate 4,151,239 of CM057467.1, forward strand.
GCTTTTGCAAACACTGTGGGGCAAAGGGGCAGACACAGCAATCATACTTTGCTATTTACCACAAAGTATGGGTTCCTCTCACATGTTTTAAAACAGAAAATAAAACGCTGTTCTAGTAAGAGGTTTGGGCCCTAAGAAGACTGTAAACTGCCTCTATTCCATCCCAAAGATGCAACTACAAGTCATCTGCAGTCTCCCTGGCACCAGAGCCCTTGGAGACCAGGCACTTCAGAGTGGAAGCAGGAACTGACAAGAGTTGTTTGTTAAGGTAACCTCCCTGTCTCTAGCTTCCTTCTCAGCCCAAGAGGAGGAAATAACTTTTGTACTCAGGATGTTTCCACGGTGAAACTTGCTAACAATGGCTAAGAAGTGACTCTGCCACTTTGGAAGAAAAGGAAGCAAGGTCTGCTCCACAAGATCGTCCTGTTAAAGACACTCTGATATGTGCTGCCAGGAGCCAGGAGCACGGTCAGTCCTGGCTTCATGTCTATCAGTCAGCAAAGCAAAAGTTCCTCCAAGAAGCTTCCTCTTCATCCTGATTTCCCCAGCCACTGTTTGCTGGCTGGCAACCCAGTCAAAATTCTTGCTTGCCACATGCCCCTTGACCTTCTGACTGTGGAAAGTCTACGGGAGCAGTAATACTTCTGGGCTATCTCACACAGCTAGAGCAGCTCTCTTCGAGCCTTGCCAACAACTTATTAAGACGTCCAGAACCAATCCACTTACTCTCCTGTGTCTTTCACTTAGTATTTCAAGGGTAAATGAATTAAAATATAGAAAGTCTCTGGAGTATTTAAAAATATAGGCTTGATTGGTGCTAATGGGTTCAGACACATCTACTAGTATTACTTTTAAAAGGTTAAAAAAAAAAAAAATCCAGGTAACATCTACTTGGCTTTGGGGCACAGGAGTGTCCATGTGTGCCCTCCTCTACAAGTGTCACCTTCTAGTCACGTTTGGTTCATTTAACCTTGTTAGTCTCAAAAGTTGCCTAGCTCTGTCTTGTATCCTCCATTAATGCTCCACAAATGATTCCAGCTGAAAAGTGACTTTCTAATTCTTATGGCACTTCCCAGAGGACTCCTTACGTATTACATCACATCTTTTAAATATGTGGGTCACTAGCTGCTAAAGGAGGGCAATGCTGGATCAGTGGTGGAATTATTCTCCTCCATGTAGGAGACTAGGGGTCAATTCCCGGCCAATGCACCTCAAGTGCAGCCACCACTCGTCTCTCAGTGAAGGCTTGTGTACTGCTATGATGGTGAACAGGTTTCAGCAGAGGTTCCAGATAATGTAAACTAGGAAGAAAGGTCTGGTGATATACTTCCAAAAATCAGCAATCAAAATCCTATGGATCACAATGGTCTGAGACCATTGTGCATGGGGTCACCATGAGTCAGGGGCTGGCTAGACAGCAGCTAACAATGACATGAGCTGGGGTCAACTTGACAGCAGCTAACAACAGAAGCTGCCAGAGTGGTTTGACCTTAGGCCTTTCTATCTATGGACCTGACAGGGGAGATAACCTCCCTACACATTTGCTGGCACTGCTTGAACACAGAGCAAGCCATTAAATAAAGTAAGCTAGGTGCAGGGAGGATCCTGATTATGCTTAAAAACTTATTGAGGATACTACAAAAACACATATGACTTCGGTGAGTAAGATCTTACATTCTCAGGAGCAGTCAGCATAGGACGAAAGGGATCACAGGTCTCACCATCCTTATTTTCTTACATGCAGGGAGAAACAGCCTTAACTTCAACTAAGAGAATGTGGTGAAAGAAAGATGCAAACGCAGTAAACTGACATTCAGATTTAACACTTCCTTATCCTAGTTTCCTCAGCAAGGCTGCTGTTCAAGGGGGTGCGTGGCAGTCAGGGGGCACATCTGAACTTGCGATGGGCTCCGGTGAGGGCTGTCCTCGTGCATCAACTGCCTGCTCCACAAGCACAAGCAGAAAGCCTAGCCTCTCCCTTCCTTTCATTCAAAGAGCTCTTGTTTATCTAGGAGGAGATGAGAGGAAAACCCAGACCACAGCTTCTGCAAGTTCTTAGATGTGACCAGCTTATGCAGTCAACAAATGTCATACTGAGTGCCTGTTACGTGTGAGGCACTGAGATTAGGGCTAGGGATACAATGACGGCTTTCAGGGGCTCAGCGCTCAGTGAGGGAGACAGACAAGTAAAAAAGAGTCATGACCTTGTCCTGTCCAGCTTTAAGAGGTAGCGGTGAGGTCTCTGGAACAGTGGAGGCAGTGCTCAAATCCGCTTGGGAGGTCAGAAAAGGCTTTCTGATGGATGCGATGTTCGCTGGGCTTTGAAAAAATGGTTAAGAGGGCATATCTTGCATAAAGATGTGCGCATAGAAAGGCAAGATACCAAGATTCTATAAAACGCTTTGCCGTCAGGTCAATTCCAACTCCTAGCAACCCTGTAAGACAGACTAGAACTGCCCCATAGGGATTCCAAGGAGCAGCTGGTGGATTCGAACTGCCGGCCTTTTGGGCAGCAGCTGATCTCTTAACTACTGTGCCACCAGGGCTCCAAGATTCTATAAGGAACATGATATTTTTAGGAAGTGACAAGTAGTGATGGTGAATGGTTAGGGAGAGATGAGGTGGGGAAGGTAGGCAGGGGCCAGCTCTGGAAGGCTTTGGATGCACAGTTTGTACTTTTTCCTTTTAACCAACAGGGAGTCTGTGAGAAAAATTTTGAGGAAGGGACTGACAGTGATAGAACTGTCTTCTAGAAAGGTCATCCTGACAGAAGATGGACTGGAAGAATAGGAAAACAAAGGCACAGAAAGACCAGTTAGGAGGTTGTTACAAATGGAAGTAATAGAAGCAGTAGCATTGAGGATGGAGAGAAAGCAAGATTTAAGATATATTACAGAGCTAGAGAGGACTAAAACTTAGAAGCCAGTTGGAGGCAGGAGAGGGAGAGTGAAGTTTAAGATGACTCCTCCAGATGACATCAGCCAAAGTGGAGAAAACAAGAGGAGAAGCAGGGCTGGGGATGGAGTGAGTAGAAGGAACAGAGATAGGGGTCTCTGTTTTGGATATGACTGAGATACATGTCGGGCATCTAGTGGAGATGTCTAGCAGGCAGCTGGAAAAAGGTGTGAAACTCAGAAGAACATTCAGGTCAGGCCAAAGAAAGAGTTAAGAGAGTCATCAGAATATAGGAAGACACTGAAGTCTTGGGTGTAGACAATAAAGTTATAGAGTGAGAAGGGGGCAGGGAACCTCTTCCTGCTTACCTCCAAAACCAAGATCTAGATAGGGCCTTTGCTGATCAGAGTCTGGGCCAAATGTGAGGGACTTGGTCCAAAGTAATCCAATGCAACAGATGACAAACAGCTGTCTCTGAATGGTATTAGCTATGCAGTTTCTTCCTAATGACTTTTACTTGGGTTATCTGCATTCCTGGGGAAGACAATGGGAAAGCAACTGTATTCCTGGGGAAGATAAATAAACCAAAGGAGATGGATAACCTGGAGCAAACATCTCCCATAGATAGTCTATAAAGGAACCAAGGGTTGATTGCACAGGTCACATTTTCAAATGGTTTACTAGCTGAAAGGTTGGTGGTTCAAACCAACCCAGAGATGCCTTGGAAGACAGGCCTGGCAATCTGCTTTTGAAAATCCTATGGCGGTTTCTACTCTGCATGCGAGTCAGAACTGACTCGATGGCAACTAACAACGATAAGAAGCCCCTGAAAACTTCTTGATGCAACAAGCTTAACAATGGAAGATAAAATGACAATCATTGTCATCTTAACTTCCTTTTACCTACTATATGTGCCAAGAACTGCACTTCATAATACTATTTCTGATCCTCACAACACCCTAGCAAAGTTGGTATTATTATAAACTGTGGTTCATATAATGTAAGTAACTCCTGTCTGCTTGGCCTCTAGGGAACACACAGTTGGGTCACACAGTTGGGACATTTTCATCAGGAGGAAAAGGAAACTAATCATAAGGATAAAAAGGTAACATACTTCATTTACAAGCTGGAGAAGCCTCCCTCACTTTAGTAAAGCCCATGCTTGAAGGAAGGAAGGAAAGAAGAAAGGAAGTAAGGGAGGGAGGGAGGGAGGAAGGACACCCAAAAGATTATTTTTCACAATGGAAATCAATAAGGAAGAAATCAACTGAGAACAAAATGCAATAATATCAACTTTCTTACCTTCATACATCACTCAGCTTGACCGAAGTTCCACCCACTTCTAGTCATCAGGTTACTTCATACATAGTCAAAAGAATGCAATGAAGGAGAAAACCACATGACCACAACTTCAGCAAAGTTACTCTCTAGGCTTACTCTTGTGCCTGAGGTCAGTTCATAGAGATGCAAATACTCCACACCCTGCTTCTTTGTGGAAACCAGGAGGGCAGAAGACGAGGAACAGAAGAGGCTAAGGCACTGCGTATCCCCAGATAGACTGGTACCTCTTTACCATCAGTTAATGTGTATATTTTAGGAACACAAACTCCTCCTTACGCCAAACATGTATGAGTTAAACATAACTAGAAAGACTATTCTGAATCCTTGTCCTTGATCAAGCAATGCATCCTCAAGCCAAATAAGAATCAGCATATTAGCCATTATTCTGTTTTATTCTAATACTACTCCCTCATGTGGAGCTCCTGGGTGATGCAAACAGTTAATGCACTCGGCTGCAAACCAAAAGCCTGGCAGTTCGAGCCTACCCAGAGGCGCCTCAGAAGAAAGGTCTGGTGATCTTCCAAAAGATCAGCCATTGAAAACCCTATGGAACACAGTTCTACTCTGACACTCATAGGGTTTACTCCCTTGTATAACCATGGATAATTGAGAGTGAACTATATAATTAATCACTTAGCTGGGATTGCTCTAAACACAACACCAGGTGTGATGGGCTCACATGGCAGGCATGTGGACTCCCTATAAATAAGTGTGGCAATCTTACTTTTCGGGAGGGGGATAAGGGATATACGAGGAAGAACAGTAAGCCAGTGACTAATAATTGGCTATTTATCAGGTCGTAACTTGAACTTGTAAATGGAAGTATCACTGTCTCTATTACATTAATTTTTATAAAAAAACCCTCTACAGGGGCTCAGGAGACCCTAGGCATGTGCACTCCCTATAAATAAGTGTGGCAATCTTACTTTTCGGGAGGGGGATAAGGGATATAGGAGGAACAACAGTAAGCCAATGACTAATAATTGGCTATTAATCAGGCTGTAACTTGAACTTGTAAATGGAAATATCACTGTCTCTATTTTATTAATTTTTATCAAAAACCCTCTACAGGGGCTCAGGAGTCCCTAGGTGGCACAAATGATTAAGTATTCAACTACTAGCCAAAAGGTTGGTGGTTCTAACTTACCCAGAGGTGCACTGAAAGACAAGTCTGGCGATGTACTCTTGAAAGGTCACAGCCTTGAAATCCCTAGGGAGCACAGTTCTCCTCCGACACACGAGGTTGCCATGAGTCGGAATTGACTAGAAGCAACTAAGAATGATGATGTAGCTCAAAGCATGATCCTCTGATGTGTTCAACATGCTCACAAGGTGACTCTATTAGGCCTGCTTTAGAGGTGAGACAGCTGAGGTCCAGAGAGGGGCAAGGCTCCCCCAAAGCCACATGGTCAGCTCAGCCAAGAGCGCTCAGGGTCCAGGAAGAGCTTTCAGTGGAAGCATCAGAGGTTCTAAGGAAACTCAGCAAGGATGATGTCTTCGGACTCAAGGAGTTAGACCAGGCAGGCAGCCTCAACTACCTTTCACTCAGACTAGAGGAAGCCTTGACATGGTTCCTCCCCGAACAGCTAATTTCATCCTTTCTGAGGTGGGGACTTCTAGGTTCCCTCTCATACACTGGTGAGGCACCGCCTGGGAGTGATGGTATACGTACAAACTAAACTTGTCTGTTTACCCTTTCTTTTATGGAACCGAAGAATCCATGCAATAACTTTAAAATACTGCTTGAAAATATTATTCTAAGTAGGCAAGGGCTTTGTGACTATTTCCTCTAATATGCTTAACATTTAAAATGCTCTGGATTCATTCCATCTACCAAGTGTTCTTTACCAGGGACAAATTGACCCTCCACTGGATGATGTCTTAGTTATCAGTGCTGCTATAACAGAAACGGAGCTCTGGTGGCACAGTGGTTAAGAGTTCAGCTCCACCAGCCACTCCTTGGAAACCCTATGGGGCAGATCGATTCTGTGCTATAGGTCACTATGAGTCAGAATTGACTTGACAGCAACAGGTATACGGGTATAACAGAAATAACACAAGTGGATGGCTTTAACAAACAGAAATTTATTCTCTCACAGTCTAGTAGGCTAGAAGTCTGAACTCAGGGTGCCAGCTCCAGGGAAAGACTTTCTCTCTCTGCTGGCTCTGGGGGAAGGTCCTTGTCATCAACCCTTCCCTGCATCTAGGAATTTCTCAGTGCAGGTACTCTGGGTCCAAAGGACATGCTCCGCTCCATGCTCTTCTTTCTTGGTGGTAGGAGGTCCCTCTCCTCTCTGCTCGCTTCTCTCTTTTATATCTCCACAGAGACTGACTTAAGGTACAACCTAATCCTGTAGATTGAGTCTTACCTCATTAATATAACTGCCTCTAAGCCTGTCTCATTAACATTATGGAGGTTAGGATTTACAATACATAGGATAATCACATCAGGTCACAAAATTGAGGACCACCACACAATACTGGGATCATGGCCTAGCAAAGCTGACACACAGTTTTGGGGGACACAATTCAATTCGTAACAGAGGAGGACATTTGGCAATGTCTGGAGACACTTGTGGTTGTCACAACTGGGATATGCCACTGGTATCTAGCAGGTGGAGGCCAGGGAAACCACGAAAGGTCCTGTGACGAGACAGCATTATGGGGCCCAAAATGTCCACAGTGCTGTTGTGAAGCCCTGCCATCGATCCTGTCAAAGCCAGAAGCAGGAAAGCAGAGGGTATGCAACTCACCCTCTATCCTCTTTTCTGGTACTATGAAAAAAAAAACCCAAAAACCAAATCAGTTGTCACTGAGTTGATTCTGATTCATGATGACCCCACGTGTGCAGAGAAGAACTGCTCCACAAGGTTTTCAAGTCTGTGGACTTTTATAAACAGATTGCCAGACCTTTCTTGCAAGGTGCTTACGGTTGGGTTCAAACTGCCAACTTATTTGTTACTAGTTAAGCGCTTAACCCTTTGCGCCACCCAGGAACTCTGGTACAGTGAAAGGCCTCTCATATTCTGGCTTTAAAATAACAACCAAAAAATTCCCATTGGATCAGCCAGTCTTCAACGTGGTTTCTTTTCTTAAGGAGCAGAGGCAAAACGCTTCAGGCTGACGGCTGGACTGCAGAGTCAGGGCACGGGACTCCTTTTCTGGGGTTCCTCCTACCTGTGGCTCAGTGTCCCCCACCTCTGTAAATGGGGGATAACAAACTCTTTGCTGAGCTCTCAGGATCTGAGAGTATTCAGCAAGCTTCCCCAAGAAGAGACTAAAAACACTGCTATACGTGCAGTGTGTGGGATAGGTTATGGGGTTCTCTATTAGCAGTGTTCAGCCCACAGGGTATTTACTTGAATCTACTCCTGACCAATTCATTTCAGAAGCACCAGAGGGTTTTAATAAACACAATACTACAAACAGTCTTAGAATCAGAAACAACCCAGTCCTGACTGGCAGCTCCCCAAATCTTCTTTCTCATTACTGATTTTTATTGTCTAGCTCTAGTAGTTAACAATTATGTTTAAAGACTATTAGAGCACTGAGAAATTGTGCTTTTAGAAATGTCATTTCTTCATTTTTAAGGAGAAAATTTAATAACTGCAAACTAGCATTCTAATAAGTCTTAAAAAATGCAGACTAAGGTAATAAGACTGGGGCTGAAAATTACAGGTCTTTCTTAAAACATGTGGAGATGAGACAAGTGTAAAGACGAGACAAGAAAGGAGCTGATGGGCAGTGTCTCCCATATTTGCATCTAAAAGGAAAAAGGCGTGGGTGGGAGTGCAGGAAAGTGGAGCAGAGGACCTTTCGAGTCTGGGTCTGACTGTCCTAGATGCCCATATGGTGGGAAAATCATTAGAAGGGTCGTCTCCCCTAACAGGTCCCCCTGCAGCCAGAGCTGAGCTTAGCAGCATGTGGAAGAAACAACCTGGGTACCCAAAGATCAAGTACCCGTCGCACAGGGACACGGGAGGGACGGTCTCTCTCATCCTCAATCATCCCACCTCCTCGCCTTGCGCTGTCACATCTGGCAAGGATGGCGGTCACGCAGGGAGTCAGCACGAGCGTGACTTGTAGCAGGGCCCAGGCCTCAGCATGCAGCTGACAAGGGGGCTCTGACAGGCTTCCGGGTCTGGGACCCAAGACACCCCTCCGCCCCCATCTCGGTGCCTGGCCCAGCTACTTTCTGCTGCTGGCGTCCCACTCACCGATCTGCCCAATAAACTCGATCTTGATGCCCTGATGCTCCAGCCGCTTGTTGGGGTTCTTGAGCACGAGGCTCACCTTCCCGGAGACCGTCTCCCCGTCGTAGAAGAGGAAATACTTCTCCTTCTTGCCGTCCTCCGTTTTGTGCTCGGCCCGCTTCCTGCTCTCCGCATCGCTCAGCAGGATCTCCACCTCCACGCTCTGTCCAAAGCCGAAGAAGCTCATCGCACCGCCGGCCGGATTGCGCTGGGACCAGTGTCAGCAAGGCTCGCTCCTCCTTCTTTCTCCTCCTCCTCCCCGGGTGGGCGCTGCGCTAGGAGGGACCAGAGGGCTGGGTACTGCCTCCGGCTCCAGGGGGCCGAACCGCAGCCCCGCTCTGAGCGCCCGGCCCGGCTAGGGCGCGGGCCCGTCGGGCGCACGCAGATGGGATGGGCTGCGCTGCGCGGGGAGGGGCTGGAGCGACGGAAACTGGACGCGGCGCCCACGGAGGCGCCCCCGTGGGACGCCTGTCCCTGCAGCCCCAAACAGCCGGCGACCGCGGGCGGACCAGCGTCCGCACAGTGATGCTGGCCCCGCGGCGGAGCGTCCCACACCGAGTCAGGCGGCACTGCGGGGCTGCCAAGCGTCGCAGCTGCGCCCGCCGGGCTGGGCTCAGGGCCAGGCAGCAGGACGAGCCTCAGGATCTGGGCAGTGCGGCTCGCAGTTGTGCTCCAGCAGCTACGCGGCAAGGGACGATCACCCGGCGGTCGAGGGTGCTCTCTGACCGCGGATACAGAGATGCCAGCGCATGCGCACGGCCCTGCACAGGCGGGCCGGCCGGGAGTGTACGCACTGCGCACGCGCAGTGGCAGCCCGCGGCGGGCCTCGCCCTTAGTCGGCATGGTGGACGCGGTCTCATGAGAGAATTTGGGCCCAAGTCCTATGAGATGAAAAGGACTACAGGTGTTTTCTGAGTTCTCGCCATTGGTCATCCCTTATCGTTCTAATCCCTCGTTGAACTGTCACCCATGTACAACGTCCCTTGTCCGAACGGGGTAAAGGTAGACCTTTAACATGCAGGGGAAATGTTGAGAGGGGGCAAAAGTTACAGTTACTACAGGAAGTATCCCGTTTCGAATTTTCTTTAAAAAAAAAATCTCATTTAACGAAAGCGAGGCGGTAAGGACGGTATTAGGCGTGCATACGTTCGCGCGTTTAAGGCAGAGCTAAAAACCACCCGTTAAACCTTCCCTCAGCCTGAGTCAGGTTCCGCCCCGCTCTCTGCGCATGCGGCAGAGGGCCCAGGTGATTGGTCAATGGAATAAATATGGTTTGGCCGCGATGATTGGCTGGTGGGGAAATACCGTGTGCTCTGATTGGTCAGCAGAAAAGTCTGGGAGCGCGCGCGGGAGCGAGCTCCGAAGTTGACTATCCGGAAAGCGAGTTGTGTCGCCAAGGCTATGGCTCTGCAGAGCCTTTGGGACAGTCTGCAGCCCTGGTGTCCTTTGCATCTCAGCCTGGGTGAGCTGACGGAGACGCAGGTCACGCGGGTAGGGGTGGGGGTGGGATAAGCGGCGCTCCTCACAGCGTCGGCCCTCGGACCGCTCCTAGGCTCCGTCTGTGGTGGGTGGGTGTGTTGTGTGTGTGTAGGGGGGGGGGGGGTGTTTGTGTGGGTGTGTGTGTGTAAGTAAGAGAGAGGGGAGAGGAGTGCGAGGAGGGGAGCGGGCTGCCTGGTGTGTGTGTGTGTTGTATGTATGGGTAAGAGAGAGGGGAGAGGGGTGCGAGGAGGGGGCGGTCTCGGCTCCGCCCTGGGTGTGGGTGGGTGTGTTTGTGTGTGTGAGAGAGAGAAGGGGCTGGCTGGGCTCCAGCCTGATGTGAAAGTTTGTGAGTGTGTGTATAAGGGAAGGTGTGTGGGTTCGGCCCCAGCCTGGTGTGAGAGTGCATGAGGAAATGGAACAGGCTTGGCACTCTGGCAGTATCTGGTGTCCCCGGGTTTGTGCCAGTCTCAGAGTGTTGGTGACCTGGGGTTTAGAAAAGTAGGCTCAGCCCAATAAAGTGACCGTTTAAAATGAAAGAGCTGTACTGGATCATCTCTTTGCATCTGTTTTCTCTGTCTTCCCCTTCTCATTCTACAAATCTTCCAAGCAACCTCATTTATTCCTTTGATTTTAAGTAACAAATCTATCTCTTCAGTCAAACTTCTTTCTTGAACTTCATGTTCATATGTTCAAATAAACATCTCAGACACCTCAAACGTGATGTAAATGGAAAGGAACCCTTCTTCACCAGCTCAATGTGCATCTTAAAGCCAGCTAATAAAATCCATTGCCAACTCATAGTGACCCCATAGGACAGAGTAGAACTGCCCCATAGGGCTGTGATGTTTATGGTAGCAGACTGCCACATCTTTCTCCTGCAGAATGGTTCGAACCACTGATGTTTCAGTTAGCCCAGTGCTGCTAACTGAAAGGTTGGCAGTTGGAATCCACCAGCAGCTAGCATCTTCTCGTGGTTATCCAGATAAGCTTTGAGGAGGGCTTGAACCTGGATAGCGGCATTAGGAAGGAGCAGGGAGCCCATGAAAGAGTAAATGAGCCAGCTAAAGGCACCAGTCAATCCACAAGCCTGAGAGTCATGGCTCCTCCTGCACCTTTCATACCCACAACCACTTGTCCTACCCTTAGAAATGTCTTTCATGAGCTCCCTACTCCATTCTTGATGCCACTGTCCAGGTTCAAGGGTGTGTGTGTGTGTGTGTGTGTGTGTGTGGAGAGGGTTGCTATCTATTAGAATATATTGCTGTAGCATCCTAGGTGCTTTCTGATGCTTTCAGCCCACTCCCCCCACCTCTGCCACCTCTGCCCCACACCTTTGACCATGTCAAGTCTAAAGTTGTAATGTGTCTCCTTTGTTTCTTAAATAAATGACTAAATACTTGGTGTGCTGTGTAAAAGAAATCTTCACTTAGCACTCCAGTCAGCTTTTCTAAGAGCATAATGTTTGGAGTTGGAGGTACTTAATTTGATATTTTGGCTCTACCACATAGTATCCATGTATCACTGGGCAAGCTTCCTAATCTTGCTGTTTCTTTATCTGTCAAATGGAGATTATAATATCTACTTTATGGAGTTCTTATAAAGATTAACCTGGCACATAATTGTTGAATAAATACTAGTAATAATTCTCAACCTCCACGTTGAGACTTTATGTTGTAACTGTTTTATTTCTAAACACTTTATCCTTTCTTTCCCTTTGTGCTTTCTTGTCTTTTTTTGGAATGCAGTTCTTTCTTTCCATGGAAAACTCCCATGTGCAGGTCTAGCTAAATTATCCTCCCCACTTCTATTTCCTTCTCCCCCAGGAATACTTCCTATTATGCTCTCCAGTGTTTTACATATCCATTACTATTTTAATACTCATCCATTGTAAAAATAATAGCTATCATTTATTGAGTATCTCTTATGTGGCAAAATCACAGGCCCCTTGTATACAGTATCATTCACAGTAATCCTTCATTTAGTGATGAAGAGGAGGTTAATTACATACAAGTGATAAAGTCGGTGTATTAGCGTGGTTCTATCTGACTCAAAACTCAGTGGCATTTCTCCTACTACAGGCTGCTTTTTTTTGGTATGATAAGTGTGAGATGGTGAGATCTTTTTGGATAAGAATCCTCCAGTACTCATTTCTGTATCCCTAGCACTTATCATAGAGGCTTCCCTATAGTATTTTCTGAAAATTATTGAGTGGATAAATGATGTACTTCCTCCTCTTCTTTTATCCCAGGTGAAGTAGGTAGAGTAGGTGGTATCTCCATTTGACATTGAGGAAGCAGAGGTATAGTGAGGCTTTGAACAAAATATACTGGTTTGAATAGAGGATTAAGAGATTTGGCAGAAGTCTGATGCAAAGGAAGAGTCATTAATAGGATCTAAGTTTCCTGCCACAAGATCTTTATTTTGTTAGGCCTTAGTAGCTGTGATCCAGAACTATTGATGTGCATTAAAAAAATAAATATATGAAATAAATAAGAGAATATACAAGAGAAACAGAGGCTAAAAAAGATGCAGGAACATTTGTTAGGAGAGTGTCTACAAAACAGACTGAATAATTTAAGCATGCTAAACTGCCTATTCCATAGGAAAAGATTTTCTGACAAGCCGTGAGTCCTCTGTGCTCCCACTCCAAATCTCTCCTGTGTTTTCTAAGGCCTACCATCATTAATTTGAGTCCTTTTTTAAACTTTTCTTGAATTGAGAACCCTCTGTAGGCTTCTTCCACTTGGAATAATGTGCAGCTCTGGGTTCCTGGGATTTTATGGACTTATGAAATTATACCTTGTAGGCTTTGCCTTCCTCCTCTTGTTATTATTGTAAATGCAGGTAAAATTAATCAAAGTGGGCTGAAAGAAGGGGGGAAAAGTGTCATAACAGGTGAAAATGAATATGGTGAGCAACTGGACAGCAAGTTTATAGGCGAGAGAAGCCATTTTACCCAATTGCTTTGTGACCAGAGATGGTATAAAGGTTTACCTTTTAGGTCTTATTCAGCATCTGGATTTGTTTAATGTGGCGATCCTCCATGCATCCTCGAATGGATCTTAGGAAGAATAACCCCTCATCTCAGTGTTACCCCCGACACAAAAGCTACTGCCTTTGTAAAATTTCTCTGTCTTGTTTTAAACATTGATTTAATAGGAATTTACTGAGTTCCTATGAGATACTAAACATTGTACTTCATTAGTCTTAAAGTATGTTCCCAGTTAACACTTGTGATTGTGAACTGGAATTAGATGTTCTGCTGTTAAAATCTTAGCAGTGTCACTTACCCACATCAGGGGCCTGATGACTGGTGGCTCCACTTACGTCACATAGCCACCTGCGACAGGGGTCCAAGAATAAGTGGTGCCTCCCAGTCCTTACAGCCTACAGCATCGGGTGCTCTTAGTCCGGAAGCAAAACCCACCCACCTACGTGTTCTAGGGAACAGGTACACGCTTTCCCCCCAGACACTTGGGTAGCCATCAGCCCCCTGCCTTACTCAGCATGGGAGCCTCTACTGCAGCCAGATACCTATACCTATACCAGTCACCTCTGCCTGTCTAGGACTGTAGGTGAGAGCCTACACCACACATTTGGTGACCGACTACCTGGACACCTGAGCTGAATCCATACAAGAAAAGTAAATGGACTCCTGGGCTCATATACCTAGTAACATATCTGACCACCTGGTGAGAGGACGTTAGAGCTCCAAAGATGCCAATAATCAAACTAACTCACATGAGCAGCCTGTTTGGACATAGCAAAACAAAACAAAAAGCTAGGACACTGTAAGCAAACATAAAATAAATATAATTCATTGACGGCTCGGAGACAACAGTCAATATCAAATCACGTAAAGAGGCAGACCATGATGGCTTCAGCAAGCTCCCAAAATAAAGAATCAAGAAATTTTCTGGAGGAATAGAATTTCTTGGAATGACCAGAGGCAGAATACAAAAGATTAATACGCAGAACTCTTCAAGAGATCAGGAAGGACATCAGTCAAAACGCAGACCGAGCCAAAGAACACACAGACAACGCAATAGAGGAACTTAAGACGGTTATTCAAGAACATAATGACAAATTTAACAGGCTGCAAGAATTCATAGAGACACACCAATCAGAAATCCAGAAGATTAACAATAAAATTTCAGAATTAGACAACTCAGTAGAAGGTCTTAGGAGCAGAATTGAGGCAATGGAAATCAGAATTAGTGGGACTGAAGATGAAGCACTGGACACCAACTTATTTGAGGAAAAATCAGATAAAAAGAATTTAAAAAAAATGAACAAACCCTAAGAATTATGTGGGACTCTATCAAGAGGAATAAGCTATGAGTGATTGGAGTACCAGAACAGAGGTCCCTTATACTGTGAAAGATGAGAAGATATCTATCCAAGATGCTCATCAAACCCCACACAAGGTAGATCTCTAAAGAAAGTCACCAAGACATATTATACTCAAACTTGCAAAAACCAAAGATAAAGGGAGAATTTTATGAGCACCTAGGGATAAACAAAAAGTCAGCTACAAATGAGAGTCAGTAAGACTAAGCTCGGACTACTCAGCAGAAGCCATGCAGGCAAAAACGCAATAGGATGACTTATATAAAGCCTTGAAGGAAAAAAAATGCCAGCCAAGAAGTATATATCCAGCAAAACTGTCTGTCAAATATAATGGTGAAATTAGGGCATTTCCAGATAAACAGAAGTTTAGAGAATTTGAAAAAACCAAACCAAAATTACAAGAAATACTGAAGGGAGTCCTCTGGTTAAAAAATCAGTAACGTCAGATAACAGCCCAAGACTACAACACAGGACAGAGCAACCAGGTATCAATCCAGATAGGGAAGTCACAAAAATAAATCAAAGTAAAAACACTGAAAGTAGGGAAATGGATGTCAATATGTCGAAGGTGACAACATTAAAACAAAAAGAGAGGTACTAAAAAATGTAGTCATAGATCTTTCCTAAGGAGAGGAAGTCAAGGCGATATAAAGAAATAGAAGATTGGTTGAAACTTAGAAAAATAGGAGAAAATATTAAGGTAACCACAAAGGACACTAACAATACTACACATCAAAATAAAAGACAATAAAAACAAAGACTCAGCAGATACAAAATCAACAACAATGAAAAAGATGAAAAGAAAATACATAAAGAAAAATGACTCAGCACAGAAAATGTGGAACAAAGAAACTGTCAACAACACTCACAAAAAGACATAAAAATGATAGCATTAAATTCGTACCTATCAATGATTACACTGAATGTAAATGGATTAAATGCATGAATAAAGAGACAGAGAGTGGCAGAGTGAATTAAAAAACACAATCCATATATATGCTGTCTTCTAGAGACACACCGTACACTTAAGACACAAAGAAATTAAAACTCAAAGGATGGATAAAAAATATATCAAGCAAACAGCACTCAAAAACAAGCAGGAGTGGCAATATTAATCTCTGACAAAATAGACTTTAAAATCTACCATAAAGGATAAGGAAGGACACTGTGTAATGATTACAGGGTCAATACACCAGGAGGACATAACTATAATAAATAGTTACACACCCAATGACAGGGCTCCAAAATACATAAACTCTATAACAGCACTGAAAAGAGAGAGAGACAGCTCCACAATAGTAGTAGGAGACTTCAACACACCACTTTCGGTGAAGGACAGAACATCCAGAAAGAAGCTCAACAAAGACATCCAGAAAGAAGCTCAACAAAGACATGGAAGATCTAAATGCCACAATCAACAACTTGATCTCAGACATATACCAAACACGGTACACAACAGCAGCCAAGTATACTTTCTTTTTCAACGCACATGGAACATTCTCGAGAACAGGCCGTGTATTAGACCGCAAAGAAAGCTTTAACAGAATCCAAAACATTGAAATGTTATAGACCATCCTTTCTGACCATGAAGCCATAAAAGTGGAAATCAGCAACACAAAAAGCAAAGAAAAAAAAAATTAAACATACGGAAACTAAACAACACCTTGCTCAAAAACAGTAGTTTTTTTTTGGGTAATAGAAGAAATTAAGGCTGGAATAAAATTCACAGAATCAAATGAGAATGAAAACACATCTTACCAGAACGTTTGGGACACAGCAAAAGCAGTACTCAGAGGTCAGTTTATAGCAATAAATGCACACATCCAAAAAAGAAGAAAGGGTCAAAATCAGAACA
Organism: Dugong dugon; assembly: GCA_030035585.1. NCBI lineage: Eukaryota > Metazoa > Chordata > Mammalia > Sirenia > Dugongidae > Dugong > Dugong dugon. The sequence continues at coordinate 4,167,412 of CM057467.1, forward strand.
TTAACCTTGCAACTCAAACAGGCAGAAAGAGATCAGCAAAAGAATCCTTTGGGTGTCAGAAGAAAGGAAATAATGAGAGCAGAATTAAATGAAATAGAGACTAGAAAACCAGTTGAAAGAGTTAACAAGACCAAAAGCTGGTTCTTGGAAAAAATCAACAAAATTGATAAACTGTTGGCCAAACTGACAAAAGAAAAACAGGAAAGGAAGTAAAATAACCCGAATAAGAAATGAGATAGGTGATATCACAACAGACCCTACTGAAATTAAAAGAATCATAACAGAATACTATAAAAAATTGTGCTCTGACAAATTCGAAAACCTAGAGGAAATGGACAAATTTCTAGACACTAACTACCTACCTAAACTGACACAAATAGAGGTGGAACAACTAAATAAACCTATAACAAAAGAAGAGATTGAAAGATGGTTAAAAAACTCCCTGCAAATAAAAGCCCTGGCCAGGAGGGTTTCACTGGAGAATTCTACCACACTTTCAGGAAAGAGCTAAAACCACTACTACTAAAGATATTTCAGAGCATAGAAAAAGGCTGCAATACTCCCAGACTCATTCTATGAAGCCAGCATAACCCTGATACCAAAACCAGGTAAAGACACTACAAAAAAAGAAAATTATAGACCACTATCCCTCATGAACATAGATGCAAAAATCCTCAACAAAGGTCTAGCCAGTGGAATTCAACAACATATCGAAAAAATCACCATGACTAAGTGGGATTTTTACCAGGTATGCAGGGATGGTTCAGCATTAGAAAACCAATCAATGTAATCCATCACATAAAAGACAAGAACCGTATGATCTTATCAATTGATAAAGAAAAGACATTTGACAAACTCCAACACCATTCATGATAAAAACTCTCAGCAAAATGAGAATAGAAGGGAAATTCCTCAACATAATTGAGGACATTTATACAAACCCAATAGCCACTATCATCCTAAATGGAGAGTCTGAAAGCATTCCCCTTAAGAATGGGAACCAAACAGGGATGCCCTTTATCACCACTCTTATTCAACATCGTGCTGGAGGTCCTAGCCAAAGCAGTTAGGCTAGAAAAAGAAAGGGCATTGAAATTGGTAAGGAAGAAGCAAAAATACCTCTCTTTACAGATGATGTGATCTTATACACAGAAAAGCCCAAAGAATCCATGAGAAAACTACTGGAACTAATAGAAGATTTCAGCAAAGTATCAAGATACAAGATAAACATACAAAAATCAGTTGGATTCCTCTACACCAACAAAGAGAACTTGGAAGAGGAATTCACCGAATTAATACCATTTACAATAGCCCCCAAGCAGATAAAATACTTAGGAATAAATCTAACCAGGGATGTAAAAGACCTGTACAATGAAAACTACAAGACACTACTGCAAGAAACCAAAAGAGACCTGCGTAAGTGGAAAAACATACCATGCTCATGGATAGGAAGACTCGACATTGTGAAAATGTCAATTCTACTCAAAGCGATTTACAAATACAGTGCAATCCCGTCCCAAATTCCAACGACATTTTTTAATGAGATGGAGAAACAAATCACCAGCTTCATTTGGAAAGGGAAGGGACCCCAGATAAGTAAAGCATTACTGAAGAAGAGCAAAGTGGGAGGCCTCACACTACCTGATTTAGAACCTATTATACCACCACGGTAGTCAGAACAGCCTGGTACTGGTACAACAACAGATACATAGACCAATGGAACAGAATTGAGAATCGACACATAAATTCATCCACCTATGAACAATTGATATTTGACAAAGACCCAAAGTGCATTAATTGGGGAAAAGATAGTCTCTTTAACAAATGGTGCTGGAGTAACTGGGTCTCCATCGGCAAAAAACTGAAACAAGACCCATACCTCACACCATGCACAAAAACTAAGTTAAAATGGATCCAAGAGCTAAATACAAAATCAAAAACAATAAAGATTGTGGAAAAATATATAGGGACAACACTAGGAGCCCTAATACATGGCATAAACACAATACAAACCATAAGTAACAATGTACAAACACCAGAAGAAAACCTAGATAACAGAGATCTTCTAAAAATCGGACACATATTTTCATCAAAAGACTTCACCAAAAGAGTCAAAACCTACATACTGGGGAAAAATTTTTGGCTACGACAAATCTGATCAGCGTCTGAGCTCTAAAATCTACAAGATGATGCAAAACCTCAATAACAAAAAGACAAATAACCCAATTAAAAAATGGGCAAAGGATATGAATGGGCACTTCTCCAAAGAAGATATTCAGGCAGTTAAGAGACACATGAAGAAATGCTCTCAATCATTAACCATTGTAGTAACGCAGATCAAAACTACAATGAGATACCATCTCACCCCAACAAGGCTAACATTAATTCAAAAAAGACAAAATAATAAATGCTGGAGAAGTTGTGGAGAAGCTGGAACACTTAAACACTGTTGGTGGGAATGTAAAATGGTACAACCACTTTGGAAATTGATTTGTCTCTTCCTTAAAAAGCTAGAAATGGATGTACCATATGATCCAGCTCTCCCACTCTTTGGAATGTACCTTAGTGAAGTAAGAGCTGTCACATGAATAGATATATGCACACCCATGTTCATTGCAGCACTGTTCACAATAGCAAAAAGATGGAAACAACTTAGGTGCCCATCAACGGACGAATGGATAAACAAGTTATAGTACATCCACACAAGGGAACACTATGCAAAGATAAAGAACGATGAAGCTGTGAAACATATTATGCAGGAATCTGGAGGGCATTATGCTGTGCGAATTTAGTCTCAGAAGGACAAATATTGTGTAAGACCACTATTATAAGAACTTAAGAAAAGGTTTAAACATGAGAAAGCATTCTTTGATGGTTCCAAGGGTGGAGAGGGAGGGTGAGGGTTATTTATTAATTAGATTGTAGACAAGATTTATCTTAGGTGAAGGGAAGGACAGCACATGCTACAGGGGAAGTCAGCATAACTGGACTAAACCGAAAGCTAAGAAGTTTTCTGAATACAATCAAATACTTCGAGGAACAGAGAAGTAGGGTTGGGAGTCTGGGGACCATGGTTTCAGGGGACATCTATGTCAATTGGCATAACAAAGTTTATTAAGAAAGTGTTCTGCATCCCACTGTGGTAAGTGGCGTCTAGGGCCTTCAGAGTTTGCAGGCGGCCATGTAAGATGCATCAGTTGGTCCCAACTCACCTGGAGTAAAGGAGAATGAAGAACACCGAAGACACAAGGAAAATATTAGCCCAAGAGACAGAAAGGACCACGTAAACCAGAGACTCCATCCATCAGCCTGAGACCAGAAGAGCCAGATGGTGCATGGCTACCACCAATGACTGTCCTGACAGGGACACAATAGAAAGTCCCTGACGGAGCAGGAGAAAAGGGGGGTGTAGAACTCAAGTTCTAGTGAAAAGACCAGACAGTAGTTTGATTGAGACTGGAGGGACCCTGGAGGACATGGCCCCAGACTCTCTCCCTGTTGGCCCAGAGCTGAAACCATTCCTGAGGCCAACTCTTCAGACAAAGATTCGATTGGACTATGGGACAGAAATTGATACTTGTGGTGAGTGTTATTAGCTCAAGTAGATACATGAGACTAAATGGGCAGCTCCTGTCCAGAGGCAAGATGAGAAGGCAGAGAAGGTCAGGAGTTGGTTGAATGGATGCTGGAAATCCAAAGTAGAAGGGAGGAGTGTGTTTTCACAGTATAGGGAGAGCAACTATGGTCACATAGTAACGTGTATATAAATTTTTCGATGAGAAATTGACTTGAATTATAAACTTTCACTTAAAGCACACACACAGAAAAATCTTACAAGTGTTTTCTAGTTCATAGAAAAAGTAGTGTATAGAATTTTCTCAACTTTAAGCTTTTATTCCACAAGTTTTGGAACCATTTTGCTAAGCACTTCCAGGAAGAGAAAATAGAAGTCACCATTTCTTTTCCCTTTCCTCTCTTCTCTCTGTCAACACACCTCATTCTTTCTCATCCTCCATCTCCTAGTAAATCTTCCTAATAGAACACTCCCCTTGGAAAATTGTTTGGTATTAATACCTATATTTTGAAGATGAGACAGTAGAAGTTCGGAAATGTTAAAGTGACATGACAATTTTAGACAGAGGACTGGAAATCAGGACCAGTTTCTGTTTTCCAAACTAGATATGATGCTATCAACAGTGAGAGCGATTACAGGAGTGAGAATGTTTGACTACCAGTCTATAATAAACATTAAAACATTCCTGGAAATATTAAGAGCCCTATTGGATTTTTCAGATCTTCTTTCAGGCAGCATATTGCAAATCTTTGGAAATAATGCAGGTGACAAAAGATGATTGCAAATTGCATTCATTTTAAAGAGAGTGGGTCTAATTAACTGCAAGATTTTACATTTGCTGAATACAGTATAATTCTCAGCACTATGAAAAAGAGGCTAAGGCTACCACCTCTGGTTTTTCTTCGTTCTTGCTCAATTTCTCTAAACAGTGGTATACAAACATTTAAAAAATATTGATTTTAAGGAGCACCTAATTAATAACCTGTCTTTGGTTGCCCACATATTTCCATCTAGTTCTAATATGAGGCTTTGGGGAATGACAGAATGAAAGCATTGAGAACTAATTTTTTAGAAAATTATAAAAAGGTTTGGAGTCAAGAGAGCTTGGCAAGAATCCAACTAGAATGCTGCATTAATACCTCATCCTGTCAATATATCTCAGTCTTTCCTATTAGCAGCTATTTTGAAATCACTGTCTATTTCTGTGACTATGAGTCTGGCCTGTCTTCTCTAGTTTAACTTCTTGGGGGAAGTCATATCTGTTTTTTAATGTGCTACATTATTGTCCAAGAGCCCAATAAAGTGCTGTGCGTTTTATTTGGGTTTATTAACTTGGCTATGAGATTTTCACAAAGGAAATCTGAGGTAATCCTTGATTAATCTCTGTTTCTTCTCCATATTGATTTATGTTGTAAAGTCTAATCATTAAGTGTTTTTAAGTCATTCTGTAGAACTGTTGTATCTAAGAGATATTTTCCTTCTTGATATTTTTTGAAGATGACCAGCCTCATAGCCAGCTATCAGTTATGATTTTAAAAAAAAAATTTTTTTTCCTTAGCCTTTCTTGCTCCCTTTAATTATGCTGTGTCTGTATTGTATAGCTAAAGGTGGGTTGTGACTGATATATTTTTCTCATCTTGAATGTACTTAGAGTCTAAATATTGTTGGTTTTTTACTTCTTATTGAACACTTATTAATTTCATTGCATTTTCCCACTAGCATGGGTGGACACAGTGTGGGAATTGGACTTCACAGAGACAGAACCTTTGGATTCCAGCGTAGAAGCGGAGATTATAGAGAATGGATTGGATGCATTCACGAGACTGTATGAAAGTCTTTTCCCTTTTGCTACGGAAGAACACGGATCTACAGAGGTAAAAAAATGAGAAATAAAAAAATTAAACAACCCATCTTTAGGTGTTAGAAATGGAAGATTACATTACAAAGTTACAATAAACTCATTACTGTCGAGTCGATTCCAGCTCATAGTGACCCTGTAGGATGGAGTCGAATTGCCCCATAGAGTTTCCAAGGAGTACCTGGTGGATTCGAACTGCTGACCTTTTGGTTAGCAGCTGTAACTCTTAACCACTACACCACCAGGATTTCCAGTGTTACGGTAACATTACATTATTATAATTTAAAGCTATAGGGTCGCCATGAGTCTGAATTGACTTGATGACAATGGGGTTTTAGTCATTTTAGCATACATTTCATAAGGAGTACAATAAGAGTAGCATAAAAATGTGGTTAATTTATTGGACTATCCTAATAGCTTTCCCCCAAAAGTTTCAAGGTATTAGCATACAATTTTTTTCAAGCCATGATCGCTTATTACAACAGCAAATTAAAGTAAAAGAATACAGGCAAAAACAAGATGAACCAAACTACTTCAGAGAGGAAGTAGCCTGAGGTGAGTCTTTAGAAGTGGGTAGAATTAACTAGCATAAATGAGGGTGATAGGGCATTGCTGGTAAAGGAGCCACATAATGAGAATGTGCAGGGAATGTTTAGGAAATTGTGAGTAGTCTGGTATGAATGGCATTCAGATTTTAAAAAATGTGTGATGGAATATAGGACAGTAAGTTAGACTTATGGGGAGCATTAAATGGGGTTCCACTATGAGGTTCAAAAATTGTTTTCATAGCATGTTTATACCAGATTCTCTTCTAAGCATTAGAACTTATCTAATCCTCACAACAGCCCTGAGGAAGAGGTTTCAGTGAGCAATAGACTAAGTAACGTGAATACATCATTTTAAGACATATATTCTTGACTATGGATGGGCTGAAGTGTGAAGAAATTTGACTCAGGGAGATCCCCTGAGAGACTATTGTGCTGGTCTAGGCTCTGAGTGGTAGAGGCGTGATAATGGCATTACGGTTGTGGGAATGGGAAAGGACGACTAAACACTAGGGATTTTTATGAGGTACCATAAATTGTGAACAAGTCGGCCTTTGTCTCATATCTAAGGCATAGTGCAAAGTGCTCAGTTGACTCGGTATTGGGAGTGAGAGAAAGAAGTCAAAGAATCCAAGATTTCAAAACTAGGTGGGTGATGATATTGTTAACAAAGATGAGGAATAAGGAAGGAAGGGCAAATTCATGTGGAAAAATTCTGAGTTGTTTTAGTATTTTGAATGTGAGATTCTGTTAGAAAGTCCTTAGAGGGATGTAATAAAACCAGATCTGTTGCTGCTGAGTCAATTCCGACCCATAGCGATCCTATAGGACAGAGTAGAACTGCCTCATAGGGTTTCCAAGGAGTGGCTGGTGGATTCAAACTGCTGACATTTTTGGTTAGTGGCTGTAGCTGTTAGCCACTGCTCCATAGTTGAAAATGTGGGTTAGAAGACCAGGAGAGAAGTTAGGATTCAATAAAATAGGTATGAGAGTCCTCTGAATTATGGTGATGATTGAAGCCCAGGAATGCGTGAAGATTACTTAGGGAGAGAAAAAGAGGATAAAAACTGAGGAGCACAAATACTTAAGGAGTGAGGAGAGCTAGTTGACAGAGACTTGAAAAGGAGCCCTCCCAACTACTGCAGGGTAGATTAGTTTTTTTTTTTTTTAAAGTGAAAAGAAAATTTTATTTGGCATATATTCGAAAGGACAAAAGTGGGAAGCAGACAAGCGTGCTGCCACAGCCATGTCTGCCTGAGTCCCAGGGTAGATTAGTTTTGCCCATTTTTGGAAGAGAAGTCATATAAATGGAATCCAAGTATGTTTTGTGTATCTGGCTTCTTTCACTCAATGTAATATTAGTAAGATTTATCCATGTTGTTGTGTGTATCATTGTCTTATTCCTTTTTTTTTTGTTGTTGTACTTTAGAGAAATGTTTACAGAACAAATAGTTTCTCATTAAACAGTCAGTACACATATTTATGAAATTGGTTAACAACCCCACGACATGTCAACACTCTCCCTTCTTGACCTTGGAGGATTTTTTTATTTTTTTGGTGGTGAAAATATATATAGCCAAAGTTAACACCATTTCAAAAGTTTTTACACTTCAGTGACATTGATTACATTCTTCCAGTTGTTCTGCTATTCTCACTATCCTTTTCCAAATTATTCCATCACCATTATCTTCAACTCATTGCCCCCTAGGCTTCCCATTAAACCTTTTGAGTTGCTGTTGTCCATTTGATCTCACATAGATAATTCTTTTTTTTTTTTTTGTACCTTAGATGAAGATTGACAGAACAAATAGTTTCTCATTAAACAATTGGTACACCTATTGCCTTATGACAATGATTAACAACCCCACAAGATGTCAACACTCAAACTTGAGTTCCCTGTCACCAGCTTTCTTGTCCCCTCCTGCCTTCTAGTCCTTGTCCCTGGACTGCTGTGTCTCATTAGTCCCGTTTTGTTTTATGAGGCTGTCTAATCCTTGGCTGAACGGTGAACCTCGGGAGTGCTTTCACCACTGAGCTGAAAGGGTGTCCGGGGGCCATACTCTCGGGGGTTCTCCAGTCTGTCAGGCCAATAAATCTGGTCTTTTTTTTTGTGAGTTAGAATTTTGTTCTACATCCTTTTCCAACTCTGTCCAGGACCCTCTATTGTGATCCCGGTCAGAGCAGTCAGAGGTGGTAGCTGGGCACCATCTAGCTGTACTGGACTCAGTCTGGTGGAGGCCATGGTAGCTATGGTCCATTAGTCCTTCAGACTAATCTTTTCCTTGTATCTTGTTCTCTTCATTCTCCCTTGCTCCTGAAAGGGTGAGACCAGTGGAGTATCTTAGATGGCTGCTCACAGGCTATTAAGACCCCAGATGCTACTCACCAAGGTAGAAAGTAGAACATTTTCCTTATAAATTGTGTTACGCCAGTTGAGTTCGATGTTCCCTGAGACCATGGTCCCCATAGCCTTCCACCCAGCAATTCAGTCCCTCAGGAAGTCTGGAAGTGTCTACGCAACTTCCATGACCTTTCCTTGTACGAGTAACGCTGGCTTCCCCAGTATCGTGTACTGTCTTACCCTTCACCAAAGTTACCGCTTGTATATTGTCTGTTTAGTTCCCCCTCAACCCCTCCCATCCCTGGTAACCAACAAAGATTGTTTCTTTTTGTGTGTAAAATTTTACATGAGTTTTTACGGTAGAGGTGTCATAGAATATTTGTCCTTCTGTGGTTGACTTATTTCACTCAGCATAATGTTCTCTAGTTTCAACCATGTAATGAGATGCTTCACATATTCATCATTGTTCTTTATCTTTGCATAATACTCCATTGTGTGTATGTACCATAGTTTGTTTATTTATTCATCTGTTGATGGGCATGTAGGTTGTTTCCATCTTTTTGCTATTGTGAACAATGCTGCAATGAATATGGGTATGCATATGTCTGTTTGTGTGACGGCTCTTATTTCTGTAGGATATATTGCATTTTGTAGTGATTTTTTTTTTTGTGGTGCTGACTTTTTCTTTGTTCCTCTTACTCTTCTGTGCTGAGTTCCTTTTGTTTGTGGATTTTTTTTCCATTTCTTGTTTTTGTAGGTTTTGTTTTTACTGAGACTTTATGTTTTTCTTCTTTATTTTGATGAGTAGGTTTGTTAACTTTCTTTGTGGTTACCTTGAAATTTAACCTTATCTTCTTAGATTTCAACCAGTCTGTTATTACTTGGTATCGCCTTGCCTTCCTTTCCATTAGAAAGTTGTATACCTACACCATTTATTCCTTCTTTTATTGTTCTGATGCTGTTGTCATTTACAGATTAACCTCTCTGGTTCCCTGTTGTAATTCTTTTGGTTTTGCATATTCCTTAGGAGTTCATTTCCTAGGTTGGTATCTGGCTAGTACAGCCCTGTGTCCTGTATTCAGCCTGTGGTCTGATATTGTTTGTTCTCAGATCGTAGGACTCCCTTTAATAAATCTTGTAAGTTTTGTTTGGTTTTTACAGTCCCTTAATTTCTGTTTATCTGGAAATGACCTAATTTCACCATCATAGTTGAAAGAGTTTTGTAGGATATATTACTCTTGTCTGGCAGTTGTTTTCTTTCAAGGTTTTATATAGGTCATCCCATTGCCTTCTTGCCTGCGTGGTTTCTGCCGGATAGTCCGAGCTTAGTCTTATTGTTTTTCCTCTGTATGTGACGGTTTGTTTTTCTTGAGCTGCTCTCAGGATTCTTTGTTTGTCTTTGGTTTTGGCGAGTGTGATTATGATATGCCTTGGTGATTTTCTTTTGCGGTCTATTCTATATGGGGTTAATTGAGCTTCTTGGATGGTCAGCTTTTCATCTTTCATGATATTAGGGAAGCTTTCTGTCGGCAGTTCTTCTGTGATCTTCTCTGTGTTTTCTGTTTTCTTCCCCTGTTCTGGAACTCCGATCACTCGCAGATTTTTGCTTTTGATTGTATCCCACATAATTCTCAGGGTTTCTTGATTTTTCTTCATTCTTTTTCCCGATTTTTCCTCAAACAGAGTTGTATCCAAGTGTTTGTCTTCAGTTTTGCCCATCTTGTCTTCCATCATTTCAAACCTGGTCCTCAGCCTTTCTATGACACTGTCCATTTCTGAAATCTTGTTTATCTTTTGGATTTCTAATTGTTGTTTTTGTATGATTTCTGGTTGTGAATTTATTGTAGCAGTTTGTTCCTGTGCTATTTTCTTGAATTCTCCAAGTTTTTTGTCTGTAGTTTCCATGGATTTGTCTGCGTTTTCCTTGAATTTGTCTATGTTTTCCTCATTTTTGTCTGCTTTTTGCTTCACCTCTTAGATAATTCTGAATATTAGAGATTTGAATTCCCTATCAGTTAGGCCTAGTGCCTTTTCTTCTACTGGAAGATCTCTGGTGTTTTATTTTGGATGCCTACTGGAACCATCCTGTCCTGTTTTTGTAAATGTTTTGATACTGTCTGTTGTCTTCAGGGCATTCATTGGTTATTTTCCTCATTTATTGATTGTAGATGTGTTTGTTTCATCCTGTGTTTTTGTTTTATTTGGTTATGTCTGAGCAGGCGGGCTGTGTGTTCTTTGTTGTTTGCTTGTCTGTGAGCATGATACTTTTCACCTCCTTGTCCAATTAGCAGGGTCAGTCACTCAGGTATGGTACAGCAGGGCAGGTCCAGCTGAAGGGGAGTTGCTGGGATGGGTTGTTTGTGGCATGTACCAGGGCTGACAGTGCGAACCAGGAATCAGTGCAGGGCAGGTTCCAGTAGGCCATGCCTGTGCTGCTTGGGAGTGAGATGTTCAGCACACGGTGCAGGTAGGCAGGAAGGAGGGGGTGGATTGTGATGTGTGGAGCTAAGATGGGTATGGGAAAGATGAGAGAGAGGAGAGAGGAACAGGAGCCAAAAACATACACAGAAAGAAAAAAGAGTGCTAAGGGAGCTTGCTGTTGGAGTGGGGAGACGAGAGACGGAGAAATGAGGAAAACCAATACTGAAAAAAGAAAAAGGGTAAAAGAAAAAAATGAATAAATTGAGAAACTGGAAATGAAGAAAGACGGAAAGGGAATAAGAGAGAAGAAAACAATACAAAGAAACAAAAAACAAAACCAAAAACAAGAAAAAGGAAATGCCCTCAGGGATGTCCCTGTGTGTCTGTGCAGAGTAAGGGAGTAGCTTCGAATCTGCGTGGTACTGCCCTGCTAGAAGGGGCTCCCAAGCTGAGAAAAGAAAAAGAAAACAAATAAATCAAAACAGAACAAATCAGAGCAGACAAATAAATGAAAAAGCCCCGGGTGTCCCACCAGCGTGGCGGCACGGGCTGTAAAGCAATTTCACAGTCAAGTGGTGTTTCACAGCCTTTCAGGAAGAAGCAAAGATGAGAGAAAAGAGGGTAGGTGGTGAGAAGCAAGGAAGAAATCTAAAGAAGTGGAAAAAAGCAACACCAGCAGCCAACAAAAGGCACTCAGGGAGACGGCCAGAGCAGGTGGAATCCAAGTGACACCGGGTTGAAGCTGTTGCTTCCCGGCCAAGAGACTGTGGCTGAAGGAAGCAGAGGAGGCTGAGTTGGGGTGAAGAAGGGTGAGGGGGTGAGTAAGCATATATCACTGGTTACCAGTTGTTCTGTCTCTTGCTGAAAGCTCCATGAAGCTGCTTTCTCATACTCCCTGTTCGCTGATCTCCAATAGGAGTCCGAGATGGCGGATCTGTGCTGTAGTAGCTGATAGGGGACCTCTGCATGCATCTCTCCTTGCTGTCTGTTCTTGGTCAGTTTCTTATTCCATTCAGTGCTTGGCTGAGTTCTTTATCTCTTCATTTGATGCTTATGGTTTCAGGATTGAGGTGTGACTCTGTTTGACGTAGTTTTTCTGATCTTTGCTGCGGAGGGATGGTGTGATGTTTCTGACTATAGCGCCATGTTGCCTTGAAGTCTGTCTTCTTCCTTTTTAATTGTAGAGTAATATTCCATTAAACATATATCTATCTAATCTCCTGTTGATGAGCGTTTTAGTTGTTTGCCATTTTTAGCTATTATGAATTAAGCTGCTACAAACATTCAAGTTCATGTGTTTGTGTGAACATATAGTTTCATTTCTCATGTGTAAATACTTAGAGGTGGAGTAGCTAGACCAAAGGATAGTTAAATGTTTAAGAGAAGTTGCTAGACCAAGCAGTCAACAATTACTTTAAAACAAAACTGACAGTGTAAGGGGTCAGGGAAATCAGATTAATGAAAATGGAACAATCAGAATGGAAAAAATGAGAATATTCACATATTGTGAAAAATGTAACCAATGTCTCTGAACAACTTGTATAGAAATTGTTGAATGGGAAACTAAACTGCTGTGTAAACTTTACTGAAAACACAGTAAAATATTATTTAGAAAAATTGCTAGAACAGTTTTTAGAAGTGTGGGGGAGAACAGTGTCTCTGGTGCAAAGACTTGAGATGATTAGGCTGAGTTGTGAGACAAGTTGAGGTGATGGTAATTATATTGTCCTTGGTGTCCTCCAAGGAGAGTGGAGTGGTGTGCAAATTGCATTAAGAAGAGGATGTAACGACTGTAAAGGTAGAGATTTTGTAGTAAAGAAAAGGAGACTTCTGAGGGAACTTAAACTGTAAAATGGCCTTTTCTGTAAGGTGGCACATGCTAAGCAGTGTGCTGAATCCAAGGCATTTCCTAACAATTTCCCTGTCATTTCAGAGAAGCAGTAAGTGTACAGTCTGATTTCTGGAATTTTGTGGGCCTATGGTTTTTGTGTGTGTGTGGTAAAAATTTATATATAAATCATTTACAGTATCACGTTTTTTACATATACAACTCAGTGCATTAATTATACTCATGTTGGGCAACCACCATCCATTTCCAGCTTTTTCCATCACCCTTAACAGAAACTCAGTATCCCTAGGGCATAACTGCCTTTTCTCCTCTCTCTCCACTAGTGAACTTGGTCTCTATACATTTGCCTGTTCTAAATACTTCATGTGGGATTATATAATACTTGTCCTTTTATACCTGACTTATTTCACTCAGCATGAATTCAAGGTTTGTCCATGTAGGATTTATCAGAACTTCATTTCTCTTTATGGCAGAGTAATATTCCATTGTATGTATGTACCACATTTTGTTTATCCATTCATGTGTTGATGGACATTTGGGTTGTTTCCATCTTTTGGCTGTTGTGAACAGTGCTTCAGTGAACATAGGTGTACAAGTATCTATTTGTGTCCTGCTTTCAGTTTTTTTGAGTATATACCTAGGAGTGGAATTGCTTGATTATATGGTAATTTTATGTTTAACTTTTTCAAGAACTACTGAACCGTTTTCCATACTGGCTGTACCATTTTATAAACTACCAGCAATGAGTAAGAGTTCACATTTTGCCATATCCTGGTCAACACTTGTTGTTTTTTGTTTTTGTGATAATAGCCAGCCTAGCAGAGGTGAAGTGGTACCTCATTGTGCTTTTGATTACTAATGATGGTGAGCATCTTTTCATGTGCTTGTTGGCTGTTCCTATATCTTCTTTGGAAAAATGGCTATTTAAATTCTTTGCTCACTTTTTGATCGAGTTGTTTGTGTTTTTTAAATTGTTAAATTGTAGGAGTTCTTTATATATTCTGGATATTAAACCTTTATTTGATATATGGTTCCCAAAATTTTTCTCGCCATCTGTAGGTTGTCTCTTCAAGTTGTTGATAAAGTCCTTTTTTTTTTGTTTGTTTATTGTTGTAGTTTAAGTGAAAGTTTACATTTCAAGTTAGTCTCTTATACAAAAATTTATACGTACCTTGTTATGTGACCCTCATTGCTCTCCCTGTACTGTGACAGCACATTCCTCCTTACCACCCCTGATTTCCCATGTCCATTCAACCAGCTCCTAACCCACTCTGCCTTCTCATCTCACCTCTGGACAGAAGCTTCCTGATTAGTCTCATGTACCTACTTGAGCTACGAGGCACACTCCTCAGAAGTATCACTTTATGTCCCGCAGTCCAGTCCAATCCCTGTCTGAAGAGTTGGCCTCGGAAATTGTTTTATTTCTGGGCTGATAGAGAATCCAGGGGCCATGCTTTCCAGGGTTCCTCCAGTCTCAGTCAGACCATTAAGTCTGGTCTTCTTAGTAGAATTTGAGTTCTGCACCCCAGCTGTCTCCTACTCCATGAGGGACTCTTGTGTTCCCTGTCAGGACGATCATTGGTGGTAGCCAGGCACTATCTAGTTCTTCTGGTCTCAGGCTGATGAAGTCTCTGGTTTATGTGGCCCTTTCTGTCTCTTGAGCTAGTGCTTTCCTTGTGTCTTTTGGTGTTCTTCATTCTCCTTTACTCCAGGGGGAGTAATTAAAACAGGCACCAGCCTATTTTAATTACTGTGGCTTTAAAGTATGTTTCCAAATCAGAAAGTGTGAGTCCTACTTTATTCTTTTTCAAGGTTGCTTTAGCTTTCAGGGTCCCTTGCTCTTCCATATAAATTTGAGGATTGGCTTTTCCATTTCTTTAAATAAGGCTGTTGGAATTTTTATGGTGATTGCATTGAATCTATAGATTGCTTTGGGTAGTATCGACATCTTAACAATTTTAAGTCTTCCTGTCCATGAACATGAATGTCCTTCCATTTATTTAGGTCTTCTCTAATTCCTTTCTGTAATGTTTTATAGTTTTCAGTGTACAAGTCTTTCACTTCCCTGGTTAAATTTATTCTTGGCAGTTTTATTCTTTCAGGTGGTATTATAAATGGAATTGTTTTCTTGGTTTACTTTTCAGAATCTTCACTACTGATGTATAGAAACCCTATTGGTTTTTTTGTGTTGACCTTGTACCTTGCCATTTTGCTGAATTCATTTATTAGCTCTAGCAACCTTCTTGTGGATTCTTTGAAGTTTTCTATGTATAGAATTATGTCAAAATTATGTCAATTATGTCATCTGTGAAAAGGAATAATTTGACTTCTTCCTTCCCAACTTGAATACCTTTTATTTCTTTTTCTTGCTTAATTACTATGGCTAGAATTTCCAGTATAATGTTAAATAGCAGTGGTGAGAGTGGACATCTTTGTCTTTTTCTTAATCTTAAGGGGAAAGCTGTCAATCTTTCCCCATTGAGTATGATATTAGCTTTAGGTTTTTCATAAATACCCTTTATGATATTGAGGAACTGCCCTTCTGTTCCTAGTTTGTTTAGTGTTTTAATCATGAAAGGATGTTGGATTTGTCAAATGGCTTCTCTGTGTTGATTGACAAGATCAGGCAAAGAATACAGAACAAGGAATATAACCAGACAAAGGACATAACATAATACGAAAAGGGTCAGTTCATCAGAAGACATAATCATAAATAAGTTTGTACCTAACCAACTTTCAAAATGCCTTAAGCTAAAACTGACAGAAGTGAAAGCAAAAATAGATAAATCCACTGTTTTATTTAGGTCTAGTGGTGATGAACTTTCTCAGCTTTTGTTTATCTTCACATGCCTAAATTTTGCCCTCGTTTTGAAGGACAGTTTTGCCAGCCTTGGTTGGCAAACTTGGTTGACAGTTGTTTTCTTTCAACACTTTAAATATGTCATTCTACTGCCTTCTGGCTTCCAAGGTTTCTGATGAGAAATTGGCATTTTAATCTTATTGGGGAGACTTTGTATATGACAATTTGCTTCTCTCTAACTGCTTTCACAATTTTCTCTTTATCTTTAGTTTTTTTTTTTTTTTTTAATTTTATTGTGCTTTAGGTGAAAATTTACAGTGCACATTAGTTCCTCATTCAAAAATTTATACACAAGTTGTTTTGTGACATTGGTTGCAATCCCCACAATGTGTCAGCACTCTTCCCCTTTCCCTTTACACCCTGGGTTCTCCATGTCTGTTTGCTCAGTTTTTCTGTCCCTTCCTGCCTTTTCATCTTTCCTTTGAGCAGGTTTTGGCCATTTGGTCTTGTATAGTTGATTGAACTAGAAGCACATTCCTAACGTGTTATTGTTTGTTGTATAGGCCTGTATAATCTTTGGCTGAAAGGTGGACTTCGGGAGTGGCTTCCGTTCTGAATTAGCAGGGTGTCCAGGGGCCATAGTCTCGGGTGTCCCACTGGTCTCTGTCAGACCTGCAAGGCTGGTCTTTTTTTTGTGAATTTAAATTTTGTTCTACATTTTTCTCCTGCTCTGTCAAGGACCCTCTATTATGATCCCTGTCAGAGGTGTCATGGTGGTAGCTGGGCACCATCTAGTTTTGGGCTATGGTTCATGTGGTCCATTAGTCCTTTGGACTGATACTTTCCTTGTGTCTTTTGTTTTTGTCCATTCTCTTTTGCTCTGGACGAATGGGACCAATAGTTGTATCTTAGATGGCCATTCACAAGCTTTTAAAACCCCAGACACCACTCATCAAAATAAGATGTAAAACATTTTCTTTATGAACATGTTATGCCAGTTGACCTAGATGTCCTCCCAAGACTGTGATCCCTAGCCCTTAGCCCCAGTAACTTGGTCCCTCAAGGTGTTTGAATGTGTCTAAGAAGCTTCTGTGACTTTACCTTGGTCAAGTTGTGCAGACTTCCTCTATATTGTGTTTTCTTTCCCTTCACCAAAGTTAACACTTGTTTACTATCTAGTTAATGATTTCCTCTCTCCAACTCTACCCTCCCTCATAACCATCAAAGATTGTTTTTTTCCTGTATGTAAACCTTTTCTTGAGTTTTTATAATAGTGGTCTCATACAATATTTGTCCTTTTGTGATTGACTTATTACACTCAGCATAATACTCTCTAGATTCATCCATGTTGTGAGATGTTTCACAGATTCATCGTTGTTCTTTATCATTGCATAGTATTCTATTGTGTATATATACCATAATTTGTTTATCTATTTGTCTGTTGATGGGCACTTAGCTTATCTTTAGTATTTCAGAGTTTGATTATAAAGTGTCTTGGTATGGATCTCTTTGGGTTTATCCTACTTGGAGTTAATTGAGATTGTTGAATTTGTAGATTTATGTCCTTCGTCAGATTTTGAAAATTTTGTGCCATTATTTCTCCCAATAGCCTTTCCATGCCTTTTCTGTCTCATTTCCTCCTGAGAGTCTCATTATGTATGTGTTAGTTTGCTTGATGGTGTCCCACGTTTCCATTATGTTATGCTCAGTGGTCATCTCTCTTGTTGCTCTTCAGGCTCCATTTCAATTACCTTATCCTCTAGTTCTCTGATTCTTTTTTCTGCCAGCTCAAATCTGCTTTAAGTTCCTTCCAATGAGTTTTTCATTTCAGTTATTGTATCTTACAGTTCCATTATTTTTGTTTGCTTTCTTCTTATAGTCTGTCTCTCTTGCTCATGCATCATGTTTTTAATTTCCTTTAGTTCTTTGTTTTTCTTTGGTTCCTT
The DNA here is from genome assembly GCA_030035585.1 of Dugong dugon. Classification (NCBI taxonomy): domain Eukaryota; kingdom Metazoa; phylum Chordata; class Mammalia; order Sirenia; family Dugongidae; genus Dugong; species Dugong dugon. The sequence continues at coordinate 4,184,746 of CM057467.1, forward strand.
GAGCTTGTTTAATATTGTTGTATTCTTTCACGTGTTCGTTATTCAGGTTTTTATATGTTCTTTTGAAGGAGTCATCCTTTCTAGTTTCTTTGTGTGTCTTTGTGATTTTTCTGTTAAATTTGAGATACTAGAGTGTTAACAGTATGTAGCCCTTTCAGTTCCCCTGTATATGCAGTGCTTTTGAGAACACTAATTTCTGCAAGGAACTTTTAGGCTGGTGCAGTCTTCAAACTTTGCTCATCAGTCTCCTCCACCACATGAGATTTCTTATTGAGGCCAATCCAAGATTTCACTCCTTCAGTGGCTCCCAGCTGAATCAGAAAACACACATTGATCAATGTGCCCTCAGCCTTCAGTCCTTGGCTCACCACTCCACCACTCTGTGAGGGCTCCAATTTAGGCCAGACTGGGCAGCAAATATACCCTGAACAGTTCACTAAGAACATCTACCCTGTTTACCTCAGTGCCAGGTATCAGGGCCCCTCTTAGTGCATCGGAGAGCCTGGGTCATCTGAAGCTGCCACACCTGGAGGAGGGGCTGGGGATAGTGAAAGGAGGCGTTTTCATACTGTTTGAGGTTTGATTCATTCTTACCTTGTTTCAGTTTGTGTCTTCTTGCCGCTGTCTTTTGACTATCTTTTCAAGGTTCTTACAGGGTTGAGTGCAGGTTTCTAGTTGGTTTTCTTGTTTGTGTGAGGAGAGTCGGGATTCTATACCTGCTCATGCCTCCATTTCCTACCGTTACCCCCCACTTTTTTTTAAGGTACTGAAGGATAAATAATATTTCATTGCTGCCATGTTCAGTTTATGGAAATAACACATTTCCTGTACATGTGTTTATTAGGAGAAAGCATGAAACAGTGATAAAATTAATATAATTGTTTATATTTTAGGGTTTATTTTCTTTCACATTGAGGCTACTTCTGAAGTCTATGAGGGAGATACTTTTTGGTGTTTTCTTTCCTGCTCCCTTTGCCACAGTCTGTTGTTGTTGGGTGCCATCAAGTTGATTTTGACTCATAGCCACACCGTGTAACAGAGTAAAACTGTCCCATAGGGTTTTCTAGGCTGTAATCTTTATGGGAGCAAATCACCAGGTCTTTCTGCTGCAGAGCCACTGGGTATGTTCAAACTGCCAACCTTTTGGTTAGCAGCCAAGAAATGTCTCTGGTGTCCTCAGTTAGTAATTAGAGTGAAAAATGGCCTTTGGGTACATTTAACATAGATGGAAGGGTGATTTCACTGAGTAATAAAGAATTTGTTGTTGTCGTGTGCTATCTTAGGCTGAGTTCTCTAGAGGAACAAAACCAGTGAAGTGTATATGTATAAATATGTATACAGGAATTTATCTCAAGAAAATGGTGGAAATTTATCACGGTGCTGTAGTGGATGCTAGCGAGTCCCAAATCTGTGCGTCAGGCGTCAGATTGGAGGCTTCTCCTGACTCACAGGGTCACAGGGGCTGATGAACCCAAAATTGGCAGGTCAGACAGAAGGCTGCTGGCTCACAGGGTTGCTGGAGCTGGCAAATCCCAAGATCTGCAGGTCAGGCAGCAGGCTGCTGGCTCACGTCCCAAGCACCACAGTCAGAAGATTATGAGTTGGATACAGGATGCAGAGTGAACTTTGCCAGAACATCCATTTTATGTATTGGATGCAGGCCACCACCCACACACCCCGCCCCCAAAGAAACTCCACTTTTAACTGATTGGCTGCTCACATCAGATCATAAAATGGGGGCTGAATACATCACATCACAAAATGGAGGATAATTACATCATTACATAACTGCCAAAGTACATCATTACATAACTGTCAAACCACTGTAAATAATGGCCCAGCCAAACTGACACACAACCTTAACCATCACATGTGCGCTTAACCACTGCGCCACTAGGGCTCCTTTAATAACTAATGTAGAGTGGCTCAAAGGCCTTAGTGTAATGAGTGTGATTAACAACCTTTAATGATTTCAAGAAGTTTGTATCCTTGAAATCTACTTATGAAAGGTTTGACTATATGAATATCTTATATACTTATCTATCTTTGTAATTTGAATGATAAAATTTTAAATGTAATTTATTGTTTGTGTCCATTAGAAGATGGCAAACATTTATCATTAGAAATCAGACTGGTCTGTTCCTCTTTTTGTAAGGCACTAAGTACTTGAAAAAATCAAATAATAGGAGATTTTTCCATTTCTCTAATTATTGGTTTCTGTGATTTATCCTTCTTCCTCTCCCTAGAACCTTTGGACCTTCTTCACTGAGAACAATATTTCTCACAGTGTACTGGTGGCGTTATTTTATCACTTTGTTCAAATAGTACATAAGAAAAACATCAGTGTGCAGTATCGAGAATATGGTCTTCATGCTGCTGGGCTTTATTTTCTGCTACTAGAAGTACCAGGTATGTATACTTGATATGATAGGACAAATCTTTAGACTCTTTTTTTTCTACATTGTTTTCAAATCTTATACTTTTTTTCCTTACTTATAAAATTGGGCAGTGATAACCCATCCCACTGGTTTTTCTGAGGATTAAATGAGAGTAAGTATATGAAATACCGGGTATTTTGTAGGTGTTAGAAAAATTGCTTTCTCATTTCTTTTTTAAGTGTGTGTTTGTTTGTTTGATATTCTGCTGTGTGTCTGTTACTAAGCTGTGCTGATAACGTAATACAAATAATGAGAGAAGCACAAGACTAGAGAGAGGATGTTTCTAAGCTATAAGAGCTCCATTGCCACCCTATCTACCAACCTGCCCTTCAGTTTCACGTTCAGACATGATGCTCTGTTCTTCTGGCTCCCTATTCAGGTTTAAAGTAACTGCTGTGGGAAGTCATTGTGTCATATCTCTCCGATGTAGGGGTTGAAAAATAGGTTTAAAACTATTGTAATTGGGAAAGCATGACATTAGCTAGTAACACTTGAAGAAGGAAAGCACAGGAAAGGCTATTGATGAATTAGTATTCTTCTGTTCTCATAGCACTTAGGTGGCTGTTCTGCCTGTGAATAGTCAAGAAGTCCATTCTCCTCCCTATATCAAATCCAAAGAAAGAGAGGGTGGAACATAGAGGAAAAACCCATAATTCATACAGAAAGAAAAATCACAGGACTAGTCAGCTTGCTAAATGCATTTGTAATAAATGATAAGGATTTATTCCATATGATTTGGGAATTAGTGAAAAGATATATCATATTTTTACACAAATAACATGTGCATTCTGTGTTTTTTTAGCAACTGTGCCCTCCCCCCATGAGGTATTTTCAGAACCGTACTATGCTAATTTTTTTTGCAGCAGTGTTTAAAAATATTAGCATAGCGCGCTTACGAAAATACCTCGTGGGAGGAGGACACAGTTGGCAAAACAGTAGGATGTGTGCGTTATTTGTGTAAAAATATGGTAGTGTTTCTTCCTATGTGTCTTAACCAACGATAAGACAAGAGTGAACATTCTTGTCTTGTTTCTGATCTTAGGAAAGCATTTAGTCTTTTGATTTTTTTCTTTTTATTGTACTTCAGATGATGGTTTACAGAACAAACTAGCTTCTCATTAAACGATTAGTGCACATATTGTTTTGTGACATTGGTTGCCAACTCCACAACATGTCGACACTCTCCCCTTCTCGATCTTGGGTTCCCTATTACCAGCTTTGCTGTCCTCTTTTGCCTTCTCATGCTTGCCCCTGGCTGGTGTGCCCCTTTAGTCTTGTTTTGTTTTATGGGCCTGTCTAATCTTTGGCTGAAGGGTGAACCTCAGGAATGACTTCATTACTGAGCTAAAAGGGTGTCTGGGGGCCACACTCTTGGAGTTTCTCCAGTCTTTGTCATACTAGTAATCTGGCCTTTTTTGTGTGTGTGTGAGTTAGGATTTTGTTCTACATTTTTCTCCAGCTCTACGTGGGAACCCTCTATTGTGATCCTTGTCAGAGCAGTTAGTGGTGGTAGCTGGGCACCGTTCTAGTTGTGTTGGACTCAGTCTGGTGGAGGCTGTGGTAGTTGTGGTCCATTAGTTATTTGAACTAATTTTTCCCTTGTGTCTTTGGTTTTCTTCATTGTCCCTTGCTCCTGACAGGGTGAGACCAGTGGAATATCTTAGATGGCTGCTCACAAGCTTTTAAGACCCCAGACGCTACTCTCCAAAGTAGAATGTAGAACATTTTCTTTACAAACTATGTTACGCCAGTTGAGCTAGATGTTCCCCGAGACCACGGTCCCCGTAGCCCTCAGCCCAGCAATTCTGTCCATCAGGGAGTTTGGATGTGTCTGTGGAGCTTCCATGACCTTGCCTTATACAAGTTATGCTGGCTTACCCAGTATTGTGTAGTGTCTTACCCTTCATCAAAATTACCACTTATCTATTGTCTGTGTAGTGTTTTTCCATCCCCTCCCCTCCCTCTTAACCATCAAAGATTGTTTCTGTTTGTGTGTAAGCCTTTTCAGGAGTTTTTATAGCAGTGGACTCATGCAATATTTGTCCTTTTGTGATTGACTTATTTCACTCAGCATATTGTCCTCCATATTTATCCATGTTGTGAGATGCAGATTTGTGAGATGCAGGTTCATCATTGTTCTTTATTGTTGGTTAGTATTCCATTCTGTGTATGTACTGTAGTTTGTTTATCCATCATCTGTTGATGAGTAAGTCTTTTGCTTGTAAGTTTAATTTTAGCTGTGGGTTTTTTAAGGATGGCCTTTATCAGGTTGAAGAGGTTCTGGAAGTTTGAGTGTTTTAACATGAAGAGATGCTGGATTTGGTCATTTACTTTTTCTGTATTTAAGTGACGACCATGCAGTTTTTGTTCTTTATCCCACTAATATAGTATATCACATTGATTGATTTTCATATGTTAAACTGGTCTTCCAATCCTAGGATAAATCACATTTGGTCATGGGAGTTGCCATATTTTGCTGAATTCAGTTTGCTTATATTTTGTTTGGAATTTTTTCATTTATATTCATAAGATATATATGTGTGTGTGTGTGTGTGTGTGTGTGTGTATGTATATGTATATGTGTGTGTGTATATATATGTCTGTATATATATGTATATGTATATGTGTGTGTGTATATATATATGGATATTCATAAGGACTGTTCTTTTATTGGTCTTTGTCTGGTTTGAGTATGAGGGTGATACTGGTCTCATAGAATGAGTTGGCCCCCCTCATCTGTTTTTTGGAAGAGTTTGTGAAGTACTGGCATTCTTTCTTGTTTAAATGTTTGATAGAATTCACTATTGAAGCCATGTGGACCTCAAGTTTTCTTTTGTAGGGGGATTTTTGTTTAACAATTTGATTTCTTTAATAGACAGTCTTTTAATATCTGTAAGCTCTGTAATGTAATTACCATGCCTGATGCTGGTAATTTATATATTTTTTCTTTTAATCACTCTGGATAAAAGTGTGTTGATTTTATCAATTGTTTCAAACATCTTGCTTTTGATATTATTAATTATACTGTATTGTTTGTCCATTTTTTATTTCAATGACTTCTAGTCTTAATTTCCATTATTTCCTTCCTTTTTACTTTGGGTTTAATTTGTTCTTATTGTAGGTTCTTAAGGTGAATGCATCGATCTTGTACTCACATAATTTTATTTGTTTTAAATGTAAGTATTTAATGCTATAAATTTCCCTCTGAGTATTGCTTTATCTGCATTCCAAAAATTTTAGTGTTTTCTTTTCATTATCATTTAGGTGAAATCATTTTCTAAATTTTGTGTGTGTGATTTCTTAGAACTCTGAGTTATTTAGTTGTCTGTTTAATTTCCAAATGTATAGATATGTATTTTGTTATGAAAACTCATTTTATTTTCAAGTTTGGTGTCTGCATCTGAACAACAGTAGTTACTGGAGTTCTTTACATGATTTTGCCTTACTTTCTAGTGTCCTTTTAATTCAGCCTGGGGGACTCCCTTTAGCATTTCTTGTTGGGAGGTCTACTGGTGATGAACTCCTTCAGCTTTTGTTTATCTGGGAATGTCTTAATTTCTTTCTCATTGTTGAGAGGTAGTTTTCTGGGATATAGCGTTCTTGGTTGACAGTTTTATTCTTTCAGAACTTTAAATGTTATCCCACTGTTCTCTGGGCCTCCGTGGTTTCTGACTAATGGTAAATTGAGTGTTAATCTTATTGAGTATCCCTTAAACGTGATGAGTAACTTCTGTCTTGTTGCTTTCATGATTCTGTCTTTGTCCTTTGAAAGTTTCATTTTAATGTGCCTTGGTATAGATCTCTTTGAGTTTATCCTACTTGGAATTGTTGAGTTTCTTGGATGTTTAGATTTATTTCTTTCACCAAGTTTGGAAAGTTTTCAGCCTTTATTCTTCAAATATTCTTTCTGTCCATTTCTCTCTCTCTTCCCCTTCTGGGAATCCAATACGCATATGTTGATATGTTTAATGTTATACCTGTGTCCCTTGGGCTTTGGTCATTTAAAAAAAAAAATTTTTTTTTATTCTACTCCTCAAGCTGAATAATTTACATTGTTCTGTCTTCAAATTTAGAGCCCTGTTTTTGCACAGTGGTTAAGAGTTCGACTGCTTATCTTTAAGTTCACTCTTTCTTTCTTCTGCCTTCTCAAATCTGCTCTTGAACCCTTCTAGTGAATTTTTAATTTCAGCTATTGTACTTTTCAGCCCCAAAATTTCTTTTTGTTTCTCTGATATAATTTCTATCTCTGTTTTTTTTTTTTTTTTTAATTTTACTGTGTTTTAGGTGAAAGTTTACAGCGCAAATTAGTTTCTCATTCAAAAATTTATACACAAATTGCTTTCTGACCTTGGTTGCAATCTCTGCAGTGTGTCTGCAGTATCCCCCTTTCCATTTCCACTCCAGGTTCCCTGTGTCCATTTGTCCTGTTTTCCTGTCCCTTCCTCCATACTTGTTTTTTATTTGGGCAGTTGTTGCCCATTTGGTCTCATATATTTGATTGAACTAAGAAACATCTTCCTCACATGTGTTTTGTAGGCCTGTCTAATCTTTGACTGAAAGGTGGACTTTGGGAGTGTTTTCAGTTCTGAGTTAGCAGCGTGTCTGTGGGCCATAGTCTCAGGGTTTTACTTCCAAATATTTGAGGACTTCCCTGAAATTGTGTGGATACTGATTTCTGTTTAATATGTTTGGATCAGAGCACATACTTTGTATGATTTCAATACTTTTAAATTACATACAGTCTCCGGATTATGAACATTTAACTTACAACTTGTACTTAAGAATGGACTGCTGTAAAGCCTGTTACATTAAGTCCCCAGGCTAAGAATGTTGGACTTATAGACAACTTGTACTTAAGAACGAACTACCATAAAATCTACTATATTAAAAATTTGAGTTAAATACAATGGTTTGTAATAAAACACGCACTACTTTGTGACGCTCATGAAAACATGGCGTGGTTTGGAAAGGTAAAATATATACCATATACTAAGACAAACATTTGACTAACTGACGCTAAATAAGAACCTTATATACCTGTCCTAACTTCTCTACAAACTCGACTTAAAGACAGACTTAGAAACGGATCTCCTTCATAACCTGAGGACTGCCTGTATTGAGCTTTTTTTTTTTTTTTAGATGGCCCGGCATAGGGTTTGACTTGGTGAGTCTCCTATGTACAGGCATACCTCATTTTATTGCCCTTTGCAGTTATTGCGCTTTTTACAAATTGAAGATTTGTGGGAACCCTGCGTCGAGCAAGTCTGTTGGTGCCATTTTTCCAACAGCATGTGCTCATTTCATGTCTCTGTGTAACGTTTTGGTAATTCTCACAATATTTCAGACTATTTCATTACTGTTATATCTGTTGTGGTGATTTGTGATCAGTGATCTTTGATGTTGCTATTGTAATTGTTTGGGGGCACAACTAACCACACCCATATAAGTTGGCAAGCTTAATTGGTAAATATTGTGTGTGTTCTGACTGCTCCACTGACTGGACAGTCCCTCTTGAGGTTTGCAATTGAGCTGGCATTGTAATTCAGCCACTCTTACAATAAGACTCTAGGTTTTGTTTTCAGCAATTTTGACTCTGTTACTACAAGAAATAAGGCTTTCTTTCAAATCACAAGTGGAAGCCTTGAGGTCATGTATGCGGCACTTGAGCCTTGAGTCTGAAGCCCTGAGTGCATCTCTTTCCTTCATCAGTTTGTCTAGCAAAAATAGGACAAACCAGCCAGCTTCCTTATACTTCTCATTCTGACAAAGCTGTAGAAAGATATTACACGTGTTCACCCTGAGCCTCACCTTCCACCAATACCTGATCTACCAGTGGTGATATTTTGTGTATTTTCCCCGTGGACTAGCAGTGCCCTCTTTACTGCTGGAAGCAGAGTCATCAATGTCTTTATGATTAACTAGACTTGAGAATCAATTTAGAAAACTCATCCTTACAATTTTGCTTCTCTAGAACTACCCCATTCTCAGTACCACATGTCTTAGCCTGGGTTCTCTAGAGAAGCAAAACCAGTAAAGTGTATAAATATATATACAGAGAGAGATGATATCAAGGAAACAGCTCACGTGATTGTAGAGGCTAGAATGTCCAAGTCCGTGGATCAGGGTAGAGGCCTCTCCCAAGTCACACAGCTGCAGAAGCCGCCAAGCCCAAGATTGGCAGGTCAGAGAGCAGGGCTCCCACTCACAGGCTGTGCAGATCGACGAATCCCAGGTTTGGCAGATAAGCTGACAGCTAAGTCCCAAGAACGGGAGATGAGACGACAGGAAGCAGCTGCAGGATCCAGAGAGAGCAAAACGCCAGAAAGTCTGCTTATATACAGATGCGGGCCACACCCCCGAGGAGACTTCCTTTCATCTGATTGGCTACTCATAGTATATTCAGTCATGGGAGTGATTGCATTAAAACACTGAGAATCATGGCCCAGCCAAGTTGACACACAACCTTAACCATTACAGTCCCCCATTTCTCTCCCTCTCCTCGGGCCTCCCTATTCCCTGAGACACGACAATATTGAAATAAGTCCAGTTAATAACCCTACAATAGCTTCTGTGTGTTCAAGTGTAAGGAGATAGGCCAAAAGCTAGGCCTCTTGCACCAGTTAGCAAAGTTGTGAATGCAAAGGAAAAATGAATACACGAATGATAAGAAAGAGAAACAGCGTTGTTGCTAATATGGAGAAAGTTTCAGTGGTCTAAATAGAAGATCAGACCAGCCACAACATTCCCTTAAGCCAAAGCCTAATCCAGGGCAAGGCCCTAAATCTCTTCAATTCTGTGAAGGCTGAGAGAGGTGAGGAAGCTGGAGAAGAAAGGTTTCAAGCTAGCAGAGGTTGGATCATGAGGTTTAAGGAAAGAAACCATCTCCATAACAAAAGTGCAAGGTGAAGCAGCAAGTCCCTGGTGCAGAAGCTGCAGCAAGTTATTTAGTTATTGGTGAAGGTGGCTACACTAAATAACAGATTTTCAGTGTAGATGAAACAGCCTTATATTGGAAAAAAGATGCCATCTTGGACTTTCATTGCTAGAAAGAAGTCAATGCCTGGCTTCAAACTTCAAAGGACAAGCTAACTGTCTTGTTACGGGCTAATGCAGCTGATGACTTTAAGTTAAAGCCAGTGCTCACTCACCATTCTGAAAATACTGGGGTCCTTAAATCTACTCTGCCTGTGCTCTGCAAATGGAACAACAAAGCCTGGGTGGCAGCACATCTGTTTACAACATGGTTTACTGAATATTTAAGCCCACTGTTGAGTCCTACTGCTCATAAAAAAAGATTACTTTCAAAATATTACTGCTCATTGACAATGCATCTGGTCACCCAAGAGCTCTGATGGAGATGTACAAGGAGACTGATACTGTTTTCATGCCTACTATCACAACATCCATTTTGCAGCCCATAGATCAAGGAGTAATTTTGACTTTAAAGTACTGTTGTTTAAGAAACATATTTTGTAAGGTTATAGCTGCCATAGATAGTGATGCCTCTGATGGATCTGGGCAAAGTAAATTGAAAACCTTTTGGAAAGGATTCATCATTCTAGTTTTTTGGGTGTATACCTAAGAGTGGAATTACTGGGTCATACAGCAATTCTAGTTTTAATTTTTTGAGAAACCATCAAACTATTTTCCATGATAGCTGTAGCATTTCACATTCCCACTAGCAATGGATAAGGGTTCCAGTTTCCCCACATCCTTGCTAACATTTGTTTTTTTTTTTTTTAATCTAGCCACTCTAGCGGGAGTGAAATGGTATCTTATTGTGGCTTTGATTTGCATGTCTCTGATGGCTGAGGCATTGAACATCTTTTCATGTGTTTGGTGGCCATTTGAATGTCCTCTTTGCTAAAATGTCTGTTCAAGTCCTTTGCCCATTTTATGATTGGGTTGTATGTCTTTTTGTTGTTTAGTTGTCGAAGTTTTATTTATATTATGGTTATTAGATTCTTATTGGATATATGGATTCCTAAGATATTCTTCCAGTTGGGTACTTGTCTTTTCACTTTTTTGGTAAAGTCTTTTTGGTGAACAAAAGTTTTTAATTTTTATGAGGTCCAGTTGATGTATTTTTTCTCTTGATGTTTGTGCTTCTGTTATTAGATAATTTATTGTTAAAAGCTAAGCCTGACAGGTTGCCTCTGTATTTTCTTCTAAGAATTTTATGGTTTTAATCTGCGCATTTAGGTCCTTAATCCATTTTGAGGAGCTTTGGTGTTGCAGTGGTTAAGTGCTTGGCTGTTAATTGAAAGGTTGGCAGTTCGAACCTACCAGCTACTCCATGGGAGAAAGATGTGGCAGTTTGCTTCTGTAAAGATTTACAACCCTGGAGACCTTATGGGGCAGTTCAGTAGTTCTGCTCTGTCCTACATGATTACTATGAGTCAGAATTGAATTTATGGCAAGGGATTTTTTATAATCCATTTTGAATTTGTTTTCATGTATGGCGTGAGGCATGGATCCTGTTTCATTTTTCTGCATGTGGAAATCCAGTTTTCCCAACACCAGTTATTGAAGAGACTGTTCTTTCCCCATCAATTGGACTCAGCCCCCTTGTTAAAAATCAGTTGATCGTAGATGTGCAGGTTTATTTCTGGACTGAAAATTTGATCACGTTGGTCTATTTGTCTGTTATTATACTAGTACCAGGCTGTTTTGATTACTGTAGCTGTATAAAATGTTTTAAAATTAGGAATTTTGAGTCCTCCTACTTTGTTCCTTAATCATTGCTTTAGCTACTGAAGGCCTCTTCCATTGGTTTTTCCATTTCTGTAAAGATGGCTGTTGAAATTTTGATTGAGATTGTATTGAAGCTGTAAATTACTTGTGGTAGTATTGACATCTTAACAATATTAAGTCTTCCAGTCTATGAACATGGAACATTTTTCCATTTATTTAAGTCTTCTTTAATCTCTTTCAGCAGTGTTTTATAATTTTCATTATGTAAGTCCTTCTTATCTCTGGTTAAATTTATTCCTAGGTATTTTATTCTCTTTTATGCTATTGTAAATAGAATCATTTACCTAACGTCCCTTTCAAATTTCTCATTGCTGGTATGTAGGAACCCAGCTTATTTTTGTTTCTTGGCCTTGTCCCTTGCAACTTTGCCAGATTCCTCCATTAGCTCCAGAAGTTTTCTAGTGGACTCCTTTTGCCTTTCTCTATATAAAATCGTGTCATCCATGACTAGAGATAATTTTTCTTTCTTTTTTTTTCCCTATCTGGATACCTTTGATTTCTTTTTCTTGTCTTATTGCTTTGGCTAGGACTTCCAATAAAATATTGAATAGAAGTGCTAAGAGTGGGCATCCTTGTCTTTTTCCTGATTTCAAGGAGAAACCTCTCAGTCTTTCTCCATTATGTATAATGTTAGCTGTTGGCTTTTCATATATGTCCTGAATCATATTGAGGAACTTCCTTTTTTTTTTTTCCCAATCTTCTTGATGGTTTTCATTAAGAAAAGAGTGGATTTTATCAAATCCTTTTCTGCATCCCTAGAGATGATCAGGTGGTTCTTTTCTTTTGTTCTATTGATGCGATGTATTATGTTGGTTGGTTTTCTAAAATTGAACCATACCTGCATTTCTGGGATAAATCCCACTTGATCATGGTGTATGACTCAATATGCTGTTAGATTCTTTTTGCTACTATTTTGTTAAGGGTTTTTGCATCTATATTCATAAAGTATTTTGGTCTGTAGTTTTCTTGTAGTGTCTTTGTCTGGTTTTGGTATCAGGGTTGGGTTTGCTTCATAGAATGAATTAGGTAATATTACTTCCTTTTCTATCTTTTGGAAGAGTTTAAACAGAATCAGTGTCCATTCTTCTCTAAATGTCTGGTAGAATTCCCCAGTGAAGCCATCTGATCCAGGACGTTTCTTTTGTTGGAGGTTTTTGATCACTGATTCAATCTCTTCACTTGTTATAGATGTATTGAGACTTTCTATTTCCTTGTTGTACAGTTGTTCATAGTATTTCATTATAAATTTCTTTATTTCTGTTGGGTCAGTTGTAATGTCTACTCTTGTTTGCATCTTATTCCCTTTTTTTCTTTGTTAGTTTTGCCAAAGGTTTATCAATTTTATTGATCTTTTCAAAGAAACAACTTCTGGTTCTGTTGATTTTCTCAGTTGATTTTCTGTTTTCAATTTTATTTGTTTCTGCTCTGATATTTGTTATTTCCTTTCTTCTGGTAGGTTTAGGCTTAGTTTGCTCTTCTCTGTTTCCTCAAGTTGTCAAGTTAGGCTTTGGATTTAAAATTTTTCTTAATTTTTCATGTAAGCATTTGTTGCTGTGTGTTCCCCTCTGAGTACTGCTTTTGCTGTATCCTATAAGTAGTTTTGGTATGCTAAGAAATTTGTGATTTCTGTTTTGATTTCTTTCTTGACCCATTAGTAGTTTAATTTCCAGATGTTTATGTTGTCACCTTTTTTTTTTGTTTTCCATTACCAATTTCTGGATTTTCTCCATTATGTTCAGAGGAAATACTTTGTATGATTTCAGTATTTTTAAATTTGTTGAGACTTGCTTTGTGACCTAACATGTGGTCTGTCCTGGAGAATGATGTATGTGCATTGGAGTAAAATGTATATTGAGCTGTTGTTGGGTAGAGTGATATATATATTTATTTGTCTGTTAAGTCTAGTTGGTTTATAGTGCATTCACATCCTGTTCCCTTGTTGATCTTCTTTCTAGATTTTCTGTTCAATATTGAAAGTAGTGTATTGAAGTATCCAACCATTATTGTAATGCTCTCTATTTCTCCCTTCAATTTCTCGGTGTTTGCTTTATACATTTACGTGTTCTGATGTTGCATGCATATATATTTATGATTGTTAAGTCTTGTTGAATTGACCCTTCCATTAGTATATAATGTCCATCTTTATCTCTTCTAATAGATTTGTCTTAAAGTCTACTTTGTCTGATATTAAGATTGCAACACCATCTCTTTTGGTTATTATTTCCATGGAATACTTGATTCTATTCTTTCACTTTCAGTGTATTTGTGTTCTTGAGTCTAAGGTGTCTCTCTTGTAAACAACATATAGTTGGATCGTTTCTTGTTTTTTAACATTCTGCCGCTCTCTGCCTTTTGATTGGAGCATTTAGTCCATTTATATTAATTGTAATTACTGGTAAGAAGTGACTTAACTCCTGCCATTTTGTTGCTGTTTTTTGTGTGTGTTATCCTTCTTTGTCTTTGTGCTTTACTACTGCTTGCTTTTGTGTTTTGTTGGTTTACTGTAGTAAGCCATTTTGGTTCCCTTTTCCTTTCCTTTTGTGTATTTTAGATATTTTCTTAGTGGTTACTGTGAATATTACATTTAACAGCTTGTATTTGTAACATTCTAGGGTAGGTTGGTGCCAGCTTAACTTTAGTAGCATACAAGAAATTCTATACCTCTACCATTCCTCCCCAACCCCATTTTGTTTTTGTTATCAGTAATTACATCTTTATATTTCATATGCTGTTTAATATAATGTTATTCTTGCGTTTTATACATTGTCATTAAAAACCATGAAGGACAAAGCAACTAGAATTATCAAGTATGAATATACCTCATTACTAGCCCTTGTACTTGTCAATGCAAAATTCCTTTATTAGGGAATTTTGTGTGTGTGTGTGTGTGTGTGTGTGTGTGTGTGTGTGTGTTTGAATTACTTTCTAGTGCATTTTTCCTTCCATCTGCAGAACTCCGATTAGTATTTTTTGTAGGGCTGATCTGGTGGATATGAACTCTCTCAGCTTCCGTTTGTCTGAGAACATTTTAATTTTACCCTTATTTTTGAAGGACGGTCTCGCTGGGTATAGTATTCTTGGTTGACAGTCCTCCCCCTTCCCCCCGCCGCCGAACTTAAATATGTCATTCCATTGCCTTCTGGCCTCTAATCTTTCTGAGGCAAAATCTGCAGTTAATCTTACTGGGGACCCTTTGTATATGACTGTTACTGCTTTCAGGATTCTCTCTTTGTCCTTACTTTTTGAGAACCTAACTATGATAACTCTGGGTGTAGATCTCTTTAGTTTCATCCTGCTTGGGGTTCTTTGAGCTCTTTGGATTTGTAGATTCATGTGCTTTGTCAGATTGAGGAGATTTTCTGTCATTATTTTTTCAATATTCTTTTTGTTCCTCTTTCCCTCAATTTTTTCTTGAATTCTTATCATGTGTATATTAGTACTCTTGTTGTTGTTCCGTAATTCCATTAAACTGTGCTCAGACTTCTTAAGCCTCCCTTCTTGCTGCTCTTCAGTCTCTGGAATTTTGACTATTTTATTCTCTAATTCACAGATTCTTTCTTCTTCCTGATTTAATCTGTCCAATTTTTCCATTGTGTTTCTCATTTCAGTTGTTGTCCCTTTTAGTTGCAATATTTGTGTTTGGTTTCTTTTTGTCTCTTTTTTAGATCTTCTTTCTGTTGTTACATTGTTTTCCTTTTTTTCTTTTAGATACCTGTCAGTGTTTTCCCTTAGCTCTTTAATTGTTTAACGTTACTGTATTACATTCTTCCATTTTTTTTCATAATTTGGCCTTCCAAGATGCACTTTCACTCTCTTTGTCATGTTCATTTGGATGGGCCATCATTTCTCTTTTCTTTGCACGTCTGTGATTTTTTGGGGGGGCATTGGAACTTTTCTTGGGTGTTATCGTTCTCAGTTCTTTCCAGTATTTGGTGTTTGTTGCTCGCACTATTTTCTTCAAAAAACTCGGGTGGACAGAGCCGTCAACCTTTGCTTACCGGTTTTTCTCCTTCCCTATGATAGCTCCTTCTCCCTCCCAGTTTAATTAGGATTCGAAAGTTCTAGATCTCAGTTTTTGATTTTTGATGTCTCCCAAACACGCTGTGGTCAGTCTGCCCACCCCTGGACACCGCCACTCAGATGAGATACTGTGCGCTAATCAATCTGTCCACCAGTGCGCACAGCCTTCTCTCTCTGGTTATTTACTCCCTTTCCTTCTCTGTTCCTGCAATCATGTTTTCAGTCAGAAAACCCACACCCAGAAAGCCCCTTTTGGGGCTGAGTGTTGCCCTCAGGTTTTGCCCAAGTCTTCCTTCCCTCCTCTGTGGGAGCTGCTTATATCTGAGTTGGCATTCAGGGGAAGCACAGGTAGACTTTTTTTTTACCTGGAGCAGGAGGAGCTGGCACTCCCAGAAGAACCTCAGTGAGATCTGTCTTGTTTCACGGGGGTTTCAGAGCCCCAGTGGCCCTGTGGTGGTTAGGGAAGCATTCTCCATTGGTAACCTGCCTGATGGCTCCACTTTCGGGAACCTACTGTAGGAGTTCTTATCAGACCAGCTGCCCTCAGTTACCAGGTCGGGGAGTGGCTGTTGTGCTTTGAATGACTCCCAGGGAGGTCTGCATTGTAGCTATCATAGCCTCCCCCCCACCCCACCCCCATAGTATGCTGGCAGCTTCCATTCAAGATGCCTTCTTCCTAGCACATAGCAGCCTCAGTCACCAGTCCTCAACACCAGCTGGAAGGGGGAGCAGACAGACCCACCGGGAGGTCTGTCCTTTTGGTTACAGAGGCATCAGGTGTGGGTTTTGCAGGGAGGCAAGTACAGTGTTGGCTAGGGAAGCCTACTCCACTGCAGGGGCCTTCTGTCCTAATTCGCATCAGCCTTACAGCTGATAATGTCAAGGTGGGAGAGGTGCTGGCATGCTCCCAGCAGATCCCCCAGGAAGTGTGTCTTGTTGATTGTAGAGCAGAAGCTTGGGATCCTTTCTGTTTGTACAGGCAGACGATGTGGTGGTTAGGGAAGCAGGATCTTCTGCTGGGGCTGTTTTCCCAGTTCACAGCAGCAGGCAGCCTGCATGGCTGCAGGGAGGGGCAGGGACAATGGGAGACATGATTTCCTTACCATATGCAAACTCGTTGATGCTTGCCTGTCTGCAGTTCCCCTCTGCTGTCCTCTGTCCTCTGCTCCCTGACTCAAAGTCCCTCAAAGGCAAGCACAGTTTCCTTGTATTTCTTGTATTTGTGGGTGAGGGTTGGAGTGATGGTCTGTTTATGCTGCCATCTTCCCAGAATCCATCATGCCCAGTAATTTTTTTTATTGGGTGCTAGATATTTTGAATGTTAAGTTTTTTAGTGTCTGGGTTTTCTTGTTTTCCTTTTCATAGTGTTGAAGAATGTTTTGGTAGGCAGCTATTGGTGGATTATCTTGATCCTTTTAAGACTAGTTTTAAGGTTTGTTTTAGGTCAGATAGAGAGTAGCCTTTATCCTAGAACTAGTTTAGCCTTCCTATTAAAGTGTGTTTTTTCTGAGGCCTCTATTAAATGCTTTGGGTGATTTACAAAGTCTCTCCACTCTGACTGCAGGAGCCCTGGTGGTGCAAACGGTTAAGCACTCAGCTGCTAACTGAAAGATTAGGCAGTTTGAACGTACCCTACGGCTCTGCAGGAAAAAGACCTGGCAACCTGCTTCCATAAGGATTGCAGTCAAGAAAACCCTATGGAGAATTTTACACGGGGTTACTGTGAGTTGAAATCGACTCGATGATATCCAACAACAACCACTCACGCTGGTCAGAACTTGAATGTGTCTCAGCCCTATGTAAGTTCTGAAAATTGTTTAGCTTATGTTGTTATTGGTGGTGGTTGCTATCGAGTCGATTCTTACTCATACTGACCACATGTGTGACCCCCATGTCTTGGGTTTTCCATTCCTCTGCTGTTATCTAGGAATTGCCTCTAGACACAACTGGTGCAGTTTTAAAGTTTACCTCATTTGTTTCCCATCAGTCAGGGATTGCATTTCTGTGCTGCTTGTTGACTAGTGTCTTAAAACAATTACTTCATAAACTTTTGTCTAGTTTTATCATTGTTCATGACAGGAAGGCAAGTATCAAACCAGTTATTCCATCATTGCCATATGTGGAAGTCTTTTAATTTACTTCTAATTCAGCACTATTAATCATCCACTGAGGCTAAAGTTGATAATGGTACTTTTTTGGTAAAGGGTCAGTATAATTCTGAGGTAATGAAAAGCCTCGTTTTTGCTTTTTAACTTTTCATCTCGTTACAGACGTATTTCAAGATAATTAAATCTAACCTGCTTTTATTCTTTATGAATAGGAAGTGTAGCCAATCAAGTATTCCATCCAGTGATGTTTGACAAATGCATTCAGATTCTCAAGAAGAGCTGGCCTCAGGAATCTAACTTGAATCGAAAAAGAAAGAAAGAACAGCCTAAGAGCTCTCAGGGTAATCCAAGAGGGAATAGAAAAAGAGGAAAGCCACTTAGAAGAGAGGATATTGAGGTAAGAAGTAAGTGGAATAATAAAACATATCCTGTACCTGCCTGTGATCTTGATTTATTTAAGGATTGACCTTATATTAAAATGTGATTTTAGGCATTATGATTTTTACTAAACGGTCCTAGAGCATCGTTAGCTTATCCGATATGACTTTAAGTTGCTTCTTGGGCTTGGTATAACACTGAGGGTACATTTCCAGCTGGCCATCTTCCAAGCTCCCGATCATCTCTCCTTAACCTTGTGCTCCAGGTGTACTTGACAACATGCTGACTGGAATATCTGGCACATCATCTTACCATTAGGGTGACTAAAACATTCTGAGGGCTCATGTACATAAGAGCATAATAGAATGACATTAATTCCTAATTTTCTTGTGAGTGGATAGGAAGGTAGCAGTTTGCTGACTTCAGAACTTCTAAGAACCAAAGGAATTTTCACGGACACAAAATTATAGGGTGAGAAACTATTTTAGCCATCATCTAGTCAACAGTTTACAGTGTGGCTGTGGAAACCTGGAGTAGTCATGGGACTTGGTCAAAGTCACATCACTTCAGTGCTTCGGTTACTCTCTGGAGTTTAACTGGACTTGGTTTGGATTCATTGAAAACCATGGGACAAAGTGTTAGGCATAGTTAGAAAGTCATCTGTACATTTCTTCATAACCTAGATGGATGTAATTTTACAAGAACAAGAAGATGAGGAGAATATTTGTTTTTCTGCACGGGACCTTTCTTATATTCGAAATGCCATATTCCACCTGTTGAAGAATTTTTTAAGGCTTCTGCCAAAGTTTTCCCTGAAAGAAAAGCCACAATGCGTGCAAAATTGTATAGAGGTAAGTGAAAATCCCAAGGACCTTGGAACACCCTCAGAGGGCATAGACTATAGCTAATATTTAATTAACTACTGTGAACAGGAAAAATCAGTCTTTTCTTCGTGCTGTTTTCCAGATCTTTGTCGCATTAACTAATTTTGAGCCAGTTCTTGATGAATTTCATGTTTCACAAGCCAGGTGAGCCATTAAATCTTCCCCTGCTAAACTGTTAATGTAGTATAATGATTTTTGCTCTGGTGGAAATATAAATACCATTTTATCCTAATTGGCACACAGGTAGAATTTATTCATTTAAATGTGGCTTACACAGTTAAGGAATATTCAAATTCTATCCAGTAACCAGTTGTTTGCTTTTTTTCTTTAGAAATCTTAACGAAGCAAAATACATACCAGAACTGGCTTATCATGGATTATATCTGGTGTGCTCCCCAATCCATGGAGAAGGAGATAAGGTAAAGGAAACAAGGATCAAATGTAGTAACTAGTTGAATTAAAAGCGTACAAACCATACAATGGAATAATGTTAAAAGCATTTGATTTAATGATATTTTTATTTACTTGATCATTTTCATTACCTTATATCATTTGTATAATTAAACGTATCACTATTTCTTTTTATTGCCTACTCTTCATTACCGGATATACCTGGTGTTGCAGTAGTTAAGAGCTCAGCTGCTAACGAAAGTGTCAGCAGTTCGAATCTACCAGCCGCCCCTTGGAAACTCTATGGGGCAGTTCCACTCTGTCCTGCAGGGTCGCTATGAGTCGGAATCAGCCCAATGGCAACACGTTTGGCCCTGGTTTTTTTCATTACCAGAGGAGCCCTGGTGGTGCGGTGGTTAAGGACTCGGCTGCTAACCGAAAGGTCAGCAGTTCCAACCTGCCAGCTGCTCCGCGGGAGACAGATGTGGCAGTCTGCTTCCGTGAAGATTTACAGCCTTAGAAACCCTATGGGGCAGTTCTGCTTTGCCCTACAGAGTCGCTATGAGTTGGAATTGACTTGATGGCAGTGGGTTTGGTCTTCATTACCACATTTCTATCCAAATACTTGGTAGCCACAGCAACTTATTGTTAGGTTTCAGATATAAAATGTGGTTCCAATGTGAATTAAGTAGGTGTAACAGATAAGCTGCTGAACAGAGTTACATTTATAGACATGTTCACCAAATTATTCTAAAAAGAATAGACATTCATAGAATTTTCAGGTTTCCCATGATAATTTGTTTGTGCCTTGGTGTTTTTATTATTATTTATACTATTTAAATTAATACTCCACAAAAATTCTAGTAGTTATTATTATTGGTTAGCATTGATATCTGGATTTTGCCTCTGAGTAACCTTAATACTGTCACTTCTCTAAGCACTGGAGTTAGGGTTTTTCAAGCATTATGGGGTTACTAAACTTAGATGTCATTAATAAAGTGATAAGATTTTGTAAAAAATGTGATGGACCAAGGTTATGTGATTTGGGGTAACTATGGTACAGGTAACTTTTAGGGACAAAAGCATGGTGGGTAAGAAGATAGTGGTGGGATATGTGGGTTCAAATTATGACTCCACTGCTTAACTAGCGATGTATCCTTATGTGAATTTCTTAGCATTGCTAAAGCCTCTGTTTTCGCATCTTTACCAAAAAAATAAAAGTCTTACCTTCCTCATAGCTTTGTAAGAAGATTAAATGAAATAATGCAAGATAAATGCTGAGCACAATGTCTACTGTTTAAAAAACACTCCATATTTTATAATTTATTATATCATTGTCTTAGGCTGGGTTCTCAAGGGGGGAAAACCAGTGAAATGTATATGTGTGTGTGTGTGTGTGTCTGTGTGTGTGTGTGTATATTAGTAAATGAAAATATCATTAAATCAATTTTATATATATATAAAAAACTGGAAAAAAAAAAAAAAGCCCATTGCTGTTGAGTCGATTCCAACTCATAGTGACCCTATAGGACAGAGTAGAACTGGATAGAGTTTCCAAGGAATGCCTGGTGGACTTGAACTGCCAGCCTTTTGGTTAGCAGACGTAGCTCTTAACTACTTAGCCACCAGGGTTTCCACATATATATAGAGAGAGACAGAGAGTAATTTATATCAAGGAAATGGCTCAAGCAGTTGTAGAGGTTGGAGTGCCAAGTCCATGGGTCAGGCATCACTCTGGAGGCTTCTCCTGACTCCCATAGCTGCACAGACTGACAAACCTAAGATGTGCAGGTAAGACTGCAGGCTGCTGGCTCAAGTCCCATGAACAGGAGGTCAGATGATGAGGAGCCAAATGCAGGATTCAGAGCAGAGCAAAGCCAGCAAGCTTTGCCAGAATGCCCATATATATTGGATGTAGGCCACACTCCCAAGGAAACCCCTTTGAACTGATCTTAGCATAGAGGAGATTACATTATATCAGAACTCATCATGGAGGTGATTACATCATTACGTAACTGCCGAATGACTGAAAATTATGTCCCAGCCAAGTTGATGCACAAGTTTAACCATCATAGTCCACCCCACCCTTTGTCAAATTGGCACCTGTACACATCTCCTTAAACCATACATACTCTCTTTAAATAAAGAAAATCATAAAATCATACTTGAGCCTGATGTGACACAAGAAACACATGTACAACCAAAAACATATTATCCTGTTTACATCTTTTATAAGTGAAGAAAACAAAACTATTATATACACACATCAAGGAAGAAATACTCACAACAGTTACGGTCCTCGTTTCTGCAGCTGGTCACGTGGTCATAGCTGGTATTTAGAACTGCCTTCTTCCACCACGCATTCCATATCCCCTTTACTCTCAGCAGGCACCTAAGCTGGTCATGGTTCTTTGCCTGGTGGCGTGACCCAAACCTTCATTCCTGAAAGGTCTGGACCATTAGTAGTTGTGTCAGAATAGGGTTGCTGTAGTTTTCCATTGCCTTTAATTACAGGGCATAGTAGTACCAAGAGACTTCCTAAGGAATCTGCTGCATTCCAGACACACTGTTCTTTACCTCTGTTATGTAATATCAATCCAGTTTCCTCTTGGTAATCAGAATCAATCACACTAGCCAATATGGTAACTCCTTTTGCTTTTTAATCCAGAGGCATAAGGAGCCCAAACTGGCCAGATGCCATTCTTAACTTACAGTTCAGCAGAATCAGTGATTGGTCTCCAGGTGAGAGCATTCTTCCCTTTGGAACTTCGATCTCTATACTTACAGAACATAGAGTAGTGGGGCAGGAAGCAAAACTATTGTATGTCACTAGGGTAATAGTGTGTGGTGCCACTCCCATTTCCACCCACTGATTCCTAGACCCATGAATCCTCATATGGGAGAAACATCACCATATATTGGACACTGGTTGAGAGCATTTACAGCCTCCTGGAGAAGATTGCCCCAACCCTGTAAGGTATTGCCACCTAGCTGGTGCTGTAATTGTGTCTTTATAAGGCCATTCCATCGTTCTGTCTAGCCAGATGCTTCAGGATGGTGGGGAACATGGTAAGACCAATGAATTCCATGAGCATGGGCCCATTGCCACACCTCATTTGCTCTGAAGTGAGTCCCTTAATCTGAGGTGATCCTGTATGGGATACCATGACAGTGGATAAGGCATTCTGTAAGTCCATGAATGGTAGTTTTGGAAGAAGCATTGCATGCAGGGAAGGCAAATCCGTATCGAGAGTAAGTGTCCATTTCAGTAAGAACAAAACGCTGCCCTTTCCATGGTGGAAGCAGTCCACTTACTCAACCTGCCACCAAGTTGCTGGCTGATCACCTCAAGGAATACTGGGATGCTGAGGACTTAGTGTTGGTCTCTGCTGCTGGAAGATTGGGCACTCAGCAGTGGCTGTAGCCAAGTTGGCCTTGGTGAGTGGAAGTCCACATTGCTAGGCCCATGCATAACCTCGATCCCTGCCACCATGACCACTTACTTCATGGGCAGTGATGTGAGTGGCTGGGGAAGGAGGCCGACTGATTTCCACAGAATGTGTCATCCTGTCCACTTGATTGTTAAAATCCTCTTATGTTGAGGTCACCCTTTGGTGAGCATTCACATGAGACACAAATACCTTCACTTCTTCAGCCCATTCAGAAAGATCCATCTACGTACCTCTTTCCGATACCTCCTTGTCTCAAATTTTCCAATCATGTTCCTTCCAAGCCCTTGAATCAGCCCATGAATCAGTATTCAATCACACATCTGGCCATTTCTCCTTCCAAGCAAAGTAAACAGCCAGGTGCACTGCTTGACCTTCTGCCCATTGAAAGGATTTCTCTTCATCTCTCTCCTTCAGGGAGGTCCCAGAAAGGGGCGGTAGTGCTGCTGCTGTCCACTTTTGAGTGGTGCCTGCATATTGCACTTAACTATCTGTAAACCAGGCATTAATTTTCTCTTCCTGAGTGAACTGATTAGAAGGAACTCCTCTTGAGGCCATAGGTGCAGGCTGGCAGATGGAAGGTAATGTGACAGGAGTGGAGACCGTGGATATTTGGGCCACTTCCTCATGGAACTTCAGGTCCTGCTGGGGCCCAATATACCACTTCCGTTTAATGATGGAGTGCTGCTGTGCATGTCAGATTTGTGACGCTGTGGGTCAGACAACATCCAGTTCATGATGGGCAGCTCAGGCCACATGGTGACTTGGTATCCTGTGGGTAAGCATTCAGTCTCTACTAAGGCCCAGTAACAAGCCAAACACTGTTTCTCAAAAGGAGAGTAGTTATCTGCAGAGGATGGCAGGGCTTTGCTCCAAAATCCTAAGAGTCTGCATGGTGATTCACCAATGGGGCCTTGCCAGAGACTCCAGGCAGCATCTCTGTCTTCCACTGACACTTCAGGCACCATTGGATCAGCTGGATCATATAACCCAAATGGCAGAGTGGCTTCTGTGGCAGCCTGAACCTGTTGCAGAGCCTTGTCTTGCTTTGGGCTGCACTGAAAACTACCAGCTTTTCAAGCCACTTGATAAATAGGCAGCGGTATCACACCCAAATGAGGAATATGTTGTCTCCAAAATCCAAAGAGGCCCACTAGACATTGTGCCTCCTTTTTATTTGTGGGAGGGGCCAGATACAATAACTTATCCTTCACTTTAGAAGGAATGTCTCAACGTGCCCCACAACTGGACTTCTAGAAATTTCACTGAGGTGGAAAGTGGTTGAATTTTGGTAGTATTAATTTCCTACCCTCTAGCATGCAAATATTTTACCAATAGGTCCAGCATCGTTGACACTTCTTCCTTAGTAGAGCCAATCAGCATAATGTCATCAGTGTAATGGACCAGTGTGACATCTTGTGGAAGGGAAAGGCAATCAAGGTCCCTGTGGACTAAATTATGACGTAGAGCTGGAGAGCTGATATGCCCTGAGGTAGGACAGTCATGGTGTATTGCTGGCCTTGCCAGCTGAATGCAAACTGCTTCTGGTCCTTTGAAACCACCAGAAGGTATGGAGAAAAACGAATTAGCCAGATCAGTAGCTTCATACTGGGTACTAGAGATGTATTAATTTGCTCAAGGAGTAAAACCACATCTGGAACAGCATGTGCAGTCGAGTCACCACCTGGTTAAGTTTTCAGTAATCTACTGTTATTCTCCAAGATCCATCTGTTTTATGCACAGGCCAGATAGGCAAGTTGAATGAGGACGTGGTAGGAATCTCCAA
Source organism: Dugong dugon (assembly GCA_030035585.1). Lineage (NCBI taxonomy): Eukaryota > Metazoa > Chordata > Mammalia > Sirenia > Dugongidae > Dugong > Dugong dugon. The sequence goes on from CM057467.1 coordinate 4,208,953, forward strand.
CTCTGCATCCTTCAAGTCCTTGATGGTGGCAGTAATCTCTGCAACCTCTCCAGGAATGGAGTATTGCTTTTGGTTTACTATTTTCCTAGGTAGAGGCAGTTCTAATGGTTTCCACTTGGCTTTTCCTACCATAATAGCCCTTACTCCATTTGTCAGGAGCCAGTGTGGAAGTTCTACCAGTTGCTGAGTATTCTGTTCCAATTAGGCACTCTGGAACTGGGGAAATCACTACAGGATGGGGTTGGGGACTCTTTGGACCCACTGTGAGATAAACCTGAGCTAGGATTTCATTAACAACCTGACCTCCATAAGCCCCCAGTCTGACTGGTGGGCCACATTGATATTTTGGAGTCCTGGAATTAGTGCCAGTTCAAAGCCAGTATCCAGTAATCCCTGAAAAATCTGATTATTTCCTTTTTCCCAGTGAACCGTCACTCTCATAAAAGGCCACAGATTCTTTTGGGGACAGCTGGGAGAAGGATTAACAGTATAAATTTTTGGAAGTGTAGTGGAGTCCTTCCTCAAGGGTACCCAGCCTCCACTTCCTTCAAGAGGTTGTGGGTCTTTAAATTCACTCAAGTCTAGAAATTGATTGAAGGGCCATAACTCTCTATTCGGGCAATTCAAGTTAGATTGCTGTTCACTTTACCTAGAATTATTTTGCTTGTACAGATCAAGTAAATATTTGTAGATTTCCCATTTATTTCACTCCCTGTGACACCATGACTAAGTCGCCAACACCATGAGTGCATGTGAGTCAGACTACTCTGATTATTGCTTTGATTCTGCTGTCCATTATGATAACCATGCCCACCTTGTTTTTGTTCATTGAGTGCTGCCCTTTGGCCCCTATCACCACAGGGTCCAATCAGCTCCATTGTACTTAAAAAAACAACAAAAATTAAAAAAAACCAAACCCATTGCCATTGAGTCAATTCTGACTCATAGCAACCCTATCTGATGGAGTAGAACTGCCCCATAGAGTTTCCATGGAGCAGCTGGTGGATTGGAACTTGACCTTTTGGTTAGCAGCCAAATCATTTCACTCCAGAAGATCAGTGTAGAATTAAATTTCTATGGCTAGATATTAGCATCTGTTACTCAGATTAAATTAGACCAATAACTGAATTTATAAGAGACACATTCCCTAAAATATTGTAGAGAGACTTAATCTTGAAAAATGCTGAATATTTGTGTTGACTCCATTCTTCCTCTGTAAATACAGGTTTATGGTTCTATAGACTTTTGGTTAGCAGCCAAACACTTAACAACTGTGCCACCAGGGCTCCTATTGTACTTAGGTGTCTTAATTATGTTAGGGCAGCTCCCACTGTCAAATCTGAATTACATAAAATAGCAGTGCCAGCAGTCTTCATGGATGCTGGGGATCTCCTCACAAATTTCTTCCTCACTGTTGTGGTAAAAGGTGTGTCGTCTAGGCACTCCGTGTGTGGGTTTATGAGTGTATTCTGAACAATCCACTCTAACATGCCAATTTCTGTAAGCCTTTGGATACATTCTTCTGTGGTATATCAGGGCAGGTCTGGTACTTCAGCTTGATTTAGTGTAGTTTTTTATTCTGACTCACAGTGACCCTGTGTACAACAGAGTGAAACACTGCCCAGTCCTGCACCATCCTCATTATCGTGGTTATGGGTGAGCCCATTGTTGCAACCACTGTGTCAACACATCTCATTGAGGGTCTTCCTCTTTTTCACTGACCCTGTACTTTACGAAGCGTGATGTCCTTCTCCAGGGACTGGTCTCTCCTGATAACATGCCCAAAGTATGTGAGATGAAGTCTTGACATCCTTCTAAGGAGCATTTTGGCTGTACTTTTTTCAGGATAGATTTGTTTGTTCTTTTGGCAGTCCATGGTATATTCAATATTCTTCACCAGCACCATAATTCCATTCTTCGTCAGTCTTCTTTATTCATTTTCCATCATTTGCATGCATATTAAGTAATTGAAAACACCATGGCTTGGGTCAGGCTCACCTTAGTCATAAAATTGACGTCTTTGCTTTTTAACACATTAAAGAGGATTTTTTGCAGATTTCCCAGTGCAGTGAATCATTTGATTTCTTGACTGCTGCTTCCTTGGGTGTTGATTGTGGATCCAAGTAAAATGAAGTTTTTGACAACTTCAGTCTTTTCTCCATTTATCAGGCTGTTGCTTATTGGTCCAGTTGTGAGGATTTTTGTTTTCTTTATGTTAAGGTGTAATCCATACTGGAGGGTGTAGTTTTTGATTTTCCTCCATAAGTGCTTCAGTTCCTCTTCACCTTCAGCAAGAAAGGTTGTGTCATCAGCATATCATAGGTTGTTAATGAGTCTTTCTCCAGTCCCGATGTGGCATTCTTTGTATAGTGGAACTTCTCAGATTATTTGCTCAGCATACAGATTGAATAAGGATGGTGAAAGGATACAACCTTGATGCACACCTTTCCTGATTTTTAACCACACGGTGTCCCCTTGTTCTGTTTAAACAACTGCCTCTTGGTCTATGTACATGTTCCTCATTAGCACAATTAAGTGTTCTGGAATTCTCATTCTTTTATATTTATCCATAATTTGTTATGATCCACGCAGTCGAATGCTTTTGCATACACTCAAATGCCTTTGTGTAGTCAATAAAATACAGCTAAACATCTTTTGGGTATTCTCTGCTTTTAGCCAAGATCCATCGGACATCAACAATGATACCCTTGTTCCATGTCCTCTTCTGAATCCAGCTTGAATTTCTGGCACTCCCCTGTTGATCTACTGCTGCAACCGTTTTTGAATCATCTTCAGCAAAATTTTACTTGTTTGTGATACTGATGATACTGTTCAGTAATTTCCACATTCTTTTGGATCAGCTTTCTTTGGAATAGACACAAATATGGATCTCTTCCAGTCATTTGGTCAGGTGGCTCTCTTCCAGATTTCTTGGCATAGACAATTGAGTGCTTCCAGCGCTGCATTAGTTTGTTGAAACATCTCAATTGGTATTCCATCAATTCCTAGAGCCTTCTTTTCTCCAATGACTTCAGTGCAGCTTGGACTTCTTCCTTCAGTACCATTAGTTCTTGATCATATCCTTTCTCCTGACATGTTTGGACGTCACCCAGTTCTTTTTGGTACAGGGACTCTGTGTATTCCTTCCATCTTCTTTTGATACTTCCTGCGTCATTTAATATTTTCCCCATTGAGTCTTTCAGTATTGCAACTTGAGGCTTGAATTTTTTCTTCATTTCTTTCAATTTCAGAAATGCTGAAAATATTCTTCACTTTTCATTTTCTATCTCCAAGTCTTTGCACATTTCATTGTAATATATAATACTTTGTCTTCTTGAGCCATCCTTTGAAATCTTACTGTTCAGCTCTTTTACTTCATCATTTTTTCCTTTTGCTTTAGCTACTCGACCTTCAAGAGCAAGTTTCAGAGTCTCTTCTGACATCCATTTTGGTCTTTTCTTTCTTTGCTGTCTTTTTAATGACCTCTTGTTTTCTTCATGTGTGATGTCTTTGATGTCATTCCACAACTCTTCTGGTCTTCAGTTATTAGTGTTTAATGAGTCAAATCCTGTTCTTGATATTGTCACTAAATTCAGGTAGAATCTACTCAAGGTCATACTTTGGCTTTTGTGGACTTGTTCTAATTTTCTTCAGCTTCAGCTTGAACTTGCATATGAGCAGTTGATGGTCTATTCCACAGTCAGCCCTGTCCTAGTTCTGACTAGTGATATTGAGCTTTTCCATCTTCTCTTTCCACAAGTGTAGTCGATTTGATTCCTGTGTATTCCATCTGGAGGTGTCCACACGTACCGTCACTGTTTACGTTGATAAAAGGTATTTTCAAAGAAGATGTCATTGGCCTTGCAAAGTTCTACCATGCGATCTCCAGCATTGTTTCTATCACCAAGGCCTTTATTATCCAGCTACTCTTCCATTTTCTTGGTTTCCAACTTTTGCATTCCAATCACCAGTATTTATAAATGTATCTTAATTGCATGTTTGGTGCATTTGAGATGGCAGAAGCTGGTAAAAATTTAGTGTGTGCCTCTGTATAATCCATGCTTCAGCGAATCAACCAAATAAACTATTAGATCCTTTCCTAACCTCTCGAGCTGAAATACTGAATGAAGTTTCTGTGCTTAGGGGGCCCATACCAATAAACTGAGACTGATCCAACTTTATGTTTCTTGGACTACTATCGCACACTCTTAATAGCGATTCCCACACATATTCCCCAGGTTTCTGTTTGTACGTATTAGAAAAGTTAAGCAATTATTTTGGAATTTAGCATACTTTTTGTATGTCACACTTTGTACTTGACCTTTTGGGGCTTGATGGAACTTAAGTCTAGTTATTGGTCTAGGAGGAAAAATGGGTGGTGAGTATGTATTTTGGGAACTTTCAGCGATGTCTTGTAAATCATTTGCTTCAGGCGATTCCCCAGGCAATGACTTATGCTTCTTCCCAGGTGATATCTCAGTCAAGGGCTCTTCACACACATCTGGTTTAATCTCATCAGAGGGAGGTGGAGGGGCTAATGGTTTTGTTTGCAGGTTCTATTCAACGGAATTTTGGGGCTCATTGTCCCCACCTTCCTGATTATCTGCTTACATGTCCCCATCCCAAATTTCAGGATCCCATTTATGCCCCATCAGAGTCCTGTGTTTAACTTTAGACACCATTCGAGGTTGAGAACTCAGTTGGCATTGTAATGTAGTCATTTTTACAGTAAGACTCTGGGTTTAATTTTCAGCAGTATCAGCTCTGTTAATACAAGAAAGAAGTCTTTCTTTCATTGCACAAGTGGCAACTTTAAGGTCGTTTGTATGGCACTTGAGCTTTGACTCCGAAGTCATGAACTCATCTCTTTCTTTCACCACTTTTTCTAGCCAAAGTGGAAACAACCAACCAGCTTCCTTATACTTCTCATTCTGAGGAAACTGTAGAAAAGTATCGAACATGCCTTCACTCAGAGCTTTGCCTCTCACCAATACTTGATGTACTGGTGGTGATATTTTGCATATTTCTATTGCTGCCTCATGCTATGGGTTAACAGTGTCCTCTTTACTATGGAAGCAGAGTAATCAACATCTTTAAGACTATTGAAACTTGAGAACCAGTTTAGAAAACTCATAGTTATAATTTTGTTTCTCTAGAACCACTCTTGGTATAAAACGTCTTAGGCTGGGTTCTGTAGAGAAGCAAAACCAGTGAAGCGTATATATACAGAGAGAGAGCTTGAGAGAGATTTACGTCAAGGAAATCGCTTACATAGTTGTTGAGGCTGGAAAGTCCCAAGTCCATCATCAGGCATCAGGCTTGAGGCTTTTCCTAACTCATAGGTGCAGGGGCTGATAAATGCAGTATGGTTAGGCTCCTGGCTCAAGTCTCACAAACTGGAGGTCAGGTGATGAGGAGCCAAATGTAGGATCCAGAGTAGAGCAAAAGCCAGCAATTCTTTGTCAGAAAGTCCATATATATTGGATGCAGGCTACACCCCACAAGGAAACTTCCTTTCAACTGATTGGCTGCTCATAGCAGATCTCATCATGGAGTTGATTACCATATGTCAGATCTCATTGTGGAGGTGATTATATCATTTCATAACTACCAAACTATATCATAACTGCCAAACAACTGAATATCATGGTCCAGCCAAGTTGACACATAACTTTAACCATCACAGTTTTTATTCCATTGTATTTGAAAGAGGGATATGATAGAATTCATAGTAATGCCTTTAATTCCCATACCATTTTTAAAAATAATTTATATTGTTTTTATTGTTGTTGAGAATATACACAGCAAAATCTACACCAGTTTAAGAATTTCTACATGTGCAATTCAGTGACACTTATTACATTATTTGAGTTTTACAGCCATTCTCACCCTCCTTTTCTAAGTTGTTCCTCTCCATTAACATAAACTCACTGCTCCCCAAGTTTCTGATCTAATCTTTGAGTTGTTGTTGTCAGTTTTTCCTATGTAGATAGATCTTTTAAAAGCACAAGCTTAAGGCAAACATTCTTCACTAGTTAAACTATAGTTTGATTTTTAGAAGACTTCTGGGAATATTTTTGGTTTGTGCTTTAAGGTTTAAAGATTATCTCAGGGCAGTAGTTTTGGGTTCATCAAGCCCCCTTGGCTCCAGAATATCTGGATTCTATGAGAATATCAAATTCTGTCCTGTATTTTCCCCCTTTTGATCAGGATTATTCTACAGAATCTTTGATCAAAATGTTCACTAATGGTAGGGGGGCATCGCTATCTAGTTCTTTTGGTCTCATGGCCAAGGTGGCAGTTGTTCATAGAGGCAATGAGCCACAAATTCCATTTCCTCCTCCTATTTCTGACTCTCCTTCTTCCTCTGTTACTCTAAGTAAATAGAGGCCAATTGTTGTGCCTTGGATGGCTGCTTGCAAGCTTTTAAGACCCCAGGCACTACGCAGTGAACTAGGAGGTAGAACAGAAGCACTAAGCATATTATTAGGCAAGTTAAGTGGGATATCCCATAAAACCATAACCCTAAATCTTAAGGTCAAGGAACCAAATCCCATGAGGTGTTTGCTTGTACATAAACAGCCTCAGCAGGTATTCTTTTATGTTGTTGTTGTTGTAAATATGTCTACCACACAACTTTTGCCAATCCAACTTTTTACAGGTATACAACTTGTTGACAGCAATTACATTAATTGGCTGTGCAACACTACTCTTAATCAATATGATTTTTCCATTACTGTGAACCAAAAATCAGTACTCCATAAGCAGTAAAGCCCCTTTCCCTTCCACCCATAGTAATCACTAATAAACTTTGATCTCTATACATTTGCCTGTTCTCATCTTTTTATTTAAGTGAGGTCATATAATATTTGTCCTTTTGTGATTGACTTATTCTACTCGCCATAATGTTTTCAAGCTCCGTCCTTACTGTAGCATTATCAAGACTTCATTTCTCTTACTGTGTAGTATTCCATTATATGTATGTACCACATTTTATTTATCCATTCATCTGCTTATGGGTATTCAGGTTCTTTCCATCTTTTGGCTATTGTGTATAGTGCTGCAATGAACATTGATGTACGTATCTGTTTTCGAGTCTTTACTTTCAAGTCTTTCAGGTATATACCTAGGAGTGGAATTGCTTTTTCATACAGCAATTCTATTTTTAGCTTTCCAAGGAACTACCAAACTATTTTCCACAACCTCTGTACTATTTCTGCATTCCCGTCAGCAATGGAAAAGGGTTCAAATTTCCCCACATCTTGCCAACATTTGCGGGAGTGAAATGGTATCTCATTGTGGTTTTGATTTGCGTCTCTCTGTTGGTTAATTACTTTGAACTTTTCATATGCGTGGTGGCCATTTTAATGTCCTTTTTGGTGAAATGTCTGTTCAAGTCCTTTGCTGATTTTATTCCTGGTCTGTTTGTCCTTTTGTTTTTACATTGTCATCCCATACCCTTTTTAACATTTTAAAACATAAAATGGATGGGAAAATTCATCCTTTTGGATTCAGTCTGTCTGTAGAAACCTATTATTTTTTAATCGTGAACTTGATGTTAGATAACCTTGGTTTTAGCCCGACCTTTAGTTACTTGACTCTGGACAGCTGATCATTGGAGTCTCTTTTATGATTTGTAAAATGGAAATAATGAGAAATGCTTACCTCATGGTATTGTTGTTAGGTTTAAAATTAAATATAGTAAAATCTATTAATATATATGAAAGTGCTTAATGCAGTACCTTTCCTGTATTTGGTTTTCAGTAATTGTTTTATTTATTGGGTGAATAATCAGTTGAATACATTATATAAGATAAAATATTGGAAGACACTTTATAAACTTTAGGTAAAATGTAAGGTATCATTCTTCCCCTTTATCTATAAGTGTATATCAGTTTCATTATTTCCCATTTATCAATGACAATTCTCCATTTGCCCTGAGTTCTGGCTGTCATATTCAGGTGATGGAGAAAGAAACTAGATGATGTTAACTTCGTATCTGTATGTTTATACATTTTTTGAATAGTTTATTTTATTTATATATATTATTTAATTTTTGTTGTTGTTGAGATTGTTGTTATTGTTAGGTGCTGTTGACTCGGTTCCGACTCATAGCAACCCTATGCACAAAAGAACAAAACACTGCCTGGTCTTATGCCATCCTCACTGTTGTTGCTGTGTTTGAGCCCGTTGTTGCAGGCACTGTGTCAGTCCATTTCACTGAGGGTCTTCCTCTTTTTTGGCGACCCTCCACTTTACCAAGCCTGATGTCCTTCTCCAGGGACTGATCCCTCCTGATAACATGTCCAAAGTATGTGAAACATAGTCTCTCCATCCTTGCTTTTAAGGAGCATTCTGGTTGTACTTCTTCCAAGACAGATTTGTTCATTCTTTTGGCAGTCCATGGTATATTCAGTATTGTTCACCAGCATCACAATTCAAAGGCATCAGTTCTTCTACAGGCTTTCTTATTCATCGTCCAGCTTTCACATGCATAGGAGGCGATTGAAAACACCATGGCTTGTGTCAGGTGCACCTTAGTCCTCAAAGTGACATTTTTGCTTTTCAAAACTTTAAAGAGGTCTTCTGCAGCAGATTCGCCCAATGCAGTGTGTCTTTTGATTTCTCGATTGCTGCTTCCATGGGTGTTGATTGTGCATTCAAGTAAAATGAAGTCTTTGACAACTTCATTCTTTTCTTCATTTATCAGGATATTGCTTATTGGTCCAGTTGTGAGGACTTTTGTTTTCTTTATGTTGAGATGTAATCCATACTGAAGGCTGTGGTATTTGATCTTCATAAGTAAGTGCTTCAAGTCCTCTTCACTTTCAGCAAGCAAGGTCATGTCTTCTGCATAACGCAGGTTGTTAATGAGTCTTCCTCCAATCCTGATGCCTTGATCTCTTCATATAATCCAGCTTCTCAGATTATTTGCTCAGTATACAGATTGAATAGATACGCAGAAAGGATACAATCCCGATGCACACCTTTCCTGACCTTAAACCATGCAGTATCCCCTTGTTCTGTTCAAACAACTGCCACTTGATCCATGTATAGGTTCCTCAGGAGCACAATTAAGTGTTCCAGAATTCCCATTCTTTGCAATGTTATCCATAATTTGTTATGATCCCACATAGTTGAATGCCTTTATATTGTTAGTAAAACACAAGTAAACATTTTTCTAGTATTCTTTGCTTTCAGCCCGTATCCATCTGATGTCAGCAGTGATATCCCTGGTTCCGTGGCCTCTTCTAAATGCTTCTTGAATTTCTGGCAGTTTCCTGTTCATACACTTCTGCAGCCGCTTTTGAATGATCTTCAGCAAAATTTTACTTGTGTGTGATGTTAATGATATTGTTTGATAATTTCTGCATTCGGTTGGATCATCTTTCTTGGGAATAGAATAGGCATAAATATGGATCTCTTCCAGTCAGTTGGCCAAGTAGCCATCTTCCAAATTTCTTAGCATAGACGAGTGAGCACTTCCAGTGCTGCATCCATTTGTTGAAACATCTCAGTTGGTATTCCATTAATTCCTGGAGCTTTGTTTTTTGCCAATGACTTCAGTGCAGCTTGGACTTCCTCCTTCAGTACCATCGGTTCCTGATCATATGCTACCTTCTGAAGTGGTTGAACATTGACCAGTTCTTTTTGGCATAGTGACTCTGTTGTGTATTCCTTTCGTCTTCTTTTGATGCTTCCTGTGTCATTTAATATTTTCCCCGTAGAATCCTTCAGTATTGCAACTTGATGCTTGAATTTTTTCTTCATTTCTTTCAGCCTCAGAAATGCTGAAAATATTCTTCCCTTTTGGTTTTCTATCTCCAATTCTTTGCACATTTCATTGTAATGTATAATACTTTGTCTTTTTGAGCCACCCTTTGAAATCTTACTGTTTAGCTCTTTTATTCATCATTTTTTCCTTTTGCTTTAGCTACTCGACCTTCAAGAGCAAGTTTTAGTCTCTTCTGACATCCATTTTGTCTTTTCTTTCTTTGCTGTCTTTTTAATGACCTTTTGCTTTCTTCATGTATGATGTCTTTGATGTCATTCCACAACTCATCTGGTCTTCAGTCATTAGTGTTCAACACGTCAGATCTGTTCTTGAGATGCTCTCTAAATTCAGGTGAGTGTACTCAAGGTCGTCGTACTTTGGCTCTCGTGGACTTGTTCTAATTTTCTTCAGTTTCAACTTGAGCTTGCATATGAGCAGTTGATGGTCTGATCCGCAGTCAGCCCCTGGCCTTTTTCTGACTGATGATATTGAGCTTTTCCATTGACTTTTTCCACAGAAATAGTTGATTTGATTCCTGTGTAGTCCATCTTGTGAGGTCTACGTGTATAGTCACTGTTTATGTTGGTGAAAAAAAAGGTATTTGCAGTGAAGAAGTCGTTGGTCTTCCAAAATTCTATCATATAATCTCAAGCATCGTTTCTATCACTAAGGCCATACTTTCCAACTATTGATCCTTCTTTTTTGTTTCCAACTTTTGCATTCCAATCACCAGTCATTATCAATGCACCTGATTGCATGTTTGATCAATTTCAGACTGCAGAAGTTGGTAGAAATCTTCAGTTCTTTTATCTTTGGCCTTTGTGGTTAGTGTGTAAATTTGAATAATAGTGATATTAACTGTTCTTCATTGTAGGTGTATGGGTATTATCCTATCATGACAGCATTGTACTTCAGGATAGATCTTGAAATGTTCTTTTTGATGATGAATGCAACGTTGTTGATCTTATACACAGCAAAACTATACAGCAAATGAGATTTCTACATGTACATTCAGTGACATTGATTACATTCTTCAAATTGTGCAACCATTCTCCCCTTTTCTGAGATGTTCCTCCCCTACTAAAATAAATTCACTGCCCTCTAAGTTTTCTGTCTAGTCTTTTGAGTTGCTGTTGTCAGTTTCATCCCATATAGGTATAGATCTGTTTACATTGTACATTTATCAAATACCTGGTAATTGCCCAATAAACACATTCCTAGTGTTCAGCCAAAAACTGTGTTAACCCACTTTCTTTTCAGATGACTTGGAATGATTGACTTTAGTATGTATCACGATCTTTTAGGCACATGGATTCTGTTGTACCTTAAATTGAATTTTCTTTTCTCTTCTAGGTTATCAGTTGTGTTTTCCATCAAATGCTGAATGTAATATTAATGTTAGAAGTTGGAGAAGGATCTCATCGCACCTCCCTTACTATTACTTCACAAGTCATTAATAGTAGAAACCAGGCAGTACAGTTCATCAGGTGAAGCATATATATTTTGAATTTTTACTCTCTCACTGTCCCTCAGTCGTTTGGGCCCTATGCTCACCAGGATTTCTGACACCTATGGTGACAGAATTTCAGGCCTGTTTATGGTTTTAGGGGTCAAAATAAAGCACTTCATAGCTGATGTGGTTTATGCAGTCTAGGTCACTGTTGGTGACCTCTGCATTGGGGCCTGTTGAATGGACCAGGAGTCCACAGTTCCTGGGCCTGAGCCAGAGCCAGCCTCCAGCTTGTCTCATCCCACCTGTGAGATCTTTCTCTAGGTAGTAATGGCCTCTGTTTTTTTCTCTCTTTCTCTGCTGCCTTGTTTATCATTCCAACAACTCTGCCTCTTTTCTTTCTCTTCCATGCTTTTCTGTTTCCTTTAGTTCCTTGCCACTTTTTCCCTTTCAGCCCGCTACTTTCTGTTCTCTTATTCCTACAGAAAAATATTTTCTAAAGGAAAGAATTGAGTTGCTTTTTACTTCTTTAGCAATAATCAATTGACTAATTTTTCCTCATAAGTCACTCAGATTCACTTGAAAAGTCACGTCTTGGCTTTATTTGGAAAGACATCTTTCCTATTCCGTTAGCTTTTCTTTCCCTCCTGTATTGAATATTTGACATGGGGCATAGAGGTGGTGGAAAGACATGGTATTTGTATATGAGTGTACATACCTCTAGGTATGCACAGAACATAATGTGGTTGGAGATGTGGTATGTCGATGATCTTTGCATCCACATACAGTGTCATCAAATCCCTGAGCAACAGTCTCTTGCTAAGGGTTTTTTTGAACATTAAATAACTAAGATGTTTTAAGTAGAAACACTTCCACTTTTGATCTTCAGTGAGAGTTCATGTTGTTGCCAGTTCAGTGATATTCAAATAATGGTGCAAATAAACTTACCAGTAAAAGTGGGCTGTATTTGAGAATTACAGTAATTTCTTCTTGGATTAAAGTTTAAAGAGGTAATGTTACATTCATAAAAGTAGCATTTTACTGAGCTACCACAAGGTGGTACTGTGTCATATTCTCTTCATATATTTATCCCTAAATGATAGATTTTAAATATGAAATTTAGTAAGTATCCAAAGAATAATATGAAGATTCTACCCTTCCTCCTTCATTACTGTACCTCTCTACTCGGTGACAGCTCTTTAAAACCATGATAGCAAGTATTTAATAGTTTTCTGCTATGATATTTTATATCAATTCTTTGTTCTACCAAAACGACTTGTAATATTGGAGTAGATTGTTTTTAATATTTAGAAATTCTAAAATATAGTAGTGGCTTTTGAGGATTGAATGAAGAAAAATTACTATTTTATTGTAATAGTAGATGTGTTGTAACGGGATATGTTTTTTTTTTTTTTAAATAGCTTACTTGTGGAAGAACTAAAAGAAAGTATATTCCCGGTCCTTCGTATCTTACTCCAGCATATTTGTGCCAAGGTATCATTTGATTTAATAATAGTACTACAGATACAAGTATATATATGTATATATGAAAGTGTGTACGTGTATTTGTTCTCCAGAATGGGTCCGTATGCTTACTAAAAGTGTTTTATTTAATTGTCATTAGATGTTTCCCTAGACAGTATGTTCTTTAAAAAAAAAAAATTATCTTGGAAAATTTGAAACATATACAAAAATGGAGAGACTAGGGAGATGAATCATCAGATACCCATCACCCAGCGTCTACACTCTTTTGTGTTATTTACACCCCTACTTGTACCCCCAATATGTACACATACCAGGTTGTTATTCTGAAGAAAATTCCATATTTTATACATAAATATTTCAGTGTGTATTTCTGAAAGTGAAGAATCTAAAAAAAAAACTCACAAAACTATTCAGAATATTAACACATCTATAAACAACACAAGAATTCCTTAATATCATCAAATATCCAGATGATGTTCAAATTCCCATGATTATCTCTTAAATTTTTATAAAAGTTTGGACAAATGTTTCCTAACTTAAAGCCCATGGATCCTCCAGGTCCATGAACTCCCTGAAATTATATGCTAAGTTTATATGTGCATTTTTCTGGGGAGAGGGTTTATAAATATAGCTGAGTTTACAAAGAAATCTGAAACCAAAAATGTGTTACTTGTAAAGATAACTCACTAATTTTTAACTTGTGTTAGAACATGTGCTCTGGTTTTCCTGCAGGTGGATATTGTCTGAACAGCTTCTCTTTTTGTGTTTCAGGTGATAGATAAGTCAGAGTACCGGACCTATGCAGCCCAGTCCCTGGTTCATTTGCTCAGTAAACTTCCTTCTGTGGAATATGCTACATTCATTGCCTGGCTTTACAGATACTCACGAAGTTCCAAGGTAGGAGAAATATCTGCGTGGCATCTTTGATTTTTTGATTTTTGACAGCCAGATCTGAATACATAACGGGGGTTTCTTTGGTTGTTATTCCTGTCTGATGGAAATTCTTACAATTTTGCTTTACCAGATCCCGCATAGGGTTTTTACTCTTGATGTTGCCTTAGCTCTATTAGAACTACCAGAAAGAGAGGTGGATAACACTCTTTCCCTGGAGCATCAGAAGTTCTTAACGCATAAGTTCTTGGTACAAGAAATTATGTTTGACCGTTGTTTAGACAAGGCACCTACTGTCCGCAGCAAGGCGTTGTCCAGTTTTGCACATTGTCTGGAGCTATCTGTTACCAACACGTCAGAAAGTGTACTGGAACTTCTCATTAACAGTAAGTATGGCAGCTGTTGTCACATGAAACCTAGCTTGTGCTTGCCAAGAAATTAGACTGCACAGGAATCATTCTTTGTTGTGACAAAAATAATAGATATGCTATGATATGTTTTTATCCTCATAAACCTATTTTAGTATCTCTTGCCATGTAACATGGTAGGCAAGCCTGATACATTTAAAAGGCCTTATTATTTCAAATAGTCATGTTTTAGAAATGAGAAAGTTGGTTGCCTTTAATATTACTTTGCATTGTTGGGCATAGAATTGGGTATACTGAGCTTAATATCCATTTGAAGAGCTTGCCCAAGAATTATAGTCAGCGATTTAGAACTTGTCTTCCTTGTTTTTAGGCCTGATTATCTTGAATTTAATTCCTTTATGAATCTTTATTTAGAGTTTATGACAGTGTGACTTTTTCCTTCTCTTCTCTGTCTGCTTATTTTTAGGTCGTGCAGTTTCAGGAATAGAAAGCCACCCTGGTACCTTATTGAGAAATTCATTAGGTAATGAATCAATGTATTTTCAAATATTGAATAATTATCTTTTTACTTAAATGAATTGTTGAATATTTGAAATGTTATATTTGCCTGTTTAATATTATATATTTTTTTTGCTTCATCAAGGAATTTGAAATTTGTTTTAGTAATGATTTAGCAACTTAAATGAGTATCATGCTACACTTACGTTGCCAAAAGGTGTGACAAATTTTTACCTTAATGACTTTCCCTTTTTAAATTATTTTTAAGGTTTTTCCTTTCAGAAGCAGACATTTAACCCTTCTGGAGCCTCAGAGATGACCAATACAGACAACAGTGCTGAAACAGCTCGATCGGGGGGTATGTCAGATTCTATCACTGTCAGAGGGGTAATAACTATTGATTTACAGAAAACTGTCAGTAGAATCTAAAAACTTTATATTTTTTTCCGATTAATTCACCCCCATAAATTGAAGTATCTTTTAAGTGGAGTAATTTCCATTTTGTTGTATCTTTAACTGATGACTTTGCATTATTCTATATGTCATTTTAAGATTAAAGAATAAGCTACATTTCTGTTATCATATACTGAACCCCAATATGTTGTTAACAGTTAAGAGAATATACATCAGAAGAAGATGGAAAGAATACATAGTACGTGTACCAAAAAGAATTGGTCAGCATTTAGCCATTTTAGGAGGTAGTATGTAATCAAGAACCGATGGTACTTAGGGAAGAAGTGCAAGCTGCACTGAAATCATTGGCAAAAAAAAAAAAAACCTTCAGGAATCGATGGAATACCAACTGAGATGTTTCAACAAACGGATGCAGTGCTGGAAGTGCTCAATTGTCTATGTCAAGAAATTTGGAAGACAGCTACCCGGCCAGCTGACTGGAAGAGAACCGTATCTGTGTCTGTTCCAAAGAAAGGTGATCCAACAATATGCAGAAATTCTTGAACAATATCATTTGTGTCACACACAAGTAAAATTTTGCTAAAGATCATTCAGAAGCAGTTGCAGCAGTATATAAACAGGGAACTGCCAGAAATTCAAGCTAGATTCATAAGAGGTTGTGGAATGAGGCATATCATTACTGATGTCAGAAAGATTGTTACCTGTGTTTTATTGACTATGCAAAGGCATTCGATATGTGGATCACAAAAATTATGGGTAACATTGCGAAGAATGGGAATTCTGGAATACTTAGTTGTGCCCACGAGGAACCTATTCATAGACCAAGAGGTAGTTGTTCAAACAGAACAAAAGGATTAAAGTCAGGAAAGGTGTGCGTCAGGGTTGTATCTTTTCACCATCCTTATTCAGTCTGTATGCCCAGCAAATAATACGAGAAGCTGGACTATATGAAGAACGTGGCATCAGGATTGAAGGAGGACTCATTAACAACCTGTGATATGGAAATGACACAACCTTGCTTGCTGAAAGCTAAGAAGACTTGCAGCGCTTACTGATGAAGATCAAAGACTACAGCTTTCTGTATGGATTACACCTCAACATAAAGAAAACAAAAATCCTCACAACTGGACCAATAAGCAACATCATGATAAACAGAGAAAAGATTGAAGTTGTCAAGGTTTTCGTTTTACTTGGATTCTCAATCAGTACTCATGGAAGCAGCAATCAAGAAATCAAACAATGCATTGCACTGGGCAAATCTGCTGCAAAAAAACCTCTTTAATATGTTAAAAAGCAAAGATGTCACTTTGAGGACTAAGGTGTGCCTGACCCAAGCCATGGTGTTTTCAATGACCTCATATGTATGTGAGAGCTGGGCAATGAATAAGGGAGACTGAAGAAGAGTTGATGCCTTTGAATTATGGTGTTGGTGAAGAATGTTGACTACTACGGACTGCCAGAAGAACGAACAGGTCTGTCTTTGAAAAAGTACAGCCAGAATGCCCCTTAAAAGCAAGGATGGTGAGACTTCGTCTCACATACTTTGGACATGTTATGAGGAGGGACTAGTCTGTGGAGAAGGACATCATGCTCAGTAATGTAGAGGGTCACCGAAAAAGAGATGGACCCTCAATGAGATGGGTTGACACAGTGGCTGCAACAGCAAGCTCAAACTTAAAAATCATTATGAGGATGGCGCAGGACTGGGCAGTGTTTCTTTCTGTTGTACATAGGGTTGCTGTGACTTGGAACCAACTCAATGGCACCTAACAACAACTAGAGAATATAAGAAAATATTTTTTTATTAAAGTAAATGGTTATGAACTCTTGGGATTGCTGACTAACAAGGACCAGTTACTAGAGAAACTGCAGTAGAGTTTAAATTTATGTTTGGGAAAAAATCATCACAAAAGGGAAAAAATGAAGAATGCTGTGGTACCCAGTCTTGTTCCTGTTTTTAGTACCTTATCACTTTTTCTACCATGTTGTCTTCACTTTGATTAAGCCATCCCAGAAATGACTTTTAATAACATGATAGGGAACTTTGAATCCAAACTTCCATTGAAAAAGACAATTCAGGATTTAGTTTATAATTTCTCTGCACCAACAGTATGAAGTATTTTTTAAATATAATTTTTGTTGTTGAGAATTTACACAGCAAAAACATACACCAGTTCAAGTTTGTACATGTACAATTCAGTGACATTGATTACATTCTTGGAGTTGTGCAACCATTCTCACCCGTCTTTTCTGAGTTGTGCCTCCCTCATTAACATAAACTCACTGCCTCCAAATGTTCCTGTCTAGTCTTTTGAGTTGCTGTTGTCAGTTTGATGCCATATAGACAGATCTTAAAAGAGCATAGTGGTCAAGGCAGACATTCTTTAGTAGTTAAGCTAAACTATTATTTGGTTTAAAGAAGACTTCAGGGGATGTTATTTGTTTAACATTTAAAGATAATCTCAGGGCAGTAGTTTCAGGGCTTCATCTACCCTCCATGGCTCCAGAAAGTCTGGATTCCAGGAGAATTCTTTTCTGCCTTTTCTCCCTTTTGATCAGGATTCTTCTATAGAATCTTTGATCAAAAGGAGTATGAACCGTTTTTAATGGGTCGTACATATTGTGTATTTTTTTGCAGTTTGCATTATAACTAATTTTCAGTGATTTGAAGTTGTATTTTTATAGGAATAGACTTATGGAGTGGTTATGGGCCTTTTCTCCCATGGACTGCAGCACAGGATTCTGAACACAGTAGATGTTGACTTGTTGAACCCATAATAATCTGGGATGTTTAAGTGTCAGTGTGATTCAGGAGGGAAAAAACAAGCCTGGACTAGGCATTAGGCAGACTTGGAGCCTAAAAAGTCACTTTACTTCGCTGGACTCCTTTTTCATCTGTAATATGAAATAGTATTATATAGTAGAGAAAACACTGTATTAGAAGTTAGGGGCAGTCTGAATTTTTGTACCTAATTGTTACTAATTAGCAGCATGACCCAAGACATGGCAGTCAACAAAACTCTCTAATTGTCAAATTTTCTGATTCTGACACCTTCCCTATTTGTCACAAAGTGCTGTTGTGAGAGTGATTTAAATACATAGGAATATGTATACATACATATGTAAAGAGGAGAGTGTGTGTGTGTAGGAGAGTTAATTGTGTAATTTGGTTTATTCATGTAATAAACATTTATCTCATGCAGACTTGAATAAAACGTAGTTCCTTCTCTCAAGAAGCTTACAAACCAGTGAGAGGGACAGATGTGTGTATATATACACCTATGATGTAGGTGCTGAGGTATATGTAAAGTTCTGTGAGGATAATTAAAAAACCAAAAACCATACCTGTTGCCGTCAAGTCGATTCTAACTCATAGCGACCCTAGAGGACAGATTACAACTATCCCATAGGGTTTCTAAGGAGATGCTGATGGATTTGAACTGCTGACCTTTTGGTTAGCAGCCCAAACATTTCAGTCTAGAAGATCAGCATAGAATTAGATTTCTGTGGCTAGATATTAGCATCTGTTACTCAGATTAAATTAGAGCAATAAGTGAATTTATAAGACACAGATTCCCTAAAGTATTATCGAGATTTAATCTGGAAAAGTGCTGAATGTTTGTGTTGACTCCATTCTTCCTTTGCAAATACAGTTTTACTGTTGTATAGACTTTTCTAAGCAATACCAATTTATGTGGTTTTAATGAGGCTTTCAAATTATAGAACTTTACCAGATATAAAGAGCCAATGTTCCTATCTTATTTTTGATAAAGGATTTATATTGTTGGCATTGATTATACATGGAAAATTTGTATAGTTACCAGATGCCAGGCACTTTTTTTAAAATTGAGATATAATTCACATACCATAAAATTTACCATATAAGTGTACAACTCAGTGGTTTTTAGTATATTCACAAGATTTTGCAGTCACCACTTTTATTATAGAACATTTTCATCACCCCCAAAATAAAGTTCACATCCATTAGCAGTCACACTTATTTCCATCTCCCTCCAGCCCCTGACAAACCTCTAATCTGCTTTCTATCTCTATGAATTTGCGAATTCTGGACATGTTACCTAAATGGAATCAGAAAATATGTAGTCTTTTGTGTCTGGCTTCTTTCACTTGGCATAATGTTTTCAGGGTTCATCCATATTCTATCATGTATCAGTACTTCATTGTTTTTTATGGCCAGATAATATTCCATTGTATGGATGGACCACCTTGTGATTATCCAGGCATCAGTTGATGGACGTTTGGGTGTTTCTGCTGTTTGGCTATTATGAATAATGCTGCTGTGAACATTCTTGAACAAATTTTTGTGTGAACATATGTTTTCATTTCTGTTGAGTATATACCTGGAAATGGAATTGATGGGTCATGTGGTAAGTCTGTATTTAACCTTCTAAGGAACTGCCAAACTTTTCCAAAGTGGCTACACCATTTTACATTGACACCAGCAATGTATGAGATTTCCAATTTCTCTGTATCCTCATGAACACTTGTTACCATCTGCCTTTTTTATTATAGCCATCCTCCAAAACACGTTACCATCAAGTCAATTCCAGCTCATAGTGATCCTGTAGGACAGAGTAGAACTTCCCCATAGGGTTTCCAAGGCTTTAAATCTTTACGGAAGCAGACTGCCACATCTTTCTCCACTGGAGCAGCTGGTGAGTTTGACTCACCAGCCTTTCAGTTAGCAGCTGAGCACTTAACCACTGTGCTACCAGGGCTTCTTACAGCCATCCTAGTGGATGTGAAAGGAACCCAATGGTTAAGTGTTTAGTTGCTAACCTAAAGGTTGGCAGTTTCAACCCGCCCAGTGGCTCCGCAGGAGAAAGACCTGCCAGTCTGCTCCTGTAAAGATCACAGCCTAGAAAATTCTGTGGGGCAGTTCTACTCTGTCACTTGAGGGCAGTGTGAGTTGGAATGGACTTAATGACTCCTAGGAACTACAATGGGTAGTGAAGTATTATCTCACTGTGTTTTTTATTTGCATTTCCCTAATGAGCATCTTTTCCTGAGCTTATTGACCATTTTTATGTCTATTCAAATCTTTGCCCATTTTTTTTTATTGGGCTGTTTGTCTTTTTATTGCCGAGTTGTAAGAGTTCTTTATATACTATGGATACTTGATAGATGAGTAGAAATATTTTTTCACCCATTATGTCGGTTGTCTTTTCATTTTCTTGGTGTCTTTTGAAGCACAAAAATTCTTAATTTTGATGAAGTCCAGTGTGTCTATTTCTTCTTTTGTGGCTTTTGTGCTTTAGGTGACATATTTAAGAAACCAAGGTCACAAGGATTTATACTTACGTTTTTGTATACGAGTTTTATAGTTTTAGATCTTATATTTAGGTCTTTGATCCATTTTGAGTTAATTTTTGTGTGTGGTTTAAAGTAAGAGTCTAATTTATTCTTTTGAATGCGAATATCCAGTTGTCCCAGCATGATTTGTTGAAAAGACTTTTTCCCCTCATTGAATTGATTTTGGCACTGCTGTCAAAAATCATTTCACCATAAATGTATGGGTTTATTTGTCTACTCTTAATTCTGTTCCATTGATCTATATGTCTGTCTTTTTACCTGTACCACAGAGTCTTGATTTCTGTAGTTTTGTAGTAAGTTTTAAAATTGGGAAGTGTGAGTTCTCCATTTTTGTTCTTCTTTTTTGAGATTTGTTTGACTATTTTGGGTCCCTTGTATTTCCATATGAATTTAAGGATCAGCTGTCAATTTCTGGGGAAAAAAAAAAAAAAAAACCTGGGATTTTGGTAGGGATTGATCTATAGATTAATTTAGGAAGTATTACTATCTTAACAGTATTCTACTTTGAATATTAAGTCATTGAATCTTCCAATCCATATACGTGGAGTGTCTTTCCATTTAATTAGGTTGTCTTTAATTTATTTCAACATTTTGTAATTTTAATATACAACTGTTATACTTTTTAAAAATTTATTCCTAAGTAATTTATTCTTTTTATGCCATTTATGTGGACTTGTTTTCTTAATTTTATTTTTGAATTGCTGATTGCCAGTGTATAGAAATACAACTAATTTTTATGTATTGATATTGTATCTTGCTACCTTGCTGAACTCATTTATTAGCTATAATAGTTGTTTGTGTGTGGGGGGTGGTTCATTAGTATTTTCTGAATATAAGGTTATGTCATCTGCAAATAGAGATAGTTTTACTTCTTCCTTTGCAGTCTGGAAGTCTTATTTTTCTTGTGTAATTGCCCTGGCCACAACCTCCAGTATAATCTTGAGTAGAAGTAGGAAGAGTGGACATTGAATATGATGTTAGCTGTGGGTTTTTTTGTGGATGTCCTTTATCAAGTTGAGGACATTCTCTTCTGTGTCTAGTTTCTTGTTTGTTTTTGTTATGAAAGGGTTTTGCCTGATTTTTGTCATATGCTTTTTCTGAGTCTATTGAGATAGTTTTTTCCTTTATTCTGTTAATATGGTATATTACACTGATTGATTTTCATATTGATTGAACCAACCTTTCATTCCTGAGAGAAATCCCACTTAGTGATGATATATAATCCTTTTTATTTCATGCTGGATTTGGTTTGCTAATATTTTGTTAATAATTTTGTGTGTGTAGTTATAAGGAATATTGGTCTCTCGTTTTCTTTTTTTGTGATGTCTTTGTCTGGTTTTAGTATCAGGGTAATACTGGCCTCACAGGATGAGACAGAAGTGTTTTCTATTTCTTGGAACAAGTTTCTGAAGGATTGATGTTAATTTTGTTTTAATGTTTGATAGCATTCTCCATTGAAGCTGTCTAGTCTGGTGCTTTTCTTTTTTTTTTGGTATGGGAAATTTTTGATTACTGATTCAATTTTTTGACTTGTTATAGGTCTATTTAGATTTTCTATTTCTTCTCAGTCAGTTTTGGTAGTTTTGTGTTTCTCTATAAATTTATCCATATTATTTGGTTATCTAATTGGCTGGCATAAAATTGTTCATAGTATTTCTTTATAACCCTTTTTATTTCTTTAAGGTAGGTAGTAATGTCCATTCTTTCATTCTGGATTGTAATAATTTGAATCTTTTCTATTTTCTTGGTTAGTCTAGCTAAAGAATTATTAATTCTGTTGATCTGTTCAAAGAACTAGCTTTTGGTTTCATTATCTTCCTCTATTGTTTTTCTGTTCTCTGTTTCATTTTTTAAGTATTTCTTATACATCAGTGGTTATCAAAGTGTGGTTTGGGGGCCCTTGAGCATCCCTAAGACTCCTTCAAGGTGTCCTCGAAGTCAATAGTGTTTTCATAATAATATCAAGTATTGTTTACCTTCTGCACTCTGATTTTCTCACAAGTATAATCTGGAGTTTTCCAGAGACTATGATATATGAACTCACAACAGATTGAATGCAGAAGCAGGTATGAGACTTTAGTGGTCTTTTATAAAGTCAGGCATTAAAGAGTTTGCGAAATGTAAATTAGTACCATTCTATTTACTAAATTTTTTATTGTTTTGGAAAATATAGTTATTTTTATAAAAATATGGAATTTATATTAACATGTCTTGCTGTTTTAAAATATTTTTACAATTCTCAGTTTTGATTTTTAATTTGTAAATATTGAAAGATATAATCCATATAAACAAAAGCTATTTGGGGTCCTCAGTAATTTTTAATAGCATAAAGGGGCTTGTGACCAAAACTTTATGAGACCTCTGTTACATATGACCGTATCTCATTTAATCTTAAAAACAACCCTATGAGCTAGACATTCCTATTTGTAGCTAAACAAAATGTAAGAACTAATAATTCACTCAGAATTTTAGGGGTAGAAGCCAGGGTTTAAAACCAGGTTTTTAATACTCCAAATTTATGCCCATTTTATTATACTAGTCTGCTTTTTGCATTATTGTGAATTGTTAATTATTAGGATTTTTTTCTTTCTTTTTGTATACTCATACTCTGATATCTTAGAATTTAAAACAGCAAATTGGAAAGACTTTTAGACTATTTTCTTGGTGTTGTGTGGTGAAATGTAGGTATCGTGTAGTCTTTCTCACACCATAATGATTCTTTGGCGTTCTCTCAACAGAAAGATGTGTCATGGCAATGCTGAGGAAGAGGATCAGGGATGAGAAGACCAATGTTAGAAAATCTGCACTCCAGGTGTGAATTTTTTCTAGACTTTTTTTTGTGTGTGTGTTTTAGGTGAAAGAAGTTTACAGAGTGAATTAGTTTCTCATTCAGAAATTTATATACAGATTGTTCAGTGACAATGGATGCAATCCCCGCAATGTATCAGCACTCTCCCCGTTTCCACCCCAGGTTCTCCATGTCCATTAGTCCTGTTTTCCTGTCCCTTCCTGGCTTCTTGTCTTTGATTTGGGCAGGTGTTGCCCATTTGGTCTCATATACTTGATTGAACTAAGAAGCACATTCCTTGCATGTGTTATTGTTTGTTTTATAGGCTTGTGTAATCTTTGGCTGAAAGGTGGACTTCAGGAGTGGCTTCAGTTCTGAGTTAACGGGATGTCCAGGGGCTGTAGCATCGGGGATTCCTACAGTCTCTGTCAGACCAGTAAGTCTGGTCTTTTTTTGTGAATTTGAATTTTGTTCTACATTTTTCTCCCGCTCTGTCTGGTACCCCCTATTGTGATCCATGTCAGAGCAGTCGGTGGTGGTAGCTGGGCACCATCTAGTTCTCCCGGGCTCAGGCTGGTGGAGGCTGTAGTTCATGTGGTCCATTAGTGCTTTGGACTGTTATTTTCCTTTTGTCTTTGGTTATCTGCATTCTCCTTTGCTCCAGATGGGATGGGACCAATAGATGGCTGCTTGCAATCTTTTTAGACCTCAGATACTACTCACCAAAGTAGGATGTGGAACATTTTCTTTATGAATTTTTTTATGCTCATTAAGCTAGATGTCTCCCGAGACCATGATCCTCAACCCTCAGCCCAGTAACTTGGTTCCTCAAGGTGTTTGGATGTGTCTAGGAAGCTACTATGACTTTGTCTTGGTCAGATTGTGCTGACTTCCCTATATTGTGTGTTGTCTTTCCCTTCATCAGAGTTAAAACTTGTCTGTTATTGATTAGTGATTTCCCTCCTCACACCTTCCCTCCCTTATAACCATCGAAGATTGTTTTTGTTTTTTTCTATATGTAAAACATTTCTTGAGTTTTTATAATAGTGGTCTTATAGAGTATTTACCCTTTTGTGGTTGACTTATGTCACTCAGCACAATGCCCTCCAGATTCATCCACGTTGTGAGATGTTTTGCGGATTCGTCATTGTTCTTTATCCATTGTGACTATGTAGCATAATTTGTTTATCTATTAATCTGTTGATGGGCATGTAGATTGTTTCCATCTCTTTGCTATTGTGAATAATGCTGCAATGAACATGGATGTGCATATGCCTATTTGTGTGATGGCTTTTATTTCCCTAGGGTATATTCTTAGGCATGGAATTGCTGGATCTTATGGTATTTCCATTTCTAGCTTTTTAAGGAAACACCATATTGTTTTCCATAGTGTTTGTACCATTTTATGTTCCCGCCAAAAGTGCGTAAGAGTTCCAATCTCTCCGCAGCCTCTCCAACATTTGTTATTTTCTGTGTTTTTGAATAGTGCCAGTAATGTCAGGATGAGATGGTATCTCCTTGTAGTTTTGATTTGCATTTCTGTAATGGCTAATGATTACAGGCATTTCCTTATATGTCTGCTAGCCTCCTGAATGTCTTCTTTGGTGAAGTGTCTGCTTATATCCTTTGCCCATTTTTTAATTTTCTTATTTGTCTTTTTGGTGTTAAAGTGTTGAAGTATTTTATAGATTTTAGAGATTAGACCCTTGTCTGATGTATCATAGTCAAAAATTTTTTCCCAGCGTGTGCGTTCTCTTTTTATTCTCTTGGTGAAGTCTTTTGATGAGCATAAGTGTTTAATTTTTAGGAGATCCCAGTTACCTAGTTTATCTTCTGGTGTTTGTGTGTTGTTAGTTACGATTTGTATTCTGTTTTTGCTATATATTAGGACCCCTAGTGTTGTCCCTATTTTTTCTTCCATGATCTTTATAGTTCTTATATTTAGGTTTTTGATCCATTTTGAGTTAGTTTTTGTGTATGGTGTGAGATATGGGTCCTGTTTCATTTTTTTTTACAGAGGCACTTCCAGTTTGGCCAGTA
Source organism: Dugong dugon (assembly GCA_030035585.1). NCBI lineage: Eukaryota > Metazoa > Chordata > Mammalia > Sirenia > Dugongidae > Dugong > Dugong dugon. The sequence continues at coordinate 4,233,996 of CM057467.1, forward strand.
CCCTTTGTTAAAAGAGACTGTCTTTTCCCCATTTAATGGACTTCGGCCCTTTGTCAAAGATCAGCTGACCATGATTGGATGGATTTATGACTGGGTTTTCTGTTCTGTTCCATTGGTCTATGTGTCTGTCGTTGTACAAGAACCAGGCTGTTTTGACTACTGTGGCTGTATAGTAGGTTCTGAGATCAGGTAGTGTGAGGCTTTCCACTTTATTCATCTTCTTAATAATGCTTTACTTATCTGGGGCCTCTTTCCTTTCCATATAAAGTTGCTGATTAGTTTTTCCATCTAGTTTAAGAATGCATTGGTATTTGGTTCGAGATTGCATTGTATCTTTAGATTGCTTTTGGTAGAATTGACATTTTCACAATGTTGTGTCTTCTTATCCGTGAGCTTGGTATGTTCTTCCATTTATGTAGGTAGGTCTCTTTTGGTTTCTTGCAGTAGCATTTTGTAGTTTTCTTTGTATAGGTCTTTTACGTACCTGGTCAGATTTATTCCTGAGTATTTTATTTTTTTAAGGGCTATTATAAATGGTGTTGCTTTCCTGATTTCCTTTTTGTAGTTCTCTTTATTAGTGTCTAGGAATCCAGCTGATTTTTGTATGTTTATCTGGTATCCTGCTACTCTGCTGAATCTTCCTGTTAGTTCCAGTAGTTTTCTTGTGGAGACCTTTGGGTTCTCTATGTATAATATCATATCATCCACAAATAGGGATAGTTTTACTTCTTCCTTACCAATTGGATGCCCTTTATTTCTTTTTCTTGCCTTATTGCTCAAGCTAGGACTTCCAGCACAATGTTAAATAGGAGTGATGATAAAGGGCATCCTTGTCGTTTTCCCGTTCTTGGAGATAATGCTTTCAGCTTCTTTCCATTGAGAATAATGTTGGCTATTGGTTTTGTAGAGATGCCCTTTATTAAGAGAGGAATTTCCCTTCTATTCCTATTTTATTGAGTTTTTATCAGGAATGGGTTTTGGACTTCATTTTAAATACCTTTTCTGCATCAATTGAGATGATCATGTGAGTCTTTTCTTTTGTTCCATTTATGTGGTGGATTACATTGATTGATTTTCTCATTTTGAACCATCCTTGTGTACCTGATATAAATCCCACTTGGTTGTGGTGTGTTATTTTTTTGATATGATGCTGAAGTCTCTTGGCTAGAATTTCGTTGAGAATTTTTGCATCTATTTTCATGAAAGATAATGATCTGTTATTTCTTTTTTTGTGTGGTCTTTGACCAGCTTTGGTATCAGGGTTATGCTGGCTTCATAGAATGAATTCCAGAGTATTTCTTCCTTTTCTGTGCATGAAATAGTTTGAGTATTGCTGGTGTGAGCACTTCTCTGAATGTTTGGTAGAATTCCCAAGTAAAGTCATCCAGGCCAAGGCTTCTTTTTGTTGGGTTTTTTTTTTCATTACCTCTTTAATCTCTTGTCTTGTTATGGGTCTGTTCAGATTTTGTACCTCAGTTTGTATTAGTTTAGGTAGGTAGTGTGTTTCTAGAAATTTGTCCATTTCCTCCAGATTTTCAAATTTATTAGAGTACAATTTTTCATAATATTCTGTTACAATCTTTTTTATTTCAGTTGGGTCTGTTGTAATATACTCCATCTTGTTTCTTATTTGGGTTAGTTGGTTTCTCTCCTGTTTTTCTTTTGTTAGTTTGGCCAGTGGCTTGTCAGTTTTGTTCATCTTTTCAAAGAACCACATTTTCATTTTGTTGATTCTGTTGTTTTTCTGTTCTCTATTTCATTTATTTCTGCTCTGATCTAGATTATTACCTTTCTTCTGGTGACCATGGGCTTCTTTTGCCATTCGCTTTCTCTTTGTTCAAGTTGTAAGACTACAGCTTTGATATTGGCCCCTTTTTTTTGATGTGTGTGGTGCACCTGGACTGGGCCGGGTTGCTTAGCTGCGGTGCAGTGGGGTGGAGCCAGTGGGGAGGGAGAAGGGATGGGCCGGATCACTCGGCTACATTACTGCAGGGGTTGACTAGTGGGAAGAGAGAGGTAAGAGGTGAAGCAGACAGGGAGTGGACAGAGATAGATGGGGAGAAAATAAGGGCGGTTTGTACTTTGAGGCAGTTCATACCACTACTTGCCAGAAGGGTGAGGGTTGGCGGAGCGTGCTCCTCTGATTACTGGATGAGAGTGTGTGAGCACTTCCTTGTGCTGCAGCCAGCAAACAGAACCTTACTTCACTCAGGTTTTGTCCACACAGTTCCTCTATCTCCTGTTGGGAGCTCCATGAAGATGCCTTTCTGTCCTCCTCCTCGTGTGGAGTTGGCCTTTATCTCAAGATGGTAACATGGCACCCTGCCAGTTAGCAGGGATCCTCCACTCTGCATCTCTACTCGTTTGTTTTATCAGTTTCTTCTTCTCAGCGGCTTCTGATCTAATAATTTATCCTGTCTTTTAAAGTTCAGGGTTCCAGGATTGACTTCTGTATCTGTTCTACTTGGTTTTTTGGGTCTTTGGTTTAGAGGGACAGCTTGGTGACTCTGACTAGTCCACCATCTTGGCTCCACCTCTAGACTTTTTTTATGTGCTGCCTTTATAAGGAGTAAAACTGGAAAGTGTAAGAGATTGTTTTAAAAAACCCTAAGGTCATATACATTACTTAACTTGCTTTTCGTTTGACTGATTGTTAACCCTGATCCTTTGATATAGAAATTAAACAGATGAACTAAAGGATTATCTATGTGTAAGCCTTTTTACTGGGTTGCTGGCATTTTAAGAATCACAAATATTTATCCTTCTTTTTTTTAGAGTAGGGATTCTTAAGACTTAGAGACCATGGATAAGTTTAAGTAGGGTTCATGAAACCCCTCAAATTGTTTGTAAATATTTGTTTACATAATGTATGTCAAATTTGCTACAGAAAGAGGCCTTAGCTTTCATCAGATTCTTAAGGGTGAGATGTTGCAGGAGGGATGAATGGGTGACCCCAAAATGTTAAGAACCACAAACTTAAAGGAAGTACCCCTTTGGTCTGCAGTTTGTCTTTTTGTGTTTATACTATGGACAGTCATCACATATACATTCCTTCTAGGTGTTAGTGAGTATTTTGAAGCACTGTGAAATATCGGGTATGAAGGAAGACCTGTCAATTCTGCAGGACCAGTGTCGGGACCCCGCAGTGTCTGTCCGGAAGCAGGCCCTACAATCTCTTACTGACCTTCTTATGGTAAGAGGCAAGGTATTATGTATCTGGTGCATGGTATTTGACATTAAAAATAACTCAGCATGGTAATTACCTGTCGCTAAATACTATGCTATCCAGTGGGAACTCTACCAAGTCCACTGAGGAACTGTGCCTTGTAAGAGGAAGGAAGAGGCATCTTTTAATTGCACATTGTAGGCTGTTTCATATGAAATATAATTGGAAACTAATGCTAGAGAATGCTAATGGTTAGCCTTTTCTTAACTTCACCTCAAATCTCACATAGAAAAGTCAGTTTTAAAGTTAATTTGGTTAAGCGTACGTTAGTTTTTGTCTATTAAGACATATATAGGTGATACTGCCAAAAGAGCAGCTCTACTAACACTATATGTAATTTAGTTCTATCAACTAATTAGCTGTTGAAGAATTTTAAAAATGTGTTAATTTTTTTATTTTATGATAGAAGGCGTTAAGCAATGCATTTTTTTTTTTTTTTTTAATTCCTGTCAGCATCTATTCTAACTGCTCCTTGGGATAAGTATATTTATTGTTTGCTTTTATCTTGTATTACCAAAAAGTGCTGATTTACTACTAACAATAACATAACTTTAATGTATATGTTTAAATTTTCAGTCTGCACTGATTTATTATAACTAGTGATTCAACTTTGTTTTTGCATTCATTTTGAGTGTTGTTGTTTTCACTTTATGCTTAATTTGCAATAGTACACATGATTATTTTTAGCGTGTCTCAAAACATTGATTACAACTTCGTTGATTTGTATTTAGACTTAATACCATTAGACTTCATGACTTCATAATTTTAAAATCCTAAGGCCCAACCTCGATGTGTCCAGATTCAAAAAGCCTGGCTGACAGGGATCACCCCCGTTGTGATGGACTGTGAGAGCACTGTGCAAGAGAAGGCCCTGGAATGCCTTGACCAGCTCCTGTTGCAGAACATTAAGCATTACAGTAAATTTCATAGTGGAGACGACAGCCAGGTGCTAGCTTGGGCACTTCTTCCTCTCCTTACTACAGAAAGCCAGGAACTGAGGTATGTTAATTGTGTGACTTGTTTTCCTTACAGAAGGCCTTAAGTGTTTTTATTAATAAATTGATGCTGAAAAAAATCAGCTTTCTAAATTACTTGATATATATGAAGACTCAATTTTGGTCTTTTTTCTTGATCTTCTACTTCAAACTTCTTAGCATTTTTGTGGTGACTGTATTTTTGTGAAATGTCTGATCACTTTCTTTGGCTTTGTTCTGAATGCTGTCCAGATTTAAACTGATACCTTAATATGTAGTAGAAAACACTGATGGATATGGTACATTAATATTAGCTTTCCACAATGCTAGTTATTATAAAGATGACTTTCTAGTTCTTCCAGGTTAAACTTTTCTTAACCATTTATTGAATTGGTTGGCTTAATAACACTGCAGCTTTTTTTTTTTTTTTCATTTGATAACATGTATTGAGTATGCACTGTGTACAGCCTATATCATCGTTATGAACCAGGACCTGTAATGATATATTTTCATCTGTACTGTAGTAATCTTTCAATTTGTTTGTGTTTGTGCTAGCTTGGATGCTTTTTCTTTTTCTTATACAAATACTTCCCTACTTGTTTGCATATAGTTACAGAGGAATTATCGTACAGTCGAAACAGTAATAGATTTAGCCTCCTTAAATGCTGTTCTGTGGCCTTGGCAAATCATATCTCTGGGCCTACTTTTCTCATTGGTAAGATGAGCCAGTTGGATTACGTGATCACTTATGGTACCTTTTTGGTGCTAAAACTCTGTGACTAAAAATGTATTTACTCATTAAATATTTTATGAGTACCAACTATGTGGTTGATTCAAAGAAGTGTTTAAGAAAGAAAACTTAAACTTGATTTGAGAGGGTAAGACATTGCAGAGGAGTAAGTCACTTTCATTTAGAGTAATCAGGAAAATTCATAAAGGCGATGCGAGTTGAGTTGGCCTTTGAAGAATGGTGAGAGTATTGATAGAGGTATAATAGAGAACATGATAGACAGGAAAATGACATAGTAGTGTGTTTCTGGGAATTTGTCCATTTATGTCTTTGTCGTTATTTAACTTTTGTATTAAAGTGTAATGTGTATATCAAACCCATTACCATCAAGTCAATTCCAACTCATAGCGACCCTATAGGACAGAGTAGAACTGCCCCATAGGGTTTCCAGGGAGCAGCTGGTGGATTCGAACTGCTGACCTTTTGGTTGGCAGCTGAGCTCTTAACCACTGTGCCTCCAGGGCTCCATAATATGTATAGAAAGGGTTAAAAAATCATAAGCTCAATAAATACCATAAAGAAAATATATCCATGTAACTACCGCCCAGGTCAAGAAATAGAACATTACCAGGCCCCAGAAGTACCCTCACATCCCCTTCCAATCACCATCTTTCCCTCCTGCTCAGAGGTAACCACTACTGTTAGTTTTCTCTCTTTGTAAACTTTATGTAAATAGAATTACATGGTATGTTTTCTTTTGTGTATCTGGCTCATTTCACTCAGTATAAAGTAACAGTCATTCAGGTTGTTGTATATTGCTCTGGCTCATTGATTTTAATTGCTCTGTGTGTGTGTTGTGTGTGTGTGTGTACATATTTATGTATGTGTGACATTTTTTACTAAGCCACAATTTGTTTACTCATTCTACTGTTGATTGATAAAAGGGTTGTTTTCAGTTTTTCACTATTTGGTTTAATGCTGCTATGAATATTTGTATACATATCTTTTTTTTATTAATATTGTGTTTTTGGTGGAAGTTTGCACAGAATGTTAGATTACCATTTAAAAATTTCGACACAAATTGTTCAGTGACATTAGTTACATTTTTCAGAAGGTGTCAGCATTCTCTTTGTGTTCTGGTTGTTCCATTTCTAGTACTTTAGTTTCCCAGCCCCCTTGTTGTCTCATCTCTGCTTTAGAGTAAATACTGATCTTTTGGTCTCATACATACAGTTTTTTAGTAGAGCACTGTTCTTATGGGCAATAGCCTTTATTTTGTGTGCCACTCTGCTATTTTGCTAAAAGGTGATCTCATGGTATAGTTCTGGTTGAAGGTTTAAAGAGTGTCTCAGGGTGATAGTCTCAGGGAGTCCTCTGCTCTCGACTGGTCCAGTTAATCTGGCCTTTTTTAAGAATCTCAGTTTGTTCTGCATTTTTCTCCCATTATATCCAGGACCATCTATTGTAACTCTGGTCAGAATATCAGTAGTGGTAGCCAGGCACCATCTAGTTCTTCTGGTCTCAGCATAGATGAGGCTATGGCTCTTGTAGGCTACCAGCCTCGTAGACTTTGGTTACCTTCTTACTCTTTTGCTCCTGACAAATAGAGACCAATAGTTGGGTCTTAGATGGCTGGTTGCAAACGTTTAAGACCCCAGACTCTACTCACCTCACTAGGTTGCAGAACATGAACTTTGTCAACTATATTATACCAGTTGACTGAGATGTCCCGTGAGACTATGGTCCTAAGCCTTCAAACCCAGAAAACCAGTCTTGGCAGGTGTTTGGTTATGTCTGAGTAGTATCTGTAGTTGTGTCTTCAATGAATATATGTGCCTGCACACACGTACACACATATCTGTATTTACATGTATGTATAGATGTTTCTGTCTGTTCTCACATATGTATATACCTATACCTACCCATATACCTATATGGATATACCCATCCATATGTAATCATGTACTTGTTTTTTGGTCTTTGTTGGAGTTGTTGTTCTCGTATCTATGTTAAATTCTTTAGTATAGGCATGCTTTTCTCTTAAGTGCTTCTCATTGACATCATTTACTTTGGTCATGTTGTGCTCACTACACCCACATTTGGTGCCACTTTTCCAATCACCAGTAATAACAAGTATTTATGATCTAAAGCTTGCTTCCCTCCCCCTCTTTCTTTCCCTAGTAACTACCGATGAACGTTGGTCTCTTTATATATATATTCTTGTTTTCTTATAAAAGAGAGATCATACAATATTTGTCCTTATGTGCTTGACTGATTTCACTTAGCATTATGCCCTCCAGGCCCATTCATATTATATGTTTCGCAGACTCATCATTATTTTTTATGGCTGTGTAGTATTCCATTGTATGTATGTACCACATTTTGTTTATCCATTCGTCTGTTGAAGGGCACTTCAGTTGTTTCCCCTTTTTTAGTATTGCTAAATAAAGCCACACATGTCTGTTCGTGTCACTACTTTTAGGTCTCTAGGTTATATACCTAGGAGTGGGATTGCTGGATCATAAGTAGTTCTATTTCTAGTTTTATGAAGCAGTGACATGCTGTTTTCCATAGCGATTGTACCATTTTACAGTCCCACCAGGAGTGAATAAGTGTTCCAGTCTCCTCACATTCTCACTAACATTTGTTGTTACCTGTTTTTTTGTTTTTTTTTTTTTTAAAAAAAAAACAGTGCCATTTTAGCCAGGATGAGATGGTATCTCATTGCAGTTTTGATTTACATCTCTCTAATGACTAATGATTGTGAGCATCTTTTCATATGTTTGTTGGCTGCTCAGATGTCCTCTTTGGTGAATGTTCTGTTCATGTCCTTTGCCCACTTAATTATTGGGTTGTTTGTGTTTTTGTTGTTGAGTTGTTGAAGTTTTGATAAATTTTAGATATTAGACCCTTATTGGATACTGTATTTTTATGCAAATAACACGTGTTATATGGTTGTTTTGCCAACCATGCCTTCCCCACAGGAAGTATTTTCATAAATGTGCTATGCTAATATTTTTACATGTTGCTGTAAAAAAAGTTAGCATAGTACATTTACAAAAATACCTCGTAGGGGGAAGGTGCAGTTGGCAAAAAAAAAGTGTAATGCACATGTTATTTGCATAAAATTATGGTACGTTGTTTCCAAAGATTTTTCCCCAGTTTGTAGGTTATCTTTTTACTCCTTTGGTAGTCTTTTGATGAGCATAGTTTTTAATTTTTATGAAGTCCCATTTATCTTTTTTGTCTTTATTCATGCATTTGTTGTTAAGTTTGTTACTCCATTTTTACAAAAGATTAGGTCCCATACTTTTCTCCTTGTGTTTTCTTCTAGGACTTTTATAGTTTTAGGTGTAAGATTTAGGTCTGTGATCCATTTTGAGTTAGTTTTTGTGTATGGTGTGAGGTATGGGTCCTATTTCATTTTTATGCAAATGGATGTTAAGTTTTTCCAGCACCATTTATCAAAGAGACTGTTTCTGCCCCATTGAATGGACTTTGACCCCTTGTCAAAAATCAGTTGTCCCTAGATGACTGGATTTATTTCTGGGTTCTCAATTCTTTTCCACTGGTCTGTGTGTCTATCGTTGAACCAATACTTGATTCCAGCTCAAAGCAACCCTATAGGACAGAGTAGAACTGCCCCATAGGGTTTCCAAGGAGCGGCTGTTGGATTCACCTGCCAACCTTTTGGTTAATAACCAAGTTCTTAACCACTGCGCCACTAGGATTCCTTGATTACAGTGGCTGTATAGTATGTTTTGATATCAGAGAGTGTGAGGCCTCCTACTTTGTTCTTCTTCCATATTGCTTTAGCTATTTGAGGTCTCTTTCCTTACCATATAAAGTTGGTCATTGGTTTTTCAATTTCAGTAAAGAATGTTGTTGGGATTTGTATCCGGATTGTATTGTATCTGCAGATCCCGTTAGGTAGAATGACATTTCACTGTTAAGTCTTCTAATCCATGAACCTGGAATGCCCTTGCATAAGTAGGTCTCTTTTAATCTCTTGTTTTCATTGTATATGTCTTTTATGACCCTGGTTAGGTTAATTCTAGGGTTTTTGGTTGTTTTTTTTAAATCACTTTGGGGGTTATTGTAAATAGTATTGTTTTCCTGATTTCTTTTTCAGAGTAGTCTCTGTTAGTATAAAAGAATCCAGCTGATTTTTGTGTGTCGATCTTGTACCCTGCAATGTTGCTGAATTCTCTATTAGTTCCAGCAGTTTTCTTTAGGGTCTTCAGTGTATAGGATCATGTCACCTGTGAATAGAGATAGTTCAACTTCTTCCTTTCCAACTTGGATACCATTTATTCCTCTTTCTTGCCTTATTGCTCTGGCCAGGACTTCCACTACAATATTGAATAATATGGTGATAATAGGCATTCTTCTCTCGTTCCCATTTTCAAAGGGAAGGATCTCAATCTTTCTTCATTGAGGGTAATGTTGGTTGTTAGTTTTGCATGTATGCCCTTGATTATGTTCAGAAATTTCCCTTCTAATCCTATTTGCTGAGTTTTCCTCAGAAAATTGTGTTGTATTTTACCAAATGCCTTTTCTGCATCAATTGATGTGATCATATGGTTCATTTCCTTTGTTTTATTTATGTGGTCTATTACATTGATTGATTTTCTAATTTTGAACCACTCTTGTAGTGCTGGTATGAATCCCACTTGATCATGGTGTATGATTTTTTTTGGTAAGTTGCTGAGTTCTATTGGTTAGAATTTTGTTGAAAACTTTTGCATCTTTGTTCATGAGGAATGTTGGTCTTTTTTTTGAGGGTTGGGGGTATGTTTGCTTGGTTTAGGTAGCAGGGTTATGCTGGTCTTGTAGAGAATTAGGAAGCGTTCTTTTCCTCTTCTGTGTTATTGAAGAGTTTGAGGAGAATTGGTGTCCATCTTTTCTGAGTATTTGGTAGAATTCCCCAGTGTAGCCATCTGGTCTTGGGCTTTTTTTTTTTCTTTTTTTGATGACATCTTCAATATCTTCTTTTGTAGTATGTCTGTTTAGATTTTCTACTTCTGTGTTAGTTTAATTGGGTAGTGTGTTTCTGGGACTTTGTCCATGTCATTTAGATTTTCAAATTTGTTGGAGTATGGTTTTACATAATAATCTGTTATGATCCTCTTTATCAGTTGGATCTGTCGTAATGTCTCCAGTTTCATTTCTTAATTTGGTTATTTTCCTCTTCTTATTTTTTTCTTTCATCAGGGTAGCCAGTGGTTTATCTATTTTATTGATCTTTTCAAAGAACCAACTTCTGGTTTAGTTGATTCTGTTGTTTTTCTATTTTCTATCTGCCCTGATCTTTATTATTTCCTTTTTTTCTTGTAGCTCTAGGCTTATTTTGTTCTTTGTTTTCTGTTTATTCAAGTTGTAGGTTCAAATTATTGATTTTGGATTTTCTTTTTTTAATGTAGTCATTTATTGCTATGAAGTACCCTTGGAGTACTGATTTTGCTGTATCCCAAGAGTTTTGATACGTTGTGTTTTCATTTTTGTTTGTAAACGAATAATTTATTTTATAAGGATCAGCACAAAGCTGGTTCCTATGAAGCAGAGGTTAAAGATATCCCAAATGTCTAACTTTTCCAAGCTGCTGTACTACTCCATCACCTCTAACATCAACTACTCCCTCTTGCCTCAGTACTCTCTGTCCTGTCTTTGGGCTCCCTAATTCCCTGCAACATCTCCCAAAACTCACAAACCATGTAAAGGAAATGGGTCATGCTGTTGTGGAGGCTGGCAAGTCTCAAATTTGTGGGTCAGGCATAGACTTCTTCCTGTCCCTCAGTCTCTGCTCAAAGGCACCCAGCTTCCTTGCTCCATAGGTCGGGAAGCCCACTATGCCGTCTTCTTCGGGTCTCTGCTGTGCGTCTCTCCTTCTATAATGGTGGTGGGCTCTCCCTTCTGCTCTGGAATTGACTTCTTTTAAGGAAAAACTGACCAATCCCCTTGGAAGGCCACAATTACCCTATCATACAATCACCTGAGTGAGAGTTACAAGACCATGGCTAGAAAGGCCACACACAAGAGTAATTAATCCACTGCTAGACCGCCCCCGGGCTTTTCTAGCCATCAACCCTTTCATACTTGAAAGATTAACTTTCCCCTCCCAATCATTTTACCAGTCCAAAACAGTCATTAACAGTTAGTCCTTCAATAGGGCAAAGAGTCCAAAGGGTGAGTTTACTCAGGTACCATTCAAGTCTGCTGCAAGTTCCTATCTGATCTTGTCAGGTTTTCCAGAAGTCATCTCATCTTCACCCTTTCTGGCCTCTGAAAAAATTCAACTGAGAGAATATTCCCTTTCTCTGAGTCTCTCTCAAGGTATCAGCATAATGTTAGGTTTCCCCTGTTGCATAACCCATTTTTTCATTCCTTTACATTCAGCTATTATTTCTCCTTCCTTCTAATTGTCATTTATTTTTACACAAACTTTTCCACCTTAGGAAGGAACATCAGGTTCAGCTGCTGTGGTAGTCCAGATTGCTGGTAGCAAGACCAGTCTAGCAAGTGCTTCCCCCTCAGTCCACTCCCATTCATGTTGGGTAGGGTTACATAGGTACAACACTAGGGGGCTGTCTTGCCCACTAGGCAGTACAGTAGTATTCACTGTCAACCCCAGTTTTGTTAGATGCAGGGAAGGTACATTCCATCCTTGGGAATTCTGGCATACATGTTCAGCAGTATAGTTACAGTCTCTTACTTAAGCACCACCCCTGCTTCCAGTACCTGCAGCTATATCCCTGGTCCTGGAACCACAGCATACAGCAGGCAAAAAACAATTTTAGATGATGTGGGGAAGAACTGTACAGTGGCACCAGTATACTCCCCCACCCCCTCTTCCCCAGATCCCCCAGAGAAGCATAGAAGTCTAGCCTGTGGTGCTCCTTCCTCCCTTTGTCCCCCTCATGATGAGTGTGAGCACGCACTCATGAAGGCTTGTGAGCCAGCCCTTCATGCCTTTCTCTCTCCCCATTTTGGATGACAGATATTTCAGTTGCCCATTCCAATTTTCTGTCAAACCATTACTCTGACGGTGGTGTGTAATATGGTATGTCCATTTAATATGATGTTTCTTGGCCCTTTGCTGCACTCTGTGGGCTGTAAAATGTGTTCCTTGGTCTGATGAAATATAACTTGGTGGCCCAAATTGGTACAATATCTTTTGTTCCAGTCCCTTAATGGTATTTTTGGCATTTGCATCTGTCATGGGAGATGCAAAGCCCAGTCCAGAGTAAGTATCTATTCCTGTGAGGACCCATTTGTAGCCACCTAGTGCCACTGGTGTCATTGGTCCAATATAATCAACTTGCGAGCTATGTGCACGGTGTTCCCCTCGGGGAATCTGCCCCATAGCCATCTGCAACCTATCTTTCTTGCTGGCAGACAGAGCTGTCCTTACTGACATTTTGTGCCTCAGAGGGTGCAAGGGGAATGTGTCTAGATTCAGCCCACCTTTGCATTGCTGCAGCACCCCCATGTCCGCTCATTTCATGGACCCAGTTGGCCACCTCAAGTGAGCCTACCAACAGGTTTGCTTTCAGATTCCAATCACCTTCCGATCCAGGAAGGGAGTTTTTCTGATGGGCATCAACATGCCCTACTCTGCTGTGCCCTCTAAGGTCCCACAATACTTTCTGTTGGTTCATGCTATTAAACGGATGTCCCCTTAACAGTCCAATTTTCCATCACCTATTTGCCTGATGATATAGCCAAGCCATTGGCCACTGCCCAGGAACTGGTAAAATTCCCCCAAAGAATTTCACTTTTGGGCAAGGCCTTGGATTTTTGCTGGATTTAATAACCAGCCTCTGTTGGTCATGTGGGCCACCACTGTATTCAGATCAGCCCTAGCCTGTTCTTCAGTGCTTTGCATTAACATATCATCAATATAACGTTTCTTTGTACTTGAGATCTGCACCAAGTCTAAGTCTCATCTAACCAAACAATGACAGTAAGCTGGTGAATTCAGGTAACCTTGTGGCAATGTAGTGAAAGTAATCTGAGATCCTTCCCACATGAAAGCAAACTGTGGCTGGCTCTTTTCTGAGATTGGTATGGAGAAAAAGGCATTTGTAGGATCAGTCACTGTGTACCAGTCTCCTTTAGCCTGCTGTATTTTCTCCACCATTGATACCATGTCTGGAACAGCTGAAGCCACCTGTGGCACTACTTTATTTAGGACTCAGTAGTCTACTGTCAGCATCCATGGGCCATCTGCCTTTTTCACGGGTCATACAGGGCTGCTATACAGAGAATTTGTTGGCACCAATACTCTAGCCTTTAGCATGCCTTTAATCAAGGCAGTAATCTCCTTTTGTCCACCAGGTATCCTATACTGTTTCAGATTGACAACTTGAGTAGTTCAGGCAATTCTCATGGCTCCCATTTAGCACATCCAATCAATACTGGCCTAAGGGCAGACTTACATGCCTTAAGTTTTACAATATCAGGTAAAGGGAGTGTTTCCCAATTAGACATACTATCTGTACCAACAGTACATTCAGGTAAGGGATATGCAGCTACTTCATACAAGATCTGTTTAAATCTTCCAGTTCTCATCCAAATTTTCACTTTATTCCCATCAACCATTGCATCCCCATATACTTAGGCCTCTTCAAGATTTTATTGACAGGTTTTGGGATTACAGTACATTGAACTCCTGTATCCAGGAGCCCCAGGAAAAGTCTTTTCCCCACCCCAAGGCTGTTTCACCCGCACATGTGCGTATGGCCTTGGGTCCCCTGCTGGGGGCTGGACCAGAAGACCCTGGCCACCTCCAATCCTTATCTTGATCAACCAGCTGAGCCTGTGCTTCAGATGTTCCCAGATGGGAATTCCCATCATTAAATACCTCCTGGTTAAGGTGAATAGGATGGACTTGTTTAGGCCTCTTTAACATTGAGGGACCAGCAGGAGTTTCTGTTGGTCCACCCAGCCTTCTGTAGTGCTGCCTTAGAACCTTTGTCTCAACTCCATCAACGTCCATTATGTTCATCCCATTTCTTAGTAACCATCTAAAAATCTCTTTCCTGCTGTGGTTAAGTTCTTTCCCCATTGCCTCTTCCCATTCTCCTGTAAATCACCCTTATGTTTCTTGCACCTGTAAGACCCATGCAGGGAAGCTGTGCCAACAGATCGGACAAGACTTCTTGGATTCTTGATTTGTTTTGCAGTAGCAAGGTTATATGCGTTGCCCATGTAGAAGGGGCTCCTTGATTACCATATCTACCATGACCTGTGTAATGGGCATACTCATTGGATGAATATCATGATCAACATAAAGCCATTCCAGCATGGCTTGCATAAGTAGCACATCAGCTGCTTCCTCTGGAGTGTTCCATTGGGTATTTAGAGGAAGAGAAGGGCAGTTTCCCTTCTCAGGGTAAACAAATCTCACTGCAAATTTTATCCAGTCTGTCAGGCTGGCCATCCCCTCTGGGTTAACCTGCTGTGTAAATGGATCTTGTATCATCATTCATGACTGTTCCATAGTGAGTTGTGGGTCTTGCATCAACCCAAATATACTGTTCCATTCTGGAGCATTCAAAACTAAAGACACTGCCCCTAAATTAGTTACTCTTAAAATCCATTTTAGTAACCGTTCCTCGGGAAGCTGACAATACTGATCTACAAATTGAAGCAACTCCTTTACACTGTACCCCCTGATTTCTCTGGTTTCTTAGTTTTGCCCATTTCCCTCCCAGACTACCTTCTTGGTGGCCAGTGGTCGTAGAGGAACTGCCTCCTGTTCTGACCCGATCTTTCCTTTCTGGGTAGGCCCTGAGACTAGCAGTCATAGCTCTGACTAGACCAGAACTGGGCTTGGTTCAGTGCTAAAATCAGCCCCTACATTCCTTTTCCCTGCCATTGCAGGTATTATGGGTAAGAGAAACCAAAGAATTGTATGTATGGCCGTTTCCTTATCATTCTGTATTTCCATCTGCATCCAGTTATCCAATTCCTCAGGCATTAGATCCTCCCTTCCTAAATCCCATGAACAGCTTTTGCCTTGGGTAATTGATTGCAACATAACAGCTTCTTCAATCCATGGGTGTTTTTTATCCCATTCAGAATCCAAAGGTTTGTCATTCTCCTGTTTATCCCTTTTTCCAAAACCATATTCCAGTGAATCTGGTCCATTGCAGTGAAACCCATCATTCTGACACCAACTAAACCAATATTTTCTTTTATAAGGATCAGTACAGAGATGGTTCCTGTGAGGCAGAGGTTAAAGATGTCCCAAATGTCTTAACTTTTCCAAGCTGCTGTACCACTCCATCATCTCTCACATCAACTACTCCCTCTTGCCTCAGTACTCTCCATCTTGTCTTTGGGTTCCCTCATCCCTGCAGTGTCTCACGGAACTTACGAGCCATATAAAGGAAATGGCTCATGCCGTTGTGGAGGCTGGTAAGTCTCCAATTTGTGGGTCAGGCGTAGACTTCTCCCTGTTCCTCAGTCTCTGCCCAAAGACACTCAGCTTTCTTGTTCCATGGGCCAGGAAGTCCACTGTGCCATCTCCTGCAGGTCTCTGCTGTAGGTCTCTCCTTTGCTGGTGGTGGGCTGTCCTCTTCTCTCTGGAATTGGCTCTCTTTTAAGGCAAAACTGACCAGTTCCTTTGGTAGACCACAATTACCCTATCATATAACCACCTGGGTGGAAGTTACAAGCCCATGACTAGAAAGGCACAAAAGTAATTAATCCACCACAGTTTGATTGTAAAGAATGTTTTTAATTTTACTTTTGATTGCTTCTATGACCCGATAGTTTTTCAGTAATGTGTTATTTAGTTTCTATGTTTTTTTTTTTTCTTTTCCTCTTTTATTTTTTCTGTTGATTTCTAGCTATATGCCATTATGGTCAGAGAAGATGCTTTGTATAATTTCAGTATTTTTAAATTTGTTGAGACTTGTTTTGTGTCCTAGTGTATGATCTGTTCTGGAAAATGATCCATGTGTGCTGGAGAAAAATGTATATTGTTCTGATGATGGGTGATGTGTTCTATATATGTCCATTAGGTCAAGTTGGCTTATGGTTTTATTTATGATCTCAATGTCCTTAGTGATGTTTCTTTTAGATGCTCTATCTAAAATTGAAAGTGATGTGTTGACGTGCCCAACTATCATTGTGAAGTTGTCTGTTTCTTCATTTATATTAGGCAGTATTTGTCTTTTGTATTTTGGAGCATTGTTGTTAGGTGCATATATATTTATACTTGCTATGTCTTCTGGCTGGATTGACTCATTTATTATTAAGTAATGACCTTTTAAATCTTTTATAATAGATTTTTATTTAAAGTCTATTTTATCTGATATCGGTATGGCCACTGCTGCTCTTTTTTGTTACTGGTTTCATGGAATATTTTTTTCCATTCTTTTATTTTCAGTCTGTTTGTGTCCTTATGTCTAACATGTGTTTCATGTAGACAGCAAAAGGATGGATCATGTTTTTTTAAATCCATTCAGCCATTCTCTGCCTTTTGCATGGGGAGTTTAGACCCATTTACATTTAAGATTATTACTGAAAACGAAGTGTCTACCTGTCTTAGACTGGGTTCTCTAGAGAAGCAAAACCAGTAAAGCATATAAATAATATATAGAGAGAGATTTATATCAAGGAAGTGGCTCACATGGTTGTAGAGGCTGGAACGTCCCAAGTCCCTGGGTCAGGATAGAGGCTTCTCCTGATTCACAAAGTCACAAGGTCTGGCAAACCCAAGGCTGGCAGGTCAGAGAGCAGGGCTTTTGCTCACAGGCTGCGAAGATCGACGAATCCCAAGATCGGTAGGCAAGACTGCAGGTAAGCTGCTAGCTTAAGTTGTAAGAACCAGAGGTCACACGAACAGGAGCCAGCTGCAGGATCCAGAGCGAGCAAATGCCCATGAGCCTTCCAGAATGTCCACTTATGTTCAGTGCAGGCCACATGCCCAAGGAAACTCTTTTTCAACTGATTGGCTGGCTACTCATAGCAGGTCCCATTATGGAAGTGATCACGTTATATCAGATCTCATCGTGGAAGTGATGACATCATCATACGACTGCCAAACCATCGAGAATCATGACCCAGCCAAGTTGATACACAACCTTAACTGTCACCCTGCCTCATTCATTTTGCTGTTTGTTTTTTGAGTGTTTTGTATCTTCTTTGTCTTTTTATTCTCATTTTTCTGTTACTGTTTGTGTTTGGCTGTTTTCTTGAGATGGGCCTTTTTGATTTCTCCCTTCTTTTCTTCTGTATATTTTTTCTAGGTGATTTCTTCATGGTTACCACACATATGGAGCCCTGGTGGCACAGTGGTTAAGACCTCAGATGCTAACGAAAAGGTTGGCAGTTTGAATCCACCAACCACTCCTTGGAAATCCTGTAGGGCAGTTCTACTCTGTCCTGTAGGGTCGCTGTGAGTTGGAATCGACTCGATGGCAACTGGTTTGGTTTTGGTTTTTGACCATACATATTACATTATGCAACTTGAAATTGCAACAACATTTAAGATATGAACAATAGGTCACATACAACATTAACACATTAAATCTCTTCCTGATTTGCTTCTCCCCCCCCCCCCGAATTCTGTTGGTGAGTCTTCATTAACATCATTGTACATCCTATATTCAGTAGGTTTACTTTGTACTTATTTCTTGTGTACTCGATATTGTATTGATTGCAGGATTAAATTATTGAGTTTATTCCCTGAAAATATCATATGCTTGGTCCTTATGATTGACTATGTTGTTGCATTTTTTGAAGATCTCATTTTTTTTCCTATGTATAAATTCAAGTGCTTTGTTTAATGGTCTTGCCTTTCCATTTGGAGAACTCCCTTGAGTTTTACTTGCAGAGCTGATCTGGTGGTGGCAAAGTCCCAGAGCTTCTGTTTGTTTGGGAATGTCTTGATTTCCCCCTTGTTTTTGAATGACAGCTTTTCTGGGTAAAGAATTCTCGGTTGGCAATTCTTTTCATTCAGTATTTTATATATGTTGCTCCATTGTCTTCTGGCCTCTAGAGTTTCTGGGGAGAAACTGAAGGACCCTTGGTATTTTATATTGTGTTTTTTTCTTGCTGCTTTCAGAATTTTCTCTTTGTCTTTGGTTTTCAGAATTTTTTAGAACTTTTTGTATTTTTTTCTAACTGAAGTTTGTAGCTTCCTGTATTTTCAGGCTTGGTTCTCTGTGCAGGTCTGGGAAATTCTCTATGATTATTACTTGGAAAATTCTTTCTATGCCTTTATTATTGTCATGGTGCTCTGCAATTCCAGTAATTCTAATGTTAAATTTCTTAATTGAATACTGTATTTCCTTTTGGCTTTGTTCTCTTTTCTTTGTTCTTTTCTCTTGATGCTTGATAATTTCATTTATTCTGTCTTTAGTTCACTTAATCTATCTTTTGTCTGTTTGACTCTATTGTGTTTCTCTTATAATGTTGATAGTTCGGTGGTTATGCAACTACAAACATGATAAAGATTTGTGAAATTTTCAGAATACCTGGTAGTTTTTTTAAAAGGGCACAGTTTTGTATTAAAAAACAAACAAACCTATTGCCATCAAGTTGATTCCAACTCATAGCGACCATGTAGGACAGAGTAGAACTGCCCCATAGGGTTTCCAGGGAGCATCTGGTGGATTTGAACTTCCAGCCTTTTGGTTAGCAGCCAAGCTCTTAACCACTGTGCCACCAGGGCTCCTCAGTTTTGTATAGGTATTTCTTTTTTCAGGCTTTAATTCATAATACCTCTCTAGAATGGAAAACAGAAGAGATTATGCCTCATTTTCAGCACTATGCTCAATGCATATATGTTACATGACACGTAATAGTTCTTCAGTAAATGCTTAAATAACAGTTATCAGAACCATAAATAAAACACAAAGGACAGATTGGGAACATATAACATATGACAGACAAAGGATGATGTCCTTTATTTAGTAATAATTCTTACAAATCAGTAAAGAAAAGATAAACTCCTTGATAGGAAAATGGATAGACTACATGAACAAGCAGTGTGCAGAAGATGAAACTGAACGGGCAATAAACATACAAAGAGATATTGAATCTGGTATTAAATTTCTCTACCAGTCAAAGAAATTGAAAATAAAACAACCCAACCTCTCATAATGTCAAATATAATAATGTACACTATTATTGAGAATTTCAGAAAGTGGGCATTTTTACACACTTTGTTAGAGTGTAAATTGTTATCTTAGGCTGGGTTCTCTAGAGAAGTAAAACCAGTGAAGCATATATATATATTTATATATATATATAGAGAGAGAAACAGATTTATATCAAGGAAATGGCTTATGCAGTTGTAGAGGCTGGAAAGTTCCAAGTCTGTGCGTCAGGCTGGAGGCTTCTCCTGACTCATGTGGCTGCAGTGGCTGGCAAACCCAAGATCAGCAGGTCAGACAGCTGTCCTGTGGCTCACAGGCTGTAGAGGCTGACAGATCCCAAGATTAGCAGGTAAGACAGCAGGCCACTGGCTCACAGGCTGTGGAAGCTGATGAATCCCAAGATCTGCAGGTAAGCTGCTAGCTCAAGTCCTAAGAACCAGAGCCAGATGTAGGATCCAAAGCGAGCCAAAGCCAGTGAGCTTTGCTGGAAAGTCTGCATGTACTGAATGTAGGCCACATCCCCAAGGAAACTGCCTTTCAACAGATTGACTGCCCCCATAGCAGATCTCATCATGGAAGTGATTATATCTCATTATAGAAGTGATTATGTCGTTAC
Source organism: Dugong dugon (assembly GCA_030035585.1). Taxonomy (NCBI): domain Eukaryota; kingdom Metazoa; phylum Chordata; class Mammalia; order Sirenia; family Dugongidae; genus Dugong; species Dugong dugon. The sequence continues at coordinate 4,253,656 of CM057467.1, forward strand.
ATAGCTGCCAAACTACATCATAACTGCCAAACCACTGAGAATCGTGGCCCAGCCAAATTGACACACACCCTTAATCATCACAATCATTGAAATCTGAAGGACAATCTAGCAATGTATATTTTAAGGAAAAAACAAAAAATTTATTTGGCCCAGCAATTATCATCCTATGAATTTATCCTAAATACGTGGTAAAATAGGTTGGTTCTTAAGCTGTACACATGAGGGTGTTTTGCAGTATTGTTTTTCAGAACAAAAATTGGGTATAACTTAAGGTATATGGGAAGAAAATTGCCAAGTATATTTTATCATGAGTACAATTCAGTACTGTGCTTCTGGTAAAAATGAAATAGTACAATTATATTTATTAATATGGGAAAATATCAGCAGCGTATTGGCAAGTAAAAGACAGGATATGAGTGCTACAGTCACATATGTTTAAATATATAGAAAGTGTGGTATTTTTATATATGCATTTTAAGTATCTGGAAGGACTAGTATCAAACAGTGATTATCTCTATTGAGTGTGGGCTGGGGCTATTTTCACTTTCTACTTACTAACTTTGAGGTGATTTAAGTAATAAGAATATATTGCTACTTTTACTATTTTATGAAGATAATCACAATTTGATATTTTTAAAAATTGATACTTAAAAAAACATAAATGTATAGCTCCAGCTTGGTTTTACAGCCCACCTTTTAAACTACCAGCTGGATTCCTCCCCAAATCTGCATTTCTCCCTGTATTCCGTCTCTGTGTTAATTCTGCCGTATCACCAAGTTACCCAAATGCGGAACCTGCAAGTTGTGCTAATCTCCCTCATCATTTTCCTTTTTCACCCTCCACTCCTCGGTGTGCACTCAGCCTGTTCCCAGTTCTTAGTAGTTCTCCAGTGCAAATGTCTCTGGCATCCCTCCATCTTCAGGACTTCAGCTTTAAGCTCAGACGCCATCATTACTTCCCTCAATTTCCCTGATCTCCTTTCTGGCTAGACTCTCTGCCTCCAGTTTCTCCTCACTCTAATCTAACTTCTACTCTGCCCTTAAAGGGATCTTTCCAAAGATTTCACTGAGTGGCTTCCAGTCACTTCAGAATAAAGTGTGAACTTTTGGCATAGCATACAGTGCTCTCATCATATAGCCTCTACCCACCTCTTCATTGTTATCTCGTATTTGCCCACCTTCTTTCTGTGCCCTGACAGCACCAGACCACAACCCAGGCTGCCATGCCATCTTAAAACACGGTTGTGCCTTTGAACGTGGTTCTCTCTCTGTATGAAATGTCCTTCCCAGCCTTCTCTCCTTTGCTTATCTCTAGGAATCTTGCTTGACTTCCCTTATTTCATCAGTTCTGGAATGCATATTTTCTTATGTTTTAACATTCTGAAATCTTACAATCCAGGTGTGTCATAGCAACCCTCACTGGCTTTGTTTTCATTTTAAGATAAGGAAAGCCACCTGTGGGTATTTGAAGTCAGAGGGCTAGGGAACCAGTAGATAGAAAGTATTGAGGGTAAATGGAAGATGGTGGATATTTAATGAAGAAAGTTTCTGTTAAAGAAAAATACATCTACAAAATAGGAAAAGAAAACTTTAGAGATGAAAGTAACTGAAAAGGGAATAGAGAAGTGCAAAAGAGGAAATGATATAAACACTAGACCTTGCTAGCCTTCTCAGTAAAAAACAAGCCTTTCTTGTCTCAGTAAAGTAGTAATTAAAATCATTTGCCCAAAGTTAGGAAGGAGAAGGTAGAATTAGGAGGGTTAAGTGTCAAGAAATTTTGGAATAATCTTTGCAGAAAATTTGCTAGGCAGCAATTCTCAATGTGTGGTGGGTTCATGAGATCAAACTATTTTTACAGTAATGTTGTTGTTCAGTGCCGTTGAGTCGATTCTGACTCATAGTGATGCCATGTGACAGAGTAGAACTGCCCCCATAGAGTTTTCTAGGCTGTAATCTTTAGGGGAGCAGATCTCCAGGTCTTCCTCCAGTGGAGCTGCTGGTGGATTTGAACCGCCAACCCTTCAGTTAGCAGCTGAGCATTTGACCATTGTGCTCACCAGGGCTCCTGTTTCGTAGTAATATTAACATATTATTTGCTGTTTCTCACTCTTCTTTCATGGTAGCACATTAGAGTTTCCCAGAGGCTGTCTGGCAATGTTGAAACAGATTTAATGCTAAACCAAAAACAAAAACCAAACCCGTTGCTGTTGAGTCAATTCCGACTCATAGCGACCCTATAAGACAGAGTAGAACTGCCCCATATAGTTTCCAAGGAGTGTATGGTGGATTCGAACTGCCTACCTTTTTGGTTAGCAGCCATAGCTGTTAACCACTATGCCACCAAGGTTTCCTTAATGCTAAAGCAGGTACTAGAATCCACCTTTAAGCCAGACCTTAAAGAGATTAACAAAACTGTAAAACAATGCCATTCTTCTCACTAAATTTATTTTCTTTTGGAAAGGATAGTAATTTTTGTGAAAAGAATACATTATTTGCGTTAATGTGCAATGGGTATATTGTTATTTTTAAACAAAATAACAAATATTTTTAAATTTCTCAGTTTTAATTTCTAATGTGGAAATATAGATATAATGCACATAAACAAAAGCTCTTTGGGGTGCTTAGTAAGTTTTAAAAGTTTAAATGGGTCTTGAGATGAAAAAATGAGCCACTGTGCTAGGGAGTAATAAAAAAGGCTAACATTATTGCGAACATAAGAGTTGTGGAATAAAGAAATCCGTGAACATTTATAAATAAAATGTTAAGTTCTTTAATAAACAGAAAGTATTACTGGGATATCAGGAACAGTTCGGGGAGGGAGAACTTCACAGAATAGATGACAGTTCAAAAGTGAAGGTTAATAAGGGGGCAAGGGCCATTCCTGTGGAGGAAACAGCCAATGCAAAGCCATGGAGGCATGAAGTCATGTGTACTATTCCAGGTACCACAGGACCTCAGGCTGGCTTGTGGGGCTGTGCATAAAATGAAACCGGAGAGCTAAGCAGGGCCCAGTACTGGAGAGTTGTACTGTAGCATGCCAAGCAGTCTGACTTTAGGTTGAAAACAGGATGGGAAAGGGGAGGCCATTGATGAATTTAAAGTAGATGAGTAATGCAGGATTTTATATTTTAAGAATTGTAGACAGTGGTTTTGTATGTGGTGACCAAGAGTGCAGGGCTGAAGTGTGGGAATATAAGCCACTATTGAAATGATTGAAGTTAAAGATAATGAGGACCTGAATTAAGACGAAGGCAGTGGAAACAGAAAGAGTGGGACATATTCAAGAGCTGTTTAACAAGTAGAAGTTGTAGAGCTGGTGAAGGATTGGGTCTGAGGGTTGAAAGAAATGAAAGAAGAACTGGTTAATTTATTCAGTTGAACAAACATATTCCTTACAGAAGAATTTAATGCACTTTCTCCACTTAAGCTGCTCAAGGTCTAATAGAGACGAAAGAAAAAAAAAAAAACCCAAACTCACAATTTTAATACAAAGTGGGTTATAGGAGAACAGAGAAAAGGGCATGAGCAGTTGTATAAAAATGGCTTGGGGGCAGGGTCTAACCTCCTTATTTCACAAGGGGAAAGGAGAATCAAGACCAACAGCCCATGGCTGATTACTGTGAGGCATAGGTCAGATGTGCCACCTCTCTCTGCCATCTTTACTAATTCTGACACCAACCATCCCTTCCACAGCACTCTTTACTGGGTTCAATGATGCATTGCATTGGCCACACAGAACTCACAGACCATACTCACAATTACGAGGTTTATAGGAAAGTAACAGTTACAATACAGCCTGAAGAACACTCAGGATAACAAGACACCACTGCTAGAAACCAAAAGAGACCTGCATAAGTGGAAAAACATACACTTGCTCATGGATAGGAAGACTCAACATTGTGAAAATGTCAGTTCTACCCGAAGTGATCTACAGATATAGTGCAATCCCAATCCACATTTCACTGGCATTTTTTAATGTGATGGAAAAACAAATCACCAACTTCATATGGAAAGGGAAGAGGCCCTGGATAAATAAAGCATTACTGAAGAAGAAGAACAAAGTGGGAGGCCTCACAATACCTGATTTTAGAACCTATTATATCGCCACGGTAGTCAGAACAGCCTGGTACTGGTACAACAACAGATACATAGACCAATGGAACAGAATTGAGAATCCACACATAAATTCATTTACCTGTGAGCAGCTGATATTTGACAAAGGCCCAAAAAACGTTAATTGGGGAAAAGACAGTCTCTTTAACAAATGATGTTGTCATAACTAGTTATCCATCTGCAAAAAAACTGAAACAAAACCCATACCTCACACCATGCACAAAAACTAACTCAAAATGGATCAAAGACTTAAATATAAAATAAAAAACGATAAAGGTCATGGAAGAAAAAACAGAGACAATGCTCGGAGCCCTAATACATGGCATAAACAGAATATGAACCATAAGTTACAATGCACGAACACCAGAAGAGAGACTAGATAACTGGGAGCTCCTAAAAATCAAACAGTTATGCTCATCAAAAGACTTCACCAAAAGAGTAAAAAGACAACCTACAGACTGGGAAAAAAAATTTGGCTACAACAGATCCAGTCAGTGTCTAATCTCTAAAATCCACAAGATACTGCAAAACCTCAACAACAAAAGGACAAACAACCCAATTAAAAAATGGGCAAAGGATACAAACAGGCACTTCACCAAAGAAGACATTCTGGCTGCTAACAGACACATGAGGAAATGCTCACGATCATTAGTCATTAGAGAAATGCAAATCAAAACTACAGTGAGATACCATCTCATCCCAGCAGGGCTAGCATTAATCCAAAAAACACAAAATAGTAAATGTTGGAGAGGTTGTGGAGAGACTGGAACACTTATACACTGTTGGTGGGAATGTAAAATGGTGCAACCACTATGGAAATTGATTTGGCGCTTCCTTAGAAAGCTAGAACTAGAGGTACCATACGATCCGGCAGTCCCACTCCTTGGAATATATCCTAGAGAATTAAGAACCGTCACATGAATAGATACATGCACAACCATGTTCATTGCAGCATTGTTCATGATAGCAAAAAGACGGAAACAAACTAGGTGCCCATCAGTGAACAAATGGATAAACAAATTATGGTATATTCACACAGTGGAATATTACATGACGATAAAGATCAATGGTGAATCTGTGAAACATAACATGGAGGAATCTGGAAGGTATGATGCTGAGTGAAGTTCATTGCAAAAGGACAAATATTGTATAAGACCACTATTATAAAAACCCAAGAAAAGGTTTAAACACAGAAGACAACATTCTTTGATGGTTATGAGGGTGGGGAGGGAGGGAGAGGGGTATTCACTAACAAGAAAGTAGATGAGTTATCTCAGGTGAAGGGAAGGACAGCACACACTACAGAGGAAGTCAGCACAACTAGACTAAACCAAAGCTAAGAAATTTCCTGAATACAACAAAACACGTAAAGGGACAGAGTAGCAGGGGTGGGAGTCTGGGGACCATGTTTTCAGGGGATATCTAGGTCAATTGGCATAATAAAGTTTATTAAGAAAATGTTCTGCATCCCACTTTGGTGAGTGGTGTTTGGGGTCTTAAAAGCTAAGAAGTGGCCATCTAAGATCCATCAATTGGTCCCAACCCACTTGGAGTAAAGGAGAATGAAGAACACCATGGATACAATGGAAGTGTTAGCCCAAGAGACAGAAAGGGTCACATAAACCAGAGACTTCATCAGCCTGAGACCAGAAGAACTAAATGGTGCCCAGCTACCACAAGGACCGCCTTGACAGGGAACACAACAGAGAGTCCCTGATAGAGCAGGAGAAAAGTGGGGTGCAGAATTCAAGTTCTAGTAAAAAGACCAGACTTAATTGTTTGAGACTGGAGGGACCCTGGAAGATGTGGCCCCCGGGCTCTCTGTTAGCCGTAAACTAAAACCATTCCCAAAGCTAACTCTTCAGACAAAGATTAGACTGGACTATGGGACATAAAATGATGTTTGTGAAGAGTGTGCTTCTTAGCTCAAGTAAATACATGAGATTATATGAGCAGCTCTTGTCCGGATGCAGAGAGTTTCAGGAGCTGGTTGAATGGACATGGGAAATCCGAGGTGGGAAAGAAGAGTGTGCTGTTACAGTATAGCGAGAGCAAGTAGGGTCACAAAACAATGTATGTATAAATTTTTGTATGAGAGACTAACTTGAATTGTAAACTTTCACTTAAAGCACAACAATAAAAAGGAAAAAAAAAACAAAACCAGGATACAGTTCTTCCATCAGGATAGCCTCTCCCCAGCTGTGCTCACAGGCAAGCCTCTCCCTGGCCCTCAGTCTCTGCCCATAGTCACTCAGCTTTCTCCCTCTGTGGGCCAGGAAGCCCACCACGCCATCTCCTGCTGCCGGATCTTGCCTTCCTTGGTGGTGGTGGGCTCCTTCTCTCTGCTCTGGAATTGGCTCTGTTTTAAGGCAAAACTGATCAATCCCTGTGGTAGGCCACCATTACCCTATCACACAGTCACCTGGGTGGGAGTTACAAGACCATGGCTAGAAAGGCCACACACAAAAATAATTAATCCACCACAAGTTGTGTGGTATTTTTCATTTATTTTTAAGCGTAGGCTAGCCTCGCAGAGGGGTAGCATGAGCTAAATCTTGAGGAATGAGTAGAAATCAGCAAGACAGCCATACTAGTGAGGATGTTCCAGGCAGGAAATAGCAGTGCAAAGGCTTAGGAGGTCTGACGACTCCAAAAAAAAAAAAGAAGAAGAAAGTGGCATTGCCGTTGATTGAGGTGTAGAAAGCAGCAGGTAGGCCAGGCTTAGCGAATGGAGGAGGGATGGAGAGGAAACTTCAGTTTTGACCTTGTGCTTTTGAGGCTTTGTTACATCTGAGTGGGGGGGCTCTTGGTGATGAGTGAGATCACCCAGAGTTAGATTGTAGAGAAGAGGACTAAGAATAGAGCTTTGCAAATTTAGCAATTAACGTGATTAGAAGAAAAAAGGAGTCAGTGAAGAAAATGAAAAGATCAGACAGGTAAACCCAAGAACTAGGAAGTTGGCATCACGGAGTGTAAGGGTACAGAGAGTAGTCAGTAAGATCAAGTAGAGGTCAGGTAAAATGAGAACTGATGGTGTCCATGGTTTGATATTAGGATCAAGGTCAATCACAATTTTTTTTTTTAATTATACCTTAGATGAAAGTTTACAGAACAAATAGTTTCTCATTAAACAGTTAGTATACATATTATTCCATGACACTGGTTAACAACCCCACGACATGTCAACACTTTCCCTTCTCAACCCTGGGTTCCCCATTACCAGCTTTCCTGTCCCCTTCTGCCTTCTAGTCCTTGTCCCTGGGCTGTTGTGCCCCAGCAGTCCCATTTTGTTTTATGGGCCTGTCTAATCTTTAGCTGAAGGATGAACCTCACCAGTGACTTCACTTCTGAGCTAAAAGTGTGTCCAGGGGCCATACTCTTGGGGTTTCTCCAGTCTGTCAGGCCAGTAAGTCTGATCTTTTTTGTGAGTTAAGATTTTGTTCTGTATTTTTCTCCAGCTCTGTCTGGGACCCTCTGTTGTGATCCCAGTCAGAGCAGTCACTGGTGGTAGCCGGGCACCATCTAGTTGTACTGAACTCAGTCTGGGGGAGGCCGTGGTAGTTGTGATCCATTAGTCTTCTGAACTAATCTTTCCCCTGTGTCTTATTTTCTTCATTCTCCCTTGCTCCTGAAAGAGTGAGACCAGTGGAGTATCTTAGATGGCCACTCATGGGCTTTTAAGACCCCAGAGGCTACTCACCTAGGTAGAACGTAGAACGTTTGCTTTATAAACTGTGTTATGCCAATTGAGCTGGATGTTCCCCAAGACCATGGTCCCCGCAGCCCTCTGCCCAGCACTTCTGTCCCTCAGGGAGTTTGGATGTGTCTGTGGAGCTTCCATGACCTTTCCTTGTACAGGTTGTGCTGGCTTCCCCAGTATTGTGTACTGTCTTACTCTTCACCAAAGTTAACACTTATATTGTCTGTTTAGTATTTCTCCTCCAACCCCTCCCATCCCTCATAACCAACAAAGGTTGTTTCTTTTTGTGTGTAAATCTTTTCATGAGTTTTTACAGTAGTGGTCTCATACAATATTTGTCCTTTTGTGATTGGATTTACTTCACTCAGCATAATGTCCTCCAGATTCATCAATGTTGTGAGCTGGTTTGCAGATTCATCATTGTTCTTTATCGTTGTGTAGTACTCTATTGTGTGTACATACCATAGTTCATTTATCCATTCATCTGTTGATGACCATCTTGGTTGTTTCCATCTTTTTGCTATTATGAACAATGCTGCAGTGAACATGAGTGTGCATATGTCTATTCTTGTGACGGCTCTTATTTCTCTAGGTTATATTCCTAGGATGGGATTGCTGGATAGTATGGCATTTGTATTTCTAGCTTTCTAAGGGAAGTCAGTAAAAACTTTTCAAAAGAATCAGGTCTGTTGTATCACATGGCTTGTGATCGAAAGTGGAGGTAAGTTGGGGGACTTTGTGAATTGATATAGAAGAGGTGTGAGTTGTAAGAGATAGATAAGTTGTCAGAGAAGAGCCAAATTTGCTTTCAAAACTGGGAAGTTCAGACAATTTTTTCCCCATTCTGTTGGCTTCATGTAGTGAATTTGACTTAATATTTTGTGTGATTCTTTGCATTGCACATGCAGGTTGCCTTAAAGGCTGTCTCCAGATTCCAAGTACCCACCAGAGTACTGGGAGGAGAATTACACTCAGTGTACCAACCACTCCATGGGTTTTATGTCCACTTATCCTGATCAAGTCATACTCACGAGACATGTACACGGTGTTGGCAATAGTGAAAGGCGTTTTAATTACTCACAGACAAAGGATAATGTACAACAGGAAAAGTTCCATTACAAGCAGCCCTCCCTAGTTCAAAAGCTTTCCAGGCAGGATGGAAAACTTCCATGGGTTGCTTCCTCTCTTTGCACTGTGGACGAGGGCCCCTGAGGATCTTTCCTCACCTGGTTTTATATTCATGGGGTTATATATTTTACTGCACGGAGTGCAATGCAAGTTTTCCCACCTGATCACCTGAAGAGGGAGGTACTCAGATATAGGGGCATCAGCCCAGAATTGTTAGCCTGGAATTGTATCTCTTTAGCCCTGCTGCTTATTTAGACAAACCATTAGGCTTGAGAAGGAGGCACAGTGGTTTGTTCCAAAGCAGATGCTAGCAGGAGAGGAGGGAATGGGGAGTAATTGTAGCTGTTTGGGCCATCTGAAGGACTGTCTTTTCTCATTCTTGTTAATATATTTTAAAATATTTTTCGATTACATGGATATTGTGGTGTTTGGACATTAGATATAAATTGTGTTGTGAGTTATCTGCAGTAAAACTCCAGACATATGTGGATAGATTTTTAGTCAATAACTAATTTATTAGTAAAACCATTCATTTATATGCATATGCTTACTGCAGTGTGTGAATGTGTTTATTATGGTATAGTTGCCTAGTTCTGCATGATTTGAGAATTTTGTTTTTTTACTTAATAAGAAAGACTGTGTGTGTGTGCCTAGCAGTCTAAGAAAAATTAATTGGGGGAAGGAATGTGTTTTTCTCTTCATTTAAATATATAATATAGAATTTATCTCATGAGTAATATGACCTAACTCAATGCTGTGGGAAGAAGTAAAACGAGATGGTTTAAAAACAGTGGGGACATAACACAGTTTAATACATCAAAACCATTTTTTATTTTATCTTAAAAAGATTTGTAATATCTATACTCACTCCTCACGTATCGACAAGATTAGGTTCCAAAGACCAGGTCATTATGTGAAGATCAGCATTAGGCAAAAAATGAAGGATAACCACATCAGATCATGAAATGGAGGATAACTGCATCATTACATAACTGCCAGACTACATCATTACATAACTGCTAAGCTACTGAGAATCATGGCCCAGCCAAGTTGACACATAGCTCTAGGGGAAGGCTTTCTCTGTCAGCGGTCCTTGTCTTTTTTCAGCTTCTGTAGGCCCAGCGTCCCTTGGAGATCTCCATGTGTCTTGGCTTCAGTCTTCCCCTGGGTCTAGGAAGTTTTCAGTGCAGGGACCCTGGGACCAAAGGACGTGCTGCAGTCCTGGCTCTTCTTTCTTGGTGGTACTGAGGTCCCTCCTCTGCTCTCTTCTCTCTCCTTTTATCTCTTATAAAATAAAAGGTGATGTAGACTACTCCCTAGGAAATTCCTCTTACATCGGATCAGGGCTATGACCTCAGTAAGGTTGTTGCATCCCACCCTAATCCTCTTTAACATAACCTAATCTTGCTTCATTAACCATGGGCAGAGATTAGGATTTACAGCACATAGGACAATTACATCAAATCACAAAATGGAGGACAGTGACACAATACTGGGAATCGTGGCCTAGCCAAGTTGATACATATTTGTGGGGGACACATTCAATCCATGACATTCCACCTGTTGGCCTCCCAAAATTCATGTCATTGCCACATGTAAGACACTTTCACTCCCATCATATCATACCAAAATTCTTAAATTAATTCCAAGTCCAAATTCCATCCTGGGGCAGAATTCCTCTTCATCTGTGAACCTGTGAAATCTAGAATACAAGTTATCTGCTTCCAGAGTACAATGGTGGAATAGACACAGGTAGACATTTCCATTACAGATGGGAGAAATTGGAGGGAAAAAAGGAATAATGAGTACCAAGCAAGTCCAAAACCCAGCAGAACAATTTACATTAGCTCTCAAGGCTTGAAAATAATCCTCTATTCTCCGAGACCAGCTGGCTGTGAATGGTTAACAAATGTCTTCACTTCTTTGGCTCATTCAGAGAGGTCTGTCCACATACCTCTTCCCATACCTCCTTGTCTCCAATTTTCCAATCATGTTCCTTCCAAGTCTCTGACCATCCAGCCAAACCATTGGCCACAGTCCATGAATCAGTATACATTTGCACATCTGGCCATTTCGCCTTCCAAGCCAAGTGAACAACCGGGTGCACTGCTCAAAGTTCCACCTATTGCAGGATTTCGCTTTACCATTGTCCTTCAGGGAGGTCCAGAAAGGGGCTTTAGTGCTGCAACTTTCCACTTACAAGTAATACCTGCATGCCGCGAAGAACCATCTGTAAACCAGGCATGAGTTTTCTGTTCCTATGTCAGCTGATCATAAGGAACTTCCCATGAGGCCATAGTTGTAGACTGGGAGAGGACAGGTAATGTGACAGGAGTGGAGACCAGGAGCATTTGGGCTGATCGCACCTCAGCATTCATTACTGCCAGACGTACGTCATTAATGCCCAAAATAGAATATTTTTAAATTATTGTCATAAATTTGAAATGTCAGATAATGAGATATTAGATAAGTGAGGAGTAGGTTTATTTCTGTGTGGTATTAGCAGGTCATTGCAAATTTACTGAGTTTAATATGATCACAGAGTCCCCGGGTGGTGCAAACAGTTAAGGTACTTGGCTGCTAACTGAAAGGTTGAAAGTTCGAGTACACCAAGAGACACCTTAGAAGAAAGTTATGACAGTCTGCTCCTGAAAAATTAGCCATTGAAAACCCTGTGGAGTACGGTTCTACACTGACACACATGGGGTCACCATATGTTGGAATCGACTCAGTGGCACCTGGTTTGGTTTTTAATATGACCATTTTTAAATGCTAGGTTGCCATTTCTCTATAATACTACCATTGAAAAGAGGACAATGTCTATATTTTTGTCACTTTAACTCTATAAACTCTAAGGTATTAATTGATAAACTATCCCATATGTTTCCATAGAAATATTGGAGGGAATGAGGGTGGGAAGAGTCTCAAATGAATTATGAACTGTTATTCTTTGCTTAAAAATAAACATGAGGGAATTAAGCGTATTCTCTATGCAAAAATTGAAAAGATATCTTGTTTGATATCTGATATACCACTAGCTAGCTCTGCATGGATATGTTATGTGTCAGAGGAATTTGGGAGCAGAGAGGCTGATCGGAGTAGTTTTGTATATTTGTAATTACAATGCTGCTTTCCCATCTTTTTTTCTAGTCGTTATTTAAATAAGGCTTTTCATATCTGGTCCAAGAAAGATAAATTCTCATCCACTTTTGTAAATAATTTGATATCCCACACTGGCACGGAACATTCTGCACCAGCCTGGATGCTGCTCTCCAAGATTGCTTGCTCGTCACCCAAGCTGGACTACACCAAAATAATCAAGTCCTGGGAGAAAATCAGCAGGTTTGCTTGCTTACAATTTAGCCATTAATGGACACTACAGATTGTTGGAAACAAAGCAAAATATCTTAAGCAAGTGAGCTGTTTCATAGCTATTCATATACAGAGATCTTTTCTTTAAGTTCTGAGATAAAAACAAACATGACAAACAGAATCAATTTTAAGCTCTCTGATTATCTTTTGTCTAAGTACATTAAGTATCTTAATGTTCCTACAACTTGACTCTTAAACCATGCTATTACCCTGCTTCCTCTAGTATTAATCATTTTCCAGAAGAAAACATATGTTATTTGCAGTAGTGCTTCCTTTGATTCTATACTGAGATTTCTCTTGCCCTTTTCCTAGCCAACAGAATCCCAATTCAAACACCCTGGGACATATTCTGTGTGTTATTGGGCATATCGCAAAGCATCTTCCTAGGAGTACCCGGGACAAGGTGACTGGTGAGTGCCTATTGTAGAATCTTCCTGGTAAAGATGGTGCCTCTCAGCTCAGCCTTTTTTGTACTTATATGATATGATATGATATATATATATATTTTTAAGCAGTTGAATTTGAAGGGTTTTGGCTTCCTTTTCAGATGTTATCAAGTGTAAGCTGAATGGATTTCAGTGGTCTTTAGAGGTGATCAGTTCAGCTGTTGATACTTTGCAAGGCCTCTGTAGAGCATCTGCAGAGACACCTGTGGAGGAACAGGTAAGACTAACTCCTCCTTGATATGTTTATAATTTATTTGTCTTTAGACATATTGTTCTGTTTGTTTTGAAATTATCTTACAGGTAACTAAAGAACCTGTAAGGATGTGTAGTCCCCAGCAGCCATTGTTACAATAAGGAAAATTTATGTGACAAGCAGTAGACGTTCCCCAAAAAGATTTTAGCCTCTAGAGACGTATAGATGGTCACAGCCTTGGTTCTAGGTACAGGTGTCTTCCAGTAAGGCAGCCTGCTGATGGGCACATGCTTCCTGGAGAGAATTCTGCATGGTTATCTTTTGATAAGTTGTAGCCTGGGTACTTGACGTAGCTTTGTATATCCTCCTCTTTCACCTCCACCCTCCTTCCAGGAATGCTCAGATGCTTTTCCACCTAGTCAGAGGGATCCCTCCAGACTATAAAGTTTTTGATCTTTTGATGAGTCATAGTCCTGGAAAATGCCTATCCTATTACTTTTAAGCCTGCACTACTCAAAGATCCATTGCTGGTATCTTCTTAGTCATGTCCCCAAAGTTGCCCATCTCCTACATTTATGTTTGTATATATATATACAGAAACACAGGTACAAGTCAGTGTTTCATGTAAGGCAAACAGTCACTTTGACTGCATTTGTCTTCTAGGGCCGGCTGTAAAGAAGTACCACAAACTGGGTCAACAACAAATTTATTCTCACAGTTCTGGAGGCTGGAAGTCTGAATTCAGGGTGTTGGCCTCATGCTCTCTCCAGAGGCTCTAGGGGAGAATCCTTCCTCATTTCTTACTGCTTGATAGCCCTGAGCATACCTTGGCTTGTGGCAGTGTCACTCTAGTCTCTGCCTCTGTCTTCATGTGGCCGTCTTCCCTCTGTGTCTGTCTCTTTGTCTCTTCTCCTCTTTTTATAAGGACAGCAGTCATGTTGAATTAGAGCCCACCCTACTCTACTATGACCTCATATTAACTAATTACATCTGCTAAGACCCTGTTGACAATTAAGGTCACATTCACAGGTTAGGACTTTAGCATATTTTTGGGAGAGCACACAATTCAATCCATAACAAGTCCCTTGAAGGTATCCCTATCAATGTCTCAATAAAGTATTCTATTATTGTGAATTCTGTTTTTATCATACGATATGCACGTAGACAGTGCTAATCATTATTAAAAGTTTTAGGGCTGGAGGTTATTAATAATGATTCTAGAAGTCACAGATAATTTTAATAATTGCTATAATGTATTTTAAGTTTTCCAGAATAAAAAAAAAAATGCTTCATCTCCATTTATCATCTTTAAAGTGCTAAAATGCAAATATGTCAGTTTGAAGACTAAGGTATGCCTGACCCATGCCATGGTATTTTCGATTGCCTCATATGCCATGAATAATGAAGACTAAAGAAGAATTGACACATTTGAATTACGATGTTGGCAAAGACTATTAAATATACCATGGACTACCAGAAGAATGAACAAATCTGGCTTGGAAGAAGCACAGTCAGAATGCTCCTTAGAAGTGGGGATGGCAAGACTTTGTCTCGTATACTTTGAACGTTTTATCAGGAGGGACCTACCCCTGGAGAAGGATTTTATGCTTGGTAAAGTGGAGGGTCAGCAAAAAAGAGGAAGACCCTTAACGAGATGGATTGACACAGTGACTATAACAATGGGCTCAAGCATAGCAGTGATTGTGAGGATGGCACAGGACTGAGCAACATTTTGTTCTGTTATACATAGAGATGCTATGAGGCAGAACCGACTTGACGGCACCTAACAACAACAACAACACATTCATCTGAGCTACCTAGATATCTTCCTATGCTTTCTTTTCTTTGATAAGTTCCTTAAAGAAAATCCTCATCTGATACATTACATTTTCTATTTGTCATAACAGATGCCTTTTGGCACTTATATTGGTGAAAGAGATATTTGCTGTATTTGATTTTTCTAACCCTTTACCTCAGGACTCAAAGTATGAAAAACTTTCAAATAAGGAATATTACATAAGTAGGATCATATGTATATAGCAGAAAACAGTAAAAAAAGAAATCTGGAACTGTAGTGAGTCTAATAAGAGGAGGAATGAATGACATAGGAGAAAGTGGGGAAGAATTTATATGGCAGATTATGAAACTGTGGCCCTACAAGGTTCAGTGGCATCCAGCTTAGAGTCTCAGTCAGAGCTGTGACTGGAACTTAGGCCTCTGATTCTCTTATCAGTATTCTTTTCACCAGTACTGGGGGGAAAGAACTCTCTCTCCTGTGGGCAGTCAAACCCTATTGGGTAGTTCCACTCTGTCCTGTAGGGTCACTGTGAGTCGGCACCAACTTGACAGCAATGCATTTTGGTTCGGTGGGCAGTCAGGCCATGAGGACTCACTGGCTGATTGCTAATGGCCCTTAGTCATTAGAACAGTAAGTGAGATCATTGTTAGAACCCGTGAAGAAGACCAAGAGTTGTCTCCAAATTTAGAATTGAGAACTGGAAGAAAGTAGAACCCATCACTATGTCAGAATAAGGGCTAATGTCTTAGCTCTGCCAACACCATCTCCCTTGGTAGACAATGGAGTAAGGCCCTTAGATTTTTGGGCATCTTAGGATATTATAAATCCGTATGATCTATTTGTTCCCCTACACACACTTTTTCTTTTCTTTGTAAATGAACACTGTATTTCACTAAGAAAAACAAATTACCTAAAGGAGTACTTATAGAAAGACTTGGGTCTTTGGACATTTTTGTTATCTGTATGCTTGGTATGAGTTAATAGTGTTTTGTGGCTACCATCAAAAAATCTATGAGATCTTGGACTATATTTATAGAAATAGTGTCTAGAATAAGAGTGGTGATGGCCATGCTCTTTGTGCTGGTTAAATCTAAGTTGACATGCTGTGAAATTCAATTTCAGTGATAACTTTTCAGAGAAATGTTGATAAAATTGAATATATTCAAAGGACAGCAACTAGATGAGGGGATTACAGAGCAAGTTGTTTAAGGAACAGCTGAAGGACCGGGGGTATTTGGCATGGAGAGGGGGAGAATTCTGTGGGGTAGGCTCTCTAAATTCAAATACATGAAAAAAGATTTATTTGGGATCACCAGAGGACATATCTGGACCAATGGGTGGAAATTACAAGGAGACAAATTTTAGCCTTCAGAAGAAAAACCTTGGTAAAGTTTGCCTAAAAAATGGGCTTGCCTCAGAACCTGACGGCAGTCATTGGAGGTGTTGATGGAGAACCTGGACGACAGCTTAGCATGATCCTTGTGTGGAGTGGGTTCCAGCACTGGATGGCCTTTAAGGTTCTTTCCCAGATGCTATGATTCTGAAAGTTATCTGCCATATTACCCAGACAAGTTTCGGTCTTTGAGTCTCAAACAAGTTAGCCTTTATCTTCCGTCAGGACAGAGCATATGGATCTCAGAAGCTCTCTCGGCCAATGTTATGGTCCAGGGTATGTAGTCTATTAAAATCTTGAGTGCAGTAATCCTTTAAAAAGTAATAAAGGCAAACCCAAGAATCAGAGACAGAATTGGACTACAGGACTAATAGTCTACATGAACCACTGCCTCCTTGATCTTGAGACCAGAAGAACTAGATGGTGTTTGGCTTCCACTACTGAACTTTCTGATCAGGAACACAGTCGATGAATCCTGATAAAAAGGGAGAAAAATGTGGAACAGAACTTCAAATTCTTCAAGAATCCAAACTTTTTAGACATATCGAGGCTGGAGGAGTCCCCAAAACTATGGCCCTGAGTTGCTATTCAGATGTTGAATTGAAACTATTCCCTGAAGTTACCTTTTAAATAAGTAACAGTTTAGCCCAGAGAGTTAAAGATTGCTACCCTTGAGTGTTGTGTTTCTTTAAAAAAAAAAAAAAAATTATGTAAAAGACCAAAAGGTCAACAGCTATTTTAAAACATAGTTGAGAAGGTTAGGGGGCAGGAAGATAAAGTAAATGAAAGTGAAACAACTAGAACAGAAATAATGAGAATGTTGACAAAATGTGAAGAATGTAACCATTGTCACAGATCATTATGTCTAGAAACTGGAATGGGAGCAGGTTTTGCTGTATATATTTTCACCAAAAATAAAAGTAATAAAGGCAGTAGTTTTAAAACATTTTAGGTCAAGTCAGACTGAAAAATCATTTTGATTATAATGATGGTTTGCCAACAGTTTGGCAAACATTCATTAGGTGTCATCTTGTGGTAGTGCTGTTAGGTCCTGGAGTGATAGTTAAGACAGGGCCTCTTCCCAGGGCATCTGCTGTGTAGTGGAGACATATACGTAAACAGATAAACTCAACATAATTGCTACAGTAAAAGTACGCATAGGATAACATGGAAGCACTGGGATGGCGGCGCTTAGCTGAACCTGGGTATTTTGGAACACCCTTCTAGAGAAAATGAAGCCAAAGAGTTATTGAATGTGATTGAGAGCTCCCTCCCTTGGCGGTTAAGTGCAGTTAGATATTATGGGCTACAGGTGGTGACCCCTTGAGGTTCTCTTAACTAATGAGAGACACTGAAAGCTTTAATGAATAAATCTCAGAAGAGTAATAGCTTTTTATTTTAGTCTTTTAAAAATATACTATTTATCAGAGTAGTTAATTCACTTGTATTTGCCAGAATTGCAGTGTTTCTCTCTGTTGTTGGAGGAGCACTGCTGTAATCAATTTCTTACGAATTCGGCACCAAGCCCCTCACCATCAAGTTGATTCTGGCTCACATGCATTTTGTCCTTGTAGGGCAAATGCAGAAAGAAATACACACACACACACACACACACACACACAGTTTTTGATAATTCCACATAGCCAGTTCTCATAGCTAGATTGCTGGCTAAAAGTATGTCATTTTGGTTTTGGACAAATTGTAGGAAAAAAGAAAGATATAAAAGCAGGATGGCTTACCATTTATACATTTGAAATTAGTAAGAGTTTCTTCTGAGAAAATTGACTTTTGTGAATAGTCTGATAGATGTTTAGGGTCCTTCAGAAATTATCTTTAACTTGCTACAGGAATTACTGCAGCAGATGTGTGTGGATGTCCTCTCCACTTGTGAGTGCTGCCTCTCCAACATAGTCCTTAAGGAAGATGGAGCAGGAAATATGGATGAAGAACTATTGGTAAGCAGCTACTTTTTCTTCATCATTCTTTTCGCTTATATATCATCTGGATTTTTTAAGGATTATTCTATAATGGGCATTTCAAACACTATTATCAAGAAAAGGATCCTCCTAGACTATAACTTACTCTTTTTTTTTTTTTAAGAAGAATTCTTTCATGATAACCTATTTTTTTCTCATGTACTTATTATGTAGGTGAAAAAACTTGGTAGTATTCATTTATTTCATCCAGTTAGATCCTGTGGGTAGCCTGATTCCAACAGGGAAAACATACTATTGTTGTAAGCTTGGTAGAGTCAAGATTAAAAATAATAAGGTAAAATAATAAAGTGAGTATACTCTTTATTCTTTTGGTTAATTTGTTTAAATTATAAAGTGACTTCTGAGCTGTTTGAACATCAGACTATAGAAAAAGGGGGTAGTGCTAAGGAGTTCTAAAGTAATGTCTAAAATAAAATGAGATATTTTAGAATCAAAACTCAAATGACCTTGAAGCAACAAAATTGTTTTATATTGCATCCCTGCTTGGAGGAATTATTTCAGTGCAAGAGATTCCAATGTACCAATAAATGTGAGCCAGTTTGCTGATTTGAATGGCTGACTGTCAACAAATATATTATGGTAATTCTGACTCCACCATCTGACACTGTCCAATAAAGACAACAATAAACTGCTTTTTGATGTCCTTCAGTATAGCCTATCATTTAACCAGAATTGGCCGTTTTACTCAACTACTTGAAAATTAATAGAACACCTCTTTTCTGTGTTCATTCCCTGCTTTGCCAGGTAGCACTTGCAGTTCTAGTGATTAAAGACCATGTTTAGATTTTTTAAAGGAAAAGACTATTTATGCTTGAGTCATTACTATGCATGATTTCGTTTTTAAAAAAAAGCATCATTACCAGACAGAATCAGGACATTTTGGGTAAAAGGGCCGTGATGTGTAGAATGGACTTAACCCAGGGTTTCTAGAGGAGCCTTGCTCTTCTAATTTGTCTGAGCAGAGCCCGGCCCATGCTAAGAAAAATAGTTGTTATGACCAGTGAGTTGCCCCCGTCAAGATTTTTTTTGAATTGTTAAAGGTCACCAAATAATCTACCTTACAGTCAAAATATATATGAAAAAGTTTTACCCTATAAATGTTGTTTACTTCATGTTTCTTTAAATATAATCTAAATATTTCTTAAATCCATTAAGAGAGGTAGCTTGTTCAGCATTGATTAAACAGACACACTTATTATTGGTTTTCTTACCCTAAAATAATCCTTTACTTGACATTTTACTATTTCGTATCACCCCTCCATTATTGGGGTTAAAAAAAAACAAAAGAACAATATTAGTTAACTTTTAAACTGAATATCATTAGTATACACAGTAGTGGTAGATATGAGGAAACAGATACTAATATATATGTTTTTGGTAGTATAAATAGCAAACTAATCTGGTAAACAATTTGGAAATGTATATTAAAATGTACATTGGGTTTCAATACCCTTTAACGCTGGATTTCACATCTAAGGAAATAGAACAGCGTCCGAAGGTACAAAGGTGTTCATCAGAGCTCATGTAAACAAAAGCAAAAGATTTAGAAGTACCCCGCATGCTCCTTAATAGTGGAATATTTAAATAATTTGTGATACTGTAGTTTTTAAATTGCATGCTTATATAGTTTATTAAACATTTATTTATTGACAAGAAAGGATACCTAATATTTAAAGAAATAAATGCAAACTTCAAAATAGCACAATTGGTAAGTGTATAAGAAAAACAAACATAAAGCCATGTAACTATAAGAATACTTTGAAAAAACAGTTCTATACAAAAACACTGATGGTGTTTTTGGGTGGTGGGATTATAGGTAGCTGACTGTATATCCCGGTTTGCCCAGGATAATCCTGGTTTACCCCTGTTGTCATAGCATAATTATTAATAGCACTTTTACTCACAAAAGTGTCTAGATTTAGATGATAAAATTATACGGTTACCCTAGTTTTGGATGAGTTTCATTAAGTGGTGACTGTAAATTCTTAGAGTTGTCCATGTGTTTTTATGAAATAAAAAATAGTGAAGCTCTTTTAATTTGAGGGACAAAAAAAAAAATTTCCATTAATAAGTCCTTAATCTAGCTAGAGTTAATTCTTCTTTTGCCTTCTTTTTACTGAAAAACTTTTTTTTTTTTTAACTAATTCTTTTTGTAGGTGAAATGCATTTTTACCTTAGGAGATATAGCCCAACTGTGTCCAGCCAAAGTGGAGAAGCGAGTCTTCCTTCTAATTCAGTCCATTCTAGCTGCTTCTGCTGGTGTGGATCACTGTAAGGCACTTGAAATTATACTCTGCCCTGTGCTGTCTGTGGCTCTTTTAACCCTTGAGGTACTGTAAATACACCAGTTTCCTCTTTATCTTTTGTAGCATCATCTCAAGGTGCCAGTGATATCCCCACCTCACAACCGCTTTCCCAGTTCAGAGGCTCAGCCATGCCTTCCGTGATTAGAGCACATGCAGTCATTACCTTAGGTAAGGAGAACTTAGGGGAGACAGTGGTTTGCAGAGCCTATTTCCATACATAGCTTTTTGTCTAAGTAAGCCTAGCCACAGTAATGTGTTGTACACTGCCGGACTTCCTGTTCCTGTAGCTCTTGTGATTTTTAGAGGTGATACTGATATGAGTACCCAGCCCTGCAGGCATAACAGAATGCTAGCAACTCAAGACTGTCAGATGTGGAACACTGCAGGGAGGGACTTTCTGTTTGTTTGGTAAGATTATGTTAACTTGTTGCAATGATAACTGTTCTTGTCATTTTTTTTAGCACCATGTCTATTCATCAAGCACTATATGGCAGGCACTCTAGTAAGTTCTGAGAATGGAAAAGTAACTTTAAAGTTCAGTTTGTAAAAGGAGATGGTTTATTTGATACTTCCCAAAAGTAGATGAGCTATTGAGAATATTTCTACATGAACTCATATTGTTAATCTTTAAAACACTGACCACTACATTATAATTTGAATCTTTTTCTTTAGTGTGCTTGTGTATTTTATGCTAGATAATAGTTACGAATTTTTTTTTTTTTGTAATTATGGTTACTTTTCAAATATCTAAGAATTACAAATAAGACCAAAACATTCCCCAGACCAAAAAACAAACACGTAGTAGAACTCAGCAGCCCTCTTTCTCCTATGAACAAGAAATAAATAAGATGAACAGTCTTTCCTGTTTACCTAGCTCAAAGTTCAAATTCCTTAAAAGACATTCAGCTTCTATAGAGTACATGTATAATCAAAAGTAGTATACATCCTTTGTTAGGTTTTGTTGGTTACTTTTCCAGGTAAGCAGATAACTGCAAAATTGAAATAATGACTTTAAAAGGGAAGTAATTTTACTAGCATAGAGGAATATCCCATAGAATATATCTCACAAAATTCCTGGGGGAATTTATTTTTTGTTAAGGTATTTTGAACTTCCTAATATCTAGTACTGGTCTGTCTGGCTTTGATTTTTTGTTGTTTGAAAGTTTTTACACGATGTTTTAACTTAGAGTAAATAAAGTCTGTAGCAAGATATGACTGGAGAAAAGTTAGACATAGGAGTAGGATACAACAGAATGAATGAGACAGTTCCCTCTCCTTCATGACAGGCAAGCTGTGCTTACAGCATGAGGACCTGGCAAAGAGGAGCATCCCAGCTCTTGTGCGTGAGCTCGAAGTGTGTGATGATGTGGCCGTCCGCAACAATGTCATCATTGTCATGTGTGATCTCTGCATTCGGTACACTGTCATGGTGGACAAATATATCCCCAATATCTCCATGTGTCTGAAGGACTCAGATCCATTCATCCGAAAGCAGACACTCATCTTGCTTACCAATCTCTTGCAGGTAAGAATAGACATCATCCCCCGTGCACTGCCCCCGCACCCCCAATTGCTTCTGGTTTGAGGGAATATGTGAGCAGCCTAGGAAATGCAGTGCTTTGTAGTAGAGTCTAAAAATAATTGACCCCACTCTGGTGAGGATATTACTCTTCTAATGTTCAGTTCAGCTTTTTAAACAGTCATTTTTTCTTCATATTCCTTTTGGGTGTTTGTTTAGATATCCTGTCAAGCAGAGTAAGTTTAAGTTTTGCAGATGAACATCATGTAGAGAGCAAAGCAAACTCGTGGACAAGTAGTTCTAGTTCCAGTTCTGTCACTACCCTTGACATTGAACAAGTCAGTGTTTCTCAGACTTAACTTCTTCATATGTAAAATGGGGATTGCAGTGTTTATCATGGCTGTCTCGCAGGGTTGTTTGCAGAGTCAAATGAGATGCCTTAGTAGGCTAAAAAACTTATTGAACTATAAAACCCTATAAAGTATTAGATATTCTTATTTATGTTGAGAATATAGATTTCACCTCTTGTGAGGGGGAAATAATATTTGGTCTTTAAAAAAAAAGAATTTAATTGTATCTAATGATGGCCTCCTCTGAGGAGGGCTAGTGAATTTATATAAAGTATTAATTTTATAATTTATAAAATTGTGTATTTAACAGTTATTAATAGTGTAATTAATACTATCTAGAGCCACAAGCAAAAAGCTTTAACTCTTTCTTTTCCTTTGTTTACATAATTGGGAAAGGGACCAAGATAGCTACGTAACACCCTCTTACCTTTACATCTCAAGATGCTGACCTATGTGCATTGAGTCCGTGTTTCTAACACAGTAGAAGGTTTTATGCTGTTCTATCCATGTGCTCCTCCACTTCTCTTTGTGACTAACAAATGGTACATGTTTTCAAGATGTTTGGGAAGTTATTACTAATTAACTGAGCTAATGTGCCGTAGACAGACTGAACATCTGACAGGTGTGATGTTAAACAAAAGAAGGTGAACAGTTGGTTATATGACTGAATACATGTACGGTTTATATGTTAAAATTCATCCTGAAATATGCTGGTTTCTCTTTGTACAGGAGGAATTTGTGAAATGGAAGGGCTCTCTGTTCTTCCGATTTGTCAGCACTCTGATAGATTCACACCCAGATATTGCCAGGTAAATCTTTGCCCTCAAATGTCAGACACCTGAATGCTTTACCTGATTTCTGATACGCACTGATCTCTTTTCTTTCTAATTGGTTTAGAGTTGACTTATTTAGGATTTAGTGGGCCTTTGGCAGTTGCCAGAAAAATCAGCAGATTTTAACAATATTAATAGCTTTACAACAAATCTTTATTTTGCATGTTAAAAAAAAAAAAAAAACTCCCCAGATTTGCTAACGTTGTCTGCTCTTCCTAAAGGAGTAATGAAAAACAGTCTATGTCTGTCATATTAAATGGTATGTCATATTAAACTGTAATAGCCATTAGCTGTTGACTTAATTTGTTGATTTCTAGGCCAATAAAATGTTAGTTTAGGTAGAGAATTCAGATTTTCTTTTAAGTGCAGAAATTTTAAGGAAGAAATTCTAGGAATTAAGACAGAATTGCAGTGTGAAATAAGAGTGTGCAAATTTTAGGGCTCCTTGGAAAAGGAGAATGTGGGGGGTGGTTAATTTGGCAATTGTTAACGCCTGTCCTTCTATTATTTTTTTAAAGATTTGTTTTCAAGGGGTGTTGAGAAATGATCTGATAGAATTTGTTTCCTTAGATTATGTGGCATGAATAATTCTTTTCAAGCAAGTCTGCAGTTGGAAAATAGAATGTTGAATGCCATGGCAAAAGCCACCCCAGCTGGGAAAAGGTCTTTGTAAAGTTCATTAATTGTGAATAGTTTATAATAATGGGCCCCTTTGGCTCTAAATATGGTCACAAATGATTTACTCAGAATTCCATGGAAGAATTTCTGTTCAGTTTTCATTGGCTTTAATTTTCAAAGGAAAAACCTTTCACATAACAAACTAGTAGAAGGTTAATGGTCTAATTGATAGTGTCTAGAGCAGAAGCAAAAAAGCTAAGGCTGTAACTTTTACTTTGTCTTTGTTTATATAATTGGGAAAGGGACTGAGATAGCTGTATAACACCCTCTTACCCTTACGTTGCATCTATAGTACTAGGTAATAAGTTCCTCATAGTTCTCTTTTATATAGCGTGTAGCCCAGGAACACGCAAAATCAGAAGTGCTTAGAATGCTTTCAGATGGTGAGCCTGGGAGTTGAGGTTGATTTTTTCAACCTGTGTTTCCTTGCTTTTCCTCACTTTTGTCAGCTCCTATGCATATATGTAAAAAGTGTTCATGAGTACATAAAATATGTAAGAACCTGTTATGCAGGTGGTCAGAGCATGAATCAGAAAGAAATCAGAAGGACAGAGTAGAGACTTTACACAGTGCCTCTTCTACCATTTTAATACTTCCCCTTAAATCTTTCCATTTTATCTCTTCAATCTGAGTTTGTTTAAATCATGGTTTGAATGTGGACTATGATTTTCAGCTTTGAAAAGTGGACTACTACAGTTGCTAACTGTACTTTAAGTTAGTCTTTTCCCCCAATTTTTAGACCCAAAAGCCTAGCCTCTCTGCTTACATTAAATATATTGAGTTTTCCATATGTATCTACTAATGTAGCTCTTCCAAAGAGACTATAGTGGCAGAGCCTATTAAATTTATTTTTGGTCCAAGTGGATTTCCTGAAGATTCTGGCATATGCAAATTGGCCTGATATTTTTAATTGGTCATGTAAACTACAAGTTGGGGGCCTACAAAACTGCATGATGATATTTTTCTTTCTGCCCACTAGGTGGTAGCTTTGTAGTACCGGAGTCACAGAGTGATACCTAAGTAACAAGTGGACCATTTTGGTTTAAGGGAGCAAATGCTGCAAAAGTGCAAGGAGGTAGAGGACCAGAGTGTCTAAAGGCAAAAAAGTAGCTAAAACAATGGACCACTTTTCTAAGGGCATAAAGACAGAGATGGCTTAGTTTGGGAGAAAAAGAAGTAAATGAGGATATAGAGGGCTCAGTAAAGTTGTAGAACAAGTAGAATGGGGATGAAGGAGTCAGAAAGCTGGAAGGATACGTGAGCATGGTCACAAAGTGGGTTATTTGATGTCAGAGATGGAGTATTGCAGGTGTAGTGTTGTGACCATGGAGTAGCAGCACAAACAGATGGCAATAAAGTCAAGAAACTAGAAGGTCAGGGCAACCTATAAAAACATGGAAGACACTGAATGATGTCAACATTTTGGAATGGAGAGGAAAGCTAGGAACCAGCTACCAAGTAGTAGAGGGTAATGTAGGCAAATGATAGGAGCTTCAAAAGGAAAGGTTAAGTGTTATTACATGAACCAGGTGGAGGAGTAGTTTGTTTTTTTACTGGTAACCAACTTTCCCTACCCATCCTGTCTTAGTTGTCTAGTGCTGCTGTAATAGAAATACCACAAATGGATGGCTTTAGCAAACAGAAATTTATTCTCTCACAGTCTAGGAGGCTAGAAGTCCAAATTCAGGGCGCCAGCTCCAGGGGAGGGCTTTCTCTGTCGGCTCTCAGGGAAGGTCCCCCTCATCAGTCTTCCCCTGGTCTAGGAGCTTCTTAGTGCAGGGACCCCAGGGCCAAAGGATATACTTGGCTCCTGGCTCTTTTTGCTTGGTGTAATGAGGTCCCCCTCCTCTGCTCACTTCTCTCTTTTATATCTCAAAAGAGATTGACTCAAGATACAGTCTAATCCTATAGATTGTGTCCTGCCTCATTAACATAACTGCCTCTAATCCTGCCTCATTAACATCATAGAGGTTAAATTACAACACATAGTAATATCATCACAAAATAGAGGACAAACACACAATACTGGGAATCATGTTCTAGCCAAATTAACATACAACCTTAACCATCACACCTTCCCTCCCGCTTCCCTATTGACTCACCCAACTTTCTTTTTCTTCAGAGCACTTTCGGCAACATACTTTATTGATTGTACATTTATGATGTATCTACCTGTTAGAATACAAGCTTCCTAAGGGGCAGAGCTTTTGTTGTTTACTGCTACATCTCCAGCACCTGGAAGAGCTTAAAACCTAATAGACACTCAATAAATATTTGAATGAATGTGAATGAATAAAAGTATCATTATGGAGCTGGGAAAATGTGGTCCTCATCCCCTGACTGTGGGATGTGGGAGATTAAGTGGCCTCCCCTTGAGAAGGCTGTAAGGAAAATAGTGTCCTAGGAGGAAAGCCAGCTTTAATTTATAATAAGGAAGTAAGAGAGTGCTCTGAGACTCAACTATAGACAGCAGGGGCTTGATTTATCATGGAACCTGGAATAAAGAGCTCACAATGGTAAGATCAAGGGGGAGGGGAGAGTAACAGGAAGTTAGATCCAGAGAAAAGAAACATAGAACAATATAAGGATGAGGTAGAGATGAGGAGGGCCAAGAGAACACGAGAGGCCTGGATTTTAGGTGGTAGCCAAGGATAACAAGAATGGAAGTAATAAATCAGGTTTCAAATAGAATTCTGGTGTAAATGAGTCTGAGCCCCAGTCCTAATCTGAGATAGACATATGTCGAAGGCCAGATCAAGAATACGAATCCGGGGGACTTCCGGCAACATGGCGCTCTAGGCAGAAGCACCAAGCCGTCCCTTCACAGCAAAGATGTGAAAAACTAAGCCAAACAGAGAAAACAGCAATCCTGAAACCCTAAGCATCAAATGAAGAGATAAAGAACTCAGCCAAGCACCAAATGGAATGAGAAACTGACAGAGAACACAGAGTGAGGAGACATACATGCAGAGGTCCCCTATCAGCTAATGCAGCAAGGAGCTGCCATCTTGGACACCTATAAGAGACCAGCGAACAGAGGGTATGAGAAAGCAGCTTCACAGAACCTTCAGCAGGAGACAGAATAACCAGTAACCAGCAATATACACTTTCCCACCCCCCACCCTATTTCACCCCGACACGGCCTTCTGTACTTCCCACGGCCACAGTCTCTTGGCTGGGAAGCACCATCTGCTTGGATTCCACCCGTCTGTACTGGCCGACTCCCTGAGTGCCATTTGTTGGCTGCTGGTGTTGGTTTTTTCCACTTCTTTTGATTTCTTTCTTCCCTCTCACCACCTCCCCCTCCTTTTGCTTAAATACCTGGCTCTGTTCGCCATCTTTGCTTCTTCCTGGGAGGGTGTGAAGCTCCGCTCAAGTACGAGGCTGTTTCCTGGTCCGTGCTGCCACGCTGGTGAGATCCCAGGGCTTTTGTTTGCTTGTTTGTTTTGAATTGTTTTCTTTTTCTTTTCTCAAGTTGGGAGCCCGTTCTGGCCGGGCAGTGCTGCATGGCTTGGGACCTACCCCCTCAGCTTGCGCAGATGCGCAGGGGGATCCCTGAGAGCATTTCTTTTTTTGTGGGGTTTTTTTTTTTTTTTTTCCTGTTTTTCTTGGGGATTTTTCTTTTTCTTGTTCTTTTTTTTTTTTTTCTTTTTTAGTTTGTTTTGTTTTCTTTCACCTCTTTTTCCCTTTTTGTCTTTTCTTCATTACACGGTTTCTTGTCTCTCTATACCTTCCTTCTCTTCCTGTCCCCTGAATACCTGGTGGTGAGTGACACCTCTACGCCTTCTAGCCAGGCTGTACTTCAGCTTCCCCAGACCTTGTACCCACATTGGTGGGATCCCTGGGAGCTTTGCTTTTTCTATTTTCTTTCTAATTGTTATTTATTCATTCTTTTCTTTTTTCTCTTCTTCCCCTTTTGGTTTTTCCCCATTTCATAGTCTCTCATCTCTCCACTCCAGTGGCAAGCTCCCCTAGGATCTTTTTTGTTTGTATGTTTTTGGCTCCTGTTCCTTTCTCCTCTCTCCCATATACATCTTAGCTCCACACATCACAATCTCCCCCTCCATCGTGCCTACCTACACCGTGTGCTTAACATCATACCACCAAGCAGTACAGGCACGGCCTACCAGAACCTGACCTGCACTGATTACTGGCCCACCCTGGTGGCTGTAGTAAGTGCCACAAATAACCCATCCCAGCAAGTCCTCTTCAGCTAGACCTGCCCTGCTGTACCGTATCTGAGCAACTGACCCTGCCAATTGGAGAAGGAGGCGGAAAGTATCGTGCCCACAGATGAGCAAACAACAGAGAACACACAGCCTGCCTGCTCAGACATAGCCAAATAAAACAAAAAAAAAGGACGAAACAAACAAATCTATAATCAAGAAACGAGAAAAATAACTACTGAATACCCCAAAGACAGCAGACAATATCAAAACATTTACAAAAACAGGACAGGGTAGTTCCAGTAGGCATCCAAAATAAAACACCAGATGGCTCTCCAGTAGAAGAATAGGCACTAGAAGTACCTGATAGGGAATTCAAATCTCTAATACTCAGAATTATCCAAAAGTTGAAGCAAAAAGTGGACAAAAATGAGGAAAAAATAGACAAATTCATGGAAAATACCAACAAAAAAAATGGAAAAATTCAGGAAAATAATGCAGGAACAAAATTCCAAAATAAATTCACAACTAGAAATCATACAAAAACAATTAGAAATCTAAAAGATAGATAAACAACAAGATAGCAGAAATGGACAGTGCCATAGAAGGGCTAAGGAGCAGATTTGAAATGGTGGAAGAAAGGATCAGTGGAATTGAAGACAAACGCTTGGATACAACTTGGTTTGAGGAAAACTCAGAAAAAAGAATGTAGAAAAATGAAGAGACCCTGAGAATTATGTGGGACACAATCAAAAGCAAAAATTCGCGAGTGATCCAAGTTCCAGAACAGGGGAAGAAAACAGAAAACACAGAGAGGATCATTGAAGAATTGCTGACAGAAAACTTCCCCAATATCATGAAAGATGAAAAGCTGGCCATCCAAGAAGCTCAACAAACCCCATATAGGATAGACCCCAAAAGAAAATCACCAAGGCGTATCATAATCACACTCGACAAAACCAAAGACAAAGAATCCTGAGAGCAGCTCGTGAAAAAAGAGAAGTCTCATACTGAGGAAAAGCAGTAAGACTAAGCTCAGATTATTCAGCAGAAACCATGCAGGCAAGAAGGCAACAGAATGACATATATAAAACCTTGAAAGAAAAAAATTGCCAGCCAAGAATAATATATCCTGCAAAATGCACCTTCAAATATGATGGTGAAATTAGGACATTTCCAGATAAACAGAAATTAAGGGAATATGTAAAAAACCAAATCAAACATACAGAAACTATTAAAGGGAGTCCTTCGATCTGAGAACAAACAGCTTCATCTCACAGGCTGAATCTAGGATGCAGGATCGTACCAGCAATATACTAGTCTAGGAAATGAACTCTCAAGGACTATCCAAAACCAAAAGAAATACAATAGGGAATCAGAGCAGTTAATCTATAAATGACCACGACATCAGAACAATAAAAGAGGGAATAAATGGAGAGGAAGGCAAGGCAATACCAAGTAATAATAGACTGCTTCAAACTTAGAAAGATCAGGGTAAATTTCACGGTAACCACAAAGAAAGTTAACAAACATACTGATAAAAATAAAGAGGAAAAACAAAGTCTCGGTAAAAAAAAATCCACAAACAAAAGGAATTCAGCACAAAAGAGTAAGAGTAAAAAAAAGTCATCACTCCAGAAATAGCACTACAAAATGACAGCAATAATCTCACATCTATCAATAATTACACTGAATGTAAATGACCTCAGTGCACCCATACAGAGACAGAGAGTGACAGAATGGATAAAAAAACAGAATCCATCAGTATGCTGTCTACAAGAGACACACCTTAGGAACAAAGACGTGAATTTATTAAAAATCAAAGGTTGGGAAAAAAATATATCAAGCTAACAACTACCAAAAAAGAGCAGGAGTGGCAATACTAATCTCAGATAAAATAGACTTTAAAACAAAATCCACCATAAAAGCCAAAGAAGGACACTATATAATGATGAAGGGGGCAATCCATCATGAAGATGTAACCATAATAAACACCTACACACCAATGACAAGGCTCCAAAATACGTAAACTCTAACAGTACTGAAAAGAGAAATTGACAGTTCCACAATAATAGTAGGAGACTTCAACACACCACTTTCAGTAAAGGACAGAACAACTAAAAAGAAACTCAGCAAAGATATGGAAGACCTAAAGGGCACAATCAGCCAACTTGACCTCATAGACATATATAGAACACTCCATCCAACAGCTACAAAGTACACATTCTTTTCCGATGCACATGGAACGTGCTCCAGAATAGACCACATCTTAGGCCACAGAGCAATCCTTAACAAGATCCAAAACGTTGAGATAACACAAAGTATCTTCTCTGACTACAGTGGCATCAAGGTAGAAATTAACAACAGGAAGAGTAAGCAAAAAAAAATCAATTACATGGAAACTGTATAACACCCTGCTTACAAACCACTGGGTAATAGAAGAAATCAAGATAGAATCAGAAAATTCATAGAATCAAACGAGAATGAAAACACATCATACCAAAACCTTTGAGACACAGCAAAGGCTGTCCTCAGAGGACAATTTATAGCAATACATGTACACATCAAAAAGAAGAAAGGGACAAAATTGAAACATTAACTACACAACTCAAACAAATAGAGAACAGCAAAAAAAGAAAAAAAGCCCACAGCCACCAGAAGAAAGGAAATAATAAAGATCAGAGCAGAAATAAATGAATTAGAGAATAGAAAGAATCAAAAACACCAAAAGTTGGTTCTTTGAAAGGATCAACAAAATTGACAAACCACTGGCCAGATTGACAAAAGAAAAACAGGAGAGGACGCAGATAACCCAAATAAGAAATGAAATGGGGGACATTACAACAGACCTAACTGAAATAAAAAGGATCATAACAGAATATTACAAAAAACTATACTCCCAACAAATTTGAAACCCTAGAGGAAATGGATAAATTTCTAGAAACACACTACTTACCTAAACTACAACGAAATGATGTTGAAAATCTGAACAGACCCATAACAAGAGAAGAGATTGAAAAGGTAATAATAAAAACTCCCAGTGAAAAAAAAAGCCCTGGCCCAGATGACTTCACTGGAGATTTCTACAAAACATTCAGAGAAGAGCTTGTACCAGTACTACTCAAACTATTTCAGAACATAGAAAAGGAAACAACCCTTCTGAATTCATTCTATGAAGCCAGCATAACCTTCGTACCAAAACCAGGCAAAGATGCCCCAAAAGAAGAAAATTACAGACCAGTATCTCTCATGACTATAGATGCAGAAATTCTCAACAAAATTCTAGCCAATAGAATTCAGCATCATATCAAAAAAATAATACACCATGACCAAGTAGGATTCATACCAGGTATGCAAGGGTGGTTCAACATTAGAAAATCAGTCAGTGTAATCCACCACATAAATAAACGGAAAGAATCACATGATCATCTCAATTGACGCAGAAAAGGCATTCAACAAAGTCCAACACCCATTCCTGATAAAGTCTCAATAAAATAGGTATAAAAGGGAAATTTATCAACATAATAAAGGGCATCTATCCAAAACCAACAGCCAACATCATTCTTAATGGAGAGAGGCTGAAAACATTCCCCTTGAGAACAGGAACAAGACAAGGATGCCCTTTATCACCACTCTTATTTAACATTGTGGTGGCAGTTCTAGTTAGAGCATTAAGGCAAGAAAAAGAAATAAAGGGCATCCAAATTGGTAATGAAGTAGTTTTACTGTCCCTGTTTTTAGATAATATGATACTATGCATAGAAAACCCTAAAGACTCCACGAGAAATCTCCTGGAACTAATAGAAAGATTCAGCAGAGTAGCAGCATACAAGATAAACATACAAAAATCAGTTGCATTCCTATACACCAAAAAAGAGAACAATGAAAAGGAAATCAGGAAAAGAATACCATTTATAGTAACCCCTAAAAAATAAAATACTTAGGAATAAATCTAGCCACGGTTGTAAAAGACCTATACAAAGAAAACTACAAAACACTACTGCAAGAAACCCAGAGGGATCTACATAAATGGAAAAACATACCATGCTCATGGATAGGTAGACTGAACACTGTGAAAATGACAATTCTACCTAATTTACAGGTACAACCCAATCCTGATCAAATACCAACAATATTCTTCAAAGAGATGGAAAAACTAATCATTAGCTTTATATGGAAAGGGAAGAAGCACCCAATAAGTAAAGCACTATTGAAGAAGAAGAATAAAGTTGGAGGACTCACACTACCTGACCTCAGAACCTACTATACACCTACAATAGTCAAAATGGCCTGGTACTGGTACAACGACAGATGCATTGACTAGTGGAACAGAATTGAGAACCCAGATATAATTCCATCCACCTGTGTTCACCTGATCTTTGATAAGGGCCCAAAGTCCATCAGGTGGGGAAAAGACAGTTTTTTAACAAATGGTGCTGGCAGAACTGGATATCCACCTGCAAAAAAATGAAACAGGACCCATACCTCATGCCATATACAAAAACTAATTCAAAATGGATCAAAGACCTAAATATAAAGCTAAAACCTATAAAGTTCACAGAAGAAAAAATAGGATCAATGCTAGAGGCCCAAATACACAGCATTAACCGGATACAAACTATAACCATCAACACACAAACCCCAGAAGATAAGCTAGATAACTGGGATCTTTTAAAAATCAAACACCTATGCTCTTCAAAAGACTTTACCAAAAGTGTGAAAAGAGAACCTGCAGACTAGGAAAAAAGATTTTGGACAGTATAAGTCAAAGGTCTAATCTCCATAATCTACAGGAAAATCCAACAGCTCTACAAGAAAAAAACAAATAATCCTATTAAAAAAAGGGCAAAGGAAATGAACAGACACTTCACCAAAGAAGACATTCAGGCGGCCAACAGACACATGAGGAAATGCTCGCGTTCACTAGCCATTAGAGAAATGCAGATTAAAATCACCATGAGATACCATCTCACCATGGCATTACTGGCACTACTCAAAAACAGTGGAAATAACAAATGTTAGAGAGACTGCAGGGAGATCGGAACTCTTATGCACTGCTGGTGGGAATGCAAAATGATACAAGCACTTTGGAAAATGATATGGCGCTTCCTTAGAAAGCTAGAAA
The DNA here is from genome assembly GCA_030035585.1 of Dugong dugon. Taxonomy (NCBI): domain Eukaryota; kingdom Metazoa; phylum Chordata; class Mammalia; order Sirenia; family Dugongidae; genus Dugong; species Dugong dugon. Next base: position 4,286,773 of record CM057467.1, read on the forward strand.
TAGAAATACCATATGATCCAGCAATCCCAGTCCTAGGTATATATCCTAGAGAAGTAAGAGCCATCGCACAAATAGACATCAGCACACCAATGTTCATTGCAGCATTGTTCGGAATAGCAAAAATACGGAAACAACCTAGATTTCCATCATCAGCTGAATGGATAAACAAACTATGGTGCATACACACAATGGAACACTATGCAGTGATAAAGAAGAATAGTGAATCTGTGAAGCATCTCATAACATGGATGAAATTGGAGGATATTATGCTGAGTGGAATAAGTCAATCACAAAAGGACAAATATTGTATGAGACCTCTATTGTAAAAACTCATGAAAAAGTTTACACACGAAAAGTAACAATATTTGTTGGTTACGAGGGATGGAAGGGGTGGGGGGGGAGTACTAAATAGACAATAGAAGAGTGGTATCTTGGGTGAAGGGTGAGACAGTACACAGTACTGGGGAAGCCCCACAACTTGTACAAGGAAAGGTCATGGAAGCTCCCTAGACACATCCAAACTCCCAGAGGCACTGAATTGCTGGGTGGAGGGTTGTGGGGACCATGGTCTCTAGGAACATCTAGCTCAATTGACATAACACAGTTTATAAAGAGAATGTTCTACATTGTAACTTGGTCAGTAGCATCTGGAGTCTTAAAATCCTGAGTGGCCATCTAAGATACTCCACTGATCTCACCTCTTTCGCAGCAAGGGAGAATGAAGAGAACAGGATAAAAGGAAAAGAATAGTCTAGATGACTAATGGACCACAGCTACCAAGGCCTCCACCAGACTGAGTCCAGTACAGCTAGATATTGTCTGGCTACCACTACTGACTGCTCTGACCAGGGTCACAACAGAGGATTCTGGACAGAGCTGGAGAAGGATGTAGAACAAAATTCTAACACACACACAAAAAGCAGATTTACTGGCCTGAAAGAGACTGGAGAAACCCCTTGAGTGTGGCCCCCAGACACCCTTTTAGCTCAGTGGTAAAGTCACTTCCAAGGTTCACCATTCAGCCCAGGATTGGACAGCCCCATGAAACAAACCGAGAGTAATGAGGCACAGCAGTCCAGGGACAAGGACTAGAAGGCAGAAAGGGACAGGAAAGCTGGTGATAGGGAACCCAAGGTTGAGTAAGGACAGTGTTGACCTGTAGTGGGGTTGTTAACCATTGTCATAAGGCAACATGTGTACTGTTTAATGAGAAACTGTTTTGTTCTTTAAACCTTCATCTAAAGTGAGAATAACATCACAACTGGAAGAATGTAATCGATGTCACTGAATTGTGCATGTAGAAATTTTTGAAACGGTGTATCTTTGGCTATGTATATTTTCACCAAAAAAAAAAAAGAGAGAGAAGGGAGACTGTTGACTTGGCGTGGGGTTGTTAACTAGTGTCATAAAACAGTGTGTGTACTGACTGTTCAATGAGAAACTATTTGTTCTGTAAACCTTCACCTAAAGTACAAGTAAAAAAAAGTAGATAAAATTAAAAAAAAAGAATACGGATCCATCAACAGTGGCCTTTATTGAGCAGATAACTGTTTCAAAATGGCATTTGGCTTGGGAAGAAATCTGAAAAAAGTCAGATGTTTGTGTTTCCTATTAATCTGAAGATGAAAGTGAACAGTCTCTTCTCCTTTTGTGGGCTTACAAACCTGAATTTGGATTCTTAGTTAGAGAGTAGTAATTCTCTCTGTAAGGTCATTATTAGATTTAGCTGGTCTTCCTCTTGTTTTCCTTATAATGGGATTAATTCTGTGTAAACTCTCTGAATAGTATCCCTTAATTGATGGTGTGATTATACCTGGTTTCTATTGTCCTGAGGATAAGGGGAGGTTGGGAGAGGATGCTGACTGGTGATCCTAAGTTATTAAGGCTTCTTTAGAATTGTTGAAGTTTTCTAATCCCAGCACGCGAAAAGGGCTGTCTTCTGTCATGCTAAAGGAACGCTCCACCAAACATTACTCAGAATGTTAAATTCTTTTACCTTTTCAGCTGAGAAAAACCAAAGTAGTTCCACTTCCCCCATTTATCAAGCTGGTAGGATGTGTGAGTCCTAATCTGGTCAAGGCTGAGACTTCCCTTTGAAGTCCCGCTAGGAGTACTGGATATCATGGATTGACTGATTTCTGGCTTCTCATGGTCTAAGCTGACTGGCTCTGCTTTCAGCTCTGAGCATAAGAACGCTTTGCATAGTTTGTTACTATTGAACTTGTCTGTATAGTGTATTAAGCCAGTTATTCACCAGAGAGTAGACTGCAGTATCATGCTCATTGCTTGCCTATGTGTATTTTATTTTAACTATGTGTATTCTTCACCTAAAATCTGAGTAGATTAGTATTTGACATGAAATCAAAGCTCAAAGCTGCTTCTCTTCTTGTATAAGAATTACTGAATGATAACTGATTTTACATTTCCATATAAAAGACTTCAAATCTGAGGAGAATGTCCAGGTAGACATGAACACTGCTGTGCCATGTTAGACTAAACTATAATACAGTACCAGGAGGTAAATTCTCTTTGACTCTTTTGGGGATGATTTTTGTTTATTATTGGGACCCAAGGTTTTCTCCACCTTTGATACAGATGGTTCACCAAGGCAACCTTTGTTTAGAAAGAACTTCACCTGATATTGTGATTTCTTTGCTTTTCAAGCCTGGGTCACTAAAGAACGCAGTTTGTATAGAGTATGCTGACTATTCTTAGAGCAACAGGTACATCTAGCTGGCCTCAAGTGAATTTCTCCTTAGGAATCAAGTTTTGTTGTTTTGTTTTCATATTTATAAGTCAGGCTGCTTCCCTATTTTCTAGGTGAAAAGTATGCTGTGATTATCTTCAGCAGAATTTTTATCTAGGCTTACTGTCATCACGGTTTCAGAGCTACCTCCCCTGACTTTTAATTGACGTGTATGGTACAAATGCAAACTGATTCTAATCAGCCCAAGGAAAACGTTTTTGTTGTGTGCCCTCGAGTTGATTCTGACTCATAGTGACCCTATAGGACAGAGTAGAACTGCCCAGTTGGGTTTCCTAGGCTGAACTCTTTACAGGAGCAGATCTACAGGTCCTTTCTCCCAGAGCCTCTAACAGGTTTGAACCACTGATCTTTTGGTTAGCAGCCAAGTGCTTAAGCATTGCACCACCAGGGCTCCTTGAGGAAAACGTTAGGGGAAGGTAAATCTGCAAAGCCCTAATGCATTCCAAAGCAAGTATACGGCACTTGGATTAACCATATCACTGCTTCTCTCCAGTTGAGAGTTGACTGGCATTCCTGGTATTTGGAAATTGCATTTGAGCCCTGAAATGAAATTAAACATTGGTCTGGACAGTATGAATGGAGCAAAACTAGCCCTGCATTACCTTAGGCTGACTTCTAAGCAAAACTCAATGCCTTGGCATTCTCTCGCCTACTCTCATGATAAAACAAACTGCATGTAGCCTAGAGTTGAACAACTTGGGCCTTTGTCTACTCACATTTGACTTTGGAAACCATTAGGATTTTACCCCCTGGAATGGTGCAGTACTCATGACATGCTGTGCATGTGTGTTGGAAGCCTCCTCCAAGTTCGGGGCACAGGCTGAAAGGAGAGTGCCCTGGAGTGTGCTGATGATACCAAAGGAGGGAGGTACAGGGAGGATTAGTTAAACATTTTGGAGAGAAGGTCTGTGAAAGTGAATCACTGTGGAAGATACTTGTCCTACTGACCCAAACTATAAAGATCTTGTAATTAGTTCTTATTATTGAAAAAGTTCTAGCTACTAAAATGGGTTTTTGTTCACTGTTGTGGGCAACAGACTTGAAGTTAGGGGACGAAGGCCAGGTGTTCATTGCCAGGTGATCATTCTCATTGCATCAGCCTTAAGGACCACTGGCCTGTGCTTGAAGAAGCAGCTTAGGGTAGGTTGGTTGGTTGTTTTTCCCATATGAAGTATAACTGAATAGTAACATCTTAGTAGAATTCTGAAAGGAAATCTGGTAGGGAAAGCCTTTACACTGACCTTGAATTCAGAAAACAGGCTGTTGAGCAAAGAGACAAAATAAGCTAAATTTGTATCTTGCTTTAGCTCTGAATGGAGCTGCTTATTAGGATAGATTTAGTTACCCCTTATCCTTATTTGTAATTCTCTGTATTGCAGAATCCTTGGTATATTTTTAGAAGCTGTCTGCAAGTAGCAAATGGGTCTCTTTCTTTTGTTTCTCCTTTCTTCACAGTTTTGGGGAATTTTGCCTGGTTCACCTGCTACTGAAGAGAAATCCTGTCATGTTCTTCCAGCACTTCATTGAGTGTATTTTCCACTTCAATAACTATGAGAAGCATGAAAAGTATAACAAATTCCCCCAATCAGAGAGGTTAGTGAATCGGCTCAGATAGTCTCTTTTCTTTGGCAAGACTTGGGCAAACCTCAGGAGATGTTCATCTATTTTGTGTACGGTAGTTAGATAAAGACCCTAATGTATTTGTTGTAATGGTCCTTGCTTTCCTTGGTAGGGCAAGGTAAGACAATTCACTTGTGAGAATAAGTTGCTGAGGGAGGTGTCTGTGCTAAGCATTAGCCTCATCAGTGTGCTTCAGCCCTTAGCATGTAGCTTTTAGGATGTTGTTACAACTCTGTATAAGGGTTCTTCATATCCGTGCTCACACGATGCAGTAAAATTGTCCTGTTTTGCCATAGAGAGAAGCGACTTTTTTCACTGAAGGGAAAGACAAACAAAGAGAAACGAATGAAAATCTACAAGTTTCTTCTAGAGCACTTCACAGATGAACAGCGATTCAATATCACTTCTAAAATCTGCCTGAGTATTTTGGGTAGGCCTAGTGTGTTTGGAATAAATTGTGTATTTAAAAGTAAAACACTGTATTGAAAATGGACCCAGCTGGTCTGTGGCAAATGTGAACCTCCCAGTGCAGGAAGACCCTTGTCTTTGTTCTTCCTCAACATCTGCTGGTCCCAGGAATGGTACTGCAGCCCAGACTTGCCCTCCTTGCACGATTATATCCCATTTCCCAGACATGGTTAGTTTCCCAGAGGCTGATCTTTTGTGCTTTCTTTCATTGTGCTTTCTCTCAGCGTGCTTCGTGGATGGTGTCCTTCCCCTGGATATGGAAGCCAATGAGTTACTCTCAGATACGTTTGAAGTCCTCAGCTCAAAGGAGATCAAACTTTTGGCAATGAGGTCTAAGCCAGATAAGGACCTCCTGATAGAAGAAGATGACATGGCCTTGGCCAATGTAGTTATGCAGGAAGCACAGAAAAAGCTCATCTCACAAGTGAGTGTGGGGTCTTCCCTAAGACTGCCTGGTCTCACTCTGCTTCCTCTGTTTGCCCCTCAGGTATTGGTGGTATACTTGAGATCCTGATTTCATCCTTACCCATGGCTTTAACTCTCTTCTAAGTGGTGATTATTCCCAAACCAGTGTTTCTAGCTCCAACTTCTCTGTGAGCCTGAACCCAGTTCTACTTGCCTGCCTGGATGTGCCTCAGGCATCTCAGACTTACTGTGTCAAAACTAAATTAATCATCTTTTCCTCCCATTCTTCTTCTTCCCACCACTGTCTACACCCCAAGAAAAAGTAATAAACAAAAAAAACATAACTTGCTTGTCCTTCTCCCTTGGTCTCTATTGTGGAGAATGGAACCATTATCTACCACGATGTCCAGAAGGGAAACCTAGTGCTCTCCAGGCCAGAGTTTGTCATGCCAGGTGTAGGCTTTATTTGGCCAGTGTGTGTAGACATTTGAATCTGATTGGTTTAGGTGAACAGTTTAGTTGCCATGGTCCTCACCAGGCCCATGTTCCTGTGCCTCGCCTGGATTGTTAATTTATATTCCCTACCTGATCCCTGGAGGCTTTTGACTCCAAAGACAGAGACTTTCTTCTCATCCAGTTTGCCACCACATCCTGTGCATTTTATCTTGTGAATCCATCTCTGTTTTGCATTTCCACTGATACTGAAATAATTTAATTTATACCTGTGCCATTTCCAGTAGTTTCCTTAGCACCTTTTTGTCTAGTTTCTTTCCAGGCCATGCACCACATTAATGCCAGAGCAGTCTTTCTTAAATACAAATTTGATCATTTTATTCTCCTGCTTAAAGTAGGTTTGAGGCAGATTAACTACAAAGAGGCACGGGGGGGTGGGTACTTTCTGAGGTGACGGAAATGCTTTATGGTTACTCAATATACAGTTCCGTCAAAACTCACTGAATTGTTCACTTAAAATGGGTAAATTGTATGTAAGTGATACTTCACTGAAAATGTCATTAAGAAGTAGATTGGTGGCTTCCTGTTACCTTCTGAATAAAATCCTGATTCTCTCTCAAAGCGTACAGCTCTTCTTTGTGTGCGTGATGCCATCTCAACCTTTCCTCATCTCTCTGACCTCCATTTCAAATTACTGTTCTTTCCTCAAATACGAGATGTTCTCTCATGCTGCAGTTCCTTTGCACAGTGGCTCTTCTCTCTGGAATGTCCCTTCCCACCCTGTTCTTCTTTCCCCCTACTAATTCCTACACATCCTAAGTGTCATCTTTTCAAATAAACCTTCCTTGATACACATTCATGTCTACTCCATTCCTGCCTGGGCATCCCTCTTCCATATGTGCCATAACACCCTGTATATCTCTCTCAGTTACCGTAATATATACACACTGATCTAGAAGCAACTTGAAAGCAGGAATTCTTGCCTTCACTTCTCTGTCTGCAAAGGTAAGCTTTGGTCTGGTGCCAAGAAGGTGTTGAGTGAATGCATATAAGCCGCTTTTCTAATTTATTGTGGTAAAATTATATGTAACAAACATTTGCCTTGTTAACCATTTTTTATGATGTAAGCTGTTTTTCATAAATGCCTTTTATCATATTGGGAAATTTCTCTCGTATTCTTAGTTTTTTAGTGTTTTTATCATGAACTGGTGTTAGATTTTGTCAAAAGCCTTTTCTGCACCAGTTGAGATGATCATGTGGTTCTTTTCCTTTGTTCTATTAATATGGTAAATTACATTAATTGATTTCCTTATGCTGAACCACCTGAGATGAATCTCCTTTGGTCATGGTACATAATCCTTTTTAATATGCTGTTGGATTTGGTTTGCTACTATTTTTGTTGAAGATTTTTGTATCAGTATTCATAAGGGGTATCCTATAGTTTTCTTGTGGTGTCTTTGTCTGGCTTTGATGTCAGGGTATTGCTGGCTGTGGAATGAATTTGGAAGTTTCTATAAACTACTTTTTCAGACTATCTGTTCAGGTTTATATTTATTACATTGTCTATTTTTCTGCCTATTGTCCTCCTGTTTCAGAAACTGGTAACACTTTAGAAATGAGTGGTTTATAAGCAAGGAACATATACTGGTGACTTGAGGTGAGAAAAAGAGTACTTTTCAGGGTCACAAGGATGAATCTTGCATATATGAGCTACTGTAATGAGTCATTTTTAATTCTAAGAGATTTCTTATAAAACATTTGTAGTTAGTGACCATTCTTGGTAAGGATTATCAAGACTTGATCAAACAGGTATATGTAAATGCAGAGCACTTTTCTAAATGTGTGCAGAGTTTACCAAAAAAGGCAACAAGAGATAGAGTTGACTCTCTTTGTGCTTAGCAATTTTTAGACTATTATCAGTTACCCAACAGGGACATATGATGTCCCTTTGGATACCCGGAGATGAGCTAGTTTTCATTCCCAGAGGGGAGATGCTGCATGGGTGGACTGAATGTGGAGCCAAGAGTCAAGGGTCTGCGATGGGTTTGCGGTGGTTTGGCGCTTTTGTCAAGTTCTTCGATGTATTTTTAATTCTTTTTCCTCGTGTAGGAAACAGGAATAGTATGCATCCCCTTCCTACTTTACAAAGCATTTTGAGTGTTTTGAGGCAGTGTTTATAAAGTCTTCAGTACAAAAGCAGTGGGTCCTATATAGTCACAATATCAGAAGCAAAACTAAACCTGTATAGAATGCTGTTGTTGTTAGGTGCGATCAAGTCGGTTCCAACTCATAGCAACCTTATGTACAATAGTATGAAACACTGCCCGGTCCTGTACCGTCCTCACAGTCATTGCTGTGTTTGAGCCCATTATTGCAGCCACTCTGTCAGTCCATCTCATTGAGGGTCTTCCTCTTTTTCACTGACCCTCTACTTTACCAGGCATGATGTCCTTCTCCAGGGACTGGTCCCTCCTGACAACACATTCAAAGTAAGCGAGACAAAGTCTCGCCATCCTCGCTTCTGAGAAGCATTCTGGCTGTACTTCTTTCAAGACAGATTTGTTCATTTGTCTGGTAGTCCATGGTATATCTGATATTCTTCGCCAACACCGTAATTCAAATGTGTCAGTTCTTCTTCTGTCTTCATTTTACATTGTCTAGCTTATGAGGCAATTGAAAATACCATAGCTTGGGTCAGGTGCACCTTAGTTCTCAAATGCTAGATCAGCTATACTGAAAGAATTAGGTCAAGAAAAAGTCAAAGGTCATTCAGAAGTTTATACATCTTGTTTGTGTTACTACAGGTTCAGAAGAGGAATTTCATAGAAAATATTATTCCAATTATCATCTCCCTGAAGACTATGCTTGAGAAAAGTAAGATCCCAGCTTTGCGGGAACTCATGGCTTATCTCAGGGTAAGTGGTGACCATGTACTTTTGTGGTTATGGCCCATCACCATTCTACCACTCAGCATCTTCTGGTAGTTAGTGTGGTTAAAACAGCTGGTGAATGATTGAGCTCAAAATGCTACAAAACCAATGTTATGTTTTTTGGAAACATGCCTGCTAGACAGGCTTTTGGCTGTTGGGGAGAAGTTGGAGAGTTTCATTGAAGTTGATTCTTTCCTTTTCCATTGGGGCTGGGAAGAGTTGACTCGCTATACAGAGCATGATTCTGATTAGATTCAATGTTGAGGATTTTCTCAACTGGGGTCAAGAACAGAGTCGACCTCTTAGCACATTTTGGTGAGGGATAAAGTGAAGATTGGTCATCATGTGTAATTGTAGGGTGTTTACCTTTAACACATTCTCAGATTACAAGATCAGGAAATCATAGCCCTGTAACAGTGTGCCTTGAGGAATACCTGTTGGCTGGCTGCCATTGAGGGTTGGCCTGTCTGTGAAGCTAAGGACCACAAAGTTTCAGCCTGTGCAGACCTCCATGAGGGCAACTTCTTTCAGTCAGATACAAAAGCAACATTTTTTCCCTTTAACTTAACATGATTATTTCCCTGTTCATACGATGCCTTTCTCGTCCTTAAAAAAAAAAAAGGACTACTACAAAATTACACTGAGTATACTTTTTAAAATAGCTTTTTGTCCTAGAGGAGTTAAGGTGAGAAAGATGGGCTCATTGTATAGAAGAAAGAACTTCCAATTATTTTTATATTTTTCTTGTCTTGTCTTGTTTTAAGCCTCAGGAAGGAAAAAAGAAGAGCTTAGATCCTAGGAACACTTAGACATTTAAGAAAATAAATCCGTCTCCTGTTTCTGAGGTACATGCAGCGGATGGTGCGGTGTTGTTTTAATTCCGTAACAGTGTTTCTTCCTTGTAAACCTTCTGGAGTGGCTAACTGCTTGACTACTAGCCGAAAGGTTGGCAGTTTGAACCCACCTAGAGGTGCCTCGGAAGACAGGTCCGGCGATCTATTTCCGAAAGATCATAGCCTTGAAAACCCTATAGAGCAGTTCTACTGTGTAACACACGGGGTCATCATGAGTCAGAATCAACTTGACGGCAACTAAGAACAACAACTGAAGAAGCTAGAGCAAGCCCTGCTTTTCCTGGCAGCTGTAGAATTGATGGATAGCCTTCTCTTTGTTGGACTTCCCTTATAGTTGGGGCTTTTCTTCCCCCTAACACTGTTAGGCAAAATGGGTTCTTTTCTTAGCAAAGGGACTTCGCCCTAGCAGCCCTCTGTAAGACCTGAGAAAGATAAAGACCTGGTATGATGAAAGCTTTTCTGCAGCATCTTCAGAGAGGACACAGGATGGGAATAGAGCTGTAGTTCTAATTTCCTGAGAGTCAGGGGGAAAGCCTGAGTAGGTTCTAGATGGCACTGCATCCTGTGACTGACCCCAGAGGCCCTGTCAGAGCCAGGGCAGCGCCATTCGTGCCTACCTGCCTGGCCTCTGAATTCACTTCTGACTGGCCTGCCTCAGTGGTCACAAGATCCTTTGAACTGGTGACCCAGTGCCAGGGCAGACCACCGAGATGCATCATTGTCCCCATCCCAGCCTCAGGGATGGAAAGGGGGTAGCAATTGGTGGCATTCCTGTACCATTATCAGTTCTGTGCTAGGCTAAAACTGCATGATCCCATGTCCTTTATCCCACCAGGAACCGGGAAATTGCCTCTTAACTGTCAGATAGGCAGGACACTTCCTAAGAGACCAAAACCATCGCTTAATGCCTAACTTATTGTGTGGTAAATACAAGTGTGCTTGGCATTTCTTGGGATATATCATTGTGCTAATTAACCTGTTAGTTAATGTCATAGAAATAGTTTTCCGTCAGCAAAATAATTTTTTTATTTTATACCTCAGGAAAATGATTATTATGTAATTTTATGTTGGAGAGAGCTTATTTTTTAATTCAAGAAAACATCAAAGAATGCTTCTGGGTCTCTTTCAGGAGGTGATGCAGGATTACCGAGATGAAGTCAAGGACTTCTTTGCAGTTGACAAACAGCTGGCATCAGAACTTGAATATGACATGAAAAAGTACAGTGAACAGCTAGTCCAGGAGCAGGGGCTGGCAAAGCAGCCAGACGTGAACAGGAAAGCTGAGGGGGCCAGCATGGCACCAGTGGGGCAGGTAGGAAGAAACCCACCTTGAGCTTGATCCTGCTTTCCCAGCTGTTTTTTGTGATCAGTTGTTCCAATATCTCTCTCAGAATCTAGAGATGATATGAGGTCAGGCTGGGTTAAACCTTTGTGATTCCTTTTTTTTTCTTGGCCACCATCATGTTCATGTCTTAAGGGAGATATACAGGCAGCTTAGCCGTGGCCGGCTTCCTTCCCACAGGGCCATGCCACATGAATTTGTCTGGAGCATCGTAATAACAGTTGGGGGAAATGTGTGAGCACCCAGAAAGCAAGCTGGCAGTCAGGGTATCTGATCTTTGATTATAATGATTCTAGATAATTAGCTCTCTAGGTGTTTTTGTTTGTTTGCAGTCTTGCCCCCAACACGTCTGCCTCTCTAGAGCTTATTGTCACTTGGGGTATTTCTAGGCTTATCTGCTGCTCACTTTCAGAAGCATAGTGTTCTACTGCCCTGAGAAATCCAGACAGATCTGCTATACTGAAAAATGATGAGGACAACTACTTTACTCTTTTGTCGCTTCTTTAATACCACAACATCTACTTGTGGCAGTCTTCCAATGGTACTGTTTCTAAAGACAAAGCTCTATTTGCCCAGGGCTGACATATTTTTAAAATAGATTACTCACAGACTTGCTTATAGCATGTGAAGAGTCTGTAGAAGACGAGTGTTAGAAGGTAAATACTGTTTATTTTCTCGAACAGGTTGCTCCGAGTTTAGAAATAATGCCAGCTCCTGTTGGCCAAGACAATGCAGCTGTGGCCCCTAGTGTGAGCCACCCCTCAACACCCAGATCAAGCACTGGTAGAGTACCTTCTGTGCCTTCTCCACCTGACACTGGGCCGTTGAAGATGTTAATGCCCAAAGCCAGGTATAGTGTGTGCGGAATCTCAGAGGCCCTGCTCCTGTGCTAGGCCTCGTCTGTGTGAGTGCTCCCAGCAAGGTCTGAGCGAGTGTAGACAAGTGATCCCCTGGAAGAGGGTGTATGGTGATCACACTGTGTTCACTCTCACTTTGTGTGGGGTCTGCAATTAGAAAATCAGTGTTTGTGGTATGTTCTCCTCCGCAGGCCCATGTCCCTGAGTACCATTGCAATCCTAAACTCTGTCAAGAAAGCTGTGGAGTCAAATAACAGGCATCGGAGTCAGAGCTTAGGAATGCTGCCTTTCACTTTGAATTCCAGAAGTTCGGACAAGAGCAGCCGTCATGGTATGCCTGTAGATTGGCACCAGGAGAGTAATAGACCTCCTTGGTGTTCCGTCTCGTTACAACAGATAACATTAATTGGGGATTTGGAGTTACAGATAATAAAATAATGCATATTTATGATAAAGATTTGGAAAATGGAGCAAAAAGTAAAATTCATTCATAGCAGTTGTGTTTATTCTTCCAATATTTCTATTCCTCACACTTATGTGTGTTTTATGTATTACTTATAAAACTGTGATCATAGTGTGCATCGTTTTATAAACTGCTTCCAAACACACACTTGTACTAATATGTAGTTGAGAACCGCACAGCTTTTCTTGTGGCTTTATAGCATTTCATCTTGTGGAAGGTACTACAACTTATTACTACCCTATTCTTGAAGATGTAGGTGTTTTTTCAGTTTCTTGATATAAATAATGCCACAATGAACATCGTTGTACATAGAGCTTTGTATGTATGTAACCCTTAGGATTAATTTCCAGAAGTCAAAGGCCATGAATATTTAAAAAGGCCTTCCATGATTCATACCCAGCTACGCCCCCACCCTGGTGCGTGAGAGTCTGTTTTCCTCCTTAGGAACACTGGGATTTATAGTTCTGCATTGTCTTTTCTGAGTTTTATAGACCAAAAATGTCATTGCTTTAATTTCCATTTCTTTGAATCCTGGTAAGGATGGACATTTTTCATCATGTTTATCATGTATTTGTATTTCCTTCAGAATTGCCTCTCTATAGGAACACTTCAAATATTGAGGATATTAACTTTATTGTATATCTTGCACATGTTTTCTCATTTGTTGTTTTGCTTTTTCATACTGTTTTGGTGTGCTTGAGACAGACAAAACTTTTCCATTTAATCCCAGGCTCTTCATACAGCTTGAACCAAGAGTCTTGCGGATCTATCGACCATCTGACTAAACGAGCAATTAGCACCCCTGACCGTAAGTAACTAATTTGAAGTTGTCTGCTCCTAGCCCTAGCTCATTATGTATTTGCTAGAGCTGCAGTAAAACACTTTCTGTTGCAAGATAGTTCTTTCAATTAAGTAAAAACTCCTGATACTCAACATGATAGTGTATTATATCAGACTGAATGGTTCATAGTAATTATATTAACTCTATTAATTGAGCACTTACTGAATGTCAGGTCCTCTTCCCAGTGCCTTTACATGTATTAATGCATTTAAACCTCAACCATGCTATGTTATTAGGTGCCGTCGAGTTGGTTTCAAGTCATAGTGACCCTGTGTACAACAGAACAAAACACTGCCCCATCCTGTGCCATCCTCATAATTGTTGCTATGTTTGAGCCATTGTTGCAGTCACTGTGTCAATCCATCTCTTTGAGAGTCTTCCTCTTTTTCACTGACCTTACCAAGCAGGATGCCCTTCTGTAGGGATTGGTCTCTCCTGATAACATGTCCAAAGTACATGAGACAGAGTCTCACCGTTCTCTCTTCTGAGAAGCATTTTGGCTGTACTTCTTCCAAGACAGATTGTTCATTCTTCTGGCAGCGCATGGTATATTCAATATTCTTCGCCAACACCATAATTAAAAGGCATCAATTCTTTTTTGAACTTCCTTATTCATTTTCCAGCTCTCCATGCATATGAGGCAATTGAAAATACCATGGCTTGGGTCGGGCAGACCTTAGTCCTCAAAGTGACAACTTCGCTTTCAACACATTAAAGAGGTCTTTTGCAGCAGATTTGCCCAATGCAATACATCGTTTGATTTCTTGACTGCTGCTTCCATGTGCATTGATGTGGATCCAAGTAAAATGAAATCTTGGACAACTTCAATGCTTTCTCCATTTATCATGATATCACTTATTTGTCCACTTGTGAGGATTTTTGTTTTCTTGACGTTGAGGTGTAATCCATACTGCAGGCTGTGGTCGTTGATCTTCATCAGTCAATGCTTCAAGTCCTTTTCAGTTTTCAGCAAGCAAGTTGTGTCATCTGCATATCACAGGCTGTTAATGAGCCTTCCTCCAATCTTGATGCCGTGTTCTTCCTGTAGTCCAGCTTCTCAAATTATTTGCTCTGTATACAGATTAATTATGATAAAAGGATATAACCCTGACACACACCTTTCCTGACTTTAAACCACTCAGTATCCCCTTGTTCTATTCAAACAACTGCCTCTTGGTCTGTGTGCAAGTTCCCCATGAGCATAATTAAGTGTTCTGGAATTCCCATTCTTTGCAGTGTTATCCATAATTTGTTATGATCCACACATTCAAATGCCTTCGCATAGTCAATAAAACACAGGTAAACATCTTTCTTGTATTCTCTGTTTTCAGCCAAGATCCATCTAACATCAGCAATGATATCCCTTATTCCATGCCCTCTTCTGAATCTGGCTTGAATTTCTGGTAGTTCCCTGTCGATGTACTACTGCAACCACTTCTGAATTATCTTCACCAGAATTTTATTTGTATGTGATATTAATGATATTGTTTGATAATTTCCACATTGGTTTTTATCACCTTTCTTTGGAATGGGCAAAAATATGGATCTCTTCCAGTCAGTTGGCCAGGAAGCTGTCTTCCAAATTTCTTGACATAGACGAGTGAGCACCTCCAGCACTGCATCCATCTGTTGAAACGTCTCAATTGGTATTCCATCAGTTCCTGGAGACTTATTTTTCAGTATTCCGTTCAGCGCAGCTTTGACTTCTTCCTTCCATTGGTTCTTGACCATAATGCTACCTCCTGAAGTGGCTGAACAGCAACCAATTCTATTTAGTACAGTGACTCTGTATATTCCTTCCATCTTCTTTTGATGCTTCCTGTGTTGGTTAGTATTTTCCTCATAGAATCCTTCAATATCGCAACTCGAGGCTTGAATTTTTCTTCACTTCTTTCAGCTTGAGAAATGCCGAGTTCTTCCCTTTTGGTTTTCTATCTCTAGGTCTTTGTACATGTCATTATAATACTTTACTTTGTCTTCTCGAGCTGCCCTTTGAAATCTTCAGTTCAGCCCTTTTACTTCATCATTAGTACCTATGAGGTGGGTACTAATGGTGCCTTATTTTACAGATGGTGACACTGAAGCCCACACAGGTTAAGCTGCTTCCCTTGGCAGTGCAGCTCTGGAGCCAGCCCTATTCACCACTGCCCACGTGCCTCTGCGGGCCCAATTGTGTTAAGGCTGTTCTGCTCTATAGGATGATCAAATGTCAGCAGTAGAAGGCACCTTGTATGTTATCTAGTTTAGCTTCTGAGGAAATGAGACTTGAGGGTCAATGGTATATTGAGGATTGCACTGCTAGCTAAGCTAGAACCTATGTCTGGTCACTCCCCGTTAGGTATTTTCTAATACTCTGTTCTTTCATTTCAAGCTGGAGGTGAGCTAGAAGTGTAGAATATTTTTTCCCATTATGTTTTTATAACTTTTTATTGTCTCAAACCCCATAAAAGCGTTATTTTCAGAAAATTATTATAATATAGAGAGATTCTTCCTGTCCAAAGCCTGTAGTCTTTTATTTACGAGGCCCTGCCTGGCGTGTCTTCTGTACGCCTCCCCTCTTTTCGCTGCTGTTCCCTTGCTCTCCCGAGTACCACCCTCTTCGAGTGCCTGCATTGAGCCATGCTCTCCCTGCCTCAGGGCATCCACCCCCCACCTAGCCACCACCTATTCATCTTTCAGAAGCCGTCCTGGCCTGCCAACTAGATCGTGCCCCTCTCTTGGCACACTGAACTTCTCAGCAGTAGTCTCCATGAGGCCTTGCTGCATCACCCTGCTTTGTGCCCACAGGGCCTGCCGCAGGGCCTAGAACACGCCAGGTGTGAAATAGATACTTGCTAGTGATCCAGGATGGCAGAGCTGGGCGTAAACTCAGGCTTTCTGATTCAGTATCTGGGTTGCTTTACAGCCTTACTTCTCTCACAGCTCTCATGCGTTAGAATGAAGAACAGTGTGAAAGAGGTTCCCCTTTGTGATAGTGTAGCATAAAGCGTCAAGCCATTCAGTCCCGCATTCAGTCAGTACACACTTAGTGAGCACCTTTTGTGTTCCAGATCCTTGCATTTGCTTCTGTTAACCCTGAGGTGCTGTGGCCTCTTAGAATATTTAACAGGTTATAGATAATTTTCATCTAAATCTCCATTTTACGGGAGATTAATGGATGAACAGAACTCCCACCCCCATCTTTCCTCAGATGATAACCAGATCATAATAACAGTTTTTATCATTTATGGCAGTGAGTAATTTTGGGTTCCTGTATATTGAGCAGGTGTAGTGTTAGATATGTAAATAATTCACCCTCTTCCAAATGCAGATGTTTCCTGTCTGTTCTGTACTCCTGGCTTGGGGGCACCGAGAGCTTCTATTCTGGTGGTTGGGTGTCATCTGCCACAGGAGCAGGCTGGCTCAGTCCAGCTCTGCTCCCCTGGGCCCTGGCTTCAAGCTCTTGCTCTGCTCCCCTGGGCCCTGGCTTCAGGCTCTGGCTGGTTTCCTAGCAGCACACGCCCCTTGGCAGTGACACCTGGCAGGCATCGACGCTGCTTTCATGTGCATGTCCGGAGCTGTCTGTACACTGAGACGAGACTCAGTGCTGCCAGATCAGTCCAGCACTTGTTCTTTCTCTAGTCTCTTGAGTGTAAGCTTCCTGCTGATGCAAATTTGGGGAATCTCTCTTTATTCCAGGCCAGCAAGAACTGCTTTAAGAAGGGTCTCCTATTAACTTTCTTTCCTGGGAGAATTATTTGGTAACTTACAAGAACCCAGTTCTCTTTTCTCTGGTTTATAAATACAAATGCTTTTGACAGCTCTGTAAGTTCATGTGGGGATGCCTGTCAGGAAGTGGTCTCAGCTCTACAGAACTAATAAGAAAAATGCTGTCCAGTTCAGCTATTCTGTACACCAGTGTTATTCAGTAGGAACACAGTGGTTTTGCTGGATGGAAATGAATACTTTTCAGAGCTGGGGTTGTCACTAGAAATCTTTAGGGGAAAGGGGAGTTAGCACGTGTCTCTTACCACTGTAGTTCAGGCAGCAAAGCTGCTTTCTGCCTTTGACTCTAAGCACTGAGTGTACCGAGGGACTCTGGATGGGTGCTTTGGTGAAGGCTGATACAGACGACAGCCTTGGAAACCCTACGGGGCAGTTCCTCCTATAGGGTTGCTATGAGTCAGAATCGACTGAATAGCCATGAGGTTTAAGGAAGGGGAATTCAGGTGGCAGCACAAGGAGAGACCTTGCAGAAATGGTTAACAAGCAGAACTGGGCTCTTTCAGTGACAGTGATGAAAACACAACTCTCTGCTACTGCCTGTCAGCATCCCTTGTGGAGCTGCCAGTGCACAGCATCACATATTCACTGATGGGTTTGAAAGCACGGACGAGAGATATATAATCTCTCCTTGTAAGGAGGTTACAGTGTGTGGGAGAAAGGTAGCAGTGATAAAGCTTATTTCATAAATGCTCTCACAAAAAGGACAGCAGGCTCTTGAAGTGCAGTGTGCTCAGCAACCAGCCATTGGACCTGCACTGTGCTTCAGGTTGCTGCAGCAAGGGAGGTGGGGGTGTGCACAGGTGAGTTAAAAAAATGGTTTTATTGAGGAAGCAGAAATAAATTTAATTACAGTATAACCTGGTAAGTTCTATGATAGGAGCATATGCAAAATGGTATAGGGCCAGAAGGAGGGGCCAATCACTAAACCACTAGGGGAAAGCTTCAGAATTTGAGCCTCAGAGAAGGAATGCTGGGTTGTCAGATCAGGGGGGCACTACGGGCAGAGAGAACAGCACCTGGAAACCCAGTGGGGCAGCCCAGGGCATGCTGGGAGTGGTGAAAGGCAGGTCTGGTGGCCCCGGCATCAGCATGCCCCAGTGAGTCTGTGAAAGGCAGCTTGGGCCCAGCGTGCATCAGACTGAAGTTGGATTTTAGGCCCTTCTCTCAACACTGAGCATCCAGGTGCTTAAGTAGGGCAGTAACCTTACCAGATCTTTAATTAAACATCACTCTGATCACATCGGGGATAATAGCTATTTAATTATAGTAGTCGCCAACATTTCTTCAGCACTTAGCTTGTACCAGGTTCTGTGTTAAGCACTTTATGTGAATAATCTTATTAATCCTGACAAGTACACTATGAGGTAGGTCCATTTTTATCCCCATTTTACAGACAAAGCAACTACTTCAAGGCAGAGCCAGAATTCAAACCCAGAGTCTGAGTCAGAGCCTGTGTTCTGAAACGCTGCTCTCCTCCTCCTGAGTGTGAACTGAAAGAGGGAGAGGCCATAAGTGGGAAATTACGGGGACAAATCAAGGGTGAAATGAACTGAGACATCCACAGTGAGAGGAGGAGGACACAGAATGAAGAGAGACTTTGAAGACACAGTGGACAGGACTTGGTTACTAACTGGATGTGGAGAAGTAGCTAATGGTGCCCAATAATTTTTCACTTGGATCAACAATTTATTGAGTGGTACCATGTCTGAGGTAGGAACATAGAAGCAGCCCTTTGAGAAATGGGCGTAATGAATTGGTGAAGTGTCTTCAGGAAATCCAGGTGAGATACAAGAAATGTAGAACTAGAACGCAGGGAAGATCTGAGCTAGAGTTTGGGGTCATTGATAGGTAGTAATTGACATGGGAGTGGATGAGAAAAAGCCAAAGACTGTAATTAGTAAGTACCTCGGACCAGCAGAGAAGTCTAAGGGGAGTGGTCAGAGCAATAGGAAAATCAGGAGAGACTGGTGCCATGGAAGGGAAGGGGAAGGAGTCACTGCCAGGTCCAGCAAAAAGGTCAAATAAATAGGTCCACTGGATTTGACAGTCAGGAGGCCTGTGCTGTTTAAATCGAGAGCGCTCAGTACTGATAGAGGGTGGAGAGACTATGAATGGAAACTAGCAGAAAGACTTAACTGACCTTGCTCAGGTGACTTTATCTGATGTTTGTTTCTAACCAGCTTTTTACTAATAGTGGCATTTCTCCTTTTACCCAGGGACCATCAGTGAGGTCTCATTTGGAGCAGCGGTCAGTTATATCAGCATGCCACAGACTCCTTTTTCGCACAAAGGCAAGTTATGGGTACCCTTCTTGTGTGGCACACTGCCCACTTCAGGACCGCTGGGAAAAACTGAATTTGTGTTTGACTTCCTTTCAGAGAAAAGTGAAGTCCAGAGTCAAGGACCTGAGATACTGTGTTTATCACTGCCTGATAAACCGTAAGTTTACCAAGAGTTCCTTTTAAGGTGGATGTTTTGTCAGGATTTTTCTTCTAGTTCCAAAATGATGCTTATCTTCTTCTTCCCCAGGCCTCCACAGCCTCAGCAGTGGAATGTCAAGTCTCCAGCCAGGAATAAAGACAATCCAACCCCCAGGCGGTCCCTCCGAAAGACCCCCCTAAAAACAGCCAACTAAACAGCGCATTCCAAGAACTGGCCGGGAAGGGAAGGAAACCTTCTTGTTTTGTGCATGTGGAAAGGCAGCTATGTCACTTCCCTCACACTTCAGAGATGCTTTCATCTTGGAATACCAAAGCTTTCCTTTATGATTCGAGCACTCTTATTTACCACCTTTCTTTAGCTGGCAAATTTTTTATATTTCTCTTCATGAAACATGGCTTAAAAAATTGTAAAATAATAGAGAAGTGTCAGATTTAGATTTTCTTATGCCTAAACTTTAGCTATTTAATGTTACACTTTTATTCCATTTGAAAGTGTCAAGTAAATTCTGATAAGCTGTATTCCATTAATAAAGGTTAAGTAATAAAAACAGCCTTCCAGTATTCAGTAGAATTTTTCTATTTTAGAAGAGGGCTTTTATTGGTAGTCATTTTA
Organism: Dugong dugon; assembly: GCA_030035585.1. Lineage (NCBI taxonomy): Eukaryota > Metazoa > Chordata > Mammalia > Sirenia > Dugongidae > Dugong > Dugong dugon. Next base: position 4,306,592 of record CM057467.1, read on the forward strand.
ATTTTACAGGAAGTATTTAGGAAGAACAAGACTAAATCCTATCTGGTAGGAAAAAAAATGATTGAGTTCATCTTTAAGGTTTGGTTCATCTCTTGCCTTTGTTCCCATATAAAAGTTGTTTGCCCCCAACAACAGACACCTTATTAGTACACACATACAACTCCTGCTTACGAAAAAACAGCTTCATGTCCCTTATCCAGAGTTGTACTAATGCTGGCTTTGGTGGCAGTCCGCCAGGGATCACTGCTGTAATGGTGGGACGCTGTTAGTCTCCTCTGTCGGCCTCGTTAGGTCAACTTAAAACGTGTGTGTTTATCTTTTGTTTAAGAACAACCAGAAATTGGTTCCTTTTTAATCCCTTTACTACAGAAGCGGAAGTACAGAGTTACAGTAAAAACATGTTTCAATATGAATGTGGTAACTGGATTTGAAGAATGGAGTGTCACTGTGTTCTGCCCCACAGCTCTCTCACAGTGTATGCACTGTCCTGACCCTGGGCCTGTCATTGGTGGAGCAAGTGACAGCGCTGCTCTTCGGCGAGCAGACTGGTGACACAGCTCCGCCTTGGTCCCCTTGGCATGCAGTGCAGCAGTCTCTCTGTGCCTGGGGCTAGACCACTGTACGTATACTTGCCCCACAAAATGCCAGGAGTGAGGGGTAAACCAAACATAAGAACAAATGAGAAAGAAAGAAATAATGAAGCTCAGGTGGTTTTTTAAAAAGCTTTTTATAAATGAGGTTTAACAAAAACCAAGTTACAGGTGTGTTAGTACAAGTTGGTAACATAACGTACAGCAACATCCATACCAAAGGCCAGAATAACAACCTTGTACAGGCCTCCTGAATCATTAGTCACATTCATAAAAATAGTTTTCCTTTCTGTCTACAACTTTTACAGCAATAGGGAACTATTTCCCAGACTCCACATTTCACTTCTCTACTTTGTCAGACCCAGTTGCACATGGCACTAGGGTAGAAAAAGGCTTTACGATATAAAAGGGGAGGCAATAAGGTGACCCTATCACTATGACAACCAAGATGAAGACTAGAGTGTGTGATTTCCCAACAAAGAGGAGGAGGGAGCGTCCGTTTCTACCAAGAGGAGGTGAAGATGAAGGGATAATCTTAATTCTAAGCATTCGAGATACAGATACAAAAGGTAGGTACCATTAAGCAATTACTGAAGAGTTGTTCACTGCTTCTGCCAAATACCCCACGGCAGAGTTATTTCATGTAACTTAGAAAAGTCAACATGAGTCTCAAGTATTTTAAAAAACTGTCAAAGCATTAAAAATTAAGACGCTGAAAGTTTAATCAGAAGATGACATTCTTCTACATAAAAACTAAGTACACAATGGAATTACAGGTGCTCCTTTTGAGAAGCTCCTTGCTTCAAAGCACATCACATGGCCTCACATGGCAGTGTAACTGAGCCTCAGAACATCTGCTCTGCAAGACCAGGCGTTTAGAATGATGTTTCTAATGCCCCCCACAAAGTGAGCAGTGTCTCAGGCTGGTAAAAAATTTAAGATCAGATTTAGAAAATTGCTTTTGATTCAGGCATTTTATGTTCCTCACCATCAGGCTTTTTAACCTGGCTGCACTAGGATATTCTTCAAAAGGCTGGACTGGCTGCCACCACATAATGGTTTATTGTGAAATGAGACACAGAACCTGTGGTGTCTGAGTGCTTTCATCATGGCAGAGGGAAACAGCAGAATTCATTTTCTTTAAAAAACTGTAGTTGACAGATTTGATTTCAAAATTGCCTGTGGCCTGTTCAGTCTTACAAAAATACACAGATAATTAAAATGAATTCTAAAAACAGCAGTAGCTGCTTTATTTTATGAGCCATCCACAACCAAAACGTTGAGCTCTGACACACTGGCATCAAGGAACCCAAAGGCTGGGATGCCACACGGAAGCCACCCAGCTTCCCTGAAGTGCCCACCACAGAACTGTCCTGGAATGAACTAAGTGGCACATGATGGGTGAGACACAGTATTAAAGCTGGCCAGGACACAAAGCCATTGTCAGGGCTCTTGAAATAGGAGTGGATACTTGGGCCAGCACTTGGAAGTGAGTAGCCAACAGCATTGTAGAGGGGTGGTATGTGACTTAACCCCAGGAGTTGCCTGAAGTTTGGACATACGTGTCTAAGAGCTTCTGGGTGGTCTTTGGACATAGGTAACTTTAGTAATCTAAGGAAGAGGCAGTTCAAAGCTAACCTGAGAGCTCCTTATGTTTTCCTTTGGAAAGATGCAACAGGTTTCAACATTGCTCTACTGGAACTTTTAAAAGGTTTCCTAAGCAGCAATGGTCTGATGTATAGATGGCATAAATCCTCTTGTGAAAAATGCTAAAACTTTTATGGAAAAAGGAATGTTCCAGTAAGCCTCCTTGAGAGGATTCCTTGGGTAAAATACTCTAAATATTGATATTTTCCAATATAACACTAGTAGTTTGGAACTCTGCTAACAGTTCACCTTTTTTTTTAAAAAAAAAAAAAAAAGGTTATTTAACATTGTATGATAACATATTTACAGTTTAGAAATTTTCAATAATCAAAATACATTTTTAGCAAAAATTTAGGATGTAAAATTTTATAAAATAAACAAGACGCATAGAAAAGCAAAACATTATTTCAATACCATTTCAGATTTAGCCTAAGATGAAGGTTTTCCTTAAAATACTGAAACCCTCCATGGACAAGCAAGGATCCTGCAGGTAAAAGGACCCTTTTTTTAGCAAGCAATCTACCTCCTGATTTTGGTCATTTTCACAAAATGCTGATCCAAGAGTATTCTCCAAGACGGACACTACAACACTGATCGAAACAGACTTTAACAAATTGTGAGGTGCTATAAAGCCGGCCAACTGTATATAAACCCCTTCTCTGGGTTCACCTGATCAAGCTATGCAGCTAGTTTCCTGCTGGGGCCCAGGCTCACGTTTCACACTGCTGGTGCCATGAAGTGACTCTGTCACCCCTCCCGGTATTCCTACTAGGTGATGAACAACTAGTGGCTTCACAGGTCCTCAGTGTCCAAGCACAGGAAAGTCTATGTGAGTGATTTCTTTAAAGTCAAATTACTCACTTGGGAATCAGACCAGAAACAGACTGGAAATCAAACTCAGTGAACTAATTTAGTTCTTTTCCTTATGATTACTATGCCCATCTTGAGGAAAGTTCTTTTATTCATGTGGCTCGTTAAAAAGTAAGAAAGGAGTAGCGGTCAACTTTGGCAAAAAAAAAAAAAAAGAAGCTTTTGTGTGAGTGTCTGGCTCTTGCCAAGTGCACTTTGCTCATAGTTGCTCTTAATAGGAGTTTCTAGTAGAGGTATTTGCATGTCCTTTCTCAGCCATACTGTCAAGATTTCAGATCACAAATGATGATTTGTGTCGGAAGTCGCCCTGCAAAGCAACACAGTTACGACATGGCCATCCTCTGCCAATCCAGAGGCCCCAGTGGGACAGTGGGAAAGGTAAGCTCGTGATCAAATCTAACAGTGGTTCCACCATTTCTCTAAAGAGAAGACCTAGAGCAAAACTCAAATCGAGAAATAATCATTCTTAGAAAGTAACATCTAGAGCTTGCAAACTGGGAACACCATGCCAGTGTGCACGTATCACTGTGAAGGGATAAAGAACAAAAGGTCTGCAATATAATTTGGAAATCCTTTCCCTATGAGACCAACTTGGTTTCCAGACAGGAATGTCATTTTCCGTGCTGGGTACACCTAGATTTCTAGGTCTCCTAAACCATCTCTCTGCTCTCTTCCCTTGCTCCTTACCTCATCATCTGTCCTGATATAGTTAACACCATCGGGTTTCCCTGGGTTCTTGTAGCTGTGAAACAGGAGAAGAAGGCAATTCAATGACTACTGGTTGTCATATTAATACCAACCTGAATGAACTCTTGACTTTTCCTTGTAAGGCAGGCTACCTTTCTCCATCCTGTTTTTTGTTGATGAAGTAACCACGTCTGTACGCACAGCAGATACCCACTGTTATCAGGGCCAGTACTGTGAGGACAACCAGGACCCCCCCAATAATTCCACCGACGTTCAGGTCATCTGAAGAAAAGGAGGTTTGAGGGAAGAGATAATATAAAAGTCTCTGGCCCACCATTCCTGCACCCTTCCCCTACCCTTTTTCCCCTCCCCTCCCTGGCTCCCATGCCTATCCCATCCAGGAGAACAGATGGAGAACACTTTAGATCTTTCTAGCCTGGGACACACAGGACACCATGACCCCTGATTTCACTTGTAAAAAGTACTGAGACTTCTATTGTTCAAATGCAGTTAATACTACTTTAAAAGGGGCTTGGCATTTTATAAAAGGCTTAAAAACTCTCTAGGTAAATCCCTGAGAATATTATTAATGGAGCAAAAAGTTACATTATAAGGACAAAACTCAGAGTCAGGAGTCCGAAGAAAGAAAAAACAATTCCTAATTTTCCAGGCTCTCCCTTTGCTGTAGCTTGTTTGGGAGAAAGGAGCTGGTTTCAAAAGTATTTTACAAAAGTATTTACCAATACAAATACCAGGTCTCTTAGTCATCTAGTGCTGCTATAACAGAAATACCGCAAGTGGATGGCCACAGTCCAGTAGGCTGCAAGTCCAGATTCAGGGCATCAGTTCCAGGTGAATGCTTTCTCCGTTGGCTCTGGAGGAAGGTCCATGTCATGAATCTTCCTTTGGTCTGGGAGCTTCTCTGTCCAGGAACCTCAGGTCCAAAGGACGTGCTCTGCTCCTGGCACTGCTTTCTTGATGGTACGGGGTTCCTAACTCTTCTGTTTGCTTCCCTTTCCTTTTATCTCTTTGAGAGAGAAAAGGTGGTGCAGGCCACACTCCAGGCAAACTCCCTTTACAATGGATCAGGGATGTGGCCTGGGTAAGGGTGATGTTAACAATCCCACCCTAATCCTCTTTAACGTAAAATTACAATCACAAAATGGAGGACAACCACAGAATACTGGGAATCATGGCCTAGCCAAATTGATACACACATTTTTGGGACGACATAATTCAATCCATGACACCAGGTAAGAGCCTGACCCTTCACTCCACTGGCTGCCTGATCTCATAGCTAAAAGTGCTCTTTAAGGAAATCACCTTAATCCTAATCAAATCAGCCTCTTCCCCTTTTCATTTCTATATAGTAGGCAAAGAGATTTGGTAATCTACAGTGTGGTGGCAGTGGTGGCTGTTCCTTTATGCAAATAAAAATGCATGGAATAATATGCAAAGAATATATCAACAAAAGCCAGCTAACTTGAAGTTATTAAAATTATCCCTTAGCATAGTAGTTCTCAAATGTGTTACGGATTGAATTGTGTCCCCAAAAAAATATGTGTTGTAAATCCAAAAACCCCTATACCTGTGGATGTAGTTCCATTTGGGAATGAGACTTTGTTATGTTAATGAGACCATATCAGTGTAGGGTGTGTCTGAGCCAATCAACTTCGCGATATAAAAAGAGCAGATTAGGCACAGAGAAGGAAGCACAAATGGAGGGAAAGATACACATATACAACACATGACGATTGCCAAGGAACCCAGGAACAGAAGCTGAAAAGAGACAAGGACCTTCCCCTAGAGCCAAAGGAAAGAAAGAAATCTCCTAGAGCCGGCACCATGAATTCAGACTTCTAGCCTCTTAAGCTGTGAGAATAAATTTCTGTTTGTTAAAACCACTCACAGTATTTCTGTTACAGCGGCACTAGGTAACTAAGACAGAATTTGGTACAGAAAGTGGGGTGCTGCTTTAACAAATACCTACAATGTGGAAATGGTTTTGCAATTGGATAATGAGTAGAGGCTGGAGAAATTTTGGTATGCTTCATTGTAAGGCTCTACCTTGCCTTAAAAAGGCTGTTGGTAGAACTATGGACATTAAGGGCAATTCTAATGAGAGCTCAGAAAGAACTGAGAACTCTAATGAGAGCTTCTATTGTCATGAACACAATGTTCCTAGAAACACGAATGTTAAATATGCTTCTGGTAAGATTTTTAAAAGGAAATGATGAACACACAATTGGACACTGGAGGAAAGGTGATGCTTTTTATGCAGCAGCGAAGAACCTGTCTGAATTCGAATGTTTGATGGAAGGTAGAACTTTTAAGTGATGAACTTGGATATATGGCTGAGGAGTTTTCTAAGCAAGATCTTTAAAAAGCAGCATGGTTTATCCTTGCTGCTTATAGTAAAATGCAGGAGGAAAAGATGGACTTAAAAATGGACTGTGTAAAATGAAACCAGAACTTAACGATTTGGAAAATTCTGTTGTACAAATTAAGGACATGTGTCCTAGAACTCTCACCAAGGATGTGGTGACTCAGTCTTTTGTTAAAGAGGTTAAGCCTGTGACTGATGGATCTATTCAACTCATGAAGCAAAAATCCCGTCAGCTTAGACTGAAAGGGACAGAGACAGTACAAAATGAAGGAAAGCTGCCTGCCTCATGGAACTCTACAGGCAGGAAGCAGGCCAATGGAGCAACTTGGCTGCAAACATCTGTTGTCCTTCAAGTAAAGGAAGGCATCAATCCAGGAACAATTCAGAGATCAGCGGAATGGTTGGAGGAACCATAGTAGGCAGGGTTGCCTCCATTTCAAAGCATGGAACCACCACCTCCATTTCAAAGGGGTAGAACAACCGCCTGTTTCAAAGGATGGAAAAACCACCTCCTAGGTTTGAAAGAGTCAGATTTCCACCACCTCAGTTTTGAAGTGTGGGGTAGCTGTTCATGGGGCAAGAGGATTATGTTAATGAGACTGCCCAAAGCTAAGAGGGTTCAGTTGCCATGCCCAAGAGCCAGGAAAAAGGCGCCTCCCCGGATCAAGGAGCTAGGGTCACCACTCAAGTGGAACAGGATAATGGGACCACTCAAAGCTAAGGGGGCAAGGTTGCCATCCCAGTATGCCTGGAAGGCAGTGCTGACACCCAGGGCCAAGGGGCCTCCACTCTGGAAGCATGATCAACACCCAGAGTCTGGAGGAAGGGACCATTGCCTAGATGGTCTCAGAGAACAGAGGATTATTTTCAAGCATTGAGAGCTAATGAAATTTGCTCTACTGCGTTTTGGAAATGTTTGGTGCCCATGAACCCTTCTTTTCCTCCAATTTCTCCCACTGGTAATGGAAATGTCTATTCTGTATTTGCTCTACCACTGTAATTTGGAAGCAGATAACTTATATTCTCAGGTTTTACAGGTTCACAGATGGAAAGGAATTTTGTCCCAAAGTCTCACCCATGTTTGATTTAGATTTTTCAGCAGATAAGATTTTGGACTTAGAGTTGATGCTGAAATAGGATTAAACTTTTGGGATGATGTGATGGGGTAAACGTGTTTCCCACATAGGCAAGACATGAATTTGGTGGGGGCGAAAGGGTGTAATGTTATGGATTGAATTGTGTTCCCAAAAAATACGTGTTGTAAATCCTAAACCCCTATACCTGTGGATGTAATTCCATTTGGGAATGGGACTTTCTTTGTTATGTTAATGAAACTGTATCAGTGTAAACTGTGTCTTAAGCAAATCAACTTTGAGATATAAAAAGAGCAGATTAGGCACAGAAAAGGAAGTCGAGATGGAGGAAGACTGACGCCAGGCCACACAAGGATTGCCAAGGAACCAAGGAACAAAACCAGAAAAGAGACAAGGACCTTCTCCCAGAGCCAAGAGAGAGAAAGAGCCTTCCCCTAGAAGGCTACAAGCCTCCTAAACTGTGAGAAAATAAATTTCTGTCTTGTGGTATTTCTGTTATAGCAGCACTAAGAAACTAAGACAATAAGTGTATATCTAAAAATCTTCTTGAAATGTTGATTTTAAAATGTCAATTTCCAAGTCCTATCCCTTGAAATTCACTAGGTCTGGGTTATGGCCCAGAAGTCTTCCTCCAGGAGAAACTACCCAAGACCAGCTGACCAAACTGGACAGATGGGGAGTTTCCCCAGGTGTCGTGGATTGAAGCATGTCCCCCCAAAAATGTGTGTGTCAATTTGGCTGGGCCGTGATTCCTGGTATTGTATGATTTTCCTATGTGTTGTAAAGCCTGCCTCTATGATGTTAATGAGGGAGGATGGGTGGCAGTTGTGTTAGTAAGGCAGGACTCAATCTACAAGATTGGATTGTGTCCTGAGGCAATCTCTTGAGATATAAAAGAAGTGAGCAGAGAGACAGGGGGACCTCATACCATCAGGAAAGCTGTGCCAGGAGCAGAGCGCATCCTTTGGACCGGGGTCCCTGCGCAGAGACGCTCCTAGTCCAGGGGAACACTGAAGAGAAGAAGGCCAACAGAGAGAAAAAGACTTCCCCTAGACCTGACGCCCTAAATTTGGACTTTTAGCCTACTTTAACTGTGAGGAAATAAACTTCTCTTCGTTAAAACCATCCACTTGTGGTGTTTCTGTTATAGCAAAACTAGATGACTAAGACACCTGGAATAGCTGTGAAAATGTGTCTCAAACATTTCCATGTAACAGTGCTCACAAATGATTCTTAAGAGCAAGCAAGTTTGGAAAACACTACTCTAGGGGTGGTTGTACGAGACAGGGATTCAAAAAGCTACCCAAATGATTCTGATGTACCCACTCTGACCTCATTGTCCCACAACACTTCCCCTTCAGAACCAATACCCTAGAGACGGTCTCATCCCAGAACAGAGTGGAACTACTGCTGGGTTGCAGTTTTATGCAAAATGATTATAGCTGGATTATAGCTGGATTACTCATTTTTATGAAATGATGTATTTAGGTAACTATATAGGAACTATCGTTCATTAGTGGTTACCAGGGGTAGGATGGGAGTGAGACAAGGGAGAAGTACTCCCTAGGTAGTAGTAACTTTTGGTTTATAGTAACAGGAAAGGTGGCCCCGAATGTGGGATGCTGATATTAATTAGGCATAACCAATCACCTCACAGGATTAGTTCTCTTGGTTTGGGAATTCAGGGGTGTGGTCTCATGGGACAATCCAGTCAATTGGCATCATATAGTTCCTCAGGTTTATGTTCTACCTCCCAGTATGGTTAAGTAGTGTCTGGGGTCTTAAAAGCTTACCAGTGGCCATCTAAGATACAACTACTGGTCTTAACTCATCTAGAACAAAAGACAAAGAAGGGAACCCAAGAATCAGAGAAGGAACTGGACCACACGACTACTTGTCTCCATGAACCATTGCCAATTCCACCTTGAGACCAGAACTAGATGTTGCCCGGCTACTACTACTGAGCTTTCTGATCAGAGACACAACAGCTGAATCCTGTTAAAAACCAAAGAAAATGTGGAATAGAGCTTCAAATTCTTAAAAGAGTTCAGACTCACTGGACATACTGAGGCTGGAGGAGTCCCCTAGACTATGACCTTGAGTTGCTCTTGAATTCAAACTACTCCCTGAAGTCACCATTAAACTAACAGTTTAGCCCAGAGACTAAGAACTGTCACCCTTGAGTATTGCTTTTTAAAAAGAAAAAAAGTGGGGGAGGTCAACAGCTACTTTAAAGCATAGATAAGAAGGTTAGGGGGCAGGAAGTTTAAGTAGATGAAAGTGAAACAACTAGAACAGAAATAATGAGAATATTGACACAATGTGAAGAACGTAACTAATATCATTGATTATTATGTCTAGAAACTGGAAAGAGAGAGGGTTTTGCTATAAAATATTTTTCGAAAAGGTCTTGAGAACAAACAAAAAATAACTCACAGACTTCCATCTCCTGTTCCTCACACCTGGCTGAGCCTGCATCATTGGAAGCAATACAATAATACTGCCCAGAATCTTCCTTGTGAACAGCACTGAAAACCTGTTTCAGGAAATTACAAGTAAATAATTAGACCAGTCAGCAGGGCAGAACTGTCAGGGGATGGGACAGGAGAGGCTGACATCCCACCCTAGAACCTGCCAAGTCCAGAATATGGTAAAATGTCTGCTTGTTTGTCAGTCTCCCTTTGGCTTCCCAGTCACTGAGCAGGTTCTTCTTGATAGTTTTTCCTGATAACAATGACATCCTCCTTTGCTACTTAGAGATATCAAAGCCTAGCAACATCCAAGGAGACCCTGGGTGGTGTAAACGGTTAATGCCCTTAGCTGCTAACCAAAAGGTTGGCAGTTCGAGTCCACACCTAGGTGCCTCAGAAGAAAGTCCTGGTGCGGTACTTCTGAAAAATCATCCATTGAAAACCCTATGGAACACAGTTCTACTCAGATGCTCATGAGTCAGAATCGGCTTGATGGCAACTGGTTCACCAACACCCAGAATGAGATATTGATTTTTTATTCAAGTAAAGGGACTCTTGATTATGATGGCTCCTCGCACTACAGTTTGGCAGTACAGAGAAGTATCCTACGGCTCCTTTGTACACGTAGTTGGATATACCATGGATCAAGAGGCATCTCCCCAAAGAGACTGATGTATAGAAAAAGCCTGATGTGATAATGCTGGTGATGTCAGTCTGTCCTCTAGCACATGACCACTCTTGTTTCACCTATAAACCATCCACCCACTTCCCACCACCACTGGATTATTCTGAAGCAAATTTCAGACATATTTTATCCATAAATACTTCAGTATGTATCTCTAAAAGATAAGGACTTTTTAAATCATAATCACAATACAATCATCATGCCTAAAACAATGAACAACTCTTTAATATCATCAAATATCGCAGTAATCAATTTCCCTGTCTCATAGTGATTTTTACACTTGGTTATTCAAGGCAGGATCCTAACAACCTCCACCCATTGTGTGTGTTGAATCGCTCTCTTCAGTCTCTTTTAATCTACGGGTTCCCCCTCCTTTACTTAACCCCCTTAGAACTTACTTGTTTAAAAAAGGGAGATTTCCTATATTATTTTGACCTTCTGGACTTTCAGCACCCATCTTGTAAAGAGGTTTTAATGGTTCTCCTAATCACTGTTCTTTCCACAATACGCATTCCTTGCCGCTACAGAGACATTTCCTTACCAGAGTGCCTGTTTCAGAGTTTAGGAAAAAAGAGGAATTTCGAAATCTGGGGTTGGCTCTGGAGTCAGTGGGCAGAGGCACGTCGTTTCGATACCAGCTGTAGTGAGGCCGGGGGGAGCCCTCGCTCTCCTGGCAGTGCAGCGTGGCTGACTTGCCCACAGGCACTGCCTTTGGGACTCTGCAGACAGGAGTTACTGGCTTCACTGTAGGAAAAATATGGGTTGGTGTTGAACATCGCAGCAACAGGGCACTGGTCTTATCAAAGCCCACAATAAATCAGCTCCAAAAACAAGACAGCTGGACCAGGGCTCTTGCACCACTGCTGGCCCATGAGCACATCTGCAGAATGCCACCAGCCATCACTCCGTTCCATCATTGTAGCTCATCCCACCCCTAGTACAACCCCACAGCACATTTTCTTACTCCCTCCACCACCTTCATGACGGAGGTGTGGAGAAGACTGAAAATATGGTAAAGTACCTCCTATACCTGGTGGAGGAAAGTGCAGGAGCCCCACTTCCCTTCTCTCCTTCTACCCCAACTCAAACAGTCTCAGCTCTCCCAAGTGTCTTCCCCTCCCCAAGTCACATGACACCCTTAGGGACTGCGGCTCTAGAAGGAAAGAGATTAAAATAAGAGTTGATCCTTTTTATTGTAGGGGCAAAGATGTTTTAACTTCACCTGATTTCCTTCCTACCTTGCACAGTTAACTCGATGACAATCTCATCAATTTCCTTGCGGTCGTTTCGAGCAACAACCTCACAGCGATAAAGGGCCGAGTCTCTCCGTGTCACATTCCAGATCTTCAGGGAAGTTTTCCCCAACATTTCTGCACGACCTGCCAAGTCTCCTATAGATGAGAAGACATGGGGCACAAAAGACTTTTTAAAGATAACCTTTGCCACTTGAAGAGGGTGGTTTCTGGGGCCAGTCTTTGATGTCACAGAAAGAAGACTTCATGTTGGTTTCTATTTCTATTCCTATATAACAAAGTGAACTCCCTGAGGTCAGCAACCATGTCTTATTCCCATTTGTCAGCTGAGCACCAAAAGTTGTACCTGCTCTGTAACAGGCATTCATGATATGTGTCTCTGTAGTGAAAGTCAGGGACCTTATTTCCTTTTCATCATTCCAGGGAAGGTTACCCATTAAAAAAAGAAAAATAAAGCAAACAACAACATTAAAAACAAAACAAAACAAATCCAACAAATAGTGCTGGGACAACTGGTTATCCACATGCAAAAGACTGAAGTTGGACCTCTACCTCACACCACCTACAACAAAGACCTAATGTAAGAGCTAAAACTATAAAACTCTTAGAAATAGGGGAGTAAATCTTCGTGACCTTAGATATGATACGAAAAGCACAAACAACAAAAGAAAAAACTGGGCTTCACCAAAATTAAAAACTTTTGTGCTTCAAAGGACATTATCAAGAAAGTGAAAAGACAATCCACAGAATGAAAGAAAATATAAATTATATATCTGATAAAGGACTAGTACCCTAAATACATAAAGAATTTACATTTCAACAATAAATAGACAAATAACCTAATTAAAAAATCGACATTTCTTCAAAGAGACACATAAATGGTCAATAAAGACATGAAAAGATGCTCAACATCATTAGTCATTAGACAGATGCAAATGAAACCAGTGAAATACCACTTAACCCCCACTAGGATGGCTATAATCAGAAAGACAGACAATATCAAGTGTTGGTAAGGATGTGGAGAAATACATTGCTGTTGAAACTGTAAAATGGTGCAGGCACTTTGGAAAACAGCTTGGCAGTTCCTCAAATGATTAAACATAGAAAACCATATGACCTAGTAATTCCACTTCTAGATATATACCCAAGAGAAATGAAAGCATATGTCCACACAAAAACTTGTACATGAATGTTCAAAGCAGCATTATTCATTGTAGCCAAGATGAAAGCAACCCAAATGTCTATCCACTGATGAACAGATAAACAAAATGTGGCATGTCCATACAATGGAATATTACCCAGCCATAAAAGGAATGAAGTCCCGATACATGCTATAACATAAATGAAACTTGAAAACATTCTGCTAAATGAAAAGAAGTCAGTCACAAAGACCACATATTGTATGATTTCATTTATATGAAGTATCCAGGATAGGCAAATCCATACACACAGAAAATAGATAAACAGTGGCCAGGAGCTGAGAGGGGAAGGGGAGAGTGGGGAGTGACCGCTAATGGGTACAGGGTTTCTTTTTGGGGTGATAAAAATGTTCTGGAATTAGACAGTGGTGATGATTTGCAGCTTTGTAAATATACTAAAAACCACTGAATTATACATTTTAAATGGGTAGGTGTTATCCTATATGAATTATATCTTAATTTTAAAAAAACATAAAAAGACACAGTAACTCTTTCAAAGACGCATAAAGAACTTGGAGAACAACAAGTAGAGAAAAGAAGTAGAAAAAAAATCACACAGAAACTATTACTAAACTTGATGATTGGTGACAAGTATATGAAGGATTTATACTATAATATAATATAAACAGGAAGATGGCTTGTGACACAGGATGAACATTTTCAAACGCCATTTCTAACAGAAAGGTTTTTTATATAGTAGTCATCAGTGGAGGATTAAAATTTCTACAGTGTAAGAAAATAGTAAATAAAAATCTATCAGGGTGCCAGAGACCAAGTAGACTCCAGTTTTCCTCCAGCCCTCATACTTCGTATGGTAAAGACTCTCCCTCCTACCACCATCCCTACTGCTAAGAGTAATTGGTTTACTCAGAAAGTTCTTTACAGAAAATCCCCACATGGTTTCTCTGATGACTAGAACAGCATGTGCAGGCTTTAGTGGGGTGAGCCGAAGTTGCCAAAGAAAACGAATTTGTTTTCTCAGAATAGCATTTCCATCTCTCCAAAGATGAGAGGTGGAAGGGGGCTTCATATTGGTGGGAAACCAAAACTACTTTTAAGAGCCTGTGATTCCCAGTGACAATGAAAACTCAAAGTAGAAAGGCTGTGAATTTAGGTTGTTTCCACAAAATCTCTTTCCTGTCTCTGAAACCTCAACTATCAACTTCTCTGAAACCTCTGAAGCCACCTCACCTAAACTTACCTGCATTTGTACCTAATCTCTACACCTTCCCTCCTGTCAGAATGAAAGTGATGTCCCACTTCCTGCCACCTTAATTCCTTCCTCTCACTCCTCTTTCTACCTTAGTTCAGAGCACTCACCCCCGCTGGGCTCCTAAGACAGGACTCTGAATCAGTTCTCCCGCTCCCAGTTTTGTCCACCTCCAATATGCTCTCCACAAAGCAGCCACTGCAATCTTTTTAAGCATAAATGTGCTCACGTGACTTCCATCTTAAAATCTTTCATTGGATTCCCAGGACCCTCAAGATAATGTCCATTCTTGCACGGTATTCAATGCTTCATAACCTGGTTGTTACATATCTCTCCAGTCTCATTTCTAAACACTCCTGTCTCTTCCCTCTCCAGGTCTCAGCTATGGTAAAGAACTTACAGCTTCTGCAATAAGCCAAGCTATATTTTGCTCCTACATCTTTATAGATAGCATTCTTTCTTGCCTCAACACCTGCCTCCACCCTACCCTTCACCCTTGTGCCTGGCTAACTAGCCATTCTTCATGTCTCTGCTTAGATGTCACTTCTGGAAGACTTCCCTGGCCACCTCTCCTCCCCCTACTTCATGCCACCCAGAGCACCCCAAGCTCTCCCTGGTGTAGCACTCTGGGAATACCTGCTAACCTGATCAGAGGTGCTCTCTCTGGGGGACCCTGCACCAGGTTTGGCCCACAGCAGATGCACGGTAAATACTTTTGTCTTCTTTCTGCTGCATATGATCCTTCTAATTAACTCACTTACATCACTAATGTCATGGATCATGCTAAGAAGACAGTCTAGGAAAACGTTCACTTTGATTGTCAGAAAGATAGACTGAGGATAGATTAAAATCCTAAGTAATGAATTGATACTTGTTGAAGCTGGGTGACAGGTATATGTGTGAAATTTCCCATCACAATAAGTTAGAACAACAATAACAACACACACTAGTCCTAGCTACATAGGCAGGTGACCAGTCAGAGGTGAGTTTCTGGCTATAACGACGTGCCTGGCCTTGTGTACAAACAGAGTCAGCAGCAGAGAGGACTACAGGATCATACCCTGAATTTTGTTGTCAAAAAACACATAAGTTGTTTGGTCATCTTGAATTTTCTTCCATTCAATCCTGGGGTCATTTGTCTGTGAATCTGTAATGATACAAGATAGTTCCACACCTAATAAGAAAAGGGGGGGAAAGAAAAGAACTCTCAGTGAATATGGAAACACTCTAGGTTCACTTGTATACCCAAACCTGCAAGCTACCTGTAGTTTAAGAGAGGCCTTTTCTATAGTTTAAAAACACAGTCATCGTCAGGCTCCAAGAGACTTTGAGAAAAGGTGGATTTTAGCTAGTCACTATGAGTCGGAATCGACGGCAATGGGTTTGTTTTGTTTTCTGGTTTGTACTACATAGAATACACTCTCTCTTAGCCCCCATCTTGTAAGTAAGAAATGTCTTTGATCTGCGTGCATCAAGCAGGGCAGGGGTGAAAGCACCAGCACAGAGCTCACTGCCGGCCAGCTGATGCAGTGCCTCACTGATGGGACGCACACCACATGGGCAGCTAAGCAGGCACCCTGAACAGCTCTTTGGCACTACATGTGTTTTTGTCCTGAGTTGGCTGCAAGACTGCCAAATGTCCATTAGATGGTGCTGTGTTTTCTTGTACTTACTTTCAAATTCCTGTACCACTGGGGTTCGGTTGCTGGATTTGAGATTCACAGCCCCTATCAAGCAGCCTGATGGAAAAAAGAAAAGTAAAATCACAGACAATCCATCCTACAACAGCAGAGAAACTCTGGGCTGAGCTCAAGTTTTCCCCTTCTAGATAAATCACAGTCATCAACCACAGGGGATAGAAAAATATTATATTCTAAAACAAAGCCTCTTAGATGCAGCAAGTTAACTGCTTTCTCTCTCAGGCCAGCTTTCACTGGAAGAAGAGTTCTGAGAATTCACTTCTTTCTCAGTCCCAGAACAAAGCCCCCTTACAGCTTTAGAGACTTTTCCACTAAGCATTCCCTTCTTGCTTAGAGTCATCATTAACTCTGTCAACATCTATTATTGGATCGACATGGGTCTTCTTCATCTTGCCATTATTCCCTCCCACCTTTCCCCTCTCCTCTATGCTTAAACCTTTCCATGACACCCTCAGTGCCATATGACAACGTCCAAACTCTTGACCTGGCACTTTCCCTGTCAGTATAACATCAACACACTCTGGGTATAGTTCTCAACCAGCTAAGCAACCACCTCACCATGGTCTGGTCCATGAAGAAGTTTTCAACAGGCTTTGGTGAAATGAGAAAAATAATAACATGAAGCTAAGTTTACACTATTGAGGAAATCAAGATACGCTGCTTGAATGGTAATCCCTTTCAAAACTAGTACATGTAGCATGTGATTCACCTCGTGCTTCAACAAACACTGGAAACCAGTTAGTTTACCATAGCCCAGAAATTTTTCATCTGGTCTTGGAGAGAGATCAAGTAGGCACATGACTACCACTCTTCAGCTACTTGGCCTCTAGGAAACTAAACCATCCCTAGAGGTGGACTTCATATAGAAGCACCCTGGTTGTAGTTCACTAAACCATCTAAAGAAAGTGTGCAGGGAGACCTACAGCCTGAGCTGCTCTCTCACTCCTTGTACCTTCGGTAGACTGCTAGTAACCACAATAGATTCTTTTTCTTTCTTCGTCTCATTTAACGATCCAGCTAATAATAATGTCACAAGGATAAACTTTGATCGTTTCTTTCTTATTTAATAAGACCTCACTAATTCTAGCAAAAGCCTTTAAAAAATCTGATAAAAAGGGACAAAAAACAAGCGTAAAATACCTGAGTTGCTTTTATTTTCTGAAATGCCTGTTTCTACAGAAGGCTGTAGACCCAGGACAAGTAAGAATATTTATTTTGGTTTGATGAACCATGGGCTTCTCCTTCTGGAGGCTGGACATGCAGCTGCTTATGCCAATCACAGGAGACAAGCTGTCCCAAGAAAACTTAACAATAGAGGACCACTCAAGAGAAGTGAAATTCCAGCTAACGTGTTATCCATAACAGCTGGGCCTAGGTCTGATAAGGCCCCAAGCTGGGAGTCCTTTCTCAGAATGATGATTCTATTCCTGAACAGTTCTTAAATTTGTTTAAGTGTTCTAGAACTCTGCTTGGCCAATAGCCCAGCATACACTTTAAAATGTAGTAATAACTTGTGTAAAACAATGGTGCTAGGAAGATTGGAAGCCATGAACCTAACACTTGAAGATGGCATAAGTTACTGATTTGGTATATTGACTGATGCCTAGGATAAGATTCTGACACCACCAGTTAGAAATTAGGGTGGTCTGGGAACTAGCCCTGAAGTGGTGGCTGCTGAAGTTTACTGTGCACACATTAAATCCCAGTGCTATCAGAATACTCACACTGAGATTACATTATTTAAGATTGAGCAAAGAGTTTCTGGAAGAAGAAGGAAATGGGGAATATAGCTTAATTTTAGCTGTATTCTGAAGTCTCAACATGGGGAGAGGAGGGATCTAGATTTAGAGAAATGATGACAGGACAGATTCCCAAACACGGCCTGGATCATACGCTGTTGACCTTTGCTGTGATGGTTGTCAATAGCAAGCAGAGTGATGGCCCAACTAAAAAAACTACTCAAAGCGCTAGCACACCCAGGACCAATCTCTCTAGGCAAAGAGCATCATAGCTTTGTTTGCTGCTCCTTGAAACACAGGATCCAAAAATTGTTTACCCCTGACATACCCAAGAAGGCTTTAGAGCAATTCAAAGCAACTGGCTAAAAGCCAATGACAGAATTTAACAAACGTACTAACATAACAAAAACTTAAAAGGAATATTCTTCTTGAGTACGCTCAATTAATATAAATATATCTTCTTGACAATGTTTTGAGAAATCTTTAATTTACTGAAAGCTAAGGATTATGGGTAGTTTAGCCTTCTTGAAAATATATTATTCTTATTAAAAATATGAATATATTTAGGATGAATGTATTCTTATATATGTTTTTTCACTGAAATGATTTACACCCAAGAGATCCCCCTCAAACCAATGATACACACAGCAAGCATATGGAAAAGGAACCATCCTTGGTGACCCAGGGCAGATGCTCCTCAGATGAATCAAATTATTAATTGTGGATTTCTTGAAGCTGTAGCTCTTAAAATTAATCTGCAATGAGATGGTTAGCTCTAGAAAATGCAGCTAAGACAGCCAGTGAGGTCTACATACAGTCGAAAGGACTTCCATGAGTTAATGTACTCAGAACCCTCACTAAGCCACCATGGAAAAGAATACAAGACAGCCCACTTCAAAGGTTTTATGGAAAGACAGGGCAGAAGGGGAACGGAGACACTGTGGGGTCTACATCACAATATATAAGTTAACATCAAATCATAGTTGTGCTATCTCATAAGTAATGGTTTTTGAATAACATAATCAAATTCTGATTTTTAAATTTTGATGTATGTTCAATTTCTGGATCCCATGTTTCAAGGAGCAACAAACAAAGCTATTTGACGCTCTTTGCCTACAGAGATTCGTCCTGGGTGTGCTAGTGCTTTGAACTGCAATGACATAAATTAAAAATGGACTTGAGAACATCTTTTAGTTTCTTCAGTTCAGATTCTAGAAAGAATAATTTCAGGGTCTGGCTTCAGCAGACTTATGAACCACAGCTACGATGATACATTCTGGTTTGCTGGAACTATTACCAAAACAATTCTTCAAATGACTCGTTGCTCAGCATACACTGATTATCTACAAGGTTTCTAAATATAAACTAAATACACTCTTTCAAAACATGATCTCAGAAACTTTCTAAAAGTTGCAGAAAATATTGCATTTTAAAGATCACATGCCGCCACCATAATATACTTGGAACGTCACACATCTACCTCTAAAGGGAAGTCTTAGATATGGTAAGGAGGTTTTGAATACAAATTGACAAGTAAGACAACTACACATATCTAAGATGCCATCTATGTCCAAGATCCAATTATTTATACCTGGGAAGGATGAAGAGAGTGGTCACATTACCACTCTGTGAGCAAACTGAATTCAGTTACATAATTTTCCAGAAAAGCTCAAGTCAAGGAAATACAGAATATTAAAAAAATGCATATTCACTCATTCAGCAAACACATTTAAAACACTAAATACCATATAATGCTAGAATTGAAGATATAAAGATGAATAAATATGGTTATCTGTTCTCTTATACAAGAATGTAAGCACAGATTTTTATCTGTTTTATTCATGTACCATCCCTACTTACTACACCAGTGTCATGGATTGAAACCGTATCCCCCAAAAATATGTGTCAACTTGGTTAGGCCATGATTCCCAGTATTGTGCAGTTGTCCTCCACTTTGTGATTGTAATTTTATGATAAAGAGGATTAGGGTGGGATTGTAACACCACCCTTACCCAGGTCACATTACTGATCCAATGTAAAGGGAGTTTCCCTGGGGTGTGGCCTGCACCACCTTTTATCTTACAAGAGATAAATGGAAAGGGAAGCAGGCAGAGAGTTGGGGGACCTCAAACCATCAAGAAAGCAGTGCCTGGACCAGAGCGCATCCTTTGGACCCAAGGTTCCTGCACTGAGTTGCTCCCAGACCAAGGGAAGACTAACAAGGACCTTCCTCCAGAGCCGACAGAGAAAGCCTTCTCCTGGAGCTGATGCCCTGAATTTGGACTTGTAACCTACCAGACTGTGAGAGAATAAATTTCTCTTTGTTGAAGCTATCCACATGTGGTATTTCTGTTATAGGAGCACTAAATTACTAACACAAACAGTATTTGAAACATAATAGGTGCCAAATAAAAATTACTGTAATGAGTGGATTCTCTCAAACAGCTCAGAGTCTGACAGGCCAAGATAGACATAAAATTAAATAGGAACAACAATATGTGATAGACACTCTAACAGGTTATACCCAGAAAACACAATGAGGAAGCAAGCAAGGGATGCAGTGCCACCTCTCACAGTCACTGTAAATGTCTTACCAAGATAAGAATACCACATTTCGGTAAAACCAAAAAAAAAAAAAACCCGCTGCCGTCGAGTCAATTCTGACTCATAGGGACCCTATCCAACAGAGTAGAACTGCCCCAAAGGGTTTCTAAGGAGCACCTGGTGGATCTGAACTACAGGTTAGCAGCTGTAGCTCTTAGCCACTACACCACCAGGGTTTCCTATTTTGGTAAGGAGAAAGTATATTAGTCACATAGACTCAGCAATTATCTCTATTCATCACTTGGATACTGCATTAGTTTCTTAAAGCTGCTGTAACAAAATACCACAAAGTGAGTGGCTTTAAACAGCAGAAAGTATTGTCTCACATTTCTGGAGACTGGTTGGCCAGGCCATGCTCCCTCCAAAGGTTCTGGCCATGCTCCCTTTGAAGGCTCTAAGCAAAGATTCTTTCTTGTCTTTCCCAGCTTCTTGTGTGAACATATATTTTTATAACAATTCTGTCAAACTAATGAGTATGAGATTGGCTGGCTGCTCCTAACTGTGCTGAAGAAAGTGAGGAAAGAAAAAGATGCTCTCAAGCCTTCCAATTCCCAGCTCAAGTGCTGCATAAATGACCTCAAAGTTGCTATGTCTGTCCTGAAAGAAACCCTCATCTGCTGCAGCCACAGAGCTGATATTTCTGATAACCAAACCCAGAGTTTCATCTTGTTTGTGGCTGAATTACAATACAAATTGAACTCCCAATCTCACAGTTGTCTAGTGTTAAAGTCAGGGCATTGACTGGGAGGAATGGAATCCTAAAAACTGGAATGGAGACATACGGATAGATCCTGTTCAAGCTGGGGAAACTGAATCCTTAAATTTCGCTGAATTTTCTTTGCCAGTAGAAGCAGCCCTTCTACCTGTCTGAGGAGTTAACCCTGCTTTGTCTGAGGAAACTACAATTGTCTCCCCTGAAGTAGCTGTATTGCAAGACATTGCTTATTGTCCTTAGGAGCCACCCTCACTGCACCTATAACTAGACTCAAGTCCCAGCAGGCCCTGAAAGGTGAAATACGAAGTGGCACCCATGAGGAGGTGTGCTACACTCCAGAAGAAGTAATTATTTTTTCTAGTTTATACAAAAAGATATCTGGAGAATATGTGAGGGAATGGATACTAAGGGTGTGGGATAATGAAGGAAAAAACATAAAGTTGGGTCAAGCCAAATGTATTGACATGGGCCCACTAAGCAGAGACTCTGCTTGAAGGGTTAGAAAGGAATCTAAAAGTATTGTTGGTTGGGTGGTTGGTTGAAACATGGACAAAAAGGTGCCCTACACTAAATGAAGCTGAAATGCCAGAAATGTCTTGGTATATTGTAGAACAAGGTATCCAAAGGCTTAGGAATACTGGAATGTAACAGTGGATTAATCGTGCCAGACCCAGCTACCCATCCACCCTGTAAGTGCCTAAAGGACACATCTTTTATCACAACTGTGAGGAATAAGTTTGTCAGAGGAGCTCCAGTAACCTTGAAGAATGCTGTTACTGCTCTTCTCTGTAGGTCAGATATTACTGTGGGAATTGACATCACTGAATTGGCGAACCTAACTACAATGGAGCTGATTAGCTCCCAGGGTTGCAGGGGCCAAGCTGCAGCACTTAATCACCAAAAACAAGGTGGGCGTGGTTACCATAGTGGCAGCAGAGTCAAAGCAGTAATAAGAATAGTCTGACTCACATGGACTTATGGTGTTGGCTGCTTATTCACGGTGTCCCTAAGAATGAAATAGATGGGAAGTCTACTAAATACTAACTTGATCTGTATAAGCAGAAGAGTTCTAGGTCAACTGAACAGAAGTCTAACTTGAGTCACCAAAACTGAATGCCCCTCAATCAATTCCTAGACTTGAGCCAGTTTACAGACCCACAACCCCTGGTATGAAAGGGAGCCCAGGTCCCCTTGTAGGAGGACCCCACTACACTGCCCACAATTTATACTGCTCATCTTTCTCTCAATTCCCCAAAAGAATCTATGCCTTTTCACAAGGGTGACTGTTCATGTGGAAAAGAAAATAACCAGACTTTGGGGGTATTACCGGACACTGGCTTTAAACTGAAACTAATCCCAGGAAATTAAAAATGTCACTGTGGTCCACCAGTCAGAATAGGGGAACATGGAAGTCAGGTAGTTAATGGAGTTTTAGCACAGGTCCATCTCACTGTGGGTCCAAGAGATCCCTGAATCCACCCTGTAGTGATTTCCCCAGTTCCAGAATGCATAACTGAGACAGACATAACTCAGCAACTGGAAGAATCCCCACATGGATCCCTTACATGTGAAGTGTGGGCTATTGTGGTAGGAAAGGCCAAGTGGAAGCCACTAGAACTGCCTCTGCCTAGGAAAATAGTAAACCAAGCAATACCACATTCCTAGAAGAACTGCAAAGATTAATATCACCATTAAAGACTTGAAGGATGCAGGGGTAGTGATTCCCACCACATCCTCATTCAATTCACCTATGTGGTCTGCATAGAAATGAGATGGATCTTGTAATATGACAGTGGATTATCATAAACTTAACCAAGTGGTGACTCCAATTAAAGCTGCTGTTGCAGACATAGTTTCATTGCTTGAGCAAATTAATACATCTTCTGGTACCTGGTATGCAGCTATTGATCTGGCCAATGCCTTTTTCTCGGTTCCTGTTTCTAAGATCATCAGGAAAAGTTTGATTTTGGCTGGCAAGGCCAGCAATAGACCTTCACTATCCTACCTCAGGAGCTCTGGTGGTTAAGAGCTTGGCAGCTATCCAAAAGGTTGGCAGTTTGAATCCACCAGCCACTCCTTGGAAAGTTAATGGGGCAGTTCTACTCTGACCTATAGGGTCATTATGAGTCAGAATTGACTCAATGACAACAGGTTTACCCTAACTCAGGGGTATATCAAGTCTCCAGCTCTATGTCATAATTTAGTCCACAAAGACCTTCACCTCCCTTCCCTTCCACAAGACATCACTGGTGCATTACATTGATGAAATCATGCTGACTGAACCTAATGAGTAAGAAGTAGAAACTACTTTAGACTTATTGGTAAGACATTTGCATGCCAGAGAGTGGGAAATAAACCCTCAGGGGCCTTCCAACCAGTGAAATTTCTAGGAATCCAATGGTGTGGGGCATATCTAGATATCTCTTCTAAGGTGAAGGATAAGTTGTTGATTCTGGTCCCTCCTACAACCAAAAAATAGGCACAATGCCTAGTGAACCTCTTTGAATTTTAGAGGCAACATATTCCTCATTTGAGTGTGCAACTCCGGCCCATTTACTAAGTGACTTGAAAAACTGCTAGTTTTGAGTGGGGCCCAGAACACGAGAAGGCTCTGCAACAGTTCCAAGCTGCCATACGAGCTTCTTTGCCACTTGGGTCATATGAGCTGGCAGATTCAATAGTGCTTGACATGTCAATGGCAGGTAGAGATGCTCTTTGGGATCTCTGGCAGGCCCCTATTGGTGAATCATAGCACAAACCCTTAGGATTTTGGAGTGAAGCCCTGTCATCCTCTGCAGATAACTAGTCTCCTTTTGAGAAAGAACTTCTGGCTTGTTACTGGGCCTTAGTAGAGATTGAATGCTTAACCATAGGCTACCAAATCACCATGTGGCCTGAGGTGCCCATCATGAACTGGATATTGTCTGACTCAAAAAGTCATGTAGTTGTATGTGCACAGCAGCCCTCCATCATGAAATTGAAGTGGTATACACAAGATTGGGCTTGACTAAGCCCTGAAGGCACAGGTAAGTTACACCGGGAAATGGCCCAAATGCTTATGGACCCCACTCCTGATACATTACCTTCTCTCCCCCTTGCCACACCTATGACCTCATAAGAGAAAACCCAGGCCTGTTTACAGATGGTTCTACACAATATCCAGGCACCAATCGAAAGTGGAAATCTGCAGCACTGCAGTCCTTTTCTCAGACTTCCCTAAAGGACAGCAGTGAAAAGAAATCCTCCCAATGGGAAGAACTTCAAGCAGTGCACTGGGTTGTTCATTTCGCTTGGAAGGATAAATGAGCAGAGGTACAAACGTATATATGTATCTGTATCTATATCTATCCATCCATCCATCCAGCCATCTATCCATTTTCAGGTGGGGGTTGATGTTACAAATCTTGGGCTCTGGCCAGTGGTTTGTTTTGATGGTCACAGTCTCTGCGGTGCCATGGATCACTTTTGTGTGGCCTTTCTAGGCATGGTCTTGTAACTCCCACCCAAGTGATTGGGCGGGACTGCACAGACACGGTAACTGTGGCCTACCAAAGGGATTGGTTAGTTTTGCCATCCTTCTGGGCTTGAAATAAGCCACCCTAGAGGCAGGAAAGAGAAGAACCCACCACCAAGGAAGCCAGCACATCCTTTGGACCCAGGATCCCTGCGCTGAAGCTCCTGGAACCAGTAGACAGAGAGAGAGAGAGAGATGTAACATTGAAGGCAGCTAGGCCCACCAGCAGAGACCCAGCAGCAGGAGACAGTGTGGTGGCCTTCCTGGCACAAGGAGAGAGAAAACTGAGTGCCTTTGGGCAGAGGCCTAGGGTCAGAGAGAGGCATGCCTGCAAGCATGGCTAGGAAGAGGCTGTCCTGATGGAAGAACTGTATCCTTGAGTGTTCCTGAGCCTTAACTGTAACCTGTTACTTCTCTAATAAACCCCATAATCGTGATTATGGTCTGTGAGTTGTGTGTGGCCACTGCAATGAATTACTGAACACGGCAGAAAAGTAGAGAGAGCTATGGGAGGGGCGGTTAGTGTCAGAACTGGTAAAGATGTCAGAGAGAGGAGGTATGTCTGACCCCCGCCTCACAGCAATCAGCCTTGGGATGTTGATCTTGATTCTCCTTTCTCCTTATCAAGTTAGAAGAAGTCAGACATCACCGCCATGTCATTTTTACAGACCTGGAAAGCACATGACTGGAAACTGACGATAAGGATGTCTGGAGAAATATATGGCTAAACCTCTCTGAATGGACAAAAAAAAATGAAGATATTTGTGTCCCATGTGTCCCAGAGGGTGACTTCAACAGAAGCTGATTTTAATAATCAATGGATAGGATGAACTGTTCCGTGGATACCAGCCAGCCTCTCTCCTCAGCCACTCCTGTTATTGCCCAATAAGCTCAGGAATAAAGTGGCTGTAATGACAGGGATGGAGGTTATGCATGGGCTCAGCAAGGTGCACCTGGCTACAGCAACTGCTGAGTATCCAATTTGCCAGCAGCAGAGAACAACACTGCGTCCCCAGTATGGCACCATTTCCCGGGGTGATCAGCCAGCTACCTGATGGCAAGTTGATTACACTGGATCACTTCCATCATGGAAGGGGCAGCTTTTTGTTCCTACTGGAACAGACACTTATTTGGGATATAAATTTGCCTTCCTTGCATGCAATGCTTCTGCTAAAACTACCATTTGTGGCTTTATAGAATGGCTTATCCACCGTCATGGTATTCCACCCAGCACTGCCTCGGATCAAGGAACTCACTTCACAGTAAATAAAGTGTGGCAACGGGCCCATGATCATGGAATTCACTAGTCTTACCATACTCCCCATCATCCTGAAGCAGCTGGCTTGACAGAACAGTAGAATGGCCTTTTGAAGACTCAATTATGGCACCAGCTAGGTGGTAACACCTTGTAGGATTAATGTGCTTGGCTGCTAACTGAAAGGTTGGAGGTTCAAGTCCACCCAGAGGCAACTTGGGAGAAAGGCCTGGCAATCTACTTCTGAAAAATCAGTCTTTGAAAACCCTATGGAGCACAGTTGTTACTCTGACACTCATGGGGTTGCCATAAATCAGAATAGACTTGACAACAACTAGTTTTTCATATAACTTTAGGTGTATTAATAATAGTTAACTTTACATTACAATATTTAAATTACAAAATATCAAGAAGAACCGTGCACATTACCCAAGGACTTCGCATCCTCTTCTGGAGAAAATGTTAGTGCATTTTCGATTGTACACATGATAGTTGCCATGTTAGGCAGAAGTATGACTTTGTTATTATTTTTGGACATTAAGTATGGTTTAAGGAGATAAGTATGGGTGTGAAGTTGACAATGGGTGGAATATGATGGTTAGTCTTACATGTCAACTTGGCTAGGCTGTAAGTATCCAGTTATTTAATCAAACACTAATCTAGGTATTAAGGTCTCTAGATGGTGCAAACAGTTTGTGCTCAATTATTAACCTGAAGGTTGGCGGTTCAAACCCACCCAATGGTACCACAGAAGAAAGGCCTGGTAATATGCTTCCTTTAAGATTATGGCAAAGAAAACTCTATGGAGCAGTTCTACTCTGTAACACAGGGGGTAGCCATGAGTCGGAATCAACTCTATGGCAATTTTTTCTCTTCGTTTTTAATTTAGGTGTTGCTGTGAAAGTATTTTCTAGATGTGGTTAACAGTTTAATCAGCTGACTTTAAGTAAAGGCAATTACCCCCAATGATGTGGGTGTGCCTCATCTATTAAGTTGAAGGCCTTAATAGCAAAAACTGAAGTTTCCTGGAGAAGAAGAAATTCAGCCTCAAGACTGCGATCAACTCTTGCCTAAGTTTCAAGCCTGACAGCCTGACCTATAATTTTCAAACTTGCAAGCCCCCACAATCATGTGAGCCAATTTCTTAGAAAAATGTGAGTAGGTAGGCAGGCAGGTGGGTAGGTGGGCAGGAAGGTAGGTAGGTGGGTAGGTGAGTGGGGTAGGTGGGTTGGTGGCTACGTGGGTACGTGGGTGGGTGGGTGGGTACAGATAGAGATAGAGACAGATAAATAGGTAGATTTCCTACTGCTTCTGTTTCTCTGGCGGACCCTGACTGACAGAAGAAAATTACTGTAACCACCATCACAATCAAGATGAACCTTGGGAGTGACTTCATTACTGAGCTAAAAAGGTGTCCGGGGGCCATCATCATAAAAATCTCCCTCATGCTACCTCTATGTAGCCACACACTCACTCTACCCACCTTTCTTAACCACTAATCTGTTATCCATTGCTATAATTTTGTCACTTTGAAAGTGTTATATAAACTGAAGCAACATCAGGTAACGTTTTGAGATTAACTTTTTTTTCAATCAGCATAATGTCCTTAAGATCCAGCAAGTTGTTGTTTGTATCAATTGTTCATTCTTTTTAATTGTGTATAATATTCCATGGTATGGCTGTATAAAGTTTGTTTAGCCATTCACCCATTAAAGGACACACTTCCAGTCTTTGTCTATTACGAATAAAACTGCTATAAACATTCATATACAGGTTTTTGTGTGAATACCCATTTTCATTTCTCTGGGATAAATGTTCAGGAGTATTATTAGTGGGCTATATGGTAGTTACATATTTAATTTTTTAAGAAACTGCCAAACTGTTTTCAGAGTGGCTGTAACATTTTACCATCCCACTAGCAATGTACGTGTGATACAGTTTTTTGGCATACTTACCAGCATTTGATGTTGTCACTACTTGTTAGTCATTTTCATAGGTGTGTAGTGATATCTCACTGTGGTCTTAATTGTCATTTCTCTAATGACTAATGATGCTGAATATCTTCTCCTGTATTTATCTGCCATCTGTATCTCCTCTTCTTTTGTATCTGTCTCTTCATGTCTTTTGCCCATTTTTCTCATTGGATTGCATAGGTTTTCAGTGTTGAGTTTTGAGAACTCCTTATATTCTAGCTATGAGTCCTTTGGCAGATACATAGTTTGCAAATTATTTTCTCCCAGTCTGTAGCTTATCTTTTTGTTCTCTAAAAGGGTCTTTTGCAGAGCAAAACTTTTAAATTTTAATGAAGTTCAGTTTGTCAATATTTTTCTTTTATGCATGCTTTTTTTGTTATAATTTTTTTATTGTACTTCAGATGAAGGTTTACAGAACAAATAGTTTCTCATTAAACAGTTAGTACACATAGTTTTACAACATTGGTTAACAACCCCACAACATGCCAACACTCTCCTTTCTTGATCTTGGGTTCCCTATTACCAGCTTTCCTGTCCCCTCCTGCCATCTAGTCCTTGTTCCTGGGCTGTTGTGCCCCATTAGTCTCATTCTGTTTTATGCGGCTGTCTAATCTTTGGCTGAAGGGTGAACCTCGGGAGTGACTTCATTACTGAGCTAAAAAGGTGTCTGGGGGCCATAGTCTCGGGGTTTTCTCCAGTTTCTGTCAGGCCTGTAAGTCTGGTATTTTTTTGTGAGTTAAAATTTTGTTCTACATTTTTCTCCAGCTCTGTTCAGGACCCTCTGTTGTGATCCCTGTCAGAGCAGTTAGTGGTGGTAGCCGGGCATCATCCAGTTGTACTGGACTCAGTCTGGTGGAGGCGATGGTAGTTGTGGTCCATCAGTCCTTTCGACTAATCTTTCCCTTGTATCTTGTTTTCTTCATTATTCCTTGCTCCTGAAGGGGTGAGACCAGTGGAGCATCTTAGATGGCCGCTCAAGGGCTTTTAAGACCCCAGACGCTACTCACCGAGGTAGAACGTAGAACGTTTGTTTTATAAACTATGTTATGCCAGTTGAGCTAGATGTTCCCCAAGACCATAGTCCCCACATCCCTCCGCCCAGCAATTCGGTCCCTCAGGGAGTTTGGATGTGTTTATGGAGCTTCCATGACCTTCCCCTGTACAAGTTGTGCTGGCTTCCCAGTATTGTGTACTGTCTTACCCTTCACCAAAGTTACCACTTATCTACTGTCTATTTAGTATTTCTCTCACCACTCCTCCCATCCCTCGTAACCATCAAAGATTGTTTCTTTTTCCAGATTTACTGGCCTAAAGGAGACTGGAGAAACCTCGAGAGTATGGCCCCCAGACACCCTTTTAGCTCAGTGGTGAAGTTATCTCCGAGGTTCACCGTTCAGCCTGGGAGTGGACAGTCCCATTAAACCAAATGGGACTAATGAGGTACAGCAGTCCAGTGACAAGGGCCAGAAGGCAGAAGGGGACAAGGAAGCTGGTGATAGGGAACCCAAGGTTGAGTAAGGATATTGTTAATGTGTTGTGAGATTGTTAACCATTGTCACAGGGCAACATTTGTAGTAACTGTTAAATGAGAAACTATTTTGCTCTGTAAGCCTTCATCTTAAAGTGAGAATAGCAGCACAATTGGAAGAGCATAGTGAATGTCACCAAACTGTGCATGTAGAAATTTTTGAAATGGTGTATCTTTGGCTATGTGTATTTTCACCAAAAAAAAGGTTGAGAAGTTAGAGGGTTGACATGTTGTGGGGTTGTTAACCAATGTCATAAAACAATATGTGTACTACAGTTTCATGAGAAACTATTTGTTCTGTATGCCTTCACGTGAAGTACAATTAAAAAAAAAATTGTTTTTTTTTATGTGTAAACATTTTCATGAGTTTTTACAGTGGCGGTCTCATACAATATTTGTCTCTTTGTGGTGGACTTATTTCACTCAGCATAATATCCTCCAGTTTCATCCATGTTAAGAGATGCTTCTAGATTCATCATTGTTCTTTATCATTGCATAATGCTCCATCATGAGTATGTACCATAGCTTGTTTCTCCATTCATCTGTTGACGGGAATCTGGGTTGTTTCTATCTTTCTGCTATTGTGAACAATGCTGCAGTGAACATGGGTGTGAATATGTCTATTCATATGACAGCTCTTATTTCTCTAGGATATATTCCAAGGAGTGACATTGCTGCATCGTATGGTATTTCTATTTCTAGCTTCCTAAGGAAGCACATATCGTTTTCCAAAACAGTTGTATCATTTTGCATTCCCACGAGCAGTGCATAAGAGTTCCAATCTCCCTGAAGCCTCTCCAACATTTGTTATTTCCAGCTTTTTTGATTTGTGCCAGTAATGCCGGGGTGAGACGGTATCTCATTGTAGTTTTGATTTGCATTTCTCTAATGGCTAGTGATCGTGAGCAATTCCTCATGTGTCTTTTGGCCACTTGAATGTCTTCTTTGATGAAGTTTCTGTTCATTTCCTTTGTCCATTTTTTAATTGTCTTTTTGTTGTAGAGGTGTTGGATTTTCCTATAGATTTTAGAGATTAGACCTTTATCTGACTTCTAATGTTCATAAATTTTTTTCCCAGTCTGTAGGTTCTGTCTTTACTCTTTTGGTGAAGTCTTTTGATGAGCATAAGTGTTTAATTTTTAGAAGATCCCAGTTATCTAGCTTATCTTCTGGAGTTTGTGTGTTGTTGGTAATGGTGTGTATCATGTTAATGCTGTGTATTAGGGCCTCTAGAGTTGATCCTATTTTTTCTTCTATGAACTTTATTGTTTTTGGCTTTATATTTAGATCTCTGATCCATTTTGAATTAGTTTTTGCACATGGTGTGAGGTATGGGTCCTGTTTCATTTTTTTGCAGATGGACATCCAGTTTTGCAAGCACTGTTTGTTAAAAAGACTGTCTGTTCCCCATTTGATGGACTTTGGGCCCTTCTCAATTCTGTTCCACTGGTCAATGTGTCTGTCGTTGTACCAGTACCAGGCTGCTTTGACTACCGTAGCTGTATAGGAGGTTCTGAAGTCAGGAAGTGGGAGTCCTCCTACTTTACTCTTCTTCTTCCATAGTGCTTTATTTACCCAGGCTTCTTCCCTTTCCATATAAAGTTAATGATTAACTTTGAAGAATGTCATTGATATCTGAATTGGCATTACATTGTATTTGTAAACCACTTTGGGTAGAATTGTTATTTTCACAATGTTGAGTCTACCTATCTATGAGCATGGTATGTTTTTCCATTTATGTAGGTTTCTTGCAGTAGTGTTTGGTAGTTTTCTTTGTATAGGCCTTCCTTTTACAACCCTGGTTAGATTTATTCCTAAGTATTTTTTTTTTTTAAGGGCTATTGTAAATAGTATTGTTTTCCTGATTTCCTTTTCATCGTTCTCTTTATTGGTGTATAGCAATTCCACTGATTTCTGTATGTTCATCTTGTATCCTGCTACTCTGCTAAATCTTTCTATTAGTTCCAGGAGTCTTCTCATGGAGTCTTTCGGGTTTTCTACGTATAGTATCATATCATCCACAAATACAGTTTAACTTCTTCATTACCAACTTTGATGTCCTTTATTTCTGTTTCTTGCTTTTATTGCTCTAGCTAGGACTTCCAGCACAATGTTAAACAGGAGTTGTGATAAAGGGCATTCTTGCCTTATTCCTGTTCTCAAGAGGAATGTTTTCAGCCTCTTTCCATTAAAAATGATATGGCGGTTGGTTTTGCATAAATGCCCTTAATTATGTTGAGAAATTTCCCTTCTATACCTATTTTATTGAGAGTTTTTTTTTTTTAATCAGGAATGGGTGTTGAATTTTGTCGAATGCCTTTTCTGTGTCAATTGAGATGAACATGTGATTCTTTTATTTCCTTATCTGGTGGATTACATTGATTGATTTTCTAATGTTGAACCATCCTTGCATACCTGGTATGAATCCTACTTGGTCATGGTGTTATTAATTTCTTGATATGATGCTGAAATCTATTGGCTAGAATTTTGTTGAGAATTTCTGCATCTATATTCATGAGGTATTGGTCTGTAATTTTCTTTTTTGTGTGGCATCTCTGCCTGGTTTTGGTATCAGGGTTATGCTGGCTTCATAGAATGAATTCAGAAATGTTGCTTCCTTTTCTATGTTCCAAAATAGTTTGAGTAGTACTGTTGTAAGCTCTTCTCTGAATGTTTGGTAGAATTCTGGGCCAGGGCTTTTTTTGTTGTTGTTGGGAGGTTTTTTACTACCTTTTCAATCTCTTCTCCTGTTATGGCTCTGTTCAGATTTTCAACATCACTTTGTGTTAGTTTGGGTAGGTAGTGTGCTTCTAGAAATTTATCCATTTCCTCTAGGTTTTCAAATTCGTTGGAGTAGAGTTTTTCATAATACTCTGTTATGATCCTTTTTATTTTAGATGGGTCTGTTGCTAATGTCCCCCATTTCATTTCCTATTCAGGTTATTTTCATCCTCTCCTGTTTTTCTTTTGTCAGTCTGGCCAGTGGTTTGTTGATTCTTTCAAAGAACCAACTTTTGGTTTTGTTGATTCTTTCTATTGTTTTTCTATTCTCTACTTCATTTATTTCTGCTCTGATCTTTATTATTTCTTTTCTTCTGGTGGCTGTGGGCTTTTTTTGCTGTTCTCTTTCTATTTGTTTGAGTTCTGTAGTTAATGTTTTGATTTTGTCCCTTTCTTCTTTTTTGATGTGTGCATCTATTGCTATAAATTGTTCTCTGAAGACTGCCTTTGCTGTGTCTCAAAGGTTTTGGTATGATATATTTTCATTCTTGTTTGATTCTAAGAATTTTTTGATTCCATCTTGATTTCTTCTATTACCCAGTGGTTTGTAAGCAAGGTGTTATACAGTTTCCATGTAATTGATTTTTTTTTTTCCCTTACTCTTCCTGTTGTTAATTTCTACCTTGATGGCATTGTGGTCAGAAAAGTTACTTTGTATTATCTCAGTGTTTTGGAGTTTGTTGAGGGTTGCTCTGTGGCCTAAGATGTGGTCTATTCTGGAGAACATTCCATGTGCATTGGAAAAGAATGTGTACTTTGCACCCATTGGGTGGGGTGTTCTATATATGTCTATGAGGTCAAACTGGCTGACTGTGCCCTTTTGGTCTTCTGTATCTTTGTTGAGTTTCTTTCTAGATGTTCTGTCCATTACCAAGAGTGATGTGTTGAAGTCTCCTACTGTTACTGTGGAACTGTCAAGTTCTCTTTTCAGTGCTGTTAGAGTTTGTTTTATGTATTTTGGAGCCCTGTCATTGGGTGTGTAGATTTTTATTATGGTAATGTCTTCGTGATGGATTGTCACTTTAATAACTACATAGCGTCCTTCTTTGTCTTTTATGATGGATTTTGTTTTAAAGTCTATTTTATCTGAGATTAGTATTGCCACTCCTGCTCTTTTTTGGTAGCTGTTTGCTTGATATACTTCTTCCATGCTTTTATTTTTAATAAATTTATGTCTTTGTTTCTAAGGTGTGTCTCTTGTAGACAGCATATTGATGGACCTTGCTTTTTTATCCATTCTGTCAATCTCTGTCATTATGGGTGCATTTAGGCCATTTACATTCAGTGTAATCATTGATAGGTGTGAGTTTATTGCTGTCATTGTCTTTTTTGTGGTGCTGACATTTTCTTTGTTCCTCTTACTCCCCTGTGCTGAATTCCTTTTGTTTGTGGATTTTTCTTTTTTTTTTTTTTTTCATTTCTTTTGTTTTTGTACGTATAGTCCTTGAGAGTTCATTTCCTAGGTTGCTATCTGGCTGGTACGGTCCTGCATCCTACATTCAGCCTGCAGTCTGATGAAGCGAAACTACTTTTAAGGGGCCCTGGCAGCACAGTGGTTAAAGCAATAGACTGCTAACCTAAAGGTTGGCAGTTCAAAACCACCAGCGGCTCCATGGGAAAAAGATGTGGCAGTCTGTTTCCACAGAGATGTACAAACTCAGTGGGGTTGCTATGAGTCAGAATCAACTTGACGGCAGTGGTTTTGGTTTTGTTTGATTTTAAGAAGACTTCAGGGGATATTTTTGGTTTAAGGTTTAAAGATTATCTCAGGACAACCATTTCAAGGGTTCATCGAGCCTCCATGGCTCCAGAAAGTCTGGATTCCGTGAGAAATTTAAAAATCTGTTCTACATTTTCCCCCTTTTGATCAAGATTCTTCTATAGACTCTTTGATCAAAATGTTTATTAATGGCAGCAGGGCACCATCCAATTCTGGTCTCATTGCAGACAAAGCAGTTGTTCATGAAGGCAATTAAACACACATTTCAATTCTGCCTCTTATTCCTGACCTTCCTTCTTCCTCTGTTGCACCAGGTAAGTAAAGACCAATTGTTGTGCCTTAGGTGGCCGCTTGCAAGCTTTTAAGATCCCAGGAACTACACAAATGAGGAGGTAGACCAGAAGAATTAAACATGTTATTAAGCCAATTATTGTGTTGTCCATAAAACCATGGCCCTAAACCTCCAAACCAAGGAAACAAATTGCATGAAGTGTTTGGTTATACGTAAGAAGCCTCAGTAGCAACTCTTTTATGTTGTTGTTGTCAATATGTCTACCACACAATTTTTGCCAATTCAACTGCTCACAGGTATACAACTTATTGATAGTAATTACATTAATTGGCTGTGCAACTCTACCCTTAATCAATGCAATTCTTCCATCAGTGTAAACTGAAAATCAGTACTCCATAAGCAACAAAGCCCCCATGATGATTAACGTTGTGTGTTATCTTGGCTGTGCCATGATTCTCAGTGGTTTGGCAGTTATGATGTATATCAGCAGTTATGTTATGATGTGATCACCTCCATGATGAGATCTGAAATAAGGTAAATCACCTCCATGATGAGAACTGCTATAGGTAGCCAATCAGTTGAAAGGGAGCTTCCTTCAAGGGGTGTCCTGCATCCAATATATTTAGACTTTCTGGCAAAACTTGCTGGCTTTTGCTCGCTCTGGATTCTGCATCCAGCTTGTCATCATGTGACCTCTGGTTCTTGGGACTTAAGAAAGCAGCCTGCCATTTTACCTGCAGATCTTGGATACATCAGCCTCCATAGCCCATGAGCCACCGCCTGCCATCTGACCCGCCCATATCGGGTTTATCAGCCCCTGCAGCTACAAGAGTCAGAAGAAGCCTCCAGCCTGATGCCTGACACACAGACTTGGGACTTCCCAGGCTCTACAACTACATGAGCCATTTCCTTGATACAAATCTCTCTAAACACACACACACACACACACACACACATTCACTGATTTTGCTTCTCTAGAGAACTCAGCCTAAGACATGCCACTTTCCCCCTCCCTCCCACCCATGGTAACCACTAATAAACTCTGGACTCTATACACTTGCCTTTTCTTCTCTTTTTATATACGTGAGGTCATACAGTATTTTTCAGTTTGTGATTGACTTATTATACTCAGCATATTGTCTTCAACCTCCATCCACATAGTAGCACATATCAAGATTTTCCCACCACTCGTCTGTCTGTTCGACATACTGTGGTGGCTTGCATGTTGCTGGGATGCTGGAAGCTATACCACCGGTATTTCAAATACCAGCAGGTTCACTCATGGTGGACACATTTCGACAGAACTTCCAGACTAAGAAGAAAGACCTAGCAATCTATTTCTAAAGAAACTGGCCAGTGAAAATTTTATGGATAGCAGAGAAATGTGCTCTGATACAGTGGCAGAAGGTGAGCCCCTCAGGTTGGAAGGCACTCAAAATACAACTGGGGAATAGATGCCTCTTCAAAGTTGAGTTGACTTTCATAACATGGATAGAGTAAACCTTCGGGACCTTCATTTGCTGATGTGGCATGACTCCAAATGAGAACCAATGGTAGCAAACGTCCACTAATAATTGGAATATATAATGTACTAAATACAAATCAAGGAAAACTGGAAGCTGTAAAAATGAAACACTTGGAGATCAATACCCGAGGGACTACTGAGCTGAAATCGACTGGTACTGGCCATTCTGAATCAGACAATTATATGGTCTACTGTGCTAGAAATGGCAAATTGAAGAGGAACAGTGATATATTCATCATCAAAAACAGTATTTCAAAATCTATAAGAATTCCAGAACATTTATGTGTACTCCTTCAGAACCTGTACATAAACAAAGGGAGTTGTTTGAACAGAACAAGAGGATACTGCATGGTTTAAAATCAGGAAAAGTGTGTGTCAGGGTTGTATCCTTTCACCACACTTATTCAATCTGTAGGCTGAGCAAATAATCAGAGAAGCGAACTATATGATGAAGAACGTGATATCAGGATTGGAGAAAAACTCATTAACAACCTGTGATATGCAGATGACACAACCTTGCTTGCTGAAACTGAAGAAGACTTAAAGCACTTACAAACGAAGATCAAAGACTACAGTATTCAGTATCGATTAAATCTTAACATAAAACAAAAATCCTCACAACTGGACCAATAAGAAACATGATGATGATGTTATGTTGTTGCTGTTGTTGCTGTTAGGTGCCATTGAGTCGGTTCTGACCCATAGAGGCCTGACTTACAACGGAACAAAACACTGCCCAGTCCTGAGCCGTATTCACGATCGTTGTTATGCTTGAGTCCATTGTTGCAGTCACTGTGTCAATCCATCTCACTAAGGTTCTTCCTCTTTTTCGCTGACCCTCTACTGTATCAAGCATGACATCCCTCTCCAGGGACTGGTCTGTCCTGATAACATGTCCAAAGTACCTGACATGGAGTCACATCATCCTCACTTCCTAGAAGAACCACAGCTGGACTTCTTAGAAGACAAACCTGTTCATTCCTCTAGCAGTCCATGGTATATTCAATATTTTCCACCAACACCATAATTCAAATGCATCAATTATTCTTTGGTCTTCCTCATTCACTGTCCAGCTTTCACACGCATGAGGCAATTGAAAATATCATGGCTTGAGTCAGGCACACCTGAGTCCTCAAAGTGACATCTTTGCTTTTTAACACTTTCAAGACGTCTTTTGCAGCAGATTTGCCTACTGTGATGCATCATTTCATTTCTTGACTGCTGCTTCCATGGGAGTTGATTATGGATCCAAGTAAAATGAAATCTTTGACAACTTCAATATTTTCTCCTTTAAATATATGTTGCTTATTGGTCCAGTTGTGAGGATTTTTGTTTTCTTTATGTTGAAGTGTAATCCATACTGAAAGCTGTAGTCTTTGATCTTCATCAGTTAGTGGTTCAAGTCCTCTTAGCTTTCAACAAGCAAGGTTGTTTCATCTGCATATCACAGGTTTTTATGAGTCTTCCTCCAATTCTGATGCCGTGTTCTTCTTCATATAGTCCAGCTTCTCTGATTATTTGCTCAGCCTACAGATTGAATAAGTGTGGTGAAAGGATACAACCCTGAGGCACACCCTTCCTGAATTTCAAACCATGCAGTATCCCCTTGTTCTGTTAGAACGACTGCTCTTGTTCTATGTACAGGTTCCACATGAGCACAATTAAGTATGCTCCAATTCCCATTCTTTGCAATGTTATCCATGATTTATTATGATTTACACAATGCCTTTGCACAGTCAGTAAATCAGAGGTAAACATCTTTCTGGTATTCTCTGCTTTCAGCCAGGTCTATCTGACACTGGCAACGATGTCCCTCATTGCATGTCCTCTTTTTAATCCAGCTTGAATTTCTGGAAGTTCCCTGTTGATGTACTGCTGCAATCATTTTTAAATAATCTTCAGCAAAATTGTACTTGCATGTAATATTAATAATATTTTTCGATAATTTCCGTATTCTGTTGGAACACCTTTCTTTAGAATGGGCACAAATACAGATCTCTTTCAGTCACAGGTAGCTGTCTTCCAAATTTCTTGGCATAGACAAGTGAGCACCTTCAGTGCTGTATCTATTTGCTGAAACACCTCAACTGGTATTCTGCCAGTTCCTGGAGTCTTGTTTTTCATCAATGCCTTCAGTGCAGCTTAGACTTTTTCCTTCATCGGTTCTTGATCATACGCTACATCCTGAAATGGCTGAACATTGACCAAGTCTTTTTGGTACAGTGACTCTGTATTCCTTCCATCTGCTTTTGATGTTTCCTGTGTCGTTCCATATTTTGCCCATATAATCTTTCAATATTGCAACATGAGGCTTAAATTTTTTCTTCAGTTCTTTCAGTTTGAGAAATGCCGAGTGTATGTATTCTTCTCTTTTGGTTTTCTAACTCCAGGTCTTTGCAAATTTCTTTATAATATTTTACTTTTGTCTTCTTGAGCTGCCCTTGGAAATCTTCTGTTCAGCTCTTTTACTTCATCAGTTCTTCCATTAGCTTTAGCTACTCTCAGTTCAAGGGAAAGTTTCAAAGTCTCTTCTGACATTAATTTTGGTCTTTTCCTTCTTTCCTGTCTTTTTAATGACCTTTTGCTTTCTTCATGTATGATGTTCTTTATGTCATCCAATCAGTCGTCTAGTCTTTGATCATTAGTGTTTAATCAATCAAATCTATTCTGGACATGGCCTCTAAATTCAGGTAAGATAATACTCAAGGTCCACCACACATCTGTCAGTTTGTCATACTGTGGTGGCTTATGTGGTGCTCTGATACTGGAAGCTTTGCCATCGGTATTTCAAATACCAGAAGGGTAACCCTTGGTGAACAGGTTTCAGCGGAGCTTCCAGACTAAGACTAGGAAGAAGGACCTGGCAGTCTACTTCCAAAAAAACTGGCCAGTGAAAACCTTATGAATAGCAGCAGAACACTGTCTGATATAGGGCTGGAAGATGAGCCACTCAGGTTGAAAGGCACTGAACCTTCATTTGTTGATATGGCATGACTCAAAATGCGAAGAAACAGCTACAAACATCCATTAATAATTGGAATGTGGAATGTACAAAGTATGAATCTAGGAAAACTGGAAATCGTCAAAAATGAAATCAAATGCATAAATATCGATACCCTAGGCATTAGTGAGCTGAATGGACTGATAGTGGCCATATTTAACAAAACAATAATATAGTCTACTATGCCAGGAATGACAAACTGAAAAGGAATAGCATTGAGTTCATTGTCAAAAGAATATTTCAAAATTGATCCTGAAGTACAATGCAGTTAGTGATTGGATAATATCCATATGCCTATAAGGAAGATTAGTTAATACGACTATTCTTCAAATTCATGCACCAACCACTAATGCCAAAGATGAGGAAACTGAAAATTTTTACCAACTTCTGCAGTCTCAAATTCATCAAATATGCAATCAAGATGCGTTGATAATTACTGGGGATTGGAATGCAAAAGTTGGAAACGAAGAAGAAGGATTGGTAGTTGGAAAATATGGCCATGGTGATAGAAATGCTAGGGATTGCATGACAGAATTTTGCAAGAACAATGACTTCTCCATTGCAAATACCTTTTTCAACAACATAAATGGCAACTATACACATGAACCTCACCAGATGGAAAACACAGGAATCAAACTGACTACATCTGTAGAAAAAGACGATGGAAAAGCTCAATATCATCAATCAGAACAAGGCCAGGGGCCAAATGCGAAACAGACCATCAATTGCTCATATGCAATTTCAAGTTGAAGCTGAAGAAAATTAACACAAATCCTCAAGAGCTAAAATATGAACTTGAGTATATTCTGCCTGAATTTAGAGACCATCTCAAGAACAGACTTGATGCATTGAACGCTAATGACTGAAGATAAGACGAGTTGTGGGAAGACATAAAGGACATTATACGTGAAGAAAGCACAATGTCATTAAAAAGACAGGAATGAAAGAAAAAACAAAATGGATGTCAGAACAGACTCTGAAACTTGCCCTTGAACATAGAGTAGCTAAAATGAATAGAAAAAATAATGACATAAAAGCTGTGAACAGAATATTTCAAAGGGCGGCTCGAGAAGACAAAGTAAAATGTTACAATCAAATGTGCAAAGACCTGGAGTTAGAAAACCAAAAGGGAAGAGCATGCTCAGTATTTCTCAAGCTGAAAGAAGTGAAGAAAAATTCAAGCCTCGAGTTGTAATTCTGAAGGATTCTACAGGCAAAATATTGAATGATACAGGAAGCATCAAAAGCAGATGGAAGGAATACACAGTCACTGTACCAAAAAGAATTAGTTGTCATTCAACCATTTCAGGAGGTAGCATATGATCAAGAATAGATGGTACTGAAGAAAGAAGTCCAAGCTTCACTGAAGGTATTGGCGAAAAACAAGGCTCCAGGAATTGACAGAATACCAACTGAAATGTTTCAGAAAACAGTTGCAGCGCTGGACATGTTCACTTGTCTATGCCAAGAAATTCGGAAGACAGCTACCTGGCCAAACGACTGGAAGAGATCCATATTTGTGTCCACGCCAAAGAAAGGTGATCCAAAAGAATATGTAAATCATGGAACAGTGTCATTAATATCACACACAAGTAAAATTTTGCTGAAGATCATTCAAAAGCAGTTGCAGCAGTATATTGACAGGAAACTGTCAGAAGTTCAAGCCGGTTTCAGAAGAGGAAGTGGAATGAGGGATATCATTGTAGATGTCAGATGGACTTTGGCTGAAAGTAGAGAATACCAGAAAGATGTTTACCTGTTTTACTGACTATGCAAAGGCATTTGACTGGATCATAACAAATTATGGCCAACACTGGAAAGAATGGGAATTCCAAAACAATTATGCTCATGTGGAATGTGTACATAGACCAAGAGGCAGTCGTTCGGACAGAGCAAGGGGATATTGCATGGTTTAAAATCAAGAAAGGACTGTGTCAGGTCTGCATTCTTTCACCATAGTTACTCAATCTGTATACTGAGCAAACAATCCGAGAAGCTGGACTATACGAAGAAGAAGGAGGCATCAGAACTGGAGAACACATTAACAACCTGTCATATGCAGATGATCCACCCTTGCTTTCTGAAAGCTAAGAGGACTTGAAGCACTTACTGATGACGGATGATGATCAAAGACTACACCCTTTATTATGAACATAACACCTCAACATAAAGAAAACAAAAATCCTCACAACTGGACCAATAAGCAACATCATGATAAATGGAGAAAAGATTCACATTGTCAAGGATTTCACTTTACTTCGATCCACAATCAACGCCAACGGAGGCAGCAGTCAAGAAATCAATGTATTACACTGGGCACATGTGCTGCAAAAGAACTCTTGAAGATGTTAAAAAAATAAAGATGTCACTTTGAGGACCAAGGTGTGCCTGACCCAAGCCATAGTATTTTCAATTGCCTCATATGAATGCAAAAGCTGGACAATGAATAAGGAAGACCAAAGAAGAACTGACGCCTTGGAATTATGGTGTTAGTGAAGAATATTGAATATACCATGGACTGCCAGAAGAACGAACAAGTCTGTTTTGAAAGAAATATAGCCAGGGTGCTCCCTGAAAGCAAGGATGGTGAAACTTCATCTCAGGTACTCTGGACACTGTCTTAGTCATCTAGTGCTGCTATAACAGAAATACCACAAGTGGATGGCTTTAACAAAGAGAAGTTTATCTTCTCACAGTCTGGTAGGCTACAAGTCTGAATTCAGGCTCTGTCGGCTCTAGAGGAAGGTCCTTGTGATGCATCAGTCTTCCCTTGGTCTGGGAGCATCTCAGCACAGGAACCTCAGGTCCCAAGGATGCGCTCTGCTCCAGGCACTGCTTTCTTGGTGGTATGATGTCTCCATGTCTTTCTGCTCACTTCTCTCTTTTATATCTCAAAAGAGATTGGCTTAAGACACTATCTAATCTTGCAGACCTCATCAATATAACTGCCACTAATCCATCTTTTTACACCGTAGTGACAGAATATACAACACACGGGAATCACAACAGATTATAAAATGGTAGACAATCATATGATACTTGGAATCATGACCTAGCCAAGTTGACAGATATTTTGGGGGGACACAATTCAATCCATGACAGACATGTTATCTGGAGGGACCAGTCCCTGGAGAAAAACATCATGCTTGGTAAAGCAGAAGGTCAGTGAAAAAGAGGAAAACCTTTGATGAGATGGACTGACACAGTGGCTGCAACAATGCGCTCAAACATAACAATGACTGTGAGGATGGCGCATGGCCAGGCAGTGTTTTGTTCTGTTGTACACAGGCTCACTGTGAGTCAGAACTGACTTGACTGCACCTAACAATAACATACTCAAGGTTGTATTTTGGCTCTAGAGGGCTTATTTTAATTTTCCTCAGCTTCAACTTGAACTTGCATATGAGCATTGATGGTCTGCTCCACAGTCAGTCCTTTGCCTTGTTCTGACAGATGATATTGAGCTTTTCCATCATCTCTTTCCATAGGTATAGTCGATTTGATTCTTGCATTTTCCATCCGGTGAGGTCCACATGTATAGTCGCTGTTTATGTCGTTGAAAAAAGGTATATGCAATGAATAAGTCGTTGGTCTTGCAAAATTCTATCACGATAGCTCCAGTGTCATTTCTATCACCAAAAGCCATATTTTCCAACTACTGATCCTTGTTCTTCATTTCCAACTTTCACATTCCAATCACCAGTAATTATCAATGCATCTTGACTGCATGTTTGATCAATTTCAGACTGCAGAAAGTTGGCAAAAAAATCTTCAATTTCCTCATCTTTGGCATTTGGTTCATGCATAAACTTCAATAACAGTTGTATTAACTTATCTTACATATAGACATATGGGGATATTATTCTATCACTGACAGCACTGTACTTCAAGACAGATCTTGAAATATTCTTTTTGACAATGAATGTGATGTCATTCCTCTTCAGTCTGTCATTGCCAGCATAGCAGACTATATGATTGTCTGATTCAAAATGGCCAATACCTGTCCATTTCAGCTCACTAATACCTAGGATATGGATCTTTTCACATTCCATTTCATTTTTGACTTCCAGTTTTCCTAGATTCATACTTTTTACATTCCATTTTCCAATTATTAATGGATGTTTGCAACTGTTTCTTCTCATTTTGAGTCATTCCACATCAGTAAATGAAGGTCCCAAAAGCTCTACTCCACGCAAGTCATCTGAGCGACTACT
The DNA here is from genome assembly GCA_030035585.1 of Dugong dugon. Taxonomy (NCBI): domain Eukaryota; kingdom Metazoa; phylum Chordata; class Mammalia; order Sirenia; family Dugongidae; genus Dugong; species Dugong dugon. The sequence goes on from CM057467.1 coordinate 4,349,245, forward strand.
TCGAGGAGGCAGCTCTTCTCCAGTCGCATTTTGAGTGCCTTGAGTGGCTCATCTTCTGGCACCGTATCAGACAATGTTCTGTTGCTATTCATAAGCTTTTCACTGGCTCATTTTTATAAAAGTAAACTGCCATGTCCTTCTTCCTAGTCTGTGTTAGTCTGGAAGCTCTGTTGAAACTTGTCCACCATGGGTGACCTTGCTTGTGTTTGAAATACTGGTGGCAAATCTTCCAGACTCACAGCAACATGAAAGCCACCACAGTATGACAAACATCATGATAAACAGAGAAAATATTGATGCTGTCAATGATTTCATTTTACTTGGATGCACAAGCAACGTCCATGGAAGCAACGGTCAAGAAATCAAACGATGAATTGCAATGGGCAAACCTGCTGCAAAAGACACCTCATATGCATGCAAAAGCTCGACAATGAATACGGAAGACCAAAGAAGAATTGATGCATTTGAATTACAGTGTTGGTGAAGAATACTGAATATACCATGGACTGCGAGAAGAACAAACAAATCTGTCTTGGAAGAAGTACAACCACGTACTTTTGCACATGCTATCAGGAGAGACCAGCCCCTGAAGAATGACATCATGCTTCGTAAAGTAGAGGATCAGCGAAAAGGAGGAAAACCCTCAACAAGATGGACTGATACAGTGGCTGCAACAATAGGCTCAAACATAGCAACAACTGTGAGGATGGTGCAGACTGTGCATTTTTTTGTTTTACTGTACACAGGTTTGCTATGAGTTGCAACTGAGTTGACAGCACCTAACAACTCAACAGCTTCAAGACTTATTTCTCCTACTGCCTGAGTAGTATTCCATTGCATGCAAGTACCACATTTTGTTTATCCATTCATCTGTTGATGGGCTTTTAGGTTATTTCCACCTTTTAACTACTGTGAATAGTACTGTGATGGACACTGGCGTACAAGTCTCTGAGTCTCCGCTTTCAAGTCTTTTGGGTATATACCTAGGAGTGGAATTGTTGGGTCATACGGCGGTTCTATTTTTAGTTTTTTAAGGAACCACCACACTGCTTTCCACAACGGCTGTATTATTTTGCATTCCCACCAGCAATGGTTAAGGGTTCCAATTTCCCCACATCCTTGTCAACATGTATTCTTTTCTTTTCTTTATCTTAGCCATCCTCCTACCTGTCGAGTTGATTCTGACTTATAGCAACACTTAGGACAGAGTAGAACTGCCCGATTGGGTTTCCAAAGAGTGGCTGGTTGATTCAAACTGCCGACCTTTTGGTTAGCAGCCAAGCTCTTAACCACTGTGCTCTGATTCCTGGTGGGAGTGAAATATTATCTCATTGTGGTTTTGATTTGCATCTCTCTGATGGCTAACGACACTGCATATTTTTTCATATGTTTCGTGGCCATTTGAATGTCCTTTTGCTGAAATGTCCATTCAAGTCTTTTGCCCATTTTATGACTGGGTTATTTCTCTTTTTGTTGTTAGCTGCAGAAATTTTTTATACATTTTGGTTATTAGATTTTTGCTGGATATATGGTTTCCGAAGATATTCTCCCAGTTTATAGCTTGTTTTTCCACTTTATTGGTAAAGTCTCTTGATGAACAAAGGTTTTTAATTTTTATGAGGTCCCATTTATTTTATCTTTTGCAGTTTGTGTTTTTGTTATTATATTAGATAATCCATTGTTAAAAGCTAAACCTGACAACACTGCCCCTGCTTTTTCTTTTAAGAATTTTATGGTTTTAGTTTGCACATTTAGGTCCTTAATTCATTTTGAATTTGTTTTTGTGTATGGTGTGAGGTATGGATCCTATTTCATTTTTATGGATATGGGATTCCAATCTTCCCAGCACCAATTATTGAAAAGACTCTTCCCATTGAATGGACTTAGCACCCTTGTCAAAAATCATTTGACCATAGATGTGTGGGTTTATTTCTGGACTCTCAATCTATTCCATTGGTTTATGTGTCTATTCTTATACCAGTGCCAGACTATTTTAATTACTGAAGCTGTACATGTTTTAAAATCAGGAAGTGTGAGTCCTCCTACTTTGTTCTTCTCTTTCAACATTGCTTTAGCTATTTGGGGCCTCTTGCCATTCCACATAAAGTCGAGGACTGCTTTTTCTATTTCTGTAAAGAAGCCTGTTGGAATTTTGATCAGGATTGAGTTGAATAGATCACTTTTGACATCTTATAGTATTAAGTCTTCCAATCCATGAACACCGAACATCTTTCCATTTATGTAAGCCTTTTTTAATCTCTTTCAGCAATGTTTTATAGTTTTCCTTGTAAAAGTCCTTCACATCCCTGGTCAGATTTATTCTTAAGTGTTTTATTCACTGTCTTGGAAGAAGTATAGAGAGAATGCTCTCCTTAGAAGCAAGGATGGTGAAACTTCATCTCACGTACTTTGAACATGTTATCAGAAGGGACCAGTCCCTGGAGAAGGACATCATACTTGGTAAAGTAGAAGGTCAGTGAAAAAGAGGAAGACCCTTAAAGAGATGGATTGACACAGTGGTGGCAACAATGGGTAACAATAACATTTTATTCACTTAGATGCTTTTGCAAATGGAATTGTTTCCCTAATTTCCCTTTCAGATTTCTCACTGCTGGCATATAGAAACCCAACTGATTTTTGTTTGTTGACCTTGTACCCTACAACTTAGATAAATTCCTCTATTAGCTCTAGAAGTTTTCTTGTGGACTCTGGGATTTGCTATATACTGGATTATATTATCCACAAATAGAGATAATTTTACTTCTTCTTTTCCAATCTGGATACCTTTTATTTCTTTTTCTTGTCTTATTGCTCTGGCTAGGACTTCTAATATAATATTGAATTGAAGTGCTGAGAGCAGGCATCCTTGTCTTGTTCTCAATTTCAAAGGGAAAGCTCTCAGTCTTTCTTCATTAAGTATAATGTTAGCTGTTGGCTTTTCATATATTCCCTGAATCAGTATGAGGAATTTCTCTTCTATTTCAATATTCTTTAGGGTTTTCATCAAGAAAGGTGTTGGATTTTATCAAATGCTTTTTCTGCATCCACAGAGATGATCATGTGGTTCTTTTGTTCTATTGCTGTGGTGTATTACATTGACTGTTTTCTAACTTTGAACACATCCATGCATTCCTAAAATAAATTCTACTTGGTCATGGTGTATGACTCTTTAATATGCTGTTGAATTCTGTTTGCAGTATTTTGTTGAGGATTTTTGCATCTATATTCTTAAGAGATATCGGCCTGTAGTTTTCTTTTCTTGTGGTATCTTTGTCTGGTTTTGGTATTAGGTTTATGTCTGCTTCATAAAATGAATTAGAAAGCATTCTTTCCTTCTCTACCTTTTGGAAGAGTTTAAACAGTACTAGTGTCAATTCTTCTCTAAATGTTTGGTAGAATTTCCAGTGAGCCATCTGGTTCAACTCTTCGTTGTTGGGAGGTTTTTGTTCACTGATTCGATCTCTGCACTTGTTAAGGGTCTGTTGATACTCTGTTTCCTCTTGAGTCAGTTTGGGTAGATAGTGTGCTTTTAAGAATCTGTCCATTTCATTTAGGTTATCCAGTTTGTTGCTGTACACCTGTTTGTAATATTCTGTCATAATTCTCTTTATTCTATGGGGTCAGTTGTCATGTACTCTCTTTTATTTCTTATTTGGCTATTTTCATCTTTTTCTCTTTGTCAGTCTAGCTAAAAGACTGTCAACTTTATTGAGCTTTTCAAAGAACCAACTTCTGATTTTGTTGATTTTATTGTTTTTCTAGGTTTTTTGTTTTGTTTTGTATTTCTGCTTTGTTCTTTGTTATTTCCTTTCTTCTGGTTGGTTTAGTCTTAGTTTGCTCTTCTCTTTCTAGTTCCTGGAGTTGTCAGGTTAGGCTGATGATTTTAGATCTTTCTTGTTTTCTCATGAAGGCATTTATTGCAATAAGTTTCCCTCTGCGTACTGCCTTTGCTGCATCCCATAAGTTTTGGTATATTCTGCTTTCATTTTCATTTGACTCTAAGAAATTTGTGATTTCTCTTTTGATGTCTTCCTTGACTCACTGGTAGTTTATTAGTGTGTTGTTTAATTTCCATATGTCTGTGTATTTTCCAGGTTTTTGTTTTTTGTTTGTTTGTTTTTTTAACTGTTATTGATTTATAACTCCACTCTATTGTGGTCAGAGAATACTTTCCATAATTTCAATCTTTTTAAATTCATCAAGACTTGCTTTGTGACCTAATATGTGATCTATCCATGTGCACTGGAGTAGAATACATATTGTGCTGTTGCTGGGTAGAGTGTTCTATGTATGCCTGTTAAGACTAGTTACTTTATAGTGTCATTCAGGGCCTCTGTTTCCTTACTGATCTTCTTTCTAGATGTAGTGTCCAATACTGAAAGTGGTGTATTGAAGTCTCCAACCATTACTGTGAGGTGTTATCTATTTTTCCCTTCAATTATATCCGTGTTTGCTTTATATATTTAGGTACTCCAATGCTGGGTGCATATATATTTATGATGGTTAAATCTTCTTGATGAATTGACCCTTTTATCACTATATAATGTACATCTTTATCTCTTTTAACAAAGTTTGTCTTAAAATCTACTTTATCTGATATTAATATTACCACCCCAGCTCTCTTTTGGTTATGATTTACATGGAGTGTTCTTTCCATCCTTTCACTTTCAACCTATTTGTGTCCTTAGGTCTAAGGTGTGTCGCTTGTAATCAGCATATAGTTGGATCATGTTTTTTTAAAACCATTCTGCCACTCTACGCCTTTTAATTGGAGCATTTAGTCCATTTACATTCACTGTGATTACCAGTAAGAAGTGACTTACTTCTGCCATTTTGTTATTTGTTTTTTGTGTGTCTTAAGCCTTCTTTGTCTTTGTCCTTTACCACTGCTTGCTTTTGTGTTTTCTTGGTTTATTGTAGTAAGCCATTTTGGTTCCTTTTTCCTTTCCTTTTGTGTATGTATTTTAGATATTTTATTAGTAGTTAACATGAATATTACATTTAATAGCTTGAATTTATAACATTCTGGGGTAAGCTGATATCAACTTCAGTAATATACAAGAAATTCTATATCTATACCATTCCTCTCCCCCCTTTTGTTACTGTTATCACTGATTATGTCTTTATATTTTTTGTGCCCTGTATCATAATTTTATCCTTGTGTTTTATATAGTTGTTATTAAAAAAAACATGAACGACAAAACAAAATTATCAAGCATAAATACCTTATTACTAGCCCTTATACTTGTCCATGCATTTCCCTTTATCGGGGATCTTTCTTTTCATGTATAGCTTTGAATTACTTTCTTGTGTCTTTTCCCTTCCATCTACAGAACTCTGATTAGGATTTTTTTGTAGGGCTGGTCTGGTGGGTATGAACTCTCTCAGCTTCTGATTTTATGGGAATGTTTTAATTTCACTCTCATTCTTGAAGGACAGTTTTTCTGGGTATAGTATTCTTGGTTGACAGTTTTTTTGTTTGTTTTTTGTTTTTTTAGCGCTTTAAATAAATATATCATTCCATTGCCTTCTTGTCTCCAATGTCTCTGAGGAGAAATCAGCATTTAACTTTATTGGGGATCCTTTGTGTGTGACTGTTTGCTTCTCTCACTGCTCTCAGGATTCTATCTTTACTTTTTGAGAGGCCTAACTATGATATGTTTTGGTGTAGATCTCTTTGGATTTATACTGCCTGGGGTTCTTTGAGCTTCTCAGATTTAGAGAGTCATGTCCATGATATTGGGGAAATTTTCTGTTATTGTTTCTTCAAATATTCTTTCTGTCCCTTTCTGTCTCTCATCTCCTTCTGGAATTTGTATGATGTGCATATTAGGTCTCTTGTTGTTGTCTCATAATTCCATTAAACTGTGCTCAGCATTCCTGAGCCTCTGTTCTTGTTGCTCTTTAGCCTCTGTAATTTTGACTATCTTAACTTCTAATTTACCGATTCTTTCTTCTGCCTGATTAAATCTGTTGGTAAGTCCTTCTATTGTGTTTCTCATTTCAGTTATGGTCCCTTTCAGTTGCAATACCTTTCTTTTAGATCCCATTTTGTTCTTGCATTGTTTTCCTTATTTCTTTTAGATCTTTGTCTATGTTTTCCCTTAGCTCTTTAATTATGTATAATGTTAGTGTATTTTATTCTTCCATTCTTTTCATTATTAGGCCATCCATAGATGCACTTTCACTCTCTTCATCATGTTCATTTGGGTGGGTCATCATTTCTCTTTTCTTTGTGTGTCTTGTGATTTTTTGCTGGGGCACTGGAGTTTTCAAGGATGCTAACTTTCTCAGTTTCCCCCAGTATTTGGTTGGTTTGCCCACACTACTTTATGCAAAAAACTCTTACGCAGGTAAAGCCTTCAGCCTTTGCTTACCATTTCTTCTCCCTCTCTGCGATAGCTCCTCATCCCTCTCTAATTTAATTAGGATTCAAAAGTTCCAGATCTTGGTTTTCAACTTTCAATGTCTCCCAAACATGCCAGAGAACATGCTGTGGTCAATCTGTCCACCAGTGGGCACTGCCACTCAAGTGAGATTCTAGGCACTAATCAGTCTGTCCACTAGTGAGCACAGTCCTCTCTCTCTGGTTATTACTCTCTTTTCTTCTTTGTTTTTGCAACCATGTTTTCAGTAGGAAAACTCACACCCAGCAAGCCCCTTTGGGGGTGGGTCTTGCCCTCTCATTTTGCCCAATGCTTTCTTCCCTGTTCTGTGGAAGCTGCTTATATCTGAGCTGTCATTCAGGTGAAGCAGAGGCAGGCTTCCCTCTGTATCGGGAAGAAAAGGGGCTGACACTCCCCAGAAGAATCTCAGAGAGACCTGTCTTGTTGGTTTCAGAGCCCCAGTGGCCCTGTGGTGGTTGGGAAAGCAGTCTCCACTTAGGTGACCTGTCTCCTGTAGGGAACCTTCTGTATGGGTTTGTGTCAGTCCAGCAGCCTATAGTTACCAGGTGGTGGAGGGGTTGTCACACTCCTAACAAACACCCAGGGAGGTCTGCCTTGTCATCAGAGCCTGCCCCGTAGTATGTTGGATGTGGGTTTAGCCTCCTCTCAAGATGCCTGCTTCCAAGCACACAGCAGCAGTCCTCAGTGCTGACTGGAAGGGGGAGCAGACAGATCCAAACTGATCCACAGGGAGATCTACCTTGTTGATTTCAGAGGCCTGATCTATGAGGTGGACAGGGAACCAGGTGGAATGCTAACCATAGGAGCAGACTCCACTGCAGAGGCCTTCTGTAGCAGTTTGCAACAGCCTGGCAACCAACAGGTGCCAGATGGGGAAGGGGGTGTCATGCTCCAATCAGATCCCCATAGAGGTCTGCCTTGTTGCTATCAGATCCCCCCTAGCAGACCGCTGCCTGTGAGTGCAGCCTCCACTTAAGACACCTGCTTCCTAGCACACAGCAGCCTCACCAGTCATCCTCAGCACCAACTGGAAGTGGAGGCACACTAACCCAAACTGAACCCCAGGGAGGTTTGTCTTGTTGGTTTCAGAGGTCTGAGCTATGGGGTGCACAGGGAAGCAGGTAGAGTGCTACGGGAGCAGACTACACTGCAGGGGTCTTCTGTTGCAATTCACACATGGCTTGCAGTGCACAGTATCCAGGTACTGGAACACTCTAAATGGACCCTCGGAGAGGTATGCTTTGTTGCTATTAGAGTCCCCCCTCCTACTCTCCATAGTATGTTGGCTGTGGCTGTAGCCTCTACTCAAGATATCTACTTCCCAGCTCAGAGCAGCCTCAGTCAGCAGTCCTCAGCACCAACCAGAAGGAGGGGCAGACAGACCCAAACCGACTCCCCAGGAGGTCTGTCCTGTTGGGTTTCAGAGACTGGAGCTATGGGAAGCACAGGGAGGCAGGCACAGTGTTGACTATGGAAACAGACTCAGCTGCAGGGGCCTTCTGTTGCAATTCACAGCAGGTTTGCAGCCGACAATGTCCGGGTGGCGTTGGTGCTGTCACACTCCAAACAGATCCCTGGGAAGATGTGCTTTGTTGATTTTAGAGCAGAAGGTTGGAGTCCCGTCTCTTTGAAGCAGGGGCTGTGATTAGGGGCTGTGATTAGGGAAGAAGGCTCTTTTGTTGGGGGCCACTTCCCCAGTTCACAGCAGCTGGCAGCCCATGTGGCTGGGGAGAGGGGCAGGGACAGTGGGAGAAGCAATTTTCCTACCATATACAACTCGCTGATTTGTTGATTCTTGCCTGTCTGCAGTTCCCTGCTGCTTTCCTCTCCCCCTCGCTTCAGAGTCCCTCAAAGCCGAATAACTTTTCCTTGTATTTCTGGTTGTATTTGTGGGGGAGGGTCAGAACAATGGTTGATTTATGCCACCATCTTCCCAGATTCCCTGTCCCATTGACTTTTAATGTAATTTTGTACCCTCAATTTTTCTGTAAAATATTATTAGAAATTCCTCACCCTCTGTTATGAATACTTGAAGATAAATAAACATGTTAGAAGAGGAGTCATTTATTATTGTTGTTGTTATATTTGCTATATAGGGACCAATGACCTTCCAGTGGCCCAGAGAACAGCAAATGTCAAACTTAATGGCTTTAGACCTGCGGCCAGAAAATATACTAACCCTGACTAGCAAGAGTAAAATGAAACAAGGGGGGATCAAGATCTATGTGAGATCTAAGGTAGGTGAAGGAGAGATGGATTTAAAAAAATAAAAGAAAGAAAAAGGAAAGAGAGGGAAGGAGGTAAAGAGGGGAGAACTGAAAAGAAAGGGATTAAAAGACAGCAAGAAAAAGAATGAAATAAAATGAAAATGTAAAAATGATGATTCCTGACTTTACACGAAACTCAGAAATTCTAGATTTTGAGTGTCAAAATATGCTTGGAGTCACAGCTGACAAATGCTGTTGGGTTTCTGGTGGGTGATGGTGCATTTTGAGGCAGCAAACACTGTGGTCCTCACCCTGAAGGTGCACAGAGATGACAAAGGATGAACAAAGTCTCACTGAGTGGCATTCCCAGGTACGTAAGGAGAAGGCTGAACCTCAGGATAGTGTGTTCTCAAGGTAATAATAAAAACATACCAGCTCAATGTCAAGTCAAGGCTAAAACCGAGGACAGAAAACAACAACTTTTTTTGGGAGGTGGCTGTAAATAACACTCAAAAGAGTCTGGTTTTAGAATTACTGGCCTGCCAGAGACTGGAGAAACCCCAAGAGTATGGCCCCCGGACACCCTTTTAGCTCAGTAATGAAGTCACTCCTGAGGTTCACCCTTCAGCCACAGATTAGATAGCCCCATAAAACAAAATGAGACTAGTAGGGCACACCAGTCCAGGGACAAGGACTAGAAGGCAGGAGGGGACAGGAAACCTGGTAATTGGGAACCCAAGGTCGAGAAGGGACAGTGCTGACATGTTGTGGAGGTGGCAACCATTGTCATAAAACAATATGTGTGCTAACTGTTTAATGAGAAACTATTTGTTCTATAAACCTTCATCTAAAGTACAATAAAAAAATAAAATAAATGAAAAAAAAAAAAGTCTGGTTTTATTTTTTACAAGTGAAAAAAAAAACCACTGCTTGAGTCAATGAGTGAGTTAATACACACAGCCTGCCTTGAAGAACCTGGTCCCTACAAGAGTGGTGTGTAGGTCAGAGAAGAGTGCTGAGTGCAAAGCCCAATTGAAGGCTGACAACCTCACATTACTCTCTTCTTCCTCTCCTCTCCTCTGTGCATTTCTCAACGTCATTCTCGTTGAAGCAGCTGTCACTTCCATCCTCCACTGCCCTCCTTATTGGAAATATATTAATTCTGTATTTCCAGAGGCACAAAGCTCTACCATGGCTTATGACAATGGCATTATTTCTCAATCCTGAAACAAAGACCATCTGAGATGTCCCAGCTCCAGGGGTAGGTGAGGGAGTGAATATGATTTAGATTCATTCCTTACTTAGATCACCCTTCAAAACAGTCAAGCAAGGCACATGGTATCGCTTCCAATTTATAAACAAAGTAGTTAAGTGACTTTCCTCCAGTCCACAGCTAATATGTGCTGGAGCCAGTTCTTCAAACTGTGTCTTCAGACTCCAAGCCCAACACTCTTTCCATTACACTCTAATGCCTACAGTTCCTTCTTTGTTCCCATGACTCTATGAAAGAGAGCAATCAAAACATTTTAATTGGTTTTATATATCTGGGTGCTTAACAAGAAATGTGGCAAGAGATAATAAAAAAAAGTCTGAGAATTTCTCCTCTATAATCTAACCACTTATTTCCCAAAGGCTAAATGACGCTGAGATGGTCCAAAGACAAGGCTATGCCATCAGTGCCAGGTTATTGCCAACATATTGATATTAACTATATCTCATTATTAGAGGGGTGAGGAAGAGAGAGAAAAGTTATTGATATCATTAAGGCCAGATTAGGTTTGTTGAACAGCTAGGTATAACCAGCAGGACTCTGGAAGTAAGAGACAAAGCCAGGATTCAGAAAGGTTACAGGCGGAACAGATTCACTTCCAGACTCATGCCCCAGGCCACAGATAGTAGCATTTGGCACAGAGTTTCTAATACAGGAAGAGCTGACCGAGAAACTGTGCCTGTGCTGTCCCAGCTCTGTCGCAGATTTCCTGAATCATTCTTCCTGCCAGTCCTCAGACCCAACAGCAAAGTTCCCTTCCCCATATCAACGTGCGTGTGTTTAAACTACACTAGTTAAGAGCCTGAGAAAAAGGTGGCCCGCAGTTAGAGAAGCAGCCCTGCTCTGAGCCCTGCCTGGAGGATGTCAGCGCGAGACTACCTTAGAATAAAGACCGGAGGACCACCCTGTCAGGAAGTTTCCTCTCTGTTCTCAGAAATAGATGACAAAGGCATACATATAAACAATCTGCAGTGCACTGCAGAACAGGCCAGGGCTCAGGCTCACACAGAAAACAAAGAGATGGTAGTACCAGCACACTGTGGCCATTCATCTGCATATGAATAATCTCCTTCAACCACAGCCTTCTTCCTCACTTGGTTAGGAAGCCTGAGCAAAACAAACGCCCAGTAGAGGGCCTGAGGCCCTGGAGTCAATTTCTAAATTTCTGTGTCATCTGGTTAAGTAACTAAGGTCAAGATTACAAGGTCAGATGCCCCCTCCCACCTTTTTGGATACTGGTCTACAGGAAAAATATAAGCTTTGCCTGCAAAGATAAGGAGTGCTGGGGAAGAGGTGTCCTAGGAAAACCTGTGTGGAGTGTAAATTTTCACACATAGGAAGCTAATCAGAGAGAGGACAGAGAGAAGTGAGAACTTTAGACTCCCCAAGAGCCTACTTTGGCCTGTAGCAAATGTGACAGTCAATGGCCTCTTGCAGGTCTGCTCACTGTTCTGCTCAGAGGAGCCCTAAACCTGGGAAGGGCCTTGTCTCTAAGCAGGTCTGTCAGCCCAGCCTGCTGGATCAATGCCCAGCACACAGAAGAACAAAGCAGATGCTGTGCTTTTTCCCACTTCATCTTGCTAACTAACAAAGCAGGAGGGAACCCCAGAGTAAGTACATAGTGCTGCTGGGGACTACCGAACTGTGCATTCTTCAGAATATGGTTTGGGTTGTCTCACAGCACACTCTGAACACTAACTAAGCCTCCAGCACTCCACTGAGGTATGTAAGAATCTCTCATCTCCCAGATAGGGAACCAGTTCCTGGGGAGGTGAATGTCTTTAAGCACAGAGGAAAACCAGAAGCCAGGAGTTGGGACTCTTAACTTCCCACTTCCTTGGTCTGTTTCATAATCTTTCTTACAAGCAACATATTGTTAAAATCTATCCAGAACTAAAAGAGACAGCAACCAATATGTGTAAAGAGGATCTGGAACTAAAAGGAAAACATGAGTCAGACCCTGAAGCCTAAACTTAAATCCCATTGTTCTAGTGAAACTTTCTTAGATGAGTTTGTAAGGGAAGTGGCCTAACAAGTCTCTGGAATGACACACAGCCGGCACTGTCTTCAACATGACCGTCTCTTCCTTCCATGGAAGATGTGGGACTCAGCTAAGGGAGACTGGAGGAAGCAGCAGATGAGAACGATAAGGCAGGGGAGGAAATACTGATGCCAATGCTCACAACAGTTTGTGCTGGTTCCCAAGGCTCCTCAGACTATGTTTCTCAGCTACTGTGTTCTTTGTTTCCCTTCCCTTCCCTAATCTGGAAAATTTAGCAGCTGTGCACGACAACTGCAGTTTCTTACTTCAGGTTTGAGACACCTTCTGGAAATCCTGCCAGGGTCTGGGCATCTGATGCCAGACAAGTTATATCAGGACTACACCCCAGGAGCTGTTTAAAATGCCACTGCCTAGCCCACTTCCTTTTCACTTGGAGCACTGCACGCCCCATTGTTGTTGAGTCGATTCCAACTCCTAGCAACCCTACAGGACAGAGTAGAACTGCCCCATAGGGTTTCTCAGGAGCAGCTGGTAGATTCGAACTGCCGACCTTTTGGTTAGCAGTCAAATGCTTAACTACTGCACCACCACACACACCCAGAGTGCTGACTGAATAGTGGGGAAGGCCTGGGTCAGTATTACTCTCCAAGCTGCCCAAGCAATTCTTATGTGCAGGCCCATTTGGGAAATCCTACTGAGTCACTCATTCTGCCAGGGCTCTAAAAAAGGCAGGCCAGATCTGTGTCACTGCAGCACTGCCCTGTGGTTGGGCCTGAGACAGTGCCTGCTTTCCTTTGCTGTTCTGAAGAATTATTGGCTATAAAATGCTTCTAGATCCTCAAGCAAAAACAACAAATAACAACAAAGTATTATAATGAAAAATACATTTAAGCCATAAAAAATGTTGAGGTAATGTTAATCTCATGCCACAACTCCCTGATTCAATAGAGGCCTCCTTATTTTGATTGATTTTCCTAACAGTTTTTGCCTCCTGAAGCCAAGTAAAAGTCCATGGAAACCCAATTCCAAAGCTGAACATCCAGCCCACACCCAGGGAGACCAAGGTCTCCTAGGGCAAACTCCCTGTCTTCTCTTGTGGACACAGAACCCCCCTGAACAGTGAAGCAGGTTTGTTGTCTCATGAACAGGATGCTGGGATTCCAAAAAATAAACCAACCCACTACCATCAAGTTGATTCCAACCCCACAGTGTTTCCAAGGCTGTAATCTTTATAGAAGCAGACTGCCACATTTTTTCTCCTGCAGAGTGGCTGGTGGGTTCAAACTGCCCATCTCTCGGTTAGCAGCCGAGCACTTAACCATTGCACCACCAGGGCTCCTGATACTGGGATAATGGGAGATAAAGAAGCTTCTCTCTTTAACGATGGCCACTGTTCTTTAAAGGAGTCCTGGTGGTGCAGTGGTTAAACACTCAGCTGCTAACTGAAAGGTTGGCAGTTGGAACCTACCAGTGGTTCCACGGGAGAAAAGACCTGGGAATCTACTCCCCTAAGGATTATAGGCAAGGAAACCCTCTGGGGTAGTTCTACTCTGTCTGATAGGGTTGCTATGAGTGGGAATCAACTCGAAAGCATACAACATTATTCTTTAACTGCAGAGATGGCTAAAACAGAAAAATAATGGCTGCCTTAGCTCTCCAAGAAAAATTCAATTAATTTGGGTGTATACTCATTACTATAAATTGAGGAGGAAAAGAAGTTGTTTTAGGAAATGTTTTCACTTCACATCAGATGTGTTGCTTGCTTACAGCTAGGTTATGTGTGTCTGGCTTGAGCATTATTTTTAGCCTTCTGGCACTCTGTCCAGTTTGTCTCCTGCTCACAAGACATTTTCCTGACCAGGACTCCAGCAGCACGGGTGCACGTCCGCATGCGTCACTGTGGGGTTTCACTGGCCTACTGGGGCTCAAGCCTAAATATAAAATGGCATGCGGGCTTTGTGATGGAGACTATGTGCATGCTTATTCTTTGAAACAGACCATTTGTGTTTGCTTGCTTAGCAGAACTGATTGTACAGAAGAAAGGATCCCATAAAAGAGCATCTTGTCAGCAATGTCTCTGTCTCTTACCCGATTCTGTAGGGAATTTAAGAGCAACAGCAGGGGGAGGAAGAAAACGTCAATGATATTTTCCAGAACCACTCGCTCATACAGACAGCAAAGAATATAGAGTAACTCGAGCAAATATGGGCTCTGATAAGAACATGGCCAGCTGAAGCCCTGCTTATCCATACCCCTGTCAAACTTAAGCCAAACTAAATGGTTATGTAACTAATCAAAACCCTTAAAAGTAAAGTACAAAAAGAATCAATCAAATATTATTAAATTTCAAATAAATCTGGCCATGGAGCATCTTTTTTGAATCTCAGGTTTACAGGAAAATCTATGTAATTCTACTGCACATATGCTCCATGAAGAAACTCTTCAATGGCAGCCCCAAGTGGGGAGTCAGAGCAAGGCCAGGTGGACTTCCAATCTCAAGCTAGCCCGTAGACACCAGAAGAGATGCTATTCCTTTGATTCTACTGTCTCCAAACCAAAGCCACCAAAGAGTTCTTGACCACAATCTCTGACTAATGAAGTCAGACAACACCGGAGTGAAACCCCACCTGGAAGTTACCTTAAATACAAGTGTTTGAAGAAATATCTATCCTGGAAGGACTGTTTCCCATCCTCCTTCAGTTTCTAATAGACAGGTTTATACAGTTTAGGTGGAAAGCCCAGGATTACAGTGGGGAAGAAATGATTGTCCTCTTATTGGAAACCCTGGTGGCGTAGTGGTTAGGAGCTATGGCTGCTAACCAAAAGGTCAGCAGTTCGAATCCACCAGGTGCTCCTTGGAAACTCTATGGGGCAGTTTTACTCTGTCCTATAGGGTCGCTATGAGTGGGAATCAACTTGACAGCAGTGGGTTTTTGGTTTAATGGATATTATGGGAAAAAAACAAAGGAGGAAAGGGGAAGGCTGGGGCATATATGCCCTTTCAGCATCAAATCACCATGGAAAAATATGAACAAAATTTCCTAAACCAGGGGAAGGGAGAGAGGAATGGAGGGTGCAAGGCAGGGGTGAAGGCTGGGGGTGGGGGTGTGGAAGCAAGCAAGGAGGAAAGTAGGGGGGAAGGCAGAGAGAAAAGGGAGGAGGAAAGGGAAAGAATGACCCAAAATAGTGGCATTACTTCTACTGTACTGGTGCAATGATATCCCAATTTTTTCAGCATTCCCCTTTACTCACCATGAGCTTAGCTCTGCACTTAAATAAGTAACTGGAATTATACAAATGCTTTGTGGAGACGGAGTCACCATCTTTGCATAATGTGGCAATGTCACTTTTTCTAACTGCAGACCAATCAGACCAGTTGTAAGGTATTCTTACAAACACACACAGTTCTCCTGTCTGTTGCAATAAGACCCACCTTAGAGGTACTCAGGTATGACAAGTGCTCATAACTACACATGGAGCACATGTTGAGGCATGTCCTTGTTCTATAAAGTACAGCATCTGTAAGTAGCTTGTCCCTGACCCTGGCTCTCACAGCTGCTCTCTGTAAGCCCAGTCCCATAAGCACTGTTTCACATGTGATTACAGATTCTGATATCATAAGAGTGCACTCTCATATGCTACGGAGACACAGTCAAAGTTTGTACATGCATTCCGACCACAGATCCACTGCAGCGATCCATCGGCACATCCTCCCAGGGCTGACCTATTGTGTCTCCTTCAGAGGTGCTGTTATTGTGAAAAGCAATGCACTGATACACCCGATTTTAGAGTCTGAATGGATGAGCCCCTTCAGGGACCCCAGACCTAAACATGTAAAGTGATTTCACCTACCAAAAACCACTATGTAGAAGATGTTGTTGTTAGTTGCTGGCAACTCAGCCCCCAACTCATTCCACCCCATGCACAACAGAACAAAATGCTGCCTGGTTCTGCGCCATCCCCATGATCAGTTGTGGATTGGGCCTTTGTGATCCACAGAATTTTCATCGACTGATTTTTAGAAGGAGATCGCCAGGCCTTCCTAGTCCGTCTTAGTCTGGAAGCTCTGCTGAAACGTATTCATCATCATAGCAACCCAAAAGCCCCTACTGACAGAACAAGCAGTGGCCGTGCGTGAGGTGAACTGGCTGGAAATCGAACCCAGGTCTCCCGCATGGTAGGTGGACCAGCTACTTGTTTTATTCCACTGACAGAGATATCAACAAGAGGAAACACATTCAAGCTGCAATACATGGACTTTAAATTTAACATGTCAAAAAGAAAAAAATATGCTACGAGATATTCCAGTGGTGACTTAGGTGTTGGGAGATGCGGAAAGTGGAGAGGATGGATAATCTTTACAAAAAAAGTTAAATTATTATAATGTTCCCAGTAGTTTAGTGCATCTAAGGCACAACAGACTTGAAGCTAACAAGTATTTCTCTAATACAGGGGTAAGAAAACCTTTTTCTATTGATGGCCTCTGATTCATATACAGACTAAATACATCAAAAGAATTTCATATAAAAAGTAAGTTAGTTTGCTTTTTTATCTCCATAAGGAATAAAATATTGCACTTATATTTTAAATTAAGACCAGAATATATTTCCATATTCAATAAATATAACTAATATTGAAAATACATATTTTAATTTTATATAACAGCTGGTTGTAAGGATACAGAAAGAAACAGGCCAGTATAAGGGTAAAATCCAATTTAGTGACACATATGCAACCAGTAACCAGGGCCATCAAGTTGGCTCTGACTCGAAGGTGGGGCCAAGATGGCAGAGTAGTTAGACGCTTCTGGCAGACCCTCTTACAACAAGGACCCAAAAAAGCAAGTGAACTGATTATATATGGCAATCTGGGAACCCTGAACACCAAAGGCTGAGTTGAGGAACTGGACTGAGTGGCAGGGGGAGGGAGAGACAGTTCAGAAGCAGCGAGGAGTTGCCAGAACTGACCCAGCGAAAGCCGGAGCCCTTCAGGTCTGATCAGCTTGGGGGTGAGCAGTAAGGCAGGCAAGCAGCAGTGCTCAGGAGATGTATTCTGCACCGGGAGAAACCCAGCACCAGAGAGTCTATTTGGCCACCCAGAACCAGTGGGAAACAGCCCTCATTGGTGAAAGATAAGCACTTGCATACAACCTACTGCACAGATCAAAAAACACCTCCCTTAGGGAAAAACCTTTCTCCCATTTCCTCCCTGCTCCCTGCTCTGAACTGGGTCCCGCACTGGCTTCAGCAATTGCAGAGACCCCTGGGCCGGAAGAAGGATCTGTCACATACCAGGAGCCATTCTCACTGCCTTGGTGAGTAAACATATTAACAGGAAAAAATAAACTGCCGGCTCCGCTAAGGTAGGAACTCAGGGTAGGCACAGCTCCTTTGCCTAGGCACAAGCATGCGAGATCCACGGACTCTGAGTGCCTTTCTCCCTGCATAGACTTGTGTGGGCCCATCTCAGCAGTGTAGGTCCTCATTACCACAGTACAACAGGGTATATACCAGAACTCTAACTTCAACTGTTTCATCTGCAAAGTGGCAGGTTCTTGACAGTTGACACTGCTCTGCCCATTAAGGAGGGTTTTCACCTACCAACATCAGAGGCCTGAAGACTACTGGCTCCACCTACACCACCTAGCCACCTGCGATAGGGGCCAATGAATAAGAGGTGCCCCCCTGTCTTTACAGCCAACAGCATTAGGTACTCATAGTCCGGCTGCAAAACCCACCCACCTACACACTCTAGGGAACAGGGACACGCCTTACTCATGGAAACCTGTGGGCAGCCATCTGCCCCCTGCCTTTCTCAGAGTGTGTCCCCCTGCTGCAGCCAGATGCCCATGCCTACACCAATCACCCATGCCTGTCTAGGACTGTAAGTGAGAGCCTACACCATACACTTGGTGGCTATCTACCCAGGTATCTGAGCTGAATCCATACAGGAGGAGTGGGCAGACTCCTGAGCTCACATACCTAGTAACAAATCTAACCACCTGCTGACAGGACATTAGAGCTTCAAAGGTGCCAATAATCAAACTAGCTCATTTGAGCACCCTATTTGGGCATATCAAAACAAAACAAGAAGCTAATACACAGTAAGCAAACATAAAATAAATATAACAACTTACTGATGGCTCAGAGATAACAGTCAATATCAAATCACATAAAGAGGCAATCCATGATGGCTTCAACAAGCTCCCAAAATAAAGAATCTAGAAAATTTCTTGGAATTACTGGAGACAGAATAAAAAAGATTAACATACAGAACTCTTCAAGACATTAGGAAGGATATTAAGCAAAATGCAGAACACACAATAGAGGAAATTAAAAAGATTAGAGAACAGCGTAATGACAAATTGAACAGGCTGCAAGAGTCCATAGAGAGAGACCAGTCAGAAATCCAGAAGATTAACAATAACATGTCAGAATTAGACAACTCAGTAGAAAGTCACAGGAGCAGAACTGAGGCAATGGAAGTCAGAATTAGTGAGACTGAAGATAAAGCACCTGACACCAACTTATTTGAGGAAAAATCGATAAAAGGATTTTAAAAAATGAAAAAAACCCTAAGAATTATGTAGGACTCTATCAAGAGGAATAACTTATGAGTGATTGGAGTATCAGAAAGGTGGGGATAACAGAAAATATAGAGAGGACTGTTGAAGATTTGTTGGCAGAAAACTTCCCTGATATCGTGAAAGATGAGAAGATATCTATCGAAGATGCTCACTGAACTCCACATAAGGCAGATCCCAAAAGAAAGTCACCAAGACATATTATAATCAAACTTGCCAAAACCAAAGATGAAGAGAGAATTTTAAGAGCAGCTAGGGATAAAAGAAAAGTCATCTACAAAGGAGAGTCAACAGGAATAAGCTCGGACTACTCAGCAGAAACCAGGCAAGCAAGAAGGCAATGGGATGACATATATAAAGCCTTGAAGGAAAAAAACTGCCAGCCAAGAATTATATATCCAGCAAAACTGTCTCTCAAATATGGTGGTGAAATTAGGGCATTTCCAGATAATCAGAAGTTTAGGGAATTTGCAAAAACCAAACCAAAATTACAAGAAGTACAAAAGGGAGTCCCCCGGTAAGAAAATCAGTAACATCAGATAACAACCCAAGACTAGAACACAGGACAGAGCAACCAGGTATCAACCCAGATAGGGAAGTCACAAAAGTAAATTAAAGCTAAAACACTGAAAACAGGGAAAGAGAGAGGTCAATATATGAAAGATGACAACATTAAAACAAAAAAGAGGAACTAAATAATGTAGTCATAGATCTTCCATATGGAGAGGAAGTCAAGGTGATATCAGGAAACAAAAGGTTGGTTTAAATTAGAAAAACAGAGGTAAATATTAAGGTAACCACAAAGGAAACTAACAATCCTACAGATCAAAATAAAAAACAAGAAAAACATAAAGACTCAGCAAATACAAAATCAACAAAAATGAAAAAGATGAAAAGAAAATACATAAAGAAAAGTGACTCAGCACAGAAAACTAAGTTGAACAAACAAACTGTCAATAAAACAGAAAAAAAATCAAAATGATAGCACTAAACTCATATTTATCAATAATTATGCTGAATGTAAATGGACTAAAAGCATCAATAAAGAGACAGAGAGTGACAGAATGGATAAAAAAAAACACGATCCGTCTACATGCTACCTACAAGACACAACTTAGACTTAAAAAGAGACAAACAAGCTAAAACTTAAAGGATGTAAAAAATGTATATCAAGCAAACAACACTCAAAAAAGAGCAGGAGTGGCAATATCAATCTCTGACAAAATAGAATTCAAAGTAAAATCCACCACAAAAGATAAGGAAGGACACTATATAATGATTAAACAGTCAATACAGCAGAAGGACATAACTATAATAAATATTTACGCACCCAATGACAGGCCTCTAAAATACATAAAACAAACTCTAACAGCACTGAAAAAAGAGACAGACATCTCCACAATAGTAGTAGCAGACTTTAACACATCACTTTCAGTGAAGGACAGAGCCTCTAGAAAGAAGCTCAACAAAGACACAGAAGAGCTAAATGCTACAATCAACCAACTTGATCTCATAAACATATACCAAACACGCCACCCAACAGCAGCCAAGTATACTTTCTTTTCCAACACACATGGAACATTCTCCAGAATAGACCACATATTAGGCCATAAAGCAAGCCTTAACAAAATCCAAAGCATCGAAAAATTACAAAGCATCTTTTCTGACCATGAAGCCACAAAAGTAGAAATCAACAACACAAAAAGCAAGGAAAAAAAAATCAAATACATGGAAACTGAACAACACTTTGCTTAAAACTACTGGGTTATAGAAGAAATTAAGGACAGAATAAAGAAATTCATAGAATCAAATGAGAATGAAAACACATCCTACCAGAACCTTTGGGACACAGCAAAAGCAGTGCTCAGAGGTTGGTTTATAATAATAAATGCACACATCCAAAAAGAAGAAAGGGCCATAATCAAAACATTAACCCTACAACTGGTATCAGTAGAAAGAGAGCAGCAAAAGAAGCCTTCAGGTGCAAGAAAGGAAAGAGTAAGAATTAGAGCAGAATTAAATGAAACAGAGACTAGAAAAACAATTGAAAGAGTTAACAAGACTAAAAGCTGGTTCTCTGAAAAGATCAACAAAACTAATAAACCACTGGCCAAACTGACAAAAGAAAACCAGGAGAGGAAGCAGATAACCTGTTTAAGAAATGAGATGGGTGATATCACAACAGACCCAACTGAAATTAAAAGAATCATAACAGAATACTATGAAAAATTGTACTCTAACAAATTTGAAAACCTAGAGGAAATGGACAAATTTCTAGAAACTCACTACCTTCCTAAACTAACACAAACAGAGGTAGAACTAAATAAACCCATAACAAAAGAAGTGAATGAAAAGGTAATTTAAAAACTCCCAACAAAAGAAACCCTGGCCCGGATGCCTTCACTGGAGAATTCTACCAGACTTCAGAGAAGAGTAAACACCACTACTACTAAAGGTATTTCAGAGCACAGAAAAGGAAGGAATACTCCCAAACTCATTCTATGAAGCCAGCATAACCCTAATACCAAAACCAGGGAAAGACATCACAAAAAAAAGAAAATTACAGCCCAATATCCCTCATGAACATAGATGCAAAAATGGCCAACAAAATTCTAGCCAATAGAATTCAGCAACATATAAAAAAAAAAAAAAAATTCACCATGATCAAGTGTGATTTATACCAAGTATGCAGGGATGATTCAACATTAGAAAAACAATCAATATTATCCATCACATTAATAAAACAAAAGACAAGAACCACATGATCTTATCAATTGATGCAGAAAAGGCACTTGACAAAGTTCAATACCCATTCATGATAAAAACTCTCAACAAAATAGGAATAGAAGGGAAATTTCTCAGTATAATTAAGGGCATTTTTACAAAGCCTATGGCCAACATCATCCTAAATGGAAAGACTTTGAAAGCATTCCCTTTGTGAATGGGAACCAGACAAGGATGCCCTTTATAACCACTCTTATTCAACACTGTGCTGGAGGTCCAAGCCAGAGCAATTAGGCTAGAAAAAGAAATAAAGGGCATCCACATTGGTAGGGAAGAAGTCAAAGTATCTTTATTTGCAGATGATATGATCTTATACACAGAAAAACCCAAAGAATCCACAAGAAAACTACTGGAACTAATAGAAGATTTCAGCAAAGTTTCAGGATACAAGATAAACATACAAAAATCAGTTGGATTCCTTTACACCTACAAAGAGAACCTCGAAAAGGAAATGAACAAATCAGTACCATTTACAATAGCCCCCAAGAAGATCTAATACTTAGGAATAAACCTAACCAGAGACGTAAAAGACCTATACAATGAAAACTACAAGACACTACTGCAAGAAACCAAAAGAGACCTGTATAAGTGGAAAAACATACCTTGCTCATGGATAGGTACACTCAACACTGTGAAAATGTCAATTCTACCCAAAGCAATCTACAGACACAATGCAATCCCGATCCAAACTCCACCAGCATTTTTTAATAAGATGGAGAAACAAATCACCAACTTCATATGGAAAGGGAAGAGGCCCCAAATAAGTAAAGCATTACTCAAGAAGAAGAACAAAGTGGGAGGCCTCACACTAGCTGATTTTAGAACCTATTATACCACCACAGTAGTCAAAATAGCCTGGTACTGATACAAGAGATACACAGACCAATGGAACAGAAATAAGAATCCAGACATAAATTCATCCACCTGTGAGCAGCTGATATTTGAC
Organism: Dugong dugon; assembly: GCA_030035585.1. NCBI lineage: Eukaryota > Metazoa > Chordata > Mammalia > Sirenia > Dugongidae > Dugong > Dugong dugon. The sequence continues at coordinate 4,371,444 of CM057467.1, forward strand.
AAAGGCCCGAAGTCTGTTAATTGGGGATAAGAGAATCTCTTTAACAAATGGTGCTGGCATAACTGGATATCCGTCTGCAAAAAACTGAAACAAGACCCATACCTCACACCATGCACAAAAACTAACTCAAAATGGATCAAAAACTTAAATATAAAATCGAAAACGATAAAGATCATGGAAGAGAAAATACGGACAATGCTCAGAGCCCTAATACATGGCACAAACACAATACGAACCATAAGTAACAATGCACAAGCACCAGAAGAGAGACCAGATAACTGGGAGCTCCTAAAAATCAAACACTTATGCCCATCAAAAGACTTCACCAAAAGAGTAAAAAAAAAAAAAAAAAAAAAAAAACACACAAAACTACAGACTGGGAAAAAAGTCTGATCTCTAAAATCTACAACATACTGCAAAACCTCAACAACTAAAGGACAAACAACTCAATTAAAAAATAAGCAAAGGATGTGAATAGGCACTTCGCCAAAGAAAATATTCAGGGTGCTAACAGACATATGAAGAAATGCTCACGATCATTTGTCATTAAAGAAATGCAGATCAAAACTAAAATGAGATATCATCTCACCCCAACAAGGCCAGCATTAATCCAAAAAACACAATATAATAAATGCTGGAGAGGTTGTGGAGAGACTGGAACAGTTATACACTGTTGGTGGGAATGTAAAATGGTACAATCACTTTGGAATTTGATTGGGCCCTTCCTTAAAAGCCAGAAATAGAAGTACCATACGATCCAGCTATCCTGCTCCTTGGAATATATCCTAGAGAAATAAGAGCTGTCACACTAATAGATACATGCACACCCATGTTAGTTGCAGCACTGTTCACAATAGCAAAAAGATGGAAATAACCTAGGTGCCCATCAACAGATGAATGGATAAACAAATTATGGTATATCCACACAATGGAATACTATGCAACAATAAAGAACAATGATGAAGCCATGAAACATCTTACAACATGGAGGAAGCTGAAGGTCATTATGCTGAGCGGATTTAATCACAGAAGGACAAATATTGTATAAGACCACTATTATAAAAACTCGAGAAAAGGTTTAAACACAGAAGAAAACGTTCTTTGATGGTTACGAGGGTGGGGAAGGAGGGTTAGGGTTATTTACTAACTAGATAGTAGAAAATAATTATCTTAGGTGAAGGGAAGGACAGCACACACTACATGGGAAGTCAGCACAACTGGACTAAACCAAAGCTAATAAGTTTCCTGAATATAATCAAACACTTTGAGGAACAGAGTAGCAGGGGTAGGGGTCTGGGGACCATGCTTTCAGGGGACATCTAGGTCAACTGGCATAACAGAGCTTATTAAGAAAATGTTCTGCATCCTACTTTGGTGAGTGGCGTCTGGGGTCTTAAAAGCTTGCAAGCAGCCATCTAAGATGCATCAATTGGTCTCAACCACCTGGAATAAAGGAGAATGAAGAATACTAAAGACACAAGGAAAGTATTTAGCCCAACAGATAGAAAGGGCCATGTAAGCCAGAGACTTCATCAGCCTGAGACCAGAAGAACTAGATTGTGCCCAGCTACCACCAATGATCGCCCTGACAGGGAAAGCAACAGAGAGTGCCTGATGGACCAGGAGAAAGGTGCGGTGCAGAGCTCAAATTCTAGTAAGAAGACCAGACTTAATGGTCTGAGACTGGAGGAACCCTGGAAAGCATGGCCCCTGGATTCTCTATCGGCCCTGAACTAAAAGAGTTTCCAAGGCGACCTCTTCAGACAGGGATTGGGCTGGACTGTGGGACATGAAGTGATACTCGTGAGGAGTGTGCCTCTTAGCTCAAGTAGATACAAGAGACTAAATGGGCAGCTTCTGTCAATAGGTGAGATGGGAAGGCAAAGAGGATTAGGAGGTGGTTGAATGGACATGGGGAATCAGGGCTGGAAAGGAGGAGCGTGCTGTCACAGTATGGGGAGAGCAATAAGGGTCACAAAACAATGCATGTATAAATTTTTGTATGGGAAAAAATTTTAAAAAGTAGAAAAAATATAAAAAAATAAAAAGTTGGCTCTGACTCATGGCAACCCCATGTGTGTCAGAGTAGAACTGTGTTCCATAGCGTTTTCAAAGGCTCAGAAGTAGATTGCCAAGCCTTCCTTCCGTGGTGCCACTGGGTGGACTCAAACCTCCAACTGTTCAGTTAGCTACCCAATGCCTTAACTGTCTGCATCACCCAGGGACTGACACATACACAGTGAGAACTAAATATATAAATGTTTATTGAATAAATAAACATATAAATGAACATAGGAAAAGAAAGTGACTAAAGCATAAAAAAGGAGATAGAAGACATATGGAATACAGATGTAACAGTCTGCTAGGCCATGTCATTACAGAGCAATAGATGTTTGGACTATTAATAGCGGGAGGCTCTGGGTAGTTATCACTAACAAGTGGTGTCTGAATTTCTTTTATCTAGTTAATTATCTTCACTGATCTTCAAGTGTTCTACTATGGATAGGAAAACCAGAGATGCCTATTTTGAGAGGAAAGTATTCTCTGGGAAGGCACATCAGTGACTATTTGTCCTCCTAGACAAAATGAGAACAAAGCAGCAGTCTTCTTTCTTGACCCCTACTGCCTAGTTTACCGTAGCAAAACGAAATCATTCCAGCCCTGCCTCACCTACATGGTTTTAAAGTCAAAAACTACCAGAAAAAAAATAATTTTAACATTTTCTATGGGATAGATGAAATCATTTAATGAATAATTTCAGTTTATAAAAAGAGGCAAGGAGTAGGTGTTGGCTGCAAAGGGGTCACACAATGGAATTTTCAAGGTATGGTACTGTGGTAGTGATCTCATGACTATAAGCATTTGTCAAACCCTTTAGAACTGTACATTACAAAGAGTGAACTTTATTAAAAAAAAAAAAATCAAACCAGGATGTCTGGGGAACCAGAGTGGAATGCAGACTATGACAAATGGAACCAACTGTACTACAAATGACACAGCTCACTGGAGGGGTGGGGGAGGAGGAGCTAACATAAGTAACTTTGTTAGAAAATGCTTTGACTGGCAATTATAAGGCTACCAACAAAAGAATTTTACACAAACACTGCACTCTAGTTGATAAATTTATCACAGTGATTTGAGTTAGCATCTCCAAAAAGACTTTACATGTATACTAGGGGTGAACAAATAGGAACTACAAACATATGGTAGATAATGAAAGCCAGGTTTCTGACTGTTGGAGAAAGAAGTTATGAATATGCAGAAGAGAAAAGCTAGAATTAACCTTGTAGGGCTGGACTAGAGTCAGAGATACCAGTATAAGCTAATGTTTATTTTAATACATGTACAAATAGATGGAGAAATAAATATAGACATCTATACGTGGGTTAGTATAAATACGTATGTCTCCTAGCCCTGTCCACTGAGAGGGCCTAGAATCAGTGACACTCAGTAACAACGAGCACACCTAGAACCCAGATCTTGGTTTCTAAATACCAGTCTTCAATAAAGGGAACTAGGGCTCCTTGGAGAAATGGCTGATTCTAGAAATGAGGCAGGGAAAATACAAGATGAGCCTGAAGCATTTTGTAGTGCCAGAAAATAAGGTGTTAAAAAACAAACAAACAATAAAAATGTCAAAAAGACCAGAAGACAACCTTAAAGAGTTTCCAGTGGCCAAAGCTGGCAGTATTTGAGCAAAAAAGTAAATTCACAGTATTGGATTACAACCCAAAGAATAAAGTAAATATCCATGAATCCATACTGATATAAATATATGAATGAATAAGCAAATAAATGGGAGAGAGAGAGATTTTCTTTATGGACAATTCTAATGAATAAATCTAGAAGACTAAGGGAAGCAGAAAATCTTCATTAGAACACCACAATAATGCTACTTCCTTGTTCCCACCCAAATACACACCCATCATTTAACTTAAGTCTGGAAAGACATGCACTAGGATTCAAGCAATCTCATTTTCTGCCTTTCTGCACCATCCTAAGAGAAAAGAAAGGGGTCATTAAAATCATAAAGTGTTAAAAAGGAAGGAACTCTAATTTTCTCATACCAAGTAATAACACTCCCCAAACATTCCAGAATTAAGTTTTTGGCTCTGTCATGGGCTTCTTTAGAACAATATCCCACAATGTAATAAGGATAAGAGAATGGAAAAGTAAGGAATGGCTAACACATGTTAAAACAAAAAAAGTTTTGTTTTCATACAAGATAATAAAACAGGGATCTCCAAGTTCTTTTCAGATAATGCCTCTCAATGGAGGATTTCATTTTTAGCTTTGTAGATCCATAAGTAAATAAAATACACACCAAATTTCAAGTACAGTTATAATGGAAATCCAGTGTGATCTACAGAAGCACTCAAACAACTCAGTGATCTGGGTTACCCTCTCCCTCCTACCACAACATCCATTATGACATGAATTACATTTTTAGAACCTAGGTAGTCAGTGTATTTCTAAAAATAAAAAAACGGCTTCTATACAAGAACTACTCATTTCATATGGCCACATTCTTACTGCAGGAAAGCAATTTAAAATGAGCTGTAAACTCAGCATCAGAAATGGAAGTGAAGGTTTCAAGTCAAACTGTAATCACAATATAAATAAAACTACTATGTGGTGGGTGTGTGTGTCTATGTGTGTATACACACTCCATAGACTATATATACTTATAGACATAGATATATCTATGACTATATTAAACACGCACACATTCACTAACTATTCCTGAGTGTTTAGTATGTGCTAAGCACTAAATTCTTTGCAAGCACTGAACTTTTACATTCCTTCCAACAACCCTATGAGGTACTGTAACTACCCCAACTACGAATGAGAACACTGACTTACAGAGAGGTCACGGAGCTACTAAGTGGGACAGGAGATACCCAAGTAGTGACTCCAGAATAGATGCTTTTACCCACTCTGCTGCACTGCCAAGCCCAAATTCAAAATGGTCTTCCTTCATATAGTGTAAGAGGATGATGACACAGACATCTTCTGGCAGGAAGTGAAGCAGAAGGGTAGAGGGTGAAATTCTCTCATTTGAGGCTGTCAGCCACAGACTAGTCTTAGACGATTACACAGATAGATGCCGCTGAGTTGACCCCGACTCATGGTGACCCCATGTAAACCAGAATGAAACACTGCCTAGTCCTGCATCATCCTCACTATTGCCAGTTTGTTCAAGTCCATCACTGTGGCTATTGTGCCAGTCCATCTCACCTAGGGTCTCTCATGCCCTCATTGGCCGTCAGCTTCACCAAACATGATGTCCTTCTCCAGCGATTGATCCCTCCTGATGACATCTCCAAAGCAAGTGAGTCAATGTTCTGCTGTGATCCATAAGGTTTTCATTGGCTAATTTGGAAGTAGAGCTCCAAACCTTTCTTCCTAGTCTTAGAGAAAGTTTACTATGCCTGACTTTTTTGTAATAAGTGGTAGATGGAATGACCTCAAGCTCCTGATTCAATCACCAGGAGGGTTAAGAGCACAACACTCAAGTCAAGCAAACTCTTATAACACAGTTATGAATTTGAACCCCATCACTTAAGATTGTTTTCATCAGTAACTTCCTGTCTTAGTCATCTAGTGCTGCTATAACAGAAATACTACAAGTGGATGGTTTTAACAAAGAGAAGTTTATTTCCTTACAGTAAAGTAGCTAAAAGTCCGAATTCAGGGTGTCACCTCTAGGAGAAGCCTTTCTCTCTCTGTCGGCCTTCTCATCAACGTTCCCCCAGACTAGGAGCTTCTCCGCACGGGGACCCTGGGTCCAAAGGACACGCTCTACTCCTAGCACTGCTTTCCTGGTGGTATGAGGTCTCCCAATTCTCTGCTTGTTTCCCTTTCCTTTTATTTCTTGTAAGGTAAAAGGTGGTGCAGGCCACACCCTAGGGAAACTCCTTTTACATTGGATCAGGGATGTGACCTGGGTAAGGGCAGTGTTACAATCTCACCCTAAACCTCTTTAACATAAAATTACAATCACAAAATGAAGGCCAACCACACAATTCTGGGAATCATGGCCCAGCCAAATTGATAGACACATTTTTTGGGGGACATAATTCAAACCATGACACTTCCTCTTTTGGGTAGGGGCTTGGCATGGGAATGCGAAACAGCCTCTATGATTGAAAGTAAGAATTTTCTTACTGTGCAGAGGACTAACTCTTCATCAGCAATTTAGATAGGATTTGAGATGTGTACAGAAGAAATTAAAGTGCTTTCCCTCACATCTTATCAGGAGCAGCTTATCTCAAAGGAAACAAAATATAAAACTCTACCTTAGAAACTGTAACTCATTACAAAGGTACGTTGAAACGAGGTTAATTACACACACACACACACACACACACACACACACACATCAGATTAAAGAAACCTCGAAAATGGAAACCTGAGTATGAGGGAAATGGTTGCCATTGGTCCAGCACTCGCTAGGGAGGAGAGAGATTTTGTTGGTTAAAGATGAATCTTTGATCACTTGAAATGCACACTCCATAACAAAGACTGCAGCTTCCTGAGATTCCACTGTGGTCTAAATGGAATAATCCTCAACACCACGTGACTTCCTGACTGCAACTCCACGCTCACAAGCAATCTTCTCAAAACTGACCAGGTATTCTTAGTATGCTGGTATTTGGAGGAAATGTTAGTGCACCTTCTCCAAGGAGTCAAAAGGAGATGCAAGTGCTTCCTATACCCAGATAAAGGGGGGAAATAGTCCAGTTAAATAGAACACACGGTACATGAAGGAGATGACAGGGGACGAAACTAAGCAACTTAAAGATAGAGAAGTAAGTTAGGCTTGGATCAGGAAGGGCCTTAAATACCAAGTGAAGGAGTTTAGACTATTCTATGGGCACGTACCACCACGCATGTATCAGTCTGTTATACTGTGGTGACTTGAGTGTTGCTGTGATGCTGGAAGCTATGCTACCAGTACTCAAATATCAGCAGGGTCACTCAAGGTGGACAGGTTTTGGTGCAGCTTCCAGACTAAGACAGAATAGGAAGAAGGACCTGGCGGTCTACTTCTTAAAAAACTGGCCAGTGAAAACTTTATGAATAGCAGCGGAACACTGTCTGATATAGTGCCAGAAGATGAGCCATTCAGGTAGGAAGGCACTCAAAATACGACTGGGGAAGAGCTGCCTCCTCAAAGCAGAGTTGACCTTAATGACGTGGATGGAGTCAAGCTTTCAGGACCTTCATTTGCTAATCTGGCAAGACTCAAAATGACAAGAAACAGCTGCAAACATCCATTAATAATCGGAATGTGGAATATACAGACTATGAATCTAAGAAAATAGGAAGTTGTCAAAAATGAAATGAGATGCATAAAGATTGATATCCTAGGTATTAGTGAGGTGACATGGACTGGTATTGGTCATTCTGAATCAGACAATCATATGGTCTACTATGCTGGGAATGACAAACTGAAGAGGAATGGTGTCGCAGTCATCATCAAAAAGAACATTTCAAGATCTATCCTGAAGTACTGTGCTGTCAGTAATAGGATAATATCCATACGCCTACAAGGAAGATCAGTTAATATAAATATTACTCAAATTTATGCACCAACCACTAATGTCAAAGATGAGAAAATTGAAGATTTTTACCAACTTCTGCAGTCTGAAATTGATCAAACATGCAATCAAGATGCATTGATCATTACTGGTGATTGGAATTGCAAAAGTTTTAAGCAAAAAAGAAGGGATCAGTAATTGTAAAATATAACCTTGCTGATAGAAACGATGCTGGAGATCTCATTATAGAATTCTGCAAGACCAATGACTTACTCATTGCAAATACCTTTTTCAACACCATAAACACCGACTACACACGTGGACTTCACCAGATGGAACACACAATCAAATTGACTACGTCTGTGGAAAAAGATGATGGAAAAGTTCGATATCATCAGTCAGAACAAGGTCGGGGTCGACTGTGGAAGAAACCATCAATTGCTCATATGTAAGTTCAAGGTGAAGCTGAAGAAATATTAGAACAAGTCCACGAGAACCAAAGTATGACCTCGTGTATATTCCACCTGAATTTGGAGACCATCTTAACAATAAATTTGATTCAATAAACACTAATGACCAAGCACCAGACAAGCTGTGGGATAACATCAAGGACATCACACATGAAGAAAGTAAAAGGTCGTTAAAAAGACAGAAAAGACCAAAATAGATGTCAGAAGAGACTCTGAAATTTGCTCTAGAATGCAGAGTAGCTAAAGCAAAAGGAAGAAAGGAGGAAGTCAAAGAGCTGAACAGAAGATTTCAAAGGGTGGCTGCAGAAGACAAAGTAAAATATTATAATGAAAGGGGCAAAGACCTGGAGTTAGAAAACCAAAAGGTAAGAACAAGCTTGGCATTTCTCAAGCTGAAAGAACTAAAGAAAAAATTAAAGCCATAAGTTGCAATTTTGAAGGATTCTATGGGCAAAATATTGAACAACACAGAAAGCATCAAAAGAAGATGGAAGGAATTACATAGTCACTCTACCAAAAACAACTGGTTGATGTGCAACCATTTCAGGAGGTAACATATGACCAAGTAACGATGGTACTGAAGGAAAAAGTCCAAGCTGCACTGAAGACATTGGCGAAAAACAATACAAGACTCCAAGAATTGACTGAATACCAACTAAGATGTTTCAACAAACAGATGCAATGCTGGAAGCACTCACTTGTCTATGCTAAGAAATTTGGCTACCTGGCTAACCGACTGGAAAAGATCCATATTTTTGCCCATTCCAAAGAAAGGTGATCCAACAGAATGCAGAAATTATCGAAAAATATCATTAATATCACACACAAGTAAAATTTTGTTGAAGATCATTAAAAAACGGTTGTAGCAGTACATTGACAGGGAACTGCCAGAAATTCAAGCCGGATTCAGAAGAGGTCCTGGAACAAGGCATATCACTGCTGATGTCAGGTGGATCTTGGCTGAAAGCAGGGAATACCAGAAAGATGTTCACTTTACCCGTGCTTTATTGACTATGCAAAGGCAATCAACTGCGTGTTTCATAACAAATTATGGATAATACTGAGAATAATGGGAATTCCAGAACACTTAATTGTGCTCATGTGGAACCTGTACGCAGACCAACAGGCAGTTGTTTGAACAGGACAAGGTGATACTGCATTGTTTAAAATCAGGAAAGGTGTGTGTCAGGGCTGTATCCTTTCATCATACTTATTCAATCTGTATGCTGAGCAAATAATCCCAGAAGCTAAACTATATGAAGAAGAACTTGACATTAGGATTGGAGAAAGGCTTGTTAACAACCTGCAATATGCAGATGACACAATCTTGCTTATGGAAAGCAAAAAGGACTTGACGTACTTGCTGATGAAGATCAAAGACTATAACCTTCAGTACAGATTACATCTCAACAAAAAGAAAACAACAATCTTGGACCAACAAGCAACATCATGATAAATGGAGAAAATATTGATGTTGTCAAGGATTTTGTTTTACTTGGATCTACAATCAACGCCCACGGAAGCAGCAGTCAAGAAATCAAACAATGCTTTGCACTGGGTAAATCTGCTGCAAAAGATCTCTTCAAAGCATTGAAATCAAAGATGTCACTTTGCGGACTAAGGTGTGTCTGACCCAAGCTAAGGTATCTTAAATCACCTCATATGTATATGAAAGCTGCACAGTGAATAAGGAAGACCAAAGAAGAACTGATGCCTTTGAAATTATGGTGCTGGCGAAGAATAGTGAGTATATCATGGACTGACAGAAGAACGAGTAAGTCTGTCTTGGAAGAATTACAGCCAGAGATCTCCTTCGAAGCAAGAAAGGGGAGACTTCGTCTCACATAGTTTGGACATGTTATCAGAAGGGACCAGTTCATGGAGAAAGACATCACGCTTGGTAAAGTAGAGGGTCAGAAAAAAGAGGAAGACTCTCAACAACATGGATTGACAACGATGGCTGCAACAATGGGCTTAAACATAACAATTGTGAGGATGGCGCAGGACCAGGCAATGTTTCATTTTGTTGTACAAAGAGCTGCTATGAGTCAGAACTGACTGGATGGCACCTCACAACAACAACAACATGTGCACATAGAGCAAATGCTATCTTTGGAGTATGAACTACTTGAGGCAAGGGCTTGAGTCTTCTTTATCTCTGAATCCTCAGTGACTAGCACAGTAAATGGCATATATTAGGAGCTCATAAATGTTTTGTTGAATGAATTTCAAGAAAGAGATGTTTCATTGAGAGGATGTATAATAGGGTAGTAATGAGTGTTCTGGGACTGGGCTGTCTGGAGTTGATACCAGCTCCATCACTTACTATGGTAGTTTGGGTACTACTGTGCCTTAGTTTTTTCAACCATATAATGTGGGTATTAGTGCTTACCTCATAAGGTAATTGAGATAATTAAATGAGTTATTGTATATAAGGGATTTATAATACCTTCTGTCACATAGCAAGCACTCAAAATTAGAGTGAGGAAAAAGAATGAAGAAAGTAAGATTTGTTTTTAAGAAGATAAAAGGCAATTCTACCAAAAGAACACTACATCATTACGAAGGCACAGAGGGCTACTGTATTTTCTAGTGTAGTTATGACATATTCTGATATCGTGACTCACAGCCCAATATTTTCACCATTAGGAAGTAGTATCCTTACCCAAGTGTCACTTGTTACCAATGTTGTAATAAATTCTGGCCTATCTTCAGCAAATGGAAGGTTCTAGTTATAGTTAAGTGGCTCTCCTCCTTGGAAGCACTTGGTGGTTACCAAAGCACACCATTTGCTATAGAACTGGAATGAAAATACAGATTTAAATTTGCACTTAAACGACAGTGTCATTTTATAAATGATAATAATGTAACATTAACTCATCATTACCATTAAGCTCTGTGTGTTAAATTCATAACTCAAGTACTACTTTTAAATGGCTGCTGGTTGTTCTTGTTTGAAGAACGCTAAGGAAAAGGAAGAAATATTTACAGTGTTTACCCTGTTATCCCATGTTGGCTGTTAAAGGCAGGGGCACTGTCTTCTTGAATTATGAGCAGTAACAAGCACAGCACAGTGCATGCCTGCCTGACCAACTCATTTTGAGCATGGTTTAGTCTAAGAAGGATAAAACACCTGTGATTTAGGTATTTAATAAGGGAGCAGTACAGTTGCATCTAACAACAACAATAGCATAGTGGTTGAGAGCTCATATTTTAGAATGTCTGGGTTTGGATTCCAGTGGTCTCCACTGCTTACCAAGTGTTTAGACTTGGGTCTTATTCAAACTCTCTGTGCCTTGGTTTTCTCATCCATAAAATAGGGATAATTACAGTACTTCCCTCATAAAATTGTAAAGATTAAATGAGAGAACATACATAAAGTGCTTAGTACAGTGCCTGGCACACAGAAAACATTCTATCCGTGCTATCCATCATCATTACGTTAAAGAACCCTTTCTAGGTGCTGGGGCTTCAATGGTGTACACTGAAAGACCGTCCCCAAAGAGCTCACTATCAACTGGGAAATGGAACTCAGATGCATAAATAAAAGAGTGGAAACGCTAAAGTGGTCTTAAAGAGACTAAGAGTCTAATTATGGATTTTGTTTTTTTATCTGCTACCAGCATTCAATTTTTAGCTCCCCAAGAGATTTTCCTCACCGTCTGGGTCATCAATTTAAAGTGGGTTTGAAAAACCATAACACCCTAATAAAAGAGATAATGTCACTTTCTCGTGTTATGAGATTTAACTTTCATCAAAGGAGAGGTCTAACATTAAAGGCAGGGGCAACTTTAAAACATAGCACACTTAGACTTAAAAGTATATTTAGGGTAAACTTAGTGGATGATCGGAGTCCCTGAGGGGTTCAAACAGTTAACGTGCTCAGCTGCTAACCGAAAGGTGAGCAGTTCGAGCACACCCGAAGATGCCTCTGAAGAAAGGCCTGATGATCTGCTTCCGAAAAACCAGTCACTGAAAACCCTATGAGCACAGTTCTACTTTGACACACAAGGGGTCTCCAAAAGTCAGAGCTGACTTGACGGCAACTGGTTTTTTATTGGAAGATCTCCACTGGGCAAAGCGTGAAATGATGAGGTTAGAAATAAAAGAAGAGCAGATATCTGGAAAGAAAAGTATAAAGATCAAGTAAAGCAGAATTCAGTCAATAAATGCAAAATAGTTAATTACAGATGACAAACACACCACCAGAGAGCAGGTGAGAGTGAGGATCTGAACAGACTCATTATGTATGCTTCCGCAAACCCCCTTCTAAGTCTTGGGGAGTGGGGGAGTGAAACACAATTCAGAGAATGGAAACCAACATCAACGATGACGACGAGTTACTCTAACTCTAAAGGCTGTCTAGGGCCAGGGTGCTTCCCAGGGGATTTTCCCAAAGTCTTTTGTCTTACACTGATCTCACCTCATTCCTCCTTCTTGTATCACAGGTGAGTTTCAATGAAGACTTTCTGGAGACTGACTTACCCAAAAGGCGTATCTCTAGTGGCAGAATATCAGTGGGAATGTTAGTGGAAAACCACTCTGGGAGAAGGAGAGTGGGCCTGCCATAGTTAAGCAAGGTCTTGCTAAAGTGAGAAACGCTAGCTTTGAGTTCAGACTGCTGGGAAGCTCAGTCTACCATAAAAATCAGCCCCAGAAAAATAAAAGATAAAATGTTGCTATTCGTCTAATTCAAAGCTCAATGCGTTCTGACAATGCCCTTGATATGATATAGCAAAGGATTCCTCTCTGCCACTTTAGTTGCTTTGTTAGCGGTTATGCTAACAGAGAGGGAAGAGAGTTGACCCAAGAACAAAGCAAATGCACACCTGTCTACCTGCCCTACCTCGGAGGAGTATGTGAGCTTCAGGGACCACTGGTTCTAACTTTCGATAGGCAGGAAAAAGAAATCCAGCTCAGGTAGAAATAATTTTACCGTCTCTTGCAACTCATTAAAGCTAATTTTACAAATCCCAAATATCTCACAAGAACCTTCTAATGACGTTTTAGTTATCTAGTGCTGCTAGAAAAATCACAAGTGGATGGCTTTAGCTAAGAGAAATTTATTCTCTCAAAGTCTAGGAGGCTGGAAGTCTGAATTCAGGTTGCCAGCTCCAGGGGAAGGCTTGCTCTCTCTGTCGGCTCTGGGGGAAGGTCCTTGTCATCAATCTTCCCCTGGTGCAGGAGCTTCTCAGCGCAGGGATTCTGGGTCCAAAAGACACACTCTGCTCCTGGCACTGCTTTATTGGTGGTATTAAGTTCCCCTGTCTCTCTGCTTGCTTCTCTTATATCTCAAAAGAGACTGACTCAAGATACAACCTAAACTTGTAGATTGTGTCCTGCCTCATTAACATAACTACCTCTAATCCTGCCTCATTAACATCACAGAGGTAGGATTTACAACACATAGGAAAATCACATCAGATGACAAAATGGTGGACAATTACACAATACTGGGAATCTTGGCCTAGCCAAGTTGATACACATTTTTGGGGAACACAACTGAATCCACAACAAATGGGTCTCATCTGGTTTTGGTTATTGTGCTTTTCACAAGAACTAGCTTTTGTTTCATTAATAGACCTCTTTCAAAACAGAAGATTTTAGTTAATTTGGAATTGCTGTTATTTTTCCTCTTTGAAGTTGAACTTTTGTGTCCACTCTCTCCCGAAAAAGCAGCCCACCTACAACTGGGGTCTGTGCAGATGGATGGAGGATGTGCACGCAGGCTGTGGCTGCAGTGAAATGACTGACTGCTTGGCACGCCCCCAACAACAACAAGTGTTTCTCCTTGAGGGCAGAGCTTGGTCCCGTCTCGGCACAATGCCCCATGTGCACAGCAGGCTCTCAATAAATACTGACTAGGCACAGCAGAGGGATGTGATCCAGATTTTTAGGGGAAACAAGTGGAAGGCTCAAGGGAAATGTTTCTTGTGTGCTCCACAAAGTTTATAGGTTTGTCACACACTGGAAATGATTAGAAAAATACTAGCATAGTCCTCACAATTTTGCAAGCATTATATTTTCAAGAACTCAAAAGGTTAGAGCCCTTAGTAATGGCATGAACTCAATGTCAATCTCATGACAATCATATGTCATAAAGAAAAGTACGGAATAAGAAAATTAAGAATAAATTTCAAAAACTTAAAACTACTTTCCATGATTTGTGGGATTGATAAAGCGACATATTATAAAAAGAAATCAAAGAAATTATTAACCTGAGGTAAAATTATTTGGTCAGAAATACAGCAAATGTTATTTAAAGTAAAATATAGTTTTAAATTATTTTTTAATTATTATAAAAATATATATAGCACAAAATTTGCCACTTCAACATTTTTCAGGTAGTTCTAAATCATTTTTAATTCTTTGCAATTTCGATTTTCCATTCCCTATGATGCCTCCCTTCTTCATTAGTGGAAAAAAGTCAGAGCAACTATGCACCCAGAGGTTAGCCTACTCCTCAGAGCCAGCACAGGCTAAGACCAATAGATGTAAGGGTGATGTCCTTGCAAAAGGTATCAAGCTGTGTCATTAATGCTCCAAAGAGGGTCTTCAAATGATGCTAGAAGGACTTGTTTGGAATTTGACTAAGCCTAAAATTAAGGTGTCATTAATGTACCCTGTTTCTGAGTGCATGCTGTAGCGTACAAAACCAGCTGCCACTGAGTCGATTCGGACTCACAGTGATCCCGTGTGTGTCAGAGTAGAACTGTTCCATACGGTTTTCAATGCTGTGACTTTTCAGAATCAGATCACCAGGCCTGTCTTTCCAGGAGCATCTGAGTGGGTTCGAACCACCAACCTATGGCTAGTAGTTGAGCACTTAACCATTTGCACCACCCAGGGACACCAACTGTATATAGCAAAAACTGGTTCCATAATTTGCCAACTTCCATATTCTCTCTTAGAAATTGTTTCTTAGTGAATTTCAAACTATTTGGGGGGATTAAGACACATTCACCATTTTCCACTGCCCTATTAAAATGTTTCCCCTCAGCCCAGGAAGCTCTAACCAAAGCAGGGTATGGAGGTTAGGGGAACAACGCCAAGAAACAGACGCACTCTCTATAACCTCCAAACAGTTCTGGAAAGTGCCAAGCACAACGTGGGTACTCAACAAACATTTAATGAGAATAATAAACCAAATTAAACACATTAAGTTTGGTTAATTATGAGTAACTATAAACTGAGGAGTTCTCTATTAACTGGTATGGCACAGAGAAAAAGTAATTCAGGCCTGTGTCTAACAAAGGAAAGAAGAACCCAAATGTGCTCATCACTGATAAAGTAAGTACCCAAACACACCACAGAAGCCAGTTCAAAACACAGGGCAGCCAGAAATGTCAAAACAGAACCACTCTCTGCCTGAAGGAAGAAAAACCAAGGGCGGGTAAAACACAGAACTAGCTTTTGAATGACAGAAATGAGACTTCAAAGAGATTCCCTTCCCTTGAGTGAAAGAGCAGGTTATGAGAGTCCTGCGTCAGTGTCTGCCCAAGTACTGATCCCTGGATGTCAGAAGAATCTTAAAACTGAGGAAATTCACTTTACCATTAAAAAAAAAAAAAAAAAAAAAAAAAACCAGAGTTGATTCCAACTCATGGAGACCCTATATATATATATACGTATACATACATATTTACTCTGGGGTATGATGGAGTAAAACAAAGACAATAAAAGTACTGTCTTGATGTTTGTCTCAACATATAAAGTCACCATGCTAATCCACAGACCAGAACTTCTGGATGGAACAGACAGACCAGGAAGGTTAGAGAATCTGAGCCGTTTTTCATTCTTAAAATATGTAGAGTTGACTCTAGCTACACCAGCTCATTACAGAAATGCCTCCTAAAGGCCAGACAAGGGAAAATTATTCATTTGCTGTGTGCTAAATATAGTTAAATTTTAGCAATAAATTTTAGAAAACTGTCAACATTGAGTCTGTCAAACAAATGTGACACACAAAAAGTCCAAAAGAAAGAGAGAAAATAAACCAACCTTATTTCTCCCACCAAATCTAAATGGAAAATATACCTTTTTAAAATATCTTCCAAAAATTCCTTTGCACATATAAATACAAATGAGGAAAACTCATGTTTTTACATTAATACAAGAGGACTATTTTGAAACTTTTATGCTAATATAAAATTCAAACTCAAGCAAATTAAATAATTAAATAGAAACAAAAAGTCTAGGTTAAAACACCTAGAAGAACTGAGTTGTGATTATGCCATTAACTTGCTACATGACCTTGTTTTTTTCATGTACTAAATAGGGCCTATTCTTTCACCCTCTCAGAAAGAAACTCAGTAGATCAGATACCTTGAACATCCTGGTCTAAGATCAAGACTCAGGCTTCCAAATGCTTGTGTTATTTAGGTGCTCCTCAACGTTCAACCACACAATCCACACATTATACAATATCCCAAAGCAGTGTGCCTCAAACTTTAATGTGTATGCACATAACCTGGGCATCCTGTTGACTGTAGATCCTGACTCACTTGAGCAGCCAGGCCCCAAAACACATTTCCATATGAGCAGAGAGAGTCAGAGCCTGCTTCTCTCAGGGCTGGGGAGCCAGAGCGGTATCTGATAGAAGCATTCTGGCATGGCGTCCCGTTTCTTTCTCTCCTAGTGCAGTTTTTATGTCACGTCTTTTATGTTTGGGTGATCCTGGGCCATGGTAACCTCACCTTCCCCCTCTTCTATTACCTTAGGCATTTAGTTGCAAGGAGTGCCAGGTAAAAAGTCCTACCTAAACAATCATTAGTCTTTGTTGGAGGCGGGGGGAGGGGGAGTAGCTGGTGGTCCTGCTGCTGCGGCAAGAAAAATGAACCACTCCTGTTTCAGGTACCCAGGCTGCCTGATCTGGGAACCCGTGGATCCCTAGACTAAAATGATCAGGCAGTGAGCCTGTGGGAGGGGAGGTTCCTGACTGTTTACTTAATTCCAAAGCAGCAAGTGAGCTCCATCCTTGGCAGCCTTTCCCCACCCCTGAAAATGTTCAACTGAAACCTCAGCTTGCCTTGGTCAAGGACAGCAGTGCCTCCAAGAAGCAGATTTAGGGATTTTAATATATTTACTAGCTCTCTGAAAAAAGAAGACATTGCAGACTTTCAGACATTCACTTGCTAAGCATACACTTTGACAACCTGTTATGTATGAAGGGAGGAGATTGCTGCTTGTGTGTTATTTCATTCATTTGTTCGTTTATTCACTCATTTATTCAACAAATATTGAAAGTCACTGAGTACCTACAATACTGAACTGGACGCTAGACATACAGCACACACTTACTACTCCCACAGACCTTGCATTCTAAAATTATTCTAGTAACCATATGTATAATTAATTGTAATTACAAAAATGTTGAAAGAAAAATACAGGGACTATAAAGTATATAATAGGAGTTACTAATCTGGGAGATTAGAGAAAACTTCCCTAACGAAATGAAATTTTAGATTGAATCTGCTGGCTAAGTAGGGTTCAACCACGTAAAAAGGTGTTCAAAGAACATACCACAGGTAAAGGGAGGCATGAGCAATACCTCTGAGCGTGTATGGGAAAATGAAAGAAAGCCAAGGGGGCTGAACTACAGCAAGAAAGAGGCAACTGACAAGAGATAAAACCAGAGGTAAAAAATAACATATTAAAGACTTTTGGATTTATACTAAAAGAAATGCCAGTTGCTGTGGAGCTGACCCTGACTCGTGATGACCTCATGTTGTCAGAGTAGAACCATGCTCCACAGGGCCTTCAATGGCTGATTTTTTGGAAACAGATCACCAGGCCTTTCTTCCGACGTGCCCCTGGGTGGACTCAAACGTCCAACCTTCCTGTTAGCAGCTGAGCGCATTAACCGTTTCCAACACCCAGGGACTCTAACAATAGGAAACTCCTGCAGAATTTTAAGCAAGAGAATAAAAAAAATTTAAAAAGGCAAAAGAAAAAGCAGAAAATTATATTTAAAGAATAAAGAAAATTATTTTTTTAAATGTACAGAAAAAATAACTAGAATATACAAAAAATGTTAAATTGTCTTAGCATTGCGCTAAGATAGTAGGATTATGAATAGTTCTTTTCTTATTCATATTTTTTAAACTTACCAAATTTATACTGTCCATAAATTCTTTTTGTTGTTGTTATTTAGTGTGTCCAGCCTGCACACACAACAGAACGAAACACTGCCCAGTTCTGTATCATCCTCACAATCACTGCTAAGTTTGAACCCATTGTTACAGCCACTGTGTCAATTCAGCTTGCTGAAGGTCTTCCTCTTTTTCATTGATCCTCTACTTTACTAAGCATGATTTCCTTCTCCAGGGACTGGTGTCTCCTGATAACATGTCCAATGTACATGAGACAAAGTCTCGCCATTCTCAATTCTAAGAAGCATTTTGGGTGTACTTCTTCCAAGACAGACTTGTTCATTCTTCTGGAAGTCCATGGTATCTTCAATATTCTTCACCAACACCATAATTCAAACATGTTAATTCTTCTTCAATCTTCCTTATTCACTGTCCAGCTTTCGCGTGCATATGAGAACACTGAAAATACCATGGATTGGGTCAGGGGCACCTTAGTCCTTAAAGTGACATATCCTTGCTTTTTAACACTTTAAAGAGGTTTTTTTGCAGCAGATTTGCCCAGTGCAATGGCTTGTTTGATTTCCTAACTGCTGCTTCCATGGGCATAGATTGTGGATCCAAGTAACATGAAATCCTTGACAACTTCAATCTTTTCTCCGTTTATCATGACGTTGCTTATTGGTCCCGTTGTGAGGATATTTGTTTCCTTTCTGTTGAGGTGTCACCCATCCTGAAGGCTCTGGTCTTTGATCTTCGTCAGTAAGGGCTCAAGTCCTCTTCGCTGTCAGCAAGCAGTTGTGTCCTTGCATATGGCAGGCTGTCAGTGAGTCTCCCTCCAATCCTGACGCCTCATTCTTCTTCATATAGTCTAGCTTCTCAGATTATTTGCTCAGCATACAGGTTGAATAAATATTCAAATATTCATTTTAAACCATGAAGTAACCTCTTGTTGAGTTCAAACGACTGCCTCTTGGTCTATGTATAGGTTCCCCATGAGCATAATTAACTATTTTAGAATTCCCATTCTTCCCAATGGTTATCCATAATTTGTTATGATCCACACTGTCAGATGCCTCTGCACAGTCAATGCAACAAGGTAAACATCTTTCTGGTATTCTCTGCTTTCAGCCAAGATCCATCTAACATCAGCAATGATAACCGTGGTTCCACATCCTCTTCTGAATCCAGCTTGATTTTCTGGCAGTTCCCTGTCAATGTCCTGCTGCAGCTGTTTTTGAATGCTCTTCAGCAAATCTTTACTTGCTCCTGATATTAATGATACTGTTTGACAATTTCTGCATTCTGCTGGATCACCATTCTTTGAAATTTGAGATGTCCTCAGCAGAGCTTGAAAGTACTCCAGAATCCAGATGTTCAAAGGAGTGTTACCCAGACTTTAAAGTAAAGCATTTACTTAATGGCTCTAAGCTTTCCTACCTAACATTGATTTTCTTTTCTGAC
The DNA here is from genome assembly GCA_030035585.1 of Dugong dugon. NCBI lineage: Eukaryota > Metazoa > Chordata > Mammalia > Sirenia > Dugongidae > Dugong > Dugong dugon. The sequence continues at coordinate 4,391,010 of CM057467.1, forward strand.
AACTAATTTTACCCAAATTGTTCTTTCTTATTTAGTTTTCCTTTCTTTAATATCCTCCTCTTCATGCTCCAAGCCAAACCTAGATTTCTATATACTGAAAACCCAGGATATAGTAATAACGTGAAACATCAGATATGGAATTAAACAACTAAACAAAATTCACTAAGTGCTGCTATGTGTTCAGAAGTTCCTGGATGGCACAAATGGTTAAGCACTGAACTACTAACCAAAAAGTTAGTGGTTCAAATCCACCCAGAAGCGTCTTGGAAGTAAGGTGTGGCAATCTATTTCTGAAAGGTCACAGTCTTGAAAACCCTATGGAGTATCTACTCTCCACACATGGGGTCACCATGAGTCAGAAAAGTCTCAATAGCAACTAACAACTGTGTGTTCAGATTTTACCTTTATTAAAAATCATATACTGGAAAGTATATAAAATAAGAATGGAAGATACAGGATGCTTCAGCATAAACCTAAGGAAACAAACTGGTTTAATTTACTAAACGGGCATTAGGTCCCAGAGATACAGCCTCTAGTATTCTTCATGTGCACTGAATTCAATAGTCTTCAATATCCCACACATCACATCTAACTCAATTCAAACTTATCTATATTACTTATAATGGCAAATTCAGACCTTCCTAACCATCCATCCCAACTGCTCTTGCTGTTCAAGCAGTCTGTGTTTCAGGGCCCAGGAAAGCATGGGTTCTTTGGGACATATAGTAAGAGCTTTGTTGGTAAAAGGGAAATGAATGGGTAATAAATCACTGGTAAATGTAGAGGATTTGTTAATGTCTGTTTTGGTGTCATAATTTTAAATTTACGCCATTGCTTTTGATACTAAATTGAGCTCTGAACTAATTTAAGGGGAAATTGGGAAATTGGCAAGCAAGTGCATAATAAGGTTGAGTTCTAGTCCCAGTTTGACCACTTAATATTTATGTGATCTAAAGCTGGTTACTCAACTTCTCTAGTCCTCAGCTGCCTCCTGTTAAATAATCTCTTACTACGGTGATTTTCAACTGGGGGACATATTGCCACCCAGGGGACATTTGGCAATGTCTGGAGACATTTTTGGTTGTCACAACTGAGAGACGGAAGGTTGGTACTAGCATCTAGTGGTTAAAGAGGTCACAGATGCTGCTAAACATCCTACAATGTACAGGACAATCTCCCACAGCAACAGATTATCTGAACTAAAATGTCAACAGTGCCAAGGTATCTTTCAGCTCTAAAATTCTATAACCTATATGTCTATGTGAGCTGAAAGGGGTAAGTATTATCTTTACGGGCAGAAAACAACACAAAAAGATTAAATTATTAGCTGAGATAATAGTGTAAATTGGTAGCAATACGCAGTCCAGTTACTGAGTAACTAGAGTTTGCCTGTAAGACAGTTCCTTCTTCTAGAGAAGTTCGACATGAACAACCTTTACAGAAAGAGATTTCTCAAAAACTGTCTTATCTAGCTAGATATGTAACAAGACAGATTCCAAGATTTTACTCTCCAATGGATGTCTCTAACTTTTGAGCAATGATTAATACTTCCAGACTCTAAAGACTCCAACTAATGCTTTGAAATGAATATAACATGAGAGAGATCTGGGAGGCCAGAACTTAATACCCATAATGCTTTGGTTTAATACTCAAGCATTTGGTTTGTTTCAGCATTCTCTGAAAATACATACTTTTGGGGTCTTAAATACAGGTGTTTTCCTTTTCTTTCATACTTCTCTCCCTTTTTTTTCTTAATATACAAGAGAAAAATATATATTCTCCTCCTCTGAAGGGCTCCTAACACCATTATGGCTCAATAATCTCAAGACATGAAATTCCTGTCCCTTCATTTCACTAGACATTGTTTGGAAAAGGGTAATACTAAAAGTCTCAGGTGGGAACAACCTATGGAACATGGAGGCCTCTGTATTCATATGGCATCTTCTTGTCCTTAACTCATACATTCTTAATAGCTGTTTATTTAATAAGCTGTTTATATTTAATGTAAATTCACTGATTTATATTGGCAGCTCCTTTACTTAAAGATCTGCTAGAATTTCCACTGAACCCTCCAATTATTCAGAGGTTGGTAGTTCAAGCATAAAAATTTCCTCCAGGCCTAAGAGGTCTAATCTTTTCTACAAATATCACCGAACCACTTTTTAAATCCAAGAATGTCAAACAGAAATTATTCTTCTCTATCCTTGAAACTTAAAACTGGCTTTTGGTTTTTTTTAGAAAAATTCAAGACAACAATCTGTACTTTAGATGAAATATCTTTCCTACGCAGGAAAAATAAATTTAAAAACTTGCTATCTCATCAAAATAATCCACAAGGGAGGCTTTTGTAAGAGGAGGCTCCTCTAAATAAACTTGAAGATTTGGAGAACTGGAGGATTAATGAAGCTTTCGAACCTGGAGGGAATAAAGCAGGGAATGATAATATTTTACATTCGTATAAAATTTTATAATCTACAATAGGCAACTTTCACAATCTCATTTGGTCCTTGTAACAATCCTATAAAGTCAGTATCTTTTAGATTAAGAGAATAGGGCTCAGCTATTTTAGGAGACTAGTTTTACAACCTTCAAAATTAGAAAGTATCAAAGATCAAAGCAGAACCCAGGCCTTCTGACTCCAAATAATTTTAAAATAAAGATTAAGAAACATATAAACTAGCCCATGGCTTCTCAGACATCAAGGCTGTAATATTTTTGAACAGCAATACTTGGCAGCCCCACATCTAAAATAGTAAATGAAGCATCTACCCATTTCCAAACCTGCAACTGAAGAATAGAAAGTTACCTCCTTGGGCTGTACTGCTCTCTCATCAATGGATATCTGTATACCTAGACTGTCCCAAACATTATGCTAGACGTAAGACAAGGTTTCTATCCTCAAGCCACAAACTATTTGAAGATTCAAGATACACTTATAGGGAAAATTTATTGTCACTAAAGATTTAAATTATTAGGTCATTGTCACAGCAAAGGATATAATTCGAGGAAGACCATGACTGGGGTGATTCCACATTTTACAGGGCATGAAGCTTATACAATTTTGAGGCTCACATTAGGAAATCATACAAAATTAGGTACAAAGTGAATATTTATTAAGAGTGATAACAGAAATTACCAAAAAATTATAAATTTTTGCAAGCTGATAAATAACACAAATATCACAAAAATCTAGAAAAATAGCATACATTAGAAAATCAATGTAATTCACCACATAAATAAAACAAAGGAAAAGAATCACATGATTATCTCAACTGATACAGAAAAGGCATTTGATAAAATCCAACACCCTTTCCTGATTAAAAAAAACTCTCAGCAAAATAGGGATAGAAGGAAAATTCCACAACATAATTAAGGGCATATATGCAAAACAAACAGCCAACATTATTCTCAATGGAGTAAGACTGAGAGCCTATCCCTTGAGAACAGGAATGGGACAAGGATGCCCATTATCATCACTCTTATTCAATATTGTACTGGAAGTCCTAGCTACAGCAAAAAGGCAAGAAAAGGATTTAAAGGGTATCCAAAATGGAAAGGAAGAAGTAAAACTATCTCTATTTGCAGACAACATGATCCTATACATAGAAAATCCCAGAAATTCCAAAACAAAGCTACTGGATCTAATAGAAGGATTCAGGAAAGTGGCCGGGTACAAGATTAGCACACAAAAATCAGTTGGATTCCTTTATACTAACAAGTAAAACTCCGAAAATGAAATCAAGAAAACAATACCATTTACAATAGCCCCCAAAAGAAAAAAATACTTAGGAAAAATGTAACCAGGGATGTAAAAGACCTACACAATGAAAACCATAAAAAACTACTACAAGAAATTAAAGAGACCTACATAAATTGAAAAATATTCCATGCTCATGAAATGGAAGACTTAACATTGTGAAAATATTGATACTACCCAAAGTGATCTATAGATATAATGCAATCTCAATCCAAACTCCAGCAAAATTCTTTATTGAAATGGAAAAACAAATCACCAACTTTATACGGAAAGGAAAGAGGCCCTGGATGGCCAAAGTAATATTGAAGAAGAACAAAATAGGAGGCTTCTCACTTCCCGATCTCAAAACACACTATACAGTCACAGTAATCAAAACAGCCTGGGACTGATTTAATGACAAGCACATAGACCAATGGAATAGAATTGAGAACCCGGAAGTAAATCCATCCATCTATGGGCAGCTGATTTTGGACAAGGGATCGAAGTCTATTCATTGGGAAAGAAACAGTCTCTTTAACAAATGGTGCTGGCAAAACCGGATATCCACTTGCAGAAAAATGAAAAGGATCCATATCTCACACCATTCAGAAAAACTAACAAAAAAATGGATCAAAGACTTAAATGTTAAAGCTAAAACTATAAAGTTCCTGGAAGACAATATAGGGACAAAACTATGGGACCTAATCTATTTCCAAATGCAACTACAAATGCAAGAGTAACAGAAGACAAATTAGATAATTGGGACCTCCTAAAAATTAAATACTTATACTCATTAAAATACTTTATCAAAAGAATAAAAAGAGAACCTATACACTGGGAAAAAATATTTGGGAATGACATAACTGGTAAGAATCTAATCTCTAAAATGTATAGAAAACTTCAACAACTCAACAACAAAAATACAAATGATACAATTAAAAAATGGGCAAAGGACATGAACAGACACTTCACCAAAGAGGACATTCAAGCATGTGGTTTTCCCTTGAAGGTTAGACAATTTCCACTGGAAACCAAGGCATCACAACCAAGGCATGTCAAATTATAATTTCATTATAGATGAGTTCCAGAAAAGATGACTTATCATAAGGCTTAAAACTAGGGCCTCTAAACTCCAGCTAAAGAATCTTTTCTGAGGTTTCATTAGAAGGAGCTTTCAAAAATATGAACTAAAAGATGCAGCTCACACATAAGAATAAAAGCAATGAAAGTTTTAACAGATTTTATTTACTTTGCACGTAGAAAACACACCTGACAAGAACACAGAAAAGCTATGAGTTGAAAAGAGAACAAAACACACTCCTCAAAACAGTTACCTGACTCTGAACTCTCTCTGAGGAACATTTATTGTAGTTTGCAAACAGCATGTGGGATATTAGCCATAGGGTAATAGTAGAAGAAAATATCTGTTTTGGCTTCAGTGTGGTCCAAATCCCTCATCCGATGTTATGAAATCTCCTTTTAGGCCTGTTCTCTTAGCACTGTTGCCAGAATGAGAGGGGAAGGAATGAAGATAGGGAGGGAGGGAAGGAATGTAAGCTAGAGAAAGAGAAGAGAGACAGACAGATGTGTTACAAACGGACATGAGAGGTAAATGGAAGAGGAATTCCAGCAAGAATTTCATCTCAGCATTTCATTCTATTATCCTGTGGCTTAACTGTGCACATCTCCTAGAGTTATACTAACATGATGATATACTGTGAAAATTATACAATTAAGATCTCTAAAAGTACCTGCATACTTTCTTTTTCAATTTAAATCGAAGTCTCAATTCTCTGGCCTACCTCCAGAAAGTGCCTTAAACTGGAAATGTATAGAGCGTATAACCAGATATATAACAGTCATAATCTAACAGAAAACTCAGGCTTTAACAGAATTAATGGGAAGAAGAAATAACAGTAATAAGAGTACTTTTTCAAACAACTCCTGAACTCTATATGCAGTTACCACCTATTTCAGAAGAAGTTCTAAGGATGTTTGTCCCTTAAAGGGATCCTGGGTTCTAGAGCAGACTTCTCAATCTGAAGTTCATAAATGGACTTCTAGGGGGCTATAAATCTCCAAAAATATATATAAAATTTTTCATATATTTCAAATTTTATATATACTTTTCTGAGGAGAGGGTCCATAGGTTTTTTCATTTCCTATTAGGTGTTCATAATACAAGCTACTTCCCTGATGTACCCTCAAAGTCTAAACAGTACCTGGTAAATAAAAGACATTTAAATATTTGTTTTTCTTGAACCACAGCTAAGGTTCTAGCCACATTCTTCATTACCAGTGGGCTTAAAATCTAGACCATATATGGTCAGAGTGAAAACTTCACATGTGATGCTAAGAAATCAGATGGAATTAAGAGTAGCAACCCAATCAATCAGCTATCCATTTTTTTCTTCATGGTAAACACAGGGACTCTTCAAACATTTTTTTCTAGTTTCCACCAAGTCAACTCTGACCCACAGCAACTCAATGTGTGTCAGATTAGAAGTGCGCGCCATAGAGTTATCAATGGTTGGCTTTTCAGAAGTAGGCTGCCAGGCCTGTCTTTCAAGGCACCTCTGGGTAGACTCAAACCTTCAAACTTTTGTTTAGCAGTGGAGCGTGTTAACCTTTTGTACAACCCAGGGACTTCCTCAAACATCAGATCTAGTAAATAAGGCCACAGCAGATAAAAAAGTGAGGTTCTGGGAGATGAACTTTCCCAACCTCTTAGAGTAGATGTGGGTTTCAAACCAAGTTTACCTGACTTTAAGATACTTCTAGCCATGGCCTCACCTAACCAGGGACCAGAGGTAGAGGGTGCCTGGCTACTACTGACTGTTCTGACCAGGGCCACAACAGATGGTCCCAGATAGAATGGGAGAAAATTGTAGGAAAAAACCCTCAAATTCTTAAAAAAAAAAGAATCAGGCTTACTGGAGCAGCAAATACTAGAGGAACCCCTAAGACTGTTGCCCTAAGATACCCTTTAAACTTTGAACTGAAGCCACTCCTGGAGGTCACCTTTCAGCTAACAGACTGGCTCATTAAATGATATCATTCGTGAGTAGTGTGCTTCTTTAAAAAAAGCAGCAATCATCTATTTCAGACCAAACGGTCAACATTTACCCTAAAGCAAAGAAGCAGGGGCAGGAAAGTAAGAATAACGGAATGACTAGAACAGAAATAATAAGAATGCTGACACAATGTGGAAAATGTAATCAATGTCCCTAAACAATATGTACAGAAATTGTTAAAGTTGAGCCTACTTTGCTATGTAAACTTTCACTAAAAACTCAATATTTAAAAAAAAAAAAAAACACTTCTAAACTTTCAGAAGAGAAAGATTTCTTTTGGCTAGGTTTGCAAAACCTTCAAATGTACTTTTAATAAACAAATATGAACTAATTTAAATAGCTAAAGTGGGTTATCTAATAACAGGGTAAGAAATGTGGATATTTTGGTGGTAGTGTGAGGGAAATGGGGTTTAAACTACTTTCAAGTAATCTGGATTAAAACCAGTGTTATTCTCACAAAAAAAAGACCAGATTTACTGGCCTAAAGGAGACTGGAGAAACCTCGAGAGTATGGCCCCCAGACACCCTTTTAGCTCAGTGGTGAAGTTACCTCCAAGATTCACTGTTCAGCCTGGGAGTGGACAGCCCCGTAAAACCAAATGAGACTAATGAGGTACAGGAGTCCAGTGACAAGGGCCAGAAGGCAGAAGGGGACAAGGAAGCCGGCGATAGGGAACCCAAGGTTGAGTAAGGATATTGTTGATGTGTTGTGAGATTGTTAACCATTGTCACAGGGCAACATTTGTAGTAACTGTTAAATGAGAAACTATTTTGTTCTGTAAGCCTTCCTCTTAAGTGAGAATAACAGCACAATTGGAAGAGGGTAGTCTATGTCACTGAACTGTGTATGCAGAAATTTTTGATACGGTGTATCTTTGGCTATGTGTATTTTCACCAAAAAAAAAAGGTTGAGAAGTTAGAGGGTTAATATGTTGTGGGGTTGTTAACCAATGTCATAAAACAACATGTGTACTACTGTTTCGTGAGAAACTATTTGTTCTGTAAGCCTTCACCTGAAGTACAATAAAATATATATATAAAAAAAAAAAAAAGTGTTATTTTCCCAAGGTTCAAGAATGAATCACAGGTGAAGCTGGGATACTAACCAGGAATGCCTAACAACCACGTGCTATGCTCCTTTCTTGCCAGAAGAGGTTTGGAAGCTGCACAAAACGGGGCCTTCCAGAGATGTCTCAGGGAACCATCCCTTCATCCTGTAGAAATCTGAAGCTCAGTATCCGATTTCAGCTGGAAAGCTCAAGGATGTACTGTGCTCTGAATGTCTTCCCCTACATCTGCTGCTAGCAGAGTAAGGAGCTGCAATTTCAGGTGGCTATCTAGTGTAGAACAGCTGCGATTCTTCAAAGCTTAATTTGTTGTATCTCAAATGGCAGGTGGTTGCTTCTCAGACAAACTGATCCAAGGAGAGATTATAGTGTAGGATTGGGTATACATTTAAAATAATAGAGTCCATGCTTAAAGCAGTGATTCCTAGCAACAGTCATACAACCCCTCCCGCCAGGCCTGTTATAACCTCCATGGGAGTGTGCGTATGCTTTAAAAACATAGCCAATATTTCATTTTATTTTATATTTCAAAAATAAAAGCAAAAGTATTAGCCAAAGAAGAGTGTGTGACTCTTACATTAATCAAAAGGAAGAACAGGTTAAAAAAAAACTTGAGATTCCTGCTCCCAGCAGTGTAGTGGATTAGATATTTGAAGGGCCTTCACACTCCAACAACTAGATCCTGTATAAACCATAGTATTTAATGCATCCCTGACCTCAGAGTAAGTGCGGGAACCTCTCAAAAGACAAAAAAAAAAAAAAAAAAACTATGGGCAGAAATAAGAAATGGAGGACAAATGCTCATTTTAACACTTCAGTGGAGAGATAGAACACTCAGGCAGAAAGGTAGGGAAGTAGGACCTGAGATTCTCAAACTTTGCCAGAGAATCTGAACGGGGCTAAAGTCCTCAAGGTGGGTGGCAGCCTTAGCACACAGCAGAAACACACTTACTTAAAGAAAGCATCCTCAGTTTAGGCCCAGATTTTCACAGATTAAGATCAACCAAATATGAGCTTACAATGGAAGATCACCAAACAAGCAAAGAAACAAACCACCATAAGTAAGAGTCATCAGAAAAAACAAACAATAGACTTAGAGAATCCCAAGAACTTTAGATATTTGAAGTATCGGATACGGAATATAAAATAACTGTGAATGACATTTTTAAAAGATAGAATGAAAAATAAGCAAGCAATAAGGGACTATTAAAAATTACCAGATTACAAAAATAGCCAAATAAAATTTTAGATATGAACAATGTAATTGGTAAAATAAAGAACTCTGCATTGGTTAAATAAGTTTAGCTACAGTATTATAATCTCCTCTCTATAGATTAAGAGAATAGGGCTCAGCTCCTTTGTAAAACAAATCTAAGTAGATAACTAAGAATACAGCAGGGAGAGGCAAGATTTTGAAATTATGCCAGAAAGGTTAAAAGTCTTGAATGAGAGAATGACTAGATATATCTAATCAGAGACCCAGGAGGAGACAACTGAGAAAATAGAAATAAGGCATTATTTGAACAAAAAATGCCTGAGAATTCTCAGGAAAGATACAAATCCACAGATACACAAAGTACAACATATAAAAAGTAGAATAATGAAAAGAAATCCACCACAGACACATTGTAATAAAATTTCAGAATGCCAAAGACAAAGAAAAGATCTTAAAAGTAGCTACAGAAAAGATGACAACCTAGAAAAGACTGACATTATTGCTGACTGCAGACTTCACAACAGTAATAATGGAAACCAGAAAACATCCGTATTATATAGTCAAATCTCTAAGACAAAATAATCGTCAACCTAAAATTATGTATCTAGCAAACCTATATTTCAAGAACAAGATTAAAATAAGCATATCTCCAGATATAAACAAAAACTCAGTTTACATCAAGAGACCAACACCAAAGGAACTTATCACCTTAAATTATTTCATTAGCTTCCTAACTGATCTTCCCTCTCCAATCTTCTTGAATATAATATCAGATTAGTACTCCTAAAACCATTTTGATCATATCACTTCTTTGCTTAAAACTGCCAAATGAACCTCTAGAACATACATAATAAAGTCAAAATTTCTTAGCCTGGCATTTAAAGTGCTTTACAACCTAGTTACCCTCCAATGTTCTCTACAATCTGATTCCTTTATTTACTAGCTGTAACTTTGAGCCAGGTAATTAACCTGCCTGAATCTCAGATTCATCATCTAAAAAATGATATCTATAAAAACTGACTGCTGAGATCAGTTAAGATAGCCCAGGTAAAGCAACTAGCACACTCATTTTCAATAAGTTTTCAGTAAATGGTAGCTGGTTATTGGTCCCAAAATACAACATACCTATTTTCAACTCTATGCTTTTGCATAGAGTTATTTCATTCACTTTACTGGCTCTCTACACTCATTCTCAAAAATATGTACTATGTAAATCAAAATTATCCCTAAAGTCCAGCTCCTTGTTGAAATTCTCCTCTACCAGTGCTCTCATTTTTAAACACACAAAACATTTCTCTAAATGCTACTTTTGCTAGTTAACTATCTAAACTGTAAGTTACTTCTGGTCTGGTGAAGCACGCATCTTAAATTTTCCCTTTTTGCACATGGAAAGCTTTACTGCGTGGAAGCAGAGATTACCAAATAAAAATGGATTGACTGATTTAAAATTTTCAGCACCCTCATAGAGAGGCTTTAGAGGAAAGCACGCTCCCATCACCGAAAAAAAAGATGCAGCTGTCTTAGGATTTGCTGCATTCTCTGTAATCCTCCAGACAACTGCACTTCATTCTAAATACATAAAGTATTTTCCTTAAAGAAAGACATCTAGCAAGGAAGTCCATATTGGAGAGGAAAAGTGATAAGGGCACATCACTTCGGGAAACATCTTTCAGAGCCTACTTTCAAATGAAGTCAGTTTGACCTTGTATTCTGATCACCCAAGACAAAGAATACAGAGACCCACCAGTGCTGCTGGCTGGCAGAGGTGAGTGCTTAATATATGCTGGCTGATTCCAAAGAGGCAGACAAAGGCCATCACTCAGATCATTTTGTTTGTTTGTTCAAAAAAGGGGATCTCTCATCAACGCCCCTTCAGTTTGCCAGTTATCCATTTGCTGAGGACGCCACAGCCAATGGCCAATGAAAGCTAATCTCTCCAATGACTCACAAAGTATGTGAGAACCAACAACTGAACTTCAAGTCAGGCCCTCCATTCCAGGCGGCTGGCATTCCCTAAGGAGCTAAACAAAGAAACAATCCACATCCTATTACAGTAAACTAAACAAATTCAGTTTTCCTACTTTAAAAGAAAATCTTAACTAGTGCCAAATTTAAAATTCCACTATTACATATATTGGAAGCCAAAGTAAAACGTAATTTTTCATTATATAAAAACCATTCTCATTAAAGAAAACTTCGAAAACAGACAAAAGTTAAAAGAATCAGCCAGGAAAACAGAGAAAATTGGAAAAGAATCAACCAGAATACCTACCATGCAGAAATGTCACCTATCTACATTTTGGTTCGTTTTCTTCCAAGTTTTTTTTTTCCCCTATAAGCATAAGCTGTTTTACAAGATTGCAATCAGATGGTATACACTATTGGTAATAATAAATTCACACACGCTGCTTATGTCACCTAAATTATGTCGTAAGTATTTCCCCATGTTCTTCTTCCTAACCTTGAAACTCCATAGAGTAGATGCTGTAGAGAAGATTTTGAAAGTAAACTGTCTCTTCACAGCAACTACTGTAGTAAAAATTGAGACCTGGGGCCACTGGAACCAAGATGAGATACATGAAAGATGCCTAGACATATAAGAAGTGTTTAAGAAATGTTAACTAACTTTCAAGCGACAAAGAGAGACAAACTAAATATGTACTATAATCATCTCTGTGTAAGATACAAAAGAAATTAAAGTCATCCTCCATTCCCATGAATTCATATCATTCAGAAGAAAAATGCCCTTAACATCCAACAAATAAAGACCAACATAATTCAGCATGTACATGAAGTGTAGCTCTACAAGGACCAGGGACGCTTTATTCATTACGTACCCCTAGCACCCAGAACAGTGCCTGGCATATTAAAGATACCCAATAAATGTGTGTGGTACTGAATGGAACTACAGACTAAGAGCTAAGCTTATTTAGAGACAGGAGGAATCCCTGGGAGCTGAGGCTGCATTAAGCAAAGCAGACATCACAGATATGGCAGAACTTGATTTTGGCAATAATTTACAGGAAGAAGGCTGAAACACAGAAGCCTTGGAATATTCTGTAAATGAAAGAAGTCAAAGAAGGAAAACACACAAACAAACAATACTGTAGCATTCATCCAGCATCAGAAACAAGGGCTAACTCTCAGAAGCTTTCTGTGTGTCAGTTACCCATAAGAAGTGGCAAAGAGGCAGTAAGTTAAGACTGTAGAGCTCCACACAGAGTACCAGAATGGATATCATCCTTGTTAATTAAACTAGGGGTAAAAGAATGTGCTTACCAGAACTTTCTTTCAACATCTCTTTATATACTATAGGGAAGCTATTTGCATATACAGTTAGAATTCAGAGGGTAGAGACAGAAGATTTGAAATTTGCATTCAGTCCTAACAGCATCACATTCACATGGCCTGATTATAAATATAATCATTCAGCAGACTCCATACATCCCTGATTCAGGCACACACACATTTTCCTTTCTTTTCTCCCACTTGTGCTCTTAAAAAATTCAAAGAATCTATGGAGAAGGAATGTACTAATAAAACATCTCTAACAGCTGCTAGTTGGATATATTAAATCCATAGCTTCTTCTCTTACATTATATGGCTATCTCAGAAAGTATGCTTGATGGAAGTCTGATTTTTTTCAAAAGAATTAATTTAAACCTATCCTATGCGGCTGCCTAAGAGCAAGTTACATGGAGCTAAGGGAGATCATTGAATGCCTCTGACAATAAAACACAGGTAAACATCTTTCTGGTGTTCTCTGCTTTCCACCAAGATACATCTGACATCAACAATGACATCCCTCGTTCCATGTCCTCTTCTGAATCCAGCTTGATTTTCTGGCAGTTCCCTGTCAATGTACTGCTGCAACTGTACTGCGTGTGATATTAATGATATTGTTCGACAATTTCCACATTCTGCCAGATCACCTTTCTTTCTTTGGCACAAATATGGATCTCTTCCAGTCGGTTGGCCAGGTAGCTGTCTTCCAAATTTCCTGGCATACATGAATGAGTGCTTCCAGTGTTGCATCAGTTTATTGAAACATCTCAGTTGGTATTTCATCAATTCTTGGAGCCTTATTTTTCATCAATGCCTTCAGTGCAGCTTGGATTTCTTCCTTCAGTACCATCAGTTCTTGATCATATGCTACATTCGGAAATGACTGAACGTTGACCAATTCTTTTTGGTACAGTGACTGTGTGTTCCTTCCATCTCCCTTTGATGCTTCCGGCATCATTCAGTATTTTGCCCATAGAATCCTTCACTTTTGCAACTAGAGGCTTGAATTTTTTCTTCAGTTCTTTTCAGCTTGAGAAATACTGAGTGTTCTTCCCTTTTGGTTTTCTATCTCCAGGTCTTTGCACATTATAATACTTCGTCTTCTCGAGCTGCCCTTTGGAATTTTCTGTTCAGATCTTTTACTTCATCATTTCTTCCATTCACTTTAGCTGTTCGATGTTTAACAGCAAGTTTCAGAGTCTTCTGACACACACTTTGGTCTTTTCTTTCTTTCTTGTCTTTTTAATGACCTTTTATTTTCTTTATGTCTGATATCCTAAATGTCATTCCACAACTCGTCTGGTCTTCGGTCATTAGTGTTCAATGCGTCAAATCTATTCTTGAGATGGTCTCTAAATTCAGGTGGGATATACTCAAGGTTGTATTTTGGCTCTAGTGGATTTGTTTTAATTTTGTTCAATTTCAACTTGAACTTGTATATGAGCAATTGATGGTCTGTTTCACAGTTGGACCCTGGCCTTGTGCTGACTGATGATATTAAGCTTTTCCATCATCTTTCCACAGGTACAGTCAATCTGTTTCCTACGTATTCTATCCAGCAGGTCCACATGTATAGTCGTTTATGTTGTTGAAAAAAGGTTTCTGCAATGAATAAGTCATTGATCAGTCTCCAGCATCCTTTCTATCACCAAGGCCATATTTTCCAACTACTCGTCCTTCTTCGTTTCCAACTTTTGCATTCCAATCAACAGTAATTATCAACAAATCCTGACTGCACTTTTGGTCAATTTCAGACTTCAGAAGTTGGTAAAAATCTTCAATTTCTTCATCTTTGGCTTTAGTGTTTGGTAAATAAACTTGAGTAACAGTCATATTAACTGTTCCTCCTTGTAGGTGTATGGATATCATCCATCACTTAATACACTGTACTTCAGGATAGATCTTGAAATATTCTTTTTTACCATGAATGCGATGCCATTCCTCTTCAATTTGACATCCCTGGCATAATAGACCATATGATTTTCCGACTGTGTGGATCATAACAAATTATAGATAACACTGCAAAGAATGTGAATTCCAGAACACTGAATTGTATTCAGAGGAACCTGTACACAGACCAAGAGGGAATCATTTGAACAGAACAAGCGGATACTGCATGGTTTAAAATCAGGAAAGGTACATGTCAGGGTTGTATCATTTCACCACACTTATTCAATCTGTATACTGAGCAAATAATCTGAGAAGCTGAACTATAAGAAGAACGAGGCATCAGAATTGGAGGACAACTCATTAACAACCTGGGATATGCAGATGAGATAATCTTGTTTGCTGGAAGCAAAAGGGACTTGAAGCACTTACAGATGAAGAACAAAAACTACAACCTTCAGTATGGATTACACGTCAACATAAAGAAAATAAAAATCCTCACAACATCATGATAAAATATTGAAGTTGTCAAAGATTTCATTTCACTTGGATCCACAATCAACGCCCATGAAGCAGCAGTCAGAAAATCAAACAACGCATTGCATTGGGCCAATCTGCTGGAAAACACCTCTTGAAAGTGTTAAAAGCAAAGATGTCACTTTGAGGACTAAGATGTGCCTGAACCCAAGCCATGGTATTTTCAATCACCTCATATGCCTGCGAAAGCTGGACAATGAATAAGGAAAACTGAAGAACTGATGCCTCTGACTTATGGTGTTGGCGAAGAACACTGACTATACCATGGACTGCTAGAAGAAAGACTGCCAGAATCTGTCTTGGAACACGTACAGCCAGAATTCTTTTTAGAAGCAAGGACAGCAAGACTTCATCTCACATACTTTGGACATGTTAACAAGAGGGATCAATCCTTGGAGACATCATGCTTGGTAAAGTAGAGGGTCAGTGAAAAAGAGGAAGATCCTCAATGAGATGGACTGACACTGTGGCTGCGACAATGTGCTCAAAGATGGCAGCAATTGTGAGGATGCCACAGGACTGGGCAGTGTTTCGTTCTGTTGTACACAGGGTTCCCATGAGCTGGAACCAACTTGACAGCACCTAACAACAACCACAATACAGGAGGCTGGGGGTTGTGCTTGTGTATATCTCTGAGTACAAGAATTTTGTCTGGACTCATACTGAAATTACTTATAATTAAAGGTCTGTAACAGCCATCCACTCAGTATTCCTACCCTAAATCACTCAAGAACAAATGTCTATCAGGTAACTTGGGAATGAACAGTTGATCTGAAGCACTGCATGCTCTCAGGCAGGTATTTTTTGTTTTTCTTAAAACACACACACATATCTGACAATGATTTTATCTGTCAGATAATTTAAACAAACTAAAACTTAACATAAATGAATAAGCCATTCTAAAAAAAAAGTTTCAGGAGTTGAAATAAATGCAAAAGGAAGAATTAGATTTTTTTTTCAAAAATTTCCCAGAGATTTTGATTTTCAGATTTTGTTAAGCTTCATCAACAAAATGTCTTATCCTGATGATACATACTCTTACAATTTTAATTTTAAATGAATCAATGCTCTCTAGCACATCAAAAACTTTGTAAATGCAACTGTAATTACTACATATTATTCAAAAAACATGTGGTACAATATTTGTAAAGTTGAATTACATCTTTTACCAATTCAACAAAGGAAAATTTTATATACAAAACCACACAGCTTTGAACTTTTGATGCTGTTGTTGTTGTTAGGTGCGATCGGGTCAGTTATGATTCATAGCGATCCTATGTACAACAGAATGAAATATTGCCCAGTCCTGCACCATCCTCACAATGATTGTTATGCTTGAGCCCATTGCTGCAGCCACTGGATCAACCCATCTTGTTGGGGGTCCTCCTCTCTTTCGCTCACCCTCCACTTTAGTAAGCATGATGTCCTTCTCCAGGGCTTGGTACCTCCTGATAACATGTCGAAAGCATGTGAGACAGTCTCGTCATTCTTGCCTCTAAGAAGCGCTCTGGCTGTACTTCTTCCAAGACAGATCCATTCGTTCTTCTGGCAGTCCACGGTGTATTCAATATTCCTTGCCAACACCATAATTCGAAAGTGTCAATTCTTCTTCGGTCTTCCCTTATTCATTGTCCAGCTTTTGCACGCATATGAGATGAATGAAAACACCATGGCTTGAGTCAGGCATACCTTAGTCCTTAAAGTGACATCTTTGCTTTTTAACACTTAAAGAGGTCTTTTGCAGCAGATTTTCCCAATGCAATATGTCATTTGATTTCTTGACTGCTGCTTCCATGGGCATTGATTATAGATCCAAGTAAAATGAAATCCTTGACAACTTCAATATTTTCTCTGTTTATCATGATGTGGGTTAATGGTCCAGTTGTGAGGATTTTTTTTTTTTTTTCTTAATGTTGAGGTGTAATCCATACTGAAGGCTGTAGTCTTTGATCTTCATCTGTAAACGCTTCAAGTCCTCTTCACTTTCAGCAAGAAAGGTTGTGTCACCTGCATAAGGCAAGTTGTTAATGAGTTCTCCTCCAATCCTGATGTGGTGTTCTTCTTTATATAGTCCAGCTTCTCAGATTATTTGCTCAGCATACAGACCGAATAAGTATGGCGAAAGGATACAACCCTGACAGACGTCTTTCTTGACTTTAAAACACGCGGTATCCCCTTGTTCTGTTCCAACAACTGACTCTTGGTCTACACACAGGTTCCTCATGAGCACAATTAAGTGTTCTGGAATTTCCATTCTTCACAATGTTATCCATAATTTGTTATGATTCACACTGTCAGATGCCTTTGCATAGTCAGTGAAACAAGGTAAATGTTTTTCTGGTATTCTCTGCTTTCAGTCAGGATCCACCTGACACCAGCAATGATATCCTTCATTCCACATCCTCTTTTGAATCTGGCTTGATTTTTCTGGCAGTTCCCTGTTGATGTACTGCTGCAACCGCTTTTGAATGATCTTCAGCAAAATTTTACTTGCATGTGATATTGATACTTTTGTTCGATAATTTCCACATTCTGTTGGATCCCCTGTCTTTGGAATAGGCATAATTGGCTAGGTAGCTGTCTTCCAAATTTCTTGGCAAAGACGAATGAGCACTTCCAGCGCTTCATCCATTTGTTAAAACACTTCAATTTGTATTCCGTCAATTCCTAAAGCCTTGTTTTTCGCCAGTATCTTCAGTGCAGCTCGGACTTCTTCCTTCCGTACCGTTGGTTCTTGATCATATGCTACATTCTGAAATGACTTAACATCGACCAATTCTTTTTGATACAGTGACTCTAGTGTATTTCTTCCATCTCCCTTTGATGCCTCCTGCGTCGTTCAGTATTTTGACCACAGAATCCTTCACTATTGTAACTGGAGGCTTGAATTTTTTCTTCAGTTCTTTCAGCTTGAGAAATACTGAGCGTGTTCTTACCTTTTGGTATTCTAACTCCAGGTCTTTGCACAGGTCATATACTACTTTGTCTTCTCAAGCTGCCCTTTGAAATCTTCTGTTCAGCTCTTTTACTTCAGCATTTCTTCAGTTCAATTTAGCTATTCAACGTTCAAAAGCAAGTTTCAGAGTGTCTTCTGATAGCTGTTTTGGTCTTTTCTTTCTTTCCTGTCTTTTTAATGATCTCTTGCCTTTTTAATGTACGATGTCCTTGATGTCATTCCACAATTTCTCTGGTCTTCAGTCATTAGTGTTCAACGTGTCAAATCTATTTTTGACATGGTCTTCAATCTAGACAGGATATACTCAAGGCTGTACTTTGGCTCTCGTGGACTTGTTGTAATGTTCTTCAGCTTCAACTTGAACTTGCATATGAGCAACTGATGGTCTGTTCTGCAGTCCACCCTTGGCCTTGTGCTGACTGATGATATTGAGCTTTTCCATCGTCTCTTTCCAAAGATGTAGTCGATTCCTGTATAATCCATCTGGTGAGGTCCAAGTGTATACTGGCCATTTGTGTTGTTGAGAAAAGGTATTTGCAATGAAGAAGTCGTTGGTCTTGCAAAATTCTATCATGTGATCTCCGGCATCATTTCTATCACCAAGGCCATATTTTCCAATTACCAATCCTTCTTCTTTGTTTCCAACTTTCACATTCCTATAAAAAGTAATTATCAATGTACCCTGACTGCATGTTTGATGAATTTCAGACTGCAGAAATTGGTAAAAAGCTTCAATTTCTTCATCTTTGGCCTTACCGACTGGTACATAAATATGAATAATAGTCGTATTAACTGGTCTTCCTTGTAGACATATGGATATTATCTTATCACTGACAGCATTGTACTTCAGGATAGATCTTGAAATGTTCTTTTTGACGATGAATGCAACATCAATCCTCTTCAATTTGTCATTGCTGGTATATTTAAAATGGCCAATACCAGTCCATTTCAGCTCACTAATGCCTAGGATATTGATGTTTATGTGTTCCACTTCATTTTTAGATGATTTCCAACTTTCCTAGGTTCATAAGTAGTACATTCCACAATTCCATTATTAATGGATGTTTGCAGCTGTTTCTTCTCATTTTGTGTCTTGCCACATCTGCAAACGAAGGTCCCAAAAGCTTGACTCCATCGTCATTAAGGTCGACTCTACTTTGAGGAGGCAGGTCTTCCCCAGTCATATTTTGAGTGCCTTCCAACCTGTGGGGCTCATCTTTTAGCACTATATCAAGCAATATTCCACTGCTATTCATAAGGTTTTCACTGGCTAATTTTTTTCAGAAGCAGACCACCAGGTCCTTCTTCCTAGTTTGTCTCAGTCTGGAAGCTCAGCTGAAACCTGTCCACCAAGGGTGACTCTGCTGTTATCTGAATACCGGTGGCATAGCTTTCAGCATCACAGCAACACACAAGCCCCCACAGTAAGACAAACTCACAGACACGTCGGGGGAACTTTTGATAATCAGGCTAAACTGATCCACAATAAAAACTCCACTGTCAAGTGCAATAATACAAGTAATTAAAAATTGGATTGGCATAAATGATAGAAGACTTCCAAAATTAAGAAGCAAAATTCTATGTAACGACAAAGAACAATGATGAATCTGCAAAACATCTCACAACATGGATGAACTTGGAGGACATTATGCTGTGTGAAATAAGTCAACTGCAAAAAGACCAATATTGTATGAGAGCACCACTATAAAAAATCATGAAAAGGGTTACACACATGCACACACACACACACACACACACACAAACACAAAATACTCGTTGATAGTTACGCAGGATGGGGCGTGGGGGGAGGGAAAATCACCAATCTGAAAGAAGACGTGTTAATACTGGGGAAGGGAAAGACATTACACAATAGGGGGAAAGGCAACACAACAGGACCAAGGCAAAGAAAGGCTCCAAGAGGAACACAAGAATAAAGGGCAATCACAGCAATTACCACAACACTGACAACCCTACAACAATAGTATTAACAAGTAATAATCTATGAATGGATATATAGCTAAAGACGTATGCTGAAGAGGAGTGGGAGGGTACAAGGGAGCACACTCACCTGCAGATATAGGTTGGACTGCAGATATTACAACATACACATTTGTAGATGTTGCATGTATATTAATATAGACAACAGAACACACAAGGGACATAGTCATGGAAACTTCCTAGACATAACCAAACACCTCACAGAGCAAAGTTACTTGAAGGCTGAGGACCAAAGACTAGCGGGACATCTATGTCAATTGGCGTAACATAGTTCAAAAAGACAACGTTCCATATCCTACCTTAGTGAGTAGTGCCTGGGGTCTTAAAAGCTTGCGAGCAGCCATCTAAGGCTTGCTAGTGGCCATCTAAGATACAACTATTGGTCTCATCCGGCCAGAACAAAGGAGAGTGGAGAAAACCGAAGACTCAAGGGAGCAATCAGTCTAAAGGATTAATGGACCACATGAACTACAGCCTACATGACCCTGAGACCAGAAGAACTAGATGGTACCTGGCTACCACTACTGACCACTCTGACCAGGATCACAATACAGGGTCCTGGGCAGAGTGGGAGAAAAATGTAGAACAAAAATCAAATTCATAAAAAAAAAAAAAAACTTACTGGTCTGATAGAGGCTGCAGGAATCCCTGAGACTATGGCCCTAAGACAACCTTCTAACATGGAACTGAAGCCATTCCCAGAGACCACCTTTCAGCTAAATAATAAACAGGCCTAAAAAATAAGCAATAACACCCAAGAGGAACAAGTTCCTTAGAACAGTTAACTATATGAGACCAAAAGGGCAAAATCTGCCCAAAAGCAAAGACGAGAAGGCAGGAAGTGATAGGAAAACCAGACGAAAGGTAACAGGGAACCCAGGGCGGAAATGGGGAGAGTGCTGACACATTGAGGGGACTGCAGTCAATGTCTTGGAACATTCTGTGTACAAATTGTTGAATGGGAAAGTATTTGCTCTGTAAACCTTCACCTAAAGCACAATAAAATATTTAAAAAATAAATAACAAACTGGATCAAAAAATAATGAATAACATCTGTAAGTACTGTGGTCCTTTAAAAGAGCACATATATGAGGCCAAACAGTAAATAACTACCTTAAAACAAAGATGAAAATGTAAGGGGGTGGGGAAACTAGATTAATGGAAATGAAACAACCAGAACGGAAATAATGAGAAAGTTCACACATTGGGAAGAGTGTAACTAATGTTACTGAACAACTTGTGTAGAAACTGTTGAATGAGAACCCAAAATGGTGTGTAAACCTTCTCCGAAAACACAATATTATTTAAAAAAAAAAATTAAGAAGCAAGGGATATCACCCTGGGTAAGTTACTAAATCTTTCCGTACTCCTGTTTCTTCATTCACAAAATGGGCAAAATACCTGACAGGGAACACAACAGAGAGTTCCTGATAGAGCAGGAGAAAAGTGGGGTGAAGAACTCAAATTCTAGTAAAAAGACCGGACTTGATAGTTTGATTTAGGCTGGAGGGACCCTGGAAGGCATGGCCCCCGGATTCTCTGTTAGCTCAAAACTAAAACCATTCCTGAGGCCAACTCTTCAGACAAAGATGAGACTGGACTATGGGACATAAAATGATACTTGTGAAGAGTGTGAGACTAAATGGGCCGCTCCTGTCCAGAGGTGAGATAAGAAGGGAGAGAAGGTCAGGAGCTGGTTGAATGGACACAGGAAATCTGAGATGGAAAGCAGGAGTGTGCTGTCACAGTATAGGGAGAGCAACTAGGGTACATGACAATGTATGTATAAATTTTTGTATGAGAGACTAACCTGAATTGTAAACTTTCACTTAAAGCACAATAAAAAAAATGGCAAAATAATAGTAACAACCTCTCAGACTTCTTATCAAGATTAAATGAATTAATACACATTAAATTCTTACAAAGAGCCTGGAAAATGGTAATTACTCAAGAAATGTTTGCTATTGTATCAGCAATCGACATTTTAAAAAATGAGAATATTGAATAGTGACAGCAATTGAAAAGGATAATCATAAAAAACAAAAACACATAGCTGCCAGGACCTGTAAAGAATTAAGTTTTTATGCTATTACAGTACGCTTAGGGTTATCAACCAAGTAATAGAGAAAGAGTATCCTATTTAAAAAGATAGCTTCAAAGTGGATCAATACATCCTGCCACCTCAATTCTTTACCATTAGCCCTATTTTGCAGAATTTGATTCTTCCTCCTATGTTCTGCAGGTAAATCCCAGCCCTCACTATCAAGAAATTCACAAAACTAGCCCCTCTGACAGAGCAAAATCAGGAGTTAAGGGTATGTGAAGTCTTTAGCATTTTCTAGATTTATTAACAAACCACCAAGTTGAAACTCATTCCTGAACTAAATCACCAAATGTTTCTGCAATAAAAACTGCAAACTTTCATGTGAACAGATCTTCTCAACAATAGGGAGTTGTTCCAGTTTGT
This sequence comes from Dugong dugon, assembly GCA_030035585.1. Taxonomy (NCBI): domain Eukaryota; kingdom Metazoa; phylum Chordata; class Mammalia; order Sirenia; family Dugongidae; genus Dugong; species Dugong dugon. Next base: position 4,413,233 of record CM057467.1, read on the forward strand.
GAATAGGACCCAGTGTCAGTGTGACCAACAAAGCCAGGAGCTGGCCATTCCTGACACCCTTGTCCCCTGGCTAGCTTTGATCACTCATATTTCTCAACTGCATTTGCTTTTGGGAATCAATTTCAGGCAAAGTATGTGGACTCCATCTATATCTTGACACAGATCCTTCCTTCCCAGAGCCCCACTTCCCCAGCTTTTTCCCAGACCTCGCTTTTCATCACCACAGCATGAGTATCACACTTAGCAGCATCAAACACAGGCATGCTTTGTTGTCCTAAATCTGTCCATCCCCAATCCCAAGCGGGCACTTCACGTTTGTATTTGTATATTCTGGCAAACATCATGGGGTGACCACGGCACTAAGCTAAACAACAAAGTGATCTAAGAGCCACGGCACTTTCTGAAAAGGGCTTGGTCTGCTTACCTGTGTGTGAGCGGAAAGAGAAGACTGGTGTACTATCTTTCCACAAGCATGGATTTGAGTCTTGTCTATCACTTACTAGGAGTGCAGCTTGGGAAAGAGACTTGACTTGAGTCTTAATTTTCTTATATGACAAAGGGTGAATAAGCCCACCTTGCAAGGCTGCTATAGGACTAAATGAGTTACTTCTTAGTATATATAGTACATGCTCTCTAAGTGGAAGCTATTTTAGTCCTTCCGTCCGATTGTCCCGGGACACTTGGATCTAATGAGGATCACAAACAGAAGAAAAGACAAAATGAACAAAACTACGTCTAGTGGTGTGTCCTGATCAAACCGCCCAGACGCTATTTCAGGGTAAAGGTCCGCATGGTCTCTCCTCCCACTGGCGGAGACAAAGCAGGTACCGAATTGAGACCATGCCATTTTATTTCCAAAAAAGGAAGGATGGGTTTGCCTAATCCCGTTCTTTTGTTTACAGCAAGAGCAGAAATGCACAGTAGATCCCTAGCGGGTTGTGCGCAAGAAGCCCGACAGGCCTTGGAGGTCAGCTCCCTGGTCCTCCGGAGCGTCCGCATTGGTCTGCTTCTCTGGGCACGGAACACGCTCCACTTTATCTCTTTGGAAAGTTTTCCAGAGCCCAGACCCGAGTTGCCACCCGTCTCTCCAGAAGGCCGAGTCCAGCTGCCCCGGACGACCCACCGGCCTGAACGCTGCCCTCTCCTCGAGCCGTGCTCCCCGGACTCGGGCCCCCTCTTCCTGGCTCGTACACTCTGAACCCCTCTGCCGGACGGTGGACCCCTGGCCTCTGGTCCCCTCTCCCAGGCCGAGTCCCTTGGCCCCACTCCCAGAGCCGTGCTCTCCCGGACTCGGTCCTCTCACTCCGGCCTGTGCCCCCTGGACTCGGCCTCCTTCCCCTGGCCTGTGCTCCCCAGACTGTGCCCCTTCCCCCGGCCCGTGACCCTCGGACTCGGCCCCCTCACCCCGGCCTGTGCCCCAGGACTCTGCCTGCTTCCGCCGGCCTGTGCCCCCCAGATTGTGCCCCTCCCCCCCCCCGCCCTTGACCCCAACCCCCTACTCGGCTCCCTCCCTCCGGCCCGTGGCCCCCTGGCTGGGCCCCCTCCCCTCGGCCCTTGCTCCCCGGACTCAGCCCCCTCCCAGCCTCAGGCCGCCCCTCGCGCCCCGCCGGGACAGCGCGCAACGCGCTCCGTCTCGGAACCGTTATTCCCACCCAGACAGTCTCCCGCCACTTCGGGCCCACTCTGCTCCATCACTCGTGACTCTACTCTCCCAAAGGCAGAAGCACTCAACTCACCCCTTAACAGCGACAGCAGAAGGAAGTCGGGCAGCCAGGCCCAGAGGCAGAGTCTCGGCCGCCGCCACAGCGCCATGTCGAGGGGAGCAGAGAGCCCCGCTGTTGCTGCAGCGAGCTCAACTCACTCTCTCAACACGCATGCGCTGGACCCACCGGGACCCTGCCGACCCGCCCCTAGTTACCATAGCGACCACCCGGCCGACTGTGCCGTCGTTATGGCGACAGAAGAAGCCGAAGTCTGGTTACTATGGATGCAGGGATGCTCACAGAATCTCCGTCAGTGAACTTAGTGGAACAAGGACAAAGGACGGGTGTTCAAGGGTAGTGGTGGAGAACTTGTCCATAGCTATAGAGCGAAAGATCAGAGAAGAAACAGTCAATTAAATTTTGGGAAATGAAGTATTTCTTATTTACAAATAAGGATACAGCCCAGTTACCTTGGAAGCATTATTGCCTGAACCTCTTTTGGGCCCCTGATTCCGATGGAAGGAAAAAGCCCTAAAATCTGCTAAAAACATAAGCAAGACATATATTATAGAACATAAAAATGATGTCTTGTTAAAATGAACATATTTGTTTCCGTGGTAGATCAAAAGCCTGCTGGTATGCTCAATAGTCTATTCTGCAGAAAATCAGGCCTATTCTTTGCTCTGGGTTTAGAATGTTGGGAAATGGTAAGACTAGGGAAGAAAAACGGAGAGAATCTTATGAGGGCAAATGGACAAGATGAAAAGAGGGGTAAAAATGAACTGGAAATTGGACCAAAGGATACAGGAGGTTTTGAAGTGCCGTTTAATACCGTGGTGAATTCTTGAAACAGCTTATATTATCTCTAACACAGAAAGTGCATCCCTATCGCTCTGGCAAACAGCAGAATTCCAAGTTTAGTTATTATTAAAATATATCAGACTAAATTTTTTAATGTTTAAATAAAATAATTAAATTTTTCATAGTCACCTAAAGTTTTTTAGTATTTTTAGCTTGTAGAAAAGTAGAACAGTATGTGTTTAGATAGATAGATAGAAAATTTATGCATATTTACTGGTACATGTAGTATAAATGTATACCCATATATATTACATCTATATATAAATACCAAGAAACATGAAATAGATATGCTTCAACTGTCATCATTATATGACCTCCTTTAAAAAAAACTTTTATACCTGCTCAAATCTTTGCAAGCGTGAATTAACTTTCCAAAAATCTCATAAAGAATAAAAATTAAAAAATAAGTCGATCACTTATTATGATTTTGTCTTTTCTTTTTTAAGCCTTCTTTCTGCTCCAGTTCACCCTGTTCTAAAGTCACAAGTAATTCCTATGTAAAAGATATTTTCCAGTGATGGCCCGTCTCCCTTTATCAAACACAGAATAGAGAAATTAAAAGGAGAGGAAAATCCTTCTTAAGTCAACTCACTTTTTTTTTTTTAATTTTCATACTCTCTCTTCTCTCTATTATTCCTTTTAGCTTCTGGTCATACAAGCAAGCTTTGCCCAAGTAAAGTAACTGTTTTGGTTACCTGGGAAATGTGAGATGGTGTCTGATTGTGGACAGAGTAGTTTACAGAAGCCAGTGTTTCTTTTCTCCTAGTGGATTTCCTGTGTTTGCGTTGTGAAATGATTCTGTCTGATACATGGTCATCCCTGCTAGGGACTCTTTTGAAACTCAGAACGGGATTACAAAGAAAAGCTCCAGGAATATTCTAAGGGACAGAGGTTCCCTGGAAAGTAGATGACTGATGCCTCATTGTAAAACATGATTTTCCTGCACAGACAGCGTTCTTACGTCATGACCAGTGGCTGAGACACGTTCCGGGAATGCAAGCCTAACTGGGGGTGCAAAGGGTCAGGGGGCACATTTGACTGTGAAGTGGTCTGCTCCTCCTTATGATTTCATCACTCCCTGGAGAGCCCTGACCCTGTTCAAAAGGGAATCAGAGCTCAATGAGGATAGAAGCAAAGCTGTGGGGGCATCCAATTCATGGAGTGTGGAGGCCGTTCTGTTCCAGCGTTATCCTTCTGAGAACGCTTATTTCTAATGTGTGACTTAAGATGTATTTTTAAAATGTACTAAATATGCTTGTGCTAAACTTAAGCAGAAACATTTGCAATACTTTTCAATGCAAACACAAAGTGAAATCAAGTGGCAAAAAGTGGTGTTTTCCTGTGAGACTCACGTCAGAATAGATGCAGGTGACTGTCCCTTCTAGGAGTCTTAAAAGCAGCAGGATTACAGGAGGGGAAACATGGGCTCTGGAATCTGATGGACAAGGATTCAAACTCTTGATTTTGGAAACCTGGAAAAGTTACTTAACTTCTCTAAGCCTTGGATTCCTTGTCTATAAAACAGGGATAGTAATACCTCCCTCAGTGTTCATTGTGAGGATTATGTGAAATAAATGACCCGGTGCTCACTAAATGTTTGCTGCCTTGCCCCTTCCCTTCACTACTATTTTGGTTCAGATCAAACACAATGGTTACAATATTTCTGGCGAGCCTTGATAAAGAAAACGATCTTCAACGGGCAGGTAGATCAGAGCCAATGAGAAGCAATGAGGGATTTTAACATCAGTTTGTGTTTATTCTCTTGGTTTGACTGTACTCTTAAAAAATAACATGATTGTGGCTTCTATTATTTCCTTATGCCATTCTACACCTAAATAGTCACTGAAATGAACACTCAGCACATGAGAGAAGTGAGATCTATTGACTGAGGGAAGTCTCTGACCCCAGTATCTTTCCATTCAACGTTTCTCTTCAGGCCTTACCAAAGAGCTGGTTAAATTTCTGTTCTCCTTTTCTCCTCCCTTACAGTCCTACCTTCCCTGCAGTATTTCCAACTCTGTTCTCTCACATTCTATCCCAACTACAATCCCCTGCTCTTTCTCTTTAAGACATTTCCTCTTCGGTTTTCTTTAAATATAGGAGGACCTCTACCCCACTAAGGAAACAGCAGACAAACCCATCAGCCCCTCCAACAAGGCATGCTGCTTATGTTGTGCTAGGAAAAAAAGTTGTTCTACATTTGATTTATTTTCATGTTTCTCTGCTTTGTAGTGGCTCGATTGAAAAAGGTCGTACTGATGCTGAAGTTTTGTTAAGTGGCTTGCTAGAGAGAAGCCTTCAAAAGAAGGTATTTGTTAAGTGGCTTGCCAGAGAGAGGCCCTCATAAGAAGGTATTTAGCAAGCCAACTACATTTCACCCAAAAGAGTAAGGTGTGTGAGTGTGTGCATGTATGTGTGCATATGCATGCATGTATGTGTATGTGAGTCTTGAAGCAGGCATATCATACATACTGTGGTGAAAGAGTCATCCCTCTTTGCCACAACAGGGGTTAAAGTGTTCTGATTTCAACATCCTTAGCCAGGGGCTCTTTACTCAGCAGTCACATGAGAACAAAGCACAACACAACAGCCAGCAGTGGACCGTACATTCTCACAATAGAAGCCCACCTCACACAAAATTTGCCTGCCTAAAACTGGGCTCGCTAAGAATTATGAGCCCCAAACTCCACAGAAGAATTCCAGTTTCATACCACACATGCCCTCTGTGTGAGTGTGTCTGCTTCCAGGCGACATGGGGAAGTAGGGTTTGGCTGGGTGTCCTGCAGATCCAGAGAAAGTGTGTCAGGGACAACTAGTAAACAACACTCCCCAGATTCTCTCCAGGAAGGACACCAGCAGTGAAATAAACAGATCATCTGCTCCCCCCACCCCTTCACTTGACCTGATGAGCACCTTCCCTGACTGGGGAGAAAGTGAGAAACTGTCTTCCTAGACTGTGCTTCAGGGTGGGGTGCTGATGAACCCCAAGGCTACAGGGACAGCTCAGTTGCCCTGGTCTGGAGCCCAGAGCTCTGGAACCTACCTGCGCCTAGAAGGACCAGGAGAGGCCCTCAGCAGTGGGGGAGAGGGGACTCCTCACCACAGAGAAACGTGGTACCTGTAGCATTGTGATACTCAACTTATACGCCTCCAGGATGCTCGAACTACTTTGTTTACAGATTCAGGATATTTTTGTCCCAACCATCTAATTAGAGGGAAATGTCTCTTTACTAAAATTGCACCGTTGAGTGTTTACTTTCTGGCAGCATCAGAGAGAGGCCAGGGCTGAGGCTGGAACTGTGCTCCCTTCTCTGCTGCTGTGAATCTTTCACTGTGCTGACTCCCTTCTTGGGTCAGCACCCATCTCAGGCCTGGGGAAGTTAAGATTCGCCCTGAGGCCTATGGATCCAGGGCTTCAGCAAGGTGACTTGTACTGCCTATTAACAAGGATGGAGAAGGAATTCACCATTGCAGAAATTCTAGATATTCTGTTCCAGGACTAGAAATAGTTGGAATTTGATTCCATTTCTCAGATATCTAAGTGATGATGCTTATTCTACAGGAAGCCTTTTTCCCAGAGAGTAGTCCATGCCATGCCTCTTAAACAACTGGATAAGGGATCTGGATTAGCTTCTCTTTAATCCCGTGGAATTTCATTCCCACAAAATCTAGGATTAGGAGGAATGGATGTGTTTGGTTCTATGGAGTGATGTTCGAACCCTCAAAGCACTCAAAACACCCACCAGAGACTTGCTACAGTTGGGAAGGTCACTCTTAGCCTTACAGAGATAGAGACCTTGAGCTCCCTCCCCTAAATTTCACCCTATGCTCCTGCATCCTTTGCATTCTCAAGGGATACCTTATTCCATTCTTTTTTCTAAGGAATACTGTGTTTTCCAGGTGGCCATTGTTCCTAGAATCACATTGTCCAGGGTACCATGGGCTTAGCTCTAGCTACTGCCCAGGACAGACCACAGGAAGGAAATAGGAATTCTGCTAAGCATGAGGACAAAAGTTTCCCCTTTTTAACCCCATGGGGATGGGCTGCCTCACTGCCACTGCCTAGTGCAAGTGCCATCATTTTTCTTCTGGATTCTTAAAATGGTCTCTAGGTAGGCCTTCCTATATCTAGACCTTTCTTTTCAAAATGATGACTAGCACAGGGCTGGTCAATAGGAGGTGCTTAGCAAGCACCTACTTGGAATGGATGAAGTAAGACATCTGTAGTCCTGGAGGACCAGTTTCGACTCACGTCATTCTCCTTGACAAGCTGCCGTCAAGTCGATTCCAACTTAAAGATTACTCCTGTGTGTCAGAGAAGAACCGTGCTCCATAGGATTTTTAATGGCTAATTTTTCAGAAGCAGATCACTAGGCCTTTCTCCTTAAGACCGTCTGACTGGCTTCAAACTGCCAAACTTTCAGTTAATAGTCAAGTGCTTAACCATCTTTTGCCACCCAGGGACTCTGACATTGTGAAGGGATTCTATATTGCCTTTAACATAAAGTTAAAATCCTTTAGTGTGACTGAAAAAAAATCATGGCTGAAAAAAAAAAAAGTCCCATGTTTATGAGCATCACATCCTCATCTATACCCTGAAATCTAGTTACACTGAACTATTTGTAGACCTTCTACCAGCTGTCTGTCAGTTTGTTTTACTGTGATGGCTTGCATGTTGCTGTGATGCTGGAGGTCATGTCAGTGGTATTCCAAATACCAGCAGGGACTCCCATGTCTACAGATTTCAACAGAGCTTCCAGACTAAGACAGACTAGGAAGAAAGGCCTGGTTATCTACTTCTGAAAATTAGTCAATGAAAACTCTGTGGGTCACAGAATACTGTCCAAGCCTTTGACTAGCTTACTTGGACACGTCATCAGGAGGGACCCACCACTGGAAAAGGACGTTGTTATGGATTGAATTGTGTCCCCCAAAAATATGTGTTGTGAAAGCTAACCTCTATGCCTGTGGTTATAGTCCTATTTGGAAATAGGATGTCTTTGTTATGTTAATGATACAGGATCAGTGTAAGGTGTGTCTTGAGTTGATCTCTTTTGAGATATAAAAGAGGTTAAACAACTAGGGATGTAAAAGATCTATACAAAGAAAACTACAAAACACTACTGCAAGAAACCTAAAGGGATCTACATAAATGGAAAAACAAACCATGCTTATGGATAGGTAGACTCAACATTGTGAAAATGACAGTTCTACCCAGAGCAATTTACAAATATAATGCAATCCTGACCCAAATATCAACAACATTCTTTAAAGAGATGGAAAAACTAATCATTAACTTTACATGGAAAGGGAAGAAGCCCCAGATAAGTAAAGCACTATTAAAGAAGAAGAATAAAGTAGGAGGACTCCCTCTACCTGACCTCAGAACCTTCTATACAGTTATGGTAGTCAAAACAGCCTGGTACTGGCACTACACAGATACATTGACCAATGGAACAGAATTGAGAACTCAGATGTAAAACCATCCAACTATGGTCACCTGATCTTCGATAAGGGCCCAAAGTCCATCAAATGGGGAACAGGCAGTCTTTTTAGCAAATAATGCTGGCAAAATTGGATGTCCATCTGCAAAAAAAGGAAGAGGATCCATACCTCACACCGTATGCAAAAACTAACTCAAAATGGATCAAAGACCATTATAAAGCCAAAAACTATAAAGTTCATAGAAGAAAAAATAGGATCAACACTAGAGGCCCTAACACACGGCATTAACAGGATACAAACCATAACCAATAACACACAAACTCCAGAAGATAAGCTAGATAACTGGGATCTTCTAAAAATTAAAGACTTACACTCATCAAAAGACTTCACCAAAAGAGTAAAAAGAGAACCTACAGACTGGGAAAAAATTTTTGGACATTACAAGTCAGACAAAGGTCTAGTCTCTAAAATCTACAAGAAAATCCAACACCTCTACAACAAAAAGACAAATAATCCAGTTAAAAAATGGACAAAGGAAATGAACAGACACTTCGCCAAAGAAGACATTCAAGTGGCCAATGAGGAAATGCTCGCGATCACTAGCCATTAGAGAAATGCAAATCAAAACCACAACGAGATACCACCTCACCCCAGCATTACTGGCACGAATCTAAAACACTGGAAATAACAAATGTTGGAGAGTCTGCAGGGAGACTGGAACTCTTACGCACTGCTGGTGGGAATACATAATGATACAACCGTTTTGGAAAATGATATGGCACTTCCTTAGAAAGCTAGAAATAGAAATACCATATGATCCAGCAATCCCACTCCTAGGAATATATCCTAGAGAAATAAGAGCCGTCACATGAATAGACATATGGACACCCACGTTCATTGCAGCATTGTGAACAATAGAAAAAGATGGAAACAACCTAGATGCCCATCAACAGATGAATGGATAAACAAACTATGGTACATACACACAATGGAGTATTACCCAACGATAAAGGACAATGATGAATCTGTGAAGCATCTCATAACATGGATGAAACTGGAGGACATTATGCTGAGTGAAATAAGTCAATCACAAAAGGACAAATATTGTATGAGACTTCTACTGTAAAAACTCATGAAAAGTTTACACACAAAAATAAATAATTTTTGTTGGTTATGAGGGATGGGAGGGGTTTGGGGGGGAACTAAATAGACAATAGATAGGTGGTAAATTTGGTGAAGGGTAAGACAGTACACAACACTGTGGAAGCCAGCACAACTTGTACAAGGAAAGGTCATGGAACCTCTATAGACACATCCAAACTCCCTGAGGGACTGAATTGCTGGGCGGAGGGCTGTGGGGATCATGGTCTCGGGGAACATCCAGCTCCAGTGGCATAACACAGTATATTAAGAAAATGTTCTACATTCTACCTCAGTGAGTAGCTTCTGGGGTCTTAAAAGCCTGTGAGCAGCCATCTAAGATACTCCACTGGTATCACCCCTTCAGGAGCAAGGGGGAATGAAGAAAACAAGATACAAGGAAAAGATTAGTGCAAAGGACTAAGGGACCACTACTACCATGGCCTCCACCAGACTGAGTCCAGTACAACTAAATGGTGCCCTGCTACCACCACTGACTGCTCTGACTGGGATCACAACAGAGGGTCCCGGATAGAGCTGGAGAAAAATGTAGAACAAAATTCTTACTCACAAAAAATACCAGACTTACTGGCCTGACGGAGACTGAAGAAACACCAACAGTATGGCCCCCAGACACCCTTTTAGCTGAGTAATGAAGTCACTCCCGAGGTCACTGTTCAGCCAAAGATTAGACAGCCCCATAAAACAAAACAAGACTAATGGGGCACAACAGTCCCAGGACAAGGACTAGAAGGCAGGAGGGGACAGGAAAGCTGGTAATAGGGAACCCAAGGTGGAGAAGGGAGAGTGTTGACATGTCATGGGGTTCTTCACCATTGTCATAAAACAATACGTATACTGTTTAATGAGAAACTATTGCAAGCAGAGATGGGCAAGATTGATGCCAAGCCACGTGAGGATCTCCAAGGAACCAGGAAACAAACTGAAGAGACAAGGACCTTCCCCCAAGAGCTGACAGAGAGAAAAAGCCTTCCCCTAGAGCCTGCGCCCTGAATTCAGACTTCTAGACTCCTAAACTGTGAGAAAATAAATTTGTTTGTTAAATCCATCTGCTTGTGGTATTTCTGCTATAGCAGCACTAGATAACTAAGGCAGACATCATGTTTGGTAAAGCAGAGGACCAGAGAAGATGAGGGAATCCCTCAGTGGGGTGGATTGATACAGTGGCCACAACAATGAACTCATCCACACCAAGGATCAAGAAGATGGTGCAGGACCAGGCAACATTTTGTTCTGTTATACATAAGGTTTTCATGAGTCAGAGCTGACTTGATGGTAATGAACAACAACATTTTGTAGCTCTTAAAACTTGTGCTCTATGTCAATAAGGAAAATCACATACTCTGTTAGGAGTAAAAGAAAAGGAGTTTTATTGAGGAATAGTACAACCTGAGTTGGGCAGCACTAAGCAAAGAGTACAAAGTGCTCCACTGTTCTAAAGAAAAGTAGAGCTTTTATACACAAAGTTCAGCATGACTAAAACCACTACTATCTTGAAAGCAATTCTTTCTTCCTATCGGTTGTTTCCTGAGAACAGTTTATGCAAGGACATTTTCATTACATGCTTCCCAGAACATTCTTGGTACATTTTTTTTCTGAGAACAACTACTTGTCTTTCTACCTCCCCTTTCTGTTTTCCCAAGAGTGCCACAAATTAACCCTTCATTTAGAGCCTGGTCTGAAAGTCTCTATATATTGAATGTTTCCTAACACATTAACCCCTTTTGATCAAGCCCCTGCTAGGGAGCGTCAATCACCCACAACTGAGTAGCCTTTCTTCTGTAAGGACTTTTTCCATTTCCTTGAAAAGTTTTGGTTAATTTTGATCTGTTTCCTTCACTTTCCTGAGCTGATAGACCTCATCTTAGGGGCTAGCAGGTCCTCACTGTGGTCATGGCAACAAGCAAGACCAAACTGGAGGAAAAATGCAGAACGAACTCAAGCAATGTGGATCAACACAAAACACTTAGGGAAAACAAGAGAGGCTCTTTCATAGACCTAGTTGTCACTAAGGGTTTGAGAAGAGGATTTACAGTAAACAGAGACACATATAATAAAATGTTCAAATCAAGGGGTGGGATTAATTTCCTCCAAGGTTTCAGTTTCTTTTCAATACATGATTCTATGCATGGTGAAGGAATTTTCAGTCTGGTTACAAGCATTAGACAGGCATTTCATACATCATTTGATTAGTCCAACAATTATTAATAAAGAAATTAAGAGAATTAACCCAGTTTGCAGTATGCAGTACAGCCAGAAACCAATACCATTTGATAACCAACTAATGATATCTAAAAAGGTAGGATCAGGCATAGAAGGTATTGAATGCAGCCAAGTAGTTTTCTGGTGAATTTTCCTGATATCTTGTTTGGTTTCACCTGTGGCGTTGACCTATACACAGCAGGAGGTATTAGCGATGTCACAAACTCCTGCTTGTTGGGCCAGAAGGAAGTCAAGAACCATTATATTGTCTAATACAATATTAGCAAGAGATTCTAAAGACCTTTGCTGCACAGCCATTCCATCTACAATATCATCAGCAATCTGATCCATTGTTCTAGATAGAAAGCAAATGGATTTTTCAAGTTGGGGAATACTGTAGTTTGGGTAGAAGGGTGTGAAGAAATACCCATCATCTCCCAGGTTTCTGAGCTTTTGGATTATATGAGGGCATAAAATCATCTCTCTTATTCTGAATAAGAATTTTTAGATCACTATTCCAGTGCACACTTTCATTATAAGGGTGGACATTTAGCGGAACACTTAGATGATCTAACATACATTGATCTTTGTGACGGTTAAGATTGTGTGTCAACTTGGCTGAGCCATGATTCTCAGTGTTTACATGTGATCATCCCCAAGATGGGATCTGCTATGAGTAGCCAATCAGTTGCAAGGGAGTTTCCTTGGGCGTGTGGCCTGCATCTGAGTATAAGCGGATGTGCTGGCTTTTGCCTGCTCTGGTTCCTGCAGCTGGGCTCCTGTTCATCTGACCTTCAGTTCTCGGGACTTGAGCTAGCAGTTTACCTGACACTCTTGGGATTCATTGATATTTGAAGCGATCTTGGGTTCATCAGCCCCTGCAGCTACATGTATGAAGTCTTGTGGTCCTGCCTGCAGATCTTGGGATTCATCAATCTTCACAGCCTGTGAGCAAGAGCCCTGTTCTCCAACCTGCCAATCTTTGGTTCACAGGCCCTGTGGCTGTGTGAATCAGGAGAAGCCTCTGTCTTAATCCACACACTTTAGATGTTCCAGCCTCTACAGTCTTGATATAAATCTCTATATATATTTATATGCTTTACTGGTTTTGCTTCTCTAGAGAACCCAGTCTGAGACATTTGGTACTGAGAGTGGTTCCAGAGAAACAAAATTGTAGGGATGAGTTTTCTAAATTGGTTCTCAAGTCTGGTTAGTCCTACAGATGTCGATGACTCTGCTTCCAGCCATAAAGAGGGCACTGCTAATCCATGGCATGAGTTGGCAATTCAAATACACAAAATATCACCACCAATAGATCAGGTATTGGTGGAAGGTGAGGCTCTGGGTGAACACATGTGTGATATCTTCCCACAGTTTTGTCATAATGAGAAGCATAAGGAAGCTGGTTGGTGGTTCTACTTTCACTAGACAAACTGGTGAAAGAAAGAGATGTGCTCAGGGCTTTAGAGTCAAAGCTCAAATGCTGCATAAACGACCTCAAAGTTTCCACTTGTGCTTTGAAAGAAAACCTTATTTCTTGTAGTAACAGGCCTGATATTGCCAAAAACCAAACCCAAAGTCTTATTGTAAAACTGGCTGAATTACAACACCAGCTCAATTGCCAAACTTGAGAGCTGTCTGAAGTTAAAGTGAGGGCATTGATGGTGAAGAAATGGGATCCTGAAACTTAGGATAGGGACATATGGGCAGATAATCAGGAAGCTGGACACACTGAGCTCCTAAATTCCATTGAATCACTCCTGCCAACAGAACACCACTCCCATCTGAAGAGACTACTCCATGTTTTTCTGCTAAACCACCCTGCCCAGAAAAACTATGAGCCCCTCCACCCCCATCTAAGGAGATGAGCCATAGTCCAGCTGCCTCTAAAAAGCCCTTGCCTGAGTCATTGTCTGGAGCATGGCCTGAGGCAGATACTTTACAAGACTATGCCAAATGTTCTCAAAACAATTCCACACTACTGATTCTGGCTTCTAGACCTATAACTTAAGACTTAAGTCCCAGTAAGGCCCAAAAGATGAAGTACGAAGTGTGACCCAGGAGGAGGTACACTACTCTCCAAAAGAGCTGCTTGGCTTTTGTAATATGTACAAAAAGAACCCTGGAGAATATATATGGGAATGGCTATTAAGGGTGTGGGATAATGGATTGGTCTGAGTTAATTCATATGAGTCCACTAAGCACAGATTCTTCATTCAAAATTTCAGCTCGAGAAGTTAGGAAAGGATCTAATAGTTTATTCGGTTGGGATGCTGAAGCATGGATTACTACACTAAATCAAGTCGAAGCGCCAGACTTGCTTAGGTATGCTGTAGAAGAAGGCATCCAAAGGCTTAGGGAAACTGGCATGCTAGAGTGGATTTATCAAGTTATACCCACAGACCCACACATGGAGTGCCCAGAGGACATACATTTTATCACAACTGTGAGGAACATATTTGTGAAGGGAGCTCCAGCATCCTTGAAGACTGCTGTGATTGCTGTTTAATATAAATCACATTTCACAGTGGGAACTGCCCCAACAGAAATAAGACACCTAACGACAAAGGGGCTGATTGTAGCCCGTGGTAGTAGGGGCCAAGTGGCTGCACTCAATTGACAAAGACAAGGTGGGCGTGGTTACAGTAATGGACAGTGGAATCAAAGCCATAATCAGAATAGTCTGACTCGTATGGACTTAAGGCAGGGGCTGCTTAGTCATGGTGTCCCTAGGAGTGAAATAGACTTGATCTGTACAAATGGATGAATTCTAGGTCAGGTGAACAGCAGTCTAACTCAAATCACCAGAATAGAGAGTCACCGTCCCCCAGTCAATTTCCAGACTTGGAAAAATTGAAAGACCCATGACCTGTTGAATGAAAGAGAAGCTAGACTCCCTTGAGGAAGGACTCCAATACACTGCCGAAAACTTATACTGTTAATCATTCTCCCAGCCTTCCCATAAGGGATCTACAGCCTTTTACGAGAGTGACTGGTAACTGGAAAAAAGGAAATAATCAGACATTTGGGGATACTGGCTCTGAACTGACATTAATTCCAGGAGACCCAAAACATTGCTGTGGCCCACCGGTCAGAGTGGGGCATATGGAGGTCAGGTTATTAATGGAGTCTTAGCTCATGTCCCTCTCACAGTAGGTTCAGTGGGTCCCCGAACCCATCCTGTAGTGATTTCCCCAATTCCAGAATGCATAATTGGAATAGATACACTCAGCAACTAGAACCCCCACGTTGGATCCCTGACAAATGGAGTAGGGGCTATTATGGTAGGAAAAGCCTAGTGAAAGCCATTAGAACTGCCTCTACCCAGGAAAATAGTAAACCAAAAGCAATGCTGCATTCCTGGGGGGATTGCAGAGATTACTGCCACCATCAAGGACTTGAATTATGCAGGGGTGGTGATTCCCACCACATCCCCATTCAACTCTCCTGTTTGACCTCTGCAAAAAACAGATGGATCTTGGAGAATGACAGTGGATTATGTAAAATTCAATCAGGTTGTGACTTCAATTGCAGCTGCTGTTCCAGATATAGTCTCATTGCTTGAGAAAATTAATACATCTCCTGGTAGCTGGTATGCAGCTATTGATCTGGCTAATGCCTTTTTCTCCAACCTGTTTTGAAGGAACAAGGAACGTCAGAAACAGTTTGCCTTCAGCTGCCAAGGCCAGCAATACACCTTCACTTGCCTACCTCAAACCTACATCAACTCTCCAACCCTCTGTCATAATTTAGTCTGCAGGGAACTTGATTGCCTTTTCCTTCCACAAAACATCACACTGGTCCATTACATTGATGTCATTATGCTGATTGGACCTAGTAAGAAAGAAGTGTCAATGACTCTGGACTTATTGGTAAAACATTTGCATACCAGAGGGTGGGAAATTAATCCTACAAAAATTCAGGCACCTTCCACCTCAGTGAAATGTCTAGGAATCCAGTGGTGTGGGGCATGTTGAGATATTCCTTCTAAAGTGAAGGAAAAGTTATTACTTCTGACTCCTCCCACAACTAAAAAGGAGGCACGATGCCTGAAGGGTTTGGGCCATTAGCAGTCATGTCAGAATTGGGTTTCTGTAGTTTTCCATTGACTTTAATCACAGGGCATAGTAGGACTAGGAGATGCCCTAAGGGATCTCCTGCATTTCAGATGTACTCTTCTTTACCTCCATTATGTAATATCTATCCCATTCTCTCTTGCTAATCAGCATCAATCACACCAGCCAGTATGGTAACTCCCTTCTTTGCCTGTTGATCCAGAGGTATAAGGAGCCCAGAGTGGCCAGGTGGCATTCTTAGCCACCAGTTCAATGAAATCAGTATTGTGTCTCCAGGTGGGAGCATTCTTCCCTTTGGAACTAAGACCTCTAGACCTGCAGAGCATAAGGCCGTGGGGAAGAAAAGCAAAAATCTTGTGAGTGGGTCACTAGGGGTAATAGTGAGTGGTGCCACTCTCATTTCCACCCCTTTATTCCTGGACCCATGAATCCTATGGGAGAAACAGCACCATATATTGTCTCTAGTTTAGAGCATATGAAGCCTCCTGGAGAACATTGCCCCTACCCCGGAGGGTATTGCCACCTAGCTGGTGCCGTGATTGTGTCTTTAAAAGGTCATTCCACTGTTCTATCAAGCCAGCTGCTTCAGGATGATGGGGAACATAAGAAGACCAGTGAATTCTATGAGCATGGGCCCATTGCTACACTTAATTTGCTGTGAAGTGAGTCCCTTGATTTGAGGCCATGCTGTGTGGGATACCATGACGGTGGATAAGGCATTCTGTAAGTCCACAGATGGTAGTTTTGGCAGAAGCATTGTGTGCAGGAAAGGCAAATCCATATCCAGAGTAAGTGTCTATTCTAGTAAGAACAAAACGCTACATGATGGAAGTGGTCCAATGTAATCAACTTTCCACCAGGTTACTGGCTCATCACCTCGAGGGATGGTGCCATATCAGGGACTCAGTGTTGGTCTCTGCTGCTGACAGATTGGGCACTCAGCAGTGGCTATAGCCAAGTCGGCCTTGGTGAGTGGAAGTCCATGTTGCTGGGTGCATGCATATCCTCCATCCCTGCCACCATGGCCACTTTGTTCATGAGCCCATCGAGCAATGACTGGAGTAGCTTAGGGAAGAAGATGAGTGGTTTTCACAGAATGCATCATCCTATCCACTTGGTTGTTAAAATCATCCTCTGCTGAGATCACCCTTTGGTGAACATTCACATGTGAGAAACAAATATCTTCACTTCTTTGGCCCACTCAGAGAGGCCTATCCACATCCTCCTCCCCATAAATCCTTGTCTTCAATTTTCCAATCATGTTCCTTCCAAGTCCCTGACCATCCAGCCAAACCATTGGCCACAGCCCATGAATCAGTATACAGTCGTACATCTTGTCATGTCTCCTTCCAAGCAAAGTGAACAACCAGGTGCACTGCTCGAAGTACTGCCCATTGGCAGGATTTCCCTTCAACACCATCCTTCAGGGAGGTCCCAGAAAGGGGTTGTAGTGCTGCCGTTGTCCACTTTCGGGTGAGGCCTGCATATCATGCAGAACCATCTGTAAACCAAGCGCAAGTTTTCTCTTCTTCAGTCAACTGATCATAAGGAACTCCCCCACGAGACCACAGGTGCAGACTGGGAGCCAGAAGGTAATGTGACAGGAGTGGAGACCATGGGTATTTGGGCCACTTCCTCATGTAACTTCAGGTCCTGCTGGGGTCCAAAATACCACTTCCATTTAACGATGGAGTGCTGCTGTGCATGTCCAACTTTGTGACTCTGTGGGTCAGACAACATCCGGTTCATGATGGGCAGCTCAGGCCACATGGTGACTTGGTGTCCTGTGGGTAAGCATTCAGTTTCTACTAAAGCCCAGTAACAAGCCAAACGCTGTTTCTCAAAAGGAGAGTAGTTATCTGCCGAGGATGGCAGGGCTTTGCTCCAAAATCCTAAGGGTCTGTGCTGTGGTTCACCAATAACCTGCCAAAGATTCCAAACAGCATCTCTATCTGCCACTGACACTTCAAGCACCATTGGATCAGCTGGATCATATGGGCCAAGTGGCAGAGTGGCTTGCACAGCAGCCTGAACCTGTTGTAGAGTGTTCTCTTGTTTTGGGCCCCACTCAAAACCAGCAGCTTTTCAATAGGCTGGAGTAGCACACCCAAATGAGGAATATGCTGCCTCCAAAATCCAAAGAGGCCCACTAGGTATCGTGCCTACTTTTTAGTTGTGGGAGGAGTCAGATGTAATAACTTTTCCTTCACTTTAGAAGGAATATCTCAACATGCCCCACACCACTGGATTCCTAGACATTTCACTGAGGTGGAAGGTGCTTGAATTTTTGTAGGATTAATTTCCCACCCTCTGGTATGCAAATGTTTTACCAATAAGTCCAGAGTCATTGACACTTCTTCCTTACTAGGTCCAATCAGCATAATGACATCAATGTAATGGACCAGTATGATGTTTTGTGGAAGGAAAAGGCAATCAAGTTCCCTGCAGACTAAATTATGACAGAGGGTTGGAGAGTTGATGTAGGTTTGAGGTAGGCAAGTGAAGGTGTATTGCTGGCCTTGGCAGCTGAAGGCAAACTGCTTCTGACGTTCCTTGTTCCTTCAAAACAGGTTGGAGAAAAAGGCATTAGCCAGATCAATAGCTGCATACCAGCTACCAGGAGATGTATTAATTTTCTCAAGCAATGAGACTATATCTGGAACAGCAGCTGCAATTGAAGTCACAACCTGATTGAATTTTACATAATCCACTGTCATTCTCCAAGATCCATCTGTTTTTTGCAGAGGTCAAACAGGGGAGTTGAATGGGGATGTGGTGGGAATCACCACCCCTGCATAATTCAAGTCCTTGATGGTGGCAGTAATCTCTGCAATCCCCCCAGGAATGCAGCATTGCTTTTGGTTTACTATTTTCCTGGGTAGAGGCAGTTCTAATGGCTTTCACTAGGCTTTTCCTACCATAATAGCCCCTACTCCATTTGTCAGGGATCCAACATGGGGGTTCTAGTTGCTGAGTGTATCTATTCCAATTATGCATTCTGGAACTGGGGAAATCACTACAGGATGGGTTCGGGGACCCACTGAACCTACTGTGAGAGGGACATGAGCTAAGACTCCATTAATAACCTGACCTCCATATGCCCCACTCTGACCGGTGGGCCACAGCAATGTTTTGGGTCTCCTGGAATTAATGTCAGTTCAGAGCCAGTATCCCCAAATGTCTGATTATTTCCTTTTTTCCAGTTACCAGTCACTCTCGTAAAAGGCTGTAGATCCCTTATGGGAAGGCTGGGAGAATGATTAACAGTATAAGTTTTCGGCAGTGTATTGGAGTCCTTCCTCAAGCGGACCCAGCCTCCCCTTCAATCAAGGGGTTGTGGGTCTATAAACTTGCTCAAGTCTGGGAATTGATAGACTGGCCATGGCTCTCTATTTTGACAATTTGGGTTAGACTGCTGTTCACTTGACCTGGAATTCATCCACTTGTATACATCAAGTAAATGTTTAGTAGATTTCCTATTTATTTCACTCCTAGGGACACCATGACTAAGCAGCCAATGCCATAAGTCCATAGGGATCAGACTATTCTGATTATTGCTTTGACTCTGCTGTCTATTATGGTAACCACACCCACCTCAACTTTGTAGATTGACTTCTACCACTAAGGATGCCAATCAGCCCCATTATGGTTGGATGTGTTAATTCAGTTAGGGCAGTTCCCACTGTCAGATCTAACTTCCAAAATATAGCAATTACAGTAGTCTTCAAGGATGCTGGATCTCCCTTCACAAATTTTTTCCTCAATGTTGTGGTAAAAGATGTTTCCTTTGGGCACTCCATATATAGGTCTGTGGGTCTAACCTGATAAATCCACTCTAGCATGCCAATTTCCCTATGCCTTTGGATACTTTCTTCTACAGTATACCAAGGCAGGTCTGGTACTTCAACTTCATTTAGTGTAGGCTGCCGCATAATCCATGCTTCAGCAATCCAACCAAACAAATTACTAGCTCCTTTCCTAACTTCTCAAGTTGAAATATTGAATGAAGAATCTGTGCTTAGTGAGCCCATATCAATAAACTCAGACTGATCCATCTTTATGTTCCTTGCACCATTATCCCACACCCTTAACAGCCATTCCCATTTTCCCAGGCTTCTGTTTGTAGATATTAGAAAAGTCAAGCAGTTCTTTTGGAGTGTAGCTTTCCTCCTTCTGGGTTACACTCTGTGCTTCATCTTTTGGGGCTCACTTGGACTTAAGTTTAGTTATAGGTCTAAAAGCCAAAATCTATTGGGAAATGTTTTGAGAACATTCAGCATTGTCTTGTAAAGCATCTGTCTCCGGCGATGTCCCAGGCAATGACTCAGACAAAGGTGCTTTAGATGCAGCTTGGTTAATCTCTTAGATGGAGTGGAGGGGCTAATGGTTCTGTTGGCAGGAGTGATTCAATGGAATTTAGGGGCTCAGTGCCTCCAGCTTCTTGATTATCTGCCCATATGTCCCCATCCCAGATTTCAGGATCCCATTTCTTCCCAATCAATGCCCTCACTTTAACTTCAGACAGCTCTTGAGTTTGGCAGTTAAGTTGGCGTTGTAATTCAGCCACTTTTAAAATAAGACCCTGGGTTTGTTTTTTGGCAATATCAGCTCTGTTACTACAAAAAATAAGGCTTCCTTTCAAGGCACAAGTGGAAACTTTGAGGTCGTTTGTGTGGAACTTGAGCTTTGACTCTGAAGCCTTGAGCTCATCTCTTTCTTTCACCAGTTTGTCTAGCAAAAGCAGGACCAACCAGCCAACTCCCTTATATTTTCATTATGACAAAATTGTAGAAAGGTATCATCCATGCAATCAGTCAGATCCTTGTCTTTCACCAGTACCTGATCTATTGGTGATGATATTTTGTGTATTTGAATTGTCACCTCATGCCATGGATTAGCAGTGCCCTCTTTACTACTGGAAGCCAAGTCATCAACATCTTTAAGCATAACCAAACTTGAGAACCAATTTAGAAAATTCATCCTTACAATTTTGTCTCTCTAGAACCGCTCTTGGTACCAAATGTCTTAGACTGATTCTCTAGAGAAGTAAAACCAGTAAAGTATATATATATATATATGTATATATATATATATATATATATATATATATATATATATATATAAACAGAGAGAGATTTATATCAAGGAAATGGCTTACATGGTTGTAGAGGCTGTAACGTCCAAAGTCCGTGGGTCAGGAAAGAGGCTTCTCCTGATTAACCTAGTTGCAGGGGCTGGTGAACCCAAGACTGGCAGACTGGAGAGCAGGGCTGTTTCTCATAGGCTGTGAAGATGGACGAATCCCAAGACTGGCAGGCAAGACCAGAGGTAAGCTGCTAGCTCAAGTCCCAAGAACCAGATGTCAAACAGGAGCCAGCTGCAGGATCCAGAATAAGCAAAAGCCCCCTGAGCCCTGCCTGAATGTCTGCCCACACTCGATGCAAGCCACACGCCCAAGGAAACTCCCCTTCAACTGATTGGCTACTCACAGCAGATCCCATCATGGGGGTGATCACATATGAAATCTCAACAGGGAAGTGATCACATTATATGACTGCCAAAACACTGAGAATCATGGCCCAGCCAAGTTGACACACAATCTTAACTATCACCTTGATCCTTTCAAAGAACCAACTTCTGGTCTTGTTGATTCTTTCCATTGTTTTTCTTTTCTCTGTTTCATTTATTTCTGCTCCAATCTTTATTATTTCCTTTCTTCTGGTCACTGTGGGTTTCTTTTGCTGCCTTCTTTCTATCTGTTCAAGTTGTAGGGTTAATGTTTTGATTTTGACCCTTTCTTCTTTTTTTTATTGTACTTTAGATGAAGGGTTACAGAACAAGTAGTTTCTCATTAAACAGTTAGTACACATATTGTTTTATGACAATGGTTAACAATCCCACAACATGTCAACACTGTCCCTTCTCAACCTTGGGGTCCCTATTACCAGCTTTTCTGTCCCCTCCTGCCTTTTAGACCTTGTCCCTGGACTCCTTTCTTCTTTTTTGATGTCTGTGTTTACTGCTGTAAATTGACTCTCTGAGCACTACTTCTGCAGTGTCCCAAAGGTTTTGGTAAGACGTTTATTCATTCTCATTTGATTCTATGATTTTTTTTATTTCAACTTTGATTTCTTCTATTACCCACTGTTTTTTAAGTAAGGTGCTATTCAGTTTGCATGTATTTTTTTCCCTTGCTCTTCCTGTTACTGATTTCAACTTTTATAGTGTGATCAGAGAAAATGCTTTTATTATTTTGATGTTTTGGATTTTACTGAGGTTTGCTTTCTGGCCTAAAATGTGGTCTATTCTGGGGAATGACCATGTGAATTGGAAATGAATGTATGCTTTGCTGCTGTTAGGTGGAGTGTTACATATATATCTATGAGGTCAAGTTGGTTGATTGTGGCAATTAGACCTTCTGTATCTTTTGTTGAGTTTCTTTCTCATCTCTCTGTACTTTAGAAAAGTGGTGTGTTGAAGTCTCCTGCTGTTACTGTGGAATTGTCTATTTCCCTTTTCAATGCTTTTAGAGTTTGTTTTATGTACTTTGACACCCTGTCATTTGGTGTGTACATATTTACTATGGTTATATCCTCTTGGTGGATTGACCCTTTAATCATTATATAATGTTCTTCCTTATCTTTTATGGTGGATTTTGCCTTAAAATCTATTTTATCAGAGATTAATATTGCCACTTCTGCTCTTTTTTGGTTATTGTTTATTCAATATGTTTTTCTTTTGAGTTTTAATTATTTATGTCTTTGTGCTTAAGATGTGTCTCACATAGACAGCATATGGATGGGTCGTGGTTTTTTTTAATCCATTCTGCCACTCTCTCTTTACTGTTGCATTTAAGCCATTTATATTCAGTGTGATTATCGATAAGCATGTGTTTACTGCTGTTATTATTTGTTCTGCTTAATTTTCTGTGTTGATTTCTTTTTGTCTGTGGATGTTGTTTTCATTGCTTTCTTGTTGACTTTGTGATTACTGAGACTTTATGTTTTTCTTCTTTTTAAATTTTGATGAGTAGGTTTATTAAGTTTCTTTGTGGTTATCTTGAAATTTCCTTTCTCTCTCTACGTTTAAACCAGTCTTTCATTTCTTACTTGGTATTGCCTTGCCTTCGTCTCCATTAGAAGGTTCTATACCTACATCATTTATTCCCTGTTTTATTATTCTGATGTTGTTGTCATTTACCGATTAACTGCTCTGATTCCCTGTTGTATTTCTTCGGTTTTGGATAGTCCTTGAGAGTTCATTTCCTAGATTAGTATCTGGCTGGTATGATCCTGCGTCCTAGACTCAGCCTTTGAGCTGCAGTTGTTTGTTCTCAGATCAAAGGACTCCCTTTAATAATTCTTGTAAGTTTGGGTTGGTTTTTACATATTCCTTTAATTTCTGTTTATCTGGAAATGTCCTAATTTCACCAGCATATTTGAACAAGAGTTTTGCAGGATATATTATTCTTGGCTGGCAATTTTTTTCTTTCAAGGTTTTATATATGTCATCCCATTGCCTTCTTGCCTGCATGGTTTCTGCCAAATAATCTGGGCTTAGTCTTATTGTTTCTCCTCTGTATGTGACTTCTTGTTTTTCACGAGTTGCTCTCAGAATTCTTTGTTTGTCTTTGGTTTTGGTGAGTGTGATTATGATATGCCTTGGTGATTTTCTTTTGGGGTCTCTTCTATATGGGGTTCATTGAGCTTCTTGGATGGCCAGCTTTTCATCTTTCATGATATTGGGGAAGTTTTCTGTCAGCAGTTCTTCAGTGATCTTCTCTATGTTTTCTGTTTTGTCCCCCTGTTCTGGAACTCTGATCATTCGAAAACTTTTGCCTTTGATTGTATCCAACATAATTCTCAGGGTCTCTTCATTTTTCTTCGTTCTTTTTTCTGAGTTTTCCTCAAAGTTGTACCCAAGTGTTTGTCTTCAATTTCGATGATCTTGTCTTCCACTGTTTCAAATCTGCTCCTCAGCCCGTCTATGACACTGTTGAGTTCTGAAATCTTGTTATCTTTTGGATTTCTAATTGTTTAGTTTATTTTGACTTTTTATTCCTTATTATTTTCCTGAATTCTTCCATTTTTTTGTATTTTCCATGAATATGTCTGCCTTTTCCATGAATTTGTCTATTTTTTACTCATTTTTGTCTGCTTTTTGCTTCAACTCTTGGACAATTCTGAGTTTTAGAGACTTGAATTCCCTATCAGGTAGTTCTAGTGCCTTTTCTTTTACCAGAAAGTCATCTGGTGTTTTATTTTGGACACCTACTGGAACCATCCT
The DNA here is from genome assembly GCA_030035585.1 of Dugong dugon. Classification (NCBI taxonomy): domain Eukaryota; kingdom Metazoa; phylum Chordata; class Mammalia; order Sirenia; family Dugongidae; genus Dugong; species Dugong dugon. The sequence goes on from CM057467.1 coordinate 4,436,967, forward strand.
GTCCTGTTTTTGTAAATTTTTTTATATTGTCTGCTGTCTTCGGGACATTCAGTCATTGTTTTTCTTGTTTATTGATTGTAGATTTGTTTTGTCCTGTTTTTTTGTTTTATTTGGCTATGTCTGAGAAGGTGGGCTGTGTGTTCTTTGTTGTTTGCTTGTCTGTGGGCAAGATACTTTTCACCTCCTTCTCCAATTGGCAGGGTCAGTCACTCAGATATGGTAGTGTAGGGCAAGTCTAGCTGAAGAGGATTTGCTGGGATGGGTTGTTTGTGGCACTTACTGCAGGCACCAGGGCGGGCCAGTAATCAGTGTGGGGCAGGTTCAGGTAGGCTGTGGCTGTGCTGCTTGGTGGTGTGATGTTAAGTGCATGGTGCAGTTTGGCAGGATGGAGGGAGGAGATTGTGATGTGTGGAGATAAGATGGTTATGGGAGAGAGGAGAGAGGAACAGGAGCCAAAAACATACAAACAAAAAAGAGTGCTAGGGAAGCTTGACGTTGGAGTGGAGAGATGAGAGACTATGAAATGGAGAAAAACAAAAAGGAGAAGAAGAAAAAGAAAAGAAATGAATAAATAAAAATTAGAAAAAAAAAGAAAAGAAAAGCTCCCAGGGATCCCACCGGTGTGGCTACGAGGTCTGGGGAAGTTGCTCCCAGGTGTTGAAGTATAGCCTGGCTAGAAGGCATAGAGGTGTCACTCAGCGCCAGGTATTCAGCGGACAGGAAGAGAAGGAAGGTATAGAGAGACAAGAAACTCAGTAACGAAGAAAGACAAAAAGGAAAAAAGAGCAAAAAGAAAACAAATTTAGAAATTTTTTTAAACAAGAACAAGAAACCCCCCCAAAAAACAAACAAACAAAAAAACACAAATAAAGAAATGCCCTCAGGGATCCCTCTGCACGTCTATGCAAACTGCGGGGGTACATCCCAAGCCGCACAGTACTGCCCAGTAGAATGGGCTCCCAATTTGAGAAAAGAAAAAGAAAACAAACAATTCAAAACAAACATACAAAAAAAGGCCCGGGATCCCTCCAGCGTGGCAGCACAGACTGGGAAGCAGTTTCATATTCAAGTGGAGTTTCACAGCCTTTCAGGAAGAAGCAAAGATGGCCCATGGAGCCAGGTATTTGAGAGAAATTAGGGGGAGGTGGTGAGAGGTAAGGAAGAAATCAAAAGAAGCAGAAAAAAGCAACACCATCAGCCAACAACTGGCACTCAGGGAGTCGGCGAGTGTGGATGGGTGGAATCCAAGCAGCTGGTGCTTTCCAGCCAAGAGACTGTGGCTGCGGGAAGCAGACGAGGCTGAGTGGGGTGAAGAAGGGTGGGGGGTGGGAAAGCATATATCGCTGGTTATCGGTTGTTCTGTCTCCTGCTGGAAGCTCTGTGAAGCTGCTTTCTTATACTCCCTGTTCGCTGGTCTCTGATAGGAGTCCAAGATGGTGGATCTGTGCTGCAGTAGCTGATAGGGGACCTCTGCATGTATCTCTCCTCACTCTCTGTTCCATGTCAGTTTCTTATTCCATTTGGTGCTTGGCTGAGTTCTTTATATCTTCATTTAATGCTTAGGGTTTCAGAATTGCTGTTTTCTCTGTTTGGCTTAGTTTTTCAGATCTTTGCTGTGGAGGGATGGCATGGTGTTTCTGCCTAGAGCACCATGTTGCCCAGAAGTTTCAGTCTGTCATTTCTTGATATCACTTTGACTTCCTCTCTAAAGTTCTATAACTACACCATTTATTCCCCCTTTTTGTTTTGATGTTGTCGTCATTTATAGATTGATGTCTCTGGTTTCCTGTTTTCAGTCTTTTAGCTTTGTTTTACTTTTGGGAATTCTTTATCTGGGTTGGTATCTGGCTGATGCTGTCCTGTGTTCTAATCTCAGATTGTCATGTGATGTGGTTGGTTCTCTGTCCAAAGAATTCCCTTTAATATTTCTTGTAAGTTTGGGCTAGTTTTTACAAATTCCCTTAATTTCTGTTTATTGGGAAATGCCATAATTTCTCTGTTGTTTTTGAGAGATAATTTTGCTGGATATATAATTCTTGGTTGGTAATCTTTTTTCTTTCAAGATTTTATATATGTCATCCCATTGCCTTCTTGCCTGCATGGTTTCTGCCGAGTAATCAGAGGTTAGTCTTATTGGTTCCCTTTGTAGGTGAATTTTCATTTTTCCTAAGCTGCTGTCAGGATTCTTTTTTTGTCTTTGGTTTTGGTACCTTTGACTACAATATGTCTTCATGACTTACCCTGTAAGAGATTCGCTGAGCTTCTTGGATGGATACCTTTTTGTCTTTCATGATATAAGGAATGTTTTCTGTCAGCAAATCTTTGACAATTCTCTCTGCGTTTTCCATTGTGTCTCTCTGTTCTGGAACTCCAATCACATGCAAATATTTCCTCTTGATAGTGTCCCACTTAATTCTTAGGCTTTCTTCATTTTTTTTTTTTTCATTCTTTTTTCTGATTTACCTTCAAACAATTGATGTCAAGGGATTTTTTCTCAATTTCACTAAATCTGTCTTCCAATAATTCAATTCTGCTCCTGTATCATTCTATTGTCTATTTCTGAAATCTTATTGTTAAATTTTTTTTGATTTCTAGTTGCTGTTTTTATATGGTTTCTAATTGTCTGTTTATTTTGTTGTTTTGTTCTTGTATTGTTTTCCTGAATTCTATTGTTTTGTCTTTGTTTTCCTTGACTTTGCCTATGTTTTCCTTGATCTCTTTCTCGATCTCCCAGACAACCCTGTAAATTATTCTTTTGAATTCTTTATCAGGTAATTCCTTTACCACTTCTTTCTCTGGAAGGTTTTCTGATTCTTCATTTGGCCCGTTGCTGGAGCCATCTTGATCTGCGTCTTTATGTGATTTTATATTGTCTGTTGTCTCCGAGGCATTGGGGTTTTATTGTATTCGTTGATTTATTGTATGTTTGTTTGCTGCATCCTGATTTCTTGTTTTATTTTGATATATCCGAGTAGGCAGGACATGTGTGCTACTCCAGTTGCTAGTCTGGCCACACTGGAGCTATCACCTGTCTCTGGATGGGTGGGGTAGTGACTGGTGTGTGTGAGTGCAGTTGTCTGTTCATTGGTCTTGCAGGGCAGCTGAAGATGTAGCTGATATTTCTGGTGAGATGATGTGTCTGTCTGTCCAGTCAGCAGGGCATCTGTGCAGGGAGCGTTCTCACTGGTCACTGAGTTGGGTGTTGTGTGTCAGCACTGTCAGTTGCTGGGTGTTCTAGGTGAGGGCATCTGGGTCTCATTAACCTGTGGGTGGCACAGAAACTCTCACCAATGGTTTTGGACAGGCCAGGCTGGACAGGGGTGGTCAGAGCAGGCACAAGCTTCCAGTTATAGGAGGGGTGATATGGGGGGGCAAGGCAGAGGAGATGCTGCCAGTCCACAGGTACCCAGATGGAAGGCATGCCCCTGTCCACTAGAGTGTGACATGAGGGAGAGTGTGCTGCTGGTCCTTGGGCCCCTGGTGCAGGTGCCTGGAGGGAGTAGGAGGCGCCGCTGGAGCATGGGCTCTGGCAAGGGTGGCTGGGTGTAGGATCACATAAGTGCCTCCACTTGCCAGGTCAGGGAGGGGAGGGAGGTGGTTGACAGGTGTGTGAGTGCGTAGGCACGTGGTTGCTGATGCTCACCTGGTGCGGTGGGTGGGTGATGGGCTGGCTCACTAGCGAGTGTGCATGTATGTGATCAGGTGGGCAGGAAAGGCAGGGTGGGTGGCTGAAGCCGTGCCAGAGTGGCTTGCCTGCTCTCGGCAGGGTCAGTGGGCAAGAAAGTTAGGGTGGGCTGTTGGGTCCAAGCTGTAGTGGCCTGCTGGTGCTCGGTGTGGTTGGGAGATGGGAAAGACGAGGAGGGAGGCCATAGCTGAGGTGGCATGGCCTGCTGGCACTTGGCAAGGTCAGGTGGCCAGGAAAGGAAGAGTGGGCAGCTGGGTCCATGCTGCAGCAGCCTGCTGGCACTCAGCTCAATTAGATGGGTGGACAAGGCAGGGAAGGCAGCCAAAGTTGCACAGGAGTGGCTTGTCAGTGTACGTTTGATCAGGCAGGTAGGAAAGGCAAGGTAAGAAGCTAGGTACAGGGTGCAAGGGGAGGGTTCATACCATGGTCCTGGGCAGTCTGGGCTGCAGGGATGGGGGAGTTTGTGCTGCTGTTTGCCTTGTTTCACTCCAGCTGTGTCTTCTCAGTTTCTCTGTGTCCTGATGGGAATTCTGTAAAGTTGCCTTCTGTGCTCCTCACCCAGGATCGCTGCTATCTTTGTCTCATGACGGCCACATTGTGCCGGGAGAGTTGGCTAGGCACCTCCACTCCATCCCTTCTTGTTTGCTGTTTTCAGTCAGTTTCTTCTTCCATTCACTGTTTTATCTAGTTCTTCATCCCTTCATTTGATGCTCAGGGTTCCAGGATTGACATCTGTATCTGTTTTACTCGGTTTTTTGGGTCAGCGTGGTGCATCTGACTAGTCTGCTATCTTGGCTCCTCCCCCCTAATAAAGATACTTAAAATGCTTATATACAAAGTTATCAGGAACTTCTGAATAAAAATTTTGATTGGTTGACATTTATGTAATTTTGATAAATAGTTACAAGACAGTCACAAGATCAGTGAATCTTGCTTAAAGACCCCTGGAAACAGAATATGTTCATCAATCTTGAAAGCAGGATATGTTCATTAGTTTTGAAAACAGGATATATTTATTAATCTTGAAAACTGGATGTGTTTATTAATTTTAATTGTTTTCTGAGTTTTAAGTGAAAGTTAATGAATAATGAAACCAGCCTTTCTGGTTTCAGCGGGCCAAGTCATTAGCTACTTTTAAACGTTAGTTTATAGCAGAGGTAAAAGATGATTTATTTGTTACAGTACATGTATTTTTAAGAACTTTTAACAAGATGACATTTAGTGTCATGGGTAAAAGAATTCCTCATGCTTTCATAATGTAAAACATAATTTTTGGACAGTCACTATGAGTTGGAATCGACTCAACGGCACACAACAACAACAACATAAATATTTTAAGAATAAAATGATATCTTTGTGCTTAGAATGATTGAGGAAATTTTATTCCTAGAGCTATGGAAATAATTGTCTGCCTTTTACAATCACCTTCTGTCAGTAAACATTATATTGTGTTTATTCCTGGTACTGAGCTCGGAACTCAATACCTGAGATAACATGGACACAGTTTTTCCTTCAAGGAGTGAACATTCTAGCGGAAGAGACAGATAGAAAATAATTTGGAATTAGGGGTCTAGTAAAATGTCAGAATCAGGTAATGTGGACTGTCCACTGCTCTACCCCATTACACAGATAAATTCTGAATAAAAGATAACAGAAAATTAAAATGCACATCAGGCTTGGAATTAAGAAAGAAATCCCCAAATGATGGAAACAAGGGAGGAATTTATAGTCAAAATAATAAGTTTACAAACCAAAGCAATGGTAATGTGAAGAGGGGGAGGAGGGGCCCTAGGACTAGGGGTGTAATTATAACACTTGGGTGGGTACAGGAGACATGTCCTCAGACAACTCAAACTAGGACTTTGAAATTGAAACCCCTGTTTCCTCAGGGGAAGGTGGCTGGAAAATTCCATTTGTCAGTTTCTTCTCTTGGCTTTAGATGAGAGAAATACAGTCCTGTGAGAAACTCACTCCAGGCCTGCATCACAAGCTGGTGCGGTGTTTGAACTTACACTCTCTCACCTGGTGTGGAAGTCTCCAAGCCCAAAAATCAATGGGAAACTTGTTCTGATACTGGGGAAATCTCTGGAGCACTCAGTAGAATCAAATGCAAAACTTTTCCTGGCAGTGCTTCCACAGCTGATAACACAGAGGACCCCCACAGAATAAAGCAATCCCTGATGAAGACGAACTTACAGTAAACTTACAAAGCACAGGAGGAAACAACTCTCCATAAGGTTGAGTCGCCATACATAACAAGTTGGAGCATCAGCACCCCCAAAACTTGAGGTAATGAAGAATCAAATGGTACAAAGTATAGAAAGATAAAAGGACTAAAAAACACAGAAAAATAAAAAGACACTGGAAAAGAACAGAGATGAGAAAAGAGCCATATAGAACTTCTAGGAATGAAACATGTAGGGAAAAAAACAAAACCCTCAGTGGATGAATTAAATGGTAGACTCTATGAAAATAGTAAAATGAAAGATAGATCTTAGGACATTAACCAGGATGAGGCATAGGAAAGTAAAGACATGAAAAAATATGAGAAAGATGTTAAGAGATGTGGAATACAGAATAAGAGTTCTAGAGGAATAAAATAAGAGCAAGGGAAAGGAAACAATTTAAGAAGCAATGACTAAGAATTTTCCAGAATTGACGAAAGACACAAATTTTTAGTTTGAAGAAGCACCATGAGTCCCAAAGAGAATGAAGAAATACCTCATTTTGTTTAGTCACATCTAGCTACATGGGTCATTCCTAGACATAACATAGTAAAATATTAGAACCCAAAGACTAAGAGAAAAATCTCAAAATTGGTCACACTGAAAAGACTGATTATTTCCTAAGGAACCACAATAGCCATAGTAGAGACTGGAACAAAACGGAATAATAGCTTCAAAGTGCTGAGAGAAAAAATGAAGTCAACCTAGGATTCTATATCCAGCAAAATTATGACTCAAGAGTAAGGGCAAAAAAATCTGAGAGCGTTTACTATCTCAGAAATACTAAAGGATGCTTTAAAAGAAAAGTATAAAAAAGAAAAGGAAGTAACTGTCCCCAGAAGGAAGAAATGATAAGAAAAAAGTTGGTATGCATGGGGGCATACTGAGATAAGCATTGACTCTAAAACTGATAATAATAATAACCAATACTGTGGAGTTTTAAAAAAGGTAAGCACTCAACTACTAGACAAAAGGTTCATACAAACCCATCTCCATCCTAAGACAAAGCCTAACAAGCTGTCAATTACAAAGCACTCATTCTTGATAGTGTACCTAGCTTGATACTGCTATTAGTGGCCTTCAAGTTGGTTCTTACTCATGGTGACCCCATGTACAGCAGAATGGAATGTTGTCCAGTCCTGCACCATCTTCACTATTGTTGGTATGCTCATGTCCATTTGTGGCCACTGTGTATTTTGAGTGTCTTCCAACCTAGGGGGCTTATCTTCCAGCACTATCATCAAGCAATCTTCTGTTGTGATTGGCTTTCATTAGCTAATTTTCAAAAGCATATGGCTAGGAGGGATCCCTGGTGGATAAAGTGCTCAGCTGCTAACTGGAAGGTCAGAGTTCGAACCCACCAGCTGCTCAGTGGGAGAAAAGCTTGTTGCCGTTGGGTTGATTCCGACTCATAGAAGCCCTACAGGACAGAGCAGAACTGCCCTAGAGGGTTTCCAAGGAGCACCTGGTGGATTTGAACTGCCGACCTTTTGGTTAGTAGCTGTAACTCTTAACCATCAGGGCTTCCTCAGTGGGAGAAAGGGTTTCTTACCCTCTCTGTGCACACTTCTCAGATAGGATTCCCTTTCTGCTGGCTTTTTATTATTACTCCTGTTCTTCCTCTTCAAAGTTAGCAACTTCTCATCTATATCCCCTTTGCTTCTGTTTTCTCCGACTTACTCTTCTGTTTCAGCCTTGGAAACCTTATGAGGTAGTTCTATTCTGTCCTGTAGGGTTGCTATGAGTTGGAATTCACTTGACAGCAATGTTTGGGTTTTTTTTATTGCCAAGCCTTTATTCCTAGTCTGTCTTAGTTGGAAGCTCTGCTGAAGCTTTTCTACCATGAGTGACCCCCCTGGTATTTGAAATACCAGGGGCATAGCTTCAAGCATCATAGCAACAAGAAAGCCACCACAGTACAGCAAACTGACAGACAGGTGGTGGAGCTTTAGTTACTCTAAAAAAAATTCTCTCTCCTCTTCTTTTCTTTTCCTGTTTTCTTTTTTTTGTCCACCCTAGCCATGGAGGAGAGTTAGCCACCATTTTCCATACACTAGGCTGGGAGTGAGGATACCCAAACTTGGCTACTGAGTAGTCCTTGGTTAAATCCTTTAACTTCTGATTTGGTTTCCTGATTTTCTAATGGGAATTAGAGCATATATTCTTCTGTCCCTCACTGGTTTTCTGTGATGATTTAAATGAAGCAACGGACACCAGCGCATTCTGGAAGAAGAAAAAACAAATGGTACTCATGTAGAGAATTAGTATTCTCTTTGTGGATGTAGAGAAAGTTTTCATGCATGCCATCCTCCCCTTCTCCTCATGGCTAATGCTGTGTTGGAACCCCTCCTGCAGCAGGTGCCCAGTGGCCAGACCTGGCCTGCCCAGCAGTCATGGTGCTGAGATACCAGCCTGGGAGAAGCTGCCGGGCTGAACAAGAAGGCTGCCTGCGCCCCTGTGCAGAGTCTGGGGCTGAAAGTATTAGTAACTGTGGCAGGAGGATTAGCCATATGCCGCTTAGCTCCTGCTAATCAGGATTGAGGGGCCTTGTGCGTGTAAGGCACATATAAGCTGCCTGCCCTGCCTGGCTCACGGACACAGGGCAGCTGACTGAACCCAGCTCCTGGCGTAGCTCCCACTCCGCCTGCCTCCAGGTCCTCACACTCTTACCCTCTCTCTCTGTGTACGCTCCTCAGATAGGATTCCCTTTCTGCTCGCTTTTTTCATTACTCCTCTTCTTCCTCTTCTAAATTAGCAATTCCTCATCTATATCCCCCTTGCTTCTGTTTTCTCTGACTTAACTTTTCTGTCTGTACCCTTTCTCAATTACTTACTTCCACCTCTGTGTTTTTGTCCTCACCTCTTACCTGCTTCGCTCCCTCCCCTTTTTTGTGCACACACCCTCACACACACACCCATGAACATGTACCTTCTCTTTCTTGCATCAACAAGCACTCTGACCCTTGGCTGGCTGGTGAAAGCCAAGTTCAAAGGTCCTAAGCAACCCTTCTTGGCCCCTCCTGACCAGGCTTTCCCAGATGCATCTTTGTCACAAATTTGCTGATCTCACAGAAAATTTCAAATCAAAGTCTCACTCTTCTTATGTATTTTTTACCCTTCTAGCTGAGGAGAGGCTGCAGTTGGATTCTTTGACATGCTCTTCTCTCTCCTCCTCCCATATCCACCTCTTCATGCTGAACTCAGAACCAGTGTGCACGGAGGGAGACAAATTTCCCACTCCAAGGTCAAATGGAGTTTGGCCTGTAGCCTGCAGTGGGGATTGTTCTTTTTATCTTTGCATTATACTGTGTCTACTGTCTTGTCTATGAATATACACGCACACCTGCCTTTCTTTGAGGAGGCTTGCATACGTAGTAAATGTGCACATAGCTCTCTTGGCATGCTCATGGGTGAGGAGGCATGAAGAAGGTGGGAATGGTGGCGGGGGATGTGTGCATGTTTGTATATGTGTATTTCTGAACAGTACTTTGCAGGAGGCTGTTGAGGAGCATCTGGAAAGAGACATTTGTAAAATGTGTATTAGTGACAGATATGAATTGAGGTGGAAGAAATTTTGATCTGCATGGTATATGTGTAGGATGAATTTTTTGGATGGAGAACAGAAGGGAATCTCTTCTGTGCTTCTGAAAAGCATACAAAACCCCTCTTATGGTAGCCCCTCAAAACATCTAATGCTGAGACAGCAGCAAGTAGCCTGAGTGTGGCTTCCCTCCAGGAATTGTCTGTTTCCAAGAAGCTGACTAGACTAAAAGAAGAGAATCCTTGACCCCTGCCCACCAGTCTCTCAAACTTCAGTAGGATGCACACACACATACATGCACATATGTGTACACACATGCACACACAATTTATACTCACATACATATGCACACACATGCAAGTACACACACATACGCACACATACACTTCCCCATGTTGTTGGGCAGAGCCTCCCAGGCCTTCATCTGGCACACCAGGGCTATCCCTTCCTCGATCCAAGGGATGATTTCTCAGAACAGAATTCAACTACAGTGGCCCTCAGGCACCCTGGTCCTGCTCCTGGTCGCAGATGGTTTTTAAAAGGAGAGAAGAAATAACAGAGAGCAAAATCACTTTTGTGGGTCTTCTTTCATGCTCTGGGTCCCACTGGTGAGTACTATCCACAGCCTAAGACAGAGCTATGCAGCCTCCCTACCCACCCTGAGCAAACCATTTCACTAGCTTCCCTGCACCACCTTGTGGCCAATCCATACTATTACAATTCCTATTCCCCCTCTGCCTCTCCTTTACAACCCAACCCTTTAATGCCAAATGCTCACATTAATGCTTAGCTGTTCGGTGTTCTGTATTGTTGACTGTTCAAAGGGAATTCTGTGTACAGTGTCCCAGTATTTTAAGAGCTTGCAGTTGTAAACAGAGACATTCAAAAAAACAGGAGCACAGAACTGGGCATGCACATAAGACCATACAGGGTTAGCTAGCACTCAAAAGCCATAGGTGTGGAGGCGAGGAAGAAGAGAAGAGAACAGCTATAGGAATTCCAACTATTTAAACTTGGAATTCGTAAATAAATCAGTGCCAGGGCCAAGGTGAGACCGTGACTCAGTCAATGAGGGTGAACATTTTGCCTCCTTAAGAGCGTGTTTGTATTCATCTAAATAATGCAGCAGAGGGAGTAGAGTGTGTGGTAGCTATCCTGGGGTCTGTGAGGGTGGGAGGGCTGTGTGCTTGACTGGCTTTGCCCCTCTGGCAGGGGACCAGCCAGCCACAGTGCTCCTCAATCAGGAAGGGAAGTGGTGAATATGATGTAACCACAGGGCCAAGGCATTCACTGGGGAGAGAACATTCCTGCCAGGCCCTGGAGAGAGAGCACAAAACTTGAATTCAGAAGACCTGTGTCTTAGTTATCTAGTGCTGCTATAACAAAGATACTGTAAGTGGATGGCTTTAACAAACAGAAATTTATTCTCTCACAGTTTAGGAGGTTAGAAGTCCGAATTCAGGGTGCCAGCTCCAGGGCAAGGCTTTCTCTCACTTCTTGGCTCTGGGGGAAAGTCCTTGTCATCAATCTTCCCCTGGTGTGGGAGCTTCTCAGCAAAGGGACCCGGGTCCAAAGGACGCATTCTGCTCCTGGCTCTTCTTGCTTGGTGATAATGAAGTCCCTCCCCTCTCTGCTCTCTTCTCTCTTTTATATCTCAAAAGAGATTAACTCAAGACACAACCTAATCTTATAGGTTGAGTCCTGCCTCATTAACATAACTGCCTCGGATCATGCCTCGTTAACATCATACAGCACATAGGATAATCACACCTGATAACACAATGGTGGACAATCACACACTACTGGGAATCATGGCCTAGCCAAGGTGACACATATTTTGGAGGAACACAAGACAATCCATAACAACCTGTTTTTCTACTAAGGAAGTATGTGACCTTGAGAAAAGAGCTTAACCTCTCCAAGCCTTGCTTTCACTCCACCCTAGACCTTAAGAACCGTCTTCCTCCTTTCAAGCCATGTCTATCACTGCTTCCTCTTAAGTGCTTTAGTCAAACGGGTATACTCCCTTTCCCCAAACAGACATCACTGCTTCTTAAACTTTTCTGATACCATCATTTTTGTTTGAAATGCCCTCCCTATCCCACCTCTGCCTCTAAATTCTATTCATCCCCAAGCTGAACTCAAATACCACTTCTTCTATGGAACTTTTCCTGATCTTTCCAACTGCATATTCACCTTACCTCTCTCAGATCCGCCACAGGACTCCATGAACTCCTCTCTCTATATATATTCTAGTTATTTGCACACAATTTTATCTCCCTCACCAGGTGATAACCTCTATTTGTGGATACTACATTACATTCACCTGCATATAGCATGCCTATCACTGTGCTTCAGCCATGTTAAGTGTTGATCAGACCCCTTACTGAAAGAAATGAAATTTCCTTCTCTTTCGTATCTCAGCTGAGATATTCTTTCTCCTAGAAAGTGTCCATGAACAACTCTCCTCCCAATTTTGGTAAGTAACCTGCCGGTGTTTCTAAAACATGCATTCTTCCCATCAAAGTACTTATCCTATTGTGTTACAGCTGCCTTTCTACTTGTCTTTCTCATCTCTAAGGCTACAAACTCCTTGAGGAGACAACCTAAGCTCTATTAGATTCCCAGTGTGTGGGTTGTTTGTGGCAAATGGTAGGAACTCAACAAACATTTGATAAATGAATAGAGAAATGAATGGATAGGTAGATGCATGGAAATTATGATGGATTAAATTGTGTCCCCCAAAAATATGTGTTGTAAATTCTAACCCCATGCCTGTGGATGTGATCCCATTTGGGAATAGGGGATTTCTTTGTTATGATAATGAGGCCGTATCAATGGAGGGTGTGTCTTAAACCAATCACTTTTGAGATACAAAAGGAGCAGATCAGGCACAAATGGGGAAGGATTAATGCTTTGTGGCCATCACCAAGGAAGAGAAGCTGAAAGAGACAAGGATTTTCCCTCAGAGCAGAAAGAGAGAGGCTTCCCCTAGAGCCTGTGCCCTGAATTTGGACTTCTAGCACCCTAAACTGTGAGAAAATACATTTCTGTTAGTTAAAGCCACCACTTGTGTTTCTGTTATAGCAGTGCTAAGAAACCAAGACAGAATTAAGGAAGGAGAGAAGGGCTTAAGGACGATCTTTAAGATTCCTTTAAACTCTAATATTCTGATTAGAGAGCTTTGAGCTATTTGAAAAACAATAAAGTGATCACATAGGGCCAGGGGTGATTTTCTTTTCATGTACCTTGTTTGCTTCTATGGGGAATCTGCCTATCTTTGGGGACATCTCCCTTTCCATTTTTCCTGGGCTCAGCCTGGCCCAGAATTTGGCAAGATCTCTGGGGTGTTCATGTTTGTCACCCAGCCTGGGTAGGTGGGTGGGTAGGTGGGAAGGGAACTGTTTTGGGAAAGAGTGCTGGGGAGTGTTTATGTGTGTGATGAGTCAGGTCCTCGGGTTGCTGAGCTGTAATCTCTGCCCCACTCTCTGTGGGGGCAGTTCACACTGTTGCAGGAGGGAGCATCACCAACTGTCTTTGAAAAGTTATCTAGTCATATCCTCTACCACATTGGCTGGGGCTTTATGTAACTGGGGCTTCATTCTACAGATGGACAGAGGAAGGACAGGCCAGGATAGCCGCCACTTTTCCCACAGCTCCCACTGTCCAGCCCCTCCTAACTGCTAGGGCCAGTGACTGGCCCCTCCCTCATTAACTAGCACAGACACTTTCTTCCCCCTAGAAAGGAGTTCAGGCTGTTTCAGCAAGCCCTGTGGGAATGCGCCACTGTCCTCTGGGGTGCTGTTACCCTCCTGTTTGTCCCAATTCAGACAGGGTGGTGATAATGAAGCCAGTGCTTCCACAGCACCCCAGGGCGCCTGTACTTGCCTGGTCCCCAAGCAACATGTGGTCACCAGGGCCTGGATTTCATTTCCCAGGCTATCGTCCCCCTCCAGTGATGCTGGCCTACACAGCCCTGTCTCCATCCTCTTATTTCCTCACTCTCCAGGTAGAGAGATATGCACTACTGGGTTTCCTGTCTCTGACACCAGAGCCAATTTGCCTATCTCAATGTGAATTCTGTCGGTGACAGCTCCAGATAAGGCCTGAAGTGATGATGCATGTGTGTGTGTGCATGTGTATGTGCGCGTGTGCATGCGTAAAAGGAGAGACGGAGAGAAGAAGTTTAGGGTGAGGGAGAAGCAAGGATGCTGGCACCGTTGGGAAGAAACTGCAAGTTCAGAGGCCTGTAGAGAGTTGTGAGGTCTTCCATAAAGGCCTCTTCAAGATGGCTGAAGGCAATCCGAGAAGCCCAGGGCTGTCTTAGGTTACTTGCTGAAAAGAAAGTTTTCTGACTTGTGCCTCAGGTCCAAGGAGATGGGGATTTAAACTTGGAAAAGGGTAACACAAGGGGATTATTTGTGTTGGGGACCACTAAGGAGGGTGTCATGGCAGCATTATGGCTGCCCGCTCTACAGAGTGAGAAGGAATAGATGAGCTGGAGGAGTTAGATGGGATGAGGATGACCTTCCTGGCAGTAAGGATGGTTACACGGTCCAGGGGCCTGGGAAGGAGGAAAGCACCCATTGACAGAGGGCTACACAACCAGGCTTTCAGTCCATGAACATAACCCCAAGATGGGGCTGAGCAAGGGGAGGAAGAGCTGTGGTTTTTGGTGGCCCTTGGGCTAACATTCCAGCTCTGCCCCTGCCTCAATGCCAGGAAGTTCCACGGGTGCCAGAGGTGCCTTGGGGTCAGGCAGAGAAGCCAGAGGAAGAAACTCAAAGAGGTCCTGAGATTGAGTGGGACCAGATGGGAAAGACAGCAGGGAGCAGGCAGAGAGGGGGGCTGTGAGAAGACGGGGCTCTCAGGCTTGTTCCATAGCAAGCCCCCAGATTTTCAGCTATACTAACCCTTGCGTGGCATGGGTCCTATCGGGTGAATGGAAGTCCAGGGTGATGTGAGAAAGAGATGACGTGGGCCTCCTCCTCTGCTTCAGTGCCTAGATGCAGGCGGCACACAATAGGACCGCTTGGAATCTACTGGAAGCAAGAGTCCACATTGAGTAGAGGTTGATGTTGTCTCTGAACCCGGAAAGAAAGGAAGGAATGAGTGAGGGAGGCTAGGAAAAGGGGAAAGGCAAGAAGTTCCCCAGCACACCACTAGATGCCAGCAGGGGCGGCATGGCTGGCCAGGAGGCTGTAATGAGATCTTTATTCAGAGGGTGCCTTTTGTCTCTGAGCTTGTGGCAAGGCTGGCCAAATCTACTCTTACCCGTGCAGCTTAGCCCCAAGTCCCTGGAATCTTCCCCTCCATGAAGGCCACCTCCTGTACCCCCACAGTGTGGGGCATTTCACATTGCTATCGATAGGTGATTTAGGGCTCAGCCTTTACTCGGTCCACCCTGCCTTAGTCTTGGCTTGTATTTGTTCACGTGCTCAATTACTTGAGGCTGGGTCCTCCTTCTCAGGATGCAGCTGCTCCTGCCCTCTTTCTGGGCCTCAGAGATCTGGCTGTGACGTCTCACTGCACTCTTGGGTCACCTCACGGCCTGGGTTTAGGAGTAGAGGAGGCAGCAGAGCAGAGAGGCTGCACCTGCAGACGTCAGAGCCATACTCCTGGGGGAAAGCCAAGACACAACCTTCCAGCTGTGTGACCCCAAGCAAGTCACTTAATATCTCTGAGCCTGTTTCTCCTTCTGTAAGAAGAGGCTAGTAACAGGAATGACCTTGAGAGAGTGTTGTGAGGCTTGAAGGAGATGCTGCATGGACGTCATCTTTGCTCTGTGGCTTACCTTGTAGTAAGCTCTCAATAAATGTTCACTCTTGTTTTTATTCTTAACTGGCCTCCCACATCTAGACTTTTTGCCCCAAACATAGTTCATCCTAGTGATGCTGGCCTCCTCCTTCCTGTACCAAGAACAGCCCACGCTCATCCTACTTTCATGCCTAGAAATGTCCTCCCACCTCCTGCACAGCAATCCAAGCTCTCCATTTTCAAGGCCTGGCTAAAGTGCTACCTCCCTCCCAAAGCCTTCCCTGACAATTCCAACATGCACCAAAATCTTCCTCCTCCGGCCTACTGTCCTTCCAGTCAGGGCCTTGAAGTGTAACATGTAAATCACAGGATAATAGAATTTGAGAGCTGAACAGCTCACAGAAGCAGTCTTAGCCTGTTGATTTTAACCAGGGATTAGCCAGCATGCTGCCGCTGCATATCAACCGCTCACGAGAGGTGTCACTAATTGACCATGGCACTGCTGCCAAGCCTGAATGCTGCCTCAGTCTCAAAACGATGCTCCAGGCAGCCAGTGCCCACCAATCAGATGTGCCACTGCCATCCATAGTCGGGACAATGAGAAATTGTCTATTATGGATAAAGTCACTGGGGTTTTTTGAGGTGCAGGGACCTGATTCAGGTCCTCAGGTGTGGGTGTAGAACTCTGGTCTGCTGACGTCAGCCAGTATTCCTTGTTCAACAGCAAGTGCCTCTTCCATTGCCTTTTTAAAAAGACTGATTTGTTTTATCGTGGTAAATATACAAGTAACAAAATATTTGCTATTTCAACAATCTTTACAGGTACAGTTTAGTGACATTACTTATGTTCATCATGTTGTTCAGTCATCACCCTTACCAGTTCCCAGATTATACCATTACTCTTAGCAGAAGCTCAATGTCTCTTAGGTAATGATGTCCTCTTTCCCCCTCCCGCCCACCCCTGGTAATCACTAATAAACTTTGGTCTCTATATGTTTGCCTAGGTACCCCATATAAGTGGAATCATGCAATATTTATCCTTTTGTGACGACTTATTTCACTCAGCATAATGTTTTCAAAGTTCATTCATGTTGTAGTATGTATCAGGACTTCATTTCTCTTTATGGATTCCATTGTCTTTGTATTGTTTTCTGCCTGTTAGTCTTGCCTTCTCAGTTCTATAATACTTGGAGGGTAGACATGGCATCTTAAACCTCTGTAGTGTCTTCTGAGCACAGACAGGACACATCACCTACTCACCTGGTCATTTCTGACTGCAGGAGCTTCCGCCCAGTTTGTCCACTTTCTCTTCAGAGTTCATGGAAATACTGAGACAAGGGGCAGGGGGTGTGTAGATTGTAGGACAGCACCATTTCTTGCTATTACATCTGCCCACAAGGGCTCCAATCTCTTAGAAGATGCATGCCTGGCAAGGGTATCAGGAGTCCAGAATGGCCATCTTTGCTCTGGGCTTGAATGCTGAGGGGCCTTGGGGGAGTCTTTCCTTCTCTCCTTACCTCACTGTCTCTTCCCATTCAATGGTGAGTGATCAGGGAAAAGGGAGAGAAGGGTGTGGTGGGTGCCCCTCCCCTCTGCATCGAGGGAGTGGCTTGCCTTCCTTTGCATGGATGCATGAGACACTGCCCCCAACCGCTGTGGGATAAATTGGAGGTGAGTGGGGCCTCCTCTACCTGCTGTGGGATGAGTGAAGTGGGGGTGGGTGGGTGGCGGCCCGCTCTCCCAGGAGCTGCCTTCTGCTCTTGCTGTTGTAGTGCCCACTAGACACCAAAGCCCTACAGTGCCTCTGGGCTAATACATTAGACAAAGGTGCTCCCCCAGGCTGGTATAGCTCCCCCCTCCACCCCGTGCCCATGGCATGAGGAGCAGCCCCTGGCTGGGTGCAGCCCTGTGGCAGGCGCCTTTAAGCCATGCATAAATGGCACTGCCATATCCACAGTTTCGAGGGACTGATGAGCTCAGGGCTTCCTAGCTGCCCATAATGATGGAATGCCCCCTTCTGGCAAAGGGCACCTTACCTCTCATGCAACCTGCTGAAAGCGTGTGTGTGCAGGCAAGTGCCAGCTGTCAGTGTGTGCGCTGATAGGTGTGTCTGTTCGGGAGAGAGGCAGGCATCTGAGTAGTGCCACTGACAGCATGTGTGACATGCTGTGCACATTTCTGTCGGCCTGTGTGCATCTTTACTGTGATGCTGGGTGGGACATGTGTGTACACATGTGGCCACATCTACACAGAGTCTTAGGGAAAGGCACATGGAGTGTTCTTGAACTCTGAAAATGCACGGTCTGTTCCCTGCCCACTCTCCTGTGAGTAGGTGGAGAGGAGAGGAGAGCAGAGCAATTTGAATTCCTTCACTTGAAGCCACATTGGCTTCCCTTTTTGGGTGTGACTCCCCAGGCACGGAGGAATCAAAGAGCTCCCACTCACTTTCTCCCTCTTTCTGGGCCAGAGGAATAGAGTGAACAGGAGGAGCTCAGCCTTGGCCCCTGCCTCACCTCTCCAGGGAGCTGCCCAGCCCACACACCCAGGCACAAGCTGTCCCCAGGTAGCTGGGTGGCAGCTGGATCGGGGGAGGGGGTGTCTTAAGGCCCTGCCAGCGAATCCCAGCTTAGCAGCCTCAGTTCTTGTTCCCTATTGGCAACCAGAGGTAGAGAACGCCCTCCCTGAGAAGAATGCAGGATTTTGGGGTAGGTGGATGATGACTAGGCTGAGAAGAGAGAAGACACAGGAATAGACCCCCTCCCAAGAAAGGGGCCCAGGACTGGGCAAGTAGCTGTGCATTCAAGTGTGTATAGACATGTGGTAAGTGTGAGGATGGGTGTGGCTAAGGTATGGCAGGTATGGCACGTGCCCTGGGTGCCACTTGAAGGGGGCACCACTAAGCAGTTTCTGTTAACCCAGTATGGCCCAACGTCCTTCCTCAAGCACAGTAGACGCAGATGCTTAGCGAAGGGGGGCACTTGCCCCTGGGCACAAGTCCAAGGACGCACCAGGTGAGGCATGCATGGAATGACATTCCCAGGTGCCATAAATATGAAAGGCGCCTAACTGAGGCAGCTGGACAAGAGGGGGAAGGGCCTTTCTGCTGACGCTGGCCGCTATCAACTTTCACCACTATCAACATTTATTCATTTTGAAATTGGGGGGAGGACATAATTTAGAGATTGCCCCTGGGTGCTTGAATGGGGGGGCAAGTTAGAGATTACCCCTGGGCACTTACCCTCTATCTGCCCCTGGAAGCAGCTGCAGGGTGAGCAGTAGACTCCATCGGGTTAGACATGCCAGTCAGGTGGCCTGGAAACCCCCAGGAGGGCAGATCTGGCTTCCCCACACTTGCGTGTATGCCGGACTGTGTGGGTGCAAGAATGTGACACTGGGTGAGACTATGACATCCGTGCACCCTGCAGTGCTGCCACGTGCCCCTCGCCCGCGTTTATTGAGGCCCTCCGCGTGGGGACCGGTTCGCAGGCAAATGGTCAGAGCATTGCACACACAACATTAACGGCCCCAAATTCCTCCGCATTTGAAAAAGACAAGGGGAAAAAAGGACCAAGAGGCAAGATGAGATAAAAATAGCTGAATATAAGTTCTTCAGATCAGGAAGCTCCTTTTCTCAGTGAGTCACCAGTTTTCCAGACTGAGTGCGTGTGCACGCGCGCACACACACACTCACTCGCTCCACAAAACGCCCACCAAACACAAACACCCAAACACCAGCCAAACGCACGCAGGCACCCTCTTGCAGGTCCTCTAGTCTCGCAGGCTCTCTTGCTGGCTGTGGGATGACTCCAGGGTCCCTGAGTAATGCTATCCTTTAGAGCCAGAAAGTTGTAAGCCACCACCACCCCACCCCCTCCACCAGCCCTGCAAGCGCAAACTGCACTCCCCTCCCCTCCCTTCCCTGCTACTTCGCTCCTTTCCGTCACCTCCTAGAACGGGGCTCAGTCTTGAGGGAGTCTTGCTACCCTACTAAGGTTATGCTGCCTTCCAGAGACTCTGCAGCTGGAGAGGGCAGACTGCTCTCACACAGGACCTCTGGAGCCGGGCCTAGCTGGGGAAAGGAGGCCGGACACCCTGCCAGATTTATGACTGTTCAGTTAATTGTATTAGTGGCTCTGCAGAAGGACTGTCGGTTTGTGCTTTGGCCTCAAACGAGGTGAGACCAACCCACTCATGTGAGGAGTGGGAGCACAGCAGTGTCGGCAGAGGTCCCTGCAACCCTGGAGCCACAACTGCCTCCCTCTGTCTCCACCCCCTTGGGGACACTATGCTTGTCCCACTGCCTGAGCCTCTTCTTACCATTTCTTTCCCTCCTGGACCTTCTAGCTCTGAGGGGCCAGTTGGCTGTCTGAGAGTCCAATCCCTCTCCTGTTCTGTCTCTCCTTCTCTCCCATTCTCTCCCCCCCCCTTCCTTTCCTTTCTCTCTCTCTCCCTCTGTCCCTCCGCACTGTACCCTGAGTATTTTTGAAATCCAAATCTGCTTTACTCTAAGCGTTTAAATAACTCAGGCCTAACAGGCCCTTAGCTGTCCCCAGCCATACTTTCGACATCATTACAAGGTCGTGCCCAGCCGGCTGTGACTTCCTACTCCCTGTGAGCTGACTGGGTATTACAGCTGTACTTTTTCAGGACAGGACAGGTGTGCAGGGGAGTGAGGCAGCCAATGAAGACTCACCTCATACTTGAGAGTAACGCTGAGGATGTGGCTGTGGGCCTTGGGCCCAGGGACCTTCCCTCTGTCCAGGACCATGGTGAAGTATTTAGAAGGCTGGCCCTTGGACGCTATACTAATCTCACTTTGGGCTGTCCTGCTGGGCTCCCTGGGACTTTATTTTCTCATCCTCCGTCCCTTTGCACCTGTCTGGGCTGAGTCTCTGCCTAAGCCTGATGGGGAGGTGCTTGGTTGGTTGCCGAGTGGGTGGGCTCTGGACACAGGCTGCCTGAGGTAGAATCCAGGCCCCCCACTTTCTGGTTCTGTAATTTGGAGGGTAAGTGTCTCTTCAACTGCCAAATACAACAATCATAAGATCATTTTACCTTTACAGTGCTTAAAACAGTGTCTGGCACGGGTGGTTGTTAGCTTCGACTCATGGCGACCTAATAATGTACAACAGAACAAAAAATTGCCTGGTTCTGCATCATCCTCATGATCACCAGCATTGTGCCAGTCCATCTCACCAAGGGGCTCCCTTACCCTCGCTGGCCTGCAGCACTTCATAAATGTAACATATTTGTACCTGACGTAAGTCAGATCTCTTCACCTTTCCTCCTGAGAAAAACAGGGATGGGAGCCCTACCCTTTCCTTAAGGGAGCTCTGGGTGGAGAATAAGCTCAGAGTTGAGATGAGGCCCCTGGAGGTTGTCTCCATCCGAGCTCCTTTCTCACTTGTTCTTGTCCATTGAGGGGCTCTTGCCTCTCACCCCACCTCTGTCCCCTTCTCTGAAGGCACATCCTCATCACAGCTCTGCCAAGCCCTGAGCCGGACCCTGGCAAAGGGGAGGCTATTTTTAGTTCTAGACAGAAGCAGCAGCTGCACAACAGTCTCTTAGAGCTCATCTCTCCACAGGAGGCCGAGGCTGAGTGAGGGGAGGGATGCTAGCCCAGAGTGCCCTGGCCCCAGCCCCGGAGAACCCCATTCCTTCTCCCCTCCTCCAGAAAGTGACACTGTCCAGGATAAGGTTCCCTCCTATTCTCCCCACCCCAGATCCTTAACCCCCAGTGGATTTAGCTGCTGAGCTGTGGAGGCCATGAAATGGGACAGGGAGGGAAGGAGCAAGCAGAATCTACAGGAGTCAGAATGTGTCTTGAGGCCAGGTCCACCTGGTCCTTGTCAGATTTAGAATTCTTCTCTTTTACACCTGAAGACCCGGAGTCCTGACGTCCAGAGGCTAAGGGAATCAATTTTCAGTCCTGTTGATCTGCAGGGCATGCGTATCACCAAGGCAAGCTGATTGCACCTTCACCTGCTCTCTAGGAGCGCCAGGAAAATGGTTCCAGAAGGAGTCTCCCCAAAGGTTCTCGGCAGTTGTGGGAATTGCGCCGTGCGCCAGGAGGTCGAGATTCAAGGCTTGCTAGACTGCCTTAATTTCCTCCAAGGTCCCAAAACTCTACACTGAATTACAAAATAATTCTTGTAATTCTTGCCCCAGGGCTCCCCTAATTATTGTAATCCTTGTGATTTCTGGAGAACAAGTAGGAGTGGGTTTGGGAAGAGAAGTACTGCACAGATTAACAAATTAATTAAATTTTATTAAGCCCCAGACACTAACTCTGGCTCTGAGGATAGCTAAGTGAACAAATAGACAAGAACCCCTAACCTTGAGGAACTTACATTCTAAGCTTAGAAGCTCGTTTATATTGCAAATATTTAATCACAAATCTAGGAAATGATTGTCCGTCTTTTCATGTCTCTGAATACTGCTAAGGTGCCTAGCAACTGATTGCTAAGATTTGATTTCTTCAGGGCCTCTATTCCTGATGCCTTAAGGCAACAATTCTTAACCTTTTTAATGTCATGCATCTCTTTGTAAATTGATTAGATCTGTAAGTCCGAAAAATGTCCAGAGCATGGACACTCAACCACCTGCCTACAGTTCAGGGGGCTGTCAGCCCCAGGAAGCCCACTCACGGACCCCCGGCTTATCACTCCATTGTAAGAGTGGCGAGGTGGCTGCTTGAGTGCTGCCCTGATGGACATAACACTGCGTTTTCCAGCAGCTGCATTTTAATCAGACAGTGCTCCACCAGTGTGCATTAGGGAAGCTGGTCAGTTGGTCCAGACTGTCTAGCCTTCAGAAAAATTCCTCATTTCCACCAAACTATAGAAAATTCCCCCTTAAAAATCCTCGCAGGTTTTAATCTGGTGTGGCTGCTCATCAGCTCTGTGACCCTGGCCAAGTCCCTTCCCTTCTTTGGGTTCTCAAGTTTCTCCTTTTCATAATGAGGGGGCCTGGATGCTGTGTCCTCTGAGGTCTCCTCAGCTCTGTCACGCTTGCCATACATGCTTGCCATATAGCTGTGTCCTCATCTGAGCCAAGGTCAGGGGAGTCTGACCTCCTGGTGCTCAGATGTTAGAGGGGCTTGTGACCTGAGCCCCCAATTGAAGAGTCTTAGCTGCTGGCCCATGCCCTGAGCCCCTGTTCCCTGTAGCTGGTGAGCTGGACACAGTGGTGCTCCTGCCTACCTGTAGACCTGCAGCCTGTCTTCCTTCCGGATCCTTCCCTCTGGACAAAGAATCTGGGTGAAGGATGCAAGGCTGCCTTTGCATGATAGAGGTTTTAGTCTTATAAATCACAGTACATGGGGCAGAGCCCAAAAGCCCGAGATGGAGAGGAAGTAGGCTTTTCTGTGTGGCTGCAGATCGGCCAGGGTGTGAGCCTGCAAGGGCTCACTGCTCCTTGGGTCTCATCCTACACATCTAGAAAGGGGTGCCCAGGACGGACAGAGCCACCCTGCATGGAGTCCCTCCTCTTTCTATTGTCTGCTTCCTCCATGGGGGGTTGCTGCTCTGTGTTCTCACTGGTGGAGTGGGAGCGGTCCACTGTCGTGCTCTGCATTTCAGCCCCTGGCCCTGGCAAGGCTTTAACACAAACCAGGGGCAGGCCAGGGCGTGGCTCTAGGATTGGGTTTCAGGCACCAACACGGTGGTGGGGCAGGAGGTATGGTTTCAGGTGCTTCACCTGCTTTGGAATCCATGCCACCTTTTCCTTTCTCTTTCTCATGGCCTCCTCAGCACCTCCAGGCCAGAACTTCAATGTTATTAGCCATAATTGATCTGCTCAGGACTGAGGTTTCTCCCGGGTCCTCTGTGGAGTGAGGAGGGCAGTAGAGTGAAGGGAGGAGATGCTGCAAGGGAGCCAGGCTCTGCAGGGAGCTGCACGGCTTGGGGAAGTTGATCTTCTTGTCTTAGGTAGAAAAGAGCCTCTAGGAATCCTTTAAGAGGAGGACAGGAAGACTCCACTCAGGGTTTGGGGGACACCTCGGAAATGCCCTTCCTGCAGTTGGTGCACTATACCCTTGCTACTTCCACCCTGGCACACTGGCCCACATACACAGTCCTTCAGTCCATCTGTAGGCATTCTTTCTTATAGTCACATGGAAAAATGCCACAGACCCTGCTTACATCTCCACATAGCACATCCTCACCTCCATACCCCTCCTTCACACATACCTCCATACCCCTCCTTCACACTCAGACCCATAGACCCCCTCTGTCCCACACCCGCAGGCTGGCCAGACATCCACTCCATAACACAAATTGCCCATCGCTCTTTTTCTCACTTCTTCCTCAAGCAGCTATTCCATGAGTAGAAGATTCTCCCCTAGTCTCTTTCCTGTGTCTCTTCCTTTGGAGTTGAGTATGGGAGACCCTGAAATTTAGGGGAGGGATTATGGCGTTAGGAGTCTGGGAGCCTGGAATCTCATCATAGCCAGATTACTAATAAGCTATTTTGCTCATTTATTTTTGTATACCCTCAAATGCCTTGCGTATAATACCCAAACCAAACCAAACCCACTGGCGTCAAGTCGATTCCAACTCATAGCGACCTTATAGAACACAGTAGAACTGCCCCATAGAATTTCCAAGGAACAGCTGGTAGATTCAAACCACCAACCTTTCAGTTTGCAGCTGAGTGCTTTAACCATTGTGCCACCAGAGTTTCTTGCATATAATAGACCTTAATAAATAGATACTCAAATCCTGCCTCAGTTTCCTCATCCATAAAATGATTAAAATAATATCTGCTTAAAATAAATGTGGTATGTATATACAATGGAATATTACTCAGCCGTAAAGAGAAATGAAGTCGTGATACATGATACCACATGGATGAACCTTGAAAACATTTTGCTGAGTGAATTTAGTCAGTCACAAAGGGACAAATATGGTATGATCCCAATTATATGAAATATCTAGAATAGGCAAATGTATAGATAAAAAAGGTTATAGAGACAAAAGTGGGTACCAGGGATGAGGGAGGCCTTGTCTGGTGCATACCATTAATGTTATCAACTGTTAACCAGAAGGTTGGAGGTTTGAGTCCACCCAGAGGCACCCGGGAAGAAAGGCTTGGCAATCTACTTCTGAAAAAATCTGCCACCGAAAACCCTATGGAGCACAGTTCTACTCTGATACACAAGGGGTTGCCATGAGTCTGAATTGACTCCATGGCAACTGGTTTTTTACTAGGGGTGGGAGGGAGAGGGAAAGATGGAGTTAATGCTTAGGGGGCACTGAGCTTCTGTTAAGGGTGATGGAAAAAGTTGGGAATGGGTAGTGGTGATGGTTGTACAACATGATGAATGTTTGCATATATACATATATATATATATACATATAGTTGTTATTGTTGTTCCTTTCTGTAAAGTTAATTACGACTCTTGGTGACCTCATATGGATACATAAATTTACCACAACAAGAAAAATACTATCTGCTTTATCCTTATCATTGAATGTAGCATAGTGGGAATCAAATCAAATATATATAAGAAAGCATCTTGAGGAACATAACATGCATTTTAGTGTAAGCTATTGGGGCAATTTGTTTTGTGTGTGAAGTTCAAGAGATGGCAAGGTGAGGGGCAGCGTTTCCCTGGTAGGAATTGGTTCCAGTACTGATGCTGCCAAGTGGAACCTTGGGTCTCGGGTTCCATGAATCAAAGTGGAAAATTGACTCCCAGACCCTACTTTCCTCTGCTGGTCTCACTCCCACCCCCGCTTTTGTCTTTCCCCAGACACATCACCTGCAGAGTCAGTTGCTCAGTAAGCTAAGAGGGCCTGGCCCTGAGCTGAGCACCTGCCCTGGGCCATGCGCACACTCCTGCTAGCTCCCAAGCTTCTGAGGGCTTGCACCTGGGAAAGCATCACTCTGCTCCTGGGCACTGGGCCTGCCAAGCAGCTGAGCCCAGAACAAAGGCCCTGTGGCATGAGGTGTTTCAGATCAGGCAGAGGTTGCTCTCGCACCTGCACTGCCCCTGGGAAGGTATATGGACTTCCCTAGGGAGCCTCTGATCTCGCCTTGACATCTGAGATAGGCCTGGGAAGGAAGGTTTTTGGCCAGCGCAGGCCACGTGGACGGTGCAGGCCAGGGTTAGGAGAGGCAGGAAGCTGGGGCCAATGCCAGCTTTGGAAAGAGGCCAGCAGCTAGCATAGAGTTGATGTATGCTCAGCAGGAACATGTGAGACCATTTTGCAGGGGAGCTGGCTGGCTTTGGGCTTAGAACAGTCTCCAGATTCAGCTCAGAGTCCTAACTCTCCAGCTCAGCACTAACAAACTCAGGGCAGTGCTTGTCTCCCTCGGCTACTCCTCCCTGGCGCAGTATTTCAAGAAGGAATCCCAGAGGGTCACCTGGTCTTTGTTGAGCATATGGGCATTTCTGGACATGCTGGGGTACCAGGAAACAGGGCTCCTACAAGCCGGCTCAGGGGCATTGGAACTCAGAGCTCCCCCAAGTGAACGCAGATGCGGTGGACGCCACCCCGCCCCCCAGTTTACCGTAGAGGTGACTCTGGGTGGCCTCCCCCTCCTCCCGCTCTGCAGTGGGGCGGCGGTTTGCAGCAGGCTGGCGGGAGGAAGCAGGCAGACAGCCCCCGGCAGAAATGGCCAGGGGGCGGAGCCTGCGGAGCCCCGCAAAGTCCTCCTGGCCCCACCCCTCCCCGCCTGAACTCCGAGGGTGACGTCACCCGGACTGCGCACCTCCAAGGGCCTTCGGGTGGAGAGGGTGGACTCAGGGCGCCTACGGTTCGTCTTCAGAACTGGACTTAGCTTAGGGGGCCTTTGCTCTGAGGTCGTGGAGGCGGCCTCCGGCTATTCAGTCTCAAATGCGGGCGACGGTCGCCGAGCCCGCCCAGCCCCAAACCCCCCGCCCGGGCCTCTTTCCCCGCCCGCGTGGGCAGCGGCTCCATTGTCTAGGCTCAGTCGAGAAGGATTAAGTCACACATCCGACTAGGCTGACTTCAGCCCGCAGCGTCCCCTCCTCATCCAAAATCCTACTGGGTGCTGTGTCGCCTGCTTGCAGGAGCATATGCTCTGCTGGTGGCTACGAGTCTGCTGTTTATCCGTTCTTCCCACTTAACTTATGCTTTCCACTCGTCCATCTGGCTCCGCGTACCTGTCTCTCACTGTTTTGGGTCTCCGACGCCAATACTGCATCCCCCACCTCTACCCCTTCCCGTCATCACCTCCCCTCAGGGCTTGGCTCTGTCTACTCTGGGGCCACTGACATACCCCTTAACCTGGGGGTAAAGCCAGTGCGGGGCCCCTCTAGAGATGGGATTGCCCAGGCACAGCCGGGAGCCAGACGGGGCTTTACTGCGGGGCTCTGGGGGTGACAAGAGCATTAAGGGAGCGGTGGGGGCTCAGGTGGGTGGTGGAGGGCGGTATGGGTGTGGCTTTTGAATTGAGGAGAGAGCTCAGGTGGAAGCTGCAGGACGCTGCACGCGAACCGCGGGGAGAAGAGATTTCGGGCACCAGCGGCTGTCTCCCAGAGTTGGCGACCAATCCCACCCCACCACGCTGTAGACTCCACGCAGCCTGAGTCATCCTCCTCCTCCCATAGCCCCCTCCTGGCAGCTTGCACACCAGTGTGCACACTTCCACCCAGGGGAAGCACACCAAGCATAGCGCACACTCACCCTCCAGCGTAGCCTTGGGGGATGTGGCCGCTTCCGGGGTTCAGAGGACACAGGGTAGGGGGTGGGGGGAGCAGAGCCTGGAGAGTGGTGGAGGAGTAGACATGGAGCCTCGAGTCCAGGGCTGTCATTCCTCTGCTTCTCTGGACCTGGGCTGCTGAGGGGGCTGCGGGACCTGGGATCAGCACCGGCGCAGGTGCGCCGACTGCCAGACGCTGCTCCCAGGAGGCGTCTGCTTCTTGGAAACCGCAGGCGGGGCCGCCAGGGCCTCCTGCGTGCCCCTCCGCTATGTTGCGTTCTCTGTCTCTGGTACTATCTGCCTCCCCACAGGCTATGTCCTCCCAGCTTTTCCCATCCTCATTATTCTCTACCAGAACCCTCTCCCTGCCCCCTCACTTCTCCGGATTCTTTCTCCCTGTCTCTGACCAACCACATTTAAGCCAAAGCTTCTGGGTCTTCTTCCTCCTTTGTCTTTATTCATCATTCTTCCTCCTATTCCTCTGTTGTTTTTTTCCACATCCGTCCTCTCTCTCTCTCTCTCTCTCATACATATTCAGTGGCTCCTTGAAAATCTGCCTAGATTATTGTACCCGCTAAAAGCTTAGATTAAAATTTCTCAGTCTCAACCTCTAGGACCTTTCTCAGACCACAGTCTGGATTAATTGTCTAGAAAGTGGTGGTAAACGCACTACCCGTCTGACCCAGCACTGCCCATTCTCTGCGATGCCTCCTCTTCGTAGTTGGAACAAGGCAGCGGCAAGGTGTGTGCAGGCTGCCCAGTGAAGCCCCAGTGCGTGGCCAGGGCCCTGCAAAGGACATGGGGCGTCCAGGGCAAAGTCTCCCCTTCGAGTAGCTTGAGGAGTTCAGTCCTGGAAATAAACTTGGGATCCAAAGTCCCTTGTCCTCCACCAGCCTCCAGTCCTTATACTCTGCTCAGTGGTTCCCTTAGATCTTACGTGAAAGATCCATAAGTGAAGACACTGGGGTGCTCAGACTAAAAGTCATGGCTCCAGTATAAGGGACAGCGCTGGGACCAGGATCTCAGCTGCCGGATTTTCAACTCTCGGCTGTGGCAGGTGAATGAACAGAAAAATTCTGGGTAAACACTAAAAGTGGCAGTTAAGGGACAAGAGGAGGAGGAGCTAAGGCCCCAGGAGAACTAGACTGGTGGAGGGTGAGTGTAGCCTCTGGCTCCAGCGGACGGCATAGGCAGAGGAGGAGGACAGCAACTGGGTGTGAGTGACAGATGCTTATCATCCATGCCTGTGTCAGCCACCAATTAGTTTCATGGTGACTGCCAGTGGCGAGGAGGGGAGGTTGGGTTACTGAGTCCTCTTGTGCTCACCTGTTGATGAGCTACTCCTCCAGGCCCCTTTGTCTGCCTACTCATCATCTGGTCTTGTGTTTCCATCTCTGCTTTATTCTCCTTTCTCCGTCCCAGCTTCAGGTCACCTACCTGTCTTTCCCTTACAGGTGTGGGGTTTCAGCCCTTCTCGATCCATTTTCCTACCATCTCTCCCATTCCTTTACCCCTCTTTGCCCAACTCCCCAGCATTTTTCTTCTCATTGCCAAAGTTGCCAGGGTAGTCTCAGGGTAGCTGGGAAGTGGCTCAGGAGTGAGTGGTGTGAGGCTTCTTGGACTTTGGTCCTGTGGAAATGGATTGGAAATGGGCCATCACTTTTCTTCCGCATTGCTCTCGATTCTAGTCTAAGTCCCCAGGGCAGTCTCTGAGTGCCTCTCTCCTTTATGGACACTGTGAGAGTTGTAAGCTCATCCCCACACCCAACTATCATCTAAAGCAAGTTTTCCCCCAGCCATATGGGTTCACTTTGAGGCCCTATTCAAGGGCCCTTCCACAGCTTGGAGTAAGCTGACCTCTTTTTCTACAAGGAGAGTTTCCAGCACTCTCTCTTGCTAACAAATGCCAACCTTCATCAGCCAAAGAGAATGAGCTCAGCCCTGGAACACCTGCCTGTGTCTCCCCGCCTTTGCTTTTTTTCCACACTCAGGTACTGCCTAGATATTGCATGAATGCCTGTCCTAATTTTTTCTTAATTTTTCTATTTCTATTTCTGTCCAGAAAAAAACTAACAAACTCATAAAAACACACTCTGTGTTTTTTAAAACAGTCCTACCAGAGAAGAATCTAATGCTGTTACCACAATAATGTGGATTGGAGCTGCCTGCCACAATAGCCAATTCTGAGACAGGGGTGAGGTGTGCAGCAAGAGTTTTATTATATATCGATATATAGGAGACAGAGGGGAATAGATTCCTCCAAAAACCCGTCTCCTCCACTGGAGATAGGCCAAAGGATTTTATAGGGACAGGATTATGGGTCTTAGAAGTTTGTGTTAGTTCCATCCTGAGGTGGTCACGTCTCAGATGAGTTAATCTTTTCTTGGGGGTTATCTGGCAACACCCTGGTTTTCTTTTCCCAAGGTGGGTGCTTTGTTTGATTTTTCATTCCTAGATCATTATCACTTGTTTTTCACCCTCCAAGGAGGAACATCGGTTTATCTTAAACTTTTTCTAGAGACTAGAACGGGACGGAAAAACAAGATCATGAGACAAAGTGGGGGTTAGCAATGGGGAGTAGTAATAGTGAGATGGACCTATGCAGCCTCTTCCAATGCCATTCTCTGACCTGAAGGGCTGAGACAAGCTTGCTTGGTCCTGAGGTGGAGGAGGGGGTGCTGATGGCCCTGTGGCTCTCTGTCATTGGTCCCCTCTCTCCCTCTCTTGCTGAGTCCTTTCTCTCCTATGTCTTGAGTTCTGGGGCTCTCGTGCAGTGGAAGGGAAACTGGCGAGAGCTAGAGGTCAGAGTGTCCTAGAGTCCCCTCGTGGCTCCACTTCCCAGGTTCTCAGACCTGGGTGGTGCAGGGGTGATGTGACACTTTAGGAGAGCGGTGAACAAAGTGGAAAGAAGCTGTTTCTCCCTCTAGTTTCATATAGAAGGTCTGGGGGAGATTGCAGAATGCACAGGACTGAGAGCTGAAAGCTTAGTGAAGCACATCTTGGCTCAGTGGGTCCCAGCAGGGAGGCTTGGGTGAGTTATGGAATCTCTCTGAGCCTCAGGTCCTTATCTGTAAGGAAAGTGCAGTAATAATCCTATCTCACAGCACTAAGGAGAAGAGTAAATGAGAAAGTATAAGTGCAAGCACTTTGTAAATTATAAAGAGCTCGAGAGAAATTATTATTTATGGGACAGATGTGGAGTGTTTAGATGTCAGGGCTAAAGGCAGAGACGGAGGTGGCAAGCAGCGCTTTCCCTCTAAGAGACTTAGCAAGGCCGTTTTGAGGAATAAGTGTGAGCAGAGCAGTGCCTCAGAGCCCACGGCCTCAGGAGAAGAGGAAGGCACATCTCCAGGCTGCCAAGCCTCCATTTGCAGTCTCATTGTGCACTCATGCAAACACTGTAGCATGTCTCAGCCTTCAGCCCTTGCCTTTGGTGTGGTAGAGATCAAGGGTTGGGTTGGCACTTGCAGGTACAAAGGTGAGGCCACAGCAGGAGGGATGGGTGCTCATTTTGTAAAGCAGAGTGCTGATGTCTTGGAGCAGCTTGATTTTCTCCATGGATTAGAAGGCCGAAGACAAGATTGTGTCTGGAAGACAGATACAAAAAACATGATATCACCATAAAATTAACAACCAAAATGAGTAACAGAAACATTAAAATACGAAAAGGATTCGAACAATCCTTTATCCTTTCCCACTGCACAAGAGCAGCAGGTTGCCTTCAGTGCTGCTTTCTGTATTGCATCCTTGTGGGATTGTAAGTTCCTCTTGGACAAGGACCTTGTCTTTTTGGATTACATTTCTGCGTGGTGCCTTGAAGATACATCCACTTAATACGTATTACTTGATTGAGTGATCAGAAAAGAGCAGGAACAAAGGCAGAGGGGAATCAGAGGTCAGGTGTTTGTACTCCATTGTGTGGAAGACCTGAGCACACAGCTTTCATACTGATTGGCGTAAAATTTACATCCCACTTCCTGCCTGAACAGAGCTCATAACATCAACAAACCAGCGGCCTGCACTGTTTCTATTTTGGCAGGGTCTAGGTAAGATAGAAACATCTGACTGTTGGAGTGGAAAGTGCTGTTGGGTAGGGAAGGGAGTGTGGAATACATTTAAGGAGGTGAGGAGCTCAGAAGTGAGACCCGAGACCCCACCTCCAGGCTTCCTTGATGACGTTTCCTCTGTCCTCAGGGTGGTGAGGGCCTGCTAGCTTCACCTCTGCCTGTGGTTGGAGAAAGAGATTGGGTGAGAGCCTTGTTATACCTCTGGCTGGTTGGCTCTGACTCCTGGCTTCTTGCTTGGACTCAGCCAGGAGGGTTAGAAGATGGGAAAGAGAAATAAAAATAGCTGCAGGATGAAAGATGCCCATCTGCTGTGTGGGCAGTGAGCGCTGAGGAGGAAGGTGGACTACTTGGCTTCCCAGCTAAGAGCTGCACTGGGGACTCCTGGCTTCACCAGGTTGTGAGGAGCAGCTGATATCTGTGGAAGCAGGGTGGATTTTGGAGCCAGTTAAACGTGGCCTTAAGCCCTGAATGGGTCGTTTACCTATCTTCTCTGAACTCAAGTTCTCAATCCATAATATGTGGCGATAATAATATCAGCCTCATGGAGTTAATGTGAGGGTTAAGCAAGAATACGCACTAGAATTCCTGGAACATATTTGTTGTTGTTGTTGTTAGGTGCTGTTGAGTCAGTTCCGGCTCATAGCCACCCTATGTACAACAGAGCGAAACACTACCCGGTCCTGGGCCATCCTCACAATCTTTGTTATGCTTGAGCCTATTGTTGCAGCTGCTGTGTCATTCCATCTCATTGAGGGCCTTCCTCTTTTTTGCTAACCCTGTACTTTACCAAGCATGATGTCCTTCTCCAGGGACTGATCCCTCCTGACAATATGTCCAAATTATGTAAGACATAGTCTCACAATCCTTGCTTCTAAGGAGCATTCTGGTTGTACTTCTTCCAAGACAGACCTGTTCGTTCTTTTGGCAGTACTCTTTTTTTTATTTTTACTCTTATTTTATTTTTTTATTCAGTACTCTTTGCCAATACCACAGTTCAAAGACTTCAATTCTTCTTTGGTCTTCCTTATTCATTGTCCAGTTTTCCCATGCATATAATGCGATTGAAAACACCATGGTTTGGGTCAGGTGCACCTTAGTCTTCAAGGTGACATCTTTGCTTTTCAACACTTTAAAGAGGTCTTTTGCAGCAGATTTGCCCAATGCAATGTGTCTTTTGATTTCCTGACTGCTGCTTTCATGGGAGTTGATTGTGGAGCCAAGTAAAATGAAATCCTTGACAACTTCAATCTTTACTCCGTTTATCATGATGTTGCCCATTGGTCCAGTTGTGAGGATTTTTGTTTTCTTTATGTTGAGGTGTAATCCATACTGAAGGCTGTGGTCTTTGATCTTTATAAGTAAGTGCTTCAAGACCTCTTTATTTTCAGCAAGCAAGATTGTGTCATCAGCATAAATGCTGGGTCCCTCCCCTCCATCATTCCTTTTGGGCCCAGTCACCTCCCTTTGCATAGCAAGCTTCTGAGAGCAGATTGGGAAACTTCCTTGAGATGTTCCCTGGCTCTTTCGGCAGGGGCGGGTCCAGTGCTTCCCACACTCATTGTCTTCTTCCTTGTGGGAGTTTCATGAGCGTCACCACCAGGCAGTTAGAATGGTATGTCCCAGGGGAGACCCTTCTATTTTCTTACACACGTTTGTAAACAGCTATGCAACGTGGTCACCACGGTCGATCCTGAGGTTCTAAGAAAATCAGACTGCTGGTCTAAAAGCTGCAAGTAGCAGGATAGCCAGTTGGGGAATAGGCACTTTAAGCCATCAGAGTCATAAGCCCCTAAACCCCAAGTTAAGGTACCTCCTCTTACCTTGAGAGGAGAAAAGGTCACATTACTAGCTGTGGGCCCCTCTGCCACCTACTGGCTCATCAGACATGTGGAGACAGCACCTCATCCCGTAAGAGCTGGAATTTGTAGACAGGCCCACGGTCAAATCTGAGCTTTACCACTTGCTGGCTGCACTCTATTCCACCTCTCTAAGCCTCAGTTTCCTCATTTGTAAAAGAAGGACAACACCTCACTTAAAATATTTCTTGGGTGATTAAGTTTAGACAGGTGCAATATTTAATCTCCATTCAGTAACGGCAGCAATGTCAGTGCTTTCAGATGATGATGATGTTAAATAGCACCTGCAATCACAGCAGAGAATTGGTGGTCTGGAGACTGTGGGCAGGCCCTGAGCTGTTCCATTAACCTCTGACTTCAGCTTTCCTTTGACTTCATTTAAATTAGCCCCGCCTACCCCGCAAAAGTGACATAAATCCATTGCCGTCCAGCCGATTCCAACTCATAGTAACCCTATAGGACAGAGTAGAACAGCACTATAGGGTTTCCAAATTGCATCTGTTGGGTTCGAACTGCCGATTTTTTGGTTAGCAACCACAGCACACTGTAGCTCTTAACCACTGTGCCACCAGGGCTCCTAAATTAGACCCAGTGACCAGCAATTCCTAACCCCTCACCTCACATCCCCTCCCTGTCAGCCTGCAGAAGACTCAGACTTGCTGCACCTCCCACATGGCTGTGCTGGCTCACCTGGAACATAGCTAGTGGGTCTGCTTCCAGAGGTGACACCTTGGGCAAGGAGCCCAGCTCAGTGAGGAGGAAGGTCAGAGGCCTGGCAGAGGGGTGGATGTATTTGGATTGGGGCCTGCTTCCCTAGCAGTGGAGCTCCCTGCCAGGAGTTGTCTGGAATCCCATCACTGGCCTTTCAGACTCCAGGAGCCCCTCAGTGCAGGGCAAGTGCCCAGCCCTTGCACTCTGGGCCCCGTTGCCCACTCAGCAGACACTTTCACACCTCAATTAGCCACTTAGGGAGAAGAAAGAGCAAGCACAAGCTGGAGAAATTTGTCCAGACAATGCGGAGTAGTTTTCCAAGCCTGCCGTTGCCATGGTAGCCGGCTAGGAGCACAGCTTCTAGGGCCCAAGGCGCTCAGACAAAGGAGACACGAGGGGAGAGCGTGCCCCGCTGGGCTGCTGCCCACTCCCTTGCCCCAGCTGGCCCCCTGGATCCTTTAGCAACAGCCGCTGCCATCACCACGGCCGTCCATCACCACGGCCGTCCATCACCGCGGCCGTCCATCACCGCGGCCGTCCATCATCCATCACCACGGCCGTCCATCACCACGGCCGTCCATCACCGCGGCCGTCCATCACCGCGGCCGTCCATCACCGCGGCCGTCCATCACCGCGGCCGTCCATCACCGCGGCCGTCCATCACCGCGGCCGTCCATCACCGCGGCCGTCCATCACCGCGGCCGTCCATCACCGCGGCCGTCCATCACCGCGGCCGTCCATCACCGCGGCCGTCCATCACCGCGGCCGTCCATCACCGCGGCCGTCCATCACCGCGGCCGTCCATCATCCATCACCACGGCCGTCCATCACCGCGGCCGTCCATCACCGCGGCCGTCCATCACCGCGGCCGTCCATCACCGCGGCCGTCCATCACCGCGGCCGTCCATCACCGCGGCCG
This sequence comes from Dugong dugon, assembly GCA_030035585.1. Taxonomy (NCBI): domain Eukaryota; kingdom Metazoa; phylum Chordata; class Mammalia; order Sirenia; family Dugongidae; genus Dugong; species Dugong dugon. Next base: position 4,471,398 of record CM057467.1, read on the forward strand.
TCCATCACCGCGGCCGTCCATCACCGCGGCCGTCCATCACCGCGGCCGTCCATCACCGCGGCCGTCCATCACCGCGGCCGTCCATCACCGCGGCCGTCCATCACCGTGGCCGTCCATCACCGTGGCTGTCCATCACCACGGCCGTCCATCACCACGGCTATCACACCCACGCCGCTCTGCGCTGTCCAGGAACAGGTGCAAGGGAGATTGTGAGGGAAAGGTAGGGAGTTTCTCTCTCTGTATATGCATGATCCCGGAAAAGAATTTATATTTTCTTCAGATTCTCAAGGAGGACTAAAGCCCCCAGGAGAAGGAACCTTAATTACAGAGCCTTTGTTTTCTAATCTAAATTATCCTAGGGGCAGGTTGGTCAGAGATATATGCTTGGAAAAAGAAGTGAGAGTAGAATTGCCCCATAAGGTTTCCAAGGAGTGGCTGGTGGATTTGAACTGCTGACCTGTTGGTTAGCAGCCGAGCTCTTAACCCCTGCTCCACCAGTGCCCCGCTATAATATGGGGTAGGGCCTATGGCATGCTACCTTTGTCTCTTGCCCTACCGAATCCTTTGGGGTTGCTCTGTCTACAGAGTCCCCCAAGATCTACCATCTGCCCCACTGTGGACTTTAGGTCACACACCATCACACAGCAAACAGTGAACTGGGAGTCTTATTCCTAACACAGAACTTCTAGAGAGTCTGTCTTTCTTACCATCTTCTTGTCTGGCCGCTTCACCAAGGGGTTAACTGTAGTGATAACTCATATTTGCTTTGCGCCAGGCACTGGATTCAGGCCTTTATATCCATTATCCACATTAACCCACTGAACCTCATGTAACTCTATGAGGCTATTTCTCTTATCATTGCCACTTAAAAGGTGAGCATGTTAAAGCAGAAAAACAGTTGCTTTCTCAAGATCATAGCATTGGTAGTTGCAGAAGTGGGGGACAGCTTGCAGAGTGGTTAGAGCATGGACCCTGGGCAGCATGCCAGGGTTCCAGCCATGGCGGTACTGCTTATTAGCTGTATGACCCAGGCCAGAGTTTTTCAGCTGCAAATTGAGGGCACATAATTCCTACCCTAAAGGACAATTATGAGAGTTAAATGAGTTGAAACTGTACTTTAAAAGTGCTTAGAGAAGTATCTGTCACCAAATAAAAAGGAGTTAAATAGAGTAGGAGTCAACCATGCACCATCGCTACCAGTTGCTGTTGGGTTGACTCTGACTCATGATGACCCCATGTGTGTCAGAGTAGAACTGTGCTCCATTTTTCAGAAGTAGATCACCAGGCCTTTCTTCCAAGGTGCCCTGGGTGGACTAGAACCGCCAACTTTCTGATTAGCAACTGATCATGTTAGCCGTTTATACAACCCAGGGACCCCAGATTCAACCACAGTTTGTTTAATTCCAACACTCATGTACTGTACAGAGAAAGTTTCCAAGGGTTTTTTCATCCTAATGTTAGGGCTGGATCATGATAACATGCAAAAACACAACTCTAGACTTAGCATTGCCACTTACTAAGTGCATATGGATGAGTTATGCAGGCTTTTGGAGCCTCAGTTTTCTTACCTATAAAGAATAGGGATAATAATACCACTGTGAGTCCTCATGGGATAGTATGTGTAATAATCACTATTGATTATTGATTACATGAAGATCAAATGAAACAACATCTGGGCAAGTTCTTTGTAAAGGAGCCATGCTGTAGAGATGTACTTAGTACCCTGGTGGTAAGAGTCCTCTGCTCACACCACTGAATTGCTTTGAGCCTTCCTTTTCTGGCAACTCAGGGCAGGGAGCCCAGTGCGACAGCCCTGAGGCGGGCAGATGCGTGATGCCTGCTGGGTGCCCTAGTGCCTGGATCAGCAGCCAAAAGGAGGCTTCTCAGGAATCCCATAGAGGCAGCAGAAAGGGGGCAAGGCCAAGCTGCCTCAAGCTGTGTAGGCAGGGGAGTAAGGGAGGCAGGTGCTAATGTGAGTCAGAGGGGAAATTGAGATGGGGGTTGGGGGGTAGGGGGGTGGGGCAAGAGGAGTCATAGACACCCTCCAGAAGGGTCACAGAGCCATGCCAGCGTGAGCGGCATCCTGCTCACTGAGGAAGGGTAATTAGTGGGAGTGGAGAGAGCTTTATTGGTCACTGCCAAGAAGAAACACAATGAGGTATTCAATCAGCTAATGGAGGGGTTCATATTGCTCTATGGGCTGTGGAGGGGAGGACTTTCTTATCCTTCTTTCTGCTTGCCCCCAGAAGCTTAGGGTGTTGAGCGCAGGTGATGGGAGAAGCAGAGGGTCCTGATTCTTGAATAACTTGGCCATCAGGGTACCTTTTGGGGGCTCCAAGGAGTGTGGCTCACAGCCCGCATCTTGGACAAAGTGGCAGCGAGATAGTAGGAGGTGATGGTCAGAGAAGGAGGAGGTGCTGTGAGACACTTGGCCCTGGCAGGAGCCAAGTGTGGAGGTGGGTACTGTGGAGGAGGAGTTGCTGCTGAGAGTCATCACTGACTCAGGGCCCTGTATGGCTTCCCTTCACCTCCTCACTCCCAGCCTGGGGTGGGGGTGAGGTGGCTGACTAGGAGGTGAGTAATCCCCAAGCAGCTAACTAAAAGAGCTGCTGAGGAGCTTCTGAATCAAAGGTATGTTCTTTTACTCTTTAATTTCCAGTGGTAATGTGAGGAGGTTGGGGGTATCCTCTGAGAACCAGGGCCAGGAGCCCAGGCTGAGCACTGCCAGGGCCCTGGAATAGAATGTTGGGAAACTTCTGACTATAAGATCTAAGCCAGGGCTTTATAGTTGAAGAGGTCTGCAGTTGATCCCCAACTTGTCACCCACTAAGTCTGGGAAATAAGTCAAACTCTGAAACTCAGTTTCTTTAACTATAAAAGTACCTACTTCTAGGGTGTTGTGGAGATTAAATAAGATGGTCTATGGGGGGTGCTCCGCAGAGCTGGGGTTAGATCTGGGGTGGGTTAAGCAAATGCCCTGTCCCAGGCAGAGGCAACAACAAGCATGTGCCTTTGAAGATGAAACATTGATTTTTGTTCAACTTCTTTCTTCTCTGTCCCAAAGAGAAATAAGAAGACCCAACTAGCCAGAAGAACCAGGCTTAGATTATGCATGGTTGTCACTTGGAAGAGTAGGTGAATAACACAAAGATGCAAATTGCCAAAAAAAAAAAAAAAATACAGTGAATATTTAATAAAAGAGGCTGTTTTATTATTGGCAACCAACCTTCCACCTTTGGGAAAGGTACCAAAAGTGCACATATCTTGAAAATGTCCAGTTGGCGTTTAAAGAACTCCAGACAGTGCTACTTTCTGTTTGGGATGCAGACTCTTAGAAATTAGAAGTCAGGAGACTGTAGGCTTTTGGAAGAGCCTGAGTATGGACTAATCAAGTTACTTTGGTCCAATTGTTGTCAAGTGTCACCCTGAGGGAGGCTGAGCAGACAGAACCTTGGGGCTGGGGCTAGGTGTGGAACAGGTTCAGTGAATGCTGAATTCTCTATCCCAGGCTAGGGCCCCAATAAGCACATGCCCTAAAAGCAGTGTTACTTCTTTTTCAACGTTTTTCTTCTTTATCTCAAAGGAGAAGTAAGAAAATTTGACAATGGAAAAGCAAGATGGCTTAGCTAAAGATGCAAATGGACAAATTTGGGGGATGCTCTTTCTTTAGAACTGAGACACAATAAACGAGAGAAGGCCATGTACTCCCAGGTAGAGGCACAGCTCGTCCGGTGCCCCCAGACTTCCCTGTGGGGACCCACAGCTGAGAATGGCTCTACCTGAGGGAGTCAGGATTCTGCTGGGGAAACACTCCTTTTCCATTTTCTTGTTTATGTTTGGACTCTCATGTCCTCATAACCCCCTGATTGCCTGACTGTTCTAGAGACCCTTGCCATGAATGGCCTGCTCATCAGATGCAAACAAATTATGCAGAGGTGTCCTTCTATTCCTGAGGGTTTATCATGAAGCTGGGAAAACAGGGGTCATCTTTAAAGAGCATCCCTTAGCAGGCCTAGCTTCTGAATTCACTCCTGCAGACTCCATCCAGAGAATTCTGTTAGACATAGAACTCTGGCAATCAGGATGATTTAACCATCAGATTGGGTAACCAAGTAACCAAGGTCTTTACCTGCAGAGACTATTAGAAATAAAACTCCAGTTCTTAAATCAACCTGAAGGCATTCCTCTCCCAGGTGTGGGAGAGCTGATGGCCTATTAAGGATCTTTTCCAGCTCTGAGGAGTCCAGTTCTTCTCAAGTCCTGCCCTACTCCTCCGGTACTCTCCGGTCTTTACTCTTCCTCTACTGCTGCAGAGCAATAAACAACTCTTTCCTGTGAAGCTTCCTCTCCACTTAACATTCTTGGGCTTTAGCCTCTTGCCATTTAATGCATGGACAACAACAATCAGCATATAGATCGAGCTGCTAATATTAGAAGAGGAAACAAAAAAGAATGTCCCAGAGCTGAGTTAACCTCTTCTAGGAAAAAGATAGCTTCTTAGAGGAGGGGATGGTCAGCTGCCTCTGACACTTAGCCAAAGAGACATGAAAGAGCTTTAAAAGGAGGTTTTATTTCAACACTCTTTCCCCTCAAACACACACAGGAGCATAAAACAAGGGGCCTTATGCTGGGGCCCAAGCTGCTGGCCTTTTTCTCTGTTTTCTCCTTCAATCCATCGGCCTGCAAGTCATCGTTCAAACATGCTGAGGCCCAGCCCTGCCCTTCTTGCTGAAAGGATTTCTACCTTACATCCTTTCTTTGTGATTTTGAGTTTTGTTCCCCCTTGAATCCATCCACTTGAAATTTCTGCCACAACTAGATCTTTGCTGAATCTTGTCACTACAAGGCATGACCATTTAAGACACAATGTTAGTCCCCCAGGTATGGAGGAATAGGACAGAGGACTGGGACACAGGATCATATTCAGGGTGGCAGGGCTTCAGGGGCAGGTAACCATAGAAACACAGATTTAGAATATACATTTGGGATTTCAGACTAGGAAACTGATGCCTTATGAGATGAAATGGTTTACCAAAGATCTTGCTCACTGATAGAAGAGCAGGAATAAAATTTATGTCATCTAACTTCCAGGCTAGTCTAGTTGTTGATGGAGCCTTTTCTCAGCAGGCAGCTTTGCTGACAATATGGTTGCACAGCGGTGGGACTCCATTCTCACTTAATTGTACAGCAACCCTGCCCAACATTTTGTCATTTCAAACCCTGTGCTAGTCCTCCTGTGCTTGGCACCAAGGTCCTATACTTCCTGAGTCTGCCCGCCTGACGGCGTCCAGGAGAAAACACACAAAAGCCACAATACCATTGGATAGTAAGCCTGAAAAACCACCACTTTTTTTTTTTTTTAATATTTTATTGTGTTTTTCGTGAAAGTTTACACAGGAAATTAAGTTCTCATTTAGCAATTTCTTTACATATTGTTCAGTGATATTGGGTACATTCTTCACAATATCTCAGCATTCTTGTTATTTCCATTTTGGTTTTTCTGTTTCCATTAATCTAGCTTTCCTGTCCTCCTAGCCTTCCCATCTTTGGTCTGGGGTAAATGTTAAGTATATGGTTTCATCTAGATGATTATTTTGAGGAGCACAGTTCTCACTGGTAATATTATTTATTTTACGTACCAATCTATCATTTGGCTGAAAGGATAAGCACCACTTTTGCTTTCCATGTCACCACAGCCTTTGTAGCAATCAAATTTGAATTAAGTCACAAAAGTGTTTGGCATTTTGGCCCTCCCAGTTTTGTTACTTGGGTTCTAGATCCTTTTTCCACAAGTCTCCTTGATTTCTTCTGCATCCAGGGTGGCTCATGATTTCCCTAGTGACTGTTATAGTTTCCTTACTATTGGACTTGTCATCATCACTACTCCCACAAATGATTTTGAGAGTGCTCCATCTTGAGAATCTCTCTCATCACCACCTCCACTGGTGCCTCCTCCACTCCACCTGTTGCTTCTTTTAGTGCTCTGCACAGTTGCTCTTGTCCCCATTACAGATGCTCTGCTTACCTCCAAAGTGGAGGAAAGAACGAGAAGGCTTGGGAGAAACTGAAAGGCTAACTGAGCCCAGAGGTAGGGCAGACCAGACATCTGCTGGCAACAGGAGCAATACTATACACATTCAACAAACTACTACAGCATACCTGCTAGTGCTGGGGATGCACTGTCACATAAAACAGGGTCTCTTCCCTCAAAGGAGTGCTCAGGTGAATGATGAAGCAGGCAGATAAATCAATGACTTCACTACAATATAATGGACCTAGGCACAGGAAGATTTAAGAACAAAATGGAAGGACAACCAAGAAAATATGGGGAGCAAGATGCTCACGGAGGAGGTAGTGCTTAGGTGAAGAATTGAGAATGAGTAGAGGTTAACTGGGCAAATAATACTGAGGAAAGTTCATGGAGGACCGCTCCTCCTGTTCCCACCTGGGAAAATGCAAAGGGGAAGAGCACTGGGCAAGTGTCCAGTTGCCTTGAGTTCATTAGAAAACTCACCACCCAGTAAGGCTCCTAGTCAGCAATCTTCTCACTGGGGCAAGGATGTTATGGTGGAAAGAGTACTCAAATAAGGAAGGTCAGAAGACATGGGTGTGGACCTTGGGTCTACCATTAACTAGCTGTATGACCTTGGCAAGTCATTGAACCTTGCCTCATGAAAAATGAGAGAATTGGAAAAAGTGACCTCTAAAATCCCTTCCAACTCTAAAACTATCCTCTCTCTCCAAAACATATGGGAAAAATAAACAAAAGTAAAATAATTTTAAAAAAGGTTCATATACACTAAGACCTCCTCCTACAAAGTCATATTGAGGACATCAAAGCTGGTGGCAAGAGACCATGCCCCTTCACAGTAGGTAGAGTAGGATGGAAGGGCCAGGATTCCCTCTGTTTATGAGCAAGAGGACACTGGAACCCCCCCAAAATTGAGATGCTGTGGGAACTCTTCTTGTTATGATGTTTCACTTGAGCACCTTCGTTTCTCTAATTATACCAAGAAATTTATTCCAAAAACATAAAACAAGTAGCAAAAGAGTAACTGGCTCCTCAGGGAGAGGTCTCTTCTTCTTCCTCTGCAAGCTGCTTCCCAGGCTCAAAGGGCCTGCTTTGTGCTTACTTAAGCCCACTGTCTGTGGGAAGTATTGCTGGGGGTGCCTAGGGAGAAAGGAACTCAAGGTATTATCTTTGAGCCTGCCCAGATTGCTTGGCCTTTGCAGTTCTAACCAAGAAGTACTCTTTACAATTTTTTGCTGTTATTTATTTGAAACCTAGGTGTGATGGTTAAGGTTGTGTGTCAGCTTGACTTGGCCATGATTTTTAGTGATCTGGCAGTTACGATGTAGTTTGGCAGTCTTTTAATGATGTGATCACCTCCATGATGACATATGATATAATGTGATCACCTCCATGACGGAATCTGTTGTGAGTAGCCAATCAATTGAAGGGGATTTTCCTTGGGGATGTGTCCTGCATCCAATATAGGTGGACTTTCTGGCAAGGCCCGTGGGATTTTGCTCATTCTGGATCCTGCAGCTGGCTCCTGTTCATCTGACCTCTGGTTCTTGGGAATCGAACTTGCAGCTTACCTGCCATCTTGCCTGCTGATCTTGGTGTTTGTTGGTCTTTAGAGCCTGTGAGCCAGAGTCTTGCTGTCTGACTTGCTGATCTTGGGTTTGCCAGCCCCTGAGGCATTGTGAATCAGGAGAAGCCTCCAGTCTGACTCATGGACTTGGAATGTTTCAGCCTCCACAACTGCATGAGCCATTTCCTTAATATAAATTTCTCTCTATATATATTTATACACTTTACTGGTTTTTCTTCTCTAGAGAATCCAGCCTAAGACACTAGGTAAACATCTTTCTCTATTTTGCTTTAGTTTCCTCATCTTTGCAAAAGGGAGTAAAAATTTTGATAATTTCCCTTTACAAACCATGGAGAAGCTAAGATGTGGATTCTGGCCAGATTATTGGTAAGATAAAAACCATGCCCCCTGGACTTCTACGAAGATGGTGGCATGAGCAACCTTCCACATATGAACACTAAAATAAGCACAAGAAATCCATACTCAACCCTGTAAGAACTCTGAAAAAGCAGGCAAGGGATGGCAGCAAGATGCTGCAAACTAAGTGCAACAATCAGTTGGCTGCAGAGGAGCCCTAGCTGCAGCTCCAGCTGACCCACATTTCCTCTGTGCACTGAGAAGGACCTTGATCTCTGAGTCTGAGGTAAATAGGACAATTTTTGCTGGCAGACTGTTTAGGATATATATTCTGACTGATCTGGGAGTGGCATAAATGACTGAAACCTCACTCTGGCCTGAGATGGAGCCCTCATAGAGCAGGGAAGGGAACACTGAGCAAGAACCGAAGGCTGTGCTGGCCTGAGGGCAAACTGATCAGTGTGTCTTCTTTCACACATCTGGGAGATGCCTGAAGGAATAAAAATTTGATCTGGCCCGAACCAGAGCTCTCACAGGACAGGAGAGGGAGCAATGAGCAAAGACTGAAGACTGTGCTCACCAAAGAGTTTCTTGCAGAAGCGAAATTCAAAAACTCTGTGTATGCAGGGGGATGAAGAAAGCTAACACATTGTAATAGTCTAACGTCCTAGTTTCCACAAAAAATCACAGGACACAAAAGAAATAGAAAAAATGATGGCCCATTTAAAAGAACAAAATGAAGGGAAAGAAATCATCTCTATGGACATCTGGATAATGCACAGATTAAAGACTATAGTACAAGAATATTAAACATGCTCTAATAAGTAAATAAAACAGAGACATAAAGCTAAAGGAAATCAGGAAAACAATGCATGAACAAAACAAGAATATTCATAAAGAGATAGACAGTATAAAAATAAACCAAACAGAAATACTGGAGCTAAAAGGTACAAGAACTGAGATGAAAAACTCATGGGAAGGAATTACAAGTAGATTTGAAGTGGCAGAAGAAAGAATCAGTGAACTAGAAGATAAACCTGTTGTAGTCCAGTCGGACTAATAGGGACCCTATAGGACAGAGTAGAACTGCCCCATAGGGTTTCCAAAGAGCAACTGGTGGATTTGAACTGCCGACCTTTTTGTTAGCAGCTGTAGCTCTTAACCACTGTGCCACCAGGGCTCTGAACTAGTAGATAAGGTAATATAAATTATGGAATCTGAAGAGCAACAAAAGAGAAGGATCAAGACTGCTGACGAAAGCCTAGAACACCGTCAAACAAACAGATGCATCATGGGAATCCTAGAAGGAGAAGAGAGAGAAAAAGGACAGAAAGAATATTTGAAGAAATAATGGCAGAAAAGTTTCCAAATATGACGGATGATATAAATCTACAAATCCAAGAAACTCAACAAATTGTAACTACAATAAACTCAAAGAGACCCACACATTATAATCAAGCTCTCAAATACTGAAGATAGAGAGTAAATCTTGAAAACAGCAAGAAAGAAGTGAATTTTCACATAAAAAGGATCTCTAATAAGATTAAATGCTGGTTTTTCCTCAGAAACTTTGGAGGCCAGAAGGGAGAGAAATGACATATTTAAAGTGATGAAAGAAAAGAACCATCAACCAAGAATACTATATCAGCCAAACTGTCCTTCAAGAATGAGGGCAAAACTAAGACATTCCCAGAAAAACAAAGGCTGGGTGAGTTCATTACCACTAGATCTGCCCAATAAGAAATGCTAAATGGAGTCCTTCAGATGAAGAAGAAAGGCCAATAGACAGCAACTCAAATGCACAATAAATCGAAGCTGTACATAGAAAAAAAAATAAACCCTAAAAAATTAAATACTTAGGAATATATCTAACCAGGAATGTGAAAGGCCTATACAAAGAAAAATACAAAACACTACTGCAAGAAACCAAAAGAAACCTGCATAAATGGAAAAGCATACCATGTTCAGGATAGGTAGACTCAACATTGTGAAAATGTCAATTCTACCCAAAGCAATCTACAAATACAATAAAATTCTAATTCAAATCCAACAGCATTCTTTAATGAGATGGAAAAACTGATCATTAACTTTATATGGAAAGGAAACAGGCCCCATATAGGTAAAGCATTATTGAAGAAGAAGAACAAAGTAGGAGGCCTCACACTACCTGAACTCAGAACCTACTACATAGCTATGGCAGTCAAAACAGCCTGGTACTAGTACAGTGACAGATACAATGACCAATGGAACAAAATTAAGAGACCAGATGTAAATCCATCCACCTATGGTCACTTGTGTCACTTGTTCGTCCATTAATTGTCCATTAAATGGAGGAAAAAACAGTCTTTTTAATAAATGGTACTGGTGAAGCTGCCCATTGTTGCAGCCACTGTGTCAATCAATCTCATTGAGGGTCTTCTTTTTTCCTGACCCTTTATTTTAACAAGCATAATGTCCTTCTACAGGGACTGATCCCTCCTGATAACATGTCCAAAGTATGTGAGACGAAGTCTTGCCATTCTTGCTTCTAAGCAGCATTCTGTCTGGACTCCTTCCAAGACAGATTTGTTTGCTCTTTTGGCAGTCCATGTTGTTGTTATTAGCTGCTGATGTGTTGGTTCTGATTCACAGCGACCCTATGCACAACAGAACAAAACACTGCCCAGCCCTTTGCCATCCTCACAATTGTTTCTATGCTTGAGCCTTTTGTTGCAGCCACTCTGTCAACCTATGTCATTGAGGGTCTTCCTCTTTTTCCCTGACCCTCTACTTTACCATGGCAGGCCTTCAATATTCTTCGCCAACACCAAAATTCAAAGGCATCAATTCTTCTTCTGTCTTCCTTATTCACTGCCCAGCTTTCACATGCATATGAGGCTATTGAAAACACCAAGGCTTAGGACAGGCGCACCTTAGTCTTCAAGGTGACATCTTTGCTTTTTAACTTTAAAGAGGTCTTCTGCAGCAGATTTGCCCAATGCAATGTGTCGTTTGATTTCTTGACTGCTGCTTCCATGGGCGTTGATAGTGGATCCAAGTTAAATGAAATCCTTGACAAATTCAATGTTTTCTCCACTATCATGATGTTGCTTATTGGTCCAGTTGTGAGGATTTTTGTTTTCTTTATGTTGAGGTGCAATTTGTACTGAAGGTTGAGGTCTTTGATCTTTATCAGTAAGCGTACAAGTACTCTTCACTGTCAGCAAGCAAGGTTGTGTCATCTGCATAGTGCAAGTTGTTAATGAGTCTTCATCCAATCCTGAAGCCCTGTTCTTCATATAGTACTTCTCAGATTATTTGCTCAGCATACAGACTGAATAAGTATGGTGAGAAGATATAACCCTGAACACACCTTTCTAACTTTAAAACAGGCGGTATTCCCTTGTTCTGTCTGAATGACTGATTCTTGATCTATGTACAGGTTCCTCAATTAAGTGTTTTGGAATTCCCATTTTTCACAATGTTATCCATAATTTGTTATGATCCACACAGTCCAATGTCTTTGCATAGTCAATAAAACACAAGTAGACATCTTTCTGGTATTCTCTGTGTGATGGTTAATATTGTGTGTGAACTTGGTTGGGCCATGATTCTCAGTGTTTTAATGTAATCACTCCCAAGATTGAATATACTGTGAGTAGCCAATCAGATGAAAGGGAGTCTCCTTGGGAGTGTGGCCCACGTCTGTATATAAGCAGATGTTCTGGCTTTTTGCTCTCTCTGGATCCTGTGGCTGCTACCTGTCATCTCATCTCCCGTTCTTGGGACTTGAGCTGTCAGCTTAACTGCCGAACCTGGGATTTGTCAATCTGCACAGCCTGTGAGCGGGAGCCCTGCTCTCTGACATGCCAATCTTGGGCTTGCCAGCTTCTGCAGCTGTGTGACTTGGGAGAGGCCTCTACCCTGATCCACGGACTTGGGACATTCTAGCCTCTACAATCACATGAGCTGTTTCCTTGATATAATCTCTCTCTATATATATATTTATACACTTCTCTGGTTTTGCTTCTCTAGAGAACCCAGCCTAAGACACTGCTTTCAGCCAGGATCCATCTGACATGAACAATGATATTCCTTGTTCCACATCCTCTTCTGAATCCAGCTTGAATTTCTGGCAGTTCCCCATGGATGTACTGCTGCAGCTGCTTCAGAATGATTTCCAACAAAATTTTACTTGCATGTGATAATAATGACATTGTTCACTAGTTTCTGCATTCTGTTGGATCACTTTTCTTTGGAATAGGCATAAATATGGATCTCTTCCAGCTGGCTGGCCAGGTATCTGTATTCCAAATCTCTTGGCATACACAAGTGAGCATTTCCAACCCTGCATCCATTTATTGAAACATCTCAGTTGGTATTCTGTCGATTCCTGGAGCCTTGTGTTTTGTCAATGTCTTCAGTGCAGCTTGGACTTCTTCCTTCAGTATCATTGGTTTTTGATCGTATGCTACCTCCTGAAATGACTGAACATTGACCAATTCTTTTTGGTACAGTAACTCTGTGTATTCTTATCATCTTCTTTTGATGCTTTCTGCGTCATTCAGTCTTTTGCCTATAGAATCCTTCACTATTGCAGCTGGAGGCTTGAATTTTTTCTTCAGTTCTTTCAGCTTGAGAAATATTGAGCAGTTCTTCCCTTTTAGTTTTTTAACTCCAGGTCTTTGTAAATGTCATTATAATACTTTACTTTGTCTTCTCGAGCCACCCTTTGAAATGTACTGTTCAGCTCTTTTACTTCATCATTTCTTCCTTTTGCTTTAGCTATTCTGCATTCAACAGCAAGTTTCAGAGTCTCTTTGAACATCAATTTTGGTCTTTTCACTCTTTCCTGTCTTTTTAATGATCTTTTGCTTTCTTCATCTTCCTTGATGTCATTCCATAACTCATCTGGTCTTTGGTCATTAGTGTTCAATGCATCAAATCTATTCTTGAAATGGTCGTCTAAATTCAGGTGGGATATACTCAAGGTCATAGTTTGGTTCTTGTGGACTTGTTTTCATTTTTTTCAGCTTCAACTTGAACCTGTGTACTAGCAATTGATGATCTGTTCCACAGTCAGTCCCTGGCCTTGTTTTAACTGATGATATTGATCTCTTCCATCATCTCTTTCCACAGATGTAGTCAATTTGTTTCCTGTGTATTCCATCTGGCAAGGTCCACCTGTATAGTCACCGTTTATGTTGTTGAAAAAGGTATGTGCAATGAAGAAGTCACTGGCCTTGCAAAATTCTATCATATGATCTCCGGCATCATTTCTATCACCAAGGCCATGTTTTCCAACTACCGATCCTTCTTTGTTTCTGACTTTCACATTCCAATCACCAGTAATTATCAATGCATCTTGACTGCATGTTTGATCAATTTCAGACTTCAGAAGTTGGTAAAAATCTTCAATTTCCTCATCTTTGGCCTCAGTGGCTGGTGACAAATCTGAATAATAGTCTTCCTTATAGGCATTTGGATATTATCCTATCACTAACAGCATTGTACTTCAGGATATATCTTGATATGTTCTTTTTGACAGTGAATGCAATTCCATTCCTCTTCAATTTGTCATTCCAGGCAGAGTAGACCATATGACTGTCTTATTCAAAATGGCCAATACCAGTCCATTTTAGCTCACTAATGCCTAGGATATCGAAGTTTATGTGTTCCACTTCATTTTTGATGACTTCTAATTTTCCTAGATTCATATTTCATACATTCCACATTCCAATTATTAATGGATGTTTGCAGCTATTTATTCTTATTTTGAGCTGTGCTACATCAGCAAATTAAGATCCCAAAAGCTTGACTCCATCCATGTTGTTAAGGTCGACTCAACTTTGAGGAGGCAGCTCTTCCCGAGTCATCTTTTAAGTGCCTTCCAACCTGAGGGGCTCATCTTCCCACACTATATCAGACAATGTTCTGCTGCTATTCATAAGGTTTTCACTGGCTAGTTTTTTTTTGTTAGTAGACTGCCAGGTCCTTCGGTCCTTCTTCCTAGTCTGTTTTAGTCTGGAAGCTCAGCTGAAACCTGTCCACCATGGGTGACCCTGCTGGTATTTGAATACCAGTGGCATAGCTTCCAGTATCACAGCAACTCACAAGCCCCCATAGTACGACAAACTGACAGACTCGTGGGGGCACTAGCTATTAGAGAAATGCAAATTAAAACTACAATAAGATAGCATCTCAACCTGACATTACTGGCATTAATAGAAAAGAAAAGAAAAAGTGTTCGACAGGTTATGGGGATATTGGAACTCTTATGCACTGCTGGTGGGAATGAAAAATGGTACAACCATTTTGGAAAATGATATGGTGCTTCTTTAAAAAGCAAGAAATAGAAATACCATATAATCCAGCAATCCTGCCGCTAGGAATATATCCTAGAGAAATAAGAGCTGTCACACCAATAAACATATGCACACCCAGGTTCATTGCAGCATAATTCACAATAGCAAAAAGATGAAAACAACCTAAATGCCCATAACAGATGAATGGATAAACTGATAAATGATGCATACACACAATGGAATATTACACAACAATAAAGAACAATGATGAATCTGTGAAACATCTCACAACACAGATGAATCTGGAAGGCATTTTGCAGAGTGAAATAAGTCAATCACTAAAGGACAAATACTGTATGAGACCACTATTATAAAAATTCATGAAAAGGTTTATCCACAGAAAGAAACAATCTTTGATGGTTACAAGGGAGTGGAGTGTTGGGGAGGGAAAAACACTAACTAGATAATAGATAAGTGATAACTTTGGTAAAGGGTATGACAGTACACAATACTGGGGAATTTAGCACAACTTGACCAGGCAAAGTCATAGAAACTTCACAGACACTTCCATATTTCCTGAGGGACTGAATTACTAGGCTGAGGGCTGGGGATCATGGTTGTGGGGGACATCTACTCAATTGGCATAACATAGGTTTTAAAGAAAATGTTCTACATTCTACTTTGGTGAGTAGCATATGGAGTCTTAAAAGCTTGTGAGTGGCCATCTAAGATACTCTACTTGTCCCACCCCATCTGGAGCAAGGGAGAATGAAGAAAACTAAAGACGTAAGGAAAAGATTAGTTCAAAGGACTAATGGACCACAACTACCACAGCCTCCACCAGACGGAGTCCAGCACAACTAGATGGTGCCCAGCTACCACTGCTGACTGCTCTGAAAGGGATTACAATAAAGGGTCCCGGACAGAGCTGGAGAATAATCTAGAAAAAAATTCAAACTCACAAAAAAAGACCAGACTTACTGGTCTGACAGACTGGAGAAACTGGAGAGTATGGCCCCTGGACACCCTTTTAACTCAGTACTGAAGTCACTCTTGAGGTTCACCCTTCAGCCAAAGATTAGACAGGCCTATAAAACAAACAATAATACAAGTAGTTCAACAATGTATATGAGATTAAATGGGCACACCAGCCCAGGGGCAAGGAGGAGAAGGCAGGAGGGGACAGGAAAGCTGGATGAATGGAAATGAGGAACCCAAGATCGAGAAGGGAAGAGTGTTGTGATGTCATGGGGTTGGTGACCAATGTCACAAAACAATATGTATGTGTATTAACTGTTTAATGAGAAATTAATTTGCTCTATAAACCTTCACCTAAAGCACCCACACAAAAACATTCCATGGTAATTTCATGGGCAAGTATAAGGACCAGATTTAAGGTATTTTTGGATGATAGTTCTAGTTGTTATGTCCTTAATGCTTTATAATGACAAATGCATAAATTATGTATAAATTTATGTTACAGGGGAAATGATGTATAAAAATGTAATAGGTAATAATAACAACATAAATGGAGGGGAAGGAGGAGCAACACAGGAATAGAATTTCTATTTGTTACCAAAGTTAAGTTGGTATCAATCTAAACCAGATTGCTATAAAAATAAGATATTAAATGCAATCTTCATGGTAACCAAAAAAGAAAATAACTAAATCAAACAAAAAACAAAACACACAAACACACACATATAAGGAAAGTAGAAGGGAACGCAAATGGTTCATTACTAAAAAACCAATAAAACTAATGTTGGCAGTATTAGAGGAAATGAGAGACAAAGAAGGTATAAGATATACAAGAAACAAATAACAAATGGAAGTCTTTCCTTATCAATAACTACAGTAATGTAAATGGATTAAATGCTCCAATCAAAAGACAGAGAGTGGCAGAATGGATTAAAAAAAAAAAACCAAAAACCAGAAACGTGATCTAGCTATATGCTTCCTACAAGAGACAAATCTTAGCCCCAAGGACACTAATAGGCTGAAAGTGAAAGGATTGGGAAAAAAAAAAAAATTCCTTGCAAACAGTAACCAAAAGAGAGCTGAGTGGTGATTTTAATATCAGACAAAATAGACTTTAAGTCAAGATCAGTTATAAGAGACTAAGAAGAACATTATACAATGGCTGAACGAGGAATTCTACCAAACATGTATATATAGAAGTGACTCCAATACTTTTTAAACTTTTCCAAAAAATGAAAAAGAAAGGAACACTTCCTAACTCATTCTTTGAGGCTAGCAATACCCCGATACCAAACCAGACAAACACACTATAAGAAAACTACAGACCAATAGCACTTATGAGTATAAATGCAAAAATCCTTAACAAAATACTAGCAAAGTGAATTCAACAACTTTTTAAAGGGATTATATACCATCATCAGGTGGGATTTAAATCAGAAATGCAAGAGTGGTTTAACATTAGAAAATCAATCAAACAAATAGGACAATAAGACAAAGGAAAATATCCATATGATCATCTCAGTCAATGCAGAGAAGGCATTTGAAAAATCCAGTTCTTTCATGATAAAAACACTCAACAAGCTAGGAATAGAAGGGACATTTCTCAATATGATAAAGGGCATTTGTGAAAAATCCACAGCTAACATCATACTCAATGGAGAAAGACTGAGAACTTCTCCCCCTAAGATCAGCAACAAGATAAGGATGCTCACTCTCACCACTACTATTCAATATTGTACTGGAAGTCCTAACAGAGCAATTGGGTAAGAAAAATAAACAGAAGGTATCCAAATCAGGAAAGAAGAACTAAAACTATCTCTTTTCACAGATAGCATGATCCTATATATAGAAAACCTCAAAAATTCCCCAAGAAAGTTATTAGAACTAATAAAAGAATTTAGCAAAGTGGTGGGATAGAAAGTCAACACACAAAAAATCAGTCAGGTGTTTATACATCAGCAATGAGCAATCTGAAAAAGAAATTAAAGAAACAATTTCATTTATAATATCATCTAAAGAATAAAATACCTAAGATAAATTTAACCAAGAAAGTGAAAGACTTATACACTGAGAACTATAAAACTGAAAGAAGTTAAAGAAGACCTAAATAAATGGAAGGACATTCTATGCCCATCAATGGGGAGGCTTAATATTGTTAAAATGTCAATACTACCTAAAACAATCTATATATTCAATGCAATAGCCATCAACACTTCAATAGCCTACTTTGCAGAAATGGAAAAGCCAATCTTCAAATTTATAGAGAACTGCAGGGGGCCCCAAATAGCCAAAACAATCTTGAAATAGAACAAAGAGGAGGATTCACACTTTCCATTCTCAAAACATATTAAAATCTACAGCATTCAAAACAGTCTGGTACTGGTATATGATAGACATATAGACAAGTGGAATAGAATTGAGAATCCAGAAATAAACATGTACATCTATGGTCAATCGAATTTTGACAAAAGTGTTAAATCCATCCAGTGGGGAAAGAACAGTCTATTCAGTATATGGTGCTAGGACAACTGGATTTCCACAAATAAAAGAATGAACTTGGACTCATACCTCACACCATATAAGAAACTAATTCAAAATGGATCAACGACCTAAATGTAGGAACTGAAACCATAAAACTCTTAGAAGAAAACATAGGGGTAATGCGTTGGGACTTAGTTTTTAACAATGGATTCTTAGGTATGACAATGAAAGCACGAATAACAAAAGATAAAACAGATAAATGCAACCTCATCAAAATTAAAAACTTTTGTTCATCAAAGGACTGTATCAAGAAAGTGAAGAGAAAACCTGCAGATGGGAGAAAATTTTTGGAAACCATATATCAGGTGAGCGTTTAATATCCAGAATATATAAAGAATTCTTACAACTTAACAACAAAAAGATAAACCACCCAATCAAAAAATGGGCAAAGGACTTGAACAAACATTTCACTGAAAAGAAAATACAAATGGCCAACAAGTACATGAAAAATACTCAGTGTCATTAGTCATTAGGAAAATGCAAATCAAACCCACAATGAGATATTATTTCATACTCACTAAGATGGCTATGATTTAAAAAAATGGAAAACAATTGGAGAGGATGTGGAGAAATAGGAACACTCATCCATTGCTGGTAGGATTGTAAAATGGCATAGCTACTGTAGAAACCAGTTTGGCATTTCCTTAAAAAGTCAAACATAGAATTACCATATGATCCAGCAATTCCATGTCTACATATCTACTCAAAAAAATTGAAAGCAGGAACACAAACAGGTATTGTACACTATTCACAATAGTGACAAGGTGTAGAAACAGCCTAAATGTTCATCAACAGATAAATGGATAAATGTGGTATATACATATGTCATGGATTGAATTATGTCCCCCCCCAAAAAATGTGTGTATCAGTTTGGCTGGGCCATGATTCCCAGAATTGGGTGGTTGTCCTCCATTTTGTGATTGTAATTTTATGTTAAAGAGGATTAGGGTGGGATAGTAATAACCTTTATCCAGGTTACATCCCTGATCCTATGTAAAGGGAGTCTCCCTGGGATGTGGCCTGCACCACCTTTTACCTCTCAAGAGTTAAAAAGGAAAAGGAAGCAAGCAGAGAGGGAGGGACCTCATACCACCAAGAAAGCAGCGCCGA
This sequence comes from Dugong dugon, assembly GCA_030035585.1. Taxonomy (NCBI): domain Eukaryota; kingdom Metazoa; phylum Chordata; class Mammalia; order Sirenia; family Dugongidae; genus Dugong; species Dugong dugon. Next base: position 4,490,266 of record CM057467.1, read on the forward strand.
AAGCACAGCGTGTCCTTTGGACCATGGGTCCCTACATGGAGAAGCTCCTAGTCCAGGGGAACATTGATGAGAAAGCAGACAGAGAAAGGCTTACCTTGAAGTTGAAGCCCGGAATTTGGACTTTTAGCGTACTTTACTGCAAGGAAATAAACTTCTCTTTGTTAAAGCCATCCACTTGTGGTATTTCTGTTATAGCAGCACTAGATGACTAAGAAAACATACAATGAAATGTTACTCACCGTACGGAGAAATGAAGTCCTGATACAGGATACAACATGGACGAACTTGAAAACATTATGCTGAGTGAAATATGTCAGTTACAAAAGGACAAATATCATATAATCCCACTAACATGAAGTATCTAGAATAGGCAAATGCATAAAGACCAAAGATTATTAGAGGCAGGAGGGAGAGGAAAGAGGGAGTCATTGCCTAGGGGGCACTAAGATTCTGTTAAGGGTGATGGAAAAATTTGGAAATGGATATTGGTGAAGGTTGCACAACATAGAAACGTAATTAATGTCATTGAATTGAACTTGTAAAAAATGTTGAAACGGCAAATTTTTTATTATACAAATTTTTACCACAATAAAAAACAAAAAACACACTCACTGTCTGTTTGCTGGTTTTCCCATCTGAAAAAGATAAACACAGCTATGAGCAGTGCCCCTCCCCCACAGGGCCTTCATGAGGAACCCCATTCTAACACTACTCTCCCAATTGTGCAGTCAGCTGGAGAAGCTCTTTCACGGGAGGTTTGAGAACCCCCTGCTAAATCCTTTGAAAAATAAAAAGTTGGTATTTTAAAAATCCTCCCACAATGCATTTTGCTTGGCCTCTTAGGACTGAAATGGAAATTAGTTGCACTGTAATGGAGATCTTCGTGGTCTGGGGGATGGACTAGGCAGAGCACCTTACCAAGGCATCCTGGGTTATTGAGTCCTCCTTGAAATCTGGGAGCATCTTTTGCTTGTACAATTCTTTATTTGCCAGCCATGTCCATGTTTGCAATAAAGACCCACTGGACTTGTCTTTTGGGAGGCCTATGTTCTACATGTAGGGGTGAGGGAGTAGTGAGATTGAAGAGTACTTCTTTTCTCTCACCAAAAGGAAAGTCCTTGCAAAGCAATAAAACTGCAATGAGCTTTGAAGAGGGCTTTCTAGCCACCATGAAGCTAGTCCCTGATTTCAATGCCATGTCTTTTAACACAGTTCCTTTTCCACCAACTCTCTGCTATGACACCATGGAGCTAAACAGCAGAACTGCTTAAAAAAACAGTCAGAGGAGAGGGAAATTAAAGGCATCAGCAAGGGAAGAAAAATTTTTTTAAGCAAGGACGGGAATGAGACAGCAACCAAAAAAATAGAAGCAAGATGTCTGCTCCAGGTGGCGTGAGGCCGAGAAGTCTTTCAGGTGGAAATAAGTCTAGGATGACAGAGATGCACTCGGCAGAGGACAGTGAGGATAGCAGCCTGCATTACCACAGATCTTGGTGCTTTCCAAGCCTTCTCATAAACATTCACTTTTGACCAGGCTGTGCTGTTCAAGCCAATGCTGACCTATTGGATTGAAGAACACAGCGGTGAGTTTTCCATATAATGGAGGGCAATGCAAACAGGTACTGGGGACAAATGTTTGAATAAGGAACAGTTGTAGTGAGACCCTGACATCCTTGCGGCCACAATAACCACCATTTGGCATCATCTATCACTATGAGGGTGGAGATGTGTCTGCCCTCCTCGTCATCTGCTTTGGAGTCTATAAGGGACACTGCAGATCTGGGCACGAGTATTGTAATAGGGTCAGTGTCTGTGGGCTAACCTTGTGATTTCTCTAGGTGCACAAATCAACATGCATGTCAGCTATGTATTCCCCTGATATAACTGTCTCCTATTCTCCTGGGACAGTCATATATACAGGTCCCCTCCCTCTGCTCCAAATCCTCAAACAGAAGAGCTTTCTCAAAAGTAGGTCTTGGTCTCCCCTGCCATATTTTCTTCTGTCTTCCTCAACCCCCACCAAGTGGAATGGTTTCCATTTAATTCTGAGGCGATCAGCTCCATAGTCATCGTTAATTGGGTTTTCTGTTAGACTGCATTCTGCCTGGACTGTGATATGTTCTTCTTTGTGGCATCAGCGAAGTCCAAGACCCCACCACAAGTAACAGAGAAAATTAACTTGCCAGTCACTAGCAGCATAACTGTCCAAACCCCAGGATTCAAAGACACGTTTAGAATCAAATTATTCTCAGGCTGGATGAGGCCTCCAGAATCATACAATGTTAGAGCTTGAACAGGACTTAAATATTTTCACCTAAATTCCTCATCTCATAGGAGACGAAACTGAAGTCCAGAGACGCTAAGTGACTTGTCAAAAGCCACTCCCTCCTCAGTGCTCTTCCCACTATTCCAACTAACTTTTAGTTCACTCTACCCTCATTTGTAGGTATAATTGCTTTTAAGCCACCTCTCTTCTTCCTAAAAATCTTATAAGAGAAAGCATGTTTAGGCCTGGAATGTAGATGATTAAAGCTTCTCTTAATCCCTCCAACTGCTTCTTGGAAACCCTATGGAGCAGTTCTACTCTGCCCTAAGGTTACTATGAGTCCGAATGAGTGGGTTCGGGTTTTTAATCCCTTAAGACAGGGCATGTAAAGATGTCTTCTTTACATCTAACTTTAATTTTTATTGCTCCCATCATTCTCTGTAAAGAGAGGAAAGTGACCTCCATTTTTACGTGTTTTTTCATAGGTGTCAAATAGGTAAATTTGCCCTCCCCGAGGTTTGTCTCCCCTCCTCTGGGCTAGCCTTCTCCTGTTGAAGAATCAGGACTTCCAAGCTCACAAGCCATCTGCTTAACCCTCGAAAGTCAAATAGAGGTTAGTCCATTGGAGAACTGACTCTTTGCTTAATGACAAAAGAGTAATATTTTTAAAAGCTTTTTCTTTCATTTCATGCCAAAGTTCAGGCTGATTTATTAGGTTAGAGCCAGCTTTAGGCTGCTGGTACCGAAGCATATCAGAAAGCAAAAGTGGGACAAAGAGAAAAATAGGGACCCTCATACATGAGAACTGCATAATAGAGGTACAGTGGAGCAAGTTTGGAGAAAGCTACTTGATTCTCCACTATATTGTTCATAATATGTGCCCATAAACATCTTGGAAAGCATTTGAGAACCTGCGAAGAAGTCAGGCTAAAAATATGCACGGAACAGCCGTGATCAAGGAGAAATGCAGAGAGGAGTGTGGCTCTGCATGGCAGGTGTGAGACTCAGAGCCCTTGAGCCAGACTGCAGCACACACTCAGGCTTCTGCTCTGGGGACTGAACCAAGAGTCAAGTTGACGTACATGGGGAGGAGTGGGTACATCTAGTTTTAGGTTCTTGTTTTAGATTTGAATCAGTCCAGTCCAGCAGTGGAGCAAGCGTATAATGAGCACATATTACGTGCCCTAGAATTACAAGTACGAGCGTACAGCACTCCTTAGGAAAGTTTTCATTTCTGCATGAAGTTTTAGAGAGCTTCTGGTGGCTCCCATTGCTATTTGTAACGATTGACTTTATGGTTTCTTGGTTCGCTGTCTACCACAGCCTCAGGATCATTCCTTTTCTAACAACTAATTATGTTTCCAGTCTGCCTCTTCTAATTATGAACTTTCTGTTCTTAATTACTGGGAACATTTTACCATTGGCATGTTCCCTTCCACCCTTCCAGGTCTTCTTTCAGCAAGTCCGATTACATGAAGGCTTTTGCTGTCTGGGCAGAAGGATCCCATTTCCTCTGACCTATCTGCCCGGTGTGTTTCAAAATTTTATAGGCCTCCTTCAATGCTTCTTAACTTGAAGAGCAAAGAATGAGGAATGGTGAGTGGGGGCGGGGGGCAGTCTTGCTTTCTTCCTGAGGATACACCCAGGATCAAGATCTCCACGTTGATCAAAAGTATGCTTATTTATAAGGAACACCTACCTGTTCATGTTTTTAAATAAAACTTAAAATTTGAGACAGAGAAGCTACCTTTGAGGAATCAGTAGTCTAAAGAGGACATCAGCGTTTGGGCAAAAAACCACAGGACACAAAGAACAAAGTTGTTGTTTTTAATAAATCAAAATATTAAGTATTTATATCACTCATAGGTCACGGTAAGTGTGTTTGTCACCTGATATAATTTGGTTAATCTGTCCCTGGATATTCCCTCAGGAAACTCTTCCTCCCCTGTACTTCAGACTATTTTTCAAAGTCTACTCCTTTTAGAGGACAGAGGTGCAGATCCTTGTGACCTGCTTATTATTGAATCTTACTGCCAATTGTGATTTGTAAGAGATGGATTCAGCTAGCGGTCATGAAGTCACTGAAGAGAAATGAGTGCTACTGATGAACTTTTGGGTAGTTTGTCAAAATTTAAAATACTTGTTTTCATTTGTTCAGCTTTGATGCATTTGTACAATTTTTATTTGGAGTACTCTATGGAAATATACAGTAGTCACTATTAAAAAAGCTGAAACACAAATTTACTTTGGGGGTGTGTAGGCTTTGCTTTTCTTAGGAACTCTGAAGTGCTACACATTTTATGGAGGGGGAAATGGTAAGCTCCTAGGCTGGAATCCAGGGAAGCTGAAGTAACTCTACTTTTGCCCAGAGCCAGGATGCCTTCTAGCCCAGGATCACTTTCTCATTAGAGATGGCAGCGGAAGGTGAGCTACTGGAGCAGGACTCTGAGTTCAACAGCCTCTCTGCCTTTAAAAAGCATAGTGCCTCCTTGCTTGCATGACCCTTTAGATGCCTCTGACTGAGAGGAGCAGTTTATAAGGGCCTAGTAAGAGAATGCATTGAATCTCCATCTCCAATGCTGCTGACATGACTGGTGAGTCCCAGACCCCTTGGGAAAGAGGGGTAATTTTCTCTGGGCCCCATGTTCTCTTGGCTCTCCATCCTGAGGTTGCTGGTCAGACTTGACGCACTTCCCCTCCGATCACTGTGCCCGTCCAACGCTGTTGCTGATGTTTTGTACAAATTCAGGAGAGGTCTGTGCCTCAGGCTGTCTGGCTTCCTGCCACAGCCTCCTTAACCTCCTGTCACCCTCAGCCTAGCCATCCCTGTGCTCCACCAAAGTCAATAACCCAAAGCCCTACAGAAGCCTTTACTCTCTTCCTCTGCAGGACACCAGCTGGGTCAGCTATATCTTCCTCTGGATTTCTTGTCTCAGGTAAGATCCAGGGAAGGGCAGGAGAGGAGGGCTTTTATTTGTTTGTGTTTAGCAGGTGATTAATGGTAGTAGGTGGAAAAGGTTTGTGGCAAAGTTGTATCCTTTTACCTTTTTTAGTCAGTTTGTATGCTGAACAAATAATTTGAGAAGCTAGACTAAATGAAGACGATACTGACATCAGGATTGGAGGAAGACTCACTGACAACCTGTGATATGCAGATGATACACCTTTCTTGCCAAAAATGAAGATGACTTGAAGCATTTACTGATGAAGGTAAGACTACAGACTTCAGTATGGATTATATTTGATGTTGAAAAAAAACAAACATTGTCACAACTGGACTTGGGCAACACCTATATAGGTGAAATTTGCACAACCTGTCCAAGGTAAATGAAGACGCTAAGAAGTACGCAAGAATAAGTAGCAATTTTGGTAAATGCTATAATATACAATTTTGCAACAATAGTAACAAACAAAAAATATGTATGGGTTTACATAGATAGATATGTATGCATATATGTGTATGGGAAGGCACATATGAGCATATGGGTGTGTGTACAGGTGTATCTGTATATACATGCTTGTGTGTGCTGCATATGTATTCATGTCTATAATAAACCACATAGGGGGCACCGTTACAGATACTTCCTAGACATAAACAAACACCTCATGGGATTGGGTAACTGAGTTTCAAGGCTTGGGACCGTGGTCTTATGGGACAACTTGGTCAATTGGCATAACATAGTTCATAAAGATAATGTTCTTCATCTTAGTTTGGTGAGCAGTGTCTGGGGTCTTAAAAGCTTACGAGTGGCCATCTAAGATACAACTATTAGTCTCTACTTATCTGGAACAAAAGAGAATGAAGGAAACCAAAGACTCAAAGAAGAAACTAGTCCACAGGACTAATAGCCCACGTGAACCATGGCCTCATGTAGCCCGAGACCAGAAGAACTAGATGGTGCTCGGCTACCATTACAGACCGTTCTGACCAGTGACACAATAGAAGGTCCTGGACAGAAAAGGATAAAAATGTAGAACAAAACTCAAATTGTTAAAAAAGACCAGACTTAACTGGACCTATAGAGACTAGATGAACCCCCCGAGATTATTGCCCTAAAGTACCCTTTGAACTTGAAACTAAAGCCACTCCCGGTGGTTACCTTTCATCCAAACAATAGATTGGCAGATAAAATAAACAATATCACCCATGCATACTGTGCTCCCTTAAATAATCAACCATATGAGACCAAAAGGTCAACATTTACCCTAAAACAAAGATGAGAAGCTAAGAAAAGGCAGGGAAGCTAGATTAATGGAAACAGAACAATGACAGCAACAACAACAAAAAGAAAATAATGAGAATGTTGACACATTGTGAAAAATGTAACCAATGTCAAGGAACAAGTTGTACAAAATTTGTTAAATGGGAACCTAATTTGCTGTGTAACTTTCACCTAAAACACAATAAAATATTTTTTAAGAAGATGTAAAGAAAAAAAAAAAAATACGAGGGAAACCCTCAATGAGATGGACTGACACAATGGACTCAACAATGGATTCAAACATACCAATGATCAGGAAGATGGTACAAAACTGGGCAACATTTCGTTCTGTTATACATAAAGTCACCATGGTTTGGAGCAGACTCAACAGCAACTAACAGCAATAACTATTTGTAGCATGAATAAATTAATGAATGAATGAAATGGAGGGTAGAGAAAGCAGAAGAGGAGAACTCTTTGACACAAAGGAGATAAAGGGAAGCCTGTGAACAGATGAGGAAGGACACGGCCTGCTCTCAGGAGGGACCCTGACTCCTTTCTGACATTTTCTTCTCTGGAAAGTTATGTAAGTACCAGAGTGGCTGGTACATGAGGCGAGAGAGAGCAGGGCTCAACAAAATCACAACATGAAGCCACTGTGCCAAAGCAGCCGCAGTGAGAAAACAAGCCATTAGAGAGACTAAGAGTCACTGGTCTGCTGAAGAGACAGCGGGAGAGGCAGCTGAGGCTAATATCTAACCCATGTGTTTACAGAGCTCCCTCTAGGGAGCATGCGCTCCAGGGCTCAGGGAAAACAAGAGGTACTGAGGAGTGGATGAAACGAAAGTTGGGGGTGTGATGCCTGGGAGTGGAATCACCACACCATCCCTGGCCAAGAGTTTATGCTTCCCTCTTCTTGGCCAAAGAAGATGTTTATTTTAACTACTGAGATAGGCTTATTTGACTATCTTCTCAGAGGCTCATGTTCTCTTGAAAACTAAGTAAAAATTCCAAATACCCATTAAATGCTGGACACTGTGCTAACTGCTTCCATCAACACTTTCTCATTTAATTTCCTCAGCCCTTTGGTCAAGGAGGTCTAATTTTTCTCCTCTTTCCAGACGCAAATTAGAGAACACTCAACTTATCCCACATCCCTCAAACAAGAGGCAGAAATGGGATTTTGACCCAGGACTGTCTGACTCTAGTTCAGTTGCTCTTCCCACCACTGTAGCATGGCTCCATACCCCCAGAAGTGGGCACATGACATAGATAGATCCCAGGAAGGAGTCTATACCCAGAGCAAACATGTGGAGTTCTAAGTATTGGCTTTCTGGTGATGTTAGGAGTGATGTAGCTAGAGTCCAAGATCACAGAACTGGATCTAATTCTAGGTGGAAGCAATAACAAAAGCTGACATTCATTGAGAGTGTTTGTCCTGTTCCACACACCCTTCCCAACAGGACCCAGTGAAGGCGCTACTATTATGATCTCTGGTTTACAAATGAGGAAACCGAGGGACAGACACTAAGTGACTTCCAAAGGATATGCAGCCAGTTAGTGGCAGAGCCAAAATCTGAACCCAGACAGCACTCTTAACCATTATGCAAGGCTGCCTACAGTGTTAGAAGAATGGTTTTCAGAATTCACATACAATCTTAGAATTTTCAAATACCGGTGGCAATTTTACAAGATTACTGCAAATTTTATGTCCTCATCCTTGACTCTGGCCAGGTTTGTGACTGCATTGACCAATAGATTATGGGGAAGGTGATAATAGACGACTTCCAAGGCTAGACCATAAAAGACAGTGTGGCTCCTGCCGTATCTGCTGGGACATTCACTTTTGGAGCTTGAGGTCACCATGTTTTGAGGAGGTCCAGGCCAAATGGGAAGGTCACGTGTAGGTGCTCAAAAGGAGCTAGTCACTCCAACTGAGCTCTCAGCCAATGACCAGCATCAACTGTCAGCCGTTCGAGTGGCCATCTTGGAGATTCAGCTGAGCTGAGCCTTTAAATGACTGTAGATTTAGCAGACATCTGAATGCAACTGTGCAAAAGACCCCAAGTGAGGATTGCCAGCTAACCCCTGCCTGCAAATACCTGACCCACAAGATTATAAGTAAAATGAAATAGTTGTTTTAAGTCACTAAGTTGTGGGGTGATGTGAATGTTATGTAGCAGTAAATAACCAGAACAGGAACTCACAATCTCCTGGTCCAGTTTCCCTCTTAGTGCAGACACCCTTCTTATAACACCTCATTGTGGGTGTTCCTAGAGCCCCCAGGTTGTGCAAATGGTAAGCACTCAGCTACTGATTGAAAGGTTGGAGGTTTGAGTCCACGCAAAACTGCCTCAGAAGAAAGTCCTAGTGATCTACTTTTGAAAGAGTTCTATAGAGCACAGTTCTACTCAGTAACACATGAGTCTGAATCAACTCCACAGCAACTGGTTTTTATGGATGGTCCTAAGTTAAAACAAAAGCAAAAAGAAAAGCAAAAAACTATCAGAGAAACAAACTGTGGGGATCTACCATGTGCCAGACATGTTCACATGTTAGTTTATTTAATCCTTGTAAGAACTAAGGTAGGTATTAATACCATTTTAAAGATATGGCAAATGAAAATTAAAGAAGACAAATGACCTGCTTGACTTTTAATTCCAAATTTGGAGTACCTTCCACTCTCACAGTTTAGGTTGAACAGAGCGAGGTGAACCTCAGTCAGAGCAAGAAGAAATGACTGCTCCCGTTGACTGAGCACCTTCTTTGTTCTAGGCACCTTGCTGGGCTCTGAACTTGTTCTAGGACATTTAACCTTTTCATCAACCCTGTTTGTTAATAACCATTATCATTCTTATCATATAGAAAAGGAAACTGAGGCTTAGAAAGGTTAAGTAACTTGCCCAAACCAAAGAAGTGGTAAGATTGAAGTCAGGATTTAATCCTATGTGTGCCTGAGGCAGCTTACATCCTTAACCCACCTCTTATGAGGGGCACATAGGGCAGAAGCGATGGCTTTCTTGATGTACTGTTTTGTTTTTAAATATACACACAAACAGAACAACACGCAGAACAAAAATGTACAGCTCAATAAATTATCACAAATCAAACTCCTGTATATCTAACACCCAGGCCAAGAAAACAGAACATTGCTGGTACCCTAGTGGCCTCCCTCTTACACACCCTGTCCCCATCACCACCCTCCCACTACCATTTCTCTTATAAAAATCTTCTTAGTTTTGTCACCTAAGCTTTCATCCCTAAAGACTAATAGTTTGCCTGTTTTTAAATTTTATATAAATAAAATCACATAGCATGGTTTTGTTTTTGCTTAATTTCTTCTATTAAAAATTACGTTTATGTTATGGATTGAATTGTGCCCCCTAAAAATGTATGTCAACTTAGCCAGACCATGATTCCCAGTATTGTGTGGTTGTCCACCATTTTGTCATCTGGAGTGATTATCCTATGTATTGTAAATCCTAACCTCTATGATGTCAATGAGGCAGAAATGAGGCAGGACTCAATCTACAGGATTAGGTTGTATCTTGAGTCAATTTCTTCTGAGATATAAAAGAGAGAAGCGAGCAGAGAGGAGAGGGACCTCATACCACCAAGAAAGAAGTGTCTGGAATGGAGCTCGTCCTTTGGACCCAGGGTCCCTGGGCTGAGAAGCTCCTAGACCAGCAGGTGATTGATGATGATGACTGTCCCTCAGAACTGACAGAGAGATAAAGCATTCCCCGGGAGGTGGCACCCTGAATTCAGACTTCTAGCCTCCTAGACTGTGAGAGAATAAATTTCTGTTTGTTAAAGCTATTCACTTGTAGTATTTCTGTTATAGCAGCACTAGATAACTAAGACCACTTCTAAGATTCATCCTTGGTGTTTTGTGTAGCTGCAGTTTGTTAATTTTCATTGTTATATGTTGTTGTTAGTCGCCTTTGAGTTGGCTCTGACTCATGGTCACCCCAGGTACAACTGAAAGAAATTCTGCCTCATCTAGCACCATCCCCATGACTGCTGGCATGCTTGTGTCCTTTGTTCCAAACTAGGGGACTCATCTTCCAGCACTATAACAGACAAAATTCTGTTGTGATTCATTGGCTAATTTTAGGAAGTAGATTGCTAAGCCATTCTTCCTAATCTGTCTTAGTCTGGAAACTCCGCTGAAACCTGTCTACCATGGGTGACCCTGCAGATATTTGAAAGACCAGTGGCATACTTCTAGCATCACAGCAACATGCAGGTCACCACAGTAAGACAAACTGACAGACAAGCAGTGATCACTGTTGTATAGTATTCCATTATATGAATATATCATGATTTTATTCATTTCATTGGTGATGAACGTTTAGCTTGTTTTCAGTCTTCATTACAAATCATGCTGCTGCTAAGGGCACGCTAACACCTGTCTTTTGGAGGACATGCACATACATTTCTGTAAGATATATGTATAGCGGTCAGGGCTATGGGTCATAAGGGATGCATATGCTCAATTTTAGTAGATGTTGCCAGTTTCCTGTAGTAATTATAACAATTTGAACTAACACCAACAGCACAGGAGAGTTCCTATTGGTCTATGTCCTTGCCAAAATAGTGTATCATCATTCTTTTTAATTTCAGTTACTCTGATGGGTGTGTTGTTGTTGTGTGCCATCGAATTGATTCTGTCTGACTCATAGTGCCCCGAAATGACAGAGTAAAACTGCCCCACAGGGTTTCCTAGGCTGTAATCTTTATGGTTGAGCCCTGGTGGCGCAGTGCTTAAGCTCTACTGCCAACCAAAAGGTAGGCAGTTCGAATCCACCAGCAGCTTCTTGGAAACCCTATGGGGCAGTTCTACCACGTCCTATGGGGTCGCTATGAGTTGGAATTAACTTGACCGCAACAGGTTTTTTTTTTTTAATCTTTATGGGAGCAGATCACTAGGTCTTTTCTTCCGTGGAGCGGCTGGTGGATTCGAACCGCCCTCCTTTTGGTTGGCAGCTGAGAGCTTAACCATTGTGCCACCAGGGCTCCAGATTGGTGTGTAGCGGTATCTAATTATAGTTTTAATTTGCATTTCCTTGATGACAACTGAAACTCAGGTATTTTCATACATTTAATGGCCATTTAAACATCTTCGTCTGTGAATTGCCTGTTCAGGTTTCTTATCCATTTTTCTTTTGCAGTATCTGCCATTTTCTATATTCTCTAACAAATACATATATATTCTCTAATATATATTTTTCTTAGAGTATACATGTGTGTGTAAGTACATTTACCAAAACCCAAACCCTTTGTTGTCAGGTCAGTTCCAACTCACAGTGACCTTAAAGGACAGAGTATAACTGTCCTACAGGGTTTCCAAGGAGGGGCTGGTGGATTTGAACTGCTGTCCTTTTGGTTAGCAGCCATAGCTCTTAACCACTGTGCCACCACATATATAAAAAATCTGTTGCTGTTGAGCTGATTCTGACTCATGGTGGCTCCATGTGTGTCAGAGTAGAACTGTGCTCCAAAGGGTTTTCAGTGGTGGATTTTTTGGAAGTAAATCACCAGGCCTTTCTTCTGAGGCATCTCTGGGTGGACTTGAATGTCCAGCCTTTCAGTTAGCAGTGTGTTTGCACCACTCAGGAGCCTGGGCAGCACAAGTGGTTTGTGCTCAGCTACTAACTGAAAGGTTATCGGTTTGAACCCACGCAGTGGCTTTTTGAAAGAAAAGCCTGGCCATCTGCTTTTGTAAAGATTACAGCCAAGAAAACAGTATGGAGCAGTTCTACTCTGTAACACATGGGTCTGCCATAGTGGGAGGGCCAGCTTCATGGTAGCTAACAACAACACACACATATATATACCCTTTGTCAGGGTAGGGACGCCTTTGCTAGGCCATTAATGAAGGGATTACAGATTCAAATTTCCTCCCCCACCCTTTTTAAAATTTAATTTAATTTTTGATTGTTCTTTATATGATGGTTTACAGAACAAATAGTGTTTGAATAAACAGTTAGTACACATATTGTTTTACGACAATGGTTAATAACCCCATGACATGTGAACACTGTCCCTTCTCAACCTTGAGTTCCCAATTACCAGCTTTCCTGTACTCTCTCGCCTTCTAGTCCTTGTCCCTGGACTGTTGTGCCCCATTAGTCTCATTTTGTTTTATGGGGCTGTCTAATCTTTGGCTGAAGGGTGAACCTCGAGAGTGACTTCATTACTGAGCTAAAAGGGTGTCCGGGGGCCATACTCTCGGGGTTTCTCCAGTCTCTGTCAGGCCTGTAAGTCTGTTTTTTTTTTTTTTTTGAGTTAGAATTTTGTTCTACATTTTTCTCCAGCTCTGTCCAGGACCCTCTGTTGTGATCCCTGTCAGAGCAGTCAGTGGTGGTAGCCGGGCACCATCTAGTTGTACTGGACTCAGTCTGGTGGAGGCAGTGGTAGTTGTGGTCCATTTTTCCTTTGTACTAATCTTTTCCTTGTATCTTGTTTTCTTCATTTTCCCTTGCTCCTGAAGGGGTGAGACCAGTGGAGTTACTTAGATGGCTGCTCACAGGCTTTTAAGACCCCAGATGCTACTCACCAAGGTAGAATGTAGAACATTTTTTTTATAAACTGTGTTATGCCAGTTGAGTTAGATGTTCCCTGAGACCATGGTCCCCACAGCCCTCTGTCCAGTAATTCAGTCCCTCAGTCCTCTCTGACCCTTTGAAGCGGGGAACAAATGCAGATTCTCCTCTTTGAACCCAGGTAGGATATAATTTATGCAAAACAACTAGAATGGAGCCTGGCACATTCTTATAGCTCTCAGGAAAAGTTAGATGGCTCTAAATCTGCATCTGACTCTGTCATAGGTGTAGAAGTTCACTAGGGAAGGAAAAGGAGGCTGAGGCCCTTCACAAGAGTCTTAAAACAGTCTTCTTCAAAGTATCGTTCCTATAGGGCAGAGGCAGAAAGAGCTGGGCAGAGCTTGGGAGGTGGCTTCTCCAGGCAACTAAAAAGCTCCCTGGCTGTTGAGGAAGGTCAACTGCCTTTCTGCTGACAGTTCCCTAAGCCCGGGGTTTAGGGAAATGTGGTTATCTGCCCTCATATTTGCATCTCAACTTACCTGTTGGCAGCTCTGCATTTGCATAAGGTGTCTTTGGCCAGAATGGCTTCATCCTTGCAGAGTTCCTGACACCTACCTTGAGTACTGAAGGGTGTGGAAGCCAAGAGAGAGGTGGCTTTCCCTGGGGAGGCCTGAGGTCAGAGATCTCGACAGATTTCTCTTGTCAGATGACATCATCTTCTATGGGCCACAAGGTCCCAGCCGCCTTTCCATCTCACTGTCAGCATGTCCCTGCCTCGTGTTTTCCCTCTAGGGCTCAGCCAGGTGCTTCTGAGCAGATTGGCCCTGATTTTATTACTCACTGGGGTAAATAGCATCAGTACAACCCACCAGTCTCTAAGGTCAGACTCACTTCCCCACAGACGAGGGCTCCCAGCGCTTGCTCCAGCACTCTGCTGTCAGCCTGCAGGCGAGTGGAGGTGCTGACAGGCAGTTTCCTCTGGGCTTCCTCACCTTCCTTCCACCTTCAGGGCCCATGGGGGAGGAGAGGGCAGCTGAGGCACAGTCTTCTCTGCACGTAGGACCACTGAAGCACATCTGCTGGTGCAGAGAACACAGGGCCTGCTTGGCACTAGCAAACAGCTTGGGGGCAGCCCTGTGCAGGTACCTTCCAGACCAGGTCTGCATGCCAGGAGGCACTCCCTCAAGGTCGGACACAGGCAAGGAAAGGCAGCCCTGGAAGCCACCATTGATCTGCTAATGGGAAAGAGGGAATTCTGCAATGGTGCTTCAGAGGATAACATTTTTCAGTATAACTTAGGCTCATTCCATGATTTTTTAATGATAATACTGTCTGCTAAAGGCGGGGGGTGGGGGGGAGGGTACCCCCAGCCAGATCCAGTTTCAAGGTCCTTGGGGGCAGATGTCCAGGCAAAACTTCTTAATTAAAGGTCCGTATAAATGCTTCCTTCTTGGAATTGTCGTAGGGTCATACGAGGACAGAAAATTTTTAGGACTTAGCATGTGGAACAAGGGAAGGAGGCTAGGAATCCCAGCCTGGGGTGGGCTTACCACATGCAAGAATTAAACTCTTTCTTTGACCAAAAGAAAACCATAAGGTATATCTCAGTCTGCAGACCATCACATCTCCCCTCTGTCTTCCCGGACTTGGAGCAGGACACTGTCATGGAGATGGCTGAGTTGCTCCCCCTCCCCTTTAGCACTTTTTCTGCTTGTTCTCCCAGGTGGGTGGCACCAGCCCCAGGATACCACTGCGTTTGACTCCTTAAGTCTCCTCCTGCCTTCACTTTCTGTGGCTGGGGAGACTTCTGGGGGCCAGACCACTGCCCACTTCCCTAAAAAAAAAAAAAAAAAAATCAAACCCATTGTTGTCAAGTCAATTCTGACTAATAGAGACCCTATAGGACAGAGTAGAACTGCCCCAGAGGGTTTCCAGGGAACGTCTGCTGTTTCGAACTGCAGAACTTTTGGTTAGCAGCTGAACTCTTAACCACTGCACCACCAGAGTTTCCACTCACCTTCCTAAGAGGGGTGAAATAATTTCTTCTCTGAGCTTTACTTCCTCTCTTGATCTCGTGATCTCTGGTTAGAATTACTGACCATAGTCCCCTCCATGGCTTAAAGTTAAACTGTTTTTCTGTCCAGTAATATGTGTAGAGGGCAGCCTCCAAGATGGCCCTGGTGATCCTTGCCTCCTGTCTTCACATCCTCTCTAGTCCCTCCCCACAGTAAATAGACTTGACTTGTGTAACCACAGGAAATTGCATGAACAAGTATGATATCCAAGACTAGTCAGAAAAGACATTGTGGCTTCTGCCTTGCCCCTGGGATCATTCTTTCTGGTGGAAGTTGGCTGCTACGTCATGAGGACACGCAAGTAGCCCTGTGGAGGGGTCCAACAGAGGAGGGACTGAGGCCTCTTGCCAACAGCCAGCACCAACTTGCCAGCCATGTGAGTGAACCAGCTTGGAAGTGGGTGCTCCAGCCCGAGTCCAGCCTTCAGATGATGCCATCTAGACTGCAACTTTGTGAGAAACCCTGAGCCAGAACCATCCAGCTAAGCTGCTCCTAGATTCATGACCCACAGAAAATGTGTGAGATAATTAGTACTTACTGTTTTAAGCCACTAAGTTTTGGGGCATTTTGTTACAATGCAATGCACTCTACAGTTTCTCTAGTGGGTAGGTTTCTTTCATTACGTCCTTCTCAATAATTTTGTCTAACAACCAAGCCTGTTATAAAGCAAGGTTCCTTCATCTTGTCAAACAAAAGAAATTGTCACCTCATGTACTGAATGCCTAGCATAATGCCTGGTAAATAGTAGGCCTCTGTAAAAAAAAAAAAAAAAATGAAGCAAATGCCAGTGGGATCAACTGACTCAATTAAATTAATTGCATTTCAGTGTCTATGTCAAGTAAGGGGGAATAGTATTACTGATAAAATTAAAACAAAAATAAAACTCATTTCTGGCTACCTTTATGCAGTTTATGTGGAGGAGGGAAGTCAGGTCATAAAGCTCACCCTTTATTGCTTGATCAATATTAAAAATAACTGAGGTATACTAAACATAGGCCATCTGATGATGACAGGGCAGGTTCAGAAATTACTTGGCATCAGGGGACAGCCAATTTAGAAGTCAAAACATGCCAGAAACGGTATATCAGTTCAGTGACTAGTCCCCATGTGGGATTGGCTCTGAATGTGGACTTTCAACAGTTCTTTCAGTTGTCTAAAACGTAGTATTGATGAGGTTAATGTCACAGATATCCCAGCCACAAGCTCTCTAATCATAACTAGTCTGGTTGTATTCTGTGGCTTCAATCATAAGAGAGAAAAATTATAAGAAAAAGGAAATAAAACCAGTTCTTATTAAGTATTTAAAAAAAACCCAACAGTTTCCACTGAATCAATCCTAACTCATGGTGACCCCATGTGTATCAGAGTAGTACTCTGCTCCATAGGGTTTTCAGTGGCTGTGATCTTTCAGAAGTAGATTGCTAGGACTTTCTTCTGAGACACTTTTGAGTGGACTTGAAATGTCAGCCTTTAGGTCAGCATTCGAGTTTGTTAACCATTTTCATCACCCCGTAAAAAACCCATTGCCGTTGAATCGATTCCAACTCACAGTGAGCCTATAGGACAGAGTAGAACTGCCCCATAGGGTTTCCAAAGCTGGAAATCTTTGTGAAAGCAGACTGCCACATCTTTCTCCCACAGAGCAGCTAGTGGTTTTGAACTGCCAACCTTTGGTTACCAGCCAAGTGCTTAACCACTGGGCCGCCAGGGATGTTGTTAAGTATTTACCCTATGTCAAGTGTTTTACTTACATAAGCACATTTAAACTTTATAGCAACCTTTTGAGACAAAAGCTATTATTATCCCTGTTTACAGATGAGAAACCAGTTCTCCAAAATACTAAGCAACTTGCCCAAGCTCACACAGCTAGTAAATAATGGAATCATAATTTGAACTCCCATCTGTCTGATGCCAAGTCCCATGTCCTTTCTACTAAAATCTTGCGTAGAGTTCAAGCACTGGAAGGCAACTTTGAAATCATCTAGAGTTACTCCGTTAACTTATCTATGAGGAGATACAAACTCTAAGAGGTTAAATGACTTGATCAAAATAATTCAGTTATGAATGGGTATGACCCAGATAGATTTTGGACTTGTGGTTTACTTTTCTTTTCACTTTACCATTGTAGACATTAGGCTGACTTTGCCCATTTCCTCACAGCTGTTGGAAAACCAGCACAAAGTTTATGCGAACTCTGCTAATAGTTTGACAGAATTTTAATCCACATATTTGAAGAGAATCTCTTTTTTAAAATAACACTCAGTATCACACTACTGAGAAAGGAGTAAAAGCAGTGTTGGGCCCCCTGCTGTGCTCTGCTCGGCTGCCCTCTGTGCTGTCAGCAGTCTCAGCCAGGCCAAGAATGAGGCACACTTGGGCTGCAATGCCGGCTGTCATTGTGTTGGTGCTGAGGACTGGCTGACCTGTCTGGTGACCTGAGCAGTAACAGGAGACCCTGGAGGCAAATAATGGCAAACTGTGTGCTCTTCTCTGCTAATAGCACCAGTTTAATTATAATCCAGACGAGAAATTCCGTTTGCTTACATCTCTGGAATGTTTTGTTTCAAATATGGGTTTCCAGCTCCTTTTCTCTTTCCTCATGCCATAAAATATTTGCATATTTGAATGTCAAATTCTCCAAGTGCGGGAAGCAACAGGCTCTGTTGTGTTCTTGAGTTATTTTGTATAGCAGCATCTGTCTTGTTTCAGCAGCTACCAGAGCTGAGAAGTGACCCAGGAGCAGCCTGGCAGGAGGCAAGAATTTGGCTCCAAGGAGATTCCTTATATTACAGAGCCCAACAAGGGTGGGGAGGGGGGCAGGGGGCAGGGATGAGGGGTGGTCCCTCCAGCCCCATGCTGCTTCATCACAGATGTTTTTTCCCAGTTGATTTCTTTCCCCCAGAAAGGCAGATTACCAAAGGAAACAAATACTAAATGATGACTACAGAATGTATCTTTGGAACTTGCTAGACTAATTACTAAGGCTCCAAAATCACTTTGAAAGCAAACTCATTCTTGTTGCCAATTTTTTTATATATAATTTTAATCAGGAGCCACCTCAAACTGGATAATCGATTGTGAAAGAGTGGGCTTTGGCAGGAATATGCTCATTAGGACAGCACATTTCTAGGAATTTTCTGACTTTTTCTGCATATGGATTTTCCTACAAAATATGCTCAGAGCTTTAAGCAGCTTCCTTCTGAAATTATACCTTCTGTTTAAAAAATTATAATAACAGCTGCTATTATGTGCCAGTTAATATCTAATTTGATCCTCACAACACTTCCATGTGGTAGGTATTGTTATTACTATATTTTACAGATGAGTAAACTGAGGGTCAGGGAAGATGATTTTCCAAAAGACACACAGCTGAAAATAGTGGAGTCTGGATTTGGACCGCAATTTGCCCATTCCCAGAGAATGTGTTCATTGCCACCCTGCTTGCTGTTTGTAGAGACTCTGGCAGTGTAATCTACTGAGTCAATGCCCTGGCAATTCAATGCCCTAAAAATCTGCTGAAGGCCCTAAACTATGGATCACATTTTCCAGGGAGATTCCCGATAATTTCCAGACAACATGGTTTTCCAGTTATATTTGATCAAGGAAATAAGATTCTAGTTTAAATACAGAAACATGGCTTCTTGAAACCGTATCAGCTAGAAACATTTATTCATTTAACAAAAACATATTAGGCACCTACTGTGTGCCAGGGCTGTGGTCATCCCTGGAGTTATAATGGTGAACAAGTAGACAAAGTCTCTACCCTTTATACTGTGGTGGTAGCAACTATTTTGGAAATCTAGAATATGATATATTTTTAAAAAAATTATTGTACTTTGGGTGGAAATATACATAGCAAAGCATGCTCTTATTTAATAATTTCTGCATATAATGGTCAGTGACATTGGTTACATTCTTCACATTGTGTCAACAATCTCATTATTTCTGTCCTAGTTATTTCACTCCCATTAACTTAGTCTCAGGAGCCCTGGTGGCACAGTGGTTAAGTGCTCAGCTGCTAACCGAAAGGTTGGTGGTTCAAAATCACCAGCCACTCTGCGAGAGAAAGATGTGGCAGTCTACTTCTGTAAACATTTACATTACAACCTTGGAAACCCTACGGGGCAGTTCTACTCTATACTATAGGGTTGCTACGAGTTGGCGTCGACTTGATGGTAATGGGTAAGTAAGTAACTTAATCTCACTGCCCCTCAAACTTCTCATCTATCCTTTAGAGTAACTGTTGTCCCATTTGGTCTCATACAGATAACTTTTTAAAAGAGCACAGTACTGAAGGGCGACATTCTTTACATTTTGGGCTAACTTGCTATGTAGTTAAAAGGTGACTTCAAGGATAGTCTCAGGGATTCTTCCAGTCTCAATGGGTTCAGTAAGTCTGAATTCTTTAAGAATTTGAAGCTCTGTTCCACATTTTTCACCCTTTCTATTAGAATCCATCTACTGTGTACCTGATCAGAAATTTTAGTAGTGTAGCCAGGCACCATCTAGTTCTTCTGGTCTCAAGGTAGAGGAGGCCGTGGTTCATGGAGACAATTAGTGCTGTAGTCTGGTTCCTTCTCTGATTCTTGAGTTTTCTTCTTTCTCTTTTTCTCCAGAAGAATAGAGACCAATAGTTGTATCTTAAATGGCCACTGGTAAGCTTTTAAGACCCCAGACATTACTCACTAAACTAGGAGGTTAGGACATTAAACTTTAAGAACTATGTTATGCCAATTTACTGAATCGTCCCAGGAGACCATGACTCTAAATCTTCAAACCAAGAAAACTAATCCTGTAAAGTGATTGGTTCTATCTAAGAAGTATCAGCATCTATAGCCCCTATTTGTTTTATTATATATTTTTTTTATTGTTGTTGTTGGAAAATCATATAAAACATAGCATTTTGCAATTCATTCTTTTTCTTGTATACACTTGAGTGGCAACAATTACTTTAATCAAGCTGTGCAAATTTCACCCACATTTGGTGCCACATTTCCCATCACTGTCACAGTGGCAAAGGTAATCGAGACGGCGAAGACAGTAACCAACTGCACAACTCTTACAGAGAAGTGGGGCCAGGAGGGTCACTCTGAGGAGTCGACCCGGCTTCGGTCCCAGGAGTTTATTTTATAGTCAATACAGCAAGCAATAGCAATTAACAAAACAATGGGCTTTGGGTGTGGGCAAGGGAGAAGTAATTCAGGTAAACAAGTCAATCAGTAAAGGGACAATAGGTTTGGGAAAACACAGCCTGACAAGTCTCAACATGTTGGGGACAAGTCTCAACATGCTGTGCAGCATAGAGGCCTGTGGGGGCTGCAGTTGTCAATAGTGCAGCCATGTTTAAATGGCATATATCTCCACAATCACCATAAACAAAAAGTGACTACTATCTAGAGAATGACCCCCGCGCACACACATCAGTAACCACTGATGAACGTTGATCTCTGTATGTTTACTTGTTCTTGTCATTTCATAAAAAGTGAGTTTATACAATATTTGTCCTTCTGTGATTGACTTATTTAGCACAGCATAATGTCCTTTGGGTTCATCCATGTTGTAAGTTGATTCAGAAATTCATTTTTCTTTATGGCTAAGTAGTATTCCATTGTATGTATGTACCATATTTTGTTTATCCATTGATGGGCACTTAGCTTGTTTCCATCTTTTTGCTATTGTGAATAGTGCTGCAATGAACATAGGTATGCATATGTCTGTTCGTGTCGTTCTATTAAATCTCTAAGGTGTATATCTAGGAGTGGAATTGCTGGGCCATATGATAGTTCTATTTTAAATTTTTTCAGGCATTGTCATACTGTTTTCCACAGCGTTTGTATCGTTTTACATTCCCACCAGCAGTGGATAAGGGTTCCAATCTCCCCACATCCTTGCCAACATTTGGTTTCTGTTTTTTTGATCACTGCTATTCTAGCAGGGGTGAGGTGGTATCTCATTGTACTTTTCATTTGCATCTCTCTAGTGACTAATGACAATGAGCATCTTTTCATTTGTTTATTGGCCACTTGAATATCCTCTTTGGTGAAGTGTCTGTTCATGTCATTTTCCCATTTTTGGATTGTATTATTTGTCTTTTTGTTGTTAAGTTGTAGAAGTTTTATATATACATTTTGGTTATTAGACCCTTATTGGATATATTATTCCCAAAGATTTTCTCCCAGTCTGTAGGTTGTCTTTTTACTCTTTTGATAAAGTCTTTTGATGAACATGTTTAATTTTTATGAGGACCTAGTTATCTAATTTGTCTTCTGCTGATCATACATTTGTAGTTGTGTTGATAATCTATCATTAAAAAAAACCCTAGGTCCGCAGATTTGCCTCTATGTTTTCTTCCAAGAACTTTATAGTTTTAGCTTTAATGCTTGGGCCCTTGGTCCATTCTGAGTTAGTTTTTGTGTATGGTGTGAAGTACAGGTCGTGTTTCATTTCTTTGCATGTAGATATTCAATTTGCCAGCATCATTTGTTGAAGAGACTGTTCCTTCCGCATTGAATGGACTTAGATCCCTTTTTGAAAATCAGTTGTCCATATATGGATAGATTTATTTCTGGGCTCTCAATTCTATTCTATTGGTCTATGTGCCTATCATTTAACCAGTACCAGGCTGTTTTGTTTATTGTAGCTGTATAGTATGTTTTGAAATTGGGAAGTATGAGGCCTCCTTTGTTCTCCTTCTTCAAAATTGCTTTGGCTATTCAGGGCCTCTTTCCTTTGCACATAAAGTTAATGATTAGTTTTTCCATTTCAGTAAATAGCATTGTTGGAATTTTGATCAGGATTGCGAGAACATGATATTGATCACTTAAGTTGATCCAGGTCTTCTGACTGGGGACACCTTTCTTAGTTTTTATCAGAGACACTCTTTTACCCTTAATCAGTGGTGCTCTCAGAATCAAGATAGGCAACTAAATTAATCCAGGCATACTGTTTCTTTTTCATCCATTCATTCCATTACTCATGTGACTCATAGTTATTTAGCAACTAGTATGTGCCAAGGATAGTAATCAATCAGGTACAGTTCGTGCCCTCATTGAGCTAGAGGGTGGTGATAGATATTGACAAATGACCAAATATAAATATACAAGTATAGGGTAGTGAGTGCTAGAAGGACAGGATACCAATGAAGAGGGAGTCCTAATTCAGGTGAAGTGGGAGCAGGGAAGCTCTCTGAGGAACATCTGCGTTTTGGCCTGAAGATCTGCTCTTGCATTGTGGAGACTGTGGTCTGCGAGGGTGCCTGGCTGATATGTACGTGCAGCTAAACCAGCCTGCAAATGCTCACAAGGCTGAGTGCCAGTGCTGGCCTCACCAGAGAGGGTACCTTCTCCTCATCCACACACAGTCACTACATGGGCTGGTGGCCCTGAGGAGGTGTCAGTCAAGGTGAAGAGTGCTCAGGGAGGAGGGAACTGCATGTATGAAGGCACTGAGAAAGGCTAATCCTGGAGCATCTAAGGAGGACCCGTAAAGTTCAGGGAAGGTGGGTGTGGGATGGGCTTTGAAAGGAGGGCAAAGACCAGATTGGGCGGGGCCTTGAAGGCCACGCCAAAGCATCTGGATTTTACTCTAAGCACAGTGAGAAGCGCTGAAGGCTTTGAGTAGGACCTGTCTTTCTAAAGCCACCACTTTGAATTGCCATCTTTGGCCCTCTAGCACTGCTCTCACAACTCTCTCCCCGTACCTCTAAACCTGTTTCCTCATCTTTAAAGAGATCCAACAAGGGGACACCTGTTAAGCTCCTGTGACAATCCATCTCCAAGCTCTCTATGCATAGTAATGGTAACTGCCAAGCTTTGTGGACACTTTGTATGAGCCAGCACTATTCTAAGTGGCCCACATGTTTTGCTTTACTTAATCTCTTCTTTTAATTTTTTTCTTAATAAATTTATTCACAAAAAGTGAGACTGCAGAGGGACTGGGGTCTGTACGTGGCCAGGGGCCTGGTGAGTTCTGTTCACGGGGCTAGGAGACAAGGGAGCCTCTGGGTGGAAGGTTTTTTTTTTTTTTTTAAATTATACTTTAGATGAAGGTTTACAGAACAAGTAGTTTCTCATTAAACAGTACACATATTGTTTTATGACAATGGTTAACAACCCCATGACATGTCAGCACTGTCCCTTCTCAACCTTGGGTTCTTGATTACCAGCTTTCCTGTCCCCTCTTGCCTTCTAGTCCTTGTCCCCGGACTGTTGTGCCCCATAAGTTTCCTTTTGTTTTATGGGGCTGTCTAATCTTTGGCTGAAAGGTGAACCTTGGGAGTGCCTTCATTACTCAGCTGAAAGTGTGTCTGGGGGCCATACTCTTGGAGTTTCTCCAGTCTCCGCCAGACCTGTAAGTCTGGTCTTTTTTTGTGAGTTAGAATTTTGTTCTACATTTTTCTCCAGCTCTGTTCAGGACCCTCTGTCGTGATCCTGGTCAGAGCAGTCAGTGGTGGTAGCCAGACACCATCCAGTTGTACTGGACTCAGTCTGGTGGAGGCTGTGGTAGTTGTGATCCATTAATCCTCTGGACTAATCTTTTCCTTGTATCTTGCTTTCTTCATTCTCCCTTGCTCCTGAAGGGGTGAGACCGGTGGAGTATCTTAGATGGCCGCTCACAGGCTTTTAAGACCCCAGATGCTACTCACCAAGGTACAATGTAGAACATTTTCCTTATAAACTGTGTTATGCCAATTGAGCTAGATGTTCCCCGAGACCATGGTCCCCACAGCCCTCCGCCCAGCAATTCAGTCCCTCAGGGAGTTTGGATGTGTCTATGGAGCTTCCATGACCTTTCCTTGTACAAGTTGTGCTGGCTTCTCCAATATTGTGTACTGTCTTACTGGAAGGGTATTTTTTTAATAAAAAAAAATATGAGAGCTACAGCCACCTTTTCCCCCTCCCCGATTAAAAAGATACAAAAACAGACATCTCTGAGGTAAATGGGGGGTCTCGGCTTAAGGGTGTTCAAGGATTCACAGCTGCTGGGGCTTAAAGGGAGTGGCAAGCACCAGGGTGGCTCCTGCATCAGTTGGTAGAACAGCACATAGCCCTCACTGGATGCCACCTGGTTTTCACTGACAAGGGAGACAGGAGAGTCATTGTAGACTTGCCAACCAGTCTGGCACCAGCATGGGGCTATGTAGTGGCCATCGCAGATGCTGCCTAAGTGATTGCAGAGGGCATATAGCTGGTATACGGGGCTCCCTACTTTGTCACTGGCAAAATCCCCCAGGCTCAGTCACCACAGCAGAAAGTCTACATCTACTGAACTTTTCTTGGTAGAGCCACGGGAGACAGGAAATCGATTCAGATGGAGCACGAGGATTTGGGGGAATCTTTGTACTGTCAACTTTTTGGTACTTTGTGTTTTATGCCGACATGGGTCACACACTGGGGCATTCTCCGACTCTAGCTCTTCTTCTTCGGTGAAGACACCTTGCCCCCAGCAAATCTTTTCTTGGGGATGGGCAGGGACAGGCCACAAAAAATCTAGAAGGTTGTGGAGCGATACTCATAAGCCTGGCACCTGAGGCAACTTTTCAACTGGCCCATAGTCTTGCTGTCCTCTCACTCCAGGTAACGCTTCCACATGAGGTTGGCTCGGTCATCATCACTTAGCTCAGGTTTTTCTGGCAGAGGCCCTCCTTCACAGGCTTGCGAGGAGGCTGGATTGTCCGCCAGGATTGGGGGAGCCCATGCCTGGTGGGTTGATTTCCAGATGCAGCCGCTCCATGAGCAGCTTTAGGAATTCTTGGACATCCTGCTTGCTGTATCCAGAGAAGGAGAGAACATATTTCTGGAAAACACTAGGAATCAAGTAGGATTCACAGCTTCACAGGAGTCAGGGTGCCACAGGGCACCAATCACATTTGCAAAGTCCTCAGTCAGCTCTTGGGCTCGGCAGCCTCCAGGCACCTCTTGCCGAAAGACCCTTTGCAGATAGAAGTCCGGAAGAGGCTGAGTGCTGCTCGGACACTGCAGCACGGCATTCAGGAAGCACCACGTGTTCCCCAGGTTTCAGAGCCAAAGGTGACCAGAGCCTAGAGGCAGTGTGTGCTGAGTCATCTTGTCTTGGGAGTAGAAAGGCTGAGAGGACTGAGCAGATAACACAAGGAACAAGCCACAGAGGTGGGGGCTCCGTCCTTATGCTGAGCAGGGTGGGGGGTCCAGGAAAGCCCCCAAGGCGCTGGAGAAAGATGCTGCGTCTCAGAGCAAGTGGCTCAGACTGGAGCACTAAGAGGCTCAGTGCAGCCCCCAGCTCTCTGGCACCACAGTGCCCTCCCAGGGCAATCCCCGTTGGGCCCAAGTCCCCACTGCTCACAGACTTGGGACGAGCTAAGTTGGTCCTGGACCAGAGAGGCAGAGCCGAAGTTGGGGGTGGTGAGCCAGGCAGGGGAACCCCATGACTTACACAAAGGGGGCATCTGGGACGAGGGCCTGAGGTCCATCCCAATTTCTTGAGCCATTTCTCAGGGATACCTGGCCGGGGAGGCAGAGGTCATAACATAGGGTTTAGCCCAGCGACTGGGTTGCAGTGCTCCTTGCCGCTGGTCCAGGGTGCAAGGGATAGCTTGGATCCTATCTGGGGCTGGACATTAACAGGTGGATCTCAGGTTCGGCCCAGGTGGTGCTGAGTTGTCTGAGGCATTGTAGACATCACCAGCTGGGCCTGTGCCCTGGTAAGGTGGCAGAGGAGGCCAGCTGGAGTCAGGCCCCAGCTCAGGGCCACCCCCTCGTATCCCCGTGCAGCGCCCTGCAGGTCCAGCTGCAGCTTTAGCCCGCAGCTTCCACCCAGATTGCTCCCGACGCAGGCGCGGCCGCCATGTTTGTGGGTCTCGCACGGCTAGGGGCCTACTTTATTTAATCTCAATGACACTTCTATATGGTAGATATTATTAGGACTCCTGTTTTACAAATGAGGAGAGCAGAAGACAGAGAAGTTCTGTGCTGAGGTCACCCAGCTGATAAGAAGGAGAGCGGTTCCGATTCAGGCCATCTGCATCTAGTCCCCTTGCTCTCAACTCTGGTGCCCAGTAAGAATGGGTTGAGTTCATTTGAACCCAGCTTTCCAGATTGCTATCAAGGTTTACATTTTCCGTTTGAAATAAGAATTGTCTGGCACAATTCACAGAATAGCATGAGGATTGATAGGTGAGCCCTGACCTTGGTGTTTGTCTCCTTAACATGTCTCCCCATCAGTGGCAATGTCTTGGAGGAAGGACTGGTGGAAAGCACCCTGTTTTCACCATCGGCATTATTGTGCACACATGGTCTTACCACCCCTGTCATTTGGCAGGAAATTATTCTGAAGATCTGATGCTGCAAGCGTCTTTAACTTGGAAAAACCATAGGAAATGTAGCTTTAAAAGAGCTGATGCCTCTGTTAATATTTTGGTACCTGTTGGAACAAGCGTCAGTATTTAGAGACCTGCTGGGCGCTTGCCGACAGCTCTACAGGTATAGTCTGTCCTGAAAGGAATTTCCTAGGCTTTAGGCTGGGTGTTGACATTGCCAGTGGGGACGCTGGTAGAGGGAACATCTGGGCCAGGTTGTTGGTGCCTGTGGCATGGTTCTATCAGAATGTGGCTGTGACATTCTGCTGTCTGCTTCACCTGCTCCAGAGCCTGACAGGCCTTGCTTGATGATGTTGTTCGTGAGTGAAGCAAATGAAGAGGAAGGAGAACAGGCCAGAGAGAAGTACAAGCAGACTGGACTCTATCAGCTTGTCTGTGTGACTTAAGCTCCCAGGACCTCACAGGGCCGTTGTGAGGATCAAAGGATGATAAATGGGCAGTAGCACTTACAAAGGCTTAAAACGCTGTGCAAGTATGAAGCATTATGATGACTCTGACATGGAGTGCTTACCAGTGAAGCAGGCCCTGATCCTGGGCCCCATGAAGCACTCGGGTCAGGAGAGGGAAGGGAGATACCAGTAGGGGTGAAGCTTAGTCTCCCCTGCGCCTTGCTGCAGCATCTAAATTAAATGTTTTCCTGTCAAAGCTTTCAGCAGGATGTCACTGTCTTCTCAAGTACAGTGAGGAGGATAGGAACACACAGAGCCCCTAGGGGTAGAATTTGGAAAGTTGGGCCCAGATTTGTCAAAAAAGTAGGTGATATTTCACTGATGAAAGTAGCTCAAGGCTTCTGATTCGCACTCTATTCTGGATACTGCCTTCATCTCTCGTCATAGTCCAGCTTCTAGAAAGACTAAACTGACCCTTTTCATGTGCCTAAAATGTGAACAAGCACAGCCCTCCCCACCTCTTCCAATCTAGGGCTGGTGGTGGTTGTGCCAAGCTAAGGGTGGGGAGTTTGGTGAGGAATAGAATGGTGGGAGAGGGAAGGCTGGCTGAGAGTACCGAGGCCATTGTCCAGTTATAAGAGCATGCCTGCTAGGCTGGGGAAGGATGGGAGACCCACTCCTCCTGGTTGCTCAGGGCTTTCCTGTGTTAGCTCTGAAAGTCCCATGTCCTCGAGTCCATATACAAGCAAGAGGTAGTGAGTGCTAGAAGGACAGAATACCAATGAGGAGGGAGTCCTGATTTAGGTGAGGTGGAAGCTCTCTGAGAAACGTCTGAGCTTTGGCCTGAAGCTCTGCCCTTGCATTGTGGAGATTGTGCCCTGCACAGGTACCTGGCTGAAATGTGCATGCAGCACGAAGCAAACTGAGATGGTGGGTCACCCTGAAGGACCCTGGCAAATCCTACAGCAGGTCTCCAACCAGCCAACCCGGCCTGCCCTTTCTGGCAGTTATGAGGCTGGCTGCTGACTTTGCACACCCCTCTGTGATTTTCCAGGTCTCTGGGCAAGAAGGGACATGAAGGTCAATGGCAGGAACTGTGGGATGATGCCATCGGTGGTCCCCACAATACCCTTGTCCCCCTGCAATCCAGCCCTCAGAGCAGTCTCTCATCAAACAAAAAAGCAAATGTACAGAGGAAAGTCCCTGACTGCAGACGCCTCTGCTGAACAGCGAGCCACTGGCTGCACAGTGAGTCAGGGAGGGGCAGGCCCATGCCTTCCCCTGTTGGCCTGACTGTGCCTCATTCGCTCCGTCTGACGCAGCGATGGTTAGCTCCTCCCAAGGCCACTGTTGGGTCTGTCTCCTTCCTCCTCTACCTCCAAGCCCTCTCATCAGTAGCCCATAATGTGCCAACAGTGAAAACCCAGCTAGGAGATGGAGGTGGGAAGCATAGCTGGGGTGGACCCAGGAAGCAGCCTTGATTCATCATATCCCTGTAGTGCCACTCCAAGAGGGCGGGGTGGGCAGTGGGGGCCCGTGGGATGATGGGAGGTGGCAGGCACTGTGCTGGGCACCATGCGTGCCATCTGAGATAATCCTCATGACAGGTCTCTGGCGATGTGCTATTGTCGTCTTCGCAGGTAAAAAAATGAGGTCCATTCTCAAGGACATGTGGGTGTGACAGAGCTGAATAGAGACAGGTCTTCTAAATCCTAGCCCAGGACTCCTGATGGTACTGTGGGGCTCTTAGGCTGTCCTTTACTGAAGGCTGTGCTTCTGGAGATGTCTCCACTGGGGCTCACCTTGATTTTGTCCAAGGTGGCTTGAATGATTTGCCTGGGCTTCCCGAGTATTCGGGGTCCCTGCCTCTGAATCCTCCTGGGTGCTGAGGGCTCACTGACTGTTCAGAGGCCCTGCTGCATCTTTGCCATCACTGCTGCCATGCCTTGCTGCACTGCACTGCACTGTTCTTTGCTGTCCTCCTCAGGTGCCATCCCACAGTGGACCCTCTACTTTGGGAGCGAGTTTTCCCTCAGCATTTAGAGATCATCTGCCACCTCTGCATGATCTGGAAAGTCTGTAATTGCACCTTTTCAGAGCTCCACAGGCTCACTGTACCTCACTCACCGTTTAATGCCCTGGTGTAAAGACGAGTGTCAAGTGTCCTTGGAAACAGGCCAGAAGGAAGGCGTTTGAGGAAGATGACCCAAGGCTGCATTGAAGGCCTGCCCTGTTAATGCTACTTGTGGTTGAAGGATGTAGAAGATAGCTTTCCTCTTCATCTCTGACTGGCTTCCTGACTTCCAACCCACTGTAAATGACTCCTAAGGACGGCAAGCTTCATTACTTGTTCCTTCAGAGTGTGTGCGATAAGTACCTACTATGGGCCTGGACTCTCTCCATTGGGAAATAGTACTCATGAAGCCGGTGCTTATACTCTCTCTCTCTTATCAATTCTCCCAGGAAGCCACTTTCCTATGGAAAATAGATTTCTGGGGGTCTGTCCTCATATTCCAAACATGTCCAGCATTCCAAACATGAGTATGCAGACAGAGACTTGCAAAAATGGGGAGAAAAGGAAACAACACACATACACCTTGCCCTTCTCCCCACTGCCTCTTACTTCCACTGGAATCGTGAGGAAAGCGAATGGGACAAATGGGGACAAAGCCCTGCAGACAACCCAAGGAGCACACTGGGAAAGGGTGCAGTGGGGTCAACCTCTCACCAAAGGGAAAATGACTTCTAGCCAGCTCCTGATGCCTGGAGGCTGAGAGCGTTTCCTGTTTTTGCTCCTGGAGACAACCTTCTCCTGACATTGGTGTCTCATGTGCCCAAGAGGGTGCTGCAGTACTTAGCAGGCCCAGCTCTGCAGGGAGGTGCCTGAGCCATCAATTGGTGATCACAGCTGCAGGTTCAGGGAGAAGAGGGACTAGGGGGAGGGGAAGAGGAAGAAGATGGGCACGGACACCTACCTTGGGAACCCTGCCTCCTCTCACCCCCTCACCCTCTTTACATACTCAATTGTCCATCAATTAATTCAGCAACTGTATTTTGTGCTCCTGATATGTGCTGGTACTGCTCTAGGCATTGGAGGCACAGTGGGAAAAAGACAGCTCCTGCCCTCACATTGTTTGTTTTCTAGTAGGGATGACAGACAATATGCAAATAAACTGACAGTAGTGACAAGGGCATGAGGGGGAAAAGGCAGAGTAAGGGAGTAGAGTGTAGTGTGCGTGTGGTTATATTTAGGGTGATTAGGGAAGGCTTCCCTGGGGAAGTTTATATTTTGTGTTTTGGCAGATGGATAAAGTAAGGGGAACAAGGTTATTCCAGAAAATATGGAATCTGGGGGAAGAGAACTCAGATGAAATGAAAACCAAGTGTAAAGGCTCTGATGTAGGGATGTATTTAACATATTTAAGGGAGAACAAGTTGGCCAAATTGGCTCAGATGCCTTGAGCAAAGGGGTCTGAGAGATCACATCACCTGGGACCGGATTGTGGAGGGCCCTACTTGCTACAGTAAGGACTTTCTGTTTTATCTGATGGGTGATGGGGAGCCATTGGCGGGTGAGAGAGCAGGGGAGTGGTATCACCTGACTTACAGTGAAAGGGGTCATTCCAGCCACTATGGGCTCTACTACCAGGGCAATTATTATATAATGAGAACTGCTAGCAGATAATGCTTGTGGATATGGTTTTGAATTGCAGAATAAGTTACTGCCCCAATCTGGAGACAGCTGTTGTTGCGTGGTAGAAAGGTTGTGGCATGTAAAGACAAGAGAATGGGTGAGCCCAGCTCTGTGACCTTGGGCAAGTAGTTTAACATATCTGAACCCCAGTCACCCATTTGTAAAATAGGGATCATAATCTGCCCCTAACAAGATGAAGAGGGTGAAATTGCTTTGTAATATGTAAGGTGTGGTCTCCTCCCCAGGGCATTGACTTTTAGTACTTATCAAGGTGTCCTGCATGCCATGGGCTTTATGCTCACCCTCCCTTGACTCTGCTTTCAACTCTGGGAGCAATTCTTTAATTAGCATCTCTTGGTTTGAACTGGTGGGGGTGAACTCATGATTTACTGCCAAGATCTTGACGGATGAAGACTAAGGAATACTGATGATTCCCATGGCTTGGGCATCTGCTTGTGATTTCCATGTTTAAATCCCCAGTCATGTTCTCATCTTAAAGATCCAGACCGGTATTGAGAGTCAAGTCCTGCATTTCTGCACGTCTTACCAGCAGAGGCATGACTGCCTTTGCTCCGGACTGTCTTCCCAAGGAAGTTTCTGTAGCGAACAGCTATGGAAGAAGGAAACAGAGTCACCCTCTGTAGCTAAGGGCAGGCTAGTTGCTATATAACAGTACAATAGAGATAATGTCTTCCAGAGCAAAGGTCAGGCTGACTCACAAGCCATTATAAGCCAAGTTTTCTGAGCTGGAGTGCCTCCCCTGTAGCAGCCCACTGCTTTTAGGGTATCACCTGGCTCTTCATGTTGCCCTGTGGGAACCGGGGGAATCAGTGCCAATGCCGATACTCTGGCTGCTGCTACTGTTGTGAGTAATGAAGTCCTTTGCTCCAACCAGGGGTCTCATAAATCCTGCCAGCATCTAGGAAACTGTGTCAGGCTCCCTTGTTAACTTGCAACTGGGGTAAAATCTCAGACCATTCACAGTTCTTAACAACTGGAACCTTCAGCTGTTTATAGGCATGTTCTTTTAATGCCCTTGCACCATCTTAAACTCAACATGTTCAAAGCTAAGACCATCACTCTCATTTTTTCCGCTCCCTCACTTGCGGCACTGCACTCCTGCCTCTGTCTATGGCTGTTTGCCACCCAGATGAAGTGCTAGTATAGCTGTACCCATTTTTCTACCTCTGTCGTTACCATGTCCAATGCTTCATCAAGTTCAAGGAAGATTTTTCCTTTGGAATGTTGCTCACATCCACTATGTCCCCTTCTCCCTGACCACACTGCTGATCCAGGACCCCTTGGTCCTTGTCCCAAGGCTGACTCTGTTTACTTCCGCCAGACCACATACATTGCTTTCATCATGTCCCTTTTCATTTTTATAGCTCTTCACGGTTTCAAAACGCTTTCATATACATTCTCTCAAGTCTTTGAACGAATGTGACCCTAAGTCCAGGGAGGGTATTATCCCCTTTTTACAGTCAAAGAAATTGAGGCCTAGAGATGTTAAGAGATTTGTTCATAGTTAAGAGATTCAAATCCAGCTCTTTTAGATTGAATTCTCCAGGGCTTGCTTTAAATGCTGCTGCCTTTGCCATTTCTCAACTTTGAAAATTTTAATGATTTTTTTACCTCTTAAGGTGTGTGGTATCTAAATCCCTTTGCTTTGCTATTAAGGTTCTCCATGATACAGCTCTCTTCCTCACCAGGCACGTGGTTTCAACAGCCTCCCAGGGCCTCTCCAGGGAAGACATGAGGAGCTCCTGGGAAGTGGCAGCAGTCATAATCTACATCAGGAGAAAGAGGTCCTTCAGTAGGTGGAAGGCATAACTGAAGTTTAAAGATATGAGTCTGCTTTGCAAATACCAGGCAAATAAGGCACGTCTTAGACAACAAATCTAGAATTAAATGTAACATTCAGTCTAGGTTCTCCTGAAGTCTGAAGAGAATGACAGGCAGGCAGTTGATGTGAACAGACAACTCCCAGATGACAGTGAGGCCAGGAGGAAAGAGGCCATAAGCTAGAACTATGCTGTCTGATATTGCTGGCACTAGCCACATGTGGCTTTTCAAATTTAAATTTAAATTAAATAAAATTAAGAATCCAATTCCTCAGTTGCATTAGCCACATTAGTGCTCCATAACCACATGTGGCTGGTAGCTACTGTATTGAACCTCTCCATCATTGCAGAAAGATCTGTTGGACAGCACAGAGCTAGAGAGACTAGTCCCAGATATAAATCTCACTGAGCCTCAACAACAACTGGTTGGTGACAAAGAGAAGAGCAAGGCAGAGAGAAAGCTGAGGTGAGAAGAGGACTTCCAGGGCTAAGAGCCATAGTCCTTCCAGGGAAAGGACAAAGGAAGAATCCTCAAGGTAAATGTTAGTGGCCAGAGGGAATAGTCCCCCCCCCCCCCCCCACAGCTGGGAGGCATGAACCAGGGCACACTGTAGTGGCCTGGGGCTGCAAGCAGAAGGACAGCTGTGCCTGGACCCCCAGGGGAGACCCACCCAGAAAGACTCAGTGGCAGGAACCACTGGAAACTGCCTCAGGTTTGAGGTTCAGGTGAGATCTCTGGGCCAAGTTGCTGGGCCCTTTCAACAAATATATTAGATATGCTTGATACAAATTTACAGATCAAATAAAAACACATGATGTTAGAGAGTTTGACTACAATCTATATAGCAATTTATATTGTTTACTAGAGGGCACTACTTTTGTGCAAATAAATTATGTCATAATAAAACTTATTTAATTTGAAGAAAAAATGGAACATTTATAGATTTAATGTAATTTTGACTGGACAGAAATAGCCAATCCTGGGGCCCCTGGAAATTTTACCAGTAAGCAAGTTCATTCCCACCTGTAGAAAGAGAGAGACTGTCTTAGGGTAAAGCAGTTGCTGCATTTTCTGATTTCCCATTTTGCTTTTCTTCCCTTAGGTTTCAAGAATTCCCTTTGAAGAATTTCAATCTAGTATCAACTGATCTAAGGCAAAAAGGCAGTTGTTCACACTTTGCAGAGCTAGTTTAGCTATGAGATCAGCATCCCTAACAGTGAGGTGAAGGAACAAGGGTGGTTGTATCCACTCAGGGTGTGAGGGACACGATGTGGCCCAAGAAGAAAGGAGCTGGGGTAGACATGTGTTGCTCCCTTCCTTCCAGGTGCTGTTTCCAGGAGAATGTCCTGACGGTGTAACCTGGAGTGGATTCTGAAACAAACACCTTCGTCCGTAATACTTCCTTCCCCTCCTCTTTCCTATATCTTATACCCTATCTGTTAGTCTGATAGAATGGTAGAGTGGTGATAATGACTTCTCCCTGTTTGCATGTTAATAATAACACTGTTAAAAAGTTAAATGTGCAGAGAAACACCAAAAATTAGTGTAACAGAATAGTATATTTATTGTGAATAGATAGGATTTGAATCGAGCAGTGTTAAACCACAGGTAGCCAGAAAGTGCTCTGAAGAAGGGATAGTGAAAGCAGGCTATATAGGCGGGGTCTGGTCAGGGTAGTTTCCTGAGAGTTATTGTAAATTCTTTCCATGTTGATTCCTCAGAGCAAGTGCAGGGCTTCAGGGTTAGTCAGTTATAGAAACAGAGTCATTAAGGACATGCCATATATCCTAAAACACAGCTTCCAGTCAGACCCTTGAGCTCCTGCTCATTGAAACTGGCTGCACATAGATAGGAGCCCTGGTGGTTAAGGGCTCAGCTGCTAACCAAAAAGTTGGCAGTTTGACTCCACCAGCCATTCCTTGGAAACCCTATAGGGCAGTTCTACTTCTGTCCTACAGGGTTGCTATGAGTAGGAATTGATTTGATGGCAACGGGTTTTTGGTTTGGTTTTGACACATAGATAATTCTCCAAAAGAACCCGATGCCTAAGGCAAAATGGTCTCTGCTGAGCTGCTTACTCTGCTGTTATTTGACCTGAACTTGACTCCAGGAAAGCCAGTTCCTTAAAGACTCAAGGTTTAAAAGGACACCTAAGGGCAAATAGCCTGGGTCAGTCACCCCAACTCCATGGACCCAGAAATCTGGATTCCAGGATAATTGAAACAGTTTCTCATTTCCTCTGTTTTGATCATGATTATGCTATAGAATCTTTGATCAAAACATTCAGTAATTATAACTAGGCACAGTTCAATTCTTCTGGTTGTGTGGCAAATGAGACAGTTGTTACTGGAGGCAATCAGACATGGAGTCTAGTTCTTCTTCCACCTGACTGTCCTTTACTCTGTTGCTCCAGATGAACAGAGACCAGCTGATGCATCTTGGATGGCCACTTGCAAGCTTTTAAGACCCCAGACACTACACAATGAACTAGGAGGTAAAAACAGAAACATTAAGAACAGTATTAGGCCAATTGACTGAAATGACCCGTGAAACCATGACCTTAAGGTTTTTGAACTAAGGAAACTAACCCCATGAGGTGTCTGGTTATACATAAGCCATATCAGTTACTGCTTTTCATGGGTCTCAGCAGGAACTACATTCTGCAAACCTCAGGTTGTGTATTTTTAATATAAACACAGCAATGTTCATCTATTAAGGTAGAAGCTCCTCCTAGGGAGACTAACAGGAAATCTAATGCTATTCTATTTTTAAACTCATAGCTTGAACTTCAGACACTTCTGTCGTTTGCAACTTTGCTAAGTTTATCAACAGAAACTTTTAATTTGAAAGTTATAATATCTAAACCCACTTAAAGTCTGCTTATAAAGATGCAAGAATCAGGACTTTTGGGCAACATGGCACTATAGACAGAAGCACCATGCCGTACCTCCACAGCAAAGACCTGAAAAACTAAGTCTAACAGAGACAAATGTCAGTTCTGGAACCCTAAGCATCAAATGAAGAGATAAAGAATGCAGCCAAGCACTGAATGTAATAAGAAACTGACAGAGAACAGAGAGCAAGGAGAGATACGTACAGAGGTCCTCTATCAGCTAATGCAGCATGGATTCACCATCTTGGACTCCTGTTGGAGATTGATGAACAGGGAGTATGGGAAAGCAGCTTCCTGGAGCTCTCAGCTGGAGATAGAACAGCCACTCCCTCAGCACTCTTTCTTTTGTTTTTGTTTTTTTGGTCCTGTTTCTTTGTCCTCTCTCTCCTCTTTCACATACCCGTCTTAGCTCCACACATCACAATCTCCCCTCTCCTTGCTGCCTACTTGCACCATGTACCGAACATCACACCCCCCAGCAGCACAGGAACCTGCTCTGCACTGATTCCCAGCCCTCCCTGTCAGCCCTAGTACGTGGCACAACTCCTTTTCAGATGGACCTGCCCTGCTGCACCATAGGTAAGCAACTGACCTTGCCCATTGGACAAGGAAGTGAAAATTATTGTGTCCACAGACAAGCAAATAACAAAGAATGCACAGCCCGCCTGTTTAGTCCTAACCAAACCGAACAAAAAAGTAGGACTAAATAAACAAATCTACAATCAATAAATGAGGAAAATAACTACTGAATGTCCCAAAGACAGAAGACAATATCAAAACATATTTAAAAAAGGATAGGCTGCATCCAAAATAAAACACCAGATGACTTTCCAGTAGAAGAAAAGGCACTAGAACTATCTGTTAGGGAATTCAAATCTCTAATATTCGAGCTATCTGAGAGTTGAAGCAAAATTCAGACAAAAATGAGGAAAAAATAGACAAATTCATGGAAAATACAGACAAAAAAAATGGAAGAATTCAGGAAAATAATAAGGAATAAAAAGTCAAAATAAACTCAACTAGAAATCATACCAAAAAAGCAATTAGAAATCCAAAAGATAAACAAAAAGATTTCAGAAATGGACAGTCTCATAGAAGGGCTGAGGAGCACGTTTGAAACAATGGAAAACAGGATCAGCGAAATTGAACACAAACACTTGGATACAACTCTGAGGAAAAATCAGAAAAAAGAAGGAAGAAAAATGAAGAAACCCTAAGAATTACGTGGGGTACAATCAAAGGCAAAAATTTTCGAGTGATCAGAGTTCCAGAATGGGGAGAAAACAAAATACAGAGAGTATTATTGAAGAAATGCTGACAGAAAACTTCCCCCATATCATGAAAGATGAAAAGCTGACCATCCAAGAAGCTCAACTAACCCCATATGGTATAGACCCCAAAAGAAAATCACCAAGGCATATCATAATCACACTTGCTAAAACCAAAGACAAAGAATCCTGAGAGCAGCTTGAGAAAAACGAAAAATCACATACAGAGGAGAAACAATAAGACTAAGCTTGGATTATTTGGCAGAAACCATGCAGGCAAGAAGGCAATGGGATGACATATATAAAACCTTGAAAGAAAAAAATTGCCATCCAAGAATAATATATCCAACAAAACTCTCATTCAAATAGGATGGTGAAATTAGGTCATTTCCAGATAAACAGAAATTAAGGGACTAAGTAAAAACCAAACCAAACTTACAAGAATGATTAAAGGGAGTCCTTCTATCTGAGAACAAACAACATCAGACCACAGGCTGAATCTAGGATGCAGGATCGTACCAGCAAGATACCAACCTAGGAAATGAACTCTCAAGGACTATCCAAAACCAGAAGAATTACAACAGGGAACCAGAGAGGTTAATCTGTAAATGACAACATCAGAACAATAAAAGAGAGAATAAATGGTGTAGATATAGGACCTTCTAATGGAGAAGAAGGAAAGGAGATACCAAGTAATAATAGACTGGGTTCAAACCTAGGAAGATAAGGGTAAATTTCAAGGTAACCACAAAGAAAGTTAACAAACTTACTCATCAAAATAAAATAAAGAAGAAAAACATAAAGTTTCAGTAAAAACAAAATCTACAAAAACAAAAGAAATTTAAAAAAATCCACAAACAAAAGGAATTCAGCACAAGAGAGTAAGAGGAACAAAGAAAACGTCAGCACCACAAAAAAACTACTACAAAATGACAGCAATAAACTCACACCTGTCAATAATTACACTGAATGTAAATGGTGTAAATGAACCCATAAAGAGACAGACAGTAACAGAATGGATAAAAACAAACAAACAAACAAACAACAGGATCTACCAATATGCTGTCTACAAGAGACACATATTGGAAACAAAGACATAAATTTATTAAAAATTAAAGATGCAAAAAATATATCAAGCAAACAACTACCAAAAAAGAGCAAAGTGGCAATACTAATCTCAGGTAAAATAGACTTTAAAACAAAATCTACCATAAAAGACAAACAAAAACACAATATAGTGATTAAAGGGACAATCCATCATGAAGACGTAACCATAATAAACATCTATGCAGCCAATAACAGGGCTCCAAAACACATAAAACAAACTAACAGCACTGAAAAGAGAAATTCACAAATTGACAGTTCCACAGGAATAGTAGGAGACTTCAACACATGACTCTTGGTAAAGGACAGAACATCTAAAAAGAAACACAACAAAGATACAGAAGACCTTAAGGGCATAATCAGCCAACTTGACCTCATAGACATATACAGAACACTCCACCCAACAGCTGCAAAGTACACAATTCTTTTCCAATGAACATGGAACATTCTCCAGAATAGACTACGTCTTAGGCCACAGAGTAACCCTCAACAAAATGCAAAACATTGAGATAATACAAAGTATCTTGTCTGATCACAAAGCTGTCAAGGTAGAAATTAATGACAGGAAGAGCAAGGAAAAAGATCAATTACATGGAAACTAAATAACACCATGCTTACAAACCACTGGGTAATTGAAAAAATCAGAGATGGAATAAAAAAATTCCTAGAATCAGACAAGAATGAAAACACATCATACCAAAACCTTTGGGACACAGCAAATGTGATCCTCAGAGGACAATTTATAGCAATAGATGCACATATCAAAAAAGAAGAAAGGGACAAAATGAAAACATTAACTACACGACTCGAACAAATAGAAAGAGAACAACAACAACAACAAAAAGCCCACAGCCACCAGAAGAAAGGAAATAAAGATCAGAGCAGAAATAAATGAAATAGAGAATAGAAAAACAATAGAGAGAATCAAAAACACCAAAAGTTGGTTCTTTGAAAGGATCAACAAAATTGACAAACCACTGGCAAAACTGACAAAAGAAAACAAGAGAGGATGCAAATAACCCAAATAAGAAATGAAACGGGGGACATTACAACAGACTCAACTGAACTAAAAAGGATCATAACAGAGTATTATGAAAAACCATATTCCAACAAATTTGAAAACCTAGGGGAAATGGATAAATTTCTAGAAACACACTGCCTACCCGAACTAATACAAAGTGATGTTGAAAATCTGAACAGACCCATAACAAGAGAAGAGATTGAAAAGGTAATAAAAAAAACTCCCAACCAAAAAAAGCCCTGGCCCAGTGAAAAAACGTCACTGGAGAATTCTACCAAATATTCAGAGAAAAGCCTACACCAATACTCCTCAAATTATTTCAGAACATAGAAAAAGACATGACATTTCCAAATTCATTCTAGGAAGTCAGCATAACCCTGATACCAAAACCAGGCAAAGATGCCACAAAAAAGGAAAATTACAGACCAATATCTCTCATGAATATAGATACAAAACTTCTCAACAAAATTCTAGCCAATAGAATTCACCATCATATCTATCTATCTATACATATATATATATACCATGACCAAGTAGGATCCACCAGGTATACAAGGAAGGTTCAACATTAGAAAATCAATCAACATAATTCACTACATACATAAAAGGAAAGAAAAGAATCACATGATCATCTCAATTGAAGAAGAAAAGTCATTCAACAAAGTCCAACACCCATTCCTGATAAAAACTCTCAATCAAATAGGTATAGAAGGGAAATTCCTCGACATATTAGAGGGCATCTATGCAAAACCAATGGCCAGCATCATTCTTAATGGAGAGAGGCTGAAAACATTGCCCTTCAGAACAGGAAAGAGACAAGGATGCCCTTTATCACCACTCCTGTTTAACATTGTGCTAGAAGTCCTAGCTAGAGTAATAAGGCAAGAAAAAGAAATATATGGCATCCAAATTTGTAATGAAGAAGTTAAAGTGTCCCTATTTGCGAATGATATGATACTATACCTAGAAAACCCAAAAGACTCTACGAGAAAACTACTGGAACTAATAGATTCAGCAGAATAGCAGGATACAAGACAAACATACAAAATCAGTTGCATTCCTATACACCAATAGACAGGACAATGAAAAGGAAGTCAGGAAAAGAATACCATTTATAATAGCCCCTAAAAAAATAAAATACTTAGGAATAAATCTAACTGGGGATGTAAAAGACCTATACAAAGAATACAAAACACTACTGCAAGAAACCCAAAGGGATCTACATAAATGGAAAAACATACCATGCTCATGGATAGGTAGACTAAACATTGTGAAAATGACAATCCTACCCAAAGTGGTTTCCAGATACAATGCAATCCCAATCCAAATACCAACAACATTCTTTAAAGAGATGGAAAAACTAATCATTAACTTTATATGGAAAGGGAAGAAGCCTCAGATAAGTAAAGCACTACTGAAGAAGAATAAAGTAGAAGGACTTGCACTACCTGACCTCATAACCTGGTATACAGCCACAGTAGTCAAAA
This sequence comes from Dugong dugon, assembly GCA_030035585.1. Taxonomy (NCBI): domain Eukaryota; kingdom Metazoa; phylum Chordata; class Mammalia; order Sirenia; family Dugongidae; genus Dugong; species Dugong dugon. The sequence continues at coordinate 4,530,408 of CM057467.1, forward strand.
CAGCCTGGTACCGGTACAATGACAGATACACTGACCAGTGGAACAGAATTGAGAACTCAGATGTAAATCCATCCACCTATGATCACCTGATCTTCAACAAAGGCCCAACATCCATCAGATGGGGAACAGATAGTCTTTTTAAAAAATGGTGCTTGCAAAAGTGGATGTCCATCTGCAAAAAAATGCAAGAGACCCATACCTCACACCATATACAAAAACTAATTCAAAATGGATCAAAGACCTAGACATAAAGTCAAAAACTATAAAGTTCATAGAAGAAAAATTAGGATCAACACTAGAGGCCCTAATACAGGGCATTAACATGATACAACCCATAACCAACGACACACAAATTCCAGAAGATAAGCTAGATAACTCAGATCTTCTAAAAATCAAACACTTATGCTCATCAAAAGACTTCACCAAAAGAATAAAAAGAGAAGCTACGGACTGGGAAAAAATTTTTGGACATTACGATTCAGACAAAGATCTAATCTCTAAAATCTGCAAGAAAATCCAACACCTCTACAACAAAAAGACAAATAATCAATTAAAAAACGGGCAAAGGAAATGAACAGACACTTCACCAAGGAAGACATTCAAGCGGCCAACAGATACATGAGGAAATGTTCACTATCACTAGTCATTGGAGAAATGCAAATTAAAACCACAATGAGATACCATCTCATCCCAGCATTACTGGCACGAATCAAAAAAACTGGAAATAACAAATGTTGGAGAGGCTGTGGGGAGATCGGAACTCTTATGCACTGCTGGTGGGAATGAAAAATGATACAACTATTTTGGAAAACAATATGACATTTCCTTAGAAATCTAAAATAGAAATACCATATGATCCAGCAATCTCACTTCTAGGAATATATCCTAGAGAAATAAGAGCCGTCACAAGAATAGATATGTGCACACCCCTGTTCATAGCATCATTGTTCACAATAGCAAAAAAATGGAAACAACCTAGATGCACATCAGCAGATGAATGGATAAACAAACTATGGTACATATACACAATGCAGCAACGACAAAGAACAATGATGAATCTTCGAAGCATCTCATTACGTGGATGAATCTGGAGGACATTATGCTGAGTGAAATAAGTCAATCACAAAAGGACAAATATCATATGAGACCACTACTGTAAAATCTCATGAAAAGGTTTGCACACAAAAAGAAACAATCTTTGATGATTACGAGGGAGGGGAGGGCTGGGGGAGGAAACATTAAATAGACAACAGATAAGTGGTAACTTTGGTGAAGGGTGAGACAGTACACAATACTGGGGAAGCCAGCACAACTTGTACAAGGAAAGGTCACGGAAGCTCCATAGACACATCGAAACTCCCTGAGGGACCGAATTGCTGGGCAGAGGCCCGTGGAGACCATGTTCTTGGGAAACATCTAGCTCAATTGGCATAACATAGTCTATAAAGAAAATGTTCTACATTCTACCTTGGTGAGTAGTGTCTAGGGTCTTAAAAGCCTGTGAGCAGCCATCTAAGATGCTCCACTGGTCTCACCCCTTCGGGAGCAAGGGATAATGAAGAAAACAAGACACAAGGAAAAGATTAGTCCAAGGGGCTAATGGACCACAACTACCAAGGCCTCCACCAGACTGAGTCCAGTACAACTGGATGGTGTCTGGTTACCACCACTGACTGCTCTGACAGAGATCACAACAGAGGGTCCCAGACAGAGCTGGAGAAAAATGCAGAACAAAATTTTAACCCACAAAAAAAGATCAGACTTACTGCATGACAGAGACTGGAGAAACCCTGAGAGTATGGCCCCCAGACACCCTTTTAGCTCAGTAATGAAGTCACTCCCGAGGTTCACCCTTCAGCCAAAGATAAGACAGGCTCATAAAACAAAACGAGACTAATAGGGCACAACAGCCCAGAGACAAGGACTAGAAGGCAGGAGGGGACAGGAAAGCTGGTAATAGGGAACCCAAGTCTGAGACGGGAGAGTGTTGACATGTCCTGGGGTTGTTAATCAATGTCATAAAACATTATGTGTAGTAGATGTTTAATGAGAAACTATTTTGTAAGCCTTCATCTAAAGTACAAAAAAAAGATGCAAAAATCAGCTATTTCAGTAACGAATAGCGCTATGTTGGCTACAGAATATTGTATAGTAAGGGTTTTTCTCATCTCCTGATTCTTCTTTTAAAAGTTTCTTTTCGGGTCTCAATTTTAAGTTCTTCTCATATTTCTTATTTTTCCTCTTGGTTAATTATTATATATAATCACAGGAATAGCATATCAAGAACCAGTTCAAATCTTCAGGCAAAAAAAAAAGAAAAAACAAAAACCATTAGGGAGTTTAGGAGTAAAGAAAAAATGGCTTCTTATATCTGGAAAATAGAACATTAAAATATCAGTAATATTCCACATATAAAACCCATAATAATCCTTTAGTCCACTCAGTCCTATGTAGTTAATTTCTGTTCCATGTGATTCTGAATCAACTGCAGTCTACGAACCTGTCAGCTTCTACACAAGTGTTTGGGATTGACTCAGTCTAGTAGTAACCATGTTCAAAATATCACAGTCCTTTCATAAGCCCAGTATAGTCCATCTTTTGTTGAAATATTTTGGTCAAACGTTTTCAGCAAGTCAGCAAAGTAAAAACTTATCTGCTGATAATAAAACTTAAAATGGCCATGGTTAACTTATAAAATTCTTAATGTTGTTGTTGTTAGGTGCCACAAAGTTGGTTCCAACTCATAGCGACCCTGTGTACAGCAAAACAAAACACTGCCTGGTCCAACGCCATCCTCACAATCATTGCATGCAGCCACTATGTCAGTCCATCTTGTTAAGGGTCTTCCTCTTTTTCTCTGATCCTCTAGTTTACCAAGCACGATGTCCTTCTCCAGGGACTGGTCCCTCCTGATAACATGTACAAAGTACATGAGACAAAGTCTTGCCATCCTTGCTTCTAAGGATCCTTCTGGCTGTACTACTTCCAAGACAGATTTGTTTGTTCTTCTGGAAGTACATGGATATTCAATATTCTTCACCAGCACCATAATTCAAAGGCATCAATTCCTCTTTGGTTTTCTGTATTCATCATCCAGCTTTCACATGTATTTGAGGTGATTGAAAATACCATGACTTGGGTCAGGCACACCTTAGCCCTCAAAGTGACATATTTGCTCCTAAAAATTCTTTTCTAAAAATGTATATATATATTTATTGTTGTAGTTTAAGTGAAAGTTTACAATTCAAGTTAGTCTCTCATACAAAAATTTATACACACACCATTATGTGACCCTAATTGCTCTCCCTATACTGTGACAGCACACTCCTTTCCACCCCGATTTCCTGTGTCCATTCAACCAGCTCCTAACCCTCTCTGTCACCTCATCTCACCTCCGGATAGAAGCTGTCCATTTAGTCTCATGTGTTTACTTAAGCTAAGAAGCATACTCTTCACGAGTATCATTTTATGTCCCACAGTCCAGTCCACTCTTAGTCTGAAGAGTTGGCCTCAGGAATTGTTTTAGTTCTGGATTGACAGAGAATACGGGGACCATGCTTTCTGGGATTCCTCCAGTCTCAATCAGACCATTACATCTGGTCTTTATACTAGAACTTGAGTTCTGCATCCCATCCTTCCCCCACTCCATCAGGGACTCTCTGTTGTGTTCCCTGTTAGGGTGGTCATTGGTGGTAGCCAGGCACCATCTAGTTCTTCTGGTCTCAGGCTGATGAAGTCTCTGGTCTATGTGGCCCTTTCTGTCTCTTGGGCTAATACTTTCCTTGTGTCTTTGGTGTTCTTCATTCTCCTTCACTCCAAGTGGTTGGGACCAATTGATGCATCTTAGACGGACGCTTGCTAGCTTTTAAGATGCCAGACGCCACTCACCAAAGTAGGATGCAGAAGATTTTCTTAATAAACTTTGTTATGCCAATTGACCTAGATGTCCCCTGAAAGCATGGTCCCCAGAACCCACCCCTGCTACTCTGTCCCTTGAAGTGTTCGATTGTATTCAGGCAACTTCTTAGATTTGGTTTAGTCCTGTTGTGCTGACTTCCCCTGTTGTGTGTGCTGCCCTTCCCTTCACCTAAGATAATTCTTGTTTACTATCTAGTTAGTGAATAACCCTCACCCTCCCTCCCAACACTTGTAAAAGAATGTTTTCTTCTGTGTTTAAACCTTTTCTTGAGTTCTTATAATAGAGGTCTTACACAATATTTGTCCTTCTGTTACTGACTAAATTCACTCAGCATAATGCCCTCCAGATTCCTCCATGTTATGTTTCACTGCTTCATCATTGTTCTTTATCGTTGCATAGTATTTCATTGTGTGAAAATACCATAGTTGGTTTATCCATTTGTCCATTGATGGGCATCTAGGTTGTTTACGTCTTTTTGCTAAAAATTCTTAATAATAATTCCTAAAAGTGAAAGACCTGATGGGAATTAATTACAAAAGTAATGCAAAACCAATAAAAGTCAATTAAAAAAAAAAAAAAAACACTTAAGACAAAATGTCTCTAAACATAACGATTAACCCCATTTTCAAAGAACTTCAGGTATAACATATAATCTGGAGACATAATACCATATAGTCAGTATATACCAAGAATATACTAAGATTATCAAGTCTCTAAACATTTGAATAGTAATAAAATTCCATAGGTAAGAGGAGTAATTTCCCAGTCAAACCCATTGGCGTTTATGCTCTAGGTTCAAAAGAAACAAAGTTAGCAATTAAAAAAACTAAAATTGTGACTAACATAAGACAAAAAAATAAGAGGAGAAACTGACACATAAATTATTAACCCAAAGAAAATTCGGCACCTCTGATTTGACCACACATTTTATGTGATTCACAGCACATTAAATAAACTTTTTTTTTCTTTTGGCACTTTTCTCTTTACAAAGCAGGAATAAATCGTTTGTGGCTTTCCACAAAGTTTCAAAGTTGTCAGGAGTTTATCACAGGCACTGAGAAATAATATTTATTTAACCAAAATAACAATAAAAGATTTTAAAGGTAAAAAACTTAGCTTTTTGAAAAGCCAATGAGACTTGGTTTTGTTAACCAAAGACATAAAATTCTATCTAACTCAGCTTATTTTGATGAGACACGGAAGCTTTGCCTCCTAGGCAGACTGCACAGAGGATAAAATTAATGCTTCAACCAAGTAATTACAGAGAATTTTGTCATTTAACAACTAGAAACCCAATTTTTTTGCTTCATATACTTTTGGCTTTTTTTGCTATTTGATACTAAAGCCCTTCGAAATCTCATAAATTAATCCATCAGACTTTAGCCACAGCAGATAAAAACTTGACCATATCAAATAAATTCCCTTTTAAGTAATCGTTTAAACTTTCTGTCTTTGTTGCATATCTCTTATATTACAAATCTTTAAGTGGCAAAAATGAACACATTAGCAGACCCATATATATATATATATCTTTCTCTGTGGCATAAAAAGCAAAAGCATATAAACTTCATTTATAATGAATATTCTTTAACTCAGTTTACTACCAGTAAGTTTTCCAAAAATCTGGGAAATTATTTTAAGCCAATATATCACAAAGCATAATTACTGTTGAAATATAGTTCATTTGAATAGTCCATGTTTTCATTCAAGCTTTTACCATATCCTATATTTTTTCCCATTCTAACCTTAGATTTTAGGAGCTCTGATGGCACAGTGATTAAAGCACTTGTCTGCTAACCCAAATGTCAGTGGTTTGTACCCACCAGCTGCTCAGAGAGAGAAAGAAGAGGCAGTCGGCTTCTGTAAAGATTTACAGCCTTGGAAACCCTATGGGGTAGTTCTACTCTGTCATAATGAGTCGGAATCAACTCAATGGCAGTGAGTTTGGTTTGATTTGGGTATTATATGCATGGCATTTGAAGATATACAAAAATAAATGAGCAAAACAGTTTATTAGTAATCTGGCTATGATGAGATTCCAGGCTCCCAGACTCCTAACGCCATAATCCCTCCCCTAAATTGCGGGATCTCGCATACTCAACTCCAAAGGAAGAGACACAGAAAGAGACTAGGGGAGAATCTTCTACTCATGGAATAGCTGCTTGAGGAAGAAGTGAGAAAAAGAGCGATGGGCAATTTGTGTTATGGAGTGGATGTCTGGCCAGCCTGCGGGTGTGGGACAGAGGGGGTCTATGGGTCTGAGTGTGAAGGAGGGGTATGGAGGTATGTGTGAAGGAGGGGTATGGAGGTGAGGATGTGCTATGTGGAGATGTAAGCAGGGTCTGTGGCATTTTTCCATGTGACTATAAGAAAGAATGCCTACAGATGGACTGAAGGACTGTGTATGTGGGCCAGTGTGCCAGGGTGGAAGTAGCAAGGGTATAATGCACCAACTGCAGGAAGGGCATTTCCGAGGTGTCCCCCAAACCCTGAGTGGAGTCTTCCTGTCCTCCTCTTAAAGGATTCCTAGAGGCTCTTTTCTACCTAAGACAAGAAGATCAACTTCCCCAAGCCGTGCAGCTCCCTGCAGAGCCTGGCTCCCTTGCAGCATCTCCTCCCTTCACTCTACTGCCCTCCTCACTCCACAGAGGACCCGGGAGAAACCTCAGTCCCGAGCAGATCAATTATGGCTAATAACATTGAAGTTCTGGCCTGGAGGTGCTGAGGAGGCCATGAGAAAGAGAAAGGAAAAGGTGGCATGGATTCCAAAGCAGGTGAAGCACCTGAAACCATACCTCCTGCCCCACCACCGTGTTGGTGCCTGAAACCCAATCCTAGAGCCACGCCCTGGCCTGCCCCTGGTTTGTGTTAAAGCCTTGCCAGGGCCAGGGGCTGAAATGCAGAGCACGACAGTGGACCGCTCCCACTCCACCAGTGAGAACACAGAGCAGCAACCCCCCATGGAGGAAGCAGACAATAGAAAGAGGAGGGACTCCATGCAGGGTGGCTCTGTCCGTCCTGGGCACCCCTTTCTAGATGTGTAGGATGAGACCCAAGGAGCAGTGAGCCCTTGCAGGCTCACACCCTGGCCGATCTGCAGCCACACAGAAAAGCCTACTTCCTCTCCATCTCGGGCTTTTGGGCTCTGCCCCATGTACTGTGATTTATAAGACTAAAACCTCTATCATGCAAAGGCAGCCTTGCATCCTTCACCCAGATTCTTTGTCCAGAGGGAAGGATCCGGAAGGAAGACAGGCTGCAGGTCTACAGGTAGGCAGGAGCACCACTGTGTCCAGCTCACCAGCTACAGGGAACAGGGGCTCAGGGCATGGGCCAGCAGCTAAGACTCTTCAATTGGGGGCTCAGGTCACAAGCCCCTCTAACATCTGAGCACCAGGAGGTCAGACTCCCCTGACCTTGGCTCAGATGAGGACACAGCTATATGGCAAGCATGTATGGCAAGCGTGACAGAGCTGAAGAGACCTCAGAGGACACAGCATCCCAGGCCCCCTCATTATGAAAAGGAGAAACTTGAGAACCCAAAGAAGGGAAGGGACTTGGCCAGGGTCACAGAGCTGATGAGCAGCCACACCAGATTAAAACCTGCGAGGATTTTTATGGGGGAATTTTCTATAGTTTGGTGAAAGTGAGGAATTTTTCAGAAGGCTAGACATTTGGGACCAATTGACCAGCTTCCCTTCATGTAAACTGGTGGAGCACAGTCTGATTAAAGTGAAGCTACGTACCTCTTGCTAGAAAACCTCTTTTCTATACCTCTTTTTGGAAAATGCAGTGTTATGTCCATCAGGGCAGCACTCAAGTTTTCTATGCCTCCCTTTCTATGTCTCATTCTGGAACTACCAGTTTTACTTTAAAACAAATTACCCACTTTTCTTAAATAAAACACATTCTGTATAACATCTAACTTTAAGTTACTTAAATTTTTTCTTTTAAGATTTTGCTTTTAAGGTGACGGTACAAAACGTGAAAATCTTTGTCAGCATGAATTCACTTTCATTAATTTCTGGGAATATTATTGTTGTTGTTAGGTGCTGTTGTTGCTGACTCATAGTGAACGAAACATGGCCTGGTCATGCGCCATCCTCATGATCGTTGTTATCCTTGAGCCCATTGTTGCAGCCACTATGCCAATCTATCCCGGAGCGTCTCTAAATTCAGGTGGGATATACTCCAGGTCGTTCTTTGGCTTTCGTGGACTTGTTCTAATGTTCTTCTACTTCAACCTGAACTTTCATATGAGCAATTAACGGTCTGTTCCACAGTCAGCCCCTGGCCTTGTTCTGACTGACAATGAGTTTTTCCATCGTCTCTTTCCACACATGTAGTCGATTTGATTCCTGTGTATTCCATCTGGCGAGGTCCAGGTGTATAGTCGCCTTTTATGTTGTTGAAAAAAGGTATTTGCAAAGAAGAAGTCATTGGTCTTGCAAAATTCTATCATGTGATCTCCAGCATCATTTCTATCACCAAGGCCATATTTTCCAATTACCAACCCCTCTTCGTTTCCAACTTTCGCATTCCATTCACCAGTGATTATCAGTGCATCCTGATTGCATGGTTGATCAATTTCATACTTCCAAAATTGGTAAAAATCTTCAGTTTCTTCATCTTTGGCCTTAGTGGTTGGTGCGTAAATTTGAATAATAGTCATATTAACTGATCTTCCTTGTAGGCGTATGGATATTAACTGATCACTGACATTGTTGTACTTCAGGATAGATCTTAAAATGTTCTTTTTGACGATGAATGCAATGTCATTCCTCCTCAATTTGTCATTCCTGACAGAGTAGACCATATGATTGTCTGATTCAAAATGGCCAGTATCAGTCCATTTCAGCTCACTAAGGCCTACTATATCAATGTTTATGCATTCCATTTAATTTTTGATGACTTCCAGTTTTCCTAGATTCATACTTCATACATCACACCCTCCAATTGTTAATGGATGTTTGCAGCTGTTTCTTCTCATTTTGAGTCGTGCCACATCAGCAAATGAAGGTCCTGAATGCTTGATTCCATCCATATCATTAAGGTTGACTCTACTTTGAGGTGGCAGCTCTTTCCCAGTTGTATTTTAAGTGCCTTCCAAACAGAGGGGCTCATTTTCCTGCACTATATCAGACAATGTTCCACTGCTATTCATAAGGTTTTCACTGGCTAATTTTTTTCAGAAATAGACTGTCAGCCCCTTCTTCCTAGTCTGTGGTAGTATGGAAGCTCAGCTGAAACCTGTCCACCATGGGTGACCCTGCTGGTATTTGAATATCAGTGGCATAGCTTCCAGCATCACAGAAACACTCAAGCCCCCACAGTACAACAAACCTGACAGACGCATGGGGGCTGGGAATATTAGGACTATTTAATTTATATAAATGCTTATTTATCACTAAAGCAATCAGAATAAAGTTATCTGAAGGGATACTATAATCTATTTTAATAATACCATCCAGATGTAGGAAATTATTATACTGTCATAAGCCTATCTTCTGCATCCTTTCAAGACTCTTTTAAAGAAGTGGTTTAGAATAATTTGTTCTTTTTAAGGCCTTTTTATACCAACCAAAATAAACAATCCATCCTTTTACAGTGCACTTTTCAAATGGACCCATTTATATCAAAGTTTCTCAAAGCAGCTACTGAAATCCAAAATCATAAGATAGGCACAAGAAGCAGTTTTTCTTGGAAGAGAAAAGAACTGAGACTTAAGACGACCTCATTAAAAAGCTGGCAACTTTCAGCAATGGCCTTCAACCTGAGGCAAGACAGAAACTCAGAAACAACACTTTCTGTAGATCAGAGTGAAGCTCTCTGAACCCAATGAGACAGAAAAACCCTGTAAACTCACTGTGTGTGAGGCCAGCTCAAAAAAACAGGCTTATACCACAAAACACAAAACAAAGCAAATAAGGAACCCTATTTCTTAAAATGTCTACAGCAATTCTTTGGTAATATTGACCCAGTTCAATGGAAAAAACAGGGTCTAGATAAAACTTATTAACTTGTCAGTCTCTCAGATGGAGGGATTTCTGATCCGTTGTTGAAACCTGAGCAGGCATTTCCCAAACAGAAAAGACAATGCAAATGAGAACTAATTTTTCCAAAGTGATCACTGAAATTCCAAATTCCTTCTAGTATGTTTAGCTTATAGCGTTCATTGAACTTGAACCCCAAACCAGTTTTCTGGTGCAAGGGAGCTCCAGCTTACTTTTCTTAGATGTCAAGGATCCTATTACCTTAGATTGAATCTTTGGTTTCCTTAAGCCAAACTAAATTCCTAGAAGGGAATCTGCCATGGGGTTTGGTCAGTGTTTTGTTTTACAGTGTACCTCCATTGCATGAGAGTTTTCTTGCTATTGGTGGACAGCCTAGTGGTCTGGCCCCTCTCATGTCCCAGCTTATGCTTACATGAACATCTTTCTGTTAGTGGTGAGTGTCCTAGAGGTCCTTAAAGTGCTTTGACCTGTGCCCACGTATTTTTGCATCTTTAGAACTCTGAGATTCCTCTGCAATAACCATACAAAACCTAGTTTCATTATTTCTGAAAAAGCTCATTCTGCCAGCTATAGACCCAGTCTTTTACAATTTCCTATCAATTTCAACTAAACAACATAGCTGCTATGCAAACTGCAGAGCTCAAGACCTGAGAGTTTTTACCATGGCCCCAAAAAGACTGGAGAGAAGGGAGCAAATAAGAATGCTTTATAGTATGGGCCCAGTTCCTGATTGCCTCCAAGGATTGACAGACTTGGGAGGATGTATTCAGGGTTCCCTTTTTGTAGAGAAAAATTTCATTAAGGAGCTTAAGGTTACTTTTGGTCAGTTTTGAAAGTGTTTTTCAGAGAGGCTATTTCAGAATCTTGTATACATTTGGGAGCCGCAGAATACCAGTCAAAATAAGCATCCCATTACTGTTACCTGGTTTTGGTGCCACAGTTTTCTAATTTATACCTTAAATATACTAGTGTCTCCAATTGGTACTAGTTAAATATGCTAGTATTCCAAAGTGGCCACTTATTTGACAAACTGTCTTTAGTGAATTCAAACCATAAATCCAAATACAAACAAGACAGTCTCATAGTTCTTGTCCATGTAATGAGCCGGAGTTCCACTGGCAAAAACTGCTGCTTTCTTGGGTTTGGTAGACAGTCCTAAGCTCTATGAAACAATAAATTCACCAACAACTCACCATAAATATTAGATTCAAGTTCAAAATGCAAAAGGAGTGGAGCTTGAGAATTGAGAGGGCTTAACTGAGATGACCTTCAGATGCTCCGTGGAGACAGTAAGCCAAAAGGGCTTTTGTGGGCACCACTCATATGTACAATGAGAGCTCCAGGGGATGTTTGTCAGCTGCTTCAAACCTCATTTCTGACGTCAGGAATTGTTAAAAACCTAAGTGCTCAGAGAAACACCAAAAATTAGTGTAACAGAATAGTATATTTATTGTGACTAGATACGATTTGAATTGGGCAATGTCTACTCAAAGGTATTGGGAAGGTGCTCTAACGAGGGGATAGTGAAAGCAGGCCATATAGGTGGGTTCTAGGCAGGTAGCCTCCTGAAGGTCATTGTAAATCCCTTCCATGTTGATTTCTCAGAGCACGTGCAAGGCTTCAGGGTCAGTTAGTTGTAGAAACAGACTCATTAAGGACATGCCATATATCCTAAAACACAGCTTCCAGTCAGACCCTTGAGCTCCTTCTTAAAACTGACTGCACATAGATAATTGTCCAAAAAAACCCCATGCTGAAGGGAAAATTGTCTCCACTAAGCTGCTTACTAGACTATTGTTTTATCTGAAGGTGACTCTATGGAAACCAATTCCTTAAAAGCTCAAGGTTCAAAAGGACCTCTAAGGGCAAATGGCCTGGGCGGGTCACCTCAACTCCATGGACCCAGAAATCTGGATTCCAGAAGAATCAAAATGGTTTCTCAGCACTTATATTTTTAACACTTCTGGAAACAGCACCTGAATGAAAGGTAAGGCCACATGAAGGGATGTTTACGTGCAGTGAGTGGGGCCAGATTGCTGCATTTCTGAGCCTCTTCTTACAACATCATTTGTCTTACTCAAGCCCCCTGCACTCTACAGACAGCCCTGGAACTTGGCCTCCAGATGTGCCATCAGATAAGGGATTTGCCGGAGACTAGCTGATCTGAAGCCCCATGAGGCCAGTAAGGAGACACTTGGACCCAGCTAAAAGTCAGTCAGTTAGAAACACTCTCCTTCAGACCAAGTCCTGAGGCAGGGTAGACCTGCTAGTCTGACCTCGGTGGGTTTGCACACAGGCAATCTGGGATTCTGGGCATCTAAACTGGGCAGAGGAGGAGCTGTGGGGAATGTTTCCATGTTTGGGGTTGTGTCCTGCAGGCTTGGCTGGCACTGAGGTGAGGTGTTAGAGAGCAGGGTGGACTTAGTTGGCAGACCACTCAGGCAGCAAGGCCTGCAAAGCTGTCAGCACACTTCATCAGCCTTCTGTAGATAACCTGGGCTGGGTGGCAGGTCCCAGCCCTGGGAGAAGGAGCAAGATGAGGTAGAGGAGTGTTTCCCTGGTTAAGCAGGTTAGCAGTCCAGCAAGGATACCACACCTATGAACGAAGTAGAGAACTGTCACATCAGCAGCACCATGGTGAATATGTAGATGGGTGCCAGGCCTTTCACTCAGGGTCCAAGGTTGCTTTTGCAAAACGAATTTCAGAGCCTGCCTCCCTCATCCTAACACCCATAATGGGGAAGAGCTTTTTCCACTTTGCATCTTTCAGTGCCCAGCACAGCATCTTACACACCATATGTTCTCAATCTGGTTTAATAGATATTTGTTGAACTCCTACCATGTTCCAAGTGCCTGTCCTCATGGTGCTAACATTCTAGTAGGAGTAGACACAAAGCAGTAAAGTCAGGAAGTAAATGAATGGAGTCATTTGAGATGGAATTAAGGCTTGGTGGGAGTAAAGCAGATAGACTAGAGGGTGTTGGGGTGGAGGTTCTTCTTTGGATTGGGTTGTCAAGATAGGCCTCTCAGGTGGTGATACCTGAGCTGAGACCTGATGGACAAGAAGAAGCCAGCCCTGTAACTGTCTGGTGGGAGAGTTGGCTGTTCCAAGCAGAGAAGACAGCAAGTGCAGAATTCCTAGGCAGGAGCTGTGAGCCTGGTGTGCTCCAGAAACAGAACAGGAGACGAGTGTTGCAGGTGTGGATCTAAATGAGTGAGCAAGGGAAGAGTAGGGCGAGATGCATTGGAGGCTGGCAGGGCCCAAGTCCAGTTTCTTAAAGGAGAACCATTGGCATTGGGGTGAGACACTCAAAGGAATTATGTGACATTTAGCATCACTGGCCCTCACCTGCTGAATGTTAGTTGCACCTCCTCTCCCAGTCATTTTGACAACCAAACAATCCCCCAACACATTTCCATACACTGTCTAGTGAGGGTCACCGGCAGATCATTAGGACCTCAACACACTTCTTGTGTATCAAGATGTAAGGGGAGTGGAGCTTGCTGGGTGGGCACAAGTAAGTCCAGCAGAGTCTAGCGGGGACAGTAGGAGGGGGCTATCCCTAGACATTAAAAATTTCTTACCCAGCTTTATGGTGATCAGGCTTGGGGTGGATGGTAATATAGGATAAGAATAATATAGCTATGTATTGGAGTTTTATGTTGTTATTGTGTGCTGTCGAGTTGATTCCGATTCATGACGACCCTATATAACAGCACAGAACTGCCCCATAGGATTTCCTAGGTTTTAATCTTTATTGGAGCAGATCACCAGATCTTTTCTCCCTTGAAGAGGCTGGTGGGTTTGGACCACCGACCTTTTGGTTAGCAGCTGAATGCTTAACTATGGTGCCACCAAGGCTCCTTTAGAGTTTTATGGTGTATGCTATCTCATTTTCCCCTCACAACAATCTTGTGGGGCCAAACAAGCTGTTTTTTTATTGCTGTTTTAGAGGTGAGAGGACAGGATTAGGAGGGTAGCAGACTTTCCCAGGCTGCCTGTGGTGCAGGTATATAACCAGAATCAGAGCAATGCAGGTTACCAACTTTGGGGAGGTCAGGAGTACACACGATACAGGTGTAGATCCAGGGTCAGAGTGAAGCAGGTCTCCTGATGTTGGGCAGTTTGGGATGTGCACACAGTGCAGGTGTATAGCCATGGTCAAAGCGATGCAGGTCCCACTGATACTGGTGAACTCAGGTGTGCACACAGTGCAAGTGTATAGCTCAGGTCAGAGTGAGACAGGTCTTCCTGACATTGGGGTGCTCGGGTGTGTACATGGTGCAAGTGTGGAGCCAGGGTCAGAGCAAGGCAGGTACCCTCAAGGTTGAGGAGCTTGAGGTGTGTACATAGGCAGGTGTCTAGCCAGGGTCAGGACCAGACAGGTCTCCCTGATGTTGAGGAACTTAGGGTGTGCACACACTGCAGTTGTATAGCTCATGTCAAAGTGAGGCAGGTCCCCAATGTTTGGGAGCTTGGATGTAAGGAGTGGGATGTCTGTAGAATGTGAAGAGAGTGCAGAGGGAGGGGGTCAAGTGTGTGCACACACTGTGAGAGGGACCTCTTCAAGGACACAGTGAGCCACCTGAAGGAGGGACATATCAGAGCTGTCATTCAGAAGTGGGAGATGGCTGCACCAACAGCCTGTTGGTAGTGGCAGTGGGGTCAGGGTGACTTAGAGAAAGCAGAAACTGGAGCTGGCAGGAGGCAGTAGGTTGAGGAGCAGCCCACCCTGTCACTGTGTCAAGGATAAGCCTGGAGCCTAAGGGTTGAGGCAAAGCAGTGGAGGACAATGGAGGCAGCTCATTGGCAGCCCTCTCCTGGATGTGTGCTGCCGGCTGCTATCTGGGCCTCCCTTCTGTGCTTGGGCCAAATTTATGATGGAAGAAGCCTGTTTTTGGGCCTCTGACTATAACTGGGAAGGGGTAGCAGAAGTAGGATGCACTGAGGTCACCCTGGCATCACTCTAAACCTTGTGCCTCAATCAACCAGGGTCTGGATTACTTCCTGTTGGTGTCCTAGCACCCAGCACTGTACCTGGCATGCTGGAGACCCTTAACACACGTTCACTGGAGTGCTGAAAGGAGAAGACAAAGTTCTTATGAGGCCTGTGGGGATAGATGGTGGGGAAGGGCATCATCTCTATCCCAGGGTGCTCACAGCGGGAAGGACACTCACAGTGCCATGCTATGCAGATGACAAGGAAGCAGTCCCCTGTGTCTGGGGAGGCGGAAGGTGCTGTGAGCTCAGGACATCAAAGAGACTTCCAGGGAGGTGATGTGGGTGAGCTGCAGGTTAGCAGAGGAGGGGAGAGCTGGGGATAAGCAAGCTCACTCAGGACAGAGAGTACGTCAGTTCAGGTCAGGTACCTGGGGTGGGTGGGGGCAAAGTGAGAAAAAGGGAATGAGATAAAGCTGGAAAGGTAGAGGCCATGTTGTTGTGGAAAGCCTTGGTTGGATTAGCATATCTTCTTTCAATGAAGCAGGCTAACTAGAAGAACAGAAAGAAGAAAACTTGGAAATTCAGGAAATTACAGTCCTTCCCCTTACAGTTCTTCAGTGGTGGCACGATGTAGTGAAGGGCACATGGGCTTTACCTTTAGTGGCCTCAAGTTCAAGGCCTAAAGCAAGGTCGCAGTGAACCAATGTACTCCTGCAATGCCACTTGCAGAGTGCCCAGTGGCACCCACTGATGGGTTAGTTCTTCCCTGCCATCTCTGGGCCCTTGTCTGTATATCTTCCTCTTGCTCCACCTGGCATGGCCTGTCTAGCTGCGCCCACCTCTCTAGTCTTTCTGGTCCTGTGCTCATGGGTGTGCACTCTTGTTTCCTGGCCAGCTTTGCTCATATCAGCTGCTGGAGCCACCTTCTTGGGTTCTAACTCTGGCCAGTCTGAGACCTTTGGGAAATAAGCCAGGTCAATTTTCCTCTTGCACAGACAACGGGGCTCAGAATTGGGTATGACTGACCCCAGGACCTTTGGGGAGTTTTTGACCTAAAAACTATGCACATAGATGTCAAGACCTTTCTCTTCCACAGACCCAGTCACTACTTACCCTCCCCTTCTACAGATGGGACACTGTGACTCAGACTGCAGGAATGGCTCAGTTGTCACCTTGTATGGGACAGAGTCAGATCTGTTCAGCAGAGCCCCACTTCCCAGATTGCTTTCAAGTCTGACTCTCAAGGGTGCGTGAGGGTGAGGGCATCCTGTTACAGCACCTCCCGGAGGTAAGGGCAGACTGGGGCTGGGGCTGCCAGAGAGTTCTGAGATTCATGGTCTGTCCTTTGAGGAAATCACCTTCGGGAGGTACTAAAGGCTGGCTGAGGGCTGGAAACCCCAACCCTACACACAGACAGAAAAATTACTGCAAAGCTGTGAGCTTCTTCATTTTTTTCCTCTTAGTCTTGTGACTCAAGGCCCTGAGATACCTCTTTTCTTAGTCTTCCCCTGAAGTGGGGCTGGAGAGGAGACCACAATGTCCCCAGAGAGTCGCTCTAGGAAGGCCAAGCAGGTAGAGAGTAGGTCCTCTGCTGTGGTGGGACACATGGTGTCCTTGCCTATATATACTCATGCAGAGCAGAGGCCCCCTGGAAATGAGAGGCTGAGGGACACCCATAAGCAGGCTACCCAATGTCCAGATGGTTGGAGGCCCCCTAAATCTTGAGAGAATGAGACAAAGTAGTAGTTTCTGGGCCCCACCCCAAAGGAGTCCTGGAGGCTCAGTGAGTGCCACCTCTGTCGCTCCTCCTGGATTTAGAAGCAATGTCTCTGCAGGTGGCCCAGCTCTGACTCCACTCTGGATGGGGTGGAAAACAGTAAGAAAATCTGTCACATTTCCCTTCTTGTCCCTGCCCTCAACTGGTACATGAGCCTGCTGGGGACTGATCACTTCCTTGAAGTAAGAGAACAGTCTATTGGAGAAACCTTTGGAGATTCCTTTCTTGGTCTTAGACCCCTCATCTGTGGTAACGGGGATAAGAGTGCTTGACCTAATAGGTTCTAGTGAAAGATGGGAATGCGCTCTCAAATATTTCATGAAGGTGTGATAATCATTGTTGTTCATTAGGCTATTCTATTGTTTATTATCTCTATCCATAACAATATCTACATCATTCATCTGTCTGTCTATCTTATCTATCTAAACATCCATCCATCATCATCTTCATCATCTATCTCTACCCCTGTCTATCACCTATCTCTAGCATCTTTTTCTGTCTTTCTCTTTCTCTGTATCATCCATCCATCCGTCCATCCATCCACCCATGCATCCATCTGTCCATCCATAATCTGTTTTTCCTGATTTGCTCCTTTCAGTGATAGAAGGGCAGGTTACATCTTAACCTGGATTCCACAGGAGGGACATAAGATAGTACAACTTCCCCAAAAACAGGCAAGGAAGAACCTCATAGCAGCAAACCAATGGAATATTTTCAGAGTTTAGGCCTCTGGTGTTCCTTTTTCCCATGAAAAAGAACCCAAAATAGCAATTGCCTCCAAAGATTCCTGTTATCCTGCTGGTTTTTATTTCTTGAAGGGAGCGCCTACTGAGAGGGGTGAGCCTGCTGCCTTGCCAGAGCCTGGTCCTGGTGTTCTGCCTCCTTCTTAGCCAGTGCCTTGGGGGTGGGTCTCAGCCTGCCCTGATTCCCATCCCTGAGAGGACTACGTTCAGGTCATGTCAGAGGGCCTGTGCCTGGGCTGGGGAGGGGTGTGACAGTGGGGGAACATCTTCAGTGGAATGCAATCGGGGCTCATCTAACCCTTTGGATCTGGGCATCCTGCCCACTGTGCAGGGATTTGGATAGTGTTCTTGGGCTTGCTTTCTGTGTCTTGAGTGTGAGGACAGCATCTGCTTATTGCTGGTGGCTGTGGCTGCTCTGCTAAGCTGTTGGATTAATCAAATATATCACTCATTAGGGGATATTTACAGCTGTTCCCCTTGATTCTAACATTCAGTTTTTATTTCTAAGTAGACATTTATTATTCTTCCCTGTCCTTTTTTACTATGATAAAAGTGGAACTGTTAACTTGGAACATGTTTGAGCTTGGATACTCTCATAAATAATAGAGATATTCATGAGAAAGGGGCTTCCAGGACAGCCCACTTGGTTCCATTCTGAACCCTACCCAGCTTTGGTGAATCTCCAAGTAGAGAAGATGTGACTATATTTTTCCCACTAATGTAACATAAATGTCATGTTAGACATTTTCCAAAGTAGGCATGGTGCCCTTTACTTCCTATACTCTCCTTTTAAGCAATGTTTCTTTCCCTTTGCAGGGTAAGTAACTTAACCTGGAGTCTCCCCCAACTTCTGAGCTATTTTCAGTCCTTTAGGTTGACATAAACCTTCAGAAGTTCCCCCCTCCCCACCCGGCCCCCTAGGATCACAGCAGTAGCCATGGCTCCAAGCTCCATGGGAGGATGAATCCAGCGAAATTGCGGACCCTCCTTCACTGACTCCATTCTCAAGCCCAGCTTATCCCTGTCATCACTACAAACTGTTATTGAGCAGCTGTAGAGTGCAAGGCATTCAGCTAGATGTGGAATCCTCCTTCCATCTTTGGAGTTTGCAAATATCTTCCTGCCTCCCCAAACTCAGGAATCCCAGGATGCAGAGAAGACAAAGCCTTTCCCCAGCCCTCTTCTCAGCTCCTCCTCTCATAGTGGTTTGGAAAGGCTCCTACAGCCCATCCAGTCCAATTTCCTGCTGCTGGGCTGCATGAAGCAAGCGGGAGCACTAGCTCCCCTGGGTCCTCCTCTGGCTTGCTCTTTCCTGCACATCATCAGCCAGGGAGAGAGGAAAGAAACTCTGGAAAGAACCCAAAGTGCCCATTAGATGATTGTTATTATGTTGGTGCCTGTTGCAATGATATAAGTCTGAAGTCTTAGTAAAAGCCAACATTTTCCAATTAGCTGTTGCTTAATTAGCATCATGAATATTCAGAGCCCTCATGCCCTCTTGCACCCTCCTCCCTCCAGTTTCTCCCAACCCAGGCTTGAAAATGAGCTTGCTTCTTCATATCACATTAGTGATGGCGCTGCTGGATGGGCAGTGGAGGCCCAGAGAGCTCAGCACTGCATTCTGCCTCCGTGCATGGCTGTGAGTGTTCAGGAGGCCCCCCAGAGTCCTAGCTTTCACTACCTCCCTTTTCATTCTAGGGTCCAGAGGCTTGAGTCAACATATCTCCCCATTTGGAAAAATGCAAATTTTGCAGGATTCATTACTTTTGCCGTGAAGCAAATGAGGATGATTTCTTTGGAGAAGGCCCACCCTGAGCACAAGAATATGTTTCTTAAAGCACAGACTGTTAAAACAATTCAAGTCTGGTGGTTTTTTTCTTCCTTCCTCCCTTCTTCTCTCCCTCCCTCCTTCCTTCTTTCCTCCCACCTCCCTTCCTCTCTCTTTCTCCCTTCCCTCCTTATTTTCTATTATTTTTATTTATTTAGCAACAGAACCCTTCCTTCAAAGGCATCTTCCCTGGAACCTCAGTACATGTAACAGATAAAACTGCACAGCTCTAGTTAAAATACATGTGGTGACATTAAGCTCTTTGCCTCCTTTACCCACACTCCTCTCAGATCACCCCCAGGACACCTGGAAATCTAAGGAACACAGTTTGAAAACTTTGATTCTAGTTTTTTTTTTTTGTTCCCCCAGGAAAGAAAATGGAGGGTCAGGGAGGGAAGGTAAGTTGTCCAAGACAAAACAGCTCATTAGAGATACAACAGGAGGGACTTGTACACAGGTTTGCTGCCTCCTTGTCCAGTGTCTTCTTGGCCAATAACTGGGAGACAGGACAGACATGCAAGCATGGGAGGATTCCTACTCAGACAGGAGGAGGAAGGGAGACCAGGAGTTGGGTCTCCCCTAACTGCACTGAAATCAATTTGCTTCCAAACCAGGCCTCCCTCCTTCTACTACTGACTGTGGGAAGAGAAGAGAATGTCCACTTTTTGCCCTCTAAGCCCCTTCCAGACAGCCTCTCACCCCACTAAGGCTTGAACATGTCATATTGGTTATAATTTGAGCTTAGCTTGGTGGTAATTTCCCTGTAGTGCCTGCAGCTTCTTAATGCAGGCTGTGAAAATGATGTAGAATTGTGCTCTGCCAGTGCACAGCTGACTTTATTCAGAGACATCTAATGTGACAATTTTGTCAAAGCTTGTTTTAAAGAGCTGTTTTGACTGGGTGTTAATGCAGCTCTCCTAATCAGCCAATGGCTGCATCTGACCTCCCCATAACAGGACAAGGGGAGGGTAACTTTCTCCATGAACAAATGCTTCTAGCCTCTGCTCTCCTGTTCAGGAAGGCCCAGCCCCAGTAGAGGCAGGCCAAGGGTGAGTGGGCTGAGGCTGCCCGAAGCTCTGTCACCAACTAGTCATGCAGCGAGCTCAAGGGGGGAAGTAACCCAACAAGTTTGTGCTGATGAGGGCAAGTTATGGGAACAGACAGGCTTTGAGAAGACAGAGTAAGAACTCAGTTAGAGATGGCCCAGGTGCTTGGGAGCTCGGGAGTTGCACGGAGTTATAGCCTCAGCCTGTGGGGCCCACCCAGCCGGTATGGAGGCTTCCTTCTTTCTACCACATGTCTGAGCAGAAAGAGCTGGGCTCTGAGCTGGCAGACATGGGATAGAATCCTACCCAGTTTCCAGCCTTGGTCATGTGACCTGTCTCATCTGAGCCCCAGTTTCCTCATCTGAAAGTGAGAACGCTAACACTTGCAGGGTGCTTGTGAGGGTGAAATCCGATATCATAGGCGAAGATTTTGGCAGGTCAGGAAGGTCAGCTGTCCTTCCTCCTCCCACTTACTGTGCCCCTAAGCCAGAGCGTGGGCATCTACGTGGAAGTGGACACCACCATCTCCATCAGCTCCTTATCCGTCATGTTCAGGGCCATGTTTGTAAACACTCCAGTTGATGGGAGTTGGGAATTTGTTATCTCCAAGGGTCTCATATATTCTTTCAGAATCCTTGGCATCTGATTTAGTATGAGACGCTTTTCCCTGGTGTTTTATCAAGATTTTTATCTTCTTATTTTAAACCAATTTCTCTAAAAATTTTGTCTTCTGAGGGAAGCAGAAAATGAATGAATAGGTGAATACTCATTGAGCACCTATTATACTCCCGGCACTTGCTGGGCATTTTACATGCATCATGTCCTTCACCTGAGGCTCACGGGGTTATACCCCACACAGGCTCATGGAGCTGCTGAGTGGCATGCTTGGACTTGAATCCATGCCTTCTACTCCACACCCCAGGTTTTTTTCCATCATACTATTGCTAACTGTGATGACACCAAATGGAACAAGCCATCACAATCTGGCACTGAAAAATTCAGCAGCTGACATTCTGCACACAGTTCTGAGAGGTGTGGTCTGCGGGGGAGTGGTCCCCAAATTGTTTTCAAGTAATTTTTGCTGAGGAGAGACCAAAGGGGTGCTTATTCCTTGCCTGGCATTGGGATTTCCCATTTCATTTGTATCTCAAAATGTCACCTTAATCCCTTCTCCATGTTGCTAGTTACTGATGTCTATCTTTAACTTGCATGTGCTTAAGATAACCAGAACTATCTCTACCAGCTGCAGATGGTCCTAAATGGAGCACTGGGGTTTGGATTTCTATGTCCTCTTTGAGGGTCTTCCCTGTTTATGATTAGTTGAATAGACTCTGGCTCACCCACATCTGACTTCTTGTCCTGGTTCCCAGACACCCTTACTAGGCCATGAGATATTTCCCTCTTCCTCAGAACCCCTGGGAACATCTGGGCTGCTGAAGGCATTTATTTGTTTTCAAAAACAAGAGTTAAAAATAAAACCAATAACCACCAGATAACCCAGAGAAGATTAATTCAGCTTTTGTAAATACTAATGAGATTTGCAGCCCCGACAATGGGCTGAGCTCTGGTCAATGCTCTCCTGCCTGGTTCTAGGAGGAGACTTGACAAAAGTATCCTTAGGGAGGCCTGCTGGGACTCCAGCCTCCCATGCCCTCAGCCTCTGAGTCCTGTGCCCCTGGACCTGGGCAAGTCTGACCCCTTCCTGGCATCTCCTCCGCTGATGCCCTCCCAGGGCACTGCTGTCAGAGTGACCAGATACCAGTTTCCTGGGAGCAGAATAAAGTCCATTGGGTCAGGACTGGGAGTCTCTTGGTTTGTGAGGCTATTTTTAGGATGGAACTCTGGCAGAAAAGAGCTGAGTGTACTCTCGAAAGACCTCCAACCCAAGGCCTGTAGCTCCAGCAGGAGGAAGAGCAGGGCTCAGGGACTTGCCACAGGCTCTCCACCATGGGCCAGGTTACCAGGAGTTAAGGAAGAGACAGCTGTCCTATCACACGGTCATTTCAGTTGATGCAGAAAAGGCATTTGACGAAGTCCAACACCCATTCTGGATAAAAACTCTTAGTAAAAGAGAAATAGAAGGGAAATTCCTCAAAATAGGAAAAGGCATTTATACAAAACCAACAGCCAACATTATTCTTAATGAAGAGAGACTGAAAGAATTCCCCTTGAGAACAGGAAACAGACAAAGATGCCTTTTATCACCACTCTTATTCAAAATTATGCTGGAAGTCCTAGCTAAAGCAGTAGGGCAAGAAAAAGAAATAAAAGGCATCCAAATTGGTAAGGAAGAAGTAAAACTTTCCCTATTTGCAGATGATATAGTCCTATACGTAGAAAACCCCAAAGATTCCACAAGAAAGCTACTGGAACTAATAGAAGGATTCAGCAAAGTAGCAGGATATAAGATTAACATACAAAAATCAGCTGGATTACTCTAAAACAACAAAGAGAACTTTGGAAAAAAATCAGAAAAACAATACCATTTACCCCCAAAAGATAAAATACTTAGGAATAAATCTAGCCAGGGACATAAAAGACCTATATAGAGAAAACTACAAAACACGACTGCAAGAAACCAAACAAGACCTACATAAATGGAAAAACATATTGTGCTCATGGATAGGTAGACTCAACATTGTGAAAATGTCAATACTACCCAAAACTACCTACAGATATAATGCAGCACCAATCCAAATTCCAACAGCATTCTTTGATGATGTGGAAAAATTAATCACTATCTTTATATGGAAAGCAAAGAAGCCTTGGATAAGTAAAGCATTACTGAAGAAGAAGAACAAAGTAGGAGGCTTCACACTACCTGAACTCAGAACCTACTTGCCATGGATTGAATTATGTCCCCCCTAAAATGTATGTATCAGTTTGGCTGGGCTGTGATTCCTGGTACTGTGTGATTTTCCTATGTGTTGTAAATCCTGCCTCTATGATGTTAATGAGGGAGGATGGGTGGCAGTTGTGTTAGTAAGGCAGGACTCAATCTACAAGATTGGATTGTGTCCTGAGGCAATCTCTTGAGATAAGAAAGAGAGAAGTGAGCAGAGAGACAGGGGGACCTCATACCACCAAGAAAGCAGTGCCAGGAGCAGTGCTTGTCTTTTGGACCCGGGGTCCCTGCATGGAGAAGCTCCTAGTACACGGGAACATTAATGAGAAGGCTGACAGAGAGAGAAAGCCTTCCCCTGGAGCTGAGACCCTGAATTTGGACTTTTAGCCTACTTTACTGTAAGGAAATAAACTTCTCTTTGTTAAAGCCATCCACGTATGGTATTTCTGTTACAGCAGGACTAGATGACTAAGACACTACTATATAGCTATGGCAGTCAAAACACCCTGGTACTGGTACAATGACAGACACACTGACCAATGGAACAGAATTGAGAGACCAAATGTAAATCCATCCACCTACGGGCAGCTGATTGTTGATAAAGGGCCAAAGTCCATTAAATGAGGAAAATACATTCTCTTTAACAAATTGTGCTGGCAAAATTGGATGTCCATCTGTAAAAAAAATGTAACAGGACCCATACCTCACATCATACACAAAAGCTAACTCAAAATGGATCAAAGACTTAAATAAAACTTAAAACTATAAAGAACATGGAAGAAAAAATAGGGACAACTCTAGAGGCCTTAATATATGGTATAAATAGAATACCAAACATAACTAAAAATACACAAACAGCAGAAGATGAACTAGATAAATGGGAGCTCCTAAAAACTAAACACTTATGCTCATCAAAAGACTTCTCCAAAAGAGTAAAAAGAGAACCTACAGACTGAGAAAAAATTTTTGGCTACAACATATCTGACAAGGGTCTAATCTCTAAAATTTATAGAAAACTTCAACACCTCAACAACAAAAAGACAAACAACCCAATTAAAAAAGGATATGTCCATAAGACAAAACAGGACTAATGAGGCACAGCAGTCCAGGGACAAGGACTAGAAGGAGACAGGAAAGCTGGTGATAGGGAACCCAAGGTTGAGTAAGGACAGTGTTGACATGTAGTGGGGTTGTTAACCATTGTCATAGGGCAACATGTGTACTAACTGTTTAATGAGAAACTACTTTGTTCTGTAAACCTTCATCTAAAGTGAGAATAGCAGAACAACTGGAAGAACATAATCGATGTCACTGAATTGTGCATGTAGAAGTTTTTAAAATGGTCTATCTTTGGCTATGTATATTTTCACCAAAAAAAAAAAAAAAAAAGGTTGAGAAAGGAGAGGGTTGACATGTCTTGGGGTTGTTAACCAATGTCATAAAACAATACGTATACTGACTGTTTAATGAGAAACTATTTGTTCTGTAAACCTTCACCTAAAGTACAATAAAAAAAAAAAATTGGCAAAGGATATGAACAGACAGTTCACTAAAGAAGACTTTCAGATAGCTAACAAACACATGAAGAAATGCTTGCAATCATTAGCCATTAGAGAAATGCAAATCAAAACTACAATGTGATACCAGCATTACTGGAACTAATCTTTTTTTTTTTGTACTTTAAGTGAAAGTTGGCATTTCAAGTTAGTCTCTTATACAAAAACTTATACATACATAGTTATGTGACCCTAACTGCTCTCCCTATACTGTGACAGCACACTCCTTTCCACCTCTGATTACCCATGTCCACTCATCCAGCTCCTGACCCTCTCTACCTTCTCATCTCACCACTGGACAGGAGCTTCCCATTTAGTCTCATGTATCTACTTGAACCAAGAAGTGCACTCTTCACGAATATCATTTTATCTCCCCCAGTCCAGTCCAATCTTTGCCTGAAGAGTTGGCCTCAGGAATGGTTTTAGTTCTGGGTTGACAGAGAGTCCGGGGGCCATGCTTTCCAGGGTTGCTCCAACCTCAGACCATTAAGTCTGGTCTTTTTACTAGAATTTAAGTTCTGCATGCCACCTTTCTCCTGCTCCATCAGGGACTCTCTGTTGTGTTCCCTGTCAGGGCGGTCATTGGTGGTAGCCAGGCACCATCTAGTTCTTCTGGTCTCAGGCTGATGAAGTCTCTGGTCTATGTGGCCCTTTCTGTCTCTTGTGCTAATGCTTTCCTTGTGTCTTTGGTGTTCTTCATTCTCCTTCACTCTGGGTGGTTGGGACCAATTAATGCATCTTAGACAGCTGCTTGCTAGCTTTTAAGATGCCAGATGCCACCCTCCAAAGTAGGATGCAGAAGATTTTCTTAATAAACTTTGTTATGCCAATTGACCTAGATGTCCCCTGAAAGCATGGTCCCCAGACCCCTACCCCTGCTACTCTGTCCCTCAAAGTGTTTGGTTGTATTCAGGAAACTTCTTAGCTTTGGTTTAGTTACTGGCACTAATAAAAAAAAATAAAAAAAAAAAACAGAAAGTAAGAAATGTTGGAGAGATTGGAAGTCTTATACACTGCTGGTGGGAATGTAAAAGTGGTGGGTGCAACCACTTTGGAAAACGATATGACGCTTCCTCAAAAAGCCAGAAATAGAAATACCATATGACTCAGAAATCCCACTCCTAAGTATATACCCTAAAGAAATAAAAGCCACGACATGCATGAATAGACATATGCACATCCATGTTCATTGCAGCATTATTCACAATAGCAAAAAGTTGGAAACAACCTAAGTGTCTATAATGGATGAATGGATAAACATATTGTGGTACATACACACAAAGGAATACTACAGGACAATAAAGAATAATGATGAATCCATAAAACATTTCACAACATGGATAAATTTGGAGGACATTATGCTGAGTGAAATAAGTCAATCACAAAAGAACAAATATTGTATGAGACCACTATTATAAAGAAACAAGAAAAGGTTTACACATGGAAAAAAAAAAGAGAGAGAGAGACAGCTGTCTTGTCTGTGCTGGGATGTCTGATGCCAGTGTTGAGCTCTGTCATGGTGTGTTGTCAAGGGTGGGATGTAACACCCTTGCTCAGGTCACATCTCTGATACAATGTAAAGGGAGTTTCCCTGGGTTGTGGCCTGCACCACCTTTTATCTTACAAGAGATGAAAGGAAAGGGAAGCGAGCAGAGAGGGGGAACCTCATACCACCAAGAAAGCAGTGACCGGAGCAGAGCACGTTCTTTGGACTTGAGGGTCTTGTGCAGAGAAGCTCCTAGACAAAGGGAAGATTGATGACAGGGACCTTCCTCCAGAGCTGATGGAGAGAGAAGGCCTTCCCCTGGAGCCAATGTCCTGAATTTGGACTTGTAGCCTACTAGATTGTGAGAGAATAATTTTCTCTTTGTTAAAGCCATTCACTTGTGGTATTTCTGTTATAGCAGCACTAGATAACTAAGACAAGCTCTAAATCTTAAAGAAGCTCATTCTTCACCCAAACCCCACCAAGTGCTGTTTATTTTGCTCAAGCAGAAGCTGCCAGGCCTTGTCCCTCCCAGGGTGTTTTGAAGGAATTTACCCTGCCTGGACAGCTCATTGTCCAGCTATCTTCGATTCCCACTCCCTGTTCAAGTCTTTGCTCTGATGTGTTCTTCTCAGTGAGGCTTCCCCACACTCATGACTCCTCTTAGCCTCCTCTGTTTCTCCTGGAGCACCTATCACCTCCTCACACATCATAAAAAAAAACCAAAAAACAAAACTCATGCAGTCGAATTGATCCTGACTCATAGCGACCCTATAGGACAGAGTAGAACTGCCCTACGAGTTTCCCAGGCTGTAAATCTTTACAGAAGTAGACTGCCACATCTTTCTCCTACAAAGTGGCTGCTGGATTTGAAGTGCTGACCTTTCAGCTAGCAGCTGAGTGCTTAACCACCTCTCCATCAGGGCTCCTCTCGCACACCATACAACATTATTATGTTTGCTATTTACTGCTTGTCTCTTCCCACCAGAGTCAAAGCCCTCTGAGGGCAGTGACTGTGCCGGTTGTGTTCAAATGTGCCTCCCCAGTCATACAGCAGTGCTGGCATGTGGTAGCAACTCAGTCATCATCTACTTAAAGAAAGAAGATGGAAAGTAAAAGTGAGTCTTTCCTCTTTTCTTTCTTTGCCCACTCTCTGAGGAAGTTACTAAAGATGCATGAAATAGGCCACAGACGGAGGGGAACAGACTGTGACCCATCCATACACAGTGGAAATACTACTCAACTGTAAAAAAGAACAAACTGTTAACACAGGCAACAGCATGGGTGAGTCTCAAAGGCATTATGCTAAGTGAGAGAAGTCAGCCTCGAAAAGTTACCTACTAAGTGATTCCACTCATTTGACACTCTGGAAAAGACAAAATTATAGTAATGGGAAACAAATCAGTGGTTGCTAGGGGTTATGGATTGGGAGAGAGTTTGAATGTAAAGCGGTAGCTCTAGGGAGTTTTTTAGGGTAAGGGAACTGTTCTGTATCCTGATTGTGGTGGTGGTTACAGAAATCTATACATGTGTTAAAATTCATAAAAGGAAAAAAAGAGTTTTACTGTGTAATAATTTTAAAATAATGTATATATATTTTAGAAAGGAAGGGGTAGAGTTTATCTAGAAGGGCAAGTTCCAGGATAATCCATAAATGGGATATTAGTCCTGCTTAAGGGAGCGGTGTCTACACAGCAGAAACTATGCCCCGCCTCCTCACCTCAATCCCTAGATGCCAGGCCCCACATTTGTGAATGAGTGCTCTTTATGTATACACAGTAGACATAATGCATGGGTGTCTGCGTGCAATTTTGAAAGGACAGCAAGTTTTTAGTACAGAGCAATACCATTTTGGCAGTCCATTTACTGTGATAAGAAGGAAATACACTGTGAATAGAATTTTCTTTGCAAATCCCTTTTCCTGGCCTCAGACCCCGTTATGAATTTCCTGCTGTTAATAGATTGCAGTTCTTTAACTTTCCTCTTCTTGCCTGTTCTGCTGCTGTCCCTGGGCCCTCTGCCTCCTGACAGCTCTCATCTCACCATAAAGCTACTGTTCTCACTCACCACTGGGTCCCTAGCTTTTGGGCTATCCCGAAAGCTAGACAGAGCAGGAGCAACTGGCGAGCCTATCAAGTAGAAATATTTTCTACAATGATACCAGATGTTCTGCCAGCACTGAGTCCTTTCCATGTACCAACTGCCCGCTTATGAGATGCAACTCTCCCCAGGAGGAATCACATCAGTTTCTGATGCCACTGGGTGAATTTACCACTGCTTTTCCTCTTCTCCCACTTCTCACTTATTTTCATTTGCCAAGTTGTCTTCTGTGTGTCAGTCACTGTGCCAGGTGCTAGGATATGGCAGTGAATGAGATAGACCTGGCTCCTGCCATCATGGGGCTTACATTGTAGCCCTTCCTTCCCCAATCCTGTTCTTTCCACCAACGGGGTCAGAAACCCAGGTGTGATCCCTGGGCACTTGGTATCGCATACCCATCTCATCGAGCTGTCCCCAGTCCTCAGTCTCCTGAAACTTGGCTCAGATATGCCCACCTCTCACCTGGACCATTGGCCTGGACCCCTATGTCATCCAAGTTCCCTCTTCATAATCTCTCTCTCCTTTAACTCACACCCACCCTATATACTGCTGACGCCAGGGTTATGTTTCTCGAAGATTTAATGGGCACACTTCCCTATTTAATAACCTTTAATTTAAAAATTGCGCTTGGGACAAAGTCCAAGCTCCTTTTACAAAGCCCTTCATACTCTCAGTGCAGCCCTTTCCTGATCTTACTGGAGGTGACCCTCTAGCCAGCCACACCAGACCACCCTCTGAAACGTACATACAGTCCTGCCTTCCTGCTTCTAGTCAGCTACTGTTTTCTCACTACCTTCAACTCACTCTCCAAGGGTCACTTGTCACCTTCCCCCTCCAACCCACAACCCCTAGATAGCGTTTGTCTTTTCCTCCTTACCCTTATTACATTTTACCCATACCAGTAGTATATCAGTTATCATGCCACCTTGGATAAGCTTACAGAGGGCAGGGGATGCATTTTACTTTTCTTGGCATTCCCAGTACTTGGCAGGGTATCTAGCATAGAGAGAATTTAATGTATACATGTTTGCTGAACTGAGTTGATTTCAGTTTCCCAGATACCATTTTCTCCCAGGGCTCTGTGTGTGTTTGTGTGTGTGCATGTGTGTGTGTATGTAGTGTTGGTGTGTGTGTTGGAGCTGGAGTGTAAAGGGATAGGGAGGGAAGGACTCAGGGAAGAAAGGAGGTCTCTTCTTTACACTTTGGCCTTAAGCCATCCTGATCCCTCACCTCACCCCCAGGTCTCTGGCCTCAAGCTCTCTGTTATTTCAGAAGGTATTAAGTGTCAGTTTACCTGTTCCTCCTCCAGCCTTTCTACTTTAAGTTTATAACAGCTCTGCCGTGGGGAGGCCAGTTCGCCTTTTTGACTCTTCCTCTCTCTTGGGGATTGGTCACCATGGCTACAAAGCTCTCTGAGGCTGGCTTCCAGAAGGCTTTTTACCAGATCCCAAGGGCTGGAGGCAAATGCAGTGGGAACGCAATGAAGATTCCTCTCTAGGGAGCTCTTGGCTCCAGTTTCTGAGATTTCGTGAATGGAAAGCCATCCCCTCGCCTTTCCTACTCTCCAAACCACTCCAATTTTCAAATGTACATTGGATTTCTTGGCGAAGGGAAGACTCTTAGTTTGGGGGGAGAAATTCTTTCCTTTTTGTCAGGGAATTTGTGAATTCTTCTGAATCTGAGTGAGAGTTTTAAAATTGAGAGATTTCTTGCTCCTCTTTTCCTCCTTCTCTCATCCCCCAGTCTGCCTGAAGATCTCAGGTGGAAATGGGGATGTGATGGGTTGCTGCTGTTCTATAGCTGTTCGATTTTTTGAGAAATGAATTTTTATTCCCAGATACCATCTTATCCGGGTATCTTCTTGTTACACTTTTCCCATCCCATCTCTTTCCAGGAAAGTAGCCAGACATTTTATCTTCCCTTGCTTCAAAGACTTGTATTGCCAAAAGAGAAGTAGCTCATAAGCTTACTTCTTTCCTGGTTTTTGTTTTCCAAAAGTCTGGATTTCTTGGAGGAATTATGCCTGGGGCAGGTAGTGGTAGAAGGAGATTGTCAGAGGGGAGTAGAATAAAGGTCCCAGGTCTGTGAGTAGAGAACCCAGGATGAACTTGTCTGGAGGATGGGGCATTTGTACTTGGTGTTTCTCAGCCTAGAGTGCTCTTCCTCCCAGATATTCATACGACTTGCTCCTTCACTTCTTTAGGTCTCTGCTCAGATGTTACCTTCTCAGGCAGACTTTCCCTAACCTAGTAAACTCCATTAGCTTTTTTCACTTGCTTGATTTATGTTTCTTCTTAGCATTAGAACTACCTAACTTTATATGTGTAGTTGATTATTTGTTTAATATCATTTTTCCACCACTGGACTGTAGAAGCTCAGGAAACCAAAGACTTTGTCTGTTTTGGTTCACTACCATATCCCCAGTGCCTAGATCAGCTTATGACATCCAACAATTATTTGTTGACTGAATGAATGAGGTGTGAAATCTCAGAAAGAAATAGCTTTATCGTACTTATAAGAAGACTGTATTATAGACAGAGACTCCCAAAAAAGACTATAGCTTTAGAGAAACCTAGCTTTAAGGAACCCTAGTGTGTTAATTTGAAGAGGCCCTTCCCATGTGGTGTTCTTTCCCTGATTCTTGAATGGGATTGAGGTGGGGTAGAGAGGTCTTGGATATCAGTAATGACTTGGAGTCAATTTGGTTTTTCTTTTAAACACTTTTAATGAGATATAATTAACATTGACATATATATAAACTCATGAAACCTCACCATAATCAACTTTAAGCACATACCCATTACCTTTGTAAGTTTCCTCTTGTCACTTTGTAATCACTCACTCTTTTTTTTCTGCTGCTTAAATTTTTTTAAAAATTGTAATAGGTATATATGTGACGAAACATTGGACATTTCGTCAATCTTCATATGTGCAATTCAGTGATATTTATTCATGATGCTGTTCAACCATCACCCTTATCTGTTCTCAGATTATACCATCACCCTTAACAGAAGCTGAGCATTGAGTCTCCCCCACAACCCCCACCTCTGGTAATCGCTAATAAACTTTGGTCTCTATACATTGCTTATTCTAGCTATTTCATATAAATAGGATCATAAAATAATGACTAATTATTCCCAAATTTAGTGGTTTAAAACAACCATACCCATTTATTATCTCTCACAGCATCTATGGATCAGGAATTGAGGTGGCTTGCCTGGATGGTTCTGGCTTGAGCTCTCTGATGGGATTGTAATCAGATGTCTGCCTGGGCTGCAATTGTATAAAAACTGGACTGAGGGTGGAAGATGTGATTCCAAGGTGGCTCACTCACATGGCTGGAATGTTGGCACTGGCTCTTTGCAGAAGGCTTCAGTCCTCTCCATAGGGAGCTATCTGCAGAGCTGCTTAAGTGTCCTCATGGCATGGCAACGACTTCCTCCAGAGTGAGTGATCCAGAAGACCAAAGCAGAAGCTGCAATGTCTTTTATGACCTATAACTGGAGGTTACACATCATCACTTTCACAGTATTCTACTGTAAAACTAAGGAAGTCATCAGGAGGCAGGACCACTAGAGGCCATCTTGTTGACCGTCCACCTGAGGGTACAATGATGAATGAGAAGACGAATAACTTGCCTGGAGTGCTCAGATCTTGCAAATAATCTGGAGTGGTTTGGGTGCAGCATGTGGCTACATTATCTCCAGGTGACTATTGTTTCTGCCTAAGAGGCCATCTCACCCCTAGTATCATCATCACTACCAGCTTATTTCTTTTCATCAGTATCATGACACCACCATTAATAACTCTCAAACACAGGACATTATACTATAAATCCGGGCACATTCTATGACCTGAGCATATGTGGGTGAGTATGACCTCCACTGCATAAGAGGGCTCCTGAATAAATGCGTAGGCCTTCAGGGGCTAAGTATCAATCACAGATGAGGGGCTTGGCCTCTGAAACAAGGCAGATACATTTAGTGACATCTTCCTTGATAAACTCCATCAGGCCCATCTCAGTGGCAAATCCCCTTGGTTCTTTGGTGACAGATCAGTTGAGCAATATTCATTTGTACTTCTTAATCCCCTTTGTCTTATCTTTCCTATTAGGTTCTAAGTACCTTGAGGTCAGGCTGTGAGTCTTCTCTCTCCTTGGTATCTTCCTCTCCTTCTATGTCACTGCACCATGGGGGACTTGGATTATACCTGTAAATGATTGGTTTGAACAGTCCTCATTAGATGGTGAACTCCTGGAGCACAAGGACCAAGACCTTTCACTGTTGTACCACAAGGCCTGACATGGTACCTCTGTACAGAATGAAGTTCCATGAGAGCAGAAACTTTGTCTATTTTGTTCACTTTACCTAAAACAGGACTTGCCACATGGTGAAGGTTTAACAAATATTAAATTAGTAACTGAACGCCTGGCACAAAGTAGTGCTAAATGAGCACTTGAATGAATTAACAAGTTCCAGATAACCATAGCTCCAACTTCTTTTTAATTCTTTGGGATCCCAACAAACCATCAAAACTACGTTTCCTCTCTTCTGGGCTTAATTTTCCTCCTAGACCATTGCCACCCATGAGTGAGAAAGAGGGGTTAATGGATCACAAAGATTTGTGGGCTACAAGCCCTGGTTTTGGACACTGTTGGAAACAGTGTCTTGGAACATGGGCACAAGAAAATTATCCTCCAATGACTTCATCTGTAGAAAGGGTGCTGTGCCCAAGGCTTTCTCCTTGGGGTTGGCCAGGGTGCAGATATGCAGAGGGCAGGTGGGTGCTTCAGGATCTAGGTGAGATCTAGCAGCAGACTGATGAGAGAAGCCGGGTGAGTGTGTTTCATTATCTTATGACTAATATATAATAACATACTAATCACCAGGCAGAGCTATGTTAATACAACATTAGGCTGGAAATAATACCCACAAGAAACACTGTTTGAAGGCTCCCATAGCAGCAGTAATTTGGTCTCTCATACTGCTAGTTCAGGTAAGAATAGGAGGACCGGAAGACATGAGTGATATAACTAGATTCCTAATGCGTTTGTGCAGGAAAGGCTAAAAGACCTAGGGACCCAGCTCGGACTGGGATGTCGGCTACCAGGGTAAGTTTCAGGATATTTTCTCCCCCTTAATTCCTTTCCTAATATCCTGCAAAAGTGGAAAAAAGATGGATTTTTCTGGGTCAAGGGCAAGGATGGTTTAGGGCCAAGGTGCTACAGGTATGGTTTCTTTCCCTCAGGATTCCGAGGTCTAGGCTTTCTCTTTCCTACTGGTAAACCATCCTGACCTAGAGATCCTGGCAGAGGACTAGACTCTGGACTTTCAGAAGAAATGCTACTGCTTTTCATGTTATGCTTTGCTTTGGGTTCCTGCTCTTCTTTGGTCAAGTGAATGTAGACCTAGACAGAATAAGAAAGACACCTTTTTTTTCTCTTGGCCAAAGGAGACCACTATGTGCTTAGCCTGCTTACCAGGGACCACACTGGTGTTTGTGTCACAAAAGCATGTGTTGGCCGGGCTTTGTCCCCCATGTGTCTATCTCTTAGAAACACTACAGGGCTCAGGATGGGGGTAGACAGTGGCTGTGGTAGGGCACATTTATGTGTGCAGGGCTCTGGGTCCCTAGCCAAGCATCACCTTCTTTGCTACATGACTTATGCATAGGATTGTGAGGTCCTGAATGTGTGAGGAGGGTGGATGCCTTGGCCTCTGCAGGGCCCTAGAATTTACCAAGTCTTTGCATTTCCAATTTCTGTCAATTTCTCAAGACAATGGCTTAAGTGAGAAGTAACAGCATTTCTGAGCAGTCTTTGGAGTGAAGTCTATAGTGTATTCACCATGGGAGGAATAGTATCCCAAAGGTGAGTGGGGGTTACTTCCTAGATGACACGAGTGACATAAAGTTAAAAAAAAAGGGCAGATTTTAGCCTGAGATACTGACCAGGGCTAGCAGTTGAGTCAGGCAAACAATATAATCTATGCACGTGGTCCTGCTCTACCTGCTGACCCTCTTCCCTTGCCTGCCATCTGCATCTCCCTTAATTTTCTGGTGTTTGAGTCCCATCTTCTTGATTAAACCTTCATTTCCAGCAGTTCCTTGCCATATGGAGATGATCCTAATTCTATTGCAAAATGTGACTCTTTCTATAACGCTCTGGCTCAGTGCTCACCCTGTAAATCAGAGCCAATTTGATTGTTTGCTTACACAGTAAATTAAGAAAATATATGATGCCAGCCTAGAGAGCACTGAGCCACCATTTGTCTTGTCTTCTCAGGAGCAGGAGTGTGGGACACTACTCTAGGGACCTGCAGGTGGTGGTGCTGGGTGACAGTTTCACTGCTCTGGCATCCAACGCCTTTGGACAGAGACAGATTCTCTGGGACCTGTAGATGTCACTTTCTCTTCTTGGCCAGAGGAGATATTCTCTTGGGTCAACTCCCACTCTGGAAGAATCACCACCTGCTCCTTTACGGCTGGAAAAGTCAGGAAACAGGAGAGAGGATGAGAAGGGAGTGAGGGTGAAGACAGAGGATGCAGACCAGGTAAAAAGAGACTCCTGCAGAATTCCTCAGCATGCTCTTTTCCTGGTTTGGTGACTTTGGCCCCTCAGAAGTCTGTTGTAGGGGCAAGGAAGCTCCACATCGAAGAAGGCCAGCACATCAACTTGATGCCAGGCACCTGGCACCCAGGGCAAGGTGTCCAGTCTACTCTGCAGGCTCTGGGGAAGGCCAGTTTTGACCAGCTCTGCCTTTTCTCTTTCTGGGCCAAGGGAATACTCAGGACTGGCTCAGGTGATACATTCCCTGCTTGCTATGTCTTTACAGGGGATGACCAGTAGCAGTAATTTGGTCTTTGATACTGTTAGCTCAGGCACAATTACTGTTGCTGCTAGTTCATCCCTAACACAAAGTTTCCTTAGCTTCCCAAGCTTCTGTGGGGAGAAGTACCATCTCCCAGCTGGCAAAAAAGTGACTCCCTTGTACAGGTTAGTCAAGAAGATGGGGTGCCAGGACTCCCGCTGCCTCCTGGGAGATGTGAGGTTTGCATCAGAGAGCACTTGGGCAGAGGCATATCCTTTGCCAGGTCTTTGGTCTGCTACCCTAGATGTCTTCCGTCAGTAGTTCCCACCACACAGTTCAAAATTAACTATAAGCTAAACAACAGCTCTCTTAGTGCTTATCAAAAAAACACGCCCTGAGGCTTTATGTTCCTTAATTAATACACTTGTTATCAATCCCCAAAAGTCAGGAAGCATAACCAGTTTTTTGTTATGACCATGTGGCTGTCTCAGTAGGAATCTACTTTGACACAGCTCTGGCTCAGCTGATGGGGGAGAAAGGAAACTTGATTAGGAACCTACTATCTTTCCCTTAGCCCCATTCTGTCCAGTCTTCATTCTGTAGGATCCAGTAGTGCACTTTTTATTTTATACTTCTTCGGGTGCATGTTCCACCAAGATCTCCTTACTGGGCTCTGGTGCCCATACCCCTATCCACTCTATGAGGATTGGCTGCTTTTGGCTCACAGCTGCACCCTTTCTGGAGAATTGCTCTTGGGGAGCCACCGTGAGGGAATGCCTGGGATACCTGCAGCCAGTGACGGCCTAATTTAGGTTACACTTGACCAGCCCTTTCCTTGAGGTGGGGTACTTCGTGGGGCCATCAGTGTAGTGGAACTCTAGGGGAAGAGCAGGCTGAAGGCCAACTTTATGAAGCCACAGCTTACCTTAACTATGTTCCCTGCCCCATCCTACTTCTCTCACTTCCTTAAGGTTCTTCCTGAAAGCTTGCCCCCAATCATTTGCACAAGGATCCCCATCTCAGGCTCTGCTTTAGGAAACCTGACTAAAACCGTGTGTGTACGTGTGTTTGTATGTGTGTGTGAAAGGAGAAGATATGTTGGCATGGGAATCAGAGTAACTCAATCCATTGAACACTTCCTATGAACCACAAGGAAGGAGTTGGTAGAGAGGTTAGCAGAGAAGAGAGGCATTGAGGGAGGAGATGAAGGAAGACCTCACAGAGGAGAGGACATCTGCCCCGCGTCTTGAAGGCTAAGCGATAGGTGAGCAGAGGCAGTAGGGGGAAAGTAAAGAAACTGAGCATTCAACAGAGCATAGGCAACTTGTCCAAGTTTATTCAGTCGCCAGCACCAGAGCTAGGGTTTGAAGCCTGTCTGATTCCACATGTGTCTCCTTCTTTAGACTGGCCAGGGGGGATACTGAAGCCTCTGCTATCCTCACCCATCCTATCCTCACCATGGCCAGGCCATTTATGTGTTCCTACAACTGACTGTTCTTTATGATTATGAGAGCTGCAATGCCCAGCACAGTTCCAGGTGACACTCATTACACTCATTATATGCCTATTGAACTGGATGACTGCACCTAACCCAGCTTGCACTGTGAATGTCAAGGCTCGGTGAAGAAGACCCCACTCTAGAGACTTTAGGCAGAGATGGATTTAATACAAAAGTTTAGGTGCTTACACACTTGTTGGGAGGGCAGAAGAAGCAGGTTCAGTGTTGAGACCATTAGAATGACTTGTAGGACAACACAGGATCAGGAAAGCTGTACCTTTGAGGCTTCCATTGGGACTGAGCCCATCTAGGTTGGAGCTGCCACTGGCCCCAGAGAACCACTGGAAACCTGAAGACGGAGAACAGACATAGAATCCAGGGATTAGGCAGTCAGGTGATGAGGCTGCTGCTACTGCTTTTGAAACTCAGAAAGTGAAGAATGAACACTGGAAACTCCTGTAGGACAACTATGACCTTGAGAACCATTGATAGCCAGGGCTTCAGGAAGATGAGCTCCACCTCCTGTTTGTCCTCCAAATCTTCCAGAAACAGAGTGACAAGGTAGTTTAGGAAATGCTGTCCAACTTCCCTATACAGATGGTGGTGGTGGAGAATGGCACGGTAGATGAGAGAGCCAACTATAGGTATCTCCCATCAGACGGACCCTCTGTTGCTTTGTCTTGCATGTGACTGATGAAATGAAAAAAAACAAAAACAAAAACAAAACCCTTAGCTGCTTCATATCAGTGCAAGCTGTTAGAGCTAGTGGGGTATAGGGGCTCAGAATGGCAAAGGTGGTGGTCCTTATGACCTCAAAGGAGGGATTGCTAAAGCTCTGTGTGTGAGGGGTGGTGACAGATTAAGTAGAGCCATAAACATGGAGAACATGAGGACAGAGACTCCCACTTTGGATGCTGAAGTCCAGATTCTAAGGCTAGAGCAAAGTCTTGGTGTTGTTCATGTACAGGCATTAAGCAGACCTGCCAGAGCATTGGAAATGTTCTCCTCAGACCTTGTTGTTGTTTGTTGTTAGCTGCCACTGAGTCAGTTCCGACTCATAGTGATCCTATGTACAACAGAACGAAACACAGCCTGGTCCTGCACCATCCTCACAATTGTTATGCTTCAGCCCACTGTTGCAGCCACTATGTCAATTAATCTTACTGATAGTCTTCTTCTTTTTTGCTGACCATCTACTTTACCAAGCATGATGTCCTTCTCTATGGGCTGGTCCCTCCTGATAACATGTCCAAAGTATGTGAGATTAAGTCTCGCCATCCTTGCTTCTAATGAGCATTCTGACTGTACTTCTTCCAAGATGGATTTGTTTGTTCTTTTGGCAGTCCATCATATATTCAATATTCTTTGCCAACACCATAAATCAAAGGCATCAATTCTTCTTTGGTCTTCCTTACTCATTGTCCAGCTTTTGCGCGCACGTAAGGTGACTGAAAACACCATAGCTTGGGTCAGGCACATCTTAGTCTTCAAGGTGATATCTTTGCTTTTCAACACTTTAAAGAGGTCTTTTGCAGCAAATTTGCCCAATGGAATGTGTTGTTTGATTTCTTGACTGCTGCTTCCATGGGTGTTGATTGTGGATTCAGGAAAAATGAAAACCTTGACAGCTTCAGTCTTTTCTCCTTCTATCATGATGTAATTTATTGGTCCAGTTGTGCAAATTTTTGTTTTCTTTATGTGGAGGTGTAATCCATACTGAAGGCTGTGATCATTGATCTTCATCAGTAAGTGCTTCAAGTCCTCTTCACTTTCAGCAAGCAAGATTGTGTCATCTGCATATTGCAGGTTGTTAATGAGTCTTCCTCCAATTCTGATGCCCCTTTCTTATTCATATAGTCCAGCTTCTCAGATTATTTGCTCAGTGTACAGATTGAACGAGTATGGTGAAAGGATACAACCCTGATGCACACCTTTCCTGACTTTAAACAACTCAGTACCCTCTCATTCTGTCCGAACAACTGTCTCATGGTCTATGTACAGGTTCTTCATGAGCACAATTAAGTGTTCTGGAATTCCCATTTTCGCAATGTAATCCATAATTTGTTATGATCCACACTGTCGAATGCCTTTGCATAGTCAATAAAACACAGGTAAACATTTTTCTGGTATTCTCTGCTTTCAGCCAGGATCCATCTGATGTCAGCAATGATATCCCTGGTTCCATGTCCTTTTCTGAATCTGGCTTGAATCTCTGGCAGTTCCCTGTCAATGTACTGCTGCAACTGCTTTTGAATGATCTTCAGAAAAATCTTACTTGACATTGTGATATTAATGATATTGTTTGATAATTTCCACATTTGGTTGGATCACCTTTCTTTGGAATGGGTACAAATATGGATCTCTTCCAGTCTGTTGGCCAGGTAGCTGTCTTCCAAATTTCTTGGCATAAAAGAATGGGCACTTCCAGCACCGCATCCTTATGCATGTATAATCATTTGCTATAATCTTATTAATTTCATTTATTTCTGGGGAAACTGAGGCCCAGAGAGACCCTAGAACTTTCCCACTGTCACCTGGGAAAATTAGTAGTAGAAACAAAACTCAAACTGGACTTCCTTCATTGATTGAAAGATATCTTAGACTTTTCCAAGATCTTCCATTTGTATTTGGAAAGCCACAATCTCCTGCACATCATTCTGAGTCAGATTACCTCCAGGGTATCAGTTACCAACCTCCACTCAGAGTCTGGTCCTTCAGTAGAAAGATCAGCCACTTAAAATTGAAAACACTTTCCTTTTGCTTCATGCCAATTGGTGGGTGTTATAGATTGAATTGTGTCCCGCCATAATATGTGTTGTATTGTAAATCCTTACCTCTATGCCTGTGGTCATAATCCCGTTTGGGAATGGGGTGTCTTTGTTATGCTAACAAGGCAGGATTAGTGTAGGGTGTGTCTTGAGTCAATCTCTTACAAAGTACAAAGGGAGCAAATTAAGCAAGCAAAAATGGGGGAAGATAGATGCCAAGCCACATGGAGATCTCTAAGGAACCAGAAACAGCTGAAGAGACAACGACCTTCCTCAGAGGCCATAGAAAAAGAAAGCCTTCCCCAGAGCCAACATCCTGTATTTGGACTTCTAGCCTTCTAAACTGTGAGAAAATAAATTCCTGTTTGTTAAAGCCATTCACTGTGGTATCTCTATTTTAGCAGCACTAGATAACTAAGACAGTGAGTATGATGGGGAGGGCGGTTTTGATTCTATTTTGAGAGACTTTGTAGCTATTCAACCAGAGTGCTTGTTGGCTGCTTCGTTAGAGTGTTCCATTCCCCAAGCTGCACCAGTGAACACGTTCAGTGTGCTGGGAAGTCACTTGTTGAGAGTATCAGTAAGGAAATTCGTTTGTTGAGAGAATGGGAGGGTAGGGTGTAATCTAATAATCACGAAGGAGTTTTCTACTGTCCATAGTCTGTGCTTCTGTAACTTAACCTAGAAGTGGGCCTGGCCAGAGGCAGGGGCTTGGGTGTGTAAGAGGGAGGGGGCCACAAGAGAGGAGGCGACATGGTTTTGGGCCCTGGGGCGTCTGCTTGGGCTCTATTGAGTGGGTGGTCCCATTCTGCCATCTCTTTCCTCTATCCTTGGTCCCAATGTCTGTCCCTGGGAGGGAAGGGACTGTGGCTGTCACTCTTCATTGGCTTCCGTGGGGCTCAGAACCTTGTTTCCTATTGTTTAGGCCTTCCAGTGCAGATGTACTCCAAGCTCCTCTAAAGACAGAGGGATAGAGAGAGCCCAAAACAAAAAATCAAACTTGTTGCCATTGAGTCAATTCCAATTTACAGTAACCCTATAGGGACAGATTAGAACTGCCCCACAGAGTTTCTAAGGAGTGCCTGGTGGATTCGAACTGCCGACCTTTTGGTTAACAGGTGTAGCGCTTAACCACTATGCCACCAGGGAGAGGCCAGCTGAGTTATAATGGTTATAATGAGCTCTGTCTGCTATGGAAGTGACTGGGTATTTCTCCAACATCCCTGAAGAAATTAGTTGGCAAGGCACATCTCAGATGAGTGGGAGGGAGCTAGAGTCCCACACAACCAGCAGAGTGCTGTGCTTGAAGGTGTGTGTCATAGCATGTCAGGCTCCTCACACCTATGATTCACAGGCAGTGCATGCTCCTGTTGGTGCAGATAAGAGGGCAGGTGAGAAGGGGCTGGTGATGAGCTGGAATTCAGCTGATCACTTGGCCAGAGCATGCTTTCTGTGGCTCCAAAATTGCCCAGTCAATGGCATGTGTACATGCCCCTATGAAGGAGAGGGTATGTGCATTTTTTAAAATTTATTTTGTTTTTGTTGTTGAGAATATACCCAACAAAACACACACCAATTCAACCATTTCTGTATGTACAATTCAGTGACATTAGTTACATTCTAGGAGTTGAGCAACCATTTTCACCCTCCTTTTCTGAGTTGTTCCTCCTCCATTAACATAAATTCACTGCCCCCTAAGGTCCCCAGCTAATCTTTCAAGTTGCTGTTGTCATTTTGATCCCGAATAGATAGTTCTTAATTGAGCATAATGCTCAAGGCAGACATCTTTTACTAGTTTAGCTAGCCTATTGTTTGGTTTTAAGAAGACTTCAGGGGATATTTTTGGTTTAAGTTTTAAAAATTAACTCAGGGCAATAGTTTCAGGGATTCATTCAGCCACCATGGCTCCAGAAAGTCTGGAGTCTGTGTGAATTTGAGATTCTGTTCTGCATTTTCCCCCTTTTGGTTAGAATTCTTCTACAGAATCTTTGATCAAAGTGTTCAGTAATGGTAGCCAGAAACCATCCAGTTCTGGTCTCTTGGCAAAGGAGGCAGTTGTTCATGGAGGCAATTCCAATTTCCTCTTCCTCTTCCTGACTTTCCTTCTTCCTCTGTTGCTCCAAGGGAACAGAGACCAATTGTTGTGCCTTGGATGGCCACTTGAAAGTTTTTAAGACCCCAGGCACTACACAATGAGCTCAGAGGTAGAACAGAAGCACTAAACATATTATTTGGCCAATTAACTGGGATGTTCTGTGAAACCATGACCCTAAGCCTCCAAACCAATAAACCAAATTCTGTGAGGTTTTTGGTTGTACATAAGCAGCCTCAGCAGCTACTTTTCTTTTGGTCATTGTTGTAAATATATCTATCACACGAGTTTTGCCAATTCAACTTTTTACAGGTGTACAAATTATTGACAAATACAGTAATTGCAACCATACCATAATCAATGTGACTTTTCTATCACCACTAACCTCTCCCTTTCCCCTTCTCTCTGGCCCCTGGTAACCACTAATAAACTTTGGTCTCTATACATTTGCCTTTTCTTGTCTTTTTATATAAGTGAGGTCATACAATATTTGTCCTTTTGTGATTGATTTATTTCATTCAGCGTAATGTCTTCAAACTCCATCCATATTGTAGCATGTATCAAACGTCATTTCTTCTACTGGCTGAGTAGTATTCCATTGTACGTATCACATTTTATTTATCCATTCATCTGTTGATGGGCATTTAGGTTGTTTCCACCTTTTGGCTATTGCGAATAGTGCTGCAGTGAACATTGGTGTACTTATGTGTATTTTTGTATATACATGTATAGACTTACATGATGAAGTCCAAGTATGTGTACCAACCTCTTCATGTGTCTTTATGTGAATATGTATGTGTGGCTCAGTACATCATGCACACATACTCACCCATATGCTTTCCTAGGCAAGAGAATGTGTGCATGTGTGTGCATGTACATGCAGGTGTGTGCACATGCAAATATGTGCATGCATGCACAAGCTTAGGTGGGCAAGTCTCTCTGCTTGGCAGGTCTCCCTGCTAGGCTTTGCCTTGAGCCACTGGCTTCCTAGAGGGTAAATTTGGATTTGTTCTCCTTGTTCCAGGATAGATGGCATTGATCCAGGAGGAGTGAAGAATCAATCAGAATTTGGTTGGAGGGCCCGGCGCCAGAGTGTGTGAAGAGTAATTAAAGGGAGAGGAGCTGATGCAGAAGGCAGGTTCCACTACCCTTGAGAGGGGCTAGTGGACCTATGGTAAGATGAGGCAAGTGTGAAGAGGATAGCCATGCAAGAAGAACCCAAGAATCCCTCTGTGAACACACCTTGCTCAGTTCAGCCTTTGCTGGGCTCAGGATAGGCTCTGAGAGCAGACCACAGGAGTGATGGAGACTGTTGGTCTGCAGTGTGGGAATGGGATCTCTTGACAGATCACTCAGAAGTATCTTTAACTCCCATGAATCTTTTACATAATAACAAAGCACACATCATTTATTTACAACTTCTAACTTTTCAACTAGCTTTCAATGCTCTTTTCTCTTTTGAAAATTATAACTTAATTAAGAGGTGAAAAGAGCAAGTACCATGGCCCATTTTATAGGTGAGGAAATGGAGGCAATACATGTTAGGTGACTTGCCAAAGCTCCCATAGTGAGTCAGTATAGAGCTGGGTTTGCAGTCCAGACCTAACTTAGGCTATAACAGTCCTTCTCCTATAACAGTGGTTCTAAGATACCTCATAGTGCATGTGTGTGATGAGGAAATTTACTTCTCTGAGGATGAAGGTTGATGGGAATGGAAGTGATCCCAAGATCTTGGAGGGTATTTTATGCTTCCCACTAGAGCAGTGGTTCCTCAAACTGTAGGGTGCCCAGTCACCAGGAGGCTCTGTATAATACAAGTTCTCAGACCCTAGCCCCAGGGGTTCTGATCCAGTAAGTCTAGGGTGGGTCTGAGGGAAGGCCCAGAATCTTAAATTTTATCATGTGCCCCAGGTGATTATAACACAGGTGGACCACAAGCCAAGTCTGGAGACACAAAGCTTTAGGGAGTGGAAAGGGAAGCAGGGAGGATACTAGGCAAGCTGGCCACTCCCACTCAAGGCAGGGCCAAGGGAACGCTGAAAGGAAACAGTGAGTGATGGAACACCCATCTGCCTGTGGAAGGTGGAAAGGGAAGGAAAGGCTTCTGGAAAGACTGGGGATACCCAAGTTATGAATAAATGGAGCTGGGGTATGTTATGGATTGAATCGTGTCCCCCCAAAATTTGTGTTGTAAATCTTAACCCCTATACCTGTGGTTATAATTCCGTTTGGGAATGAGTTTTCTTTGTTATGTTAATGTGGACGTATTAGTGTAGGATGTGTCTTAAGTTGATCTTTTTTGAGATATAATAGAGCATATTAAGAAAGCAAGTAAGCACAGATGGGGGAAGACAGATGCCACACCACATGAGACCTCCAAGGAACCAAGAAACAGAAACTGAAAAGAGACAAGAACCTTCCTCCAGAATGGACAGAGAAAGCCTCTAGAGCCAGCATCCTGAATTCAGACTTCTAACTTTCTAAACTGTGAGAAAATAAAAACTTGTTTCTTAAAGTCATCCACTTGTGGTATTTCTGTTACAG
Source organism: Dugong dugon (assembly GCA_030035585.1). NCBI lineage: Eukaryota > Metazoa > Chordata > Mammalia > Sirenia > Dugongidae > Dugong > Dugong dugon. The sequence continues at coordinate 4,574,375 of CM057467.1, forward strand.
CAACACAGCACTAGATAACTAAGATAGAATTTGGTATCAAAGAGTGGGGTGTTACTCTAAGAAATATCTAAAATGTGTAAGTGGTTTTGGAATCGGATAATGGGTGGAGACTGAAAGGGTTTTAAGGTGCCTAACTGTAAAAGCCTTGATTGCCTTGAAGAAACTGTTGGTAGAATTATGAATGTCAAAGGCAATTCTGGTGAGGGCTCAGAAGGAAGTGAGGAGAGCCATAGAGAAGTTCTCTATCTTAGGGAATACATATGACACCATCAGCAGAATGCTGTTAGACATGTGGATGTTAAATGTGCTTCTGGTGAGACTTTAAAAGGAAATGGTGAACATGTGATTGAACAATGGAAGAAGGGCAATGCTTTTTATGCAGTGGCAAGAACTTGTCTAAATTATGTTCAAATGTTTGGTGGGAGGTAGAACTTGTAAGAGATGAACTTAGATATTTGGCTGAGGATATTTCTAAACAAGATCTTAAAGAGGCCATGTGGTTTCTCCTTGTCCCTTATAGGAAAATGTGAGAGGAAAGAGATGGACTTAAAAATGAATTGTGCAAAGTAAAAACAGAACTTAAAGATTTGGAGAAGTCTGTTGTACAAAGTAAGGATATGTGCCCTAGAACTTTCACCAAGGACCTGGCTACACAATCTTTTGTTAAAGCAATTAAACCTGTGACTAATAGATCTATCCAACTACCACAGCAGAAAAACCATCAGCCTACACTGAAGAGAACAGAGACAAGACTAAAGGAAGGAAAGTTGTCTGCCTTTTGGAATTCTACAGGCTGGAAAGAGGCCAAAGGTGCTAAATCTATTGTCTTCCTAGAAAAGAAAAGGACTATTCCTAGAGCAGTTTGGAGATCAGCAGAACTGTTGGAAGGAGTGTGGGAACTAAGGCTGCCTCGATTTCAAAGGGTGGAACCATGGTCTCCTAGGTCTCAAAGAGTGGAGCCACAGCCTCCTGATTTTCAAAGAGTCAGATCTCCACCAACTTGGTTCTGATTCTGGAATGTGGGGCTGTCATTCTGTTGGGCCAAGTGGATGGGGTGGGGTTACTATGTCCAGGGCGCAGGAGAACGAAGCTTGATGGGGTCGAGGGGGTGGATCATTATTCAGATGGAATAGGAGAATGGGGCTGCACAAAGCCAAGGGAGCAGAGTTGCAGTCCCAGTGGGCCTGGAAGGCAGAGATGAACCCCAGAGCCCAGGGGCCTCCACCCAGAATCCAGAGAGTGTGGCCAACGCTCAGAGTCTGGAGGGCAAGACCATTGCCCAAAAGGTCCTAAAGAACTGAGATTTATTTTCAGTCCTTGAGAGATAATGTAATTTGTTCTGCTGGGTTTTGGACTTGCTTGGTGCCCATTGTCTCTTCTTTTCCTCCAATTTCTCTTATTTGTAATGGGAATATCTACCTTGTACCTGTTCTACCATTGTACTTTAGAGGCAGATTACTTGTATTCTAGATTTCACAGGTTCACAGATGAAGAAGAATTTGTTTATATATAATTTTATTTATTTTGTTGTTGTTGAGAATATACACAACAAAACATACACCTAGTCAACAGTTTCTACATGTATCATTTAGCAACATTGATTACATTCTTTGAGTTGTGCACCATTCTTACCCTCCTTTTCTGAGTTGTTCCTTCCCCGTTAACATAAATTTACTAGCCCCTGATGTTGAGGAATTTTTAAAAAAATAATATTTTATTGTGTTTTTGGTGAAAGTTTACACAGCAAATTAGGTTCCCATTTGACAATTTCTACACAAATTGTTCAGTGACATTAGTTACATTTTTCACAATGTGTCAATATTCTCTTTACTTGCATTTTGGTTCGTGTATTTCCAGTACTCTAGTTTCCCTGCTCCCTTACCTGCTTTGCTTTAGAGTAATTGTTGACACTTTGGTTTCATATAGATGGTTTTTTAAAGAAGCACCATACTTAGAGGTGATATCATTTATTTTGTGTGCCAATCTGTTATTTTGCTAAACGTTGACTGCAGGGGATAGTTTTGGTTCAAAGTTTAAAGAATATTTTAGGGTGGTAGTCTAAGAGAGTCCTCTAGTCTCAACTGGTCCAGTACGTTAGAACTTTTTAAGAATTTGAGTTCTGACCTGCATTTCTCTCTCATCCTATCTGAGCCCACCTTTTGTGGCTCTAATCAGAATGATTGGCAGTGGTAACTGGGCACCATCTAGTTATTCTGGCCTCGGGGTAGAAGGCCATGGCTTGTGTAGACTATTAGCTCTGTAGACTAGTTTCTTCTCTGACAATTTGGTTTCCTTCTTTCTCTTTTGCCCCTGATGAGTAGAGACCAATAGTTGTATCTTAGATGGCTGCTCACAAGCTTTTAAGATCCCAGTGCTACTCACCTCACTAGGATGCAGAACACGAAACTTTGTGAACTATGTTATACCAATTGACTGAGTAGTCCCATGAGACTAAGGTCCTAAGCGTTCAAACCCAGAAAACCAATCTTGCAAGGTTTTTGATTATGTCTGAGAAATATCTGTAACTTTGTTGTCTATGAACATATATGCATGCACACACGTATCTGTACATACAAGTTCATATAGATAGTTCTCTCTGTGCACACATATGTACACACCTATACTTACCCATACACAGTTATGCCTATACCTACATATGTGACCATACACTCATTTTTTGTTAATTGTTAGTGTTGTGGCCAAATTATATATGTCATATTCTTTAGGACAAACATCTTTTCTCCTGTGTGTTTCTTAGTGGTATGGTTTACTTTGGTTACGCTGTGTTCACTACACTTACACTCGGTGCTGCTTTTCCCATCACCAAAAATAACAAGGATCTAAGGTCTAGAAAGCCAGTCCCTTTCCCCCATCCCTGGTCTCTGAACATTGGTCTCTATTCTTGTCTTCTTATAAAAGTGGATCTTACAATATTTGTCCTTATGTGATTGACTTATTTCACTTAGTATTATGTCCTCCTCATCCATCCACTTTATGTTTTGTGTACTCATCATTGTTCTTTATGGTTGTGTAATATTCCTGGAGAAGGACATTATGCTTGGTAAAGTAAAGGGTCAGCAAAAAAGAGGAAAACCCTCAGTGAGATGGATTGACACAGTGGTTGCAACAATGGGCTCAAACTTAGCAACGATTGTGAGGATGGCACAGGACTGGGCAGTGTTTTGTTCTGTTGTAAGTCGCTATGAGTCAGAGGCAACTCTAAGGTACCTAACAATAACAACAACAGTATTCCATTGTATGTGTGTACCGCATTTTGCTTATCCATTCATTCTTTCAAGGGCACTTAGACTGTTTCCATTTTTTTCCTATTGTGAATAATGCTGCAGTGAACATAGGTGTGCATGTCTGTCCATATCTCTTTTATTAGATCTCTAGGTTATATACCTAGGAGTGGGATTGCTTAATCATAAGGTATTTCTAGTTCTTTTTTAGAGATAATGTCATATGTTTTCCAAGTGGTTGTACCATTTTACAGTCCCACAAGCAATGAATAAGCATTTCAATCTCCCCACATCTTCTCCAATATTTGTTGTTATTATTTTTTATCAGTGCCACAAATGAAGAGGAATTTTGTCCTGAAATGGAATACACGTAAAGTCTTACCCATATTTGATTTACAAGATTCGGAAGATGAGATTTTTGAACTTGGATTTGATTTAAGAATTTTGGGATGATGTAATGGGAGAAAATGTGTTTTGCAAGTGGGAGGGACTTGAATTTTCAGGGGACAAAGGGTGGAATGTTATGGATTGAATTGTGTTTCCACAAAATATGTGTTGTAAATTCTAACCCCTATCCCTCTGGTTATAATCCCATTTAGGAATAATTTTTATTTGTTATGTTAATGTGAAAGTATTAGCATAGGGTGTGTCTTAAATCAACCTCTTTTGAGATATAAAAGAGCAGATTAAGCAAGCAAGCAAACAAGCACAGATGGGGGAAGACAGATGTTATGCCACATGAGATCTCCAAGGAACCAAGAAACAGAAACTGAAAAGAGACAAGGACCTTCCCTCAGAGCAAACAGAGAGAGAAAGCCTTCCTCTAGAGCCAGTGCTCTGAATTTGGACTTCTAGCCTCCTAAACTGTGATAAAATAAATTTCTGTTTGTTAAATCCACCCACCTGTGTTATTTACATAGACAGGGTGGAATGGGAGACTCCCTCACAGTGTTTCCTGCCTCCTCAAATGTAGTAAATGCTCCATTAAGACTCTTGCTCCTTGGGATTTAGAAAGGAAGCTATTGCATTTTTCATAGGCAGCAGAGAGCCTTGATTAAATTGGAGACAAACAAGATAGAAGATGGAAAAGGAACAAGAACCAAATGGGGAGGTTGAAGTGCTTGGGTGCCTTTATTGCACTGCTAATGGTGACAAATCTGCAGCTATTTCTATTAAATGCCTGGGTTCATTTTGCCAGATTGGAGGGTTGAGGGGCACAAGAAATGAACTCTCTCCTAACGGATTCTCCAGTCAGAAGGGAAATGGAGGAGTGACTAGGCTGAGGAAAGGTAAGACTGGCCAGGATTCTGGAAAGAAAAGGAGGATTGGGAAAAAGTTAGGCAGAGTGGTGGTGTGAGGGTTTGAAAGACCCTTCCTCCCTGGTCAGTGACTATTCAGTTCTATGCTAGCCAACCAAGAGTGAGGGGTATGGTGCTTCCAAGAAGATGGGATTTTCCTCTTATACATGAAATGATTCTTTTCTGAAAGTCATGGAACCTTCTCCAGGAAGTAGTAGGCCATATAAGGACAAGTAGGGTTGGAGACAGAGGAGAGTGTTTAGAGGTCTTCTTTTCCTAAAGTAAGTTGTAAACAAAGTTCCTATCCTTTGGAACAGAAGAGGTTACCTGCTCTAATCCATAGGAGTCTCTTGACTTGACTATACCTCTGAGACCTGAACCAGGATGAAGCAAATGGTCTACATTGGGGAATGTGGTTGAGGAGTGGTGGTGCTGGGGAGGAAGGTAGAAAGGGGTTAGTTAGATAATGGACAGAATTAAGAGGAACACTTCAGGGTGGCTTGATAATTGGCTTCTTAATTTTCTGCAAAGTAGTTTAACCTCTCAGTTAGTAATGGACTGACAAATTCCATCTAAGAATGCTCATGGCAGCCTACCCCTTTTGGTCCATCTTCTACCTCTTTCTCCCTTCTTAGTGTGACATGCCAGCCTCAGACAGTACCCCCCTTCATCCTGTTCCCTGTATTCATCTCAGTTACCACTCCTCGTGCAATTACTCACTGCACGAGCCAGACTGGGATACATAATAATATACTTTCACGTTGGTATGCTGTTTGCAGTCTTCAACTACTTTTGTGCCCATGCTGTCATTTCATCCACATGAGAGTGCCACAGAGGAGGCTGTGCAGTGTCATTATGCTCTTCACATGCACAAATTCTGGACCCAGACTTCCTGGCTTTAAATCCTGTCTCTGCTCCTACCGTTTGTGTGATCTCAGGCAAACGCCTTCCTTTCTTCTATGAAATGGGGATAATAACAGATTGTTTCACTTAAAGTCATGAGGATTCAAAGACCATTGGAAAGTACTTAGAATAGGGCCTGGCATGTGAGAAGCTCAATCAGTGTCAGCTATTATTATAGCATTATTCCAGGTTTGAATTAGAGAAAACTGAGGCTCAGATAGGGTAAGTGATATGCCTGGGTCTCAGAGCTAAGAACGGGCAAGACAGACTTGAACCTAGATCTCCTAGTTTATAGTCCTGCAACATGGCAATGCCTTATTGCCAAGCAAATCAATATGCTTTGCACAGGTTATCCACTTCCTGGTGTAGGAGTTCAAGTGGATGAAACCAGAGCAGTTAGTACCTCTACTGAGTATCTACTCTGGTGTGTGCTAGGCACAGTGCTGAGTATGCTACAGTCTTCAAGTCATTTGATCCTCTCAGCAGCCCTGGGAGGTAGGTGTTTTTATCCCCAGTTTGTAAGACTCCCTCCACGAGTTGTGTAACATGCCAAAGGAGTTTAGACTTGTGTGTATTTAGCTCCAATTGCTCTTCTGGAGCAGATAAGGGAGCTCCTGTGTCCTGAGCCTCTGAGAATCGCTCATGGGAACGGTGCTTCCCCTTGCTCTAGTTGCGACGCTGTCCACAGTGCTGAGGGCCTCAGCTGGACCCACTGCTCACAACATGGGGCAAAGGAATATTAGAGGGATTGTCCTCCTTTGTTCTCCCCTGCATTCCCACAACCCTCAGACAAGGGCTATGGTTCTCTTGTTTCAAGTCACACTTCTCTCTCTGACACCTAGAGGCTCAGAAATTAGGATGCTATGCAGGATAGGAGAGTCATCTCTCTCTATTAACCTCTCTACCCCTTTGCTGGCAGCATGGGGGTACTGACAGTTTACAGATGCTGCACAGAACTTATATGTGCTTGTGTGTGCATGTGACATGTGCACTCAGAGCTGTTGTGTGCCTGGGTCTTTGCTGTAGACATATGTATCACTGATTCTCTACAGGGCTTGCATATATGTGAGAAAGTGTGTGGGTGGGCAGGTCTGCATGTGGTAGCAGAGCACCTGTTTGTGTGGGTGGTGTGAGTGTGTGTGTGTGTGTCCCTGGAGGGTGTGTGGTGTGGAGAGTGAGTGGGAGGAGGCTAACAACTGTGGTTTGTGCGGTGCTGATGGCATTGTGGTTGTGAGAGTTCTAGTTTTCTCTGTCTCATCTTTATTCCCTCCCTGAGTGACATTTCACACAGCAGTGCAAAATGCACACACACACACACACACACACACACACGTGCACACACACTCCAGAACAAACACTGCATTCCTAAGCCTATTCACAGCTACTCCTTATCTATTGACACACAAGTGACTCACCAGCATTACAGTTCAGTATTCAGATGTGTGTAGCAACACATGTACACACAAAGCATGAACACACAAGCCCAAACCTCTGCAGACGGCACAGAAGCTGGCCTCCGTACAACCCTACCTCCTCTGTTCTATCCCTCATCTTCGGCTCCCATCTTTTCTGAGCTCTGGATCTGGTGTCCTTTCCCTTGGCAGTGGCTTTCCTTGGCCTGGTGCTCTTGGTTGATGCATTCATGGGGCTGGGATGCGGACACAGTAAGCAGGGTGGATTTTAAGATGGATTTTGCTCACAGAAATGTGAATTTGCTCTCACTCATACAAATCCTCATTACATGAGGCTCCTGATGGCGCCACCTGCTGGTGGCTGTTATCTGGTGTCTGTAGCAGATGTAGGGATGAGCTGGGTATCCTAGAGATAAGAATTAGGGTGAAGCCAAGGGTCACCAGGCTCAGGGCTAGTGCGAGAGAGGTGGATTTCACATGGGCAAGTCTCCTTGGAACCCTAACTTAGGCAAGAAGAGAAGTGCATTCTGGGGACATATGGGCCAGGGGTTCAGCTATGGGAAAGCACGAGTCCCACATGCATGTGAACTATGGGCTGGTGTGTGTGTTAGCCTTGTGATGGGTGAGTATATTCCATACACTTTCCTATATCAGCAGCTTTAGGTGGGGAGGATGTTGTAGATGACGTACGTGTGGTTGTCTGAAGAGAGTCTGACTGTGACTCAGGGGTGTCTGCGTCAGTGTGTACACCTGTATAGGTGCAATTTTGCGTTGCATGTGTTTGAGTCCCTCTGATGGGTGGGTTAAATGGCTCTGTGTGTAATGTGCTGCTTGTGCGTGTTTGTGGAGAGATGTGGGTTTCAGTTGTACTAACATACCATATGGTGAAAGCCTTGGCATTTCAGATCATGCCAAATCTTCGACCTAGAGACAGGCCCTGAGTTTGGAACGTGTCACTATTTTCTCCCACACTGAACCATTATTCCTCCTCCCTCCAAAGGTACTGCCTAATATTTGGCTGATACTTATCTTTCTCCCTTTCTCTCCCTTTATGCCTAAATACCCTAATTCGTGAGGTAAAGTCAGACCCTGTGGCATTCCATGTACAAAGATTTCCCAGCCACCATCATCTCAGGACGCAAGGGCAGTGGAACGAGCCACTGACCCCATTTTTGTGTGCCAAGGGTACACCATTTGCCTGAATGATGAATGACAAACCATCCATAGTGGTCCCCCACCCCATGCTTTTTTGCAGGGCTCATGCCTCAAAGAGCCTCCACAAAGGAACAGCAGCTGAGGGCAGAGAAAGGTCCTTTCTCCCCAGAGCAAATGCTCTTTTCAAACCGCATCCCTCTTGTTGGAAAGTCGCAGAGGCTGCCTGGTGCCCCTTGATTAACCTTGGGAAGTTGCCAGGACAGCAGCCAGCACAGAAGCCTGCCCCTCCATCCCCCCTCTCCGCATTCCTTCTTCTATCAGCTCATTGTCCGAATCCTCATGAGACACTCTTTTCAAAGATACATGGCACCCACAGTCCCCTCCCACCCTAGGCTTCCCTGGAAGCTGTGCCCTTGCCTGAGCAAGTTTGCCACCCTCAAGTCTACAGGCATTTGCTTTTTTGATTTCCTAGAAAGGTAGTGGGAAGGCAGCTTAGCTTCTAACCCTTCAGAAATAGGAACTCTGGATAAATTCTTGTCCTTTCCCATTTATACACCACCACCACCACCACATATATACTCTCCCACCCCATCCCTGGGAACACATCTTTCTCAGGCACACACACCAAACCAAATCAAAGCCAAATCCATTGCCGTTGAGTCGATTCTGACTCATAGTGACCCTATAGAACAGAGTAGAACTTCCCCATAGGCTTTCCAAGGAGCAGCTGGTGGATTTGAACTGCCGACCTTTTGGCTAGCAGCCAAGCTCTTAACCACTGTGCCGCCAGGGTACATACACCAGCCTCTGCCATATAGCTGGGCCTTCTCACATGGGGCAATCCAGTCTCCTGTGTAGATGAGTCTCCACTAGCTCACATTGTCCCCTACTTTGTAATCACCTAGAAAGAGACACTTGGCTGCAAGCAAAGTTAGAGGTTCAGCACCATTTCTAATTTTAACTGGAGCTGCAGCAGCTGCCTCTTGTGGGGAATATGGAGCCCAGCATGTGTGCTTCTCACTGGGTTTTTGGTATACCTCGTGTGCGCAGTACCTCTTGAACACCTACAATGGACTGGCCACTGAACTAACCCCTTAGCTCACTCCATTCTTCTGAATAAGCCCCATTGTCCATTAACTGTAAGTTCTGCTTTGCTCATCCTGCACCTGCTAGAGCACTTGGCTTACAGTAGTTACTCAATACATATTTGTGAATGCAGGCTGCTGAGTATGGTTGGACATTTACAAAATTACCAATTAGGCTTAGGGAAGTTACACAACTTGCTTTCAGATACACTGTTGGTGAGGTACGGCAGGGATGGGATGCAAGTCTTCTGACTCTGAGGCCGGTAATCTCTCCTCTATACCATATTTGGCTGTGTCCAAGCACCATGGAAACTCGTTGCTGTGGTACCGTCATGGATATTTGCTTTTGAGAATAAAGCTGGTTCTGTCTCTAGGCTATCCATACCACTCTGAAGCTCAACAAGGGGAGGAGCAGAAGGGAAGAGAAGGAGAGAAAAGTGAGAAAAAAGGTCTTGTGATAGAGGCAGTGAAGAAAGAGGGAGACAGAGGAGTAGAGGCGAGGATAGGGAGAGCAGCTAAGGGGGGAGTCAGAGCAGAAGTACTGGGGACAGTGAAGGCTGGGCAATGTTCCTTCCAACCTCTGGCTCCAGTCTGGTTCCCAGGCCCTCTCTTCTTGCTTCTTCTTCTGCACCTGGTGGAACAGTGCTCATGCCAAGGCTCTGGGAATGGGCGGAGGGGGATGCAATGGAATAAAGATACTTTTGGCATCTCCTAGCTTCTCCCACACAAGGACCTTTTATGTGGGGGTTGAGAACTAAGTGTGGAGGGGTCCAGGAAGAGAAGTCTGAGGGTCAGATGTGTGCCAGAAATAGACCCCCTGAAGGCCCCCAGCTATGGCTCCAGGCCCATTCTCTCCACGTGTCCAGCCTATCCATCTGTGGGCCCAAAGCAGAAGCACAGAGCCCTCCCCACCCCATTGCCTGGACTTCTTTCATTCCCCAACTCTACCTCTGGGTCTCTCAGTGCTGCTTTGAACAAAGAAAGATGCTTTCTCCTCAGCCTTTTCTTAGGACCGCATCTGGTTCTCACTTCCTCCTTCCTCCCTCTCTAATTAACCCCGCACTGACTTCTGTTACTCCTATTTTCCTACTCCTCTTTCTCATTTTTCTAGTTGACTAATTTCCTCGTTTTCTCTAATAACTCTCTTCTCTAAGCATGGTCACCTCTTGACTTGTGCCACGAACATGCCAGACATGGTGTTCTGTTACTACCTCTGTACATTCATTTGCCATGGGCATTTATTGAACACCATTACGTGCTAGGCATGAGGGATGCTAAGAAGTAGTAAAGTAGTAAACTAGATTGGTCAGAGCCTTGTTCTCTGAGGGATTCCAGACCAGAAGAGTCCTTTGGCTGCAGTGTCTTATTGTTTCCATATGTTTAGTTCTCTCCTTTAAGATTTAGCTCATACCTCACCCATTTCCATCATCTCCAACTTCTTGAAGTTCTATTGCAGTGTGAGCCTGTGCCCTAGTCTCTTACCAGGTTCCATATTTGTGCTATGCATTAGTGAGTTTATTTGTGGTCAGCCTTATTTTTCCAATTTGATGCTAACTTCCCGCATGACAGAGATTATGGCTTGCCACTTTTGTGTTCTCTGCCATGCTTGGCACAGTGCTAACTGTAAAGTAGGTGTTTAGTAGGTACTTGCTAATTTGTAATACCTTCCTCTGATGCTTCTTGAGCCTGAGTCCTTGATCTCCCCTTTCTTGCATTCTAGCGTGACCTAATACTTAGCTTCCCTTATCTCCGTGATCCTCTGCTCACATCAAGCCCCTTTGATCCTTCTGTCAATTTCAATGATGCTAGCTGCTTGAGTCCATGATGCTTTGTAGAACCTTCTATTTGGTGGTTTTAGAAGTCTAATCATACTGAAATCTCTGGCTTTGGGGGATGAAACCAGGCCCAAGTTCCTCCTGTATGATGCAGCAGAGACGGCAGAAGTGGTTTATGACTTCTGCCCACTTGTTGGAGTGTCTATGACAGAGGCACATGTATAAGGACTTTCAGATCCTTCTCTCCTACAGACCTTGGCTATTGCTACCTTCCCCTTAAATAGATGGGGAAACTATATCTTGAATAAAAGGGAATGACCGAGACTCCAAACTTGCTAGGGTCAGAGCTGGGATGGTTCCATGGAGCGCTGACTCCAAGCTGTGTCAGTGAGGGCTACTGCTGCCCATCTATAGAGCACCTTACTGCTGGGGCCTTTCCCATGAGGAAGCAAGGGCATATTCAGGCGGGCCAGAGTTGCCCCTGAGAGTCATGTTTTCTATGATGCAGCCCTTGGTGAGGTGAAGGATTGCCAAAGAGTGATAGTGGCATGTTCCTGTGGAGCACGTCACAAGGAGGGCACTCACTATGGCCCCTGAGTTCTGCGGGACAAACTTGATGCAGAACAGAGAACTTCCTTTCTGCATTCCTAGATTAAACCACAAAAACACAAAGCATGTCTTCTCTGTGACTGTTCAGAGCTGGCCTCTGGGAAGCCACGAAGGAAGAGGAGGGGGTTAGTATGATTGAGGATGCTCTCTCTGGGTGGCAGATAGATTTACCCTAAATTATGGGCCTACTTTATTTCCTGGGCAAGGGCTTGTTCCCTTTTCAGGCATTTTAATTTTATGAACCAGATAAGCAATGAATATGGCTTGGTTAAAATTCTAGGAACTGGTTTCTTTATCAATTAATTTCTATTTAAAATGACACAGAAAATCCTTAAGAACTCTGACTTAAGGTTCAGTGGGAGAAACTGCTTGGTATATATATGAGTATATCTCTCTGCCCACATATGTGACCAGGGTAGGTGGTGAGAGAATGCTATCTCCTGTCTCCTGACAGGTGTGCTACACCCATCTGATGCACATAATGGTTAGTGCAAGGTAAAGTAAGGTCATCCTGCACCCCTGGAATGTATGGAGTTCTGGTGGAGTCCCTTCCAGTGTGTGAGGATTCATCTGCATAGGACATAATAAAATGTTTTCTTATTAAACCCATCAAAGCAGACACCTTAGGCTAGGAAGGAGTGACAAAGTCTCTGGTCCAGTTACCACCACGTAACTCAGCTGTGGCCTTTAGCAAAAGCCACACCTGAGCAGGAGAACATGAGATGTTCTGGGAGATATGAATCATAATGAAGTTTGAGTTTAATAAGAACGTCTTCAGGAATTTATTTTTGAAGAGGGCAAAGTGGACTGTTAGAATAGCTACTTGGAGCTAGAAAAACAGCTTATGACCAGAGACCACTTGCCCAAGAGACAAGCAGGCAGCTGGGAGAGAAGGAAGCCAAGTAAGGTGCCAGTAAAGTTCTGTTAGCATTTTGGAGCCTAGATGAAAATTTCTTAGACCAAGAGGCTGTGAGGACCCTGTAAAACTTCTGTACTTCTCCTGAATCAGATCTTAAGATTGCATATTTTTATTTTGGAAATCCAATTTCCCTGTCTATTTTCTTTTCTCCTTCCAAGTTCTTTTAAAACATCAGTATCTGGTGTATTAAGAGAAAACAAGCCCAAAGGATTTGTTTCACAAACAGGCTGGACTTTTATAAGGATCAAGAGCACATCCCTTTGTGCCTGGGCCTGGTGGTGGCAGCTTGAATTAAAATGAGAAGATTCTAAGCTCCAGAGACTCTCTGTAAAACCCTTTCTTTTTAGAGATTTCTTCTACAGTCCATTTTTGCCTTACTTTTGGAGACTTTTTTCACAGGCAATTATATTATTCAAAAATGGCTGCAACATTATCTTTCATTCCACAGGCTCTTCTTACAATGTGATGTTTACACTGCTCCTGTTGAGAGGTGGACACCTACATGCTCTCCCTGGAACTGGGGCAGGTTTTGACTCTGGAAGAAATGATGGTCTGTGCCTCCCAAGACTGGGAAATAAAGGGTAACACATCTTTTGCTTTGTTCTATTGGGATGCCAGCTCATGGAACACAGCCATCATGCTGTGAGGAAGCCCAAGCAGCCTGGCGGGGGGTAGCTTATGTGGAGAGGAATTGGGCACTTTGCCTGCAGCCCTGATCAGCTGTCACCGTCAACATCTAGCCATGTGAGGGAGACATCTTGAAAGTAGATCTTCTACCCCTAGCTAAGCTGATGTCACAGGAAGTAGAGAAGAGCTGTCCCCACCAAGCCCTGCCCAAAAGGAACATTTGTGAACAAAATAAATGACTCTTGTTGTCTTAAGCCACTACATTTTGGGATGGTTTGTTATACAGCAAAACAACTAATACAGTTCTCTAATTATATAAACACCTAACATGCTCTTTGGTGTTCATTTTGAGTAAATAGCTTTGACTTACAGCTGCTTCTCTTCCTCACAGGCAGCTGTTCCAACAACTGTCCTAACCTAGATTATACAGAGGTCTTCTGGAACCACTGAGGAAAAGTGAGAGGTGATAGGCAAGAGTGAACTATTGTTCTGGGGCCATATTTGCTCAGTGATATGAAGACGGAGCAAGGATAGTCCCCTTTTTTGTCAGCCACCATTCTTACTTTTCCCCCAAGGGCCTATGGAGGTGTGTAGGCAGGTGCTAGGCATGGTTTTTCATAGAGTAAATAATAAGACTTGCATTTTGTATTTTCAAAAAGTAAACACTTCTGTAAGGTTTAGAAAATATGACAATCACTCTCATACCTGACATACACAGTGTTCCTAGATACATCACTGCATTTATTAGGGACATTGATGACTAATGAGGTACATCTAGGGGGTGCTCCTAAGAGTGGCTTATGTTCCTCCCCCATTGGGCTCTTTCCTTTTGGACAGCTGGAACCCATGCTCACCTTGAATACTTAACTAGATGTGTCCATGCCAGGGAAAGGCTGCCACCCTTCTTGGGTCCAAAGCTCAGCCACATGCCAAGAGCAGAAGATTCAATTGGTCTTAGTCCTCACTGTAGCCTGATACAGTGTGACATGTTGATGATGATGATAACTCTTCCCTTTATATCTCAAAATTTTCTTCCATCTTCTCTCTGCGTTCACCATCTAGTTCCTCTCTGTTCCCAATAGTCTTAGGCAGAAGAAATTTATTCTCCTCCTCAGATGGTACCTTTGAACCCCTTCCTAACCCAACTCATGCTCTTAAGCTCTTTATTTATTCATTTTTTATTCTTCCAATCTGAGAGATAGCTTAATTCTCTAGCAGAAACCACCATCCTGCATAGGACAAAGTGGATGGCAAGCAAATACCATCAAGATGTATGGGGAGAGCTTCTCCTTTTTCCTTATTCTGCAGGCCACTAGGAGAGAGTTCCTCTGAGACCAGATGCTTCTAACTTCCCTGCCTCATTTAAAGCTAAAAAGGGCTAGGAACTGGGGGTGGCCCATGGGAATCTAGCATTTCCCTCGAGGTAGGTCATAGTTAGCTGCTTAGCAGTTCGGAAGGAGGAGAATCTTGTTATATCACCAGTTCCACAAATGGACCCCAGTAGGGGTTTACAGCCTTAGGAAAGTATGTGTGCCAGGACATGTACACTGGGAAAGTGTGTGTGCATGCATGTGTTGGGGGTGTTGTTATTGGGCATGGTAGCTGGGAATGAGTACATTAAAGAGGTCCTAGAGCTGCCAACTCACTCTTCATTCCCGATACAGCATCTTGGCTGAGAAAGAGAATCTAGAGCAAAGACTCAGGGAGCAATTCCCTCCAGAGTTATCCATCTTGACTATGTTTGGATGAGGTGGAGTAGGTGGGTAAAGAAGGTGGTTATTCAAGAGTTCTGGATCTCCAGATTATGTCCAGAGGCTGAAACTTGAAACTCAGTCTGGATATGAGCTATTTCCATTATCCCCACATAGCAATGTACTTGTTGGGTTGTTGGCAGTCCCAGCTTTTCACCTCCTGGCTGGCAGTGAGCTAAGAAGGTCCATGGTTTCAGGGAAGGCTACTCCTCTAGTGTTCAAGGCCGCTTTAGATGCATGTTGTGTGTGTGTGAGTGTTCCCAGAAGCAAGTCTCTTTCTTGTTCTTTTAGGAGCTTCATGCCCTAGAGCCAGGGCTTTGTGGCTAATGAGTGCTTTGAGAGAATGAAATTCCTGAGCTCTCCCTCACTGTCTGGCTCCCTTCCTTGGCCAACAGCCCATCCTAGGGAGCTGAGCTACTCTCACCACTGCTTTCACTCCTTGAAAGAACAAACATCTTCACTGCAGCCTCAGAACGCTGATGTGAGGTGATTATTTGTAGAGGAGATGTTTCCATGACACTCATTTATTTCTTCTGCAAGTATAGCTGTATTGGGTGAAGGGATGAGGAGAAGCGAAGGTAGAGAGAATGGGAAATATGAAGATCTTCCAGTTTTCTCATCTATCTTCCTCTGTAGGAATAAGTAGCCTCATCCCTCTTCCCTGGGTTCCCCCATCCTAAAGACCTAAACTGCTCCCGGATCCATCTTGGCTTCATGCTGCTGAGATGGAAAAAGGCTCTGAGTAAGGTGAGAAGGGGAACAGTCGTGTGCAGGAGGAGGCAGCCTTTTTCAGAAGGGGAAAAAAAAACTTTTATTGCTCAAAGTTGAGCGTTAGCAATGATGAGCAATGGTGACCTGCACTGGGGGTGGCAATGTGTGACTGTGTGTGCCAGAGGGGGGCTGTGGCATACCGGCAGCTGAGCCAATGATTCATCCTAAATCTCAGCGACTTTCAGAGGTCATTTTAGTCATCCCCCTGCTTTCAGGCTGGATGGAGCCACCTTGACATCATGTTCTGGGTAGGGGTGTTGTTCTGAGGGATGAGTGTCTGCGGGTGGAAGGGATGGGGCTGGGGGAGGAAGCGCGTGACCTCTTTGAAAAGACCTCTAGCAAAGGACGTTCCCCAGCTTTCCCAGGTTGCCCATTCCTGGGCTTCCCTCACTGAATCCGCAACCTCCTCCTGGGAACTGCTCTTTGCTGGATGGAAACCGGATGTTGAGTTTCCTTGGGTGGGCGGGAGCTCGGTCCTCTCAGACCTGTCAGGGGTAATTGAGACTCTCAGGGTTTCAGGAGCACCACCGAGAAGCTACCATTTCCTTCGCCAGAAAGTTGTCATGCAGTGTGAGCAGAGAACAGAAGAACAGAGCAGAAACGCTAAAACGCCTTCTCTCAGGCAATGCGCATGATTCTGCGGCTCTGTCCTCGCCACACGTCAACGCACCTTGAAACCGGTCTTGTCGCCTGCGCAGCGCGACCGGCAGATGTCGAAGCCAATCCGCTCCAATACTTGTGGGCAGTAGCCAATAGCCGGGAGGCGGAGGCGGCCCCGGAGATCCCGGCCCAGCTAGGCTTCACCCCGGCTCGCTTTCTCTACCCGCGCTCGTAGTGCAGGTGCTACCGCCGCCGGGCCGGGAGAGGCTGCGCACGTTGAGGGCATGGGGAGCGCGGCGCCTAGGCTGCAGGAGGACAGGCGCAGGACGTGAGGCTGGCGTCCAGGCTTCCTAACACGCGCTGGCTCCGGGCATGAGCTGTCGGCGGGAGCAGGAGCGCTCCTGAGATAGGATGACGCTCGGGGCTGGCGGGCGGTAGTACTATGATTTGGTATGTGGCCACTTTGATAGCAAGTGTGATCAGCACCAGAGGTCTGGCCGCCCAAGGTGAGTTGAAGTGCAGCGCTCTCCCCTGCCCGCGCCCGGCCGCTCGGCCCTTGTCCTCTGCGCCTCCGGCCCGGATCCCCCAGCGGAGCGCAGCTCCCCGCCCGCTGCAGCTACTTCGCGCGCGGGGAGGCTCCCTGCCAGCGAGGCACGCCCCGGGCGCTGTCGGGGACAGGGGCTGCAGGCCTGCGGAGGCGGGCGGGGCTCATGCCCCGCCGCCCTGGGGTTGCTAGGGCATACGGAGAGGGGTGCCCTGCAGCGTCCAGTTCGGGTTCTCCAACGTCGGCCTTTCGGGCTTTTGGTCAGCGTGTGGAGCCATTGCCCCTTGCGTGAGAACGTCCCGGGGCTCTGGGAAGTGGGCTCGCGGCCTCCGCCAGCGCTTCCGGTCAGTTCGCGGTGATTTGGGAAGGCAGCCTGCTCTTGAGCCCCGCGCCCCGCGGCCGCTCTCGGGAGGAGCCCCTGCTCTCGGCCGCGCGGCGGGTGCGCTTAAACTCTTCTCAGACGCATCGGGGTACAAAGCGGTAAGCGGTACATAGCCTGCTGGCGGCGGAGCTCTGCACCTCGCCCCTCCTGCCAGGACCCCACTGCAGCTGGAGGTCCGATCGCCTCTTTGCCTTGGCAAGGGGAGCACACGGAGCCCCGAGAGAGGAGGAGAGCCAGCTAAGCCCGACGTCCCCCAGCCGGACTGCCGAGCGTCCGTTTTTGGCTTGCCTGGGGAGGTGCCATGTCTATTCTAACTACATCTGGGCCCCAGCCAGACTGAAGTTCCCCGGGAAGGAAGAGCATTCGGGCGGACCCCGAGTCCCTTCCCCAGCTGGCTGCCGGCGGGGCGGGGGGTGGGGTGGGGGGGGATTCCCTCTGCTGGAGCGCATTGCGGAGGTGGGACTCTTCTTTTTCTGCTTTCTCCTTCTGAGCTGGGGAAGATGCAAAGGAAAGATGCCTGGGAATTGGGCGATGCGTGCGTGAGGGAGCAGGCATTGCTTTGGAGATGGGCAAAGCGACCTACAAGCCTCTGGGTGACACCCTGGCTCTCGGCCCTTGTATGAAGTTGGAGCGGAGCCTGAGGGTGCCGCGACTGTTGAGTTCTCGGTCTCGGCGCGCAGACACGACCTGGCTGTGGGCAAGTTCACAAAGCCGCGATGCTTGAGTGGGAGCCAGGAAGGAGGACCCTCCAAAGAGAGAACCCACTCACCACGGCGTGAGGGCAGAGTGGTCGGCAGGAGGCGCCTTTACAGGGTCACCGTGTCTGGGTGTATGTGGGGTGGTGGGGGGACTGCTTTGAGAAAGTTTCTTGGAGTGGAATATCTCCCCTCTGCTCTGTGGGGATCTGAACACAGACCCAGGGAAGGGCGAAGGCAATGGTGATTTTGTTAAGTGGCATGTTGCTCTGGATTGTTTTAAAACTCCCCATTTCTCAGGAGGGAAAGCCGAGGCCAGGGTGACTGCAAAACCTCATGGAACAGGTGTGAGGTGGATAGCGTTTGTGCTTGGGAATCTGTCTCTCAAGCATCAGCTACGCCACTGCGCCCCCCTCGCCCTTTCCTTCCAGTCGTCCTCCTCCTCTGCAGTTTTTGGTATGTTCCTGCTGTGGACTGTTGCTGAAAGCCGAAAGGATGTGCTGGGATCTTGAATAGAAAAGAGACACTGAAGGAAGACTCTGAAATAGCCTCCAAACCTGAGAAGTCAGGGTGAGGGAATGGGCTTTTTGCAAGTTTAAGTATAGAATAAAGAAAAATGGGTTTATATTTCAGCCACACACAGAATGGTAAGACAGTAGGAAGGACTTCACAACGTTGAAGGTTGTTGGGGGGAAGGTTATGCCTTCTTTGAGGTGCAGAGAGATCCTTCTTGCTGGGATGCTTGACATACGTCCCTGCCTGGCAACGGGGAGCTGACTTTATTGGTCTTTTTTAGCTTAAAGTGGCTCTATGTGGTGGTTAAGGACGGAGGTCTAGAGTCAAATTACCTGGATTCAAATCCTGCCACTTGCTGACCCTGTGACCTTGGACAAATTGCTCAGACTCTCTAAATGTCATTTGCCTGATCTTAGGGTTTGTGTGGTGTGTGATCATTAGTGCTATAAAAAATGAGTAGCTACTTGTTATATAGTAAGAGCTCACTAAACATTGTTGTTGTTATTTCAATATCTCTGGGAATCCAGATGCCTTTCTGGATTTCTTTCCCTTGGCCATTCAGGGTGTCGAGAGATGGGGATATCCTGGGGGGAAGCCCAGAAGGCTACATATGTTGTATGTCAGGAGAAACCTTGTCTGTGGGGCAGAGTGCCGGCCTCAGGGCTGCTTGGGAATCCTTGGAAAGATCTGCAAAACTGGGGAGGATGCATGGAGTACAAGGCAAGCTCATGGTACAGCCTTCTGAGGAGGGAGGAGGGGCCTGTGTGGCCAGCTCCTACTCCTGTTAGAAATACAGCAGTGATCCTGTGCTGGTGAGGGTCTGTGGGAGAGGGTCAGCCTTCCTCTGACTGGCAGAGCGGACTTCCTGGGGGATCCCTGAGGCTAGTGCTAAGGTCCTGAGAAGGGGAGCTTGGCTGGAAGTGGAGGGGTGGAAGGGAATGGGCCCTTGAGGGGAGGTTGTTGGGTTGGGACTCTATCAAAGGAAACTCAGAATTTGCTTGGGTGACCTGTGGGTGGAAGACAAAGGTGGGGGTACACTTCTCCTTTTCACTTTAATTATGTGTATCTGGAAGGTGATTAAGGCTGAGTGGTGAGGTTGGGGAGGATGTGAAGGAGACAGGAACAGAGAGAAGTGGGACAGCCTGGGAGATGTTGTTTGGAGTGTCATCATCCCAGATGTGTGCCTAGCACACTTGGGGAAGTTCCCCACTCTGTGAGGTCTCAGGCCATGCCTGCCTTGGCTAGAGGAGGGAATGTTTGGCCTTTATTCCAAATGCTGCCTCCTCCTGCCAACCACTGATTCTGAGTATACTGTCCCCAAATAAAGTGGGGTTCTGACTGAAAGCCTGGTAGTAGTTGGATCATTGCCCCCTACTCTGTGCCTGGCCTTGACCTCCCTCCTTCCATGTGGCCGTGGAGATCAGAGGGAGGAGGTTTAGACTTGGAGGCTGCTGTCAGGGCCCCATGGGCAGCCTGTAAGTGAGAAGATGTGGCCAGGGTGTGTGTGTGTGTATCCACAGCCATGCCCGCTGGGGGCAGGGATGCGTCTGCAGCTTGAGCCCTGGAAGAACTGGGGAGGAAGAATTGGGGAGGATGCGTCAGAAGGGGCTGGCCGAAGGCAGGGGAAGAAATCCACTTTCAGCTGCTGACTTGTGGCCTTACATATGCTAGTCCATATGCTAGTCGGGGCGGGCGCTGTCAGGTCCCAGTCCCAGGTGGTGTCATGTTCATGGTCTGAGACCTAGCTGGGATCTGGTTACCCAAGAAGCAGAGGCTACCCAGCTGGGAAATGCTCAAACCCGGCACCGGTCTGCCCTCTCTCCCTGCTGGTCCTCTGGTCCCCTCCTATTCAGTGTCTCCTGCAGCCTGCTTTTCCTCTGTGCTCCCAGCCTGCCCTCTCAGTCAGGGCACCAGCTTACAAAGCCTGGACTCCTGCTGTGTCTTCTTCCTGGGCCTCTCCTTCTCAGGCCCTACTAAGTGCCTGCTCCCACCCCACAGCCTTCCTGTTTGCTCATGGGGTGGGGTGGGGTGGGGAAGTTCTCCAGAACTTCTACCCCCTCCCCCAAACATCCTTAGGCTTTTCAGGCTGTGGCAGAGGGTCCAAGGAGAGTGGCACCCTTCTGTCTGCTTCCTGGGGTGGGTTGAGCAGCATGTTTGAGAATGAATCTCGATTATGAAAGAGCTGTAATTAGTGACAGCCCCCAGCTCTCTGGAGAAGTGTGTGTGTGTGTGTGTGTGTGTGAAGTGTGGCAGGATGGGGAGGGAGTTAGATGAGCCTCCAGGGCAGAGGGGTCTGCAGGCCCAACATGGGGAGCCACCCTCTGAAAGATCTGGCTCCTTGTTTGCATGTCCTCTCACAGTGCACTTGAGTCTAGACAACGCAGGAGTCTCCAAAGCTCCAAGATGCAGGGCTTTGGGAGAGGGAAGCTTGAGTGGGGCAAACGAGGCACAGCTCAGGGGAGACTGAAAACTGGTCTGCCTTGTGGCAGGGTTGGGGGCAACAGAGTGGGTTTGGCAGTGGCTGCCCATTACCTGGGCACTCTCCAGCCCTGAGAAGGGGTGGATCCCTGGGGGAGGGGAAGGATGCCAAGGCTGGAGAGGCAGTTTGTAGCCCTGTCTCCTCAGGGTGCTGCCCAAGGTGCAAGCCCAGTCTGCCAGAGGCATTGACCTATTTTTCTTAAGAGTCTTCCTGCTTTCTGTTCTCTCCTGAGTGAATAAGCAGGACAGTGTTGGGCAGAAACTGTGCCTTCGCTTCCTAAGGTTTTGAAGAATAATTCCATGTGGACCAGACATAGGAGGGAGGTCTGGCCAGTCCGGTTGCCCTTCTGAGAAGAGAGTGGATGGGAGTATCCCCTCCCTGCCAGTCCTTTGTCTTCCCCCACACCTCCTGGTCACATGCACCCACCTAGACAAGGGGGCACACAGCTGGCACACAGGGTCGTCCTCACAAATTGTAGAGGTGAGTTCTGTCCTCATTTTCTGGCTTCAAAGCAGGGACTGGTGGTGCTTCATCCCTGAGTAAGTATGGGACTTTGATTGCCCACTTCCTTAGCCTCACCCAAGGAGCATGACCTAGGAGCAGGCCTGCCTGGGTCCCTCAGCAGTGTGTGTGGGAGGGGTGTGTGTGTGGTCTGTGTAGCTTTGCCTTTCTGCCTAGGAGCCATTATGGGAGCTGAGCTGAGACTGAATTACTGACTTCCTTCCTGCCAGCGGCTCCTGGGGAAAGGGCTCTTGGAAATACAATCTAGTTGAGAGCAAATTAAGGTTGCTGATAGCATCAGGGCCTCATGGGCTGCTTGGGGGAGCCCCGTTGAGAGGGGTTAGGGAGGAGAGGCCCCCCTCAAGATGAAGGAGGCCCTCTCACCCCAGTGTCTTGCTGTGCACATGACTAGGGGATTTCCTGGCTAGGGTCAGTCTGGAGCTCACCTGACCTCTGACCCCCACCTGAGAAATTGGATGGAAGAGAGGCTGTGAGGGCACCAGTGGGGAGGCCATGAGGGGAAGGACCTCTCCTCTGAGGAACTCTCTGGGGTGGATGTGAGGGTCCTGGAGGCCCTCTACCCCACTTGCCGTCTGAGGAGAACAAGGGCCTAGGCATCATGGTTGTTTTGGGCACAGGCCTTTCCTTCAGGGTGTTATAGGGCCTCACTGAGTGTGCCGGCTCTTGGAATCTCCTGGAGCTTCCTGACTTGTCTGGGAGGAAGGATTGGGGACCATTGGGGGCTGTGCCTGTTTTGGACTCAGTAGGGATTATTTTTAGGCTGGCAGATGGAGGTGGTGGTGGCTGTCGTGGGTATTATTAGACAACAGGCCTGAGGTTTGGAATCTGGTGCCCAGAGAAGGAGGGGAAGAGGCTCCAGTGAGACTGTTATTCATGAGGGTGCCCACCACCAGCCACCAGAGCCAGCAGAGGCCAGGGTGTCAGGCACAAGTGCTGCCCAGGGCCAGTCAGCAGCTGCCCTCTGAGATGGGCCTGCCCTGTAGTCCTTTCTGGTCCTCTCTGCTGCCTGCTGGAGTATGGGCTGGGGAGAGGCTAGCTGCTAAGTCAATACTTCAAGAAAGGAGAGAGTGGGGCTATTTTTGGGGAGCCCTGGAGGTGTGGCCTTTGTTCCCTGTGCCTGTGGTTGGGCATGGTAGTTTAATAGAGTAAGAGCAACAAGGGAACCCCACCACCTGTTATCTGAGAAACTTTAGGTGAGCCATTTAGCCTCCTAGTTTGTTCCTTTATAATAGTACTTCTAGCAGATGACAGCTGTGGAATTAAATGAAAATTTCTGTTGCGTATCTAGCACAGAAACTGGTATTCAGTAGGCATTTACAATATGTAGTTTTACCTGACAGTTGCAGCTTTCTCCACCCTGATTCCTTCACCCTCTCCTGGTGTTCATTGTTTCTTGTTCTCAGTACCCTCCCCTCCCTAGCCCTGGTGGGAGAACTGCCAGCCCCTGGTGTCTTTTGGTTCTGTGCCCACAGGGATGCAATGGCAGCCTGGACTCACTTCCCACTGGGGGCCACCTGGTCTGAGAGGAGGAGGTTTATACTCTGTGGGCTCCTCAAAAGGTCAGCCAGACTGCAGGGGCCCCCTCTGCCTCCTCCCATCATGTGAACCACTCCAGAGAAGGCTGGGTAGTCCCTGAGTGCAGGCTGGCCAGACTCAGGTGCTGCTGCTTCCTGCCTTCTCTAGAGAGGATCTGAGAAACCCTTCCCCCTTACAGCCTTCTTCCACTGTCCCACCCCTGCAAATGCCAGGTTGCCCCTCGGAGGAAGCAGCCTGGGGGGTTTTGCAGCAGGCTTCTCCTGGGCTGCTGCAGGCTTCTGTGACAGAAGGAAGGCTCAGTGTGCTCTTCCTTGCTCCCAGCCCCTCCCCACCTCAGATCACTGTCCATCCTTCTCCCCCCTCCTACCCTCACTGACCCTTTCCTTCCTGCCCCCTTCAGAATCGAGGGTAGTCGCTCCAGCCAGCCCCGCTGGGGAGAAGCCCGCCTGCTCCCAGTCAGCCTGGCTCTGTCTGCCCTCTGGTTCTTGGGCACCTTGAAGGTCTGTAGCTCTGTGTCCCAGCGCTTCATGCTCCCTGTCTCCCTGCATGTCCCCTTGTAGTGTTGTTCCTGCTCCTGACCACCCTCTCTGTCTCCCCCTAGGTGGGGTCTGCATGGGTCCAGTCTGGACTGTGTTTATGTCTATATCTCTCACCTGCCTTTTGACTTGCTTCTTGAACCTCCTTAACACCTCCATTTGGGTTTGGCTTCCTCCTATGTTTGAGTCTGCCTGTCTCTTCTCCATCAAGCCCCACTTCCCTCTTTACTGCAGCCTGTTTACTTTGCCTAGCTTACTTGGGGAGGGATGTGGCTTTGTTTGCATTCAGTGTTTTTTTTTTATTTTTATTTTTTAAGAAAGTGTTGTATTAGACATACTTTGGCACAGAAGGGATCAGACTTAGGGAGAAGTGTTTGTGGGTGATAGAATGAGAGAATGTGCTATTTGTGTGTGTGTTTGTGTGTGTGTAGTCAGGAGATGGAGAAAAACCAATAAATATTTTAGGGTTCAGGAAATAAGGAGTGTGGAGGCTGTGATGTGGGCTCCCACTCTTCTGTCCTTTTTTTAGGGAGCTCTGTCTCCTTTTGCAGAGCCCTGGTGGCACAGTGGTTAAGAGCTCAGCTGCTAGCCAAAAGGTAGGCAGTTCGAAGCCACCAGCCACTCCTTGGAAACCCTATGGGGCAGTTTTATTCTGCCCTATATATAGGGTCACTGTGAGTCAGAATCTACTCCACAGCAATGGCAATGGGTTTGGTTTTATCTCCTTTTGTCTTGCTTGTCATCTCTGGCATGCTTATCTCACTGGGCCTCTTTGAGCTGCTCTTCTGGGTTGAAAGGGCTTTTTGGCTCTTGAGAAGAGATGCCAGGGTGGGGCCTTGGTGAGGGGTTGAGAACACAGCTAGAGGCAGTAGGCTGGAAACCCTGGAGCCAAGGCCAGAGCTGAGGAGGTGTGAGAGATGCTGCCTCATTGCCCATGCAGTGAGAATGAGGCAGAGCTAGGTGCAAATGAGCAGCTGGGCTGTGGGAGCCCAGTGTCAGAGCCGGCCCCACTTCTCACCAACCTGCCTCTCGACAACCTGCCTCCTACATTGCCTCCAAGCGCCCTCCACTCCAGCAGCCTGAGCTGTTCAGGTCAGCACTTTGCTGTTTAATGGTGGGCAGCCCCCAGCCCACAGTGCCAGCCTGTTTCCCAGGGCCTCTTCACCCTAGGACCTAGGGAGAAGCCTTGGGGAGGAGCCGCCTTGTCTGTACTGCCTCTCCCCAACCCCAGGTAACCTGCACCTTGGAATAGTTCCCACTTTCTTCAGGGAGTAGCTACTGCTTTCTCTTTTTATTTCTTCCCAAGTCTGTGCATGCGGCAGACACTCACAGGTGCACACACACTCACACCTCCTTTGCTGAACGCTAGCTACACACATATACAAACACACACACACACACACACACACACACACACACACACAGAGCTCTCAGCCACCCTCTTTGCCTGCTGCTTTCCTGTCCCTCCTGGGTCCAGAATTATCTGCCTTTGTGCATGCTCCCAGAGGCTGGAGGCAGGCCCTATCCCTGTCTGGGTGCCCTTGGGGCTGTGGGGGAGGGTCTGCTGCAGCTGGGCCCTCTCCTTCTTTTCCCTGAGGGACTAGAATTCAAACTTAACCTAAAGCAAAGTGAGGTAGGGGGTGGGAAACCTGCTGGGACCTTGGGCAGGTGAGTGCCACACTCTGCTCGGCTCCAAAAATACTCTGTAATCTTAGCTCTTTCTCTAGAAAACAGTGATGTCACCAGTAGCCAATCAGTTTCTTGAAGGCTTGGCTTCTCCTCTGCTTCTTCCTCTTCCTCCTTTCAACTTGCTGGGAAGGAGAGGGAGAGGGAAAGGGAAAGGGGAAGGGAGCTCTGGAACCAGAGACACACAGAGACCCACAGACCACATACACAGACCCAACACAAACATAGAGACACATGCAGAAACACGGGTCCCTCCGCATAGGAGAGCAGACAAAGGCCTCTCCCACGCATAGGCAAATCAAAATCCAGGTATACCCCCTACACACATGCACACACGTACACGCACATACGCATGCACACAAACGTGCATGCACACACATGCACACGCACACACACACACAAACTGGTAGAGACATAGGAACAGGGAGAGACAGGCAAGTAGGCAGAATCACCCACGTGGAGTGGGAGCTAGAGAGAGAGACACTGATGGAGAGACATGAAGAGAGCTGGAGAGACACAGAGATACAGAGGAGTGTGTGAGAGAGACAGAGACAGAGTGACACAGAAAGAGCAAGAGGGAGGGTGGGAGTGAGAGACACAGAGACAGAGAGGTAGCCAGAGACATAAAAGACAAGAAGGAGAGACAGAGACAGAGAGAAGGAAGCAGGGAGGGACACACGAAGATACATGAAGAGGCAGACCCAGAGCTGCCCTGAGCGAACCCAGAGACCAGAGCTGCTCTCCTCCGCGTCCTCTCTGTGGTGGAGGGACCAGCCAGTTCTGGGCACTAAAGGTTGCCCTCAAGTTGTGCTGCTTTTGTGCTCGGCTGCTGTCCCAGGTGCTGCCCTGAGCGGATGGCAGGGTGGCTTGGGGAACGCTGGTGGGCCGGCTTTGGGCAGTGCGAGGGAAGGCAGGAGGGAAAAGCGTTTACCCAGCCTGGCTCTGAATGGGAAGTGATCTGGACAAGGTGACCTTGTGAGCCTTCTGGCCCTTCTTGGCACGGAGCCTGCCTGGAGGGGAGAGTGTCAGGAGGAAGTGGGGGCTGCATCCCCCATGTTGGTCCTCCGGGTCGGACCTGTGAGCAACTAACCTCCCTTGCTGCCTCCTCCAGCTTGTTGGTGGAGGTGGTAATGGTTCTGTCCTCACTCGCTTCCTTCCTGTGACCCTCCTCTGCTAGCCGGGGCGTACTTCCCATCCTGCTGTTTGTATATTTGTCCTGTCTATTGGGGTTTCCCTCCCTTGCAGGAGGTTGGCAGCCCCAGGGCCCTCCTAGTCTGTCCCAGCGCTCTGCTGTCCTAGGGTGGCGTCTAATGGCTTCGGGGCTTGGAAATGGGAGGCCAAGCCCCTCCCACGCAGCCCTGTCTCCTTTCTGGCTGTCAGGAGCTGGACCCTGAGACGCCAAGCCTGAAGGTTTTCCCGATGGATGGGGTTGCTGCGGGCAGCCTCTGCTTAGCTTGTTAGGGATCCAGCGTTCCTGTGGAGTCCTCCTGTCTTGTGCTGCTAACATCAGGCTGCACCGGGGTGGGGCAGGCGAGGAGGGCTGGCTCTCTCGTCCCTCTTCAAGCTGTGGTGAGGAGTGTCCTTAGCAGGCCCAGGGTGTCCGTGGAGAGGCTGAGACACCCCTCCCTTCTCAGTCTCTACAAATTCCTTATAATTCCCGGGCGGGGGGGTGTCAAAGGGCGAGGCCAAGATTATGACTGCTGAGCTTTGGGATGGGGTGGGGGGAAGTCTGTCTTGTACGATCTAATAGAACTGTTTTCCTACCCTCTTCTGCTTCCTCCCGTCCGTCCTAAGGTTTGTGAGGGCAGAGGTCGGGGTTGTTGGGGCGGGGGTGTAGAAAGTGCCCTTGGCATCCTCTGGGGAGCGCAGTTAAGGTGGCAGTGGACAGCCCGCCTCGGAAAGGGGCGCTGTGGTGAGGCGAGTGGGAGGAGCTGTGCGGAGGAGGGGCAGGAGGGGTCCCTATGGAATGGGCAGGGTCTGTCTCTGGGGCTGCTGGAGGCGGGTTCTCTCTGTTACCTCCTTTCCTATGTCCTGACTTCTCTGTCCCGGGTCAGGCGCCCACGGACTGCGCGAGGAGCCAGAGTTTGTGACTGCGCGCGCCGGCGAGAGCGTGGTCCTGAGATGCGATGTGATCCACCCGGTGACCGGGCAGCCTCCGCCCTATGTCGTGGAGTGGTTTAAGTTCGGGGTCCCCATTCCCATCTTCATCAAGTTTGGCTACTATCCCCCGCACGTGGACCCTGAGTATGCAGGTAAGATTTGGGCCTGGACTTTGTTTCCCCTTCTTTGGTTTGGCAAGTGCCCTGGCCTCTCCTTCGGTCCACACTCTGACGGCTCTTCGCCTTTATCTCTGTTGCTTCTTATCCCTTCCTGACTGATCTGCTATCTCTGGGTTTTCACAGTCTTTTGGCTCTGGTAGGTTTTAATTAAGTGGTGGGGAGAAGAGGGCCTAGGCGGCCATGTAGACATAAAGCCCTTTCAAACAGCACAGCCTAGGGGTATGGAGAGGGGCCGAGGGAGAGGAGGAGGGAGAGGGCCCTGCCTGCCCGAGTGAGGCAGTGGGGCAGGAGAGCAGCTTCTGTGGGAAGGAGCTGAGTCAGAGCAGTTCTGCCCTTTGCCAGGCGTGGCTGCAGTAGCTGCTGCAGAATCTGTTCTGTCTGGCTTCACCTACTCCCTCCCTCTTGGCTCCAAAGTTGGGGGACTTGTTCCATCCTTAAGTGTAAGTATGTGTCTCCATCTCCCACCCCTAGCCGCCCACCCTCAACCCGGTCTGTGGCACTGGCAGGCTCCTGCCCTCTTTGCTTCCTTGGCCACTCCATCTTCCCCTCCTCCTGGCCCCATTTGTATCTTGCTCTGCAGTTACTCCTGCCAGCAGTGGTCTCACTGTCTGTGACTCACTGCCAGCCGCCTGCCTGCCGACCTGCCCGCCGACCTGCCTGGGAAGAGGGCTGTGGGTTGTGTGTGAGAGAGAGAGTGTGTGTCTGTGTGTTGGGGTTTAAAGGAAGGGAGGAACAGGGCAGACACACTGCTTTTATCTTTACTTTTAGCTTCTGAACTCTGCATTGCATTTCTTCCAGAATGCTTCCATTTCTGCCTCTCTTTCTCTCCTCTGCCAATGTCTCTCACTCTCTTTATGCCACAGTTGATTGGTTTTGTCTGGTTTTGAGGAAGATTGCCAGTGTCAAGACAAGGAGGAATGCTGGCAAGGTCATGATACTGGCTTGGGGTGAGGGTGGGCTGGGATGGTGGGTGAAGTGGGTGAGGCCCCTGCAGACTGCTGTGTCTCATTGGTATGGAGGAGAGGGGAGGCTTCTCCCCACTCTGCTTGGCTTTTGCCAAAACTTTCTCATCTCATTGCCATAAGTGAGACAAAGATGCCAGGTAGCTAAGATGGGGATGGGGAGGGGTTGGAACTACAGAAGAGAACCTTGGGTGTCTTTGTTCTGACAGCCAATCCTCTCCTCATTTTTGAGGTTTGCAGACCCTACTTCTCTCCACCCCTGGAGTCACTGGGCTATGGCAAGATATGCAGTCTCTCTAACAATGGCAGCAGGACTGGAAAGGGATCCTACCATCCTGGTCCCTAGCCTACTTCCCTCTGCTCCTACTGCAAGGAAGCCAGACAGAGATGGGCTGCTGGGTACTGGGATTGTGGGGACAAGCTGGGACAGGGTTGTTGTTCAACTCAAATGGAGATGCTCTGGGTCCTGCCTGAGGCTTCTCTACTTTATCCACTTCTGTTCATACCTTCTCTCTCCTGTCCCTTCTCAGCTCTGTATCCACCATGCCTTTCCTTTATCTCAAAAGATCTCCAAAAGAATGGGAGTATTCTTAGGAACCAAGGCTTTTCTCAGTGCCAACTCATTGAGCTGCAATTGTAGGCTGGGACAAGGACAGCTGGGGCTGGAGATCTGGGGAAGGAGGGTGGCTAGTGGCCATTCTTTATGCCTTTTCCATTGCCACCTGTTGCTGGAGGTTGGTGCCAGCTGTTCTTTGGGGGCTCTGCCATGAGACATGTTGTGAAGGTTATGGTGGGTGCCCTGCCTTTGGCTGGGGGGAGGAATGATGAGCTGTTGCCTTGCCTGATGGCATCTGGGGATTTTCTCCACTCTGTCCCCAGGCCGGGCAAGTCTTCATGATAAAGCATCTCTGCGGCTGGAGCAGGTTCGCTCTGAGGACCAGGGTTGGTACGAGTGCAAAGTGCTCATGCTGGACCAGCAGTATGACACCTTCCACAATGGCAGCTGGGTCCATCTCACCATCAATGGTGCGTATGGGCCTCTTTCTAGGGAGTAGCTCAGGAAGATTGTTCTTGGGGTCCTGCTTTAGACTGCTCTGGGGAAGCCTTCTCTCTCTACCACACCCCGTTCCTTCTCCAAACCCTTGTGGAAAAGAGGCAACTCTGCAGGGCTTGGCCCCACTAGATATCTGCTCGCCTAGTCCTAAACTCTCTGTGGTCAGTGGATGCATAGCAGGTACCACTCCCTGGGAGCGAGGCCACTGTTTGCTGTGCCTGGTGGTGGTAGAGCTCCTTATGGGGAAGGTAGAAGCCTGGCTCTTGAAACCAAGAAGGCTCAGGCTTTGTAGAGATAAAACCCGTAACCCCGTTATTATTTCCCAGCCCTGAGAAGACACTGCTAGTGCAGGAAATGGCTTCAAACTCCCTAGTGGAATTCCTGGAGTCCCACCATTGTAGTCTTTCTTTCTAGGCTAATATTTTGGTTCCTTGTTGAATGTATTCATTTGAGAAATGTTTATTGAGAACCTATTGTGTGCTGAGCACAGCATTAGACGATGGGAAGACAATGGTGGGCAAACACTCCTTGCTCAGGTGGAATCCACGGTCTCATAACATGGAAGAGTCCTAGGAAGGAGAACAGTTTTCATGGTTACAGTTATTTATGGCCTAGGTTAAATGAGTTTTGCTGTGTGTAGATGCTTTCCAAGTTTCAGAGTCAGGGCAAGGAATCACTCTTGGTGTCCCCGAGGTAACTTCCAATTTCCCAGTGTCAGCCTGGGGTGGTGCATGGCTCTCTGTCTATGACAGCACCAGGGATGGACCCTTGAGGTCTCTCTAGAAGGTTCCTTTGTCCCTGGGAGTCCTCACTTGAGAAGAGGTACTCTGGGGGAGCCTTGAGGAGGCTGGGACTGTGGAGAAAAAACAAGGAGAAGTAGTCTCATAGGGGATGGGGACAGGCATTTTTTTTCCCCCAGGACCCTTATACTTCTTCAACTTGTGACAAGAATATATTCAGCCACTACTGTGTTCTAGACACTGTTTTGGTTATCAACAGCGTGTACTGTTGGGCCAGGCTTTGTTTGTGCCACCCAAAGCTTAAAGTCCTTATGGTTTTGCTGTTGGGAACTGTAGTTGCTGTGCTTGGAAAAGAGAAATTGATGTTGTTACTGGCTTGGAAGCCTCTCAGTATTCATTCCCTGTGAAGGAAGGCCCTGTCTGCCCCTACCTTGTGGGTTGGGTCACCCCTGCCAGGACTTATGTCAGACCCACTATCCTTCTGGGTCTGAGAACCTACCCAGGGTCCTGGATGAACAGAGTACTTTAGCAAGAACACCGACTTCTCCTCACAGAGAATGTAGAGATGTGGCCCTGGGCAGTGTGGGTCCAGGCTTCCTGACACCGCCCTCCACATTCACGCACTTGGTTCCCTGTTTGTCAGTCCAAGGGATGGATTGGAGGCACATGTAAGATCTTGGGTCGGCTTTCCCTACCTTCAGCAAGCTTTTGAGTCACCTTTTGATGCCAGCTGTTTTCTGCTCAGGAAATGAAAACTTACCTTAATATTAGCACAAGAAAAACATCATTAGGAAGGTAGGTCTGTTGTTGAAAGTTGTACTGACTGAACACCTAGCCAAGAGTCCCCCCATTGCTTCCTTTCTCCTTGCCCTTTCCTCACTGGACTGGAGGCTTCTAGAGGCCCTACCTCCGTTTCCTTTGCATTGCCCTGGTGGTCTCCGTCCCAGTGACGTGCAGCAGCAAGCATTCACTAAGCCTCATGGAATGAGGAGGTGGAGTTTCTTTTGGAATTGTCTAGTCTATTGCCTCCCTGTTTTAGTGTGCACAGGTGAGGGTTGTCTCTTTGGGAATTCCTAATGCTTGCAGTGGAATAAGCATAGACCAAGACCCTAGAAAAATGTGGTTTATTTCATGTAATCACCACCTCTTAGCTGTGTGATCCTGGGCAAGCTAAGTAACCTCTCTGAGCTTTGGCTTCCTTGGTTACAAAAAAACAATGCCTGTTTTCAGGGTTATTGTAGGATTAAATGAAATACTTTGTAAGGAAACATCTTGAGCAGTATCTAGCACATCAATTACATACAAGACACTGGCCTTCTTTTCTCAAGAGTGAAAGAGGTAAAATCGGATGAAAGTGAGTAGCAGGGATGCAGGTAACACATAAAAGGACCTGGCCTTGGGTTGGAAGATGCAGAGGACTTTGGTGGTTTGAAAGTCCTTTTCAGTACACCAGTAACTATTCATTCAAAACATATTTTTCAATGTACATTCGGTGGCAGGCTCTGGGATACAGCCCTGGGATACAGCTGTGGGTACAACTCAGTCTTGACTCTTAAGGAGACTCCAAGAAAGCCAAACCCAGAGACAATTACTATATGGGCTTTGGGAGCACAAAGGAGGGAGAGCTTCTCTGAGGAAATGGCCTGTATTCTGAGACCTGAAGGGGGAAGAGGAGCTAGCCATGGGTGGGAGTGGGCAAGGATGTTCCCCGTAGAGGTAGCAAGCAGGCCTGGACTGGAAGGCCAGAGGGAAGGGAGCTGGCGGTTCAGGGAGCGCAGCAGGGTATTCATATGGAAGTGTCAGGCAGAAAAGCTAAGAATGTCCACTGTCTGCTCCAGACTTCATAACTAAGGGTTATGATAGAATGTATTTTGCCATTGCCATGGATTCTAAATGGGTAGAACAGAACAGACACTTCACAAAGAGGAAGAGAGCTCTTTCTCCCTTATTCCTCTTTCCCTTCATTCTAAGTCCCCAGTCCAGCATGGCTATTTTCATTGCTGACAGAAAGAGTCCAAGCACCAACATTCCATTGCTTCCAAACTAGAATGTTTAATGTCAGGCCTTTTCTGACAGGGCTCACCTTTGGAAAATGGAAGGCCAGTGAAAAATTAGAATTACAAATCATCTCGTTCTCCTTCTTTGTTTTCTCTGAAGACCAGCTGAGTAGAAACAAGCCCAATTATTTCTTTATCACTACCAAAATACCCAAAAAGCCCAAGCCTGACTTTAGGTCAGTGAATTTGTTGCAGGGGAGGCCAGCCTTTTTCTAACCTGCACTATTAATTATAGTGCACTTGTGAAAAAGAATTAAGCCTGGAAATGCAGCTGGCAAACCAACAACTAATTCAGTAAATAACTGAGAGTCAAACCATTATTTTCTGAAAACTTGAAATTGTTCAAAGTACTTTCCTGATTAACACCTAAATGATAAAGTAATTATGTAATTAGTAATAAATTTGTCACTTCAAGACATAATTTAATTTATTATCTTTTCTTTTAAGCTTGACACCAGAGGTACAAGCACTGTCACTGTGCTAGCTTGCTTTGGGAGCAGGCGTCACTGGAGAGGGTCTGCTTGGCTTACAGGCTCTGTTAGGAGGATGGTAGGAAATGCGTGAAGCTAAAACTCCAGGGTCTGTTTTCCAGGATTAGGATTGTTGCCACTATTTTTAGTATATCCTTAGGCATTGGATGATAACGGATTTTCTCGAAGATGAATGTTATGTATTTTTGTATGATCAAGTGTGCTTCTTAATTCATTTCATATTCACTCACCAAGTGTCTCCTGCGGCCCACACTGAGCTAAGGGCTTTGAGATTAAAGAAGAACATGGCCATGCCATACTTTCGCTCTTAAGAAGTTTATGTGTTGGTATTGTTGATATATGTGCATGTGCCTTCATTCATTTAGTCATTCAACAAATATTTGTTGAGTATTCTACTGCATGCCAGTAACTACAATCAAAGCTAGGCATACCATGCCGTTCCAGAAAATGTCCTGGGTCTCAAGGGCCCTCCATTCTAATAAGGGAGCAGACAAGAAGCAGTTAACAGATAACCATCTAAGATGATTTCAGCTAGTGATAAGTGCTTTAAAGAAAATACAACAACGTAAGAGGATTGAAAATGCTGGAGGTGCAGTCTTAGGGTGACCAGGTAAGGCAGAGGTGTGGTGTTAGCAAACACTTGAATGAAGTGAGGGGCTGGGACCTGGGCACAGAGTTCTGGGTAGAAGTAACAGCAGTGGCACATGCCCTGAGGTTGGAAGTTGTTGGCATATTTGAGGAACACAGAAAAGGCCAGTGTGGTTAGAGCATAATGAAGGGGAAAAGAGTAGGAGGCAAGGTTGGAGCAGGAGGCAAGGCCAGTCATAAAGACACTCTGACTAGTTGTCTGGGGCCTAGAGAGGAGAGGCCCCCTGTCAAAGCTTCTCATTACTGCCTCAGAGGCTCCTGGGGAGATGATTCTGATGATATTAATGGCAAACTAACCCACATTTCATCTATGTCTCCATTTTTCAAGCTGTGTTGATAAATGTTATGCATTCCTCACCTCAATTCTGGAGGGTGGAGGGTTTAGGTGAAACCCAGAAATGTTGAGTAACTTGCCCAAGGTTGCACAGCAGTGGCAGGCTAGGACCTGGACTTGGGTCCTGAGCTTTGGGAACCTTGAGAGGAGCTCAGCATGGCCTGTCCCAGCCTATCTCGGACTGTGGATCCAAGTCGATGCCTTTAAGGCCTCAGCTCCCTTCACTCAGCAATTCTGGAGGACTCTTCGGGCTGATGTTCAGAAATGGGAATCCCTCCTTGCCATTCCAGACCGCAGAACATAGTCCTTGGAGTAAGGTTGACTGGACCAGTTCTCCAAGCAGCTCAGGCAAAGGAGACCGAGTCTCTTAAAAGGTGATTATCCATAAGATAGAGTTGCCATCAAACACCAATGTAGGGAAATAACTTGGCATCACTGGAGGAGAATTAAGAAGGGAGCAGCTTATAGTGTCGACTCTGCCTTTATCTATGGAAGCCAGAAAAGGAAGAGGAAGAAGTGTTCTTTTTTCTGTAGAATCTGGGAAAGTAAGGCTCTGTGTGTCATTGGCTAGTGATCTGTGTTAGGCCCAGGATGCTGGGCCTTGGCATCCTTCAGACTGTGGGTGGCCTAGACATGTGAAGACCTGACTGAGCTGGGCTTGATGTAGACAGTGGAGGTCAGTAGGTGTAATGGATAACCATGAGGTGGAAGACTGGAGGATGCAGAAGAGTCTGGGGAGGGTGGGAAATGGAAGTGTAGTCTATAAGGTCCACGAGAGAGCTGCCTGGTCATTGTCATATCCCTAGTGCTAAGCACATCATCTTCCCTGTAGTTGACACTCAATAGACATTAGTTTATTGTGAATTAGCAGTGAAGTGGGAAAAATACAGAATTTGGATCTAGCCAGGCTGAGTTGGAATTCCAGATCTTCTCCCACCTCTATAATATTTGTAGGCAGATTATTTTGCCTGTGTTGGCCTTCTTTCTTCATCTGTAAAATAGGGACTGCGGTGTTCATCCTGCAGAGATGCTATGGGGATTCCATATGAAAGGTACCAAGTGCAGTTCCTGGCACACGGTAGACCCTAAGTCAGCAGCAGAATGACTTGTGGTCCTCATGGTTTGTTGTACCTGTGGTGGTGGGCAGCTACCTTGGCCAGTTCTGTCACTCACTTTCTTGATCTCCTTTTCAGCTCCTCCCACCTTTACAGAAACACCCCCCCAGTACATTGAGGCTAAGGAGGGTGGCAGTATTACCATGACCTGCACGGCTTTTGGGAACCCCAAGCCCATTGTCACCTGGCTGAAGGAGGGGACACTCCTAGGTGCTAGTGGGAAATACCAGGTAAGTGCAATTCTGAGACAGGGCCACTGCAGTCTCATCCTCTCCCAGCTCCTTTGGCCTCCTTCCCCTCCACAAGCCGACTCTCGCTGCACATGAGTGTACTGTGTACACCGTGTACACAGGCAAGAGGTGCAGGTGGGAAGCTGTCCGTGGACAGGAGGCAGACTGGTGTGGCTGGAGGGGCTGTGTGTCCTGTTGTTGGAGGGAGGTGGGCAAGGAGATGAAATTCCTTTCACATACCCCAGACCCAGGTGTCTGTCCCTGAGGCCATTTCCCCCTAGACTTCTTTAGACTGCATTGCTCTGGCTGCTTAATGCATCTTTGGGGCCCTGGGGTGGGAGTGCTGAGCTCCATCCTTCTCGGCCTCCAGGTGAGTGATGGGAGCTTGACTGTGACGGCAGTCAGTCGGGAGGACAGAGGGGCCTACACCTGCCGAGCATACAGCATACAGGGGGAGGCTGTCCACACCACCCATCTGCTGGTCCAAGGTAAGAGGGATGTCTGCAGCTCTTTTTTCAGGGGACTGCCAGCCAGCCAGCTGGGCTCTGGAGGGGATTCTCCCAGGGCCCAGTGTGCCTAGCAGAGCGGGTAGAGACGGGCAGCCCACAATGAGCTGGGCACGGGGCCTCCCTGCACACCCTGTGCCTAACTGGAGCTTGCCCGGCAGCCTGGGGGAAAGGGTGCTGTGGCTGTGGGCTCACCCAGGGGGTTGCAGGAAGGCACCCTGGTGAGTGGGGTTCTGGTTTCTCCCTCTGTCCAAATGGCATCCCTGCCATGCCTCTACCTTCCCTGGAGAGGAGCCCTCCCTGGGGTTGTCCGTCCACTACTGATGGCATCAGTAAGTAACAATCAGAACTCAGTCTGGAGCCCACACTTGTGTAACATCCAGGGCATTTGGCAGAGCTGGGGTCTTTAGCATCAGCCAGGGAGATGCTAGCCTTCCTGCTTAGGCCCCCAGGACTCCCAGAAGGGGCTGGACAGCATCTGGTAGAGGGGTCTCCTCCGTTTGCTTCACGCAGCCAGCTCCCCGCTCCTGCTGGGGGGACAGAGGCTGGAGACGGGCTGTGGCCTGTCTGGGTGGCAGGGAGATGCTGAGTCATGCTCTTCCTGCTCCCTGACTCCTGGTGTTGCAAGACGGTGGCAGCAGGGTCAGAGGTCCCTCTGCAGCTTTGATTAAAGCTGCCCCCACTTGCAGGGAGAGCCAGCCAGTTGGCTGAGGCTCCAGTCTGGAAAGCCAGCACTAGGGATTGCTGGAATTTTACCCTCTCTTCACTCTACTTTGCCTCCCTGCTGCCTGTCCCCTAAGTTGCTCCTTAACCTCTGGCTGGTAAGCAGCTGGAGCCTCTTCTTCCTCCAGAGACAAGATCATTCTCTGCTGTGGGCTTAAAGAGCAGCCTTTCTCCGCCCTGTCTTTTGCTCAGAGGCTCTGCTGGAGAGAAGGGCGGGCCAGGAAGAGTGTGTGTGTGAGTGTGTGTGTGTATGAGAGAGTATGTGAGAGTGTGTGAGTGTGCGAGAGTGTGTGAGTATGTAGCATGTGTGTGTGACTGTGGTATACGTGTATGAGTGTGGTATATGTGTGAGTGTGTGTGTGTGTAAGTGTGTGGCAGGTGTGTGAATGTGTGTAACTGAGTATGTGATATATGTGAGTGTGGTATCTGTGAAGTGTGTGAGTGGTATATGTGTGTATGTGGTGTGTGTGAGTGTGTGAGTGTGCAGTGTGTGTGTGTTGTATATGTGTAGAGTATGTGTGTGTGAGAGTGTGAGTATGCAGGTATGTGTGTGAGTGTGGTATATGTATGTGAAATGTGTGAGTGGTACATGTGTAGAGTGTGGTATATGTATGTGAGGTGTGTGTGAGTATGTAGTGTATGTGTGAGTGTGTGGTATGTTTGTCAGTGTGTGTGTGTGTGTGTGTGTGTGGTGTGTGTGATGTGTATGAGTGTGTGAGAGTTTGTAAGTGAGTGTGTATGTCTGTGTTGTATAAGAGTGTGTGTGTGTGTGAGTGTGTGGACTTAGATGGCTGGTTTGAGGAGCCGGGATTTACAGGAAGATTGTGTGTGTGGGGTGCCATGTGTGCTTGAAGGGGGCATCTGCAGCCAACTCAAGGAGACAGGGCACATCCAGCCATACCTCAGGATCTCCTGCTTTCTGAGATCCTTTTGGGAGAATAGGAACCTGTGCACAGAAACCAGCTAGAAGCATCTCCATGACAGCTGCCTGGGGTTAGTTAGAAGTCTTTGACGGTGCTGTCCCCCGAACCCCTTCCCCAGACTGAAGGCATCCTGAGGCCTTGAAGAGCTTCCTAGGAGGCCCTGGTGCTGTTCTTTTCCTCCTCAACCCTCATCCCCTTCCCCTTCCTCAGATGAGGTAACTATTTGTCTCCCTCTTTCCCTAGGGCCTCCTTTCATAGTTTCCCCTCCTGAGAACATCACTGTCAACATATCCCAGGATGCTCTGCTCACCTGCCGGGCAGAGGCGTATCCTGGCAACCTCACCTACACCTGGTACTGGCAGGATGAGAACGTCTACTTCCAGAAGTGAGCATCCTGCTCTTGTCCTCATGGGTCTTCCCCTAGGCTGAAAGGCAAGGCCTCTGGGTAGAGACAGTGGGGTTGTCCAGTCTGCATCCCCCACGTGCTACGGCGAGAGATGGGGCCAGGAGGAATTCTCTCTGCCCCACCTGGTGCCCCTGCCTCCCCTATGGGGGACGAGCATGCACTAGGGCCTTGTCTGGTGGCTCTCGGAAGATCCCTTACCTGCTGTCTCTCCATGTCTCCTTGTCTGCCTTGTAGTGACCTGAAGCTGCGGGTACGGATCCTGATAGATGGGACCCTGATCATCTTCCGGGTGAAGCCAGAGGATGCAGGGAAGTACACCTGCGTCCCCAGCAACAGTCTGGGGCGCTCACCCTCGGCCTCAGCCTACCTGACAGTGCAGTGTGAGTGGGATGAGGGCGAGCCATGGTTGTGGGATTTCCAGAGGACGCAGGCCACTGTAGCCAGACTTGAGGGCAGAAAAGATAAGTGTCATTTGGTGGGGGAATGACTGAGGAAGGAAGGATGGAAGGACATCTCAATAGGAGATGAGACCTGGGCTGGTCAGTAGGGATGAAACTACCATTTAATAGGTGTCTTCTATGGGCCAAGTGTAACTGCACATGCTAGCTAATTCATCCCATCAACTGAGCAAAGGGTGGATTCAAGGGTGGGCAAGCCCTACTGACTTCCGAACAATTGTCCTTGAACTGAATCCTAGCCAACACTTCTCTACCTTGAGTGAGTTGCCTTTTGGTACTTTTTTCTCAGGTCTCTGAGAGAATGAGCTTAGAGCTTAGTGTAGAATTTGATTTCCTGCCATCCCTGCTCGCTGCCTTCTCATATGTGTGGACTGGTGTGGGGTGAGGGCGCAGGGCAGTGTGTTGGTGTCCCTGTTTGGGGATGAACTGATTCAGTCTTTCCATGAGCAGTCTCACAGTCATCTTCCTATCACTCTTCTCTGGAGCTGCTGGAAACCCCAATGACTGAGCTGATCCTCTCATGCCAGAACAATCTAGGCTTTTGTGTGAGACCAGAAATTCAGCTTGCTAATCTTCCATACTTCAGCTGCAGTCAGTTGCTTTCCTGACCTCTGACACCCTAAGCATTGAGAGCAAGAGGAGGAGTGATAAGTAATGAGGACTAATTTTACCTCTTGGTTTGTGAATGGGCCCATCACTCCAGCAACAAAGGCCCCACTTACTCTCCATCCTGGGGACTGGTGTGGGGGGGTCGTTCACACCTAGGGAGGGGAGTGACAGGTGGGAGAAGGGCAGCCAGGAGTTTGCAAGACCAGCTGATGAACAACTCATGGCCAAATGAGGCCTAGGTCTTCTGACAGCCCAGCAGAGCTAGGTGTTGGGGTCTGTTCACTGCTAAGTAGCCAGGTGATTAGTCCAGGCTGGGCTGGCTGAGCCCCGTGGTCACCAATCTGACATTCTAATCACTTTCTCATTGCTATAGAATGGTTTTGCTGATGAGGGAAAAGGCATATTTTCTCCACTTCCACTGTGACAACTTAAATGGACTTCTATAATGCTATATTTCATGATACATGTTCGTAAAAGCTCAAGGTCTACCCCACCCAGAACTATAGTTAGAAAAATCAAGTTAAGAAGTTGTTTATAAGTTATTTACTATGTGCTCCAAAGTGTGCTAGAGTGTGAAGGATCTAAAAGAAGTGGGCGGTTGATGCCTCCACCTCTGAGGGGCAGATGGCCCAGTCACAGCTGGATGCTGACTTATGTCACATGGTCAAGAAGGTGGCTTGTGGGGGGTACTGTTCAGGTCCAGCCCTCTAAGCTCAGGCTGCTTTCTGTTGAGAGAGACATTTGGTTCCCCGTCTCCCTCTACTGCCACCACCCGCCACCAACTTGTCCTTCTCTACCTCCTTCCTGCCTGCAACGAGAATCCAGGGTATTGAGATTTACAGGTGGGTGAGACAAGGATCTTTATTTCTGCTAAAAGGAAGCGTTCAGAGTATTTCCCATTCATAAACGCTTTGAAAACCTTGGAGTAAAAAAAAAAAAAAAAAAAAACAACACTCTACCATACAAAAATAGGAAGCTAGGTCTAAATATATAACTCGGCCTGGTATTTATGTAATGCTGTTCTCTGAACAGCTCAGAATGCTTGAAAGATACTGGCTCATCCATCCTCACTGTCTCCCTAGAAGTTCTGGAGTTTTCTCCTTGGCAGCCCTCTGGGGAACCTGGGGCAGAAGGAGAGGTGATGACTCAGCCCACATCACAGGATAGGCTCACCATCTGGCCACTCCACTCTGTCCCCTTCATGTCTTCTGTGGCCACAGTTTGACTGTGTATTCTAGCTGCACAGATAGGGAAACTGAGGCCTAGGGAAGCTGATCAACTAACTGGAGAGGGAATGGGGAGGAGGAGGAATTACCACCTGATGTATTGAACTGACATTTCTCTTTTGGCTTAGGATTTGGGGAGAGCGTGAACTGCTTGCTGTTCAAGACAGACTTAGGGATAAGGAAAGGCGGGGGTGGCGAGGTGCTGGCATTGAGGGTAGGAGTCTAGAGCTGCGAGTTGTGGGCACTGAGAGTCCTTGCCAGACAGGTGAAGGAAACAAGTGGAGTCATTTAAGGAGCACCACAGACTGTGGCGGTGCAAATGATTTGCACTTGACTGTTAACCTAAAGGTTGGCGATTTGAACCCACCTAGTGGTACCACAGAAGAAAGGCCCAGAAATCTGCTTCTGTTAAGATTACAGCCAAGAAAACCCCATGGCTCAGTTCTACTTTGTAACACACGTGGTCACCTTGAGCTGGAATTGACTTGATGGCAGTGGGTTGTTGGATTGACAGACTGTGGCACATTAGAACATGATTTTGAACGCCTCCAGGAGTTGAAAACACAAGTTTTTGAAAGTACAGCAGACTGACAGATGACAGAAGTCTGCAACCTATGCCCAGGTGGTCCTTTGGGACCTGTGGGCTGTAGGCTCCAGGCAGGCCGGGGTTGGTCTGTCTGGCTACCCGTGGTGTCCCTGGCCCCTAGCACTAGCACTGTGCTTAGCTTTGAGGAGCATGAAGTGCATATCGACTGAAAGGAAACATGAATGTGAAGGGCAGCCTTTGGAGTTGGAGGGTCTGTACAAGGCCCAGCAGGGTGGGTAAGAGGCTTGGCCTCCTGCCCAGGTGTCTCACTTGTTGCTCCCCCATGTCTTCTCCTCTCCCTCCCTTCACTATCCTCTTGCAGATCCAGCCCGTGTCCTCAACATGCCACCTGTTATTTACGTGCCCGTGGGAATTCATGGCTATATCCGCTGCCCAGTGGATGCAGAGCCGCCAGCCACCATGGTCAAGTGGAACAAGGACGGCCGCCCCCTACAGATCGAGAAGGTGCTGGAGAGGCATGTGCTGGGATTTAGAATGAGAAGCATCTCTGTATATTATAATGCTTAAATGGGGAAAACAAAGAGCTGCTTCTATAGAGGTCGACAGGCAGGCAGGCAGGCAGGTAGGCATTGGCCTTCTCTAAGTGTTTGCTCTTCTCCTGTGGCACTTGGAGCCCCAGACAGTAGCTGGTGCTCTGTAAGTGCCTGTCGATAGGCTGGTCCCTCTGCTGGCCAGCCCATAGCCAGGCGGGGCTGGGGCTGAGTGTCTCCTCCCTGACCGCTGCTCCTGCTCCGTGCTCTGGCAGAACCTGGGCTGGACCTTAATGGAGGACGGCTCCATTCGCATTGAGGAGGCCACAGAAGAGGCTCTTGGCACTTATACCTGTGTGCCTTACAATACCCTGGGGACCATGGGCCAGTCTGCTCCCGCACGGCTTGTCCTGAAGGTAAGGGGCCAGGGCTGCATGGAACTTTGAGTGGGGCACCCGAAGTGCATGACTTCCCATGTTTGGCTTTGTGTCTCTCCTAGGATCCCCCATATTTTACGGTGCTACCGGGCTGGGAGTATAGGCAGGAGGCCGGTCGGGAACTGCTCATCCCCTGTGCAGCGGCAGGAGACCCCTTCCCTGTCATCACATGGAGAAAGGTACCTTTGGGTTCTGGGCTCCTGGGAACTGTGTTAGAGGATGTTGATTCAGCCCCCAATGGACTTGACAGCCCTGCTGTGGCTGGCCCAGAGGCTTAGTGAAGAGGGGGCTTCCTGGAGCAAGGGGAGCTCTGAAGGAGAGCATAGTGGGAGGGTGGGGGCTTCCTGTTCTGGCTTGGCACAGCCTCCCGAGGTGGTGGGGGCATATCTCCTCCCCTGCCCTGACATGGTCCTTCCCTCCCATGCCCTGCTCTTCACCTGCTTCCTTGCCCCTGGCTTGGTCAAGGTAGGGAAGCCCAGCAGAAGCAAGCACAATGCCCTGCCCAGTGGGGGTCTCCAGTTCCGAGCGCTGAGCAAGGAAGACCACGGAGAGTGGGAGTGTGTCGCTACCAATGTGGTCACCAGCATCACTGCCAGTACCCACCTCACAGTCATAGGTACATGGGCTGGGAGGGGCCTGAGTGTGGGGGTGCAGAGGGCCCCTCCCAGGGAGTGTCTGCATGCTCAGGGACATTTTGCTAAGTCAGGCCAACCCCTGTATCCAGAGCCCACCATAAGCAGACCTAACTCTCTGGACTCTCTGGCATCTGTCCTTGGGGAATTCCTTTTCTGATGGGGAGCAGTCACCTGAGATAAACATGCTCCCCTGAAGTCAGTAGTGTTGACCATTCAGAGCTCCAAGTGTGAGGGCCTAAGGGGAAGCTGGAGTGACTGGAAGGGCTGGATGGAGGAAGGATTAGGCAGCAATCTGATGGGGGGTACTGATCTGATGGGGCTGGCAGGGAGGAGGAGGAGGGCAGAATGTGGGGAGAGAGCTGGGGCAAGGGGAGATTCATATCCCCATTCCCTGAGACATCTAGCATCACACTTCTATTTCCTATTCCCTAAAGTATCTCCAGGACCTCAGCTTTGTGCCAAGATAGCCCGTCCCTTCTCAGGACTGACAGCTATACCCGTAACAATCCAGCAAGTTTGAGCATTGATTCTGAGTGTTAAGCACTGGACCAAGGGGCATGCACAGCTCATCATGTAATTCTCCCCACACCTTAGGCAGTGAGCTGGCATTTCCCTCATTCTGCATTTGTTGAAACTGAGGTGGGGGTTTGAGTACCTTGTCCCATGGCACATTACCAGTAAGTGGTGAGGCCAGAGCTGAAACCGGAGTCCAAGTCCTCAGCCACCCCGTGTGCTGCCTCTCGAGGGGGTAGCCCCTTCCTTGTTCAGGACAGGCTTGGCTGAGCAAGGGCAGTGCACACTCCAATTGTCTCTCGAGGCTAGAGCCCTGTATGGCGGGGTGACTCTGGCTTAGCCTGTGACCTTAAAAGAGAGGACTTCTGTGGCCACAGGTGGACTGGTATCAGGAGGACTGGGCTTCCCTTTGGCCCATGTCCTCCTGCTCATGCTGTCTTCTGCCAGGTTGGATCTGCCCAGTCAGGACAGTTCCATGCCTATCTGCCTACCCAGGTGGGTCGGAAGGTCAGCACCTCTGAGCATCCCCATATTCCCAGTCACTCACATGTAGGATTCTATTGTGCTGCCTCGTGCCTCAGCCTCTCCTGGGCTCCTGGATCAAGACTGTGGGTGTCTGGCTCCAAGGTCTCATGCTCTTTGCAGTCTGAGAGTTTCATGTGGTCTCCAGGCACCAGCCCTCATGCCCCGGGCAGTGTCCGGGCCCAGGCCTCCATGACAGCTGCCAACGTGTCCTGGGAGCCCGGCTATGACGGAGGATATGAACAGACATTCTCAGTTTGGTACGGACCTCTGTGAGTCACCCCCGCATGCTTTGCTCTCTGCTTCTCCCTTCCCGACCTCAGTCCGCCCCAGGGTGGGTGGAGGTTGTGAGGAGGACACGGCGTGTCACCCGCCAGACAGTGAGGTGGGTGGAGACAGTGACGAGGTTCTTGTGGGTAATGGGGGTGGCTGTGAGGGACCAGGACATTCCTGCATTCCCAGCCCTTCAGGTTTGGGGGCCTATATGGACTGTTGCCTCAATTTTCCATCACCCTCTGCTGCCCTCCCGTAGTTGTCTCTTCTGCCCTTCTTTTTGTGTGTGTGTCCATGGCTCATTCTTCCCTAGGTTCTTCTGTCCTCTGGAGCCTGGGAGAGACTCCTGATATTCAAGGGCTTTGTAAAGAGCCCAACCCGAGGCTTAGAGTCAGATTTTATCGTGTCTCTTCCCTAGTGGTTTAAGAACCAGTGTAGAAAAGGGGTGCCCCTTGTCTTCAGCATCTGCATTTTCTCTCTAGGACCATGTGCTAAAATGAATAAATGTCATTATTCATTTAGCCGAGTGCAGTGATTTGAGATCTTTGCCCAGTTCTTGGGTTAGAAAGAGATCGTGAATACATGAATCAGAGCGCAGACAGGAGGTGGAGAGAAGGCAGAGAGAAGCAGCAGCGGCCTTTCCTCATCACTTTAGGATTTCTTCCACACATTCCTATCTGGAGCCCAGAACCATGGCCACTGCAGCCTGGCAAAATCCTGGAGTGGGACGATGGGCCTTCCCTTCCTCCTCTCTGACAGGCTTCACCTAGGCAGCCCTCCCAGCCAGGCCCCACCAGAGCCAGGAGGGGGGAACCAAAAGCCAGAGGGGCCTCAGAGACCTCTTTTAAAAGAAAAAAAAAAATTATATTTTAGGTGAAAATTTATATAGCAAATTGGTTCCCACTTAACAATTTTTATACACAGTTTTCTGTGACATTGGTTACATTTTCCACAGTGTCAGCATTCTCATTATTTCCATTCCAGTTGTTCTGTTTCCATTAATCTAGCTTCCCTGCTCCTCCTTACCTTCTCATCTTTGCTTTAAGGTAAATGTGTTTGACCATTTGGTCTCATATAGTTGAGTCTTTAAGGGAGCACAGTACTCATGGGTAGTATTGTTTATTTTATAAGTCAATCTATTATTTGGATGAAAGGTGATCTCTGGGAATGGATTCAGTTCCAAATTAAAAAGATATCTTAAGGGCGGTTCTTCTAGTCTCTATCAGTCCAGTAAGTCTGGCCTCTTTTAGGCCAGTGTTTGAGTTTCGTTGTACAGTTTTCTCCCATTCTATTCAGAACCTTCTATTGTGTCCCTGGTCAGAACGGTCGATAGCGGTAGCTGGGCACCATCTAGTTCTTCTGGTCTCAGGCTAGATGAAGCCATGGTTCGTGTGGGCTATTAGTACTGTGGACTAGTTTCTGCTTTGAGTCTTTGGTTTCCTTCATTCTCTTTTGTTCCAGATGCGCAGAGACTATCATGGCTGCTTGCAGGCTTTTAAGACCCCCAGATGCTACTCA
Source organism: Dugong dugon (assembly GCA_030035585.1). NCBI lineage: Eukaryota > Metazoa > Chordata > Mammalia > Sirenia > Dugongidae > Dugong > Dugong dugon. Next base: position 4,619,154 of record CM057467.1, read on the forward strand.
CCAAACTAGGATGTAGAACGTTATCTTTATTAACTATGTTATGCTGGTTGACTGAGTTGTCCCACGAGACTATGGTTTTAAGCCTATTAAGCCAGTAAACCAATCCCACGAGGTGTTTGGATATGTCTAGGAAGTCTCTGTAACTATGCCCTGCATGAACTTTATTATATATATGGTTATATATACAGCACACATGAACATGTAAGTACATATGCCTACAGATACACCTATACATGCTCACAAATGTACTGACATATGCTTTCCTATACACATATACATACATATCTACCTATGTAGCCACACCCATATTTTTTGGTTGTTATTACTGTTACTGCAAAGTTGTATGCAGAATTTACTGAAATTGTCCCTTATTCTTGCATACTTCTTTGTGCCTTCATATATCTTGGCCAGGTTGTGCAGACGTCACCCATATTGGGTATTGCCTTTCCTATCACCAAAAATAACAAGTGTCTACTATCTAGAAAGTGATTCCCCCCCTTCCCCCTCCCATCCCTGGTAATCATCAAACAATGTTGCTTTCTATGTGTATACTTATTCTTGACTTTTTATAAAAGTGAGACCATAAATTTGTCCTTTTGTGATTAACTTATTTCACTCAGCATAATGTCTTCTAGATTCATCCATGTTATGTTTTGAGGACTCATCATTATTCTTTACACTTGTGTAGTATCCCATTGGATGTATGTACCACACTTTGTTCATCCATTCATCCGTTGATGGGCACTTAGGTTGTTTCCATCTTTTTGCTGTTGTGACTAATGCTGCGGTGAACGTAGTTGTGCGTATATTTGTATCGCTGATCTTATATGTCTATGACACATACCTAGGAGTGGGATTGCTGGATGATAAGGTATTTCTATTTCTAGCTTTTTGAGGAAGTACCATACTATTTTCCATAGTGGTTGTACCAGAGACCTCTTGATGCACTTCCTAACCACAAGGGGAGGGAGACTGCCCAAGTCCTGCCATGGTGATGTGGTGGATAGCTCCCAGACTCCGGCTCTCCTGGGCATCCTGAGCTCTGGGTGGGCACATGGGCCCAGATGACAACCTGGCTGGGAACAACCTCTTCTCTGGGTTGCAGCTAGGACACCTTCAGTGGCAGGGTCGGGGGTTATCTCTGCAGAGCCATGGGGCTGCCCGGCTTGGTGGCCAGGGAGGGGTGTTTGGCATGGCTGCACCATCTTTGGGGATGCCCAAGTTGAAGGTTTCAGGGTATGGTGAGGGGATCCGGGTGTATTTTGGGGTGTCCCTTGCTGCTTGTGGCTCTGCTTCATGCTGCTGCTCATCTGTATCATTTCTCACACCTGCTCACTCGCTTTGGTGCCCTGGGTGTGGCAAGGGCATGGTGTGGCCCAAGCATGGGAGGCCTCTACCCTCTTCCCTCTCTTACTGCCCCTGAATCTCTGGGCACTGACTCAGACTAGCTGCTCTCTGCTCTGCTTTAAGCTGCCTCAGCTCACTGTTCTGGACACAAAGGGTAGTGAGCCTTCAACCTGGTGGAGAGCTCGGTGGGCGTGCACTCAGTTACCTAGCTTGGCTGCCTGCACAGGGCAGGTCTCAATCCCATGGGCCGGCGTCTCCTCCCTGTGGTGACAAGTGGGTACTGCACCTTAGCCAGTCAGTTCAGTACCTGTATGGGTGGAACATGTTGACAGATGACAGTGCTCACCCCCAGGTTCCCATTCTCATGCACAGTGTAACCTTCTGACCCTTAAAGCCTTAGGGGTCTTGGTTCCACTCTGGGGCCCCCTGGTCGTGTTTGCCATATGTCCTAGAGACAAGTCTCCTGGGACATACCCAGACGATCCAAATGTGGTTAAACCAAGCCCTCTGGTTACTCTGGGCCCCCCTCTTTGCTGTCCTGGGAGGGGGGCACCAAGGCCACTTGGGCTCCTTTCCTGAGCCTCCACTGCTGAGCTGCTCATGCTCACTTCCACCGGAGTGCTTGCCTATTCCCAGTGTTCTCACTTTTTTTAGGCAGAGTTCACTTATTATATAGGTTATCGTCCTTTCTGAAGGTGGGATTCTCCCACAATGCAATTGGCTATGTGACCATTGTCTTAGCATTAATCACACTTCAGGGTCCCTTTCAGTGCAGGAGGTACCAGCAGTGGCATCATGAGGACCGGCACAACCAAAGTGGGGCAGACCAGCCCACCCTGGCCATGACTCTCCTGTCCTTGAACCTGGGGAAGCCAGCCCCGCACACCTTCCTGAAGACTTTGCATGTGCTCTCTTCCCTCCAGTGTAACCCACCCTGCACCCTGCCCCCTCTCCTCTCTCTTTCTTTTTGGCCAGGATGAAGCGGGCAGAGTTTGGGCCCCATGACTGGCTGTCCTTGTCAGTGCCACCGGGACCCAACTGGTTGCTGGTGGACACTCTGGAGCCTGAGACAGCATACCAGTTCAGTGTCCTGGCCCAGAACAAGCTGGGGACGAGCGCCTTCAGTGAGGTGGTCACTGTGAATACTTTAGGTGAGGGGCCGTGGGCTGCAATGTCTCAAGGACGTTGCCTAGAGGAGCCGGGGTATATGAAGATGATGATGGTGATGGTATTAGCAGCTGACATCTATTGCTTATTATATGCCAGACACCTTGCTAAGTGCTTTGTATGATCATGTCATTTGCTCTGCCAACAAGGATTTGTCCTAGCATTCTTTGGGGCCTGGTCCTAAGTACCTAGTCCCACTTCAGAGCAGCTGTGGGCCAGATCCTGTTGCATCCTCAAATGGAAGGAAAAGGCTTAGGATTGTCTCCTTCCTTGTTAGTCCACATGTTTGCATCTTCCTGGCTGTTCAGGGCAATTAGAAAGCCTTCTTCCCTCTGTTTGGCCTGCTGGTCATTTCGTTTGGCCTGCGGCCTCATTTGGTGGCTGGTGTGTGGTTATTTCTCCCGTTGAGTCTCCTCCTACATGCCATCTCTTCCCTCCTTGGCCTGGTTGCTCACCCTGTCCTGTCTGGCTATAGTCAGATCTGCTCTGCTCTTGGAGCCAGAGAGAAGCTTGAGCAGGCTGTTCCCGAGGTGCAGTGGGTGGAATGCCCTGGCTTTGTTCTCAGACTCCTTTGCCATACTGTCACCAAGGTGGGTGCACTGAGAGCATGCTAGCCCCAGCTGCTCTCTCGGGACCTCCATTTTTCCACCTGGTCCAAGGAGGGCATTGACAGCGTGAAAAAGATAGTCCTAGTTTCTTGGAAGAGAACAAAAGATTTTAATTACATTTAATTCTTCCTTTCTTCCTGTAGTCTTCTCCCCTCCCCCTTTTCTTCTTTTGAGGTACAGGCAGTCCCCGAGTTATGAATGTCTGACTTACGTACAACCCATAGTTATGAACCAACCCCTGTAAAGTGTATTATATTAAAAATTCTAGGTACATACAATGGTTTGTAATAGCAAACAGGTGCTACTTTGCAACATGCATCAAAACATTATTATTATTATTACTGTATTATTATATTAAAGATGTTTTAGTGTATCTGGAGGTGTTTCTTTAATGTTTTTATGCACGGAAAGGTTCACTATATACTATATACTAAGACAAACATTTGACTAACTGACATTAGATATGAACTGTACCTCACCGTTCTGTCTTACATACAAATTCAACTGAAAGACAGATTTAGGAATGGAACTTGTTTGTAATCCGGGAACTGCCTGTACTCTATTACCCCATAAGGAGCTATGGTGATGCAGTGTTTAAGAGCCTGGCTGCTAACTGAAAGGTTTACAGTTTGAACGCACCAGTTGTTCTGCGAGAGAAAGTATGGCGATCTGTTTTCTTAAAGAATCACAGCCTTGGAAATCCTATGGGGCAGTTCTACTCTGTCCTATAGAGTTGCTATGAGTCTGAAATCAACTGGACAGCAGTGGGTATGCCGTCATAGGAGTTCCTGGGTAGTGCAAACAGTTAATGTGCCCACTTGCTAACTGAAAGGTTGGAGGTTCAAGTTCACCCAAAGACAGCTTGGAAGAAAGTCCTGGTGATCTACTTTTGAAAAATCAGCCATTGAAAACCCTATGAAGCACATTTCTACCGATACATATGAGGCTGCTATGAGTCAGAGTCAACTCAACGGCAACTGTTATTTTCTAATTCCCTCATATATGTCCTTTAGAGGTCCTCTGACAGTAGCATCATGTAGCTGCGGGCCCACTTGCCCTGAATTCTCTTCGTTGGATCAGGAGGGCTATTTTATGTGACACTCTCTTCCCCATGAAATGGTGCCTGCACAGGTGCTGGGGACGTGAAGACTGTGGGTTCTGGGCCCCAGGGAAACGTGCATAACCAGGAGGCAGCAGGGTGGGTGAGGATGTAGCAGCCGCTGCACACCCACCCAGTCTCTCCCACCCTTCTTCCTGGTTGCAGCATTCCCTATCACAACTCCAGAACCTCTGGTGCTGGTTACCCCACCGAGGTGCCTCACAGCCAACCGGACCCAGCAGGGTGTACTCTTGTCCTGGCTCCCTCCTGCCAACCACAGCTTCCCCATTGACCGCTACATCATGGAGTTCCGTGTGGGGGAGCGCTGGGAGACACTAGACGACATCATCCCAGGCACCGAGGGAGAGTTCTTTGCCAAGGACCTGTTGCAGGTGAGGGCTAGCTTTGTTCTGCCTCTTCTTCCCAAACTCTGGAGATGACTTGACTCTTTCTAGAGCCCTTGGGACCTTTGAGTGACCCTACTCTGGCTTATGAGGTCCAGGCACTCTGCCCTTACTGTCATTCCCGTGTTCACCCAGATCTGCTACCAACGTTTGGAATCCTCAGATTATGGCAGCTGAAGCCCACAGACTCAGGGTAGCTTGCGTGGAGGACTGTGCTGCACTGAGGGTTTTCCTGAGCACTGATATGAGCCAGTGCAGGGCAGGCTCAGAGCCCAGCGTGTATATTCAGAGCACTGGCCTCAGTCCTTGCTGTCAGGCTAGCCTGGCTTGGGCAGAGGACTTCCCAGGATTATCTTCCAGGTTTTCCCACGGAGGGGCCTCTCCATTAACAACTTAGAACCCTGGAGGAAAACGTATTTTCTCTTTTACCAGCTGAGCCTCTTTAAACTTTGACAAAGGCTCTCACTGGGGAGGGGAAGCAGCTTGTTTCGTAGACACAGACGCTGTCATCTATCTTTCTGCCTGCCCTCCCTGACACTTTTGTTGAGTGGGGTACTTGAGTGGTACGCGTGTCCCTCTAACCCCAAGAAAGTAACTTCATGCTCGTGGCTTGAAATCAGCTGTGGTGGTGTATTTACACCACAGAAACTGGCAAATGCTACAAATAGGGCATTTTTCCTCCTAACCCCAGGTTGCTAGGCATTTACCAGTACACCCTTATCCATGAAAGGCCATGTGCAGTAGTGGAGGGGTCACTGATGGGGTCGGTAGTTGTCTTAGGTCTGCTGACAGGGTGCTGTCCCTGGGCTGCAGGACACCTGGTACGAGTTCCGGGTTCTGGCCGTCATGCAGGATCTGATCAGCGAGCCCAGCAACATTGCCGGCGTCTCCAGCACAGGTACTCTGGGGAGTTCTCTTACAGTTATAGGGATGGAGGCCCCAGAGTCAAACGTGGGTCTCTTTGTGGAATAGCTAATGTAGGAAGCAAGGCTGGATTGGAGAGTAAGGAGATCTCCAGGTGAAATTGCATGAACTGTAGCATTTCTTACGCCCCTCAGACCCATGCTTCTGCTTCCATGAGGAATGATATTTTATCCAGCTAAAAAGACTAGCTTCTGACAGATTCTATAAGATACTCACAGAAAGAAATTCAACTAAGCTTCTCCTGACAGTAGTAAAAAAGAACTTGATTTAACTCCTATTTGCCATAAATTCTTTCCTCTAGTTCTACCCTCTGTAGTGGGGATGCAGTGGTGAATTGGAGAGAAGAGACAATAGGTTCATAAGTATTTACTGAACTCCTATTATAAGCCTTTTTCATGGTTATGTTTGTTTTATTTAGAAAATTCTTGTTTGGTGTTTTTCCCTCACCTCTTTCCTCTCCCTAGATTTCTTCAGGATAAATAAAGCCAACTCTTTGGCATTTTCTCCATTCTTCCCCTGGCCCCGGTCCCATTTCTGTACATTTTTCCCAGCTATGTCCTGGAACATTGCCAGGTTCCTCCCCTATGAAGTCGTTCCCTTGGTATGGGAAGAGGCTTAGTAATCAAGCAATGGCAGCTTCCTTGCACAAAGATCCCTGGGACCAGATGGCAAGGATCTTGGCCAAGAAACTGTTACAGCAGGACTTCTAGGGTTCCAAAAGCCTGGTGCGGGGAGGACAGGAAGGGTAGAGGAGCAGGGGTGGGAGTGGGATGGAGTCAAAAGCCTGGCGTGTGTGGGGGACGGGAAGGGCAGGGGAGCAGGGGTAGGAGTCGGATGGAGTGAAATTTTTGTCAGATACTAGGCACCATTTTTTTTAAAACAAAGGTAACCCCAGTAGGCAGCAGAAAGCAGCCTACTTCTGTTCTCAGCTTCCCTCTAGGGAGGGGCCAGGGAGATGGAGGTTCAGGGAGCAGAGCTTGCAGGCGAATAGAAGACTTAGGTTTTCGCAGGCTCATCCCAGTGAACTGTTGTGCTCTTGATTTCATGACTGGCTGGCTGTGGAAGACTCCACAGTGGGGATGAGGACGCAGTGACCGCAGCATGCCTTGTATTTACTTATGTTTAGGCCCCCTGGTTCCCTGAGCTGCAGCATTCATTTTCTACTCAACCAGTTAGCATGATTTGGATCATTTTTATCCATTATTATTGACATTGCAATAGATTCTGGCCAGATACATCACAATATTTGGGTTTTTCCCTTTGATGAACCTAAGCAAAAAGTGGAACCTCCTGCTTTGCGCATACTGTGAGAGATAGTATAATAGACTGGAAGCAGGAGGCCTGGGCCTAGTCCTGGTCTGTCACCAACTAGCTGTGTGAATTAGGGCATGAAGAGAGGCTCCACTCCTTATCTGTAAAACAAGGGGATTGGAGCCATGCCTCTCATGTCCCTGCCAGCTCTTGTGTTCCATACCTGGGATAAGCAGGAGATGCTAAGAAGCTGCAATGCCCACAACTGTAATGAGTTAACAGTGGATGGGTCTGAATTCTGTAGTCACAATTCCTCTCACTGTTACAGTATTTTATCTCCAGGTGCCTTCACATCTGGTCTCTTGTTTTGTAATGAGACAATATGGTGTTAGGGAGAAGACACCGGACTGGAAGTCAGAGAGTCTGGGTTCTAGTTCACTCGAACGCAGCAAATCATAGTTTTCTTGTTTAGAGAATGAGAAGAATACCATCTGCTCCGTCTACCTCACAGGGTTAATGTGAGAATATCTGCTAACATGTATACGTAAGGCACTAGACAAATGTAGATTATTATTATTACTCCCATGGGGATAAGATACAGATGTTATTTTATCATTTACCAAGCTGTGCAGAAATTACTTGGCTTCTGTAATCACCCCCACCCCCATACAGATCTCTTTGGTGTTAGGGTTGAGCCCTGACATGGTCTGTTATCAGAGGTGGGCAGCATCTCCGAAGACTGTGTGTCACGGTGGCCGGGGGGGCATTTGGGTGGCATTCTGAGTATGCTACCCTTCCCTGCAGATATCTTCCCACAGCCGGACCTGACTGAGGATGGGCTGGCTCGACCTGTGCTGGCTGGAATTGTGGCTACCATCTGCTTCTTGGCAGCAGCTATCCTGTTCAGCACCTTGGCCGCCTGCTTTGTCAACAAACAGCGCAAGCGTAAGCTCAAGCGCAAAAAAGGTGGGTTTCCTCCTTACCCCCTGTGATGTCTGGCCCGGTTTTAAATGCCCCCCACCAGGAGAGAAGGACCATTTTTAGCATTATCCCCCTTGACAATACAGAAGCTGGGGTCTTGTGACTGGAGCTGCTGGTGCTCAATTTGAAAGAGTGAGGTGGAAGGCAGGAGTGGTCAGGGGGAAGTCTGGGTGAAGGCAGAGTGTGGTGGTGGGCTCAGAGATGCCTGAGGTGAAGGAGAGCTTGTTCGTTTGTTGCGTGGCTTCAGGTTGGTGACACGTAGGGGTGCAGATGCAGAGTTGGTAGCATCTCAGGCTCAGTGGCTCTCTTTCCCTTTCCTTTTCCTTTCAGATCCTCCACTCTCCATAACTCACTGCAGGAAGAGTCTGGAATCCCCGTAAGTGTCTCTGACCTGGGATAAATGTGAAGTGTCTATCTGTGGTCTGTGGATAGAGGTGGAGGGCCTTGCTCAGGCCCACCACAGTTAGTTTCTGAGCTGGTTCTGCTAACTGATTTGCCTGTTAACTCTACATTGTCCACATGAGTGGAGGGAAACAGTCTTGTGGATAATCCAAAGTAATGGATAATATAAAAACCATTTTTCTTTACCTTTGGAATGCATTTCCATAATTTTTTTCATCCTAACAGATTTGCCTTCTTCTGTTTTTTTTAAATAATATTTTATTGTTTTCAGTGAAGGTTTACATAGCAGCTTAGATTCCCATTCAACAATTTCTATGCAATTGTTTAGTGACATTGGTTACATTCTTTACAATGTATGAACATTCTCATTACTTCTGTTCTGGTTGTTCCATTTCCAGTAATCTAGTTTCCCTGCCCTCTAACCTTCTCATCTTTGTTTTAAAGTAATTGTTGACAGTTTGGTCATGAATAGATGATTTTTTAAAGGAACACAGTACTCATAGATGATATTCTTTATTTTATGAGCCACAGATTTGCCTTCTTAATAGGTTTTGCTTAAGTTAATGTTAAAACGAGCTTGCATTTCTTGAGCTCTCACCAGCTTCCCTGGGGATGAGGTTGGAGGTGTGTCTAGACCGAGTGTGCTGGTAATAGGGACCAGCCAGAGTGCACGCGGAGATGCGGGTGTTCATCCTAAGGATGGGTGATGCACACGTAAATGGTTGGGAGTGGGCCAAAGCAGCCCATCTCTGGCCTTCCTCTCAGTCTTGTGCCGTTGTCGTTGCTAAGAGAACAGGAAAGATGGGTAGGCTTTTTCTCTTATGCTTTAGCTCCTGCTTGCTCTCTGCCCTCTCCAGCCTGTCATCGGGCAAGGTGAGCCCTGAAAGCATCCGTACACTCCGGGCCCCATCAGAGTCCTCAGATGACCAGGGCCAGCCAGCAGCCAAAAGGATGCTGAGCCCCACGCGGGAGAAGGAGCTGTCACTATATAAGAAGACCAAAAGGGCCATCAGCAGCAAGAAGTACAGCGTGGCCAAGGCCGAGGCGGAGGCCGAGGCCACCACACCCATTGAGCTCATCAGCAGGGGCCCTGATGGGCGCTTCGTGATGGGCCCCCAGGAGATGGAGCCCTCACCAAAGAGCAGGCGCATAGAGGGCTTCCCCTTTGCCGAGGAGACTGATATGTACCCCGAGTTCCGCCAGTCTGACGAGGAGAATGATGACCCGCTGGTGCCCACCTCTGTGGCTGCCCTCAAGTCCCAGTTGACCCCGATGTCATCCAGCCAGGAGTCTTACCTGCCACCACCAGCATACAGCCCTCGGTTCCAGCCCCGGGGGCTGGAGGGCCCCAGCGGCCTGGAAGGGCGGCTCCAGGCCACAGGCCAAGCCCGGCCGCCAGCACCCCGACCCTTCCACCATGGCCAGTATTACGGGTACCTCAGCAGCAGCAGCCCTGGGGAGGTGGAGCCGCCACCCTTCTACATGCCAGAAGTGGGCAGTCCCTTGAGCTCTGTCATGTCTTCCCCACCCCTGCACACTGAGGGTCCTTTCGGCCACCCCACCATCCCTGAGGAAAATGGAGAGAATGTTTCCAACAGCACGCTGCCCTTGACTCAGACACCGACGGGTGGGCGCTCCCCTGAGCCCTGGGGCCGACCAGAGTTCCCCTTTGTGGGGCTGGAGACCCCGGCCATGATGTTTCCTCACCAGCTGCACCCCTGCGATGTAGCTGAGAGTCTGCAATCCCAGGCCTGTCTCCCCCGAGGACTACCCCCTGCCTCCCTCCAGGTTCCTGCAGCCTACCCAGGTATCCTGTCTCTGGAGGCACCAAAGAGTTGGGCAGGCAAGTCTCCGGGCAGGGGCCCAGCCCCAGTGCCCACTGCCACCAAGTGGCAGGACAAGCCTATGCAACCTCTGGTGAGCCAAGGGCAGCTCAGACACACCAGCCAAGGCATGGGCATACCGGTGTTGCCTTACCCTGAGCCGGCTGAGCCGGGGGGGCAGGCCGGTCCCAGCACCTTCGGCCTGGACACCCGGTGGTACGAGCCCCAGCCCCGGCCCCGGCCCAGCCCCCGGCAAGCCCGGCGAGCTGAGCCCAGTTTACATCAAGTGGTGCTACAGCCCTCGCGGCTCTCACCTCTGACCCAAAGTCCTCTGAGCTCCCGCACGGGCTCCCCTGAGCTGGCTGTCCGGGCCCGGCCGCGCCCAGGCCTCCTGCAGCAGGCAGAGATGTCCGAGATCACCCTGCAGCCACCGGCCGCCGTCAGCTTCTCCCGCAAGTCCACGCCGTCCACGGGCTCCCCATCTCAGAGCAGCCGCAGTGGCAGCCCCAGCTACCGGCCCGCCATGGGCTTCACCACGCTGGCCACGGGCTACCCCTCCCCGCCACCAGGCCCTGTGGGGCCTGGGGACAGCTTGGATGTGTTTGGACAGTCACCTTCCCTTCGCAGAATGGGGGAGGAGCTGCTCAGACCAGAGCCCCCCGCCCCGACATTACCTCCTTCAGGGTGAGTATAAGCTGCTTTCTCCTGCTTTTCTTCTGGTCGACTTCCTTCCCCCCATTTTCTGCCCTGCCCTGCCCTCCACCCCTTCCATTAACTCAAATGACAGGGCTTGTTTGGACATGCTGCAGCATCCCTTGGGAGAGGAGTTCTGGTTGGCATTGGCAGGGTGTGGTCATTGGGTGGGGTGGGGGGGCTTAGCTGCCCAGGTACCCTGCCAGGAGCATGAGGGATCCTTCCACCCAGCACAGAGCTCTTAGGAGGCCCCAGAGTAACTGGGTGCATGGGCACAGATGGGGAAGGGGAGGTGGCATGGTGTATTAGAGCCGATGGCCTCTCTGAGTGCTCTGTCATTTGGTGTCTCTTGGAGCTGAGGGCCCACCACACCCCTGTGATCCTGGCAGTGGGTGGCCATTCCAGGGGGTTGCCCAGAGGTCTGTGTCCAGCTTCCTTTTATTCCCTGGCCCTTCCTCCTTGCTAAGCAGGACCCAGCAGTGTCACTTCCCCGGACCACCAGGCCAGGGACCTCCTCTTCCCAAACTCCTGCCCTTAGCAGCCCTAGTGACCACCAGCCTTGAGGCCCCTTCCCGCAGCCTCTCCTAAAGGGGGTGTCCTGAAGGTGGGGAGACATCTCTCAGGCCTGATGAACGGTCTGCCCGGAGCCACACACCCCACCCTACCGGTGTGCCTCGCAGGAAGCTGCAGACAGACAGACAGACAAACCAGCTCCCACGAGCAGCCCGACTGACAGCACACCCTCTAAACTGTAGCAGCTGGTGTTCCAGGTACCAGAGTCAGCCTGGACCACTGTCTGCGCCTCTCTTCTCTTGTCCTTCTTCCCACCCTTCCCTCTCCTCCTCCTCCTTGCCCTTCCTTCCTTCCTTCTCAAGTCTCAGTCTGTCTACCTCTTCTCTCTCCCCCTCTTCTTTGAGGTGACCTGACCTGCTCAGAGTAGCCTGCCGCACCTCCAAGTGTCCCCTCAGTTGCTCCCTCTCTTTCTGGTTCTGTCCTTGGTCTCTTCTTGGTGTGGCCGCCTGTGGTCGGGTTGGGGGGAGCGGAGAGGCCCAGAGGAGGCTGGGTGGTGGTAGGAAGGGTGGAGGAGGTTGAGGAGGAGGGTGTCCAGCACTCTTCCTCATTCCCACTCAGGGGCCCTCGCTCCACTCTGCCCTGGTACCTGGGAGTGCAAGCCTCACCTCCCACCCTCAGCACCCCTGCGGCCGTCTGTGGGAGGAGCTGGGAGTGGGTGCAGGGAGTGGGCCGCTTTGTTGAGGAGGGCCATGTGCGGCTCTGCCATGTGCGGCTCGCAGCCTCGCACCCAGTGAGTACAGGAGATGGTGCGCCGCCGCAGCCCAGCCCTGTCTTCTGTGCTTTGTGCTGCGCGTTCATCTGCTTTGTCCCATTGTTGCTTCTCTGTCTCCTCTCCTCCCCTCAACCCATTCTCAGCTGCCTGTTGGTTCTCTGCTTTCCCGCCTCCTCCCCTCCTTCCCTCTGGGTGTGTGGGGTGGTTCCCCAGGCCCTGTTGATAACTGCTTTGTTTCTGATTGATCTCAGCTATCTGGGCAGTGTTGTCGAGACAAGCCTCTCCTCAGCTCAATAGGTAAGGGAGCTCCCTCCACGGCTGGGGCAGGGCTGGGGGCGGGTGGATGGACAGGCGGATGGGGCTTCGCCAGGGCCATTGCTTCCTTTAAAGGGGAATGAGGGGACAGCCATGCCATCTCCCCTCTCACTCCCTCTGTAGGGTTGGCAGCCTCAGCTGCCCAGGTACCCAAGGCTTCTGGGTTCCTCACAGTGTACAGCTTCCACAGCCCTGGGCTGCGCTCCGTCACTGCCTGGCTGCAGCTTTGGAACCCCATTCTCCCACCCCAGAGCTTCCCTACTGCCACCTGCCGGAGCTTCTAACAGAAGCCCTGGGGCTGCATGCACTGGAGGGCTAGAACCCCAAGGTCTGCTCTGCATCTCTGTGTCCTTGGAGCCTGGACACCCCCTCCACCCTGTTTCCCAGCAGCCACAGCCATAGTACCCACCGCCGCCCCGAAGACTTTGGTCACACCCTCAGCTTCTGGCCCCCATTGCCTTCTTGGAATCTGAATACTATTTGGTCCCCTCAAGGTGTCCAAGGCTGGACCCTGGCCCAGCTCCTCCTTCAACAGCAGGTCTGTGAGGAGGCCAGTCTTCCTCAGGACCAGTTCTGACATGGTGCTTACAGGCCAAGGATAGGGACATGTCCCTGCTGCCCCATGCTCCTCACGTTCTGTAGCCTGCTCCTGAGGGCAACAGGACTAGGGGGTAGACCTTGCTCTCTGTTTCATGTTGCTTTTAGAGCCCTCTACTAGCCACCCCAACTGGCTTGGGCCCAAGCACTAGAGAAGGGTCTTGGGAGGAGCACTGCAGCAGGGGAGGAAAGAGGGTACCCCAGGCAGAAGGCAAGAGGCAGAAATGCCAGGTGATGCCTCACCGGCATCTTTCCTGCCCTAACTGCGGTGGTGGCTTCAGGAACCTGGGCGTTTAGAGAGGCGCCAGTCTCTTAAAGAGGCTAGATCTATGGCACTCAAGATGTCTCTAGAAAAAGCTTCCTTTGCCACGGACTCCATTGCCTGTGCTTTAGGGACACGTAATGTGGGTGCCAGGCACTCGGTGGGGTGAGAGAGCCTCCCTCATGAATATGTCTGGCCTCCCTAGGTGAGAGGTATCTACATCTTTTTCCAACTAGACATATCAAGGGAAGATGATTATAACTCAGGACTGAGTAAGAAGAATTGCCCGCCACAAAGAGCACTGCTTTTCTGTTTCTTATGATCTGTGGCTAGAACATAGTCAGCAGCCATGAGGCATGGATTTGGTTATGAGGCTGGCTGGGGGCACACTACAGCACAGGCTCCGGGCTGGGGGTGTAGAGGGGGCATGAAGTGCTGCCTGCTCACCTGCTCAGGGGCCTCCTGCTGCCTCCGGCATGGGAGCTCCAGAGTACCCTCCTCTGCCCTGTCCTGCCTTTCCCAGTGACAATCCCTCTGTTAATCTCAGAAGTGTGATAGTGCTGGGACCAACTCTCTCACCCCAGCTCTGAAAAAGTGCCTGGACACCATTCTCATTTGCTACTTCCACCCCATCCCTTTCTTCAGTGTCCCCACTGTGCCTGATCTGAGAACACTGAGATCCCCTACACTGCTGTGGTAAACCCAAAAACCAGGGGCAGAGATGTGGAGCCATTGTCTCTTCCTGGGCCACCAGCACCCCAGCCTGGGAGAAGGTCGGCCCTCATGGTGCTGCTTGTGGAATGAGCCTAGGGTATGGCAGCTGCAGGGCCATTGGGAGCTGTGAGGCCTTCTCTAAAAGCTGTCTTCACGCTGCACCTTTGCATGTCTCCACTTGGTCTTGCTTAGAGAGGCTGTGGAGCCTCTTGTCTACGTGTGTTCTCTCTCTTCCTTTCTTCTTCCTTCTCCTGTAGTTGTTCCCCTTGCCTGTCCTTTTTCCCTCTCCCCTTTTTATCCCTCTTCCAACCTCCGTCTCAGAATGGGGAGTTGTGTTGTGTGGACTAGTCATTGTTGTGGCCTGCTGGGAGGCAGAGCTCTTCTCTCAGCTTCCTGCCAGAAACTAGTAGCACCCTAGTCTCACATCTTTATAGCACCCTTCCCGTTAATGCCTGCCATGACCTTGGTGGTACAGGTGGGTCTGGGATGTGCATATGGCCGCTTCTACTAGTGAACCCAGGAAGGAGCTTCCATTTGGAAACATGCTCTGACCTCACTAGAAAGGCACTATCTTGTGGTTAAAGCTAGGCAGGTGCTGACCTCCAGACTCCTAGGTTTCCATTTTGCCTCTGCCTTGTGTATGAGTGATGTTCGTCTGTTCCCTACCCACAGTGCATAACCAGGCACACAGCATTTGCTTTCAGGCAGCTAAGGAGAGGAGGAAAATGCTCTTAAAACCACTGTTTCTGCTTGTCAACTGGGGGTAGCTGGAAGGTGTATCGCTGTGATCAGCTTGTAGGGTGTTGAGGGAAGAGACGGTCTGGGTGGAATCTGATTTACATGTTCTGGTGATTCATCTGCTCTTTGAACCTGGCTTCTTCTTTCCTCAACTACCCTGCTCAGCATAGGACTAAGCAGATATAGCCTCTTGGGAACTAAATGGTCATGATTTAGGTTTTGTATGGGTTTTATGAAAAGAGAAGAAAATAAGAATTTTAAAGTAAACTCCAGGTAGTCGCTGGTCTTTCTGAACTGCAGGGAACGTTCCTGTGCCAGATAACTGGGGTCTGTGTGAGATACAGTATGGAAGACCCAGCAAATTCTCCAGGCTTGGAGGAGGAAGAGGAGGAGGAGGGTTCCTCATGCTTTAGAAGACCTTAGGCTGCTTGAGGAGAGCACTGTGACCTCAGCTCCTGGAGTGCTCAGGGTTGGATTCTAAGTGGGGCCTGCAGGGTCAGCCTCAGGTTTGCTTGACCACCTCATTCCAGGGAGATGGTGGAGGTGCTTAACCCAAGCTTTCTTTGATCTGATGGACACCAGCACCAAATTCTTCATTACCTGAAAAACTCCCAGGTGGGACTGCCATGGGCAGGAGCGCATGGCCCTGCTTTCTATAAAGGGAGGCTAGCTCACACCAGAGAGCTTCAAATGCTGCAGGTAAAATTTGGTGGGACACATTTCATGTATTTTTTCCTGTATACTTTTCCACAGGTAAAGACCCACATCCTACCTCTCCGTCACATCTTTCTCCTACCTAGGGAGAGAGTGTCTCAGTGCTTCCTTCTGGGAACCTCTTGCCCCCGTGTTTCTGGGTCTGACCGCTGAGCCAGGAGCAGAGACAGGCGGTGAGAGGTGCCCTGCAGTGGCCGCAGCGTGGCTGTTCACAGGGGGTGGCTTACCCTCCTCAGTGGATTATTACTTTGGGGGAATTTTTGCCTGAAGACAAACCTGAGCCTGCTTTCCCTGTTTCTGTTCTGTCCTATCCTGACTCTGCCACAAAACCAGAGAATGTCAGGGACGACAGCAACTCAGGTGTTGCAGGGCAGATTTATTTCTCCAGTGCAGTGTGGAAGCAGCGTTTTTCTTCTGTGTAGCTTCTGTTCCTGTCTGGAAAGCAGTTGAGCATAACTCTAGGAGTTATGACTCTTATCACATAGTACCTGGATTATTGGACAAGGAACTTAATTTCTGTAAGCCTCAGTTTCTCTATCTGAAAAATGGAATCAATACAGTATTTATCTCTTAGGGTTGTTGTGAGGATTAAGGAAAATTATTGTAGGGTATGTAAAACAGTGCTTGGCATGGTAAGTGGTAAATAAATGCTATATGATAAGAATGATAATAGTAATAATATGTTGACTGAACTAATAATATCATTTCTGGGAGTTTCACCTGACTTGGAAAATCCCTAGGAATTTTCAGGGGCACCCTGTACCAGCTTCTGTCATGCCCTAGTGGGTCACCCTGGATTATTTTGGAGAGCACTGTTCCCGGGGTTCACTGGCTTGTCATATGTCTCATCAGACCATGCATCAGTCAGACTGATTTTTCTAAAGAGGCTGTCCAGGGCCAGGAGACAGAGATGAACTAAACAGGTGGGTTCATATTGATGATTCTCCTCTCAGGTAGCATGATGAGGAGGAGGGTGAGGACATTCACTCAGCACTGGGAAAAGTTATGATTCCTCAGGTCCTAGTCATCTCTACCTTTTGCTTTCCTTCCAAGTTGCCTTTCAGTTGATGCTGTTGCTGTCACTGCTGCTGCTGCTGTATAAGATCTTTGTGGGTAGATTATGGGGTTTGTGAAGGAGGAAGGAATGGGGCATTGGCATATGGGGCCTTAGGGGGCAAACCTTACTTCTGAATGGTGAGTGGACTAATTCTCTGAGAGACTGTATGTATATGTGTGCACATGTATGTGGTCCTGCATGTGCTCCTTGGTTTGGTGCCGCTGGAGGGCTGTGGGGAATCAAGGAGTTGTCTTGGACCTGAACTTTGAGGGAGCTTCTTAATACTCTGTGGAGTAAAGGGCTATGGGACAACTGATAACCGTCAAGAAGATGAAGGTCACTTCATCACCAAGTAATGCAGGAAACCCCAAGGACCAGAGGCTTGTCTGCCATTAGTCTGTAAGTTTTCCCTTCCCTCCTTTCTGTGAGGTTATCTGATGTTGGGGAGGTGGGGCTTCAGTCTTCCCACTTCTCCATCACTTTTCATCTCAGATCCTTCTGGGGACTGTTTTTATCCTCACAAGGCTGGCTCTCCTACTCCTTTTAACCAGGATTTACCAAAAACTTAACCTGCTAGAGATGGGGGAGGTAGTTGTGGGGTTGAGGAGAGGAAGAATGTGATTCAACTCAGTCCATCATAGTCCCAGAACATCCTTCCTTTCCTGATCATGTGCTAAAGGTAGTGCTGGTGGATAAGAACGTGTGACTTGTTTCTCTTTCTCCCCTTATTCCTCAGGCCCCAAGGTTTGCTTACCTTTAGAAGAAATGGCATTGATAACACATGTTCTAGATTTTCTTCCTTATGACTCTTGAAAAATTCTCCCAATATGCGCAGATGTCACAGCGAGCCCTTCTCATCTCTCCTTGGTCCCCTTTGTCACCTGGGTGGCACAGGCTCCATTTATGTTGTCTGCTTTGTCCTAACTGTGCAGTTAATCCATCAGACAAATGGCAAAATCCATTCCACAACTGGGATAGAGAAAGAGAGACCTATATACATGGGCCTCCTCTCCCGTAACCTGTTTCTCTGTTTTATCTTAAAATACAGAGAATCCACTGGGTACTTGTTACAGATGGCAGGGGCTTTGCAAGGCTGCCAGAGTTGGACACTAACGTTCTCTACTTCCGCCGCCTTCTTTTCTCTTACGTGACTGAGGAACTCTGGGCTTAGTGTACAGAGGGTCAGGAGACACCCTGCTGAGAATGTTAGCATATGATAAGTATTTGTTGCTGCTAGCTGCTTGAGGCTTTGCCTGAATCCTGTAGATGGAAAAGCAGCAGCCCAGTGAAGCTGGGTGTTGTGTACCCTCCATCTCATTGGGTATTGGGTTTCTTACTTAGCCCTGGCCTTCTCTTTCCCGGAGAAGGAGGACAATTCTGTAGGCCAGTTAACTGAGTTGCTTGCCTCCTGCTTTAATGTACCCTTTTACTTTTCATTTAAAGGTCTTGATTGTGATGATTTCTAGGAACTTCAGATGTTGACCTGACTCTTGCTCATCCCAGCTTGAGTTATATGTGATGGGGCTTACTATTAAAGTCTCTCTTTCCTTTCCTAGGGTCTTCCGATTGCTCTACCAATTGGTTTCCATTTAAGGTAGGCGTCCCACTGCTGGATCTTTCGACTGGGTTTTCTTCTTTCCAGGAGCAGTAGGAAGGCAGGTGTCAAGGAACCAACAAGGACATCTTGGACTCCTAGAACTGTATTCTGCTCTCCAATGGCCGGCTATTTGGCTTCCATCCAGCCCCTCTTCAGACGCTCCCTCTCTGGGAGCTGACCTGTGCCTCTCTACTTGTCCTTCCAGAACACATCCACCTGCCCCCACGAATGCTGCTGCACCTGAGAGGCTGGAGGCGCTGAAATACCAACGGATAAAGAAGCCCAAAAAGTCATCTAAGGGCTCTTCGAAGTCAAAGAAACGATCCGGTAAATGGTAGCAAGAGTCCTGCTCCTCTTTCTACCTTGCATTGCCATTATTATGAGAATTGTTTGACTCAAGATCCCCCAACCTCGGGTTTTCTCTAGAATTGAATCCACCAGCTTCTTCTGGTCTTTGTTTCTTTTCTAACACTAATTGTCAAGTAATACACAAACACAATTTTTATGTAAAAATTAGAATAGAAGGTTAAAATCTCTGATTGCTCTCCCAATTCTGTTTCGTCCTAATAGGGGAACCATTATATCAGTTTGTGCGTGTGCTTTCAGAACCTTTTCTGTGCATATATCTTTAGAAAATCTATTGTATTGTTTTAATGTGTTTTTTTTACTAATATAAATAAAGAACCCCAAACCCATTGCCGTCGAGTCGATTCTGATCATAGCGACCCTATAAGACAGAGTAGAACTGCCCCATATGGTTTCCAAGGAGTGGCTGGTGGATTCGAACTGCCAACCTTTTGGTTCGGAGCGAGTCTCTTAAATAGTATTATTTTTTCCATTCCGCAATATGCCTTGGAAATATCCATGTAGCCTTATATATTTCTTCTCTATTATTTCAGGCCTTCTAGTTGAACATGGAAATTATGGGATCCTACTCAGTGCTAAGGGAGTCCCTGGGTGGTGCAAATGGTTAAATGTTCGACTAGTATCTTAAAGGTTGGTGGTTCAAATCCACCCAGAGGCATCTCAGAAGAAAGGCCTGGTGATCTACTTCTGAAAAGTCATAGCCATGAAAACCTTATGGAATACTGTTTTACTTTGTAACGCATGGGATTACCATGAGTTGGAATCGACTCATTGGCAACTGGTTTGGCTTTTGGTTTGGTACTCCATGCTTTAGGATACATTGTGGCATGGACTCAGCCTCTGCAGGTTGGCCAGAATTTTCTCAATGAGATAGAGCAACTATGGGAAGGACACCTCTATTGAAGTATGTCCGTTGTTTATCCAGCAGTGATAGGGACTTCTAAGATAACTCAAAATTAATTTGCTTCTTCTTTAGACTTTAGAAAATTCCTTAATACTTATCAAATAAAACTCTCTTTGTATTAGTAGCTTTAGGAACGTGTGACAGACCATTAAGGAAGACTGCTAAACTGTTTTCTTTGCAGATCTTTAGTATCTACTGTATATACCAAAACCAGGCTCCTTGCCCTCTAGTTGATTCTGACTCATGGTGACCCATGTGTTACAGAACAGAACTGCTCCATAGGGTTTTCTTGGCTGTAATCTTTATGGCAGCAGATTGCCAGGCCTTTCTTAGGTGGCACTGCTGGGTGGGTTTGAACCATCAACCTCTAGGTTGGTGTCAAATGTAAACCGTTTACATCACCCAGGTTCCTTATCTACTGTATGTATAGCAACATAACTATTGTAGATAGGGTTATGGAAAAGTGTCATACAGAGGCACCTTGAATATTTGGAAGACAATGATCACTTATTATTACTTAACCTTTGCATGATGCTATTTCCTATCAGGTAACAGATGAGAATACCGAGGCATAGAAAAAGAAAGTAAGTTTTTTAGGGCTAGGGTGAGAAATTGGAACTAAAAGCTGAATTTTTAGCCCCTTTAGGCCCATTTCAGCTTAAAACCCATCAATATATCTATATCTACATATTGATATACATGTTTATCTACCTACCTATCTGTCTAGCCACCCACCCACCCACCTACCCACCTACCTACCTACCTACCTACCTACTAATTTTTTTGTTGTTAAAAAAGTCACATCAGATGCCTATATTCTTTCTTGTTCTGTTTACAGTGGTCCTGTGACCTGCCCCATGTTGACAACTCCCGACTCCTGTCTTTATCCCAGTGCTCTTCCATGAGCTCAGGTCTTGTGTTTCCAATTGCGTGGTGAACATTTGCACATGGATGTTTTATAAGCCTTTAAAATGTAACATGCCCAGGATAGAATTACTGATTATCCTCTCCAGATCCGTTCTCTTCAACCCTTCCTCAATTTAACAAATAGTGCTACTGTCTACTCAGCTGCTCAGGCCACTTCATCCTCGATTCTTCTCTTACCCTCACAGCTCACATCCAATCCATTTGGTTCAACCTTTAAAACATATCCTGAATCTGACCTTTTTTTGCTGTCTGGACTGCTAAAACCCAGTTCTAAGTCACTCTCATCTTCTGCCTTGACTATTGCAGTAGGTTCCTAACTGGTCTCCCTGCCTCCACCCATACCCCTTCTATAGTATGTTCTACACACAGCAACCAGAGCAATCTTTAAAAAACCTAAATCAGATTTTCTCTTCCTCAGTTGTTGCATGTATATGCACACGTGAACACACATGTGCACACAAACACACTTCTGATTAAAATCTTCCAAAAGCTTTCCATTGCAGCCAGGACAGGATCCAGGCTCCTCTGATGGCCCTGCCTGTCTTTCTAGCCTTGTTGTCCTCTCCTCTTGTTCACCCTGCTCCAGCACGGTGACCTTCCTTTTGTTCTGGAACGTCACATTTGCTGTCAGCTCAGGACCTTCACACTTGCCATTCCTTCTGTTGGGATTAATTTTCCCTCAGATCTTTGGAAGGCTGCTTACCTCTCATCATTCAAAACTTTTACCCCTTCAAATAACAAAAGCAGTGCCCTGGTCATTTGCTGCCATGTGGCCCTGTTTTATCTTTCTTTGTAGCACTTTCAGTATCTGAAGCATTATTTCTGTATTTTTTAAGTCTTTACAGTTTGTGAACCCCTACCCCACCTAAGGTATAATGTTCTAGAAAGCAAAGGCTTATACCACTGTTTTCCTCAAAGGACAGATGAGGCAGTGGGGTGGCCCTGGGCATTCAGGAGGAGCCCAGGCCCGACTGTGTTGTAGATGATTAAACTCTCGGTGTAGAGATTTTCAGCCAGTCCATCATTGCTTGCAGAGGGTAGGTGAAAAATGTTTTGAGTCCACACCCATTCTCAGAAGCCCTGAGCCCTAGGACCTAGTATGACACCTGGCACCCAGGGAGCACTCAAAGAGTACCTGTAGATTGATTAGACCTATGAGTCTACAGACAGGAAAATCCTATCCACCCTGCTTTCTGGGACTCTTATTAGCAGGAGGGGAGCTGAATCCAATATTGCTGCCTTACTGGTGAGGAAGGTGGTTTCTCTGCCCCCACACATGCAGGACTCCTTTGTTTCACGTTAGAAACCCAGAATACATGCCCCGGGCAAGGAGAAGGTGTGTGTGTGAGGCTGTATTCTTTCTTTCACCCACTTGTTTTTGTCTACCTCCTCCCTTCTCCCTAGACGGTTCTGCCTCCCAGGCTCAGCAGCTTCCAGACTCTCAGGTTCTGTGGCCCGATGAAGCTGTCTGCCTCCGAAAGAAGAAGAGACACTCTCGCCCCGATCCCTTTGCCCGCCTCTCCGACCTGTGCCACCGCCAGCTTCCAGAAGACCAGACAGCGATTCTCAACAGCGTGGACCATGATGACCCAGGCCACGCCACTCTGCTGTGACTCAGCACAACCCCACGTGTTCCCAGGGCAGAATGCAGGGTGGAAGGGCAAGGAGAGTGGCATGATGAAGGCTGCTTGAGGAAAAGGAGGACGTGGTGTGCAGTGACATGTCCTCCTCTACAAGTGAGGGGCTGCCCTGGGCTGAGTTCTAAGGATGGCTCAGATCTTGGTCTGCATGCTCTCTGTCCTGTTGAAGTGGCATTTCCTTCCAGGTCTAGGCCAGCTGGCCTTGTTCATGGGTGATGCGGGGGTAGCTCCGGGGGCCTTGGGCAGATGTTGGGAAGTGAACTGGGGTTGGGAAATCTGCTCTCTTCACCAGATTGATTTTTTCCTTCTCTTCAAATATCTTTGCAAGTGAAGAAGAGGAAAGCAATGGCTTTTATCGCTCTTTGCTTTTGTTTTAGTTTTTCAAGTCCTGGAGAGGGCTGGACTTCCAGCCCCTCTTCCACACTCTGCGTATATATAGATATAGGCACAAGTGCGTGTGTCTGTAGTATGTGGGTTTCTCTATGTATATATATGTACGTTGAAGCAAAGTGCTGTTTATTCTGTGGTTGCTGGTGGAAGGAGAATGAGATCACAGACACTTGGGGCTGTGAGTAGGCTAGCAGCGAGCTGGCAGAGTGCCCTGCTGGCCGTCTGGGCTGTCGTTCCTCCTGAAATGGGATTAATGCCTTCTCAGCGGAGTTAACCTTCGTCCCTCTACTTTCTCCCATCCAGAGCAGGCGTGGGGTCTTGCCATGACTACCAGCTGCAGGCTTTGGGGCTCAGCAGTGAGTTACCACAGAACTACACACAAGGCTTCCTTTTGTAGTTCCTGGCTGGCCTGGAGGAGGGCCAGGCCGGCATTATTCTTCCTCCCAGTTTGGCTCAGGCTACAGAAGTAGAAGCTGCTTAGCAGTGGGGCCGAGAGGCAGGCCCCTAGGGGCACAAGCTCAGCTCCCTCGTCAATCTTCTTGGTCCAGCCAGGGCTGAAGCCACCTGTGCTGAGTGCCAAACTGCTGTGGCTTTATTTATAGCTGCCTCTGGAGTCTGTTCCAAAGTGACTGATTGGACCCTCCTTCCCTTTTGTAGGAGCCAATTCCCCAGACTGGTTAATTGCCACTGTGCAGAGGCCCCAGCCCCTTGTAGGCTCCTTCTTGTGCTCTCCGAGTTGCTTGTGATCCTTCTCTGCCCTGGAGCTTTCCTCCACCCCAGGCCCCAAACTCCAATAGGACGGGATCAATGACACCAGGGTGCTTCAGATTTTTGTGTTTGGCGGGTGCACTGGATCCTCCCTTTTCCTGCAGTTCTATTTATGGGGAACTGGCTGAGGCATGGGAGTGAAGGTGGAAGCAGAGGGCTGGTAGGGCCAGGGCTGTGATGCTTCCTCTGCCAAAATCTTATCCTAGTTCAAACTATTAGTTCCAGAAACTTTTGTGGAGCCATCTCACAGTTAATAAAAATGAATCTCTTCCAGTAAGATACAGGTGCTGCTCAGGAGCAGGAGAGAGGCCTGAGGGTGGATGGAGGGCGTGTTTGTTGTCTCTTCACCTCTTCTTGGGCAGGAGCCTGGCCTTCTAGCTGAAATTGAGGTGGTTGCCAGGTTCCTTGAAGTATTTCCTCTTGGTGCTGCTCTCTTGTTGGGTTTGGGGGCATCTGCCTCTTCCCATTTCCTGCTTGGACTTTAACCAAGTTTGCAAGAAGTGAAAGCACTGGGAGTCCTCTTCTAGTCTCCCTGCAGCTGCCAAAGACTAGGCCAATGACCTCATCAGGAGGGCCTGTGAGTCTGGATGTGGACTCTTTCCTGGGTGTCCAGCTTAGTGGTCAGTTCCATCTCTGCCAGATAGACCTGGTGCTTCCTGTCTCTTGCCCACTCAGCTGGGACAAACACCACCCCTGAGATTCAGCCAAGGCAGGTCACACAACCACTGTTCACATCTAAACAAGGAACTCTGTGGAGGCGTGACAAGGGGCAGAGTTTCTGGCTTCACATCTTTTGGATGGCCCTGTCAGTCTGGGACTGGGCCTTTAGGATGGTGCTCCTCCCCTGAGGTGTCCACAACCATGAGGAGTGAGGTTAGGTCTTTCCGGAGGCAGTGCCACTTCTGCCACTGTGCCACCACATGTTATTCACTTGAGCATCTCTTCTAGGGCTGTCTGGACCAGCCCTGCCTGAAATATTGTGGGGGTAGGATCTCATGCAGGGTCAGTTTGTAGCCTCTGTCTGGACTCTGATGGCTTGTGCTTTCGTGACCGGGGAAAATCAGGTCCTAGGATGCAATAAGAATGTGGAACATCAGGCAGTTGGACACCAGGACGAATTAGGCCAGACTTTCCTGGAAATCCAAGACTGAGGCTAGACACAAAGGAAAAGAGGGAGTGGAAAGCGTGCTTCCTCAGGAGATCCTCTAGGGCCATGGTCCAGGTACTCCAGACTGACAATGTTCCCCGGGAGCCCCAGTGAGCTCTGTCCTCACGCTAACAAAGGTGCTGACTCCTTCCTTCTTTCTTCCCTCTGGCAGAGCCCCTTACCTCAGCACATCAGACCAAATGCTTGGAGCTGTGCTTTCTGCTGGCCACTGGGTGGCAGCTGTGCTGTGGCATCCCCAAGGCTAGGGAGAAGACATAGGCCTTCACTCACTCGCCCTGGCCTCATTTTTCCTCTCAAGAGGGCTTCCTTGTGGCAGTGTCCTTGAAGATCAGCAGCCTTCCTGCACTCCTAGGAGCTGCTTTAGTGCTTCCGTTAAGGACTGCGATGGGAACTGGCAAAATGTGATCCCCTCAGTGTGACGGACTAAAGCCTTCACAGGCACACCCCTCAATGCTGTGTGTGCACATGTGAAGGTGTGGTTGGAAGTGTGTGCATAACAGGGTGTACTCCTTTCTAGGGATTAGGCATCCTTTGCACTCTGTGCTTGGACAGTTGCAGCGAGCACTGTTACACGCCCTAGGACTTCCATGCCCCACCATTTGGGAGAGTGAATGTATCTTCCAAACCTCCCCTGTTCTGGTCTAGCAGCATTGCTGGAGTCATCAGATGAAGATCTACCCCTGTGCTTCAGATTTATGTCTGCCCCTTCCTTCTGCATCTGGACTTGAAGCTGTGGCTATCAGTGTCATGTGACCACAGACCAGGAAAAGGGTAAAGGGGTCCTGAAGGGCCTCAGGCTGAAAGCTCTGAGGGGGACCAGAGACTGCTGTTGTTTGGAGAAAGAAAATGAGCAATAAGGAGATGAAGACAACCCTGTTTCTAGACTCGCTGACCACACTGAGTTGGTTTTGTGCTTGCAAAGGAACTGTGTGGATGGGGCATCTGGGGCCCTGGGCCCAGCCTGGGGGTCAGCCTGCCTCCCTTGTGCTTTCCTTGAGAGACCAGGAGAATGAGAGGCCTTTTGAGCTGCCACTTTGTCGTCAGGAAGGTTGCCTTCCCCCCAGGGGCTAATGGGCCTATACCCTCCTGTGAGGAGGGGACTGTGTCCCATGGTCACCATCTTGGAGGGAGGCTCAGCAGGGTAGACTGGGGTAATTAAGAATATGTTCTGTGCTTTCTGTCTTTGTTTTTGATTTGTGATCTAAAACACCTGGAGTTGAACTGATTTCAGTTATTATGCCTTTCTCATGCAGAAGAAACAGGGAAGAGTTCAGATGAAGAATTTCTTGACTTTTTAGGTTTTGTTTTGGTAAGTTGAAAAAACAGTAGCTTTTCCAGGGAAGAAACAGACTTCACAGAGCTTCACGGCCTCTTTGCCAGCCTCCAGGATTTGAATCCAGGGCTGAAATGTGTGTGGCTAGACCTGTTTCTTCCAATTTTGTTAGAAAAAGCCTTTTGGGGTATTGGGCTGGGCTGGGGGAAGAATTGTACATAAAGGACATTTTATACATATGTAGAGAAACATAGGAAAAGAAAAGCTAACGGTTAATCTTGGGTTTGCTTTGCTTGCATGTGAGGAGCTTTGGGCATCACAAAGACTAGGAGCAGTAGGAAGGAGGCAGAGGGCAGGAAGGTGGCAGCTCCCTAGCACA
The DNA here is from genome assembly GCA_030035585.1 of Dugong dugon. Lineage (NCBI taxonomy): Eukaryota > Metazoa > Chordata > Mammalia > Sirenia > Dugongidae > Dugong > Dugong dugon. The sequence goes on from CM057467.1 coordinate 4,644,947, forward strand.
CTCCCTCACTGCTCCCTCGGGAAGCCCCAGCTCTGTCCGCACCTCTCCAAAACGGAGCAAGGGAGGCCCCAGGAGGATGGAGAAGTGAAGTCCTATTGTGGCTGTGTTTGTTGCTTTACGGAGAGGGCTCACGAACTGTCTAGTGTTCAGCTGTAGATTGAATGAGGTCATTATTGGGACCAGGGGTGTTTTGGGAGGGGATGTTAGAGAGTTGAAGCATGGAGATGAGGTGACATTCTTTTGCTAGTTGTATATAGGCTTTAAGGGGCATAGAGCATTAGACCAGTCATGGAGCAGGGACCAGGGACCCTAGGAAATGGCAGTAGGACTGAAACCAGGGGTGTCAAGCCTTACCATTTGCTTTGGCTCATGTGATAACCGAGTTACCCCTAAGGGTACAAGTACAAGATGTGGGATGATCCACAAGAAAGAGAGAGGGGTGATTGCCCTGGGGTAGAGGCAGACTGGGAGTGGTAGCAGTGAAGATCATTTGGGGGAGTGGGGGTTGGAGCTGCCATTGTTACTGAAGAAAGATTGTAGGGATGGAGTCTTGGCACATAGGCCCAGATGGGATCTTGGCAGAACTCTTGCTTAGTTACACCTCCTTGCTTCTTCTAGAGTTAGCCTGTAACACTAAGTGCTCAAACTGAACATGGGCATCTTCTTTGTGACATATACCAATGTTATCCATTTCTTTTTGGGGCTCCTCAGGCCTAATTTAGGAGACTTGTCTTGAGATCCCCATCCGATCACCAGCTCTTTGTCAGTGGAGTAGGAAGACTTGTGAGCTTCCTGTGTGGCTTCTCATAAGCAGAAGTGGCTGACTTCCCTTTCCTTCTCTCCATTAAGAATGTTCGTAAGATACGGGTGGTGGCAATGGAGAGGAGGGATTGGGGCTTGGCTTCTGCATTTATCAACCTTTCTTCTTGAGGTAGATAAGCTTGCTTCAGGCCAGAAAACTTCACAGTGGCTTTATACCTAGAAGTTTTGCCCTCACCTTCTGTTTTGATCGGTTAAAGCCACATCAGTCTGTAGGAGGTAAGAAGATGAAAGAGTTTCACCCTGAAATCAGAGACAAGCCATTCCTCTGTTCTCCTTAATGTCTCCAATGTTGCCTCCTTTCAGATCAAGAGGCAGAATTAAAAATCTTCTCTTTAGAAGAAGTGAATAAGCCAAGGATCAAAGCCCAGATTGGACTTTACCACTCTTACCAACCTGATGTTTGGTTAGAGGTACCCATTACCATCCCTTCCAGTGACTAGTGGTGGATCTACACTGGACCAGTGTTTCATTTCCCTCTGTACTTTCAAATAAAATGTAATTTGAGCAAATATAATATCCCCATCAAATGTTTAAGTGTTGGGCTGCTGAGAGGGTAGAAGAGTTTTCATGACCTCATTTTAAGCTGACAGAATAATTCCCAATAGACTGAGTCAAGTCCAAAGACGTCTCTATTCCCCAGGGGTTTCTGTGTAGGATAAGGGAAGATTAAGCATTAGTGCAAATATTATTAATGGCTTGCCATAACTTTTAGAAAGAAGTGGAAGAGGGTCTTGAGGTTGCTAAATACTTTGGTAGAACAGCAGCCAGTAATTTAAATCATTTGTTCTTTTCTGTGGTGGGTCAGTAGTTGTAGTTAGGGTTTTTGAAGAGGGCTGTAGAAATAGTTGTTAGCTTTGGACCATTGGCTTGGAGAACTAGATTGGGGGGTTAAAGTAACGTGGTACAAACTCTCAGTTCCTGTCCCCGATCCCTTGGTTATCTGCCTTTCCCATCCCACTAGATGGTAACAAGAATGGCCATCTGGGCCTCTTTTTCTTCCAGGACTTGGAGAAATGTACTCTACCATTCCCAACTCTCTGTGGGTTTCCGAATTTATTTTAGGATCTAGGACGACAAGCTCTCCCCCTGCACCCTCATATGCACACTGATTAGGCTTCCTTTCCTTCCTCACCCCATTTCTTTATGGCTCCAGGGATCTTGAACTTGTGCATGGTTTATGATGGGGAGGTGACTGCATGGGAAGAGAATCAGGGCAGGGAGAAGGGTTGGGCTAGGGTGGGGTGAATTGCCTTGTCAGCTTTAGAAATACCACAAGCATGCTTTTGGGTGATGTGTAGGGTTTTCACATAAACAGGTGGAAGGGGAAAATGCCCTCCTCTCCTCATATTGGTGATGAGGGCTTAAAGGCTTTTAGCTTCCTTTTGGCGTAGCACATCTGTAACTATTTCTTCCTGGTGGAGGGAAATAGACCACCTCATGATCTTCTTGCAGTCCTTGGGAGGGAAATTGTCAGTCACTCTCTCTGTCTATGTCTACTGCAAACAAGGCACTATGAGAGATCTTTCATGAGTGGATGGTGTCTGGCTGGGTCAGAAAAATGGGATTGTCTCACCTTTCCCTCTTAGTTACTAGGTTATCTCCCTGGTTTCTCATCCTTGGCCAGCTGTCTATTCCCTGTGTTTCTTTCCTGGGTTCAGGAAGTGTGTGTGTGTGTGTGTGTGTGTGTGTGTGTGTGTGAGTGAGGGATTTGTAGGAACACACCATTTTCCTCAGTAGCACCAGACTTAGGAAACTCTCTTTTTGTTTGACTCTTTCTTTGCTAGACAACTTATGTTTTGATAGGAGGGTTGGTCAAATTAGTAATATACCATCTTTAGTGTATTTTTATGGAGACTGTATATAAATTAGATAAATATATATAATTCGTTCTATTTTAAGGAGAGAGGGAAACTTATGTAAGGGGATGGGTGGGACAGAAGGATCAGATGCAATAGTAGTAACTGGTAGGCTTTAGACAATGGCACATCTGGGGTGTTGGAAATGGGAGGGCAAGAGATTAAAGCCAGGCAAGAAGAATGGGGACTCTAGACCTCTGCACACACATACAAAGAAAACCTATATAAAGTCTTTCTATCTTTATCTGTCTATCTATCTATCTGTGTCACAGTTTGCTTTATTTTTGTACCTGTGCTTAGAGCTGTTTTGAGCATACCACCTTCCTGAAGTGAAATACTAGCTCATGCCTTGATGCCACCTCCTTCCCCTTCTTCCCTTCATACCACATCCTTTGACTTACCCTCTATTGCTTGGGTCTTTTTGATGGAAATGTGTATATGTGAAAATTGAAAAAAATGACAAATAATCCACTTGCAGAAAGGGTAAGAGAGCCAAAGGTGGTAGATCTACTGGATCTGATAGTCTCAAAAAATCAGGATCGGATCTGATAGTCTTAAAAAATTAGGATCCATAATGTCTCTTGTCACTAGGAAGGGACACTGTGACTTGAACTCTTTAGCACAGGTGCTTAATATACTGAGATTATGGGGAGTTGGAACTCTGTCAACTCATCCCCATATTGCTCTGTGTTTGTACCCAGTTCCTCTGAAGAAATCCAGATCAACAGTGTTAAAAAGGAGTAGGTAAACTTAGCTGGGGATTTAACACATGTCCTGGTTTGTAACACCTTGACTCAAGCAACTCCTGGAGGGCATGGTGTGAGACTGAGGCATCTGGGGAGAATTTTGTGAGGCTGAACGCATGGGTTCAGTCCTGGAGAAGATACACCCTGATTATCATTGCTGCAGATTCTTGGAACCATTGTGGAATGTGACATCTAGTATCACATTTTCAGTTATTATTTCAAATTGGAAAATAAAGTGCCATCGGAAATGAAATGGTCCAATCCTGGGACACTAAGTGAAGGATCAGAGGTGAGAGACAGGTACGAGCCAGAACTTTGGGCATGGCTGGAGGATGAGGCCTGGCAGAACATTCCTCCTGGCACCTTGCCTGGGACTTTTACAGAACTGAACTACATTTTGGAAGAGTTTGACCTAGAAATGGAGATTCTGGTGAGTATGAGTTCACAGTTGCATTTGAGCAGGAAACTGTGCCCTGAAGAATACCTCCCTGAGAATTCAGGACCTCACATACACTGCAGGGGCCACCATTTGCAGCCTCGGCAGTCATCTCCTGGGTGCTAGCTGTTTCTTCTTACCTGACAAGAGCTCAGAGGGATGTGTTTGCGGCTGGTGCAGGGTCAGATGGTGCAGGCAGCCAGGAGAGTACCTGTCTGCCATCTCCCTGCTCTTATTCTTGCCCATCAGCTAAACAAAGAGCAATAGTAACCTCCTCTCCCCCCACAAAAATGTGATATTACCCAAGAGCTATTATTGTCTTGAGTTTGGTCATGAAGGCGCTAAGAGGTCTCAACCATGGGAAGGGCTCTGTTCACGTTTCATGGGTATTATGGGAAGAGTAGGTTGGGGTTGAGCTTGAATCTGACTCCTGATCATCACACCCCCCCTCAGTGTGAGCCTTATGCGGCCCTGCCATTCACCCGGACTCCAAGATTAGCTGTTCGAAACATTTCCCATTTTCCAAGGGTACTGTAGAACGTGGGCTCTGCTCCTGTAGTACTGGGAAGGACTTCAACACTGGACCCACGTGGCAGGTGATGGATCTTTCCTGCAGTCTCCTCAGGAGACCAAGGGAGGATACAGCCAAATGTTTTTTGTAAGGTTCTTCAGGGAGGTTGAGCAAGAGAAAGAGTGGCAAATTCTTTGTCCTTTCCCAGTGTGTGAGCCCCTCCAACCTACCAAAGCTTCCACACAAGCAGGGGATTCCATCATTGCACTTTTGACTCTTAGAGTCACTCTCCTTTTTCTCCATAGCCCATTTCTCTCTTCTGGTGCACATACAACCAGCAGAATAAATCACTCCAGCACTACAGGCACCTCATAGGACTCCCTCTAGGTCCAGGGTTACTCCAAAACTCTACTCTCTTTCTACATTAAGCCCAAGGTTTGAGCCTTAGAAACCTCAGCAGCATCAAGGCATACGAGGTGAGGAAAATCACTGACCTGCACATCCCCACCCAAATCCTTAATCTCCAATTGGATTCTCTTCATTTTCAGGAAGAAGGAGAAGACAAGGCTTATATCCCTTACCTTGAAATTCTGGAGTTTGGAAGGAAATAGTACTCCCTGTTCTCTTTCCAGGATCCTGGCCATGATCCAGTCCTCAGAAAGATGGTGAAGGATAGGTTTTGGTAGGATAGCCCAGCATAGATATCCAGTTTCTCTAAAGAGCTGGTGATTTCACCAAGGCACATGGGACAAAGTGGATTGAGATCTGATTTTTATGGAGTAAGCAAGATTTCCTGTCTTTTAACCTTTCAGTTAGTGGGATGGGTTCTGGATTAAGCATTTGAGGTCCACAGCTAGTACTCTGTCATATAGGGTCGCTATGAGTCAGAATTGACTTAATGGCAATGGGTTTTTCGGGTTATAGTTTTGCTACCACTGTCTGCTATATGAAATGAGTTGGGAGTAGACAAATCAACTGGGAATTGCTCACCCAAGGATCAGTGTGGGTCCCATACTTTTTACCTTTTATCATCAACCTATAGTTTAGGGAAGAAGAGTTTGTTTGCTCCTTGGCTTTTTCCTAGGCCCTTCCTCTCCTCTTTGCTGAAGCTGGTCATGTTGAACAACATTGGGCAATATAAAAGTAGGAAGTGGGGGAATAGGAGACCTAAATAGCACTCTTCCTCTTGGTAAGGGATTGACCACAGTATTGGAGTATTGTCCAGAAAACTACTACTGCAGTGTCTAGGGACTAGGAGCAGGTGTTTTATGGAATTATCTTGATCACTGAAACTTAGGGAAGAGTAACAATTTAAAGTTCCATTTAATAAGCTGTATAATCAATCACAAAAAATTTAAAGTCTCATCCAGACTTAATTTTCTAACTGCCGTGAGTGGGCCAGAGGTGAAGGGTATGGACAGGTGCTGCTTTTGCCAGTTGCTCCTTTTCCTCAGCTTGATTTGAAGCGGCACGTTCTGCTTCATGCCAACAACTCCTGGCCCCTTTTATCGTCAATGTTTTCTCCTTCACTAGGAGAGATTTTATCATTCTGGACATAATTCTTACACTGCACACCTGAAGGCAATTTTTGTAAGAATTTCTTTCCCCTGTCTCACCCAGTGGTCTATAGACCCACAGAGGGTGGGGGACGGATAGGCAGTAGGTCGGGAGGGGCTCCAACGCTGCCTTCCCAAGACCACTAGGAACTCTGTACCTCTAGGCATCCAGTGGCCTCTTGCATCAGTCCTTTTTTGATGTGTCTGGATGTGACTATCAGTTCCGTCACAGGATTTCATGCACTCATTCTGAACTCTTCTCTTTTTGGTTCCTTAACTTTTTTGGGGGGTTACTCTTCATCCATGCTAGATGGCATTCTTGTGAAGACCATTTAAACCTCGTTTCCATTTATTGAATGTTGAATATTACAATGTAACTGCGCCAGGGTGCTTTATGGTGCTGTTCTTGAAGAGGCCAGCTGGACTGAAATTGCCTTTGTCCCACTGGTTCCTTAAATCTTGCTGTATTTTTGTCTTCTATTTAATTTTTCCCTAGGGGTTTGGGGTGGGAAACTTAGGGGTGGCTTTTGTGTTCTCTCTCTCTTTCCTGTATGTATGGGCTGGTTAAAGTCAGTTATGATGGGCAGCTGACTTCATGGTGTTGATTGGCTGACTTTGGTTAAATATTAAAGATAATCCAACAAATTATACTGTTGCACACAGAAGAACACCTTAGAGTGTGAATATGAATGGCAACTAGAGGCTTACTTTTTGAACTTCAGGTATGTAACTCAAAAGTAAATAAAAACACTATTTTTTCAGTAAGCTTTTTTCTTTTCTTCCAGAAGACAACTTGGAAAAACAGACTATAGAAATATTAAATTGGTGCTGTACCAAAGCCTTATATGAACGTATTATACCCTCTGTAAAACTTGTCTCATTTGAGCGCCCTGTTTGCTTACCCTTTTATCAAATGTCTGGGAATGCCAGCTTGTGCCAAGCCTGGGAGTGGGTCTTGGGGATCTGTGATCCCAGGGGAAGCCTTAGAACAGAGGATTGTGATAACTGGCGTACCATTCTACTTCCTGAGTCGAGTGTGAAAGGAAACCAGGCACGTGGGTGTGCACATGTGGGTGTTGACATGTGTGCATGCATGTGTGTGCACTTGTGTGGGTGTGCTTACAGGTGCACAATGCCAAGTGAGTGCACTAACTGGGCCCTGAGAGGGAGACCCAGGTTGGCCCTGGGAGTGAGTGGATGTGGTAATGTGGGGGAAGGGAGAAAGCTTGCTCCCCTGTTTCTTGTCTCCTTTTCTCTATCAGGGAACGGAGATGTATTGGAAACAACTACACCCTCAGCCAGGTGCTTTTTCCTCAAAGTCTCCAAACCCTTAAGCGTTTGTAAAGGGCCCTTCCAAGGGGCAGGTACCTGCAACCACCAAATCACACACTTGCAGACTGGGGCGGGGGGCGCTTTTCTCCTCCCCAAACCTTGCTTGGTTTCTTGAGGAAGTGGGCTCCTCTTGCACGTTTCCTTGGCTTTATTCTTGGGCCTGGGGCTGCTCTAGCTGCCATCCCTCCAGGTGGACTTCTATGAGCTGTCCCGCCCCTTCCTCCCAGTCTACAAATACCGACTGGAGATGACTCCTAAGCAATAATGTCTGCCCTGGCTCCTGAGGACGGTGCCTCCTTTGCCCTTAGATTCTTGCCAGTTGAAAAACTAGATGACACCCTAACCTGATTTAGGGATTGAATTTGCAGCCTGCCGTCAACTCAGGCTGCCATGCCAGGCTCCACTTGCTGGTATTTTCAGGCTTGCTGAGTACTAACCAACTCATCACCAGTGACACTGCATACTTAGATCCTGAACTAAAAATCTAAATAAGCAAACAAACAAAAAAGGCAACCCAGAGGACAAACTGTGTGGCCAGCAAAGGCCCCTGGGAGTGTTGCAAGTTAGACTGATTGAGAGAAGTTTAGTATTCAATTGCTCCTCATGTACCATTACTCTGCTTCAGAAATGTTTTGTATTTTGATATAAATAAACATTTGCTAAAACATTTCATTTTCTAATTTTCATTTCTACCTAGCAAGTGTTTTCTGATGTTACCTAATCTCACCTCTGGCCCTAAGTGTTCCTAATCAATCCATTTTGAACTCGTACCTCAACGCGATTCTGAAAGGATTTGAGGCTTCAGTCATTGAGCAAATACATACTGAAGGCATGTTATGTGCGAATCAGTGTTCTATTCACTTGGATCCATCAGTGAACATAATAGGCAAGGTTTCTTCTCTTGTTGGGCTTATTCTAGTGGTAAGGAGAGACAAGAAAGTATCACAGTAATACAATTACATAGATTGTAATAAGGTGATAAGTTCTTTCAAAAAAGAAAAAAAAAAATAGAGCAGGGTAAGGGACATCTAGAGTGCAGAGGTAGGGTCCTGTTTGCAGTTTAAAATGGGAGGCTTAGAGTGGACCTCACTGAGAAGGTAACTACACAAAACCATAAAGTTCTGCAGTGACTGGTTACCTTGAATCTTAACTCCTTTTACTTTGTAGGTTTTTTACACTGCCTGAAAGCTTAAAGGAATCCCTGGTAGTGCAAATGGTTAACACACTGGGCTGCAAACTAAAACGTCCACCTGGAGTCCTGGGCATCTACTTGTGAAAAATCAAGCCATTGAAAACACTATACAGCACATTTCCAGTCTGGCACATTAGAATCAGAAAATCGAGTAGACGGCAACTGGTTTTTGAAGCACTGGTGATTCAGTGGTAGAATTCCCACCCTCCATGCAGGAGACCTGGGTTTGATTCCTGGCCAGTGCATTTCATGTGCAGCTACCACCTGTCAGTGAAGGCTTGCACGTTGTTATGATGCTGAACAGGTTTCAGCGGAGCTTCTAGACTAAGACACAGTAGGAAGAAAGCCCTAGCAATTTGTTTTTTAAAAAATCAGCCAATGAAAACCCTATGGATTACAATGTCTAGTCCACAAGTGATCATGGGGATAGTGCAAGACCGTGCAGGGTTTTGTTCCATTGTACATGGGGTCACCATGTGTTGGGGGCCGACATGACAGCAGCTAACAACAATAAAGCCTTTAAGAACTAGGGGGAAGGTATGCTGACTAATTATGCAATGAAGATCATTTTCTTTGTTTGACTCCGTTTGTCTAAATGAGTCCCCAACTCTAACAGGATCTGGCCCTAGGCAAAAATCCATATAGAGGTCCCAGTGGCACTGTCAGTCAATGGTGCCAATGACTAATGGAATTTTGCTTTTCCTTTCACTTGAAGGAGTTAGCAGTCTTCCACATCTTATTCTATCACTTCCCGAGTTGATTTGGTTGATTTGGCTGCCTATATTGAGACTTTCCTTCCCTCACCTTATCTCCTGTCTCATTTCTTGGAATCCTTTCTTCCTTATATTCCACCTAGGCTGTCATCATTTTCACATTGCTCTCTGGCTATCAACTCCTACTATACTGTTTCTAATTACATTTGGTCAATAGGTGCAAGGCAAATACCCAAATATGATATTAGTATTTATGTCTTAGTTCCAGGTGAAGAAAAAACACCAACCAACTAGGCAACCAGACAAACTAACAAAAACAGGTCATCTATAAACAAAACATCTTTCATGGTTTAAAAAGTTCATATGAAATTTCCCGAAAGCCACAGTATAGCAATTTTTCACCAGAAGTTCTAGTGTCTATAGAGCTTTTGTTTGCCTCAATTATCTGCTATAATTCTCATCCCTATCAACTTTCCGTTTCCCCTCCCTCTGCCCTCCCCCCTTTTTTTAGGAAGCCATAATGGAAATCTTTTTGATATTTCTTATACTCTCTAGTCTTACTTTTTAAAAGCAGACACATGGAGTGTAGTGTAGTCTACTTAAACATGAATATATTTCCTTCCTTCCTTCTTTTCTCCCATATCCTATCTTGTTTCACAAAAGCAAGAAGTTGCCTAGAAAATAAAAATAAGTCCCAGGACTTTTTAACCCTGGCCCCAAACTTTGCACCTTGGGTTGCTTTTCATATCAACATGACACAGTTCCCGGATACTGTGTTCCCCAAATGAAGTCATATTGACCTTTGAGTCTAGATGATAAAACTTTGGAACCCTAGTGAGCAGTGTCAATAATTTTATTAGTGGAAATTCAAGTAAATTACAGTAACAAAGAAATGTTTAGAGGGAGCCCATGTGACAGCAAACTTGGTAGACTTTAGAAACCTCAAGACAACACTGATTTCAGGTGTTTTTTCAGGTTTTGTGGAGAAAGGAAGCTGGCCCTGGGGCATATAGTATGGTGCAGGGTGAGCCCGAGTCAGACCTGTAAACTAGCCAAATCTTGCCTTTTGTGTCACCAGCCTCCCTTTTTGGGTCCTTCCCCTTATTTCCATCGAACTCTTTTCCTTTATGGTCAGGGGCCTAGTACTCTTCTGTCTACAAGCCCAGTGCTAAATAAGGAGGCCAAGATGCTTTATTTTCTTAGTCAGGCAGGTCCTCTCCACAAGACCCTGAAATCCCAGACCGTAGATTCATCACTTTGCTTTGAGAAACTGCGTTTTCCCCTTTTACACCTCTGTCTCAGTCTATAAACCGTTTGCATTTACAATGATTTGCTTTCCCCCCCAGGGGAAGAAATCCTTATACTGGCACTGCCATTTAGTAGCTGATGAACTTGGATACTTTCTTTCACTTAATGTTTCTGAGGTAACTTCTTATGCCAGCGTCTCTCCTTCAGAGATACCAGATGGGAAGCAGACATTCTTTATATTCACATATATGTGCTCTCTCAGGAACTCCCTAGCAGCTTGAGGGTGAACTCCAAGGTTCTACAGTTCAGCTGGCCAACTCTCCTAGGAGTGAGATGCCGCCCTCTCCTTGCAGGCAACCCCAATCTTGATGGCAGATTCTTTTGGAGCCCTCATCTCATTTGGCTTTGAGGGGGAGGCCAGAATAAAGAGGGGGGGAAAAGTCCCTTACCATTTATACACACATTTCTCACAAGGCCCATGACTCTGGACATCTAATCTTCCCTTTACCCTCCCTCCTAGGCCTCTGAGTGTGCAGATGTGGGGAGTGGGAGGATGGCTAACTATGCTGCCATTTGCTAAGTTGTGCTGGAGATAACTGGCCCTCTTGAGAAATGAAGTTATCCTGTGAATGAGAGGCACTTAGCTCCTGTATGTCCTCAGTTTGGGGTCTTAGTCACCAGTTTGAAGGCAACAGGAAGTGTCACCTAACACTGTTACACGTGTTCCTTGTGTGGTCTGACTCACTGGTATAAGCTCCTTGGGAGTGGAAACCCTACCTGTCTTGTTGATTGTTGGAGCCCTAGTACTTAGCAGAGTGCTTATGCCAAAAAAGCATTTAATAAGTATTTATTTAAAAAAAATGAATGATGGGTCATAAAAAAGTGCTCATTATATTTCACATCACATAACTTGGAGGTCATTGGTAAACCTTAGTGACAGTAGCTTTTGAGAAATGATGAGAGCATAATCCAGACTGGAGCAAGTGGAGGAGTTGGGAATGAGGAATCAGAGACAACATGTGTAGACAATAGTTTTGAGAAGCTTAGTAGCAAAATGGAGCAGAGAAATTGGACGGTACAGCCAGTGAGGGCATGGTGTTACAGGGTGGGCTTTATTGATCTTTAAATTGGGAGATTATAAAGTGTGTTTTTATGATGTTATAATGATCCAATCCCCCATGTGTCAGTTTGTCGTACTGTGGGGGCTTGTATGTTGCTGTGATGCTGGAAGTTATGCCACCAGTATTCAAATAGCAGCAGGGTCACCCATGGTGGACAGTTTTCAGCTGAGCTTCCAGGCTAAGACAGACTAGGAAGAAGGGCTCAGCGATCTACTTCTGAAAAGAGTTAGCCGGTGAAAACCTTATGAATAACAGTGGAACGTTGATATAGTGCCAGAAGATGAACCCTTTGGGTTGGAAGTCACTCAAAGGACGACTAAGGAAGAGCTGCCTCCTCAAAGTAGCGTCAACCTTAATAACATGGATGGAGTCAAGCTTTCAGGACTTTCATTTGCTTATGTGGCATGACTCATAATGAGAAGAAAAAGCTGCAGACATCCATTAATAACTAGAACATGGAATGTACAAAGTATGAATCTAAGAAAACTGGAAATCTTTAAAAATGAAATGAAACACATAAACATTGATATCCTAGGCATTAGTGAGCTAAAATGGACTGGTATTGGCCATTTTGAATCAGACAATCATATGGTCTACTATGCCAGGAATGACAAATTGAAGAGGAATGGCCTTGCATTCGTCATCAAAAAGAACATTTCAAAATCTATCCTGAAGTACAATGCCATCAGTGATAGTATAATGTCCATAAGTCCACAAGGAAGACCAGTTAATACGACTATTATTCAAATTTACACACCATCCACTAAGGCCACAGAAGAAGAAATTGAAGATTTTTACCAACTTCTGCAGTCTGAAATTGATCAAACATGCAATCAGGATGTATTGATAATTACTGATGATTGAAATGCGAAAGTTGGAGACAAAGAAGGATTGGTAGTTGGAAAATATGGTTGATAGAAATGATGCCAGAGATTGCATGGCAGAATTCTGGAAGATCAACCACTTCTTCATTGCAAATACCTTTTTTCACCAACATAAACGGCAACTATACACGCAGACATTGCAAGAAGGAATACACAGGAATTAAATCGACTACATATGTGGAAAGAGACGATGGAAAAGCTCAATATCATCAGTCAGAACAAGGCCAGGGGGTGACTACGGATCAGACCATCAATTGCGCATATGCAAGTTCAAGTTGAAACTAAAGAAAATTAGAACAAGTCCACGAGAGCCAAAGTATGACCTTGAACATATTCTACCTGAATTTAGAGACCATCTCGAGAATACATTTGAACATTGAACACTAATGGCCAAAGACCAGATGAGTTGTGGAACGACATCAAGGACATCATACATGAAGAAAGCAAGAGGTCATTAAAAAGACAGGAAGGAAAGAAAAGACCAAATTGGATGTCAGAAGAGACTCTGAAACTTACTCTTGAACATCAAGTAGATAAGCGAAAGAAGAAATGATGATGTAAAAGAGCTGAAAAGAAGATTTCAAAGGGTAGCTCGAGAAGACAAAGCAAAGCATTATAATGACATGTGCAAAGACCTGGAGGTAGAAAACCAAAAGGGAAGAACATGCTCAGTGTTTCTCAAGTTGAAAGAACTGAAGAAAAAATTAAAGCCTCAAGCTGCAATATTGAAGGATTCTACAGGGAAAATATTAAATGATGCAGGAAGCATTAAAAGAAGATGGAAAGAATACAGGGAGTCACTGTACAAAAAAGAATTGGTCAATGTTCAACCTTTTCAGGAGGCAGCATAAGATCAAGAAGTGATGGTACTGAAGGAAGAAGTCCAAGCTGCACTGAAGGAATTGGGGAAAAACAAGGCTCCAGGAATTGGCAGAATACCAATTGAGATGTTTCAGCAAATGGATATAGCACTGGAAATGCTCACTCGCCTATGCCAAGAAATTTGGAAGATAGCTACCTGGCCAACTGACTGGAAGAGATCCATATTTACGCCTGTTCCTAAGAAAGGTGATCCAACCAAATGTGGAAATTATTGAACAATATTATTAATATCACATGCAAGTAAAATTTTACTGAAGATCATTCAAAAGCAGCTGCAGCAGTATATTGACAGGGAACTGCCATAAATTCAAGCCAGATTCAGAGGAGAATGTGGAACCAGGGATATCACTGCTGATGTCAGATGGATCCTGGCTGAAAGCAGAGAATACCAGAAAAATGTTTACCTGTGTTTTATTGACTATGCAAAGGCATTCAACTGTGTGGATCATAACAATTATGGATAACATTGTGAAGAATGGAAATTTCAGAACACTTAATTGTGCTTATGAGGAACCTGTATATAGATCAAGAGGCCCTTGTTCGAGCAAAACAAGGGGATATTGTATGGTTTAAAGTCAGGAAAGGTGTGCAGCAGGGTTGTATTCTTTCACCATACTTATTCATTCTGTATGCTGAATAAATAATCCGAGAAGCTGAACTATAAGAAGAAGAACAGGGCATCAGAATTGGAGGAGGACTCTTTAACAACCTGCAGTATGCAGATGACATAACCTTGCTTGCTGAAAGTGAAGAGGACTTGAAGCACTTACCGATGAAGATCAAAGACCACAGCCTTCAGTATGGATTACACCTCAACATAAAGAAAACAAAAATCCTCACAACTGCACCAATAAGCAACATCATAATAAATGGATAAAATATTGAAGCTGTCAAGGATTTCATTTTACTTGGATCCACTATCAACACCCACGGAAGCAGCAGTTAAAAAACCAAACAACACATTGCACTGGGCAAATCTGCTGCAAAAGACCTCCTTAAAGTATTGAAAAGTAAATATGTTACCTTGAAAACTAAGGTGAGTCTGACCCAGGCCGTGTGTTTTCAATCACCTCACATGCATGCGAAAGCTGGACAATCAGTAAGGAAGACTAAAGAAGAATTGATGCCTTTGAATATAGCATTGGTGAAGAATATTGAATATATGATGGACTGCCAAAAGAACGAACAAATCTTTCTTGGAAGAAGTGCAACCAGAATGCTCCTTAGAAGCAAGGATGGTGAGACTACATCTCACATACTTTGGACATGTAATCAGGAGGGATCAGTCCCTGGAGAAGGACATCATGCTTGGTAAGATGGAGGGCTAGCAAAAAAGAGGAAGACCCTCAACAAGATGGATTGACACAGTAGCTGCAACAATGGGCTCAAGCACATGGCAGGGATTGTGGGGATGGTGAAGGACCAGGCAGTGTTTCATTTTGTTTTACATAACCTCGCTATGAGTTGGAACCTACTTGACAGCACTTAACATCCACAACAATAAATGATTAGATAGAAGGAAAGATTGATGATACCAAAGAGAAAGGTGATGACTAAAGAAACAAGGTTCTTGGTAAAGTAACGGTGAAGGGGCTATAGACTACATGTAGATGGACTGGACTTTAGAAAAGACAAGAAATTTCATCCCTTGGGACAGGAAGGAAGAGATAGAGGGTTATCTCATTTGATGGCCCATCTTCCCTCATTAAGTGAAAGACAAAGTTGCCAGCTAAAAGGTTGGGGAAGTCATGGTGGTGATGGAAAAAAGTAAATGCATACGGATTGTTCAGCTATTTTGTGCATCAACTTGAGGTTGGTGATTATTGATATATTGTGATTTATCAAGAGGTGAGGATTTTTCTAGGCAAGTACGCTAGAAAGAGAGAGAACTGTTAGTTGAGGAGGATTATAAAATAATAACCATAATAAACCAAGGAATATAAGCTTCATAAGTAAATAAGATAGGACAAGACTGATAAACGCAAGTAAGGTGAGGGGTGCAATGGTTTGGAGTCTTGATTACTAATTTTTTGAGGGGGTAGTGTGGGGTAGGCAGTGTTGATCCACTGTGCTTGCAGAATAAGAGCTTAGTAGTCAGATTCTGGTGAGCATGTAGTCATAATTTTAAAGGAAGAAGATTTTCTGGAAATGACCAGTCCATGGAGTCACCTTTGAGTGGGTGGCTCAGATAGAGTGAAAGAAAGATTCATTGAAGATGAGGCGCTCAAAAAACTGAGAGGCCACGTTGGTGGATGGGATATCTAGGTGGATCATCACTGAGAATGATGACTGAAGTTGGGAGGAGAGGAAGACTAAGGCAAGTGCTAAAACCTTCAGTAAATAAAAGGGAAACTTGGGGATGGAAGATGTCAGCAACAAGGAGAGGGAGAATGTGGTAATTCAGATTCACCACATTCTTCATCTCCTTGTTAGGCATTGCTCTCAAACGAACAGGTGTGAGAGAAAATAAATTGTCTGGAACCAGCAGATAGATTCTTTGCTTTCCCATAGCCTTTGTTTTCTGGTGGATGGAGACAGCCAATTAAACAATCAATATTAAACTGTAATAGGCACTGTGCAGAGAATTAAATAGGATGGTATGATATGGAGTGAGGGGTTGCCTGCTTTAGATTGAGTAACTGGGAAAGACCTCTCCAAGGTAAAATTTAAGCTTTGTTGTATTTCTGGTAAAAAGGAAACAGCCAGGTAAAGTTCAGTGGAAGAGAATATTCCAGGCAGATGGTGCAGCTAAGGCAAAGGCACTAAGGCAGGAATGAGTTTTCTATGTTTGAGGAACAGAAAAAAGGGCAATGGAATTTGAAGCAAGAGGGCAAGAAGTGCCAGAGAGTGGTTGGGGCTGTAAACAAGGGCTTTGTAAGTCAGAATAAGGAGGTAGATTTTATTCTTAAAACAAACAAACGAACAAACAAAAACCCCGTTGCTCTAGAGTCAATTTCGACATAGAGAGACCCTATAGAACAGAGTAACAATGACCCGTAGGGTATCCAAGGAGCAGCTGCTGGATTCAAATGGCTGACCTTTTGGTTAACAGCCAAGCTCTTAACCACTGCACCACCAGGGCTCCAGATTTTATTCTTAGGGTGATGTAAATTCATGGGAGACTTTAGGCTGGGAAAGGATATGCTCTGATTTATGCTTTAAAAAAATAACAAGCATTGGCAAGGATATGGAGAAATTTGAACCCTTGTCCACTGCTGGTGGGAATGCAAAATTGTATTCCAACAAATTTGAAAACCTAGAAGAAATGGACAAATTTATAGAAACACACTACCTACCTAAACTAACACAAATTGAGGTAGAAGATTGGAACAGACACATAAAAAAAGAAGAAATTGAAGAGGTCATTAAAACAAACAAACAAAAAAAAAAGCTCTGGCCCAGAAAGCTTCACTGGAGAATTCTACGAAATATTCAGAGAAGAGTGGTAACTTTGGTGAAGGGTAAGACAGTACACAATACTGGGGAAGCCAACACAACTTGTACAAGGCAAGGTCATGTAAGCTCCATAGGCACATCCAAACTCCCTGAGGGACTGAATTGCTGGGCTGAGGGCTCTGGGGACCATGGTCTTGGGGAACATTTAGCTCAATTGGCATAACAGTTTATAAAGAAAATTTTCTACATTCTACTTTGGTGATTAGCATCTAGGGTCTTAAAAGCTTGTGAGTGGCCATCTAAGATACTCCACTGGTCTCACCCAATCAGGAGCAAGGGAGAATGAAGAAAATTAAAGACACAGGGGAAAGATTAGTCTGAAGGGATAATAGATTGCGACTACTGCAGCCTCCACCAGACTGAGTCCAGTACAACTAGATGGTGCCTGGCTAACACCACCGATTACTCTGATGAGGATCAAAATGGAGGGTCCCGGACAGAGCCAGAGAAAATGTAAAACAAAATTCTAACTCACAAAAAAAGACCAGACTTACTGGCCTGACAGAGACTGGAGAAACTCTGAGAGTATGGCCCCCAGACACCCTTTTAATTCAGTAATGAAGTCCTTCTGAGGTTCGTCCTTCAGCCAAAGATTATACACGCCCATAAAACAAAATGAGACTAAACGGGCACACCAGCCCAGAAGCAAGGATTAGAAGGCAGGAAGGGACAGGAAACCTGGTAATAGGGAACCCAAGGTCCAAAAGGGAGAGTGTTGACATGTCGTGGGGTTGGTTACCAATGTCATAAAACAATATGTGTACTGTTTAATAAGAAGCTAGTTTGTTCTGTAAAACTTCATCTGAAAAAAATAAAAAATAAAAAAACTATAGAAAATGTGGTGTGATTAAAAAACAACAACAACAAAGATTCAGAGAAGAGTTAACACCAATTTGACTCAAACTATTCCAGAGCATAGAAAAGGTAAGAATACTTCCTAATTCATTCTGTGAAGCCAGCATAAACCTAATACCAAAGCCAGGCAAAGACACCACTAAAAAAAGAAAATTACAGACCAATATCCTTCATGAATATGGATGTAAAAATTCTCAACAAAATTCTAGCCAAAGGAATTCAACAGCATATCAAAAAAGTAATACATCATGATCAAGTGGGATTCATACCAGGGATGCAAGGATGGTTCAGCATCAGAAAATCAATCAACATAATTCACCACATAAACGAAACAAACAAAAAAGAATCACATAATCATCTCAATCAATGCAGAAAAGGTGTGGGGTTATGTGCCATTTAAACATGGCTGCACTATTGACAACTTCGGCCCCTCAAAGGCCCATATCCTACACACAAGTTGAGACTTGTCAGTGATGAGAAGGAGATTAGGCTTGACTTGTTTTTCCAAAACCTAGTGTCTCATTACTGATTGGCTTGTTTACCTGAAGTCCATTCTCCCTTGCCCGAAACTTATTGTTACTCACCCAAAGCCCATTGTTCTGTTATTTGCTTCACTGCTTGCTGTATTGACTATAAATAAACTCCTGGGACTGAAGCAAAGGTCGACTCTTCGGAGTGACCCTCCTTGGCCCCACTTCTCTGTAAGAGTTGTGTAGTTGGTTACCATCGCCGTTCCAACAGATGGTGCCCTGTGTGAGGGGGCTGTAGACACCCTCGCACTCAAATCCCTTCAGGTGGTGAGTATAGGATGCGCGTCTGTTTCAGGCTAGGTTTCATAGCCCAAGAGCAGTGGGGCTTTCCGTGAAGTTTTCTGAACGCTCTCAATTTAGGCTGGGTTTACAGCCCAAGGGCGGCGTGGCTTTCCCAAACTCTCTCAAGGGATTTCAGGCTTCAGGCCAGGAGCTTTCACTGTCTCTTATTTTCTTTTTTCAATTTCCTTTTCTCCCTCACTATGGGGAATTCTCTTTCTTCTGAACAGCGTCAACACAAAACCCAGTTGTTAGGATTTGTTAAAGGCCTCTAAGCTTAAGGTGTCAGAAGAAGATCTTACCCAACTTCTGCTTTTAATTGAATCTGCCTGTCCTTGGTATCCCTTGCGGGGAAACCTTGATGTAGAAGCATGGGAACATATCGGTAACATCATTCATGACATGAACATCCCAGCTTCAGTTCTTATTGCTTGGCATCACTGCCGCCTTGCCCTGCAACCCTTACGGGCAGCTCCTTCGGCTCCCTCCCCTAATAAATAAAATATTTATAACCCTCCTCCTTCCACGCCTCCTGAGACTGATTCCTCACAACATGAGTCTCTTATGGAGAGGTGTTTGTGAGAAGGTTGTGAGAGAGAAGGGCTTTCTGCCTATCCTGTCCTTCAGGGATCAGGACAACCCCATTACGATGGCCTTCCCTTTCAAGTTTTTAAAGAACTTCACAAGAGCATGGTAGAGAAAGGTTTACAGAGTTCCTTTACAAAAGAAATTGTAGAAGCTATAGGACAAAAGTATGAAATGACCCCCTGGGATTGGAATGTTTTGATGCAAACAGTCTTAACCCCTGCTCAATTTAGTGTACGGAACCAAGAGTATAAGGAACATTGTAGCTTTTATGCGATGGACAATCAAAACCATAACATTCCTGTTAGTGTTGACATGCTCTTAGGTATGGGGCTGTATTCCACTTCTCAGGCCCAGAGCCAGATGAACAGACAAGCATTCACTCAAGCCTCTGATGCTGCTACCAAAGCCTGGAGCAAAATCCCTGATGCCAGGATGCCCACTGGTTCATTCGCTACTATTCTTCAAGTGGCGAATGAACCTTATATTTACTTTATCAATTGTCTCCAAATGGCCATTTCCCGACAGGTAGATAACCAACAAGCAGCTGAAGTTCTTTGTCTCCAGCTTGCTTATGAAAATGCTAATGCCGACTGTCGGGCTGTTTTAGCTCCTTTAAAGGCACAAAATCCTAATATAGCTGAAATGATTAGAGCGTGTCAAAATGTTGGCACAGAAACTCATAAGGCACAAGTATTAGCAGCAGCTCTCTGTCCATCCACTGCCACCTGTTTTGGGTGCAGTAAACCTGGACATTTTAAGAAAGACTGTCAGAGTTTGAAAAACAAAAATGCCAACACTAAACTTCCAACCCGAAAGTGTCCCTGCTGTGGTAAAGGCTATCATTGGGCTAATCAGTGCAGATCTCAACTTAACAATCAAGGCAACCCTATTGTCAGGAAATGGGAAGAGGGGTGAGAGCTCTCATGCTCTGAAAAATCCAGGGAGCCCCCAAGTGTGGAGTGTGGAAACCACAGCATAGATTCCAAACAACAACGCTTTTCTCCCACGTCCTTTGCTGCTGGCACCAACCCACGTGGTCTAGTAGCCAATCAATTGTGGCAAATGGATGTAACACACTATCCTCACTTTGGGAAACTTAAATATCTCCATGTGTCCATAGATACATGTTCTGGGTTTCTTTATGCTACCGCCCTTTCTGGAGAACATTCTACTCATGCCTGTCATCACTTCACCCAAGGCATTGCAACCAAGGGATGTCCCCAAGCCCTTAAAACTGATGATGGGCCTGCATATACTTCTGCTAAATTTCAACAATTTTGTGCCACTTGGAATATTCTTCATACCACTGGCATTCCTTATAACCCTCAAGGTCAAGCCATAATTGAGCATGCCCATCATACTCTCAAACAGCTCTTAAATAAACAAAAGGGGGGAGATGATGGGTCCAGACTATTTGACCAGAATGAAAGACTTGCCAAAGCTCTCTTTACTTTTAACTTTTTATCAGTTGCTAAAGATGGTCGTACCGCTGCAGAACATTTTATCCCCTCTGACACCTGACCTCGCCCACGGGTCCTCTATAAAGATCCTCAAAATCCCTCTGTCTGGCAAGGGCCTGTAGAATTATTAACCTGGGGGCGAGGGTATGTGGCTGTTTTGTCTCCTACAGGTCCACTTTGTATTCCCACACGATTAGTAAAACCATATCATGGCCCAGTGACAGCCACCATCCTTCTGCTGGGAACGGCTGCTGCCGCCCTTGCTGCAGCTGCCGGATCTGCCATCCGATCTGACTCTAGAGCCACAATTGACACCATCACCCCTTCCCCCGGGGAAGGACACTGAGCAACGGGGATCTACAATGCCAGTAACATGGGGAGGTCTAAAAGCCCTCTCCTCCAAAGCTGAGAATATCCCCTCAACTACAGGTGCCCCACTTACACCTGAAATTCTGTTTCTAGCTATGGTTTCCCTTGTGACCTTCAATTCTCAACAGGTATGTGTTCTTCTCCTCCTCCTTTCTCAGGTACTAGCAACCTCTGCCTCAACCACCTATTGGGCTCACGTTCTTAGCCCACCTGTCTTCCAGCCGGTTACTTGGGAAGAACAAGAACCCCCTCTTTCCTCTAATGATACTGCCGTTACTGGTGGACAATATTTGGCCTATTCCAAACAACTCATTAACTCGCCTGAAGAGGGATGGTTTGTACTGCCTACAAATTGGACACTCTGTGCTGACGCCCTTCCTTTGTGTTTCACTACTCAGCCATGCAACACTTCTGTATGCGTACTTATACTAGAACAATGGTATATGAATTACATTTACAATAATACCTATAAACAACCAGCCTATTCTAAGCAAATTTTCATCAAATCTACAGGCATTAACGGCACGTTCAGCAATAGCAGTGCCTATATTACTCACTCACCCCCTTCCATCCCTGTATGTCAACACCTGCAGCTATCTCTTACAGACCCTATCGATAAAACTCGGGTTACTTGTCAAACTACTAACTTCTCTTCATACTCTCTCCCTTTCAACATTTCACTAGAAAATTGGGGCCCTCAAGGTCTACCTTTATTACCAAATCGCTCTACTTGGCAGTGGGCAGCCCCATACCATTATCAAGGACTTTCTCGATCCTGGAACGCTGGCCTAGCCAGACCCATTCTTCGCTTACATTACTCAACTGGACATTTCTCTCCATTAAAGGTCCTTTCTTGGCGATTGGGCCTCCCCTTTTACGAAAGAACTCTTCGTACAGGAACCTTTCAAAAAGGGACTTCCAATGGCCCTAAGGAGTGGACCCTCCGAGACCATAACAACTCTGTGCTTATGTGCATGTCTCGACCATACATTTTTGCTATAACTTCTAGTCCTCCAGATGTCATTAAAACAAGTGCCTCTTTTCAATTAAAGTTATCCAGTGGCTCTACGTGGATTTCTCCATGTCTGTCCAGAAAAAATGTCTCCACTCTAAACATCAGTTCTGTACTTGTTCTTCGACAAAAAAGCCACCTTTGGCTGCCCGTTAACCTTACACGCCCTTGGCAAGATAGTTCCCCCCTCGCTCAGGTTGTTAATGCATTACAAAAAATACTAACTAAAAGGTTTCTTGGAGTTCTCGTAGCCTCTATTATTACAGCCACTGCTATTGCCACTATGGCAGCTACAGCCGCCGTAGCTCTCTCCCAATCTATTCAGACCGCCCAACAGTTTAACACGTATATGCAAAATGTTACATCTGAAATGCAAACTATGGCACTTAATGATCAAGAAATCCTCAAGCGTCTGGGTGCTTTAGAAGTCTCAGTCTTTTGGCTTGGAGAGCGACAGGAAGCCCTATGAGAACATTCCCAACTAACCTGTGATGCTGAGTACACTCGCTTCTGTGTTACAGCCCTTCCATATAATGAATCCTGGAAGGATGTTAAAAATAATCTTTTAGCTAGCTTCACTTCTCCATTGAAAAGTGATATTCAAAAATTACAATTCCAGTTACAAGAACAACTCTTGAAACTACAAGCAGAATCTAATAAAGTTACACTTTCTACACTTAATGATTTTGCCTACTGGCTTAATCCTACACGTTGGTTCTCTGGAGTCAATCTCCGTGTTTGGATCCTTTTTGCTATAGGATGTTTAATAGTCTTGTGCTTCCTTATAGTCATCTGATGTCTCTACTCCTTGAAGATCTCCCATCACCAACAGAAGTCGGCCTTCCATGCCTGGACCATTGGTTATCAATTAACTAAACAAGAGGCGGGAAAATTGAAGACCTCCTCTTAAGAAGGCCCTTCCTATCTTATCTTGTTAATCAGTACTTTCCTAATAAGAACTTGTTATGTGTAAATTCCTCTATATTTTCTGCTTCTTCTAGATTAGATGCTTCTGTATAGATAGGTCTGTAATTCAGTGATTCCATTCCAATTGATAGTGAATTTGTGTAAATCATCACTCGTTTGATTATTAATGAATCTTTGAAACTTTAAGTATAACAATCTTAGTGAATGTTAAAAGATAGTGTTTAGCTTACTAAATGAGAGTTGGAGGAAACCCATTGGTCTGACAATCAGGGTATGGTTAGCACAAAGGATTATTATATCTTTATAAGGTCGTCCTCTATTGTCATACACACCTAAAAGGCAGAAAAGGCCTTGGGCTAAGTTGTTGATGTGCACTGAGTCCACTCACTCCGGCAATGCGATTGATAAGAGCATCACTCTTACTTAGCAACCTGGTGAAGAACCAGATGGTATCTGGTGGAAAACCAGCACCGTGAGTTTAAAGAGCCTACCATGGCCGCCATCTAGGAGCCTGACTAAATCCAGGTACTAATCATTGCTGTGCTGGTAAAGAACCAGATGGTATCCGGTGGAAACTAGCACCATGCGTTTAAAGAGCCTGCCATGCCGCCATCTAGGAGCCCAAGAACATTTGAACTGTGACCCAGCTGAAACCAGGCTCACAAGGACTCACAAAGATTCCCTAAGCATCAACCGGGCCCTGAGGTGTGGAGACAGTAGCTGAGATAACCTTGGATTATATCTCATAGAGAAAATTTTACTTTCTCTTAACGGGCATTTGTTTTGTTGGATCAGTGAAAACCCTCCTGGTTCTTATTCCATTTATTAAACAAAAGGGGGGAAATGTGGGGATGTGTGCCATTTAAACATGGCTGCACTATTGACAACTTCAGCCCCTCAAAGGCCCATATGCTACACACAACATGTTGAGACTTGTCAGTGATGAGAAGGAGATTAGGCTTGACTTGTTTTTCCAAAACCTAGTGTCTCGTTACTGATTGGCTTGTTTACCTGAAGTCCATTCTCCCTTGCCCGAAACTTATTGTTACTCACCCAAAGCCCATTGTTCTGTTATTTGCTTCACTGCTTGCTTTATTGACTATAAATAAACTCCTGGGACTGAAGCAAGGGTTGACTCTTCTGAGTGACCCTCCTTGGCCCCACTTCTCTGTAAGAGTTGTGTAGTTGGCTACCGTCGCTGTTCCAACAAAAAGGCATTTGATAAAATCCAACACCCTTTCCTGATAAAAACTCTCAGCAAAATAAGAATAGAAGGGAAATTCCTCAACATAATTAAGGGCATATATACAAAAACAACAGCCAACAGTACTCTTAATGGAGAGAGACTGAAAGCATTCCCTTTGAGGTTAGGACCCAGACAAGGATGACCTTTATCACCAGTCTTATTCAATATTGTACTGGAAGTACTAGCTACAGCAATAAGGCAAGAAAGGGAAATAAAGGGCATCCAAATTTGTAAAGAAGAAGCAAAATTATCTCTATATGCAGATGACATGATGCTATACATAGAAAATCTCAGAGACTCCACAAGAAAGTTGTTGGAACTAATAGAAGTGTTCAGCAAAGTGGCAGAGTAAATACAAAAACCAGCTGAATTTGTCTACACTAACAGAGAACTCTGAAAGGGAAATCAGGAAAATAATACCATTGACAATAGCCACCTGTGACGGTTACGATTGTGTGTCTGCTTGGCTGGGCCATGAGTATCAGTGTTTATATGTAATCACTCCCAATTGGAAACTACTGTGAGTAGCCAATCAGTTGAAAGGGAGTTTCCTTGGGGGTCTGGGCTGCATATGAATATAAGCAGACGTTCTGGCATTTTGCTTGCTCTGGAACCTTCAGCTGCCACCTGTTCATCCGACATCTGGTTCTTGGGACTTGAGCTATTAGCTTATCTGCCAGTCTTGGGATTTATCAACCTTCAGAGGCTGTGAAGGGGGGCCCTGCTCTCCAGCCTGCGATCTTGGGTTCACCAGCTCCTGCGGCTATGTGAATCAAGAGAAACCTCTATCCTGATCCACAGACTTGGGATGTTCCAGCCTCTACAATCATGTGAGCCATGTCCTTGATATAAATTTATTTATATATATATATTTATATGCTTTACTAGTTTTGCTTCTCTAGAGAACCCAGCCTAAGACAACTCCCAAAGGATAAAATACTTAGGAATAAGTCCAACTAAGGATGTAAAAGACTTATACAAAGAGAACTACAAAACACTACTGCAAGAAACCAAGAGACTTACATAAACGGAAAAACATACCGTGCTCCTGGATAGAAGACTTAGCACTGTGAAAATGTCAATACTACCCAAAGCAATCTATAAATATAATGCAATCCCGATCCAAATTCCAATAACATTCTTTAACAAAATGGAAAAACTAATCTCCAAATTTATATGGAAAAGAAAGAGGCCTCAGCTAGCTAAAGCATTATTGAAGAAGAAGGACAAAGTAGGAGGTTTCACATTTCCCGATCTCAGAACCCACTCTACACCCATGGTAGTCAAAACAGCCTGGTACTGGTACAATGACAGACACATAGACCAGAATTGGGAACAGAATTGAGAACCCAGGAGTAAATCCATCCAGCTATGGACAGCTGATTTTTGACAAAGTGTCGATATCCATTAAATGGGGGAAGAGATAGTCGCTTCAAAAAATGGTACTGGCAAAACTGGATATCCAATTGCAGAAAAATGAAATAGTATCCACTGTTGTTGCTAGATGCCATAGAGTCAGTTCTGACTCATAGCAACCCTATATACAACAGAACGAAACACTGCCCAGTCCTGTGCCATCATCAAAATTGTTGCTATGTTTGAGCCCATTGTTGCAGCCACTGTGTCAGTCCTTCTTGTTGAGGATATCCATTTGCAGAAGAATGAAACAGGATCCATACCTCACACCATGCACAAAACTAACCCAAAATAGATCAAAGACCTAAATGTTAAATTTAAACTACAAAGTTCATTAAAAAAAAAAAAAAAGGATAAAGCTAGGTACCCTAATTTATGGCATAAATAGACTATCAAACATAACTAATAATGCACAGACAGCAGAAGATAAACTAGATAACTGGGACCTCCTAAAAATTAAATACTTAGGCTCATCAAAAGACTTCATCAAAAGAGTGAAAAGAGAAGCTACAAACTGGGAAAAATTTTTTGGCAAAGACAGATCTGACAAGGGTCTAATCTCTAAAATTTATAGATAACTTAAACACCTCAACAACAAACAACGCATTTAAAAAATGGGCAAAGGACACATGAACAGACACTTCACCAAAGAAGACATTCAGGTGGCTAACAAACAATGAAGAGATGCTCGTGATCATTAGCCATTAGAGAAATACAAATCAAAACTACCATGAGATACCATCTCAACCAGGCAGAAATGGCACTGATCAAAGAAACAGAAAACAACAAATACTGGTGAGGTTGTGGGGAGATTGGAACTTTTATACACCGCAGGTATTGTAAAATGGTACACGCAACTGCTATGGAAAACAGTATGGCACTTCCTTAAAAAGCTATAAATAGAAATACCATATGATCCAGAAATCCCACTCCTAGATATATATCCTCCACCATATGTCTGTTAGTTTGTCTTACTGTGGTGGCGTGGGTGCTGCTGTGATACTGGAAGCTTTGCCACCAGTATTTCAAATACCAGCAGGGTCACCCTTGGTGGACAGGCTTCAGCTGAGCTTCCAGACTAAGTCAGACTAGGAAGAAAGACCTGGCAGTCTACTTCTGAAAAAATTGGTCAGTGAAAACCTTATGAATAACAGCGGAACATTGCCTGATATAGTGCCAGAAGATGAGCCCCTCAGGTTGGAAGGCTCTGAAAATACCACTGGGAAAGAGCTGCCTCCTCAAAGTAGAGCTGAACTTAATGACGTGTATGGGGTCAAGCTTTTGGGACCTTCATTTGCTGATGTGACCAGATGAATTGTGGAATGACATCAAGGATATCATACATGAAGACAGAAAGAGGTCATTAAAAAGACAGGAAAGAAAGAAAAGGTCAAAATGGATGTCAGAAGAAACTCTGAAACTTGTTCTTGAACATCGAGAAATGAAGATGTAAAAGAGCTGAACACAAGATTCTGAAGGGCGGCTCAAGAAGACAAAATAAAGTATTACAATGACATGTCCAAACACTTGGAGTTACAAAATCAAAAGGGAAGAACACACCTGGCATTTCTCAAGCTGAAAGAACTGAAGAAAAAAATTCAAGCCTCGAGTTGTAATATTGAAGAGTTCCACGAGGAAAATATTAAACAACACAGGAATCATCAAACGAAGAATGGAAGGAATACACACAGTCACTGATCAATTGATCAAAGTTCAACCATTTCAGGAGTTAGCATATGATTAGGAATCAATGGTACTGAAGTTAGAAGTCCAAGCTGCACTGAAGGCATTGACAAAAAAGAAGGTTCCAGGAATTGAGATGTTTCAACAAACAGATGCAGTGCTGGAAGTGTTCACTTATCTATGCCAAGAAATTTGGAAGACAGCTACTTGGCCAACCGACTGGAAGAGATCCATATTTGTACCCATTCCAAAGAAAGGTGATCCAACAGAACGAGGAAATTATCAAATAATATCATTAATATCACACACAAGTAAAATTTTGCTGAAGATCATTCAAAAGCAGTTGCAGCAGTACATCGACAGAGAACTGCCAGAAATTCAAGCCAGATTCAGAAGAGAACGTGGAACCAGGGATATCACTGCTGATGTCAGATGGATCCTGGCTGAAAGCAGAGAATACCAGAATGATGTTTACCAGTGTTTTATCGACTATGCAAAAGCATTCGACTGTGTGGATGATAACGAATTATGGATAACATTGTGAAGAATGGAAATTCCAGAACACTTAATTGTGCTCATGAGGAACCTGTATATAGATCAAGAAGCCCTTGTTCGAGCAGAACAAGGGGATACTGCGTGGTTTAAAGTCAGGAAAGTTGTGCAGCAGGGTTGTATTCTTTCACCATACTTATTCAATCTGTATGCTGAATAAATAACCCGAGAAGCTGGACTGTATGAAGACAAATGGGGCATCAGAATTGGAGGAAGACTCATTAACAACCTGCAATATGCAGATGACATAACCTTGCTTGCTGAAAGTGAAGAGGACTTGAAGCACTTACCGATGAAGATCAAAGACCACAGCCTTCAGTATGGATTACACCTCAACATAAAGGAAACATAAATCCTCACAACTGCACCAATAAGCAACATCATAATAAATGGAGAAAAGATTGAAGTTGTCAAGGATTTCATTTTACTTGGATCCACAATCAATGCTTGTGGAAGTAGCAGTCAAGAAATCAAACGATGCATCACATTGGGCAAATCTGCAGCAAAAGACCTCTTTAAAAGTGTTAAAAAGCTAAGGTGTCACTTTGAGGACTAAGGTGCGGCTAACCCAAGCCATATTTTCAATCGCCTCATATGCATGCGAAAGCTGGGCAATGAATAAGGAAGACCGAAGAAGAATTGATACCTTTGAATTATGGTGTTGGCAAAGAATTTTGAATACAACATGGACTGCCAAAAGAATGAACATGTCTGTCTTGGAAGAAATACAGCCAGAGTGCTCATTGGAAGCAAGGATGGTGAAAATTTGTCTCATGTACTTTGGACATGTTTTTAGGAGGGACCAGTCCCTGGAGAAGAACTTCATGCTTGGTAAAGTAGAGGGTCAGCGAAAAAGAGGAAGACCCTCAATGAGATGGACTGACACAGTGGCTGCCACAATGGGCTCAGACAAAACAATGATTGTGAGGATGGTGCAGGATGGGGAAGTATTTCCTTCCATTGTACATAGGGTCGCTATGAGTTGAAACAGACTTGACAGCACCTAACAACAACAAGGGAAATACTATAAAGTATACAATCCTGCAAGAACAGTAATTACAAACAAAATACACAAGTAGATACATAGGTAGATATGTATGCTAAATAGGTGTGGGAGGTCGTATGAGAGTACACCTGTGTGCATATATAAGTATGGTTGTGGATATTTCTACATATTTGTATGTACTGCATGTATATTCATATGTATAATAGAGCACATAGGGGACACAGTTATGGAAACTTCTTAGACATAACCAAACACCTCAAGGGACTGATTTACTGGGCTAGAAGGCTAAGGACCATAGTCTCAGGTGACATCTAGGTCAATTGGCATAGCATAGTTCATAAAGATAATATTTTACATCCTACTTTGCTGAGTAGCATCTGGGGTCTTAAAAACTTAGAAGCAGCCATCTAAGATACAACTATTGGTCTCTTCTTGTCTGGAGCAAAGGAGAATGAAGAAAACCAAAGGCTGAAGGAAGTGATTAGTCCAAAGGACTAATGGCCCACATGGGAATCACAGCCTAAGACCAGAACTAGATGGTGCTCAGCTACCAACACTGACTATTCTCTGGCCAGGAACACAATAGAAGTTCCCAGTTAGAGTTGGATAAAAATGTAGAATAAAACTCGAGTTCATAAAAAAGACTAGACTTACTGGTCTTACGGGAGGAACCTCTGAGACTATGGCCCTTAAAATACCTTTCTG
The DNA here is from genome assembly GCA_030035585.1 of Dugong dugon. Lineage (NCBI taxonomy): Eukaryota > Metazoa > Chordata > Mammalia > Sirenia > Dugongidae > Dugong > Dugong dugon. Next base: position 4,674,330 of record CM057467.1, read on the forward strand.
TCTTGGAACTGAAGCCACTCCTGGAGATCACTTTTCAGCCAAATAATAGACTGTCCTATAAAATAAACAATAACACCCATGAGGAATGTGCTCCTTAGAACTATCAACTATATGAGACCAAAAGAGCAACATTTGCCCAAAAGCAAAGATGAGAAGGTAGGGAGGGGCAGGGAAACTGGAGGAATGGAAATGGTGGACCCAGGGTGGAAATGGGGAAAGTGCTGACGTATTGTGGGGATTGCAACCAATGTCATGGAATAATTTGTGTATGAATTATTGAGTGGGAGACCAATTTGCTTTGTAAACTTTCATCTAAAGTCCAATAAAACATTCAAAAACAGAAGAAAAAAAGCCCATTACTCTTGCTGGCAGATAGAATTGCCTTCTTGTTTGAAGAACATATAGACACCTCAACTAAGGCAGATGTTTTACAAGAAATTATGACTTCCTCAGTGTCATGGATTGAATTGTGTCCCTGAAAAATATCTGTCAACTTGGCTGGGTCATGATTCCCAGTATTGTATAATTGTGTACCATTTTGTAATCTGATGTGATTTCCTTATGTATTGTAAATTCAATCACTATGATCTAATAAGATGGATGGGCAGCAGTTATACTGATGAGGTATACAAGATTGGATAGTGTCTTAAGCCAATCTCTTTTGAGATATAAAAGATAGGAGCAAGCAGAGACACATGGGAATGTCAAACCACAAAGAAAGCAGTGCCAGGAGCAGAACGCCTCCTTTGGACCTGAGGTTCCTGCACAGAGAAACTTCCAGAACCAAGGAAAGACTGATGCTTCACAAGGACCTTCCTCCAGAGCCAACAGAGAGAAGACAGAGAGAGAAAGCCTTCCCTTGGAGCTGATGCCTTGAATTTGGACTTGTAGTCTCCTAGACTGTAAAAGAATAAATCTCTCTTTGTTACAAGCCATCCACTCATGGTATTTCTGTTATAGCAGCAGTAGATGACTAAGACACTCAGAATCTGCCCCATTCTTCCCTTCTCATTGTCAGACAAATAATGAGAATCAAATTTCAGCATGATCCCACTGGGCAAGTGTTAATCTTCTTGTTTAGAAGTTGGAAAGTGAAACAAAACTTTCGTTTTCCTCAAATAATATGAATTTCCACATAGAAAACCCAGGAGACTCTATGAACACACTATTAGAAATTGTAAGAGAACTCACCAAGATTGCTAGCTCCATGATGAATGGTGTTTCTTTACAACAGGAACAAAAATGTAATTTAAAAGGCACCTTTACAATAGTGATGACACAACAACAAAGTTAAGACACAAAAGAATAAATCCAGCAAAAGGTGGGAAACCTTTATGGATAAAATGATAAAATTTAATTGAAAGACATAAGAGAAGGCCTAATAAATGGGGAGCACAAGCCAGGCCAGATAAGCATCTGTGTCTCCCTTTGCTGGTGGCTAGATTTTTCTCATTGTTCCTTTCACTGAGATGTGGTCTTTCAAGTGGAGGGAGAAAAAAACAAAACAAAACAAAAACAAAAACAAAAAAAAACCCACAAGAAAATAGTTGCCATCAGTCTGAAGTCCTGGCTTTATGTAGCATTTCAGGACCAACTCTACCTTACACAAGTGCATGTCTCATACCCTGTCCATATGTGTTAAACTTCCAGCTTTTTATTTACAAGATTGGATCAGGTCAACTCTAGCATCACCTCATGCTTAGAGCCCTGGTTTCCAATTCCCTCTTCACTTTTGGCTCCTGGCAATTACTGTGCTTTCTTGCAAACTCAGCTATGCGTTCAGAAGGATACATGCTAGATTTTATCTAACATTCCAGATATTTGAGGCAGGAGGCTTTTCAGGTTATCTACTTGACCATGTTACCAACACTGAAAGTCTGCAATCATTCTTTGTTTAAAGTATGCCATTTTAAAAAAGTAAACAGCATATTTATAAATATGTTCTTTAGCTCGTTCTGATGGTATCTGTTTTTCAAAGGAACATTCAGCTCATTAATATTCAGAGTAACAAATGTTACACTTTATTTAGCATTCTATCTTATTTTATATTTTTTATTCATTTTACTTTGTAGTTTCCTTATTTTCCTTAATTTTGTTGGTTTGTGATTTATTTTCTGGTTGATATTTATTGCTTTTTTATCCCCTTGTTAAATCTGGGGAATTTATACTTTACCGTTCCATTAATGATTATGTTCCCTTTCCTAGTACTCGTCACATCCATATTTCGTTTACCACTCTTAAATGATCACAGATGCCTACCACTTCCCCTACAAAGCCACTCTATTTTCCTATTGCTCCCTCCACCCTGCACAAGATGAGACTTTGGGAAAGTCTCACTTTTCTACTCTCCTCTTCCCCAACCTGGAATGATCTACTTTTAAACATCTTTACTCCACCTCCCTTTCCTAACACCCAGATTTCCAGGTTTTGCTGACAGAGTTTAATAAATTTATTCTAAGCTATTATTAGAATTTATCTTGCAATAGGTCTCTTATATTTTAAAAGAACCCTTCATTAATAGATTAAACATTTTCAGATGGCCATTTTCAATGTATGTTTGACTCTGTGGGTATACAAAATATCTATGAATGTACAATATGCATACATGTATATACATTTTTACATATGTATTATGTACCACTTTATCTTCTCCATCATCCTCTATCCTGATGTCTCTGATAGGTTCATAGATGATATATCTGTAAATATCTTTTTTTTTTGACCCCTTGAGACAGCAACGTAGCAGCAGGCAGTTTCTAACCTTCTTTCAAGGTACCATGAGGAAGCCTCTCGTCTCCCTCATCATCTCTAGATGATCATGTAGGCTTGAGGGAGAGAAGATTCAGCTCATTCATTCAGCTCTTTCTCTGCTCCCTGGAGGACAAAGAGAACAGGCACAGTCCCATGAGCTATTAATACTTTCTCCCTGGGGTTCCTATGTCTCTGCACACAAAGCTTTCTCCAGGATCCACCATGTTCCTTGCCTGCCTTTGGGTTTTTTTTCTAACACTTGTCCCTAAATCAAAGAACTGCAGAGGAAAAACAGATGGAACCTTAATTTAAATCACAAAAGTGGTTGAGATTGCTCATGGAGAACATGTAGAGAGGGATGAGCAGTGGATCAACAGAGTCCTGGGATGTTCCACCAATGTTTCAGGAGAAGGCAGAGGAAAGAGGACCTAAGAGGGAGACCAACAAGGACAAGTCAGAAAGATAGGAGGACAATCAGCGAGTAGTGAGTCTCAAGGAGTCACTGGTCAGTAGGGTTAAATATAATAGATAGGTCATGTAAATATCACCTGTATGTCTTCACAACCTGGGGTGAAAATTGGGTTCGCTTTCCACCGAAAACATAAATTTCAATGACTCTGAGTCTTATTTGCCAAATAAACAGGAAGGTCAGTTTCCTCAAGATCTCCTGATATTTCTCAGAATTCTCAGAGTACTTACATGAGCCCTAGAATCAGTTCTGGATATCTTTGCTGCTTGCTGGTAAGAATGGGAACTTGAGAGCCCTCCTTCAGCCAGAAGGACTCTACAACAGCTGACCTTCTATCTCAGGAAGTTTACTGCTTCTGCTGTTGCCAGTGTAGCTAAATATTAGCATATTCAAATGTAGGAGGGTGCAAATATTAGTGCTGTGTTGCATACAGCGCCACATATTGATAATATAAACTACTAGTTCCTTCTGTTTTTTTTTTTCTTCCTGTCGGGATACCACAAATCTTAGAATTGCAAAGAGTAGGAATGGAATCGAGACTCCATTTTCTCCCTCTCTGCCTCAATATAAATTATGCAGTATGATTAGATGAGTGGAAGGAACAACATCTAAGTCCTAAATGCAAATTAATATGCTGGGGAGAGAGACAATAAATGATGCCATACTGTATCAGTTAGGGTCCTAACAGATAGTTACAGGAAGGTTTATTTATAAAGGGACTGTTTAAACAGATGTGGGAGGGGGTAGGAAAACCCCATAGGTTATTGTAGAAACCCAGGGCAAGAAGTTGCTTGGCTGTCACCACCCTAGGTCTGAAAGCAAGAGGGGAAGGAGAGGTCACCATCACTGGAAAAGAGAAGGAGTCATATAGAGCAGGCCGCCATGAGAGGAATAGTGATGAGGGAGACAGTCAGTTCCAGATAACGTCACAAGTAAGGAACCAAGGGAATAAATATCTTGACTTCATTCTCCTTTCTCCCTCCAATCTTCTGCCATAGATTCCACAGGCTGAAATTAACTAGAAAGAAGCCAGAACACAAGAGTTCATTGATGTAATCCATATAGTGAAAAAGAACAGGGAGGCGAGAGATGGAGAATGAATCTTGAGGGACAATCAGAAGATATCTAGCATAAATATTACCTGTCTTCAGAATATGTAACTTAGATTTATGCTCAATTAACATGTTCTGCCACATAAAATAAGAACCTGAAAAATGTATGTTGAATTTGACAGTTAAAGCCCATTGGCAACCTTGTTGAAAACTGGCCCAGTGGAATGATGGAGAAGGAAGACAAATCACAATGAACTGGGGAGATGAGGAAATGGAGATATTGAGTGATAAAGACCCTTTCAAGAAACCAGAGATGATAAGAAACCAGAGAGATCTAGGATGAACTAAAGGAGATTGCAGGATGTAATAGATTGCAAAGATGCCCTCAATTCTTTACCCTTTCCTATATTCAAACCTATGCCATGTGGCTTTCTAGTGCCTTTACTCTTTGACTCTGGACTTGATTGGGTCTCTTACTTTGGCCAATGGGATGTCAGCAGATGTGACACAAGCAAAGGCTTGAAATGAGCTCTCCTGTGCCTCTGCCAAAGCCATGAGAACATGCCTGTGCTAGCCTGCTGAAAGATGATTGACACATGGAGCAGAACCAAGTTACTCTATTTGTTCCATTGTGCCATTGAAATTTTATACTTGTTTTTTTGATGCAGCATTATTGATAACATAATTGATAACTGATGCACAGAGTAAACTAATATTATTAACAAATTCCAAAGGATCAAGGATCTAAATGTAAAAATTGAATCCATACAAGTACTAAAAGAAAACATGGGTAAATTCTTTTATGATTTGGATGTGGGAAAAGACTTTTTTACTGACTCAAAATCTAGAAGAAATAAAATAAATATATTTGACTACATTAAAGTTAGGAAATTTTTTACATGGCATAAAACACCATAAGCAAGACCAAAAGTGAAAAATGATAAATTGGGAGAAAATATTTGCAACATACATCATAGAAACAGGGCTAATATACCTAATATATGAAGCACTCTCAAAAATTAAAGTAAAAGAACTAAACATTCAATAGAAAAGTGGGCAAAACCTGCAGAGTTTACATACAAAATGTGAATTGTCCTTGAATAAATGAATGCCAAATTTTGCTCATAATTATAGAAATGAAAATTAACTACACAGAGATACCATTTCTCAGCAATCAGATGTGAAAAATTTCCAGATCTTGCTAAAACACTGTTACTGAGACCGTTGGAGAAGTAAGCACACTCATATATTACCATTGGGAATAAAAATGGTACCACCCTCTGGACTGAAAAGGGCAATATCTAACAAAACTACAAATATATTACGTACTCCTTTAAGAATTTACCCAAAAGATACACCTCCACTAATAATGACAATAACAGCAACACTTTTTCACAGTGTTATTTATTGTGGCATTATTTGTAATAAATAATTGGATGTAATAAAGAATCTAATTGCACATTTTTAAGAGACTTGTTCAATACAATACATCTACGCAATGTAGTGGTATAAGTTGTAAAAGAGTGAGGAAGATCTTTATTAAATTATATGGGATAATTTCCAGAATATATTATTAAATGAAAAAAAATTACAAGGTGCAAATGAATGTGTGCATATATATTTATTATTAGTTATCTATTTCTTCATAACAAATACCCCAAAACTTAGTGGTTTCAAGTAACAATAAATATTTATTATCTCTACTAGTTTCTGTGGGTCAGGAATTTGGGAGCTGCTTGGCGTCTCTATAACGTTTCAGTTAATATGTTGGCTGCAGCTATGGTCATACGAAAGTTTGGGGCTGGAAGATTTGCTTTCAACGTGATTGGCAAATTGATACTCCCTGGAGAAGCACGTTATGCTTGGTAAAATAGAGGTGAGTGAAAAAGAGGAAGACCCTCAATGAGATGGATTGACACAGTGGCTACTACAATGGGCTCAAACATAACAACACTGAGGATGATGCAGGACTGGGCTGTGTTTTGTTCTGTTGTACACAGGGTCGCTATGAGTTGGAACCGACTCGATGATACTTAACAACAACTTTGGTAGGAGGCATTGGCTACTCTCATGTGGGCCACTCCACTGGGCTTCTGATGTCCTCGAGCCTCCCCAAGATCAAGCAATCTAAGAGATCGAGACAGAAGCTGCAATGTCTTTTATGGCCTTGGAAACCACACATCATCATTTTTGCAATATCTTATTGTACACACGGCCAGTCTTACTCAATGTGGAAGAAGAGAGCTTGGAAATCAGATGTCAAGCATCTTAGGGGGCCATTTTCAAGGCTAGCTAGTGTTTGTGTGTATGAATTTTTTGAGTAAGAAAGAGGGGGAAATAAAGAAAGATTTTAGAATTTCTGGGTAGGATGACAGTGCAGCCCAAACTTTAAAAGCCAGATAAATTTTAAAAATGTATTTTTAAAGACTAGAAATCATGGAAGCAACAAGGAAGAAGTGAGTTGGAATTCCAGAGAGAGTGAAACTGTTTTGAGGAGAGCTGATGATTGCCTGTCATTTTCTTCTCTAGGCGAATTTGTTAATTCTGGGCCTAGTCCTATGTTTGAGCTTGGCCCCCTCATAGGGACTTGACTGGAGGGTATAGAACTCAGGAGGTTTTTGGTGATTGCAGAACTGATGTGACAAATTGGAAACTCAAGGAACTTGAAATGCATGGTGAGGGAGGCTAAAGAGCTAAACTCAAATTCTTAAAAAGATAACAACTAAATCTCCAGAAGTGTTTCAAGGAAGAGGAGAGAGGAAACCATCAGACTCTCAATCTAAAGCCAGGGAAGGCCATATGTGAGGAACATACATAAAATACAAGTGGACTGAGTATTACTCAAACTACAACCCAGCCCAGCTCAGATCAATCTTTGATTAGATTGAAGCTATTAGCATCTCACCCTGTCTGCCTAACCAAAGAAAGAGGGATCCTTCTTGGTGAATATTACTTTATCTGTAGTCTCTATGATTTTTTGATATACACAGTGTAGCATTTAAGAAAATAATAACTAAACATACAAAGAGACAGGAAAATGAAACATTTAAATAGCAGAAAAATATATTTAAGAACAGACTGGACATGGCAGAAGACAGGGCTAGGAACTGGAAGGTAGGATAATAAGAAATATCCACACTAAAGTGCAGTGACAAAAAAGAAGGGGGAAAAATGTAATGGAGCATAACAGACAAGTGGAACACAAATAAAAGGTCTAATATGCATATAACTGAGTCCCAGACAACAAAGAAACTTTTGAAGAGATGATGCTGGAGAAATTTCCTAAACTGATGGAAAATATCACCCCAAAGATTCCAGATGGTCAATGATTTCCAGCCAAGATAAATACAAAGAAGTGTACAATAGGCAAATAACAGTTAAACTGTTGAAAATCAAATATAAAAAGAAAAATCTTAAAAGAATTTAGGGAAAAAATAACAGCATTAGCTTCAAAGGAGCAACAATAAGACTAACGACAGCCTTTTCAATATAAACAACAAAAGACAGAAACAATGAAATTACATCTTTAAAGTGCTGCAAAAAGGTCAACTCATAACTCAATAACCAATGAAGTATTTATTTAAAATAAAACAAGGAAAGGAGAATAAATAACAGGTGGGAAAAATAGGAAAAAAAAATAACAAGATATTAATCTTAAAACTACCTAAAATATATTAGTAATTACATTGACCTTAAATAGACTGAATTCAATTAATAAACATTGTCAGACTAGATTAAAACACACACACACACACACAACACAACTACATGCTATTTGCAGGAGACACATTATATAAGTAAACAGAAAGGTGGAAAGTAATAAAATTTAAACATATGTATTACGTAAACACTAACAAAAAGAAAGTTCGTATAGTTTTATTAAGTCAGACAAAGTAGATTTTAAGGTAAGAAATACTGTTTTTGATCAATAGAGACATTTTATGATGATAAAGTTTGCAATGTAATGGAAAGATATAAATCCTAAATTTTATGCACTTAATGAAATACTTTCAAAATATATAAAGTCAAAATTGACAGAACTAAAAGGAGATAGACAAAGCACAATCACAGATGGAAATTTTACCATATTTTTCTCAGTAACTTATAGAGCAGGCAAAAAACATTAGTAAATATATAGGAGAATGGAATAACAAGATCATCTAACTTGATCTAACAGAAATTTGTAGGCCATTATACCTAATAACTGCAGAATACATGTTGTTTTTAAGTGCTCATGTTTCATTTACCAAAAATAGACTATATACTGGGCCTGAAATCCACTCTCAATTAATTCATAAGATTGAAATCAGAGTATGTTCTCTGATCGCAATAGAATTAAATTAGAAATTAACAATGGAAATGAATAACTAGAACATCTACAAGTGCTTTGCAGTTAAAGAACACAATTCCAAGATTCAAAAAAGAAATCGCAATAGAAATTAGAAAACATATCGGACCATATGATAATGAAAATGCTTGTGGAATGCAGCTAAAGCAGTGTTCTGAGGGTGATTTATAGCTCTAAAATGCACATATTAGAAAAAAAAGTTGAAAATCAATGATCTAAGATTCCATCTTAAGAATCCAAAACATGAACAATAAATTAAACTCAAAGAACATAGAAGAAAGGAAATAATAATAGTAGAAATTAATGGAATATATGTGTGTGCGTATAAGAAATATCAACTAAAGATAGTTACTTGGAAATTGATAAACCTCTAGCAAAACTAATGAAGAAAATAAAAAGACAAAAATCATGAACTACAATTATTAATAATAAAAAAGTGGACTCACAGCAGATTGTATAGATATTAGAAAATGACAAGAGGATATTGTGAACAACTTTACATCAACCCACCACAGATTTATTAGCAGAGAGTAGAAGCTTTACTGGGTTAAGGTGTTTGAGCACAACCCGGACCAATCATTGGTTCCCAAAGAAGCTAAGAAGACATAGGGACTACCGCTGGGAAGCCAGGCTTAAAAATAAAAACAAGAAAAATGAAAAATAAAAATAAAACTGAGTGGAGATATCATCGGCTGCAAGGTGGGGGAGACAAATGTACAGCAAGCAAGAAACTAAGCAAGCAAACAAACAAACAGGGGGAGGGGAATCAGAATCCAGAGTTTCTACAGTATATTATACAAAATGGCAAGACTTCGACAACAACAACAATGGCAGCAAAAACATTAGAAGACATTCCAAGAAACAGAAAAGTCTGAAGTGTGACACATATCTGGGTAAAAATGAAGTCAATAGAAACTGAATCTTAGTGGGCTCAGATGTTAGACTTAGAAGACAAAAACTTCAAAGCCTATTATAAATATGTATAAAGAATTAAAGGAACAATATTTAATAATTAAAGAAAAATAAGACAGCAATAACTCAGCAGAGTCTCAATGAAAAAACTCAAAGTGTATAAAAGAGCTTATTGGGAATTTTCGAGTATAAAAGCAAAATAACTGAAATACAAAATTCACAAGAGAGACTCAACAAAAAATTTGAAATGTTAGAAGAAAGAGGCAATGAACTTGAAGACAGATAAAAAAATAGAGAAAAAAGAATGAAAAAAATTAACAGAGCCTCATAGACTTTTGAGACAACATCAAGCATTCCAACACACGTGATGACAGTCCCAGAGAGGAGAGAGGGAAAGGAGAATAAACAAATATATATTTGATAAAATAATGGTTAAAAACTTCAATTTTTATGAAATAAAAAAAGTAAACTACAGAATCAAGAAGCTCAACAAACTCCAAGTAGGATAATCACAAAAAGATCCTCAAATAAACTGACAAAAGGAGAAAATCTTTAATCAATAAGAGAAAAATGATGTCTTAGGCTAGGTTCTCTAGAGAAGTAAAACCAGTGAAGCATATAAATATATATATATATAGAGAGAGAGAGAAAGAGAGAGAGAGAGAGAGATTTATATCAAGGAAATGACTCACACGGTTTTTAGAGGATGTAACATCCCAAGCTGGTGCTGGGGCAGGAAAGAAGCTTCTCCTGATTCACATAGCCACAGGGGCTGGTGAACCCAAGATTGGCAGGCCAGAGGGCAGAGCTGTTACAGGTTGTGAAGATGTACAAATCTCAAGATCAGCAGGCAAGACCATAGGTAAGCTGCCAGCTCAAGTCCCAAGAACCGGAGGTCAGATGAACAGAAGCCAGCTGCAGGATCTGGAACAAGCAAAAGCCTCAGCAAGGAAAGCAGGAAAGATTAGGTGGTGGAGGGCAGAGAGACGAAGGCTGAAAGGGCTGTGAGCCACCACAGGCCCCACCCCTGCCAGTACCACTCACAGCAGATCCCATCATGGGGGTGATCACGTGTATCAAATCTCAACAGGGAGGTGATCACAGCATTATACTACTGCCAAAACATTGAGAATCATGGCCCAGCCAAGTTGACACACAATCTTAACCATCACAAATGACTTATCACATACAGGGAAACAACAATAGAATTAACAACTGAGTTCCCATCGGAGACAATGGAGGTCAGAAAGTAGCAAAATAACATGATCCAAGTGATGAAAGATAAAAATAGTCAAACAAGAATTTTATATTCAGCAAAGCTATCCTTCAAAAAATGTGAAATAAAGACACTTCCAAACGAACAAAGGCTGAGAAAATTTTTTGCTACCGGGCTTGCCTTACACGATGTATTAAAGGAATTACTTCAGGCTACAAGGAGATTATACCTTATGGCAACTCAGATGCACATGAAGAAATAAAGAGTACTGAAAAAGGCAAACGTGGATAAATATAAAAGACTATGCAATGACTATAACACTGTTTTGTTGGTTTTACAGTATATATAGATGTAATACATATAACAATTATTACATGAAGGAGTGGGGAGAAGACGGAGTTATATTGGAAAAAAGTTTCTATAGTTTACCAGAATTAAGTTAGTATTAATTTGAAGTAGATTGTGATAAATTATTATAATCCCCCATGTCTGTCAGTTTGTTGTACTGTGATGACCTGTGTGTGCCATCAGTATTTAAAATACCAGTAGAGTCAGCCAGGGTGGACAGGTTTCAGTGGAACTTCCAGACTAAGACAGACTAGGAAGACAGGCCTGGTAACCTGCTTTTATAAATTAGCCAATGAAATTCTTATGGATAACGACATAACATTGTCTGATATAGTGCTGCAAGATGAAGTCCTTAGGTTGGAAGGTCCTCAAAATATGACTGGGGAGGAGCTACCTACACAAAGTAGAGTATATCTTAATGATGTGGATGCAGTAAAGCCTTTGGTACCCTCATTTGTTGATGTGGAACTACTCAAAATGAGAAGTAACAGCTGTAAATATCCATTGATGATTGGAATGTGGAATGTACAAAGTATGAATCAAGAAAATTGGAAGTTGTCAAAAATGAAATGGAATACTTAAAGATCAATATCCCAGGCATTAGTGGGCTGAAATGGACTCTTATTCACCATTTGGAATTCAACAATCATATGGTCTACTCTGCTGGAAACCACACATTTAAGAGGAATGGCCTGGTATTCATTGTCAAAAAGAACATTTCAAGATCTATCCTGAAATACAACACTACCAGTAAGTAATAGGATAACATCCATATGCCTACAAGGAAGATCAGTTAATATGACTATTATTCAAAATTTATGCACCAAAACCTAAGGCCAAAGATGAAGACATTGAAGATATTTACCAACTTCTGCAGTCTGAAATTGATCAAACATGTAATCAGGTGATTGGAATGTGAAAGTTGGAAACAAAGAAGAAGGATTGGTAGTTGGAAAATACGGCCTTGGTGACAAAAAGGATGCTGGAGATCACATGATAGAATTCTGCAAGACCAATGACTTCTTCATTGCAAATACCTTTTTTTTTTTTTTTAACCAACATAAATGGCGACTATACACATGGACCTCAGCAGAAGGAATACACAGGAATCAAATTGACTACATCTGTGGAAAGAGATGATGGAAAAGCTCAATATCATCATCAGGACAAGGCCAGGGGCTGAATGTGGAACAGACAATCAATTGCTCATATGCAAGTTCAAGCTGAAACTGAAGAAAATTAGAACAAGTCAATAAGACCCAAAGTACGACCTTGAGTATATCCCACCTGAATTTAGAGACCATTGCAAGAATAGACTTGACGCGTTGAACACTAATGACTGAAGACCAGATGAGTTGTGGGATGACATCAAGGACATCATACATGAAGAAAGCAAGAGGTCATTAAAAAGACAGGAAAGAAAGAAAAGACCGAAATAGAGGTCAGAAGAGACCTTGAAACTTGCTCTTGAATGTCCAGTAGCTAAAGCAAAAGGAAGAAATGACGAAGTAAAAGAGCTAAACAGAAAATTTCAAATGTGGCTCAAAAGGACACGGTAAAGTATTATAATGACATGTGCAAAGACCTGGAGTAGGAAAACCAAATGGGAAGAACACACTTGGCATTTCTCAAGCTGAAAGAACTGAAGAAAAAATTAAAGCCTCGAGTTGCAATACTGAAGGATTCTACGGGGAAAATAGTAAATGACTCAGGAAGCATCAAAAGAAGATTGAAGGAATACACAGAGTCACTGTACCAAAAAGAATTGGTCGACTCTCAACCATTTCAGGAGTTAGCATATGATCAGGAACTGATGGTATTGAAGGAAGAGGTCCAAGCTGCACTGAAGGCATTGGTGAAAAACAAGGCTCTGGGATTTGATGGAATATCAACAGAGATGTTTCAACAAACAGTTGCAGTGCTGGAAATGCTCACTTGTCTATGCCGAGAAATTTGGAAGACAGCTACCTGGCCAATCGACCGGAAGAGATCCATATTTATGCCTATTCCAAAGGAAGGTGATCTAACCAAACGTGGAAATTATTGAACAATATCATTAATATCACATGCAAGTGAAATTTTGCTGAAGATCATTCAAAAGCCGCTGCAGCAGTACATCAACAGGAAACTGCCAGAAATTCAAGCCGGATTCAGAAGAGGACATGGAACCGGGGATATCATTGCTGCTGTCAGATGGATCCTGGCTGAAAGCAGAGAATACCAGAAAGATGTTTACCTGTGTTTTATTGACTATGCAAAGGCATTTGACTGTGTGGATCATAACAAATTATGGATAACATTGTGAAGAATGGGAATTCCAGAACACTTAATTGTGCCCATGAGGAACCTGTACATAGATCAAGAAGAAGTTGTTCGAACAGAACAAGGGGATAATGTGTGGTTTAAAGTCAGGAAAGATGTGCATCAGGGTTGTATCCTTTCACCATACTTATTCAAATCTGTCTGCTGAGCAAATACTATGAGAAGCTGGGCTATACGAAGAAGAACATGGCATTAGGATTGGAGGAAGACTCGTTAACAACCTGAAATATGCAGATGACACAATCTTACTTGCTGAAAGTGAAGAGGACTTGAAGCACTTACTGATGAAGATCAAAGACCACAGCCTTCAGTATGGATTACACCTCATCATAAAGAAAACAAAAATTCTCACAACTGGACCAATAAGCAACATCATAACAAAGGGAGAAAAGATTGACATTGTCAAGGATGTCATTTTACTTGGATCCACAATCAACACCCATGGAAGCAGCCATCAAGAAATCAGAGGACGTGTTGGATTGCACAAATCTGCTGCAAAAGACCTCTTTAAAGTGCTGAAAAGCAAAGATGTCACCTTGAAGACTAAGGTGCGCCTGACCTAAGCTATGGTGTTTTCAATCGCCTCATATGCATGTGAAACTGGACAATGAATAAGGAAGACGGAAGAAGTGACACCTTTGAATTATGGTGTTGGTGAAGAATATAAAATATACGATGGACTGCTAAAAGAAAAAACGAATCTGTCTTGAAAGAAGTACAGCCATAATGCTCCTTAGAAGCAAGGATGGCAAGACTTCGTCTCACATACTTTGGACATGTTATCAGCAGAGATCAGTCCCTGGAGAAAGACATCATGGTTGGTAAAGTAGAGGGTCAGCGAAAAAGAGGAAGACCCTCAATGAGGTGGATTGACACCGTGGCTGCAACAATAGGCTCAAGCATAACAACGATTGTGAGGGTGGCATAGGACCCGGCAGTGTTTTCTTCTGTTTTACATAGGATCACTATGAGTTGGAACCGACTTGACGGCACCTAACAACTGCAACAACATCGACAAAAAATTGAATGATGCAAAGAGTATCAGAAGGAGATGGAAGAAAGACATATACAGAACCACAGTACCAAAAATAATTGTTAAATGTTCAACCATTTCAGGAGGTAGCATACAATCAAGAACCGTTGGTATTGAGGGAAGAAGTTTAAATCACACTGAAAGCATTGGTGAAAAACAAAGTTCCAAGAATTGACAGAATATCAATTGAGATACTTCAATTAAAGGATGCAACACTGGCAGTGCTTACTTGTCTATATTAAGAAATTTAGAAGGCAGCTACTTGGTCAACTGGCTGGAAGAGATCCATATTTGTGCCCATTCCAAAGAAAGGCAATCAAATGGAATGTGAAAATTATCTAACAATATCATTAATATTGCATGGTAGCAAAAATTTGCTGAAGATAATTCAAAAACAGCTACAGTCACACACTAACAGGGAACGGCCAGAAATTCAAATTGGATTCAGAAGAGGATGTGGAACAAGGGATATCATTGCTGATGTCAGATGGATCTTGGATGAAGGCAGAGAATACCAGAAAGATTTTTTTTTTAAGAAAAACTTTTATTCATTTATTTTTTTAAATTGTGATTTAGGTGAAAGTTCACAGAGCAAATTAGTTTCTCATTAAAAAATTTATACACAAATTGTTTCATGGCATTGGTTCCAATCCCATATTGTGTCAGTGTTCTCTCCCTTTCCCTTTCCATCCCAGGTTCACCGAGTTCATTTGTCCCATTTTCCTGTCCCCTCTGGCCTTCTTGTCTTTGTTTCTGAGCAGGTGTTGCCCATTTCATCTCACATAGTTGATTGATCTAAGAAGGACGTTCCTCATGTGTGTTATTGTTTGTCTTATAGGCCTGCCTAATCTTTGGTTGCAAGGTGAACTTCGGGAGTGGCTTCTAGTCTGAGTTAGAAGGGTGTCTGGGGGCCATAGCCTCAAGGGTTCCTCCAGTCGCTGTCAGACCAGTAAGTATGGACTTTTTTAGTGAATTGGATAATTTGTTCTACATTTTTCTCCTCCTCTGTCCAGGACCCTCTATTGTAATCCCAGTCTGAGCAGTCGGTAGTGGTAGCCGGGCGCCTTCTAGTACTTCTGGTCCTGGGGTCATGTAGGCTGTGGTTCATGTGGTCCGTTTCTCCTTTGGACTAATTGGTCCCTTAGGTCTTTAGTTTCTTTCCCTCTCCTTTGCTCCAGACTAGAAGAGACTGATAGTTGTATCTTAGATGGCTGCTCCTAAGCTTTTAAGATCCCAGATGCTACTCACCAAAGTAGGATGTAGAACATCATCTTTAAGAACTATGTTGTGCCAATTGATGTAGATGTCCCCCGAGTCTATGGTCCTTTGCCTTCGAGCCTGGGAACTTCATCTTGTGAGTTGTTTAACTATGTCTAAGAGGTTTCCTTGACTGTGTCACTTGTGTGCTCTATTGTCTATATTAATATATGAGGAGCACCTACAGTCATGTATTTAGAAATTTACACCTCTGAAACTGTATCTGCTGGTGGGTGTGTTCCCTTACCCCCTCCCTCACTTCTTTGGGTATCTATCTATGTATCAATTTGTAGATTATTGTTTGTTGATTCTATTGTCGCAGGATTTTCTATGCTATAGTAGTTACCATAGCTGTCCTTTACTCCTGCATGCCTCTCAGTGTCCTCTCTTGCCTTGGTCAGGTTGTGCTGACTTCTCTCATATTGTGTATTGCCTTTCCCTTCACCAATATTAACTCGTGTCTACTATTTCTTTGGTAATTTTCCTTCCCTTCCCCTCCCATCCCTGGTAACCATCAAAGAGTATTTTTTCCTTGTGTGTAAATCTTTCGTTGTTACTTTATAAAGGCAGTCTCATACAATATTTCTCTTTTTGTGACTGACTTCTTTCACTCAGCATAATGTCCTCCAGATTCATCCATTTTGTGAGATGTTTCATGGATTTGTCATCATTCTTTAGCATTGCATAGTATTCCATTGTGTGTATGTACCACAGTTTGTCAGTGTATTCATCTGTTGATGGGCACATAAGAGGTTGCTTCCACCTTTTTGCTATTGTGAATAATGCTGCATGTCTGTTCATGTCACAGCTCTTATTTCTTTAGGGTATATACCTAGGAGTGGGATTTCTGGATTGTATGGTATTTCTATTTCTAGCTTTTTGAGGAAGCGTCATACTGTTTTCCATAGTGGTTGTACCATTTTACATTCCCACCAGCAGTGTATAAGAGTTCCAATCTCCCCACATTCTAGCCAACATTTGTTATTTTCTGTTTTTAGATTAGTGCCAGTAAATTTGGAGTGAGATGGTATCTCATTATAGTTTTGATTTACATCTCTCTAATTGCTAATGATTGTGAGCATTTCTTCATATGTTTGTTAGCTACCTGAATGTCTTCTTTGGTGAAGTGTCTGTTCATTTCCTTTGCCCTTTTTTAAATTGGATTATTTGTATTTTTTTTCTTGAGGTGTTGAAATTTTCTATAAATTTTAGAGATTAGACCTTTGTTGGAAATGTTGTAGCCAAAAAAATTTCCCAATCTGTAGGCTGTCTTTTTACTCCTCTGTTGAGCATAACCTTAATTTTTAGGAGTTCCCATTTATCTATCTGTGTGTGCATTTTTAGTTATGTTTGGTAATCTATTTATGCCATATATTAGGATCATAGCATTGTTCCTAATTTTCCTCCATGATCTTTATAGTTTTAGGTTTTATATTGAGGACTTTGATCCATTTTGAGTTAGTTTTTGTATGTGGTGTGAGGTATGGATCCTGTTTCATTTTTATTTAGATAGATATCCAATTTTGCCTGCACCATTTTTTGAAGAGACTGTCTCTTCCACATTCAATAACTTTTGGTCCTTTGTCAAAGATCAGCTGTCCACAGGTGGATAGATTTAAGTCTGAGTTCTCAGTTCTGTTCCAATGGTCTATGTGTCTGTTGTACCAGTATCAGGCTGTTTTGACTTCCGTGGTTGTATAGTAGGTTCTGAGATCAGGTAGTGTGAAGCCTCCTACTTTGTTCTTCCTTTTAAATAAGGCTTTATTTATCAGGGGCCTCTTTTCCTTCCATATAAAGTTAATTATTAGTTTTTACATATCAGTGAAGAATGCTGTTGGAATTTGAACGGGAATTGCATTATATCTATATATCTATTTGGGTAGTATTGACGTTTTCACAATGTTAAGTCTTCCTATCCAAAAGCATGATATGTTTTTCCATTTATGTAGGTCTATTTTAGTTTCTTGCAGTAGTGTTTTGTAGTTTTCTTTGTATAAGTCTTTTATGTCCCTGGCTAGATTTATTCCTAAGTATTTTATCTTTTGGGGGGCTATTGTAAATGGTATTGTTTTCCTGATTTTCTTTTCACAGTTCTCTTTTTTGATATAGAAGAATTCAACTGATTTTTGTATGTTAATCTTGTATCCTGCCACTTTGCTGAATGCTTCTATTAGTTCCAGTAGCTTTCTTGTGGAGTCCTTAGGATTTGTTATATATAAAATCATATCACCTGTGAATAAGGATCCTGTTTTATTTCTTCCTTACCAATATGAATGCCTTTTATTTCCTTTTCTTGCCTTATTGCTCTTGCTAGAACTTCCAATAAAGTGTTGAATAAGAATGGTATTAAAAGGTATCCTTATCTGGTTTCCATTTTCAGGGAGAATGTGTTTAGATTCTCTCCACTGAGGATAATGTTGACTGATGGTTTTATATAATTCCTGTTATTATGTTGATGAATTTCCCTTCTATTACTATTTTCCTGAGAGTTCTTGTCTGGAATGTGTGTTGGACTTTTATCAAATGCCTTTTCTGCATTGATTGATATGATCATGTTATCCTCTTCCTTTATTTATGTGGTGGATTATGTTAATTGATTTTCTAATGTTGAACCAACCTTCCATGTCTGGTATAAATTCCACTTGGTTGTGATGCATTATTTTTCTGATATGCTGTTGTATTCTTTTGGCTAGGATTTTGTTGAGAATTTTTGCATCTATATTCATGAGGGATATTTGTAGGTTTTTTTTTTCTTCTAGGTAGTGTCCTTGCCTGGCTTTGGTTTAGGATTATACTGTTTTTATAGAATGAGTTCGGGAGTATTCCTTCCTTTTTTTACATTCTGGAATAGTATGAGTAGAATTGGTGTCAACTCTTCTCTGAATGTTTGGTAGAATTCTCCAGTGAAGCCACCTGGACCAGGGCTTTTTTTTTTTGTTGTTGTTGTTGTTGTTGGGAGTTTCTTTAATGACCCCTTCCATTACTTCTTATGTTATGGGTCTGTTCAAATTTTCTACCTCAGTTTGTGTTAGTTTAGGTAGGTGGTGTGTTTCTAGAAATTTGTTCATTTCCTCTAGGTTTTCAAATTTGTTGGAGTACAATTTTTCATAGTATTCTGCTATGACCCTTTTTATTTCAGTTGGTTCTCTTGTAATGCTGCCCATCACATTTCTTATTCGGGTTATTTTCATCTCTTGTTTTTTGTTTGTCAGTTTGGCTGGTGGTTTGTCAATTTTATTGATCCTCTCAAAGAATCAACTTCTAGTCTTGTTGTTTCTTTCTATCGTTTTTCTGTTCTCTGTTGCATTTATTTCTGCTCTAATTTTTATGATTTTGTTTCTTTTGGTGACTGTAGACTTCTTTTGCTCCTTCTTTCTAATTGTTCTAGTTGTAGGGTTAATGTTTTGATTTTTGTCCTTTCTTCTTTTTTGATGCGTGTGTTTATTGGTATAAAGTGATCTTTGAGCACTGCTTTTGCTGTATTCCAAACGTTTTGATATGTTGTGTTTTCATTCTCATTTGATTCTAGGAATTTTAAAATTTCATCTTTGACTTCTTCTGCTATCCAGTAGTTTTTAAGCAGGGTGTTATTTAGTTTCCATTTATTATATATATTTTTTTCCTTGGTCTTCTTGTCATTGATTTCTAATTTGATAGTGTTGTGGTCAGAGAACATGCTTTGTATTATTTGATGTTTTTGAATTTTTTGAGGCTTGCTTTGTGGCCTAAAATATAGACTATTCTGTAGAATGATCCATGAGCATTGAAAAAGAATGTGTACCTTCTCACTGTTGGGTGATATGCTCTGTATATGTCTATAATGCCAAGTTGGTTGATTGTGGTGTCTAGATCTTCTGTGTCTTTGTTGAGTTTCTTTCTAATTATTCTGTCCATCACTGAGAGTTGTGTGTTAAAGTCTCCTAGTATTATCGTGGAAGTGTCTATTTCTCTTTTCAGTGCTGTTAGAGTTTGTTCTATGTATTTTGGAGCTCTGTTGTTGGGTGCATATATATTTATTATGGTTATATCCTCTTGGTGGATTGACCCTTTAATCATTATATAATGTCCTTCCTTGTCTTTTATAGTGGATTTTGCTTTAAAATCTACTTAATCAGAGATTAATATTGCCATTCTTGCTCTCTTTTGTTTATTATTTGCTTGATATATATTTTTCCATCCTTTAAGTTTTAGTTTATTTATATCTTTGTGTCTAAGTGTGTCTCCTGCTGATAGTATATTGATGGGTCGTGTTTTTTTTATCCATTCTGCCACCCTCTGTCTCTTTACTGATGCACTTAGGACATTTATGTCCAGTGTGATTTTTGATAAAAACAAACAAACAAACAAACCCATTGCCTTCGAGTTGATTCCGACTCATAGCGACTTTATAGGACAGAGCAGACCTACCCCACAGAGTTTCCAAGGAGCTCCTGGTGGATTCGAACTGGCAACCTTTTGGTTAACAGCCATAGCACTTAACCACTATGCCACCAGGGTATTGATAGGTATGAGTTTATTGCAGTCATTTTCTTATGTGTGTGTGTTTTTGTGGTGTTGGCTGTTTCTTTGTTCCACTTAATTTTCCGTGCGGAGTTTTTCTGTTTGTTTGTTTTGATTGTGGTTTCTCTTTTCATATCCTTCCTCATTTTTGGTTTTGTGTGTGCTGAATTTTTATGATTTTCTTCTTTTATATTTTTATGAGTAGGTTTGTTGACTGTCCTTGTGGTTACCCTGAAATTTACCTTTATCTTCCTAAGTTTAAAGCAGTAATTTATTTATTGATATTGCCTTGACTTCCTCTCCATATGGAAGTTTTAAACCTATATCTTTTATTCCACCTTTATGTTTTGAAGTGATCGTCAGTTACAAATTGATGTCTCTGGTTCCCTGTCTTCCATCTTTTAGCTTTATTTTATTGTTGAGAGTTCTTTATCTGGGTTGATATGTATCTGTCTGATGTTGTCATGTTTTAATCTCAAGTTGTTGTCTGGTGTGTTATTAGTTTTCTGTCTGAAGGACTCCCTGTAATATTTCTTGTAAAGTTGGTCTGGTTTTTACAAATTCCATTAATTCCTGTTTATCTGGATATGTCCTAATTTCACCAACATATTTGAGGAATAATTTTGCTGGATATGTAATTCCTGGTTGGCAGTTTTTTTCTTTCAAGGTCTTATATATACTATCCCATCACCTTCTTGCCTGTATGGTTTCTGCCGAGTAATCAGAACTTGGTCTTATTGATGCCCCTTTGTGGATGATCTTTCATTTTTTCTGAGCTGCTTTCAGGATTATTTCTTTGTTTTTTGTTTTGGAAAGTTTGATTATGA
This sequence comes from Dugong dugon, assembly GCA_030035585.1. Classification (NCBI taxonomy): domain Eukaryota; kingdom Metazoa; phylum Chordata; class Mammalia; order Sirenia; family Dugongidae; genus Dugong; species Dugong dugon. The sequence goes on from CM057467.1 coordinate 4,695,365, forward strand.
TATGTTTTGATGTTCTTCTATTGGAATCTATTCTGTATGGGGTTCATTATGCTTCTTGAGTGGTTATCTTCTCATCTTTCATGCTATTAGGGAAGTTTTCTGTCAGCACATTTTCAACGATTATCTTTGTGTTTTCTGTTGACTCCTCCCCTTCTGGGATTCTAATCACACCTAAGTTATTTCTCTTAATGGTGTCCCACATAACTCTTAGACTTCCTTCATTTTTCTTCATTCTTTTGTTTTTGATTGTTCTTCAAACAAATTAGTGTCAAGGGATTTGTCTCCTATACTGCTGATCCTATCTTCTATTGTTTCAATTCTACTCCTATGACTTTCCATTGAGTTGTCAATTTCTGCAATTTTATTGTTAAGCTTCTGGATTTCTAGTAGCTGCTTCTGTATCATTTCCAATTGTCTATTTATTTTGTCATTTTGTTCTTGTATTGTTTTCCTGAATTCTTCTAGTGTTTTGTCTGTGTTATCCATAGTTTTGTCTGTGTTTTCCTTGATTCCTTTGAGGAACCCTATAAATAAACCTTTTGAATTCCTTATCAGGAAGCTCCATTACTTTTTCTTTCTCAGGGAGGATTTCTGGTTCTTTATCATGGTCACTTGCTGGAGCCATCTTGCCCTGCTTCTTTAGGTGGTTTGCTATTATCTGTTGTCTCTATGACTTTAAGGGGTTATTGTCTTTAATTTTTGTTTGTATAATTGTTTGCTGGGTCCTTTTTTTTGGCTGGGGGGTATTTCTGGCAGATGTGACTGGTCGTGCTGGAGCACTCCCTACCTGTCTTTGGGTGAGTGGAGTGGCGGGTAGGTGTGGGAGCTCAGGTCTCTGTTTTCTATCAGCAGTTTGGTTGGTTTGGCTTTGGCCTCCATATGTCTTCAGTTTAGTGGCTCAGGAGTGAGGAATGATTCTCTCAGGGCAGGTGGAGTGGCCGATGTGGTCAGTGTGGTGGGTAGATGGGAGTGTGCTTGTCTCCTCTCACTTGTTGTGGAAGAGGGAGGGGTGGGTGGTAGTGGAGTGGTGGTTGGGGGGACAGTCACACAGTCACTCTATCTCCACCTCCTCCTGGCTAGTGAGAGAATGTCGCATCAGGATCAGAGGAAGACTCATTAACAACCTGAGAGGTAGATGAGAAAACCTTGCTTGCTGAAAATGAAGACAACTTGAAGCACTTACTCATGAAGTTAAAAGACTACAGCTTTCAAAATGGCTTACACCTGAACATGAAGAAATGAGCAACTGGGCGTATAAACAACATCAAGATAAAGGGTGAAGAAATTGAAGTTGTCAGAGATTTCATTCTATTTGGATCAATAATCAATTCTCATGGAAGCAGCAGTCCAGAAATCAAACAAAGTATTTCATTGGGAAAATCTGCAGCAAAAGACCCCTTTAAAATTTTAAAAAGCAAAGATATCACTTTGATGACTGAGGTGCATTTGACTCAAGCCATGGTTTTTTCAATCGTCTCCTATGTATGTAAAAGATTGGCAATGAAAAAGGAAGACTGAGGAAAAATTGACACATTCAAATTGTGGGGTTGGTGAGAAATACTAAATACACATTGGGCTATCAGAAGAAACAACAAATCGGTCTTGGAAGCAAGTAGAGCCAGAATGCTCCTTAGAAGCAAGGATGGCAAGACTTTGTCTTACTTTCTTTGAACATGTCATCAGGAGGGACCAATTACTGGAAGACATCATGCTTGATAAAGTAGAGCATCAGTGAAAGAGGGAGACCCTCAATGAGATGGATTGCCACAGTAGCTGCAACAATGGGTTCAAACATAATAACGATTGTGAGGATGGTATGGGATTGGGCAATGCTTTGTTCTATTATTCATAAAGTTGCTATGAGTCAGAGCTGACTCGACAGTACCTAACAATAATTTTAATCCCTAGAGCAACCAATTAAAAAATATACATATGAAATAATCCGGCAAGATGGCGCTCTAGGCAGAAACACCACGCCGTCCCTCCACAGCAAAGATCCGAAAAACTAAGCCTAACAGAGAATCAACAATCCTGAAACCCTAGAACACCAAATGAAGAGATAAAGAACTCAGCCAAACACCAAACGGAGTGAGAATACTAAAAGAGAACGGAGAGCGAGGAGAGACTCAGGCAGAGATTCCTTACCAGCTAACGCAGCACGGATCCACCATCTTGGATTCCTATCGGAGACCAGCAAACGGGAGAGCAGCCTTGCAGAGCATCTGGTCGGAGACAGAACCACTGGTAAACTGCGGTGCGCGCTCTCCCACCACCCACCCCTCTCCACCTCAGCTGGGGATCCCCTGCTTTCCGTGGCCAGGGTCCCTGGGCTGGGGGGTGCTGGTGCTTGGATTCCGCGCGCCTGGGCTGGCGGCTTTCTGGGAGCCGTTTGCTGGCGGCTAGCGAACCTTTCTCTGCCGCCTCCCCCTCCTTTTGCCTGGGTGCCTGGTTCCGAGTGCTGTCTCTGCTCTCTCCTGCGGGGCTGTAGGGCTGCGTGCGGGCGTGTGGCTGTTTCTAGGTCTGGGCTCCCGCGTGGGTGGGATCCCGGGGCCTTTGTTCGTTCGCCCCTCTGCTTTCCGTGGCCGGAGTCCCTGAGCTGGGGGGCACTGGTGCTTGGATTCCGCGCGCCCGGGTGGGGGGCTTTCTGGGAGCCGTTTGCCAGCCGCTAGCGAGCCTTTTTCTGCCGCCTCCCCCTCCTTTTGCCTGGGTGCCTGGTTCCGAGTGCCGTCTCTGCTCTCTCCTGCGGGGCTGTAGGGCTGCGTTCGGGCGTGTGGCTGTTTCCAGGTCTGGGCTCCAGCGTGGGTGGGATCCTGGGGCCTTTGTTCGTTGGCCCCTCTGCTTCCCGTGGCCACGGTCACTTAACCCCGAGACTACCGGCTTCTTGGAATTCGCGCCCCTGAGTGGGGGCTCTCTGGGTCCCATTTGTAGGCACTGACTGCTGGTGTTGCCCTTTTTTTTTTTTTTTCTCTCAATTTTATTTTTCTTCCTTTTTTGATTAGTTTTGTCATCTTTTACCTCTTTTTCTCTTTTGTCTTTCTTCATTGCTTAATTTCTTGTCTCTCTATCTCTTCCTTCTCTTTCTGATCCCTGAATTCCAGGCGATGTATGCCTCTGTACCTTCTGGCCAGGCTGAGCTGTGAAAATTGAGACCGACTCCCCCAGACCTCATAGCTGCATCGGTGGGATCCCTGGGAACTTTGCAGTTCTTTAACTTTTCTGATTTTTATTTGGTCATTCTTTCCTTTTCTTTCTCTTCCCCCTTCTGGTTTCCTCCATCCCATAGTCTCTCATCTGTACATTCCAACGACAAGCTCCCCTAGCATTCTTTTATGTTTGTACGCTTTTTGCTCCTCCTCCTCTCTCCTCTCTCCCATATCCAGCTTAGCTTCACACATAACCATCTTCCTGCTGCACCCTACCTACCTGCACCGTGCACTAGACATCACATCACCAAGCGGTGCAGGCACGCCCTATTGGAACCTGCCCAGCACTGACTACCGACCGTCCTGGTGGCTGCAGTGAGTGCCACAAGCAACCCATCCCAGTGGCTCCTCCTCAACTAGATCTGCCCAGCTGTACCACAAGAACGAAAAAAAAAAAAAATCTACAATCAATAAACGAGAGAAATATCTACTGAATGCCCCGAAAACAGCAAACAATATCAAAACATTTACAAAAACAAGACAAGATGGCTCCAATAGGCGTCCAAATTAAAACACCAGATAACTCTCCTGTGGAAGAAAATGCACTAGAAGTACCTGATACGGAACTCAAATCACTAATACTCAGAATTTTCCAAGAACTGAGGCAAAAAGCTGACAAACATGAGGAAAAAATAGACAAATTTATGGAAAATACAGACAAAAAATTGGAAGAATTCAGGAAGATGATACAAGAACAAAATGCCAAAATAAATTCACAACTCCAAATTATACAAAAACAACAATTAGAAATCCAAAAGATAAACAACAAGATTTCAGAAATGGACGGTGTCATAGAAGGGCTGAGAAGTAGATTTGAAACCATGGAAGACAGGATCAGTGGAACTGAAGACAAACACTTGGATACAACTCTGTTTCAGGAAAACTCAGAAAAAAGAACAAAGAAAAATGAAGAGACCCTGAGAGTTATGTGGGACACAATTAAAAGCAAAAACTTACGAGTGATTGGCATACCAGAACAGGGGAAGAAAACAGAAAACACAGAGAGGATCATTGAGGAACTGCTGACAGAAAACTTTCCCAATATCATGAAAGATGAAAAGCTGGTCATCCAAGAAGCTCAACGAACCCCATATAGAAGAGACCCCAAAAGAAAATCACCAAGACATATCATATTCACACTCGCTAAAACTAAAGACAAACAAAGAATCCTGAGAGCAGCTCGTGAAAAACAAGAAGTCACATACAGAGGAGAAACAATAAGACTAAGCTCAGATTATTCAGCAGAAACCATGCACGCAAGAAGGCAATGGGATGACATATATAAAATCTTGAAAGAAAAAAATTGTCAGCCAAGAATAATATATCCTGCAAAACTCTCATTCAGATTTGATGGTGAAATTAGGTCATTTCCAGATAAACAGAAACTAAAGGAATATGCAAAAGTCAAACCAAACTTACAAGAATTATTAAAGGGAGTTCTTCGATCTGAGGACAAACAGCTTAAGCCCTCAGGCAGGACCTAGGACCTAGGACGCAGGTTAACATGAACCAGATACCATTCTAGGAACTGAACTACAGACGACTTTCCAAAAACAAAAGATATACAACAGGGAATCAGAGAAATCAATCAAAGGATGACAACAACATCAAAACAATGAAAGAGGGAACAAACGGCATAGGTATAGAACCCTCTAAAGGAGAAGAAGGCAAGGCGATACCAAGTAATGGTAGACTGCTTCAAAATTATAAAGATAAGGGTAAAATTCATGGTAACCACAAAAAAAGTTAACAAACCAACTCATAAAAATAAAGACGAAAAACATAAAGTCTCCACAAAAACAAAACCTACAAAAACAAAAGAAATGAACACAAAATCCACAAACAAAAGGAACTCAGCACAAGAGAGTAAGAAGAACAAAGAAAACTTCAGCATCACAAAAAAAAGCACTACAAAATGACAGCAACAAATTCACATCTATCAATAATTACACTGAACGTAAATGGACTCAATGCACCCATAAAGCGACGGAGAGTGGCAGAATGGATAAGAAAACAGGATCCATCTATTTGCTGTCTACAAGAGACACATCTTAGAAACAAAGATGTGAATTTATTAAAAATCAAAGGTTGGAAAAAAATATATCAAGCTAACAACTATCAAAAAAGAGCAGGAGTGGCAATTCTAATCTCAGATAAAATAGACTTTAAAACAAAATCTACCATAAAAGACAAAGAAGGACACTATATAATGATTAAGGGGATGATCCATCATGAAGACATAACCATAATAAATATCTATGCACCCAATGACAGCGCTCCAAAATACATAAAAAAAACTCTAACAGCACTGAAAAGAGAAATTGACAGTTCCACAATAATAGTAGGAGACTTCAACACACCACTCTCAGTAAAGGACAGAACAACTAAAAAGAAACTCAGCAAAGATACAGAAGACCTAAAGGACACAATCAGCCAACTGGACCTCATAGACATATATAGAACAATCCCATCCAACCGCTGCAAAGTACACATTCTTTTCCAATGCACATGGAACATTCTCCAGAATAGACCACATCTTAGGCCACAGAGCAATCCTCAACAAGATCCAAAATGCTGAGATAATTCACAGTATCTTCTCTGACCACAATGCCATCAAGGTAGAAATTAACACTAGAAAGAGCAAGGAAAAAAAATCAAACACGTGGAAACTGAATAATAATCTGCTTACACATCAATGGGTAATAGAAGAAATCAGAGATGGAATTAAAAAATTCCTAGAATCAAATGAAAATGAAAACACATCATACCAAAACCTTTGGGACACAGAAAAGGCAGTCCTCAGAGGACAATTTATAGCAATAGATGCACATATCAAAAAAGAAGAAAGGGACAAAATCAAAACATTAACTACAGAACTCAAACAAATAGAAAGAGAACAACAAAAAAAGCCTACAACCACCGGAAGAAAGGAAATAGTAAAGATCAGAGCAGAAATCAATGAAATAGAGAACAGAAAAACAATAGAAAGAATCAACAAAACCAAAAGTTGGTTCTTTGAAAGAATCAACAAAATCGACAAACCACTGGCCAGACTGACAAAAGAAAAACAGCAGAGGGCACAAATAACCCAAATAAGAAATGAAATGGGGGACATTACAACAGACCCAACTGAAATAAAAAGGATTATAACAGAATATTATGAAAAACTATATTCCAACAAATTTGAAAACCTAGAGGAAATGGATAAATTTCTAGAAACATACGGCCTACCCAAACTACAACAAAGTGATACTGAAAATCTGAACAGACCCATAACAAGAGAAGAGATTGAAAAGGTAATAAAAAAACTCCCAACCAAAAAAAGCCCTGGCCCAGATGGCTTCACTGGAGAATTCTACAAAACATTTACAGAAGAGCTCGTACCAGTTCTACTCAAGTTATTTCAGAGCATAGAAGAGGAAGCAACACTTCCAAATTCATTCTATGAAGCCAGCATAACGCTGATACCAAAACCAGGCAAAGACATCACAAAAAAAGAAAATTACAGACCAATATCTCTCATGAATATAGATGCAAAAATTCTGAACAAAATTTTAGCCAATAGAATTCAGTATCATATCAAAAAAATAATACACCACGACCAAGTAGGATTCATACCAGGTATGCAAGGATGGTTTAACATTAGAAAATCCATCAACGTAATCCACCACATAAATAAAAGGAAAGAAAAAAATCACATGATTATCTCAATTGATGCAGAAAAGGCATTTGACAAAGTCCAACACCCATTCCTGATAAAAGCTCTCAATAAAATAGGTATAGAAGGGAAATTTCTCAACATAATAAAGGGCATCTATGCAAAACCAACAGCCAACATCATTCTTAATGGAGAAAGGCTGAAAACATTCCCCCTGAAAACAGGAACAAGACAAGGATGCCCTTTATCACCACTCCTATTTAACATTGTGCTGGAAGTTCTAGCTAGAGCAGTAAGGCAAGAAAAAGAAATAAAGGGCATCCAAATTGGTAATGAAGAAGTTAAACTCTCCCTGTTTGCAGATGGTATGATACTATACATAGAAAACCCTAAAGACTCCACGAGAAATTTACTGGAACTAATAGAAAGATTCAGCAGAGTAGCAGGATACAAGATAAACATTCAAAAATCAGTTGGATTCCTATACACCGGTAAAGAGAACGATGAAAAGGAGATCACGAAATCAATACCATTTTCAATAGCCCCTAAAAAGATAAAATACTTAGGAATAAATCTGACCAGGAATATAAAAGACCTATACAAAGAAAACTACAAAACACTGCTGCATGAAACCCAAAGGGATCTACATAAATGGAAAAACATACCATGCTCATGGATAGGCAGACTCAACATTGTGAAAATGGCAATTCTACCTAAAGCAATCTACAAATACAATGCAATTCCGATACAAATACCAACAACATTCTTCAAAGGGATGGAAAAACTAATTATTAACTTTATATGGAAAGGGAAGAAACCCCGAATAAGTAAAGCACTACTGAAGAAGAAGAATAAAGTTGGAGGACTCACACTACCTGACTTGAGAACCTACTATACAGCTACAGTACTCAAAACAGCCTGGTACTGGTACAACAACAGAGACATTGACCAATGGAACAGAATTGAGAACTCAGATGTAAATCCATCCACCTACGGTCACCTGATTTTTGACAAGGGCCCAAAATACATCAAATGGGGGAAAGACAGTCTTTTTAACAAATGGTGCTGGCAAAACTGGATATCCATTTGTAGAAAAATGAAACAGGACCCATACCTCACACCATATACAAAAACTACTTCAAAATGGATCAAAGACCTGAATATAAAGCCTCTAACTATAAAATTCATAGAAGAAAAAATAGGACCAACACTTCAGACCTTAATACATGGCATTAACAGGATACAAACCATAAACATCAACACAAAAAACCCAACAGATAAACTAGATAATTGGGATCTTCTAAAAATCAAACATCTATGCTCTTCAAAAGATTTCACCAAAAGAGTTAAAAGAGAACCTACAGACTGGGAAAAAATTTTTGGACAGTACAAGTCAGACAAAGGTCTAAACTCCATAATCTACAAGAAAATCCAACACCTCTTCAACAAAAAGACAACCAATCCTATCAAAAAATGGGCAAAGGAAATGAACAGACACTTCAGCAAGGAAGACATTCAAATGGCCAACAGACACATGAGGAAATGCTCGCGATCACTAGCCATTAGAGAAATGCAAATTAAAACCACAATGAGATACCATCTCACCCCGGCATTACTGGCACGAATCAAAAACACTGGAAATAACAAATGTTGGAGGGGCTGCGGGGAGACGGGAACTCTTATACACTGCTGGTGGGAATGCAAAATGATACAGCCATTTTGGAAAATGATATGGCGTTTCCTCAGAAAGCTAGAAATAGACGTACCATTCGATCCAGCAATCCCACTCCTAGGAATATATCCTAGAGAAATAAGAGTCATCACTCGAATAGACATATGCACACCTATGTTCATGGCCGCATTATTCACAATAGCAAAACGATGGAAACAACCTCGATGTCCATCAACAGACGAATGGATACACAAACTATGGTACATACACACAATGGAGTACTATGCAACGAGAAAGAACAATGAATCTGTGAAGCATCTCATAACATGGATGAAACTGGAGGACATCATGCTGAGTGAAATAAGTCAATCACAAAAGGACAAATATTGTATGAGACCTCTATTGTAAAAACCCATGAAAAATTTCACATGCAAAATGTAACAATCCTTGTTGGTTACCAGGGATGGGAGGGAGGGGGGGATACTAAATAGGTAATAGGTAAGTGGTAACTTGGGTGAGAGATGAGATAGTACATAGTACAGGGGAAACTAACACAACCTGCACAAGGAAAGGTCATGGAGGCCCTATAGACACATCCAAACCCCCCGAGGGACTGAGTTGTTGGACGGAGGGCTCTGGGGACCATGATCTCGGGGAACATCTAGCTCAATTGGCATGACACTACTTATAAAGATAATGCTCTACATTCTACCTTGGTGAGTAGTGTCTGGGGTCTTAAAAGCCTATGAGCGGCCATCTAAGATACTCCACTGATCTCATCCCTTCGGGAACAAGGGAGAACGAAGAGAACAGGATACAAGGAAAAGATTAGTCCAAAGGACTAATGGTCCACAGCTACCAAGGCCTCCACGGGACTGAGCCCAGTACAGCTGGATGGTGCCCGGCTACCACCAATGACTCCTCTGACCAGGATCACAACAGAGGGTTCTGGGCAGAGCTGGAGTAGGATGTAGAGCATAATTTTAACTCCCAAAAAAAAAAAAAAAAAGAAGACCAGATATACTGGCCTAAAGAATACTAGAGAAACCTCGAGAGTGTGGCCCCCAGACACCCTTTCAGCTCAGAGGGGAAGTTACCTTCAAGGTTCGATGTTAAGCCTGGGAATGGACACCCCAGTAAAACTAAATGGGACTAACGATGTACAGGAGTCCGGTGACAAGGGCCAGAAGGCAGAGGGAGAGTAGGAAACTGATGATAAGGAACACAAATTGAATAAGGACACTGTCGATGTATTGTGAGATTGTTGACCACTGCTATAGGGCAACATTTGTAGTAACTATTAAATGGGAGGCTGTTTTGTCCTGTAAGCCTGCATCTTGGGCGAGAATGGCAGCACAATTGGAAGAGCATAGTCAATATCACTTAAATGTGTAAGTAAAAAGTTTTGAAATGGTGTTTAAATAAAATAAAATAAAAAATAAACAAATGAGACTAAAGAGGTACAATAGTCCACTGACAAGATCCAGAAGACAGAAGGGGACAAGGAAGCCCCCTGGTGATAGGGAACACAAGGTGGAGTAAGGATATTCTTGATGTGCTGTGAGATTGTTAACCATTGTCATAGGGCAACATGTGTAGTAACTGTTAAATGAAAAACTATTTTGTTCTGTAAGCCTTCATCTTAAGTGAGAATAACAGCACAGTTGGAAGAGCGTAGTCAATGTCACTGAACTGTGAATGTAGAAAATTTTGAAACGGTGTATCTTTGGCCATCTGTAATTTTCATAAAAAAAAAAGGTTGAGAATTTAGAGGCTTAATACGTTGTGGGGTTGTTAACCAATGTCAAAAAAAACAACATGTGTACTACTATTTCATGAGAAACTATTTGCTCTGTAAGCTTTCACCTGAAGTACAATAAAATATATATATAAAAAAAAAAAAATACATATATAGAGTAAAAAAATCCCAAAAGGAGTTAAATGGTACTCTAAAATATATCTATTTAAGACAAAATAAGACAGTAAATGAAGAACAGAGATATAAAAAACACACAAGATGTATAGAAAACAAATAGCAAAATGACAATTGTGAATTAAACCATATCAATAATTGCATTATATGTGAAGGGACTAAACACTCTAGTAAAAGCCAGTAAAAACAAACAAACAAACAAAAATCATTAGACTGGATTAAAAAACAAGACCAACAAGTAACCATAAGAGAGCTGGAGTGGTTGTATTAATATCAGAAGAGTGGACTTTCAGACAAGAAATATTACTAGAGACAAAGAGGGGCATTTCATAATGATAGAAGAATCAATTCACCAGGAAAAAATAACAATTATCAATGTCTATGCATGGAACACTAAAATGCCAAAATACATGAGGTTAAAAAAAATAAAAAGACAAAATTGAAGGGAGAAAGAGCTATAGTTTCAAATCAATGTCTATCTAAATTCCTGCAAGCTTTTTTTTTTGGTAGAATTGGCAAGCTAATCCTAAAATTTATATGGAAATGCAAAGGACTTAAAATAGCCAGAAAATTTTTTTAAAAAAGATTAACTTATTTTACTCAATCTCACAAGTCTATGAAACTATAGTTAGCAATATCATTTGGTCTGGGTGTAAGGATAAGCATACAGGTCAAAATAACAAAAAATATTGAAGTTGTCAGGGATTTCATTTTACTTGGATTCACAATCAATGCCCAAGGAAGCAGCAGTAAAGAAATCAAACAACGTATTGCATTGGGCAAATTTGCTGCAAGAAAAAAACCAAAAACCCCTTTGCCGTCAAGTAGATTATGACTCAGCAATCCTATAGGACAGAGTAGAACTGCCCCATAGGATTTCCAAGGACTGGCTGGTGGATTCAAACTGCTGTCTTTTGGTTAGCCGCTGAGCTCTTGACTACTGCTCTACCAGCTCTCCTCTGCTGCAAAATACCTCTTTAAAGTGTTAAAAAGCAAAGATGTCACCTTGAGGACTAAGGTGCCCTGGCACAAGCCATGCTATTTTCAATTTTTTCATGTGTATGTGAAACCTGGACAATGAATAAGGAAGACTGAAGAAGAATTGATGCATTTGAATTATGGTTCTGGTGAAGAATATTGAATATACTATGGACTATGAGAAGAATGAACAAATCTGTCTAGGGAGAAGTAAAGCCAGAATGCTCCTTAGAAGTGAGGACGGCAAGACTCTGTCTCAAGTACTTTGGACATGTTATCAGGAGGGACCAGTCCTTGGAGACGAGCATCATGCTTGGTAAAGTGGAGGGTCAGCAAAAAATAGGAAGACGCTTGACAAGATAGATTGACACAGTGGCTGCAACAATGGGCTCAAACATAGCAAGGATTGTGAAGATAGTGCAGGACCAGGTAGTGTTTCATTCTTTTGTACATAAGGTCACTATGTGTCAAAACCAACTTGACGGCACCTAACAACAACTAACAGCGGAATTGAGAGTACAGCAATAAACTGTTTTGATCAATTAATTTTTCAATGAAGTTGCCAGGTATGGTGTGATGGATTACTTTTTTGTGGCCTTTCTCATCATAGTTTTGTAACTCCCATCAAATGACTGGATGGGACGATGCTAATAAGGTATACAGAACCCTAATGAAGGGATTGGTCAGTTTTGCTCTCCTGCTAGGCTTAAAATGAGCCATCTTGGAGGCAGGAAAGAAGATCTCACGACCACCAAGAAAGAATAGCTGGGGTGGAGTGCATCCTTTGAACCTGGGATCCCTGCACTGAGACCCTCCTAGACCCAGGAGACAAAGAGAGAGCTGTAACACCAAAGACGGCAAGACAGTGAGAAGCAGCATCAGAGAAACAGCAGCAGCAGAGGCAGCAGAACCAGGATACTGGCAGGAGACCTGCAGGAGATGGTGCGGTGGGCTTACCACCCAGAGTGAGAAAGCAGCTGAGTGCCTTAGGGCAGGAGGCTTGCTGGTGGAGTAGGGTGCCTCCAGGCACTTGGTGGACCTAGACTTGCTGACCCACAGAGCTGGAGCTGAGTGCCTTCCAGCTGAGGCTTACCCGTGAAGTGCGATGCCTGAGAGCACTTATCAGCAGAGCTAAAAGAACTTTGTAACACTTGCCCGAAGAGGGCAGAGGCTGAGGGAACTGCAGGCACAGCTGAGAAGAGGCTGTCCTGATGGAAGAACTGTATACTGAGTGTTCCTCAACCTGAATTGTAAACTGTTACATTTCTAACAAACCCCATAATCTTGAGTATTGTCTGTGAGTTCTGTGTGTCGATTGCAATGAATCTTCGAACGCAGCAGAGAAGTAGAGAGTGCCGTGGGAGGGATGGTTGGTATAAGAATTGGTAAAGATGGCAGAGAGAGGAGGCACGTCTGACATTCACCTCATAGGAATCAGACTTGGGCTGTTGATCTTGATTCTCCATTCCCCTTGTGATGTTTCAGGAGGTCAGATGCCACCAGCACAGCATTTTTACACCAGGCAATTCAGTGGGGAGAAGGAATAGTATTTTCAATAATGGTGCTGTACATTTGTATATCTAAATGCAAAAAAATAATATTAATATTTTTACTCATACTATACATGCCAGCCACAGATTGAGATAACATATTTTCAAATCATATATCTGATAAAGAACTTTCATTCAGAATATATAAAGAATGCTTACAACTCAATAAGAAGATAAGCAACTTAATTAATAACAAGATTTGAATAGACATTACACCAACTAAAATATATAAATGGCTAATAAACACATGAGAAGATTATCACCATTATTAGTCATCAGAGAAATGTAAATTAAAACCAAATGATAAATCTCTATACACTCACAACAATGTCTATAATGAAAAAGACAGACAATACAAGTTTTGTGAAGTTGTGGAGAAACTTGAACCTTCATGCGTTGCTGGTGGGAATGTAAAATGCTACAGCCAGCTTTGAAAAAACTTTGGCAGTTTCTTTAAAAGTTATATACCACATATTTACAGAGTAACTACTAACAATCCTTTACAAACTCTCAAAAAAAAAAAAAAAAAAAAAAAAAAAGAGAGAAGGGAACACTTACCAACCCATTCTATGAGGTCAGTATTACCTTGTTACCATAACCAAGGACATCACAAAGAAAGAAAACTATAGACTGATATATTTTATAAATATAGATGTAAAGTCCTCAACAAAATACTAGCAAACAGAATCCAGCAACATACTAAAGTGGTTACACCATGACCAGCTGGTATTTATTCCAGGAGTACAAGATTGTTTTAACATCTGAAAATCAAAAATTAATGCAACACACCATATTAATAGAATAAAAGACAAAAACTACATGATCATCTCAATAGATGCAGAAAAACATTTGACAAAATCCAACACTCCTTCACAATAAAAAACACTCAGAAAACTAGGAGTAAGAAGGGAATTTCCTCAACCTGATAAATGGCAGCTATGAAAACAAACACACACAAGTCCACAGCTAACATCATACTTAATTATGAAAGACTGAATATTTCCTCCTAAAATTGGGAGCAAGGCAAGGACGTCCACTCTCAGTAGATCTTTTTAGTATTATATAGTCAGGGTAACTAGGCAAGAAGAAAAAAATTAAAGGAATCCAAATTGGAAAGCAAGAAGGAAAATTACCTGTATTTGCAGATGGCATGATCTTGTATATAGAAAATTCTAAGAGAATCACTAAAAATCTATTTCAACTATTAAATGAGTTCATCAAAATCACAGGATACAAGGTCAGTATTCAAAAACCAATTGTATTTCTACATGCTAGCAAGAAACAATTCAAAAATCAAATTAAGAAAACAATTCCATTTATAATAACATCAGAAAGAATAAAATACTTAGGAATAAATTTAACAAATTGAAGTTCAATACTTGTATACTGAAAACTACAAAACTTTGTTGAAAGAAATTAAAGAAGATCTAAATATATGGAAAGACACTCCACGCTCATGGGTAGGAAGAATTGATATTGTCAAGATTATAACAGTCCCCAAATTGATTAAGAGATTCAATGCAATCTCTATCAAAATGCCAGCAGGCTTTGTTTTCTTCCAGAAATTGATAACCTGATCCAAAAATTCACATGGAAATGCAAATAGCTAAAAAAATCTTCAAAAAGAAGAACAAAGTTGAAGAACTTACACTTCTTGATTTCAAAACATACTACAAAGCTACAGTATTCAAGACAGTGTGGCAGTGGCATCAGTATAAACTACATAGATCAACGGAAATGAATCAAGAGCCCAGAAATAAACCCTTACCTTTATGGTCAATTGATTTTTGACAAGCGTCTCATGACAATTCAATGAAGGAAGAACATTATTTTCAGTAAGTGATGCCAGGGCAACTGGATATCCATATGCAAAAGAATGAAGTTGGATCCCTTAACTTACACCATATACAAAAATTAACTCAAAAGAGATCATAGACCAAAATATAAGAACTACTACTATTAAACTCTTAGAAGACATAAAGGAATAAATCTTCATGATTGTGGGCTAGGCAATGTTCTATTAGATATGACACAAAAGCACAAAGAACAACACAAAAAAATTGGTAAATTGGATTTCTTCAAAATTCAAAACTTTTTGGCTTCAAATAATATCACCAAGAAGTAAACAAACAAAAAATCCACAGAATGAGAGAAACCATTTGCTAATCTTATGTCTGATAAGGCACCTGTATCTATAATATATAAGGAGCTCTTAAAACTCAGTAATAAAAAGACAAATAATCCAATTATAAAATGGCAAAGTATTTGAATACACATTTCTCTTAAGAAGATATACAAATGGCCAATGAGCACGTGAAAACATTCTCAGCACCATTAGTCATTAAGGAAACCACACACACACACACACACACACACACACACACACACACACACACAAACAGCAATGAGATCCTATTTCATACTCACTAGGATGGCTAAAATAAACATGATAGATAACAACAATATTGGCAAAGATGTGAAGAAACTGAAACCCTCACACACTGTGCAGCTGCTTTGGAAAATGTTTTGAGAGCTTCTCAAAATGTTAACTTTAGAGTTACCATATGACCCAGCAATTTCACTGAGAATTCAAAAGAAATGAAAAGATATGTCCACACAAAAACCTGTACACAAATGTTCATAGTACCATTATCTATAGACAAAATATGGAAACAAATCCAAATGTGTATCAACTGATGAATGGATAAACAAAATGTGGTATATTCATGCAATAGAAATTTACTCTGTGATAAAAAAGGAATGAAGTACTGATATATGCTAATATATGAATGGCCTTAAAAACATTCTACTAAGTGAAAGAAACAAGTCACAGGTAACCATGTATTGTATGATTACATTCATATGAAATGTCCAGAATAGGCAGATCTATAGGAACAGAAAGAGATTAGTGATTACTTAGGGCTGGGGCATAGGGTTGGGAGGAAATGGGGTGTGACTGATAATGAGTATGAGGTGTCTTTTTTTGGCTGATAAAAATGTTCTAAAATTGGATTGTGGTGATGGTTGCATAACTCTGTGAATATTTTAAAAGCCATTGAATTCTACACTATAAATGGGTGAATTTTATGGCATGTGAATTATACCTCAATAAAGCTGTTAAAAAGAAAGAAAGAAAAAACTCCGTTAAGCATAAAATTACCAATTTCACTCCTAGGAATCTACCCAAGAGAAATAAAAATATATGTCCAAATAAAGATTTCTTTGTGAATGTTCATAACACTACTGTTTATAATATTCCCAAACTGGAAACCATCCAATGCCCATCAACTGGTAAATGGATAAACAAAATGTGGTGTATTTATACAATAAAATAGTAGTCTGCAACACAAAGGAATGAATTTCTGATACATAGTACAGTATCACAGACCTTCAAAAACATTGCACTAAATGGAATAAGACAAAAAAGACTATATGATATGTCATAGGCTGGGTTCTGTCAGAGAAGCCAAACCTGTAAGGCGTATATATACATACATACATACATATATATATATATAGATAGATAGATATACACACGCATATATATAAGTATATGTGCGTGTGTGTATGTATGTATGTATATACGGAGAGAGAGAGAGAGATTTATCTCAGGGAAATAGCCTACACAGTTGTAGAGGTGGGCAAGTCCCAAGTCCATGAGTCAGGTGTCAGGCTGAAAGCTTCTCCTGACTCACGTAGCTGCAGGAGCTGATGAACCCAAGATCAGTAGGTCAGATGGCAGGCTGCTGGCTCACAGGCTGCGGAGGCTGATGAATCCCAAGATTGGCAGGTAATCTGCTAACTCAAGTTCCAAGAACTAGAGGTCAGAAGATGACAATCTGAATGCAGGACCTAGAGCAAGAGCCTTGTTGGAATATTCATTTATATACTGGAGGCAGGCCACACCCCCAGGAAACTTCCTTTCCACTGATTGGCTGTTCATAGCAGCTCTCATCATGGAATTGATTACATCATTATATAATTGCCAAATTACATCATAACTGCCAAACCACTGAGAGTCACAGCCAAGCCAAGTTGACACACAACCTTAACCTTAATTGTGAAATGGTATAATTTCATTTATATGAAATGTGCAGACAAAGCAAATCTATAGAGATAGAAACCAGATTGGTGGGGATGGGAATGGAAGCAGGGATTGACTGCAAATGGGCAAGATGAAACTTTTGGGGTGATGAAAATGTTCTAAAATTAGACTGTGTTGTTGATGGTTGCATAATCTTATAAATTTACTAAAAATCATTTAATTATACATTACAAATGGGTAAATTTTATGTTATTTAAATTATAGCTCAATAAAACTAATTTTAAAAATTAAGAACCCTGCTCCTCAAAAGACAATAGTAAAAGAGTGAAAAGGCAAGGCATAGACTGGGGGAAAATAACTGCAAAACATATTTGAAACAAAGACTGATATCTAAAATACATGAACAAATTCTACAAATTAATAAGACAAAGACTGACAATGCAATAAAGAAGGTCACAAGACTTGAAGCGGAATTTCATGGAAAAGAATATCCAAAAGGGTCAATAAGCAAATGAAAAGATGTTTAGTATCATTAAAATGAGTTAAATTCAAATTAAACTACTATTAGTTACCCCTTTACCTCCACTAGACTGGCTAAAATTTAAAGGACTAACAACATCAAGTATTAGCAAGAATATGGAACAACTGTTAATTTCATACGTTGCTTATGGGATGTAGATTGGTAGAGCTACTTTGTAATACTTTTTGGTATATAATAATGATAAATATATGTAAAATATATGACCTAGCAATTCTACTCCTGGATATATACTCAGCATATTTAGGGCCTAAGTCAACCAAAGATATAATGCACAAGAATATTAATCGCAAAATTACTTTAAAAAGCATCAAACTAGATCCAACACAAATGTCCATCAACAGTAAATTTAAAAAATAAATTGAGTTACAGTAATACAATGGAATACAATCCAGAAATGAAATAATAACAAACTATAGTTTCATGCAACAACCTGGACAAATCTCACATACATAATGTTAGGTGAAGGAATCCAGAGAGAAAAGGGTACATACTGCATGATCCTAGACAAAACTTATCTATGGTGATGGAGGGTAAAATGATGTGGGGAAGTATTGCATGGGAGGGGACAAGAACTGCTTGCTGGGATACTGTAATGGTCTATAGCTTGAACTGGGTGGTGGTTAAACACACATACATATATAAATAAAAAATTAATGTTTGTACATTTTGCTGTATACACCTTTTATAAGTTAATAATAAAAAAGTGAGAATAGATTTATGTATATGCTTTGTCTTGAAAACATAAACACAATATGTACAACCTAGAAACTAATAAAAATTTTTACTTCTGAGGTGAGTGAGAACAAAGTTGAAGGGATAGGGGAGGAAATGGAACTTCCTTGAGTATATCTTTTCATGTAGTTTTGACTTTTGAATCATGTTAATGTTTTAAATATAAAATGATATCAGGATTTATTCCAGGAATGCAGGGATGGTTCAATGTTAGAAAATCAATCAACACAACACACCACATCAGTAGAGAAAAGGAAAAGAACCAACAAGATCATCTCTATGGATGCAGAAAAAGCATTTGATAAAATCCAACACTCTTTCTTGATAAAAATCTTCAAAAAGTTTGGAATAGAAAGGAAGTTCCTCAATATGATTAAGGGCATATATGAAAAACCAACAGCAAATATTACACTTAATGGAGAAAGATTGAGAGCTTTCCCTTTGAAATTGAGAATAAGACAAGAGTGATTGCCACTCCTATTCAATATTGTATTAGAAGTCCTAGCAAGAACAATAAGACAAGAAAAAGAAATAAATGGTATCCAAATTTGAAAAGAAGTAAAATTATCTGTATTCACAATGACATATCCTATATATAGAAAATCGCAAAGAATCCATAAGAGAGCTTCTAGAGCTAATAGAGGAGTTTAACAAAGTCATAGGGTACAAAGTCAACAGAGAAAAATCAGCTTGGTTCCTACACACTAGCAATGAGAAATCTGAAAGGGAACTTAGGGAAATAATTCCATTTACAATAGCGTCTAAGAGAAGGAACTACTTGGGAATAAATTTAACCAGGGATGTGAAAGACTTGCACAATGGAAATTATAAAAACCCTGCTGAAAGTGATTAAAGAAGACTTAAATAAATGGAAAGATATTTTGTGTTCTCGGGTTGGAAGACAATATTGTTAAGATGTCAATATTACCCAAAGTGATCTATAGATTCAACACAATCCCCATCAAAATTCCAACAACCTTCTTTATAGAAGTGGAAAAACCAATTCTCAACTTTATATGAAGGAGAAGAACAAAGTAGGAGGGCTCACACTTTCTGATTTTAAAATGTAGTATACAGCTACAGTAATCAAAACAGTACCAACTGGTATAATAATAGACACATAGACCAATGAAATAAAATTGAGAGGCCAGAAATAAACACACACATCTATGGTCAACTGATTCTTGACAAGGGTGCTAAGTCCATTCGATGGGGAAAGAAAAGTCTCTTCAATAAATGGTGTTGGGAGAACTGGATTTCAACATGCAGAAAAATGAAGCAGGATTTGTGCCTTACCCCATACACAAAAACAAATTCAAAATGGATTAAGGACCTAAATGTAAAAACTAAAACCATAAAATTCTTAGAAGAAAATGCAGGCCTAACTTTTAACAATGGATTATCTAATATAACAACAAAAACACAAACAGCAAAAGACAAATAAATGGAACCTCATAAAAATTAAAAACCTTTGTTCATCAAAAGACTTTTCCAAAAAAGTGAAAAGACAAGTTACCGACTGAAAGAATATCTTCAGAAACCATACATCTGATAAGAATCTAATAGCCAAAATATATTTAAAACTTCCATAACTTAACAACAAAATGACGACCCAATCATAAAATGGGCAAAGGACTTTGAATAGATATTTCACCAAAGAAGACATTCAAATGACCACTAAACACATAAAAAGATGCTAAGCCTCATTAGCCCTCAGAGAGATGCAAATCAAAACCATGCTGAGATACCATTTCACTTCCACTAGGATGGCTAAGATAAAAAAATACCAGAAAATAACAAATGTTGGCAAGCATGTGGGGAAACTGGTACCCTTGTCCATTGGTGGTGGGAATGTGAAATGGTATAGCTGTTGTGGAAAACAGCATGGTGGTTCCTCAAAAAACTGAAAAGTAGAACTACCATATGACCCAGCAATTTCACTGCTAGGAATATACCCAAGGGGCTTGAAAGCAGTGATGCAGACAGACATAAGTACACCAATGTTCACTGCAGAATTATTCACAATAGCCAAAAAGTGGAAACAACTTAAATGGCCATCAATGGAAGAATGGATAAACAAAATGTAGTACATGCATACAATGGAATACTACTCAGCCAGAAAGAGAAACGAAGTCTTGAAACATGTGACAATATGGATGGAGCTTGAAGGCATCATGCTGAGTGAGGTAAGTCAGTCATACAAGAACACATATTGTATGACCTCACTTATATAAAAGACAAGAAAAGGAAAATATATAGAGACTAAAATTTATTAGTGGTCACTAGGGACAGGAGGAGGCAGAAAGGAGGAGCTATTACTTATGGAGATAGTATTCTACCCTTTTCATTTTGAAGACAAAGAAACTAGGACCAGAGAGACTAATGATTAGGTCAAGGATATAAAGAAGTTAGTGGCAGAGACAAGATTACAACCCTGGTTTCTGTTGTTGTCAGGTGCCGTTGAGTTGGTTCCAACTCAAAGTGACCCTATGTACAACAGAACGAAACACTACTCGGTCCTGCACCATCCTCATGATCTTTGTTATACTTGAGCCCATTGTTGCAGCCGCTGTGTCAATTCATCTTGTTGAGGGTCTTCTTTTTCACTGACCCTCCACTTTACTGGTTTCTGAGGCCTTGGGAATAGTCTCAGTAACTACAACTGCTTTTGAGAGTAACTGGACATTTGCTTTGGGTTCTTTAGGATATTCTCAACTTCCTTCAATTTCCTGATGAAGGTTCTGGATGGGAACAGTAACTATCTGAGCCCCTATCAGATTTTTGCCCCCACCTCCTAGGTCACAACACAATCCCCATCTCATTTCTACTTTACTGGCCTAACACCAAGGTAGTCAACCATGGCTACTTGAAATAGAATAACCAGTAAACTTCTTTTATAAGAAATGGCACTTTCACTTTTTACTCTATATCTCTTATTGTTTGAATTCTATGTTACTTACCTAGCGTTGCCATAATAGAAATACCATAAATGGATGGCTTTAAAAAATAGACATTTATTTTCTCACAGTTCAGGAGGCTAGAAGCCCAAATTAGGGTCTCAGCTGTGTCGATTCCTTCTATGGGTCTCTGTCATGGATTGAATTGTGTCCCCCAAAAATACCTGTCAACTTGGCTAGGTCATGATTCCCAGTATTATATGATTGTCTATCATTTTATCATCTGATGTGATTTCCCTATGTGTTGCAAATGCTATCACTATAATGTAATAAGATTTATTAACAGCAGTTATATTGATGAGGTCTACAAGATTAGTGTCTTAAGTCAATCTCTTTTGAGATATAAAAGAGAGAAGTGAGCAGAGAGCCATGGAGACCTTGTACCACCAAGAAAGCAGCACTGGGAGCAGAGCATGTCCTTTGGACCTGAAGGTCCCCACACTGAGATGCTCCCAGACCAAGGGAAGACTGATGACAAGGACCTTCCTCTGGAGAAGAGAAGAGAGAGAAGGCCTTACCCTGGAGCTGGCACCTTGAATTTGGACTTGTAGCCTACTAGACTGTGAGAGAATAGATTTGTCTTTGTTAAAGCCATCCACTTGTGGTATTTTTGTTATAGCAGCACTAGATGACTAAGACAGAATTTGGTACCAAGAGTGGGGTCTAAGGGGTAGGAGAGGCTGCGTCAATGTGGAAACCTGACCTATCTGCAGCCCTGATGCCACACTCTCCCTGACCTGGCCTGGTTTGACCTGATCCTGACTCTAATCCCAAATTGTACTCTGATATCCCCTCTGAAGAAGGGTGTCTTAGGCTGGGTTCTCTAGAGAAGCAAAACCAGTAAAGCATATAAATATAAATATAGAGAGATTTATATCAAGGAAATGGCTCAAGCGATTGTAGAGGCTGGACCGTTCCAAGTCCGTAATCGGGACAGTGGCTTCTCTCAATTCAGGTAGCTGCAGGATCCAGAGCGAGCAAAAAGCAAGAAGGTCTGCTTATATTTGGATGCAGGCCACACCCCCAAGGAAACTTTCTTTCAACTGATTGGCTACTCACAACAAATTCTATCATGGGAGTAATCACATATAAACACTGAGAATCATGGCCCAGCCAAGCTGACACACAATCTTAACCATCACAGCCTCTCTCCTAGTGTCTGGTGTCTCCTGGCAATCCTTGGCATTTCTTTGCCTGAGATAGGTCATCTCATGGCATCTGTCTTCCCTCTTTGTGTGATTCTTTATCTATTCTGCTCTCTTTATAACTCACAGGTGATTATTAGATTTAGGACTCACCCTACTCTGGCATGACCTCATTAACAAAAGAATAGCCCTATTTTGAAACAGAATGACATCCATAGGTACAGAGGGAGGACTTCAATACATATTTATTGGGGTCACAATTCAGTCCAGAAGAAATTATTTTATTTTTTATTATTTAAATCATTTGTATAAACAAGACAGATAAAAAATGAAGAAAATACCCTTTTTGAGACTTTCTCACTGCCTTTCATGTTTTTTGGGAGATGATAAGCTCTCTTTCCCCCACTGTAAGTAAGGATAAGAATAGGAAGTGCTTGTGGCATTGTTTTGAACGAATGTTTAGAAGACCCAGATCATTTTGCCACAGGTTTGTTCTTTAAATTTGTAAAATTTCTTTGTTTCAGCATTGCTCAAGACTGGGTGACCAGTCATCAAATCTTTTTCCCTCCCTGAGATTCTCTAGCTATGTGTCTGCCTCAGGCTGGTCACGACTACTTCTTAACCTAACCCTCATCCCCTCATCTCTCTATTTCTGGCTATGATTATCACTAAGGTAGAAACTTCCTGACTTCTCTTTTCCATCTCCATTCTTACCCTGGAGATTAAGGGAGGTCATTGTCACATCATCATTGGTCAGCCAATCAGGTGTGCACTTGCCTTTGATGATCTCTCTGTCCCCTAAGTGTTCACAGGCAGCTTCAATGGAAGGAGGGAGCCAAGAAGGAGGTCTGGTATAAGCTCAAAGATGATCATTACAACATGGATTATGTATGTTCTTGCCCGCAAAAGTGTAGGGTTCCCCTTTCCACCAAAAACCAGTTCGGTAAGTGGAGTTGGTGTTAGCCATGTGGAATTGTTTCTCATATATCTTCCCCACTCTGCACCCTTTGCTGCATTTCCAGAGAGATCTTATACAACTGTGGATTAAAATGTGGAGAAGGGGAACTAGGCTTCTAGATATTCTGCGGGCATCACCTTCCCAATTTGTTCCAGGATGTTGAAGTTGTGGAAAGTGAGGCTGTGTCTGTGGTACAGCACTGGTTGAAAAAAGTGAGTAAGATCCTCTATGATTCAGAGTAGCCAAAATTCTAGAGCTAGCCTCAGTGGGTGCAGGGGGCTGGTCTCCCTTCTCCATAGGATAGGGAACTCATGTTTATTGCTTACCTGATATTAAACTTTGCTAAGCCACCTGCCCAGAGGTGTGTCTAATTCACCCAAATGTCATAGAAGACACAGGCTGGTGTCCTTGTAAGAGATGTGTTAGTAGTGCCACTCACTCCTTCAGCCCTAGGTCTCAAGCCTATTGGATTGAGTGGACTCAGAAGCCTCGCCCTCAGTTCGAAGGTGTCTCAGGAATACCTTGGGGAGAGGACCAGGGACCTAGTGATTCCCTGAAACTTCACAGGACGGTGGCAATAGATGAGTTTACTGCAGGAACTGAGGGATGTGGGGTGTGTTTGTGTGGATTTGTGAGTTTGTATGTTGTGATGAAGTGGAAGAAGGGGGAAAAGAAAGAAGAGAGAGCAGGCTTGGGATAGGATGCAGAATGACACTGGTTCAGAGGCAACTGCTCACATTTCAGACTGAAGAAGAGGCTTCCCAGGGCATAAAGGAGAAGATGTCCAGCAACTACCCTCCCACCCACGGCCAAGACATACATGTGACCAGAGATGTGGTAACCTACCACAGTCCTTGAGAGTCTGAGGCTAACTGGGGTGGCGGGACGAGGGAGGGGTGAAAGATGGGAAGGATTACAAAGAAGTGTGTGTGTTGAGGGGAACTTGTCTGGGGCTGGCTTCACCCCAGTCCCAGCCTCCACACTGGCCAGGAGTCATGTGGATTCTGACCGGATTTCCTAGGTGAAGCACCGTCTCTCAAAGTCTGAATTGTTAGCAGACCAGAGTCAAGAGGTCCTGGAGGAGAGAACTAGAATCCAGTTCATAAGATGGAGGTAAAACACCCCATTTGCCCTGAGCGAAAGTGTGGGGCGAGGTAGGGGGCAGTGTACGAGAAGGCAGGCCTACTCTTCAGGATTCCAGGCCAACCAAACCCACAGACACCCTTCTCTAGGGATGCTTCCTTTCTCTTGGAAATGTTTCACCTTGCTTTGGGGTGTTAAGGGAATACTTTTGCAATCTTGAAAGCCTAGCTGATTCCTAAAATTTTAAATGACCCAAAGGGCTGGAGAACTGGGTTGCTCACTATTTCTTAAATGCTGCCAAATACGTTGTAGACTTCTGTTATTTTTGAACTTGAATTGTTCAGAAGTGGTTGCACTTTAAAGAGCTAAAAGAGAATAAGCTCTTAAAATGCAAAAGCCAAAAGCCAAAAGCCCTCTGTGACTGAGGTGAATTAGGTTTCTCAGTGCCTGGGGTGAGAATCTTACGCTTCACTTTAGAGCAACTTTGTCTAGCCTCACACAGGGCCGCCAGTCCATGAACTGTATTCCCATCCCCCTTTCTGGCCCTGAAGATGCTAAAACTCAAGGTAGAGGGAGTTGGGCCAGAAAGGCATCTCATTCCCTTGGCAAAGGACTTCTGTCTTCTTTCTGCCACATCCCTTCCAAGTAGAGAACTGTGGGATTCAGCTCTCCTATACGATGCAGTGGCGTAGTGGTTAAGAGCTGTGGCTACTAAGCAAAAGGTTGATAGTTTGAATCCACCAGGCGCTCCTTGGAAACCGTATGGGCAGTTCTCCTCTGTCCTATAGGGTCGCTATGGTCGGAATTAACTGGATGGCAACGGATTTGGGGTTTTCTCTTTTTTTTAATTGCTTATTCAGGCGACCTGGTGGTGCAGTGGTTAAGAACTCGGCTGCTAACCAAAAGGTAGACAGTTCAAATCCACCAGCTGCTCCTTGGAAATCCTATGGAGCAGTTCTACTCTGTCCTAGAGGTCTCTATGAGTCGGACTAAACAGCAACAGTTTGGTTTTTAGTTTGGTATACAGAATTGTGAAGGCAGTATCACTCACAACTGTACTGTCTTCTCTCTTTCCAAGCCCCACTCTTAGCTTTTCTCTCTGCTATCAAGAATCATGTATTTCTTGAGAAATACAGCTGTATTTCCGGGTATAGAGTTTTCATATGTTTACCTCTCCCAGTGACATCAGCATTTAAAAAAGGATTCAAACGCAGAATAATCATACAACAGAAGGAATAACTGGTGGTGGACTTTGAGGCCTCCCTTGGGAGAGGTTTTCTGGATGGGAGACCTCCCAAGGTTCCTCCAACCATAGATGTTGCTGCTGTCATCCAGTCACAGCCCTGTACGCAGGAGGCTCTCCAGGGCCTGCTGGGGTAGCTCTACGGAACTCTAAAAGTTGCATTGCTTGGTTTAGATAATATGGACAGCAGCTTCCAATATTTTTTAAACTTTGGTTGTACATCAAAACTAAGTTTAAGTGTTTGAGACATGCTACAGGAACCACAGCCAATCATCTATATATAATTTTTCCATTCTGGGTTTTCTATGGAGATTTTAAATAAACAAGGTCTGCCTGATTTCCCACAGTCTACTAGTTTGGTGTCCTCTTAGTTTTAATAACACTAGTCAGGGAATGCACTTCCCTTTATTCAGCATCGTTTTATGTTCATTTGCTTGATAGCCATGTAATGACCACCTGATTATTGCTATGCTCTCCAGAAGAGAGAGGAAAGAATATGACACAGTCCCCAATTTCAAGGGGATAAAGCTAATAGGTGGATAAGGTGTGTGACAGGTAAAGAAAACACTGGAGAAGCCAAGAGGATTAGCTGTGACAGCATCACCTGGGGACCCCTGATCCCACAAATTCTAGGCAGGAGCTGCCAAGGGCACTCAGAAAAGGTTTCAAGCAGGGCCCTTACTTGCCTGGCCCTGGAACTGGGCAGGAACTGGATAAACTGGAGCCTTCCAGAGCCTGGGGCCTTCCAGAGGGCCCAACAGTCTTGGCACCCCTGGGACTACCTCCCCCTGGCAAGCCCACCTCCTCAGGGCCCAGTGCTGGGCCCCTTTCTTCTCTGAGGCTTTCCCTCATCCCCTCAAGCTGGGGGCAATCTCTCCTTCCTCTGAAGCCCCTTCCTTCTTTATCTTTCTCTTTAGGCACCCACCCTGCTGATCCGCCCTGTGTGCTTGATACTTATGAGCATGTCCCCCTTGCATCATTGGAGGGAGTATCAATGCTACCACCACCTTTGAAAACCCCAAAGCACCTAAAGCAGGGCATTGCATACAGAAGGCACCTTCAATAGAAATAGAAGTGGGGTACTCAGTGAACAGACCACATTCTCAAGGGGAGGAGTGGGACATGGAGTTGGAAAGAATAAGAAGGGAATTATAAGAAGCAAAGCGAGTCAAGCACCTTAAAATGAATCAACAAGCCCAAAGCACACCCTCTGTTTACTTCCCAACCCTCACATATAAAGAGATTCTACACGTGTGCTGGCTTGGTTTATCATCACTCCCATCCATCAACTTGAGTAATGAGAGGTGCCTGCTAGACAAAATTTTCTAGAAATATCTCTCATTCATAATGAATATGGCATTATGCTGATTATAAAGAGCTGATAATGAAGTTGGAGAGGAATTCAGAAGGAGTGACATTCATCTTACAAGACAACTGATCTGCTGTGTAACTCTAGCCAAGATGTTTTACCTCTCTTTCCTTGACCCTCCTAAGAGCATTTCTATGTGCTTAGGATTAATGGATAGTTGAGGGGCACTTGATTAGTAAAAACAAAACCTTTGTGCTCATTATAGAAGATGGGTGAGGGGCTAGCTCAGAAGCTTATGGTGATGGGACAAGACCTAGCATTCATATAACCCAAGTCTAGCAGCTTCAAAATGCCGAGTAAAAAAAGAAACTCAGGAAGCCACATGTTTGAATGGACTCTTGCAGCCATACCCGTATCTTCCAAGTTCCAAGTGAGGTGAGAGAGGATGCTATGCGGGATCGGATAGAGCAGGTGAGACGAAGGTAAGCCATTCTGGATGGGGTGGTTCACATTCCTCATTGGGGGAAGTTGGGTTGGGAGTGGCTGCTGGGCTTCCTGCCAACCCCAGCTGTGTTCTCTTCGACATTCTAAAGCAGGGAAAGCAGTCCCCAGGGCTGTTGTCCTCTCTTCTGTGGGTCTCCTTGTGACACAGCCCCAGCTTCCCACTCCCCCCCCAGCCAGCCTACCTGGAGCCCTTCCAAGCTGACCACTTTTCTGAAAGACTCTGCTTCCAGGCCCTGGTAGGGCAGGGGTCTAGTGTGGCTACCTATCCAACCCCCAGTAACTGTGCAGGCTCTGGTACCCACAGCCCTCCTCCCCTTTCTCTTCTCTTTTGTCCTCTGCAGCATATCGCACCTGACGGTTGATTCGGCTCATGACTCACACATCGGATCTTCCTATTCAGACTGCTGAGAGTGACGGGTGAGAGGGCTGGCAGGCAAGTGGCTGGGCAGAGCAGAGGGTTCTGCTAGGCAGCAAGAAGGGGCCCAGGGCTGAGGGGATTTAATAAGGGGGACTGAGCTTGGGGCCAATGAAAAGGGATAGCAGTTGCCTTACGCTCCTAAAATGCTCTCTAAAATTTCTGGAAGAACTTGACTTTGAGTTTCAGACAGGCCTCTCTGAATCTTCCAATTGTGGTGTCATAGGCCAATGTATGCGAGAGCTGGCAGAAATGTGAGTGTTGACTCAATGGGTCTGTGGTGGGGACTGTAACTCTGCATTTCTAATGGCTCCCAGGGCATGCGCTGGTCTCCAGACTGCACTGTAAGTAGAAGTCTCACAGAACATTTGAGTAAGGAGAGGAGACACGGGTTTTGGGAGGGCGCTTTGGGCCACTTGGCCTTCACACTTGCACTCGGTACTGAAAGTCACTACGTGCTGGGCCCTTTGCTCAGCCTGGGGATATAGGAGTAAAGAACCCATCCAGGCCTTGCTCATCTTTCATTTTGTTAGGGGAGACCAGTATTAAACAAACCAATTGTTTGTCACAATTTTCATAATGACTATAAGGGAGAGGAGCCCTAGTGGTGTAGTGGTTAAGAGCTACGGTGAGCTACAGCTGCTAACAGATGACCAGGAGTCATCCATTAGGAAGCAGTCAGATCCCCTCTTATGTGCAAAGACTGTGCTGGCTGGTGTGGGGGCTAATCTTAAGATGCAGCTGGCTCTTAAGATGCTTTAAATAGGGCCATGGAGAGGTCATGCTGGCATTGATTGGGCACTTCTTTTATGCCATGTTCTGAAAAGGCACTTTTGCAAGGATTCTCATTTGATCTAAAAACAGTCTTAAGAGGAGGGTGTTGTTGGTGCCCATTACAGATGGCCGAGGTCAGCCAAGGCTTGGAGCCAGGTGCTGGATTCTGATCCAACTCCACCATTTGTGAGTCACAATGTCTCCATCCATAATAGTAGTATCTACTGCAGAGGGTTGTTTTGAGAATAATGATGTCTAGCCCATGGTAAGTGTTATGTTGTTTGCTGTTATTAATAGAGATGAGACAGCTGGGGTTCTGTGGGGTAAGTAACTTGCCAGGGGTGACTTCACTAGGAAGAAGCAGAGCCCCAGGACTGAGCCCCAGGTCCGTCCAGCAAGCTACCTCCTTTGCCTTTCATGGGCTTTCCTGCCCTCCAGATCCGGCTCTGAGAATATGGAATGCAGGGTTAGGGGAGACATCAGTGGTCTGCCTAAGCAGCCTCCATTTTTGTATGTGTCCTGTGGGCATTTCTCTGTTCCCAGGTTGGTGTTACTCAGGGTCAAGGAAGTGGCCTGTGTCAGCACATCCATCTCCCCTTGATCTGAAGAGGGGACAGTACAGCGAGACCTGGGCGGAGAGGACTCAGCAGTAGACCCTTTACTGTGACAGTGGCCACTCTGGGATCTCCTCCCTAAACTGCTAATAAAGAGACATGCTATTTAAGAGCCCTCCCTGAGTCTTGAGTGTGGGTGCTGTGCCATCCATTGATTCATTGTCAGACACTGCAGGCTGAGTTGGCCTGGCTCTGGGGTATGACCAACAGGAAAGAGTTGACAGCTGCTACAATGTAGGGTGAGACAGGCCCTGGCAGGTGCTCTGAGAACTTGAGAAGGGCTTCTAACTTGTGTTGGGGGCAGGCTGGGGCAGGGAGGGCTTCCTGGAGGAAGTGTGGCTTTTTGTTTCATTCAAGAATTAATTGAGTGTCTGTGATAATAAAGGCTAATGTTTACTGAGCACTTACTCTGTGCTATCTAAGGGCACTGGTGGTCTCATGGTAAAATTCTCATCTTCCACGCAGGAAACCTGAGTTGAATGCCCAGCTAATACACTTCAAGTGTTACACTCGTCTGTCAGTGGAGGCTTGTGTGTTGCTGTGATGCTGAACAGGTTTCAGCAGAGCTTCCAGACTAAGAAGGACTAGGAAGAAAGGCCTGGTGATCTACTTCTGAAAATCAGCCAATGAAAACCCTACAAATCACAACAGTCAGATCCCATTGTGCATGGGGTTGCTATGAGTCAGGGGCCCACTCAGCAGCAGTCAACAACAACAAAGCACTACTTAAGTACTTTACATGTATCCAAGCACTTATTACAAGTAGCCCTTTGAGGTAGATACGATTATTACTACTACCACCTTTATTACTGTATTTTAGAGAAGAAACAGTATAATAACAAGGGGGTTAGATTCCTTGTCTAAAGTCACATGACAGGAGAGTGACTGAGCCATAGGTAAGTGTCCTGGCCTTCTGGCTCCAAAAGCTACTTTTGCAACCACTCTCCTACACTACGTGCTGGGCCCTTGGCTTAGCCTGGGAATATAGGAGTAAAGAACCCATCCAGTTCCTGCCCTTGTTCATCTTTCATTTTGTTAGGGGAGACCAATATTAAACAAACCAATTATTTGTCACAATTTCCATAACAACTATAAGGGAGAGGAGCCCTGGTGGCACAGTGGTTAAGAGCTATGGTGAGCTATGGCTGCTAAAGGCCGGCAGTTTGAATCCACCAGCTGCTCCTTGGAAATCCTATGGGGCAGTTTCACTCTGCCCTATAAGGTCGCAAAGAGTAGGAATTGACTCAACATCAACAGGGTTTTTTTTTTTAAAACAAGGGAGAAGTACTGCATATCATGGGAATTTGCCCTGATTAGAGAAGGAAACTTTGAGGAGATTATTATTTTTAAATCGTCATCCTCATTGTACAGATGAGGAACTGGAAATTCAGAAAGGTTAAGTAGCTTTCCTAATGTCACATAGCCATTAAACAGCAGAGCCAGGATTTGAATCCAGGTAGTCTCATGGCAGAGCAATGCCCTTAACCATACACCGTACCACTAAGCTGAGGTGAGGGATCATGTTAGTTGATGGTGGTGGTGGTGGTGGTGGGGAGAGAGGTAGAGGTAGTACAGACCCTTACCTGTTCTCTCCCCCTGTTCCTAGAGGAAGGAGTACCTGCGCTTTCCCCTCCACCACTGGCCCGTCCCAAGCCTCTCTGCCCACCTGCACCAGTGGTGGAGGCAGAGGGAGGGAAGAGGGTGAGACAGAATTAACCAGGCAGAGGGGCTCTGAGATGGAGAGAGGAGCAAGGTGTGATGGAGTAAATGCAAAAAGGTCACTACAGCTGGAAAGGAGAGCAAGAGGAGGACCAGGAAGAGGCTGTTAAGAGGGGAGCAGGGACCAGACCAGGAAGGGTGGACACCTTACCAAGTCTTGTCCTAGCAGTGATGTGAAGCATAGGGATGTTCTGAGCAGAAAGCAATATTTCATAATTCACATGTGGAAACAGCCTGTGGGAGAATGCCTCGGCATTGAGATGCAGTAAAGGATGGGCCCAGGGTCAAAATGGAAAAGTTTTGTACATCAAAGGACTTTATCAAGAAAGTGAAGAGACAACCTACACAACAGAAGAAAATATTTGGGAACCATATATCTGATAAGAGTTTAATATCCAGGACATATAAAGAAATCCTACAACTCAACAAAAAGACAAACAACCTGATAAAAAAATGGACAAAGGACTTGAATAGACATTTCACCAAAGATCTACAAATGCCCAGCATGCACATGAAAAGATGCTTAACGTCATTAATTAGAGAAATACAAATTAGAGAGATACAAACCAAAACCACAATGAGACACCACCTCACACCCACTATGATGGCTATGATCCAAAAAACAGAAAAAAAACAAAAAAAACAAAAAACAAAAAACAACCAAGTGTTGGTGAGGATGTGGAGAAATTGGAACTCTTGTTCATTACTGGTGGGAATGTAAAACGGTACAGCCACTGTGGAGAACAGTTTGATGGTTCCTCAGAGAGTTAAACATAGAATTACCATATCATCCAGCAATTCCTCTCTTAGATATGTGCCTGAGACTTGAAAGCAGGAATGAAAACAGATATATGTATACCAATGATCATAGCAGCATTATCCACAATAGTCAAAAGGTGAAAACAACTCAAGTGTCCATCAACAAATGAATGGATAAACAAAATGTCGTATATCCATGCAATGGAATATTATTCAGTCATAAAGAAAAATGAAGTTCTGATACTTGCTACTACACGGATGAACCTTGAAAACACGCTGAGTGAAATAAGTCAGTCACAAAGGGACAAATATTGTATAATCCCACTTACGTAAAATATCTAGAATAGACAAATTCATAAAGACAAACAGTAGTTAGAAGGGGCTGATGGGAGGAAGGAATGTGGGGAGTTATTGCTGAAGGGTTACTAAGTTTCTGTTTGGGGGGATGAAAAACTTTTGGAAATGGATGGTGGTAATGGTGAATGTAATTAATGTCACTGAATTATATACTTAAAAATGATTAAGACGGCAAACTTTTTGTTACATATATTGTACCACAATAATAATAAAAAGAATGGTTGCAGGGGCCTAGGAGGGGCCCCCTGGAGTCAGCCCAGGTATGGGTGGCTGGATTGGGGTGGTACTAGGGACGGAGAGAAATGGAGGGGGGTGCACTAGAACTTCTGTGACTTAGTGGTAGACACACATGGAGAGTGAGGGAGAAAGAAGAGCCTGGTGGGTGCAGGGTTGAGGTGTGCCAATTCCTCAGATGTGCACGTCTAAGTGTGTGTGTGTGGGGGTGGTGAATTCAGTTTGGGTCATGAGTGTAGGTTCCTGTAGTACATCCTGGTGGTGATATCAAAAGAGTATCTAGGGCTGGACCATAGCAGGCATGCCTTAAGGTGGCAGCTTGGAGAATGTACAATGTCAAGAAATGAAGTGTGGAAAGGCCTGGTGGCAAGGAAGGGCCCAGTACATCCAGGGGCCTGTAAGGAGCTTTGATTTCAGGGGAAGAGAGGGGCCGGGAGGAGGGAGCTGGGCGTACTCAGCAGTCTCAGAGGTGACTCTGCCGCCCCAGCTCTCACCCCAGCTTTTTGGGAAGGCCAAGAGGGGCAGCTGATGCTTCAGGAACTCTTTCCTCCCAGCCTGGTGATGGTGGGGCATTAGGCAAGAGGAAAGCCCTCGCTGCTATTGCTGACCAAGAGGAGTTCTGCTAGAAACCACCAGATGGTGCCATTTTCATGCAAATACACATTTCCTGGTGGTGACCTGGTCTTGTGCTTTGAATCAGTGCTGCGTGCCAGGCCAGGTACAGATTTTAGCACTGTCTGGGATGTCTAAGCACCAATCACTAAGGCCACAGATGAAGAAATTGAAGATTTTTACCAGTTTCTGCAGTCTGGAATTAATTGAACATGCAATCAGGATGCATTGATAATTACTGGTGATTGGAATTTGAAAGTTGGAAACAAAGAAGGATCGGTAGTTGGAAAATATGGCCTTGGTGATAGAAATGATGCCAGAGGTCCCATGATAGAATTTTGCAAGACCAACCACTTCTTCATTGCAAATACCTTTTATCACCAACATAAACGGCGACTATACACATGGACCTCGCCAGATGGAATACACAGGAATCAAATCGACTACATATGTGGAAACAGATGATGGAACAGCTCAATGTCATCAGTCAGAACAAGGCTAGGGGTTGATTGTAGAACAGATAAACAATTGCTTGTATGCAAGTTCAAGTTGAAACTGAAGAAAATTAGAACAAGCTGAGGAGAGCCAAGTACAACCTTGAGTATATCCCTCCTGAATTTAGAGACCATCTCAAGAATAGATTTGACGTGTTGAACACTAATGACTGAAGACCAGATGAGTTGTGGAATGACATCAAGGACATCATACATGAAGAAAGCAAGAGGTCATTAAAAAGAGGAAAGAAAGGGGAACCAAAATGGATGTCAGAAGAGACTCTGAAACCTGCTCTAGAATGTCGAGTAGCTAAAGCAAAAGGAAGAAATGATGAAGTAAAAGAAATGAACAGAAGATTTCAAAGGGCGGCTGGAGAAGACAAAGTATAGTATTATAATGACATGTGCAAAGAGCTGGAGGCAGAAAACCAAAAGGGAAGAACACACTTGGCATTTCTCAAGCTGAAAGAACTAAATAAAAAATTCAGCCTTGAGTTGCAATAGTGAAGGATTCTATGGGGCAAATATTAAACGACAAAGGAAGCATCAATAGAAGATGGAAGGAATATACAGTCATTATACCAAAAAGAATTGGTCAATGTTCAACCATTTCAGGAGGTAGCATAAGATCAAGAAGTGATGGTACTGAAGGAAGAAGTCCAAGCTGCACTGAAGGCATTGGCAAAAAATAAGACTCCAGGAATTGATGGAGTATCAGTTAAGACATTTCAACAAACGGAGGCAGTGCTGGAAGTGCTCACTTGTCTAAGCCAAGAAATTTGGAAGACAGCTACCTGGTCAACCAACTGGAAGAGATTCATATTTATGCCTATTCCCAAGAAAGGCGATCCAATCGAATGCAGAAATTATTGAACAATATCATTAATATCACATGCAAGTGAAATTTTCCTGAAGATCATTCAAAAGTGGCTGCAGCAGTATATTGACAGGGAACTGCCAGAAATTCAGGCCAGATTCAGAAGAGGATGTGGAACCAGGGATATCACTGCTGATGTCAGATGGATCCTGGCTGAAAGCAGAGAATACCAGAAAGATGTTTACCTGTGTTTTATTGACTATGTAAAGGCATTCTACTGTGTGCATCATAACAAATTATGGATAACATTGCAAACAAAGGGAATTTCAGAACACTTAATTGTGCTCGTGAGGAACCTGTACATAGATCAAGAGGCAGTTGTTCAAACAGAGCAAGAGGATACTGTGTGGTTTAAAATCAGGAAAGGTGTGCGTCAGGGTTGCAGCCTTTCACCATACATATTCAATCTGTATGCTGAGCAAATAATCAGAGAAGCTGGACTATATGAAGAAGAATAGGGCACCAGGGTTAGAAGAAGACTCATTAACAACCTGTGTTATGCACATGACACAACCTTGCTTGCTGAAAGTGAAGAGGACTTGAGCACTTACTGATGAAGATCAAAGACCACAGCCTTCAGTATGGATTACACCTCAACATAAAGAAAACAAAAATCCTCACAACTGGACCAATAAGCAACATCATGATAAATGGAGAAAAGATTGAAGTCGTCAAGGATTTCATTTTACTTGGATCCACTATCAACACCCAGCAGACAAGAAATCAAAAGATGCACTGCATTGGGCAAATCTGCTGTGAAAGACCTCTTTAAAGTGTTGAAAAGCAAAGATGTCACCTTGAAGACTAAGGTGCTTCTGACCCAAGCCATGGTATTTTCAATTCCATCACATGCATGCAAAAGCTGGACAACGATTAAAGAAGATTGAAGAATTGACACCTTTGAATTGTGGTGTTGGCGAAGAATATTGAATGTACCATGGACCCCAAAAGAATGAAGAATCTGTCTTGGAAGAAGTACAGCCAGAATGCTCCTTAGAAGCAAGGGGGGCGAGACTACATCTTACATACTTTGGACCTGTTATCAGTCCCTGGAGAAGGATATCATGCTTGGTAAAGTATAGGGTCAGCGAAAAAGAGGAAGACCCTCAACAAGATGGATTGACACAGTGGCTGCAACAATGGGCTCAAGCATAACAAAGATTGCGAGGAGGATGGTGCAGGACCAGGCAGTGTTTCGTCCTGTAGTACA